>JAFREQ010000091.1:1102500-2417605 GCA_025331565.1 Holacanthus passer | reverse complement strand
ATAAAATGGTATAAAATGTTCTTCTTTTAAGCTGAAAAATATAAAAAGAAAAAGAAAAAAACCCCATTGTCATTAATGATATACACATCATCCCCATTTCCTGATTTTGTTTAGTAATTAAAATCAATCTAAATTCTGACATATCTGAAACAACTCATATCTGTTCAACCAAATTCTCCAACCTGCTGCTGGAGCAGGTGGTTGACAAACACTGCTAACTCACATGTTGCCTATTATGGATCATATTTAGCAGTGCTATTAATCTGAGTCACATAATAGAACAATTAAAATCTCAACCAGGGTTTGGAACAGTTCCACCATCAATACATCATGACTTCCTGCCTGCTGATGCCCCACAGAATGCACCTGTGCCCCAGACAGCCTGAGTCCACTGGTCCACTGTTCTGCAGAGCAAACAGTCCATCCTTAATGACAGTAAGACTCAAAATCAAAGATATTGGAGTTTGGAAGTGGTGATTTGGGAACTTTTCAATTCCATTCAATTCAATTTAAAAACTTTCTTTGTCCCCAGGGAGCAATTTGAAGCCTCGTAGAGCAGTAAAACAACAAAACAGTGGCATAGCAAAATAGCACAATAAGATAAAAAGAGATCAGTGCAATTCTATGGAAAATACCAAATGAATGAAGTGGTTGTAGTGCAGTGAAGAACAAGAAATATAGACGGAAGGCAATAAGGTGCATATGATATGTACACTTGGTAGAGAGTCTTCACAGCTAATGAGTTTGGTGTATGTATCTGGTGAGTGTGTGTGTGAGAGAGGGAGTGTGTGTGTGTGTGTGTGTGTGTGTGTGTGTGAGTTGAGGAGCTAGACAGCCCTGGGAACAAAGGTTGCCCTCCTCCTCTGTGTCCTGCAGCCGGGGCAGCGGAGCCAACGTTTGGAGGGGAGCCACTCGAACGCAGGGAAGAGAGAGTGTGAGGGGTCCTGAATACGCCAGCTTGCTCACCGGCATGTTTGCTGCTCATAAATGGTGGATAGAAGTTCTGACGGGTAGTCTGATAATCTATAATCAATAGTTTAAAAAAAAAGAACAGACTGAGACACTGCTGTGCAGACAGTTTCTGTTTTGAAGGCTGGTGGAGTGGAACCAGCAGGTTATAGAGAACGTGATGATGCTCTCTATGAAGGAATAGTAGAAAGTCGGCAGGATGTTCTTACTGACTCTAAACGTATCAAGTTTTCTTAGGAGATATTGTCGCTGCTGACATTTCCTGAGAATCTCCTCTGTGTTGGGGGCAAATTTCAACAGGCTGTCAAAGATGTATTTGTACTCCTCAACTAGCTCAACAGACTTTACAGCTGTAGACCTGCCTAATCTGGTTTGGGACTTTTGGAGTGTGTCAGTTGTTCCCATGTTTATAGGACACTTCAAGAAATCACTGAACCATAATTACTACCCACTGCAGCAGGTTCCATGCACACAACCTTCCACCTGTTGAGTCTTTGGGCAATGCAGAAGTGAAGGGTTTCAAGCCACATTGTCTTTGTCTGATCAACTCCTCATTGACCTATCTATACATTTTAGAGGCCATTTGGTTTAAACACGTGTCATTTTTTTTTTCTCCAAATGATCAGGCAGTCCATGATCATTCATTGATATAGATCTGTCAGTTCTATCAGACTTTGAGCACATGATTTGGCAGCTTATTTGGTAAAGCACTGTGTACATGATATTGTTTCCATAAATTGCTTAAATGTGTTATTAAAAGAGTGGCATTTCCCTGAGTGACGCTCACAAATTGCCATCAGCTGTGCATTACACCCTGCAGTGTGGTCCAGTCAGCTGGACGCACTGTCGGGAACAACGATCATATGGAAACATGATAGGCTTTTTTCTATGTTTGTCCTGAAGGGTAGGAATCACAATTAAAAGAGTGCATTTAAAAAGGCTGAGTTGTTTATCACCACATTTCATTTATTTCTTCATGTACAATTTGTTTTGTTTCAAACATGTGAAACTTTGTGTGTTTGACCAATGGGAAATGCTGCTTATTTCATTGGTTTAATTTTGATTATACTGCTGAACTCTCACCTCTTCGTGCTCCTACTTCACATGAAATCTAAGAAGAAAGAATTCTCACAAACATCACACCCACATTTAGGTCCTACTTGTCAGTGGTGGATGCTTGATGCCAAAGAAGGCAAGAAAAAGGGCTCATTTACACATATGATCACTTTATTGTTCCCTCACATGTGCTGAATGTAATGAATCATACCACACTACTGTGAGGCTCTGCTGATCGATGAACTATGTGTGGCCAGAGCCGTATCAAGGTTCACTTGAACCATCTAAAAGGCCACAGATCCCTCAAAATGGTACAGTTGATGGTCAAATAATGGTCAGAGACAAAGGGCTTCCCTCAAGATTACAGATTTTATTGCTGTGGGCAGCACAATTAAAATAAACTAAACTTTAACCTAAACCGATTTAAACACAAGCAGGAGCACTACAGGACGGCTGGGCGTAGCTGTAGTCGGGGAGTGGAAAGTTGAATGGGGACAGGGTACTCACCACGCTCCGTGCCCAACACATGCACAGACAGCAAAATAACCAAAGGGAAAACTATAAAGTGTGAAGGACGTGCAAAATTACCACTACACACACACACACATTTAAGGGGAGTGTGAAGCTGAGGTGAGGAACTCTGAGCACCAATCCCTCCACCGTCCGGACAGCTACGATATCACCAGTCCTGCAGCACTCATGCAAAAAAAACAGACAAACAAGAACCATGTTAAAAACACACAGCAATAATCATTAAAAAATCTTGAGGAAAAGCAGAGCAAACAACAAAAATTAAATAAACAAAACAAATGCAAACAAAACAGCAGTGGCAGTCTGTCTATGACAAATGACAGAAAACAAGTTAAATATATGACCAGCCTGCCAAACAAACATAATTTGTGTGAAAGAATGTTGGCATTTCACCTCTGACACAATACCCTACATGAAACTCAGCATGTGGGCACAGGGGGGTAGCCAGGGAACAGGACCTAGGATGTATCAGAAACAGGGTAAGCAACACACATGCACACATAAAACATATTAACCGATAAAATCCAAATCCTACACACAAAATCCTTACCACAGCACATGTGGCAATCTGTCACCTGAAGACCAAGGAGGAGAGTAGCAGCAGCAGCAAAGAGGGGGCCAACACCTTGTCTGCCAGCTTATATCAATCAGTGATTGATTAGTGGGAGGAACTGACTGCTGTCAAAACCTATGGTGACCCAGGAGGGACATTTACTACCGGTCACATATTGATCATCAAACTCTCATCCACTGAGGAGACCACAGTGGGAATATGTCAAATACATGTTATCAAAGACCAGGATGTCAGGGTATAGACCAGAGGACATAGGGTCTGTCCTCAAGGGCAAAATTTACTACCCTCCTGAACTTAAGTCCACCTTTACAGCTCTGCAGAGGGTTGTGATGGAGTTGGAAAGCCACAGCATCAGTGTGCTGTTCCCAGTATGTAATAGTGAGGAAGACAGGATGCACTTCTCTGTGTTCATCATCATGGATTATGGACATAATTGCTCCCTCCATTGCACTGATAGTGGACTACATTTGACATACTCTCATTCATCTCACATGCACTTGGATTGTTACCTCCATCTCGTTTTTTAAGGTTCCTTCTGGACATGCAGACTTCCTCTTAGCTTGTAACTTTGTTGGATGTTCATTTTGCTCTCTCTCTGAAATTGTCCTGCTTTAATGACTGCTTTTGGCACATTTTATAACATGTGTCTCCTGCACCCAAAGTTGATAAAACCACGCTAACTAGTGGAGTGCAGGCTCAACTGTCCCCTTCAAAGTTAAAGACAAAAGTATCCTAAAAATCGTTACACCATCAGAAGAAAATCTGTGAAGACTACAATTGTATCTTAGTTTACTTGAAAATGAATCTAATGACATATTTTATGCATTTACTGTCTTTTACTATTTAGCTCTAGCATCGTTTGTCTTTAAAAGAAAGTTATGTAAATACGATGGATTTTATTTTGAAACCTTCGTCCGGAAGTTGCGCTTGTTAACGCCACAGCTAGGTGCGCGTGGTCGGGAACAAGAAGCCGGGGAGAGCCGCTGCTAACAGGTGGGACAGACTTTTAGCTGTTGCTTTATTCATATTGCACCAATGAACCATGTGCTAAGTAGTTGTTATACCACCTGCTAGGCTAAATATGCTAATGTAGCATTAGAGATTCGTGCAGTGGTATTGAAATAAAAGACTCAAATTTGTCTTGTTAATGCAAAAAACATGAGTACGGAAAAAAACCTTCTTATTGCTTTTGTCTTTAGGCACTTTTTCAATTGGGCGTTAACATTTATCAGTATATCATGTGGCTGCTTCTTATACACCATTCATTAATGTGTCTTCATTCACTGCTGCATGGTTCAGTTATAGTTACAGCAAATAGCTGATATTTCATTGTCAGAGTGATAAAGTGCTGCTGGTATGAAAGCTCCAGTCAAACTTAAAGGTGTGTGTGCTAGTTGTCTCGTTTTCAGAAAACTTAATGCAGTTTGCCATGAGCTTTCCCTTCTCTGCAGTTTGGTGTTAACTTGTCCATGACTGACCCTTAGGTCCAGTCACTGCTGTCATATACTGTATAATTGGTGTGTATGTGTGTGTGTCAGGAGTTACACTAATACAACAGTGCCCAAAGTCCAATCAAGTTAAAATCAGCACTGAGCTCAGTTCAGTTTAAAGTCTGGTATTAGTGAGATGTTGTAGATTAACGAGCAGTCTTGCCGAGGCTGGCATGTGCGTCATAAAACAGTGTGAGTGTGCACAGCAAACAGCACGCAGGTGGACAGACGCTTTTAAAGACGCCTGCAGCGGATCTGGTGGCACAATGCAGGTTTTGAGGTGAAAGGTGACTTGTCTCTGATTGGCTGGCTTCCATGAACCCACCCTACTTTCATTGGTTCCTTGGTATGCACCCCTCCCATCCATAGTATAACTCTGCCACCCCGCCTCCCTCTGGTGGCGCTCGTTATGCACGCCGGGGCGCTCAGGCTCGACCAGCGTGGGTGGAGCAGCAGCTAAAGTAAACCGGTGCACGTGCTGCACAACAACAGACATGAGAAAATCATGCATCTACTGATAAAACATGTCAAACAACATCAATTATGCGGTAACTGAAGATTATTTCACTTGAATTTATATTTTCGACAATCCTAAAACACATATTGATGTGACATGGAGTTGGCGAGTTTTACTATTTATTAGTTGGAAGTGAAACGTTCTAAAAGTAACAATACATTTATGTAAAATAGCTGCATTTAAAATCACACTTGAGTAAAAGTAAGTGTTATCAGCAAAATGTACTAAAGGTATCACACACTAGTGTCAGTAACTGATATATTATCATGTCATTAGATTGTAAATACTGTCGTATCAACGTGTGAACAGCAGTTTGCTGTTGTAGCTGGTTGAGGCTGAGCCAGTTTTACTACTTTCTACACTGAGGCTGTTAAGTCCAGTGGTTCCCAGCCCAGTGGTCGGGCCCCCTCCAAAGGGTGACAGGATAAATCTGGGGGTTGTGAGATGGGGACTTTTCTCTGCTATTTGCTTTTTTATGAAGTATTACGTAATTTTAGGTCTTTGGAACTCAAAGACAAAGGGCCCCAAGCAGACACTGGAGTTTTTAACAATTTGTTGTATTCTACAAATGTATTATATGTTTTTAATGTAAAGTCTTAATCTAAAAGTTACTACAGCTATCAAGTAAGTGTAGCAGATTAAAAAGTAGATTTTTTTTTCTCTCTGAAATTTAGAAGAGTACGTGAAATGGAAAGACTCAAGTACAATTACCTTTAAAATTGTAAGTACACATAGTTGAGTACATTTACTTTGTTACTCTCTATCATTATGTAGTTGTCTCTTTTGTTTTTCTTCATTGGCATGACCATACTCCGATACACTAATGCCAAAACGCTGAATGAATATATATATGTATAATATAAAGTCCTTCATGTAAGATCACACACACACACATGCGTGCGCACTCACTCACTCACTTTTCATCAACCCTTTTTGATCAGAGCCCTAGAAAGCAGTCAGTAATGTTATTCTGGAATACTGCCCTACCTTAGATTTGCTGTATGTTAGTTCATTTATGAAAATTTAACACACATGTTAAAGAATACGTACCATGCTATCATAATATTAACTTGAATATTAAAGATATTAAGACTACATTTTAACACTTTAGTTTCCCATTTTGCCTGTTTAATAATCCAGCCTTTGGTAAAGTGAGATAAGATAGGATATTCCTTTATTAGTCCCACAACAGGGAAATGTCCGTGTTCAGTGGAACAGGAAATGTAATCTTATTTTTTCTTTTATCTCTCTCATTCACGCAGGTAGTCAGGTTATGCTATCGCCAATTGAGTCGAGATGTGTGTGTGATACCACAATTCCAAAACATTAAGTGCATTTTTGATGAGAAGTGTCAAATGTTTTCTACGATCTTTAATGCAATGTGATTTTACATGCTAATGTATTCAAAGTTCAAACTTTCAAGGTAATCTGCAACTTTTTTGATAGTTAACATGCAAGAGACTAAACATTACCTAGTTCTAGCTTCTCAATTATGATGATTTTTTTGCTCTTTGTCTTCTGTGACAGTAGACTGAATATCATTGGGTTTTGATCTGTTGGTCACTAACTGTTGGTTGTTACCTTAGGTTTTAGGAAATTGTAATGGGCATTTTTCAGGATTTTGGGACACTTTATGGATCACACAGTGGATTAATGGACAATTCACAGACCCATTATGAAAAAAACAACAGTGTATGCCGCAAGTGAGTGAGTCAACAGTACAGTTCCCTCTCTGTTCTGCCGTTTTTTTCTTTGATTAGCATTTATCTCACTCTGGCTAGCCCTGTCTAATCATCTCAGCTCAGCACACAGAGGTCATAGGTCACTGGGTGAAAGGTGTGAGGGCTGAGCAACTGCTTGAACCTGTTGGCGATTGCAATGCACTTAGCTAGGGAAGTCACATTTCTCTTCGTGTCCAATAGAATCTATAGAAAGACAGATGATACCGAAGTGTAAAACAAACAGATTTCGTTGGTGCACAATGCATTTTTGTGTTTTTTTTAAATGCTATAGATTTGATTGCATTTTGTAACAGCAGTTTAAAAAAGCCCAAACTCTAGTGTCTCTCTGGTTAATTGATTGCTACCTCAAGTCTTTCAGTCAATCAGACTGACTGTCTTGCCACAAGAAGCTCATCAGAGGCCTCCCTGGAGCCAGTCTGACCTCTGATTGGTAGATTAGCTGAGGTTACACATTACCTTGTAACAGAATCTGTGCTCGTGTTTTGTGCCAGTAGTATATCAGTGCATCCTCCTTGCTAAAGCAGAGTGTGGCTGTTTTTTGCAGCAGCAGTAAGAACAGCAGGGTCACTGTTATTGGATGTTCAGCTTTAAAAAAAGAAAGCCACAGTCCCACCTGGCTCCTTTCTGTTACAGGTGAGTAGCAAAAGTACACTGGCATATAGAAATAGCTCTGCATTGTGCAGGTGGAGACAACATGGTCATCTTGTTGTCTGTCTGTTTGTGGCTATTGAAACATAAGGCCTGGTCTTATACAGACTTTTCCAGTTTTGAGGTTGGCACTGTTCTTTGTCAGTACGTTTTGAAGCATAATGATGGTAAATTTGCAGTGATTGTGGCTATGGAAGAGGGGATTTGTGGAAATTACAGGTCAAGAATGTAATGAAATGTAATGAATCCTGTGCTGTGTAATGCAGCACCCATGAGTTGTATTGTGATGCCTTGTATGTTTTTTGTCTTGTTTTTTTACTTGTAACCTTTTAAAAACAGATTAGAGACTAGAGTATTTTAAGGGGTCTAAGTAAGTCTACCTATATTATGATCACAAGAAGAATTTAATGCTGGACTTAACTGCATTTTTTAAAGAAGTAATAACACAATCCTCCTACTACAAGTGAGAAATTTAACTCCAAACCAAACCAAACTGAACGAAGCTGCTCCAGCCTTATTTGGCCTATTATTATGGTGGCTAATATCTTGTAATGTTAACAAACTTTATATCTTCGGTTCACTAACAATACAACTTTCTACTTGTGCTGCCGTTAGACTACATTTTAGCATTTTTCATTATCTCATAACTGTCATTGTGGCCATAGTAGCTGCTGTTCTGCAAAGGTTAAATAGGCTCACTTCAATGCTGATAATCATTAAAAAAATACCTTATAATTGTAACACGCACACAGATGCTACATTAAGCTGTTTGTAACCATCAGATAAATAAGACTGAAGCACAAAACTCCTCTCTTTATGAAGCTATATCATTGCTCACATTTTACATTTTTAAGGTAAACCAAGGAGGTTTATGAGGGTCAAAGCGGTCCCTCTGTGCTTTTCAGCTCTGAACATTCCTCATCAGTAAATATTCATTCCAGCAAAGTGAAGAACTAACAGGCTTGTGCTCCCTTGTGGTTGTGGGATCTGCTTGCAATTGATGACTGATTGATCTGTGTTAAATGAAGATGGTCAGCTCAAGTGCACACAGTGTTGGCTCTCAGTTTGTTGTGTTAACTTGGAATCTGGGCCTAAGGTCATTGTCTTCATCCTCAAGGTTCACATGGAGGTGGACCTCTGTGTTCTCAACTAATGACCCAAGTATCTGTTTCTAATCAGTTTAGGCTTGAACAGCTCTTCCTGTCTGTTACCTTGTGTGTGTGTGTATGTGTGTGTGTGTGTGTGTGTGTATGTGTGTGTGTGTGTGTGAGAGAGAGAGAGAGAGAGAGAGAGAGGACTGTGACTGTGAGTGTGGGTGTGTCCTAACAACACTGAGAACCTCACCTCACCTGTTAAACACAAACACACACACACCACAGGAACCTGGTACACCTGCTAAACTTGTACACCTGTTAAATATATGACATATGAGACTAATTATACTGCAATAGGAACCACAGCTGAACCAGTTCACCAGTTATTATTCAACAGCAGTAGCAGCAGTACAGTGTATTCTGTACTTCACATCCAGCCAAGTCCTGTCCTAAAGTCAGTTTGAGTGAACCATGGATTTAATGGACTCAGATGGCCTAGACTCTCTTCTAATGACTTTAGTGATGTCTTCACTTTTCATCTAGCACCACCAGCAGGTCAAAATTCTGTTTTACCAGTACTGTACTTTATGACCAAATACCTGCAAAACTAACCCTCAACCTCAGTGGTACAAATTTTGGCATGCAGCTAGCAACAGGATAAACTGGGCTGGAAAACCTGGTGACTACTGGTGAGCATGTCAGCATGCTGATGTTCAAAGTCAAAAATGATAGACATATTGTTCCATTTTATTAACCAAGCTGCAATTATGCTGAGGAAACCAGTGTACATATGCTTTATAACTCGAGGAAATAAACTGTCTTACAATTTCACTTATGACAAACGCATCATAAGGGATGTGATTGCTTGGTGGTTAGAAGTAATAAACCTCCAATGTTACAGATTAAGAAAACTTTATGAAAAGTAAACAAATGAATTAGCTGTTTTCTCTTGCCCTCTCTAGGTCCCCTCCTGGCCAGCATCCCTCCACACACTCCTTCCTAAAACACAAACACATTCTCTCAACCTCGTGTCAGGGTCAAGACTTTCATCTAACATACACTCACACAAATTTACCACTTCAAAAACACACACGAACCGGGTCACTTTCCACAAACACACACTTGCCTTTTACTTCACCAGCAGCATCATGCTGAGCCAGGAGTTCTTGCAGAAGCTGAGGTTGCCAGATCTGGATGCTGTCAGCCAGTACATCGGGAATGTCTCCACCCCCATGTTAGTCAGCATGGGGGCCGTGGCTGCTGCAACAACCTACTATCTGGCTACGCGACCCAAGCCCCTCCCTCAGATCTGCGACCTTCACATGCAGTCAGTTGAGATTCCGGTAAGTTTAAGGATACTAAAGTAAATCACTGCATTAATATGAAGACCATGTTAAATGTGAAGTCAAAAAGAAAACAAACTCTTAAAACTGCTGTTTTAGGCATTGACAGTATCCTGCCTTTGTTTTTACAAAGATCTTCACTCTCTAACAACCAGTGTTTCTCCTTCATATTCATAAATATCATGCAGTATTTTGAATATTTGTAAGTTATCGTTACACACAGTGAAATGTGCTAAATGATAACGAGAAAATGTATAAAAGAAAATACTCCATGACATAAGCACAGATGTGGAATAAGGTGAAAAATCAAGTTATTTAGTTCAGCAGCATCTCAGCAAACCCCACAAGCAACCAGACTGTATCTGTATGTGAATTAAATATTCAAGCAAGAATCAAGCCACTGAAACTGCTGCTGGCATTACAGTAGGATTAATCTTTGCTTTCAGGAATAGCGTTTCTTTCTTTTCTCAGGGTGGAGAGTTGGCACGCCGATCAGTTCTGCTGAACGGAGATGGTCACTTGACACATTATTATGATGATGCCAGAACAATGTATGAGTTCTTCCTCAGAGGGGCCAGAGTCTCCAGTAAGTCACAAATAGATTGGTGCTATGTGATTTTGAGTGTATATACAGTATTCATAGTGTTAAAATTACTCAAGAGCCTGTCAGCCTTGCTATTGACCAAAACTACACTGAAGGAAGGCACATTCTAATTGTAAGACTGACTTTACCTTACATATACTTTACATTTATTTTTGCCGAGGTGGTTTATTTTTATTTAAAGTTGTTTACTATAAATTACTGAGCCACATTCTTTTACCCTGAACCTTACTGAACACTGTAAAACTCAGCCCTCAGTGATTATACTATAAAATCTAGTTTTAATACTGCCCAGAACCATGTCTGTATTTTTCTAAAAGCAGATGTCTTGTATGTCAGCAGCAGAACAAAAAGGGTAGTAAAGTACTGTATGTATGTGTGATGACAACTTATTAAGATAGAAACAGCACTGTTTCCTTAAAAATCTCTGTCTTCAACATCTTTCTTTTATTCTCGCTCCCCCCTTTGTCACCCTCCTTTCATCCTTAAGATAATGGTCCCTTTCTGGGCTCCAGGAAACCAAAACAGCCCTATGAATGGATGTCCTACAGAGAGGTAAGAGTCACCATGTGCGGCTCACCTTATAAAACATAATGGCCTCCAGCTTGACAGCAGTAGAGCTAAAGGTTGCAGGCAACACAAACAGTTGTTGACACATGGTTGTGGTAGTGGAGTTTCAGAATCAGATTTATTGCCAGGTAGATTTTCACATACGAGGAATTTGACTTGGTGGCTTGGTGGATAATGATAAAGAAATAAGCAGAGAAATGTAAAGAAAGATTAAAAAAAATGTAGTCACAATAAAAAATGAAAGACTATTACAGAAATATTTCAGCCATTTCTGCCATTTCAGTTTGTGTGTTACAGGCGAGCATGCTGGGGGTAATTGCTGTTGACTCTGTATGATGTTCCTTTAATGTTTTAAGACTTTCCTTTAAGACTTTGGTTTTAGTGACTTGACATTGACCATAACATATTTTAAATTTGTTTCCAATGACTTGTGTTACTATAATATTTTGACAGGGAAGAGGTTTGTTTGCTAATATTTTGGCATTACTAGAATATTGAAAATCTTTAAAACTTTGTCATGTGTGTTAGGTAATGGAGCGAACAGAGAACCTGGGTTCAGCATTTCTTCACAAAGGACACTCCAAGAATGCCGACTCCCACATTGGCATCTTCTCTCAGAATAGACCTGAGGTACAGACCCTTTACCCACACTCCTTCTCTGATTCATAACTAAGCCAAATCTGATCACATAGACATCTCAAACATGCTCATCTTTAGATTAAGTGTGATTTGCACCTTCTGAGGATATCATGCTCTCCGATGTCCATTGCAAATAACCATCCAAAAATCAGTTTAGAAATGAGAGAAAAAAACATGCTCTATGTAGCTCCAGAACTTGCCTGAGAAACGTCACATTTCTAAGTTCTCTTTAGTATCAAAGTAATCCAGTGATGGTTGTCTGTACATCCATGGGTACATTGCAAATGGGAACTGCTAAAAGCTAATTTTGCATACTTTATATAGTGTTAGTTAGACATGTAAACAAATATAGGCTGAAAAAACACTCGGTTCAAATTGTAGACAACCTGTAGACTATCTACTATATATATATATAGTGTTTTATCTGCTATTGTTACTGAGTCAATGGATTATCCTTTAATGCTTTTGTACATGTCTGTGTGTGTAGTGGACCATCAGCGAGCTGGCATGTTACACTTATTCTCTGGTGTCAGTCCCTCTGTACGACACGTTGGGAACAGAAGCCATCTGCTACATTATAGACAAAGGTAAAGCACAGCGGCAGCAACATAAATACATTCAGTACACTTTGGTTCTAGTGTTTTTGTTGGTGAAGAACTGCAGGCGACCTCATCTGTCTGCACGTGTTTGTATGTTGTTTCTGCAGCTTCCATTTCAACTATAGTGTGTGACGTGGTAGATAAAGTCAAACTGGTACTGGACTGTGTTAAGGACAAGGAGTGCTCTGTGAAAACCATTGTTGTGATGGAGACCCCCAGTGCCGACCTGGTCAGCAGGGGGCAACAGGCTGGAGTCCACATCCTCAGCCTGCAGGATATGGAGGTCAGCACGCAGTTTGTGTCCATACAGCTGTTTTTGTTTTATTCCTTAATCAGTTCTTTCTCCTTTTTTGTATGCTCAGTTGTTTTTGTCTCATTCTTCAGTTTTTAGTTTCAAAATATTCTGAATTGTTGTTGGCTCCACGATTTTTGTGTTCTTCATCCATCTTTGGTTATTTTGTTCCAACCTTTCATTCTTTACATGTTGCTCTCTCTTTCTGGTTGGTTTGTTTCTCCGTAACTTGGTCTTTTTTCTATGTCTATGTATCGTTCCTTATTTTTTGTTTTATCTTGTTTTTGCTTTACCCTTTTGCCACCTTTCGCAGGCTATAGGAAAGGCCCACCATCACCAACCAGTGGTGAGTGAACTAAGACCTGTTTAATGACCTCTTACCAGTCAATACTTAAAATAATGATGATGTTTTGTGTTATGTGACACTGTTTGACTGTTTCCGCCCTGTTCTAGCCTCCACGGCCTGAGGACATTGCTGTCGTCTGCTTCACCAGCGGAACAACAGGTGACAAACACACACGCACTCAGTAAATTGTACCCAATATTATTTCCATGAGTATGAAATGTCTGAAATATATACTGCATATATGCTTTAACTCTAAATGTGTGTGTGTGTGTGTGTGTGTGTGTGTGCTTTTAGGAAACCCAAAGGGAGCTATGTTGACACACGGAAATATTGTGTCCAACTGCTCAGCCTTCATCAAAGTAACAGAGGTGAGCTGCTGATGCTGATCCTCCTCTCCCTCTCTACCTCCTCTCCTTTCTTCTCTTCCTCCTCCTTTTCCTCTCTACCTCAACCTCTCCTTCCCTACTTCGTCCTCTCCTTCTTCACCTTCTTCTCTCCTTTTCCACCCCCTCCTTCCTTCTTCAGTTCCTCTTACTGCTGTACTATAATAAGCAATATTGCCATCATGGCTTCAACAAATATACTGAGGAATAAAGCAAAGGAGAGGAGGACTAAATATAAAAAGAGAATCTATTTTTGAGATTAAGTTCACTGCCATGATAGGCGGGAAAGTAAGAACAAGAGGGAGACAGGTTAGAGCAACTTGTTTTTGATTTAGATTTGTTGTTTGAATGGATGAGGATGCAGAGAGGAAAAGAGAAAGCAGTGTCCAGTCTGTTGTACTGATGCTTCAAATTCCCCACTGATCAGGATTCACAAGTGCTGCCATTTTTTAAGAGGAAAAAATAACTTTGTTTGAAGAGTGAGGGACTTTGATGAACTCTTTCCTCTTCTCTCCAGTGTTTTGCTCAGACAACCCCAGAAGATGTCATGCTGTCTTTTCTGCCTCTGGCTCACATGTTTGAGAGGGTGGTGGAGGTACAAACATTAACGCTATATGCTTACCCTCCCTGTCTGTGTGTATGTGTTTCCCTCTCTGTCTGTCTGGGTTGTGTCCATTGCTGTGTGTTTGTATTCCTGTCTGTGTGTGCACATGTTTTAGGTTCACTGTCCATTGTGTCCCAGCGATGTCCATATTTCCTTCCTGCCCTTGGCTCATATGTTTGAGAGAATAGTGCAGGTATTGTATGTTCCCTTAGCTCCCATAGTCACCCTTTACTAAAGACAGATTAATATTCCTATAAACCCTGTGTGTCAACCTCTCTTTTATTCCATACTAAGCAGCTGTGGTGACCTGCTAACTGTTCCCCTCTGACAGGGAGTGATGTTAGTACATGGAGCCAGGATTGGCTATTTCCAGGGAGATATTCGTTCGCTGACAGACGACCTGAACACACTGAAGCCCACTGTGTTCCCTGTGGTACCCCGACTCCTGAACAGAATGTATGATAGGGTAGGTGGGCACAGTGATGACAGCCTTGTTAGCTCAGACTTATTCATTACCTCATTAAGTGTGGGTAAATGTTCAAGATGTCTGTGTTCTTACTGCTGCATGAACGTAGCGTATACATTAAGGATGATGATGCTGTTCTTAATAAATATGACAAGCCTTTGTGCCTCTGTAGATCTTTGGGCAGGCCAACAGCTCTCTGAAGCGCTGGCTGCTGGGCTTTGCCTACAGGAGGAAGGAGGCAGAGTTGATGAAAGGCATCGTGAGGAGAGACAGTATCTGGGATTGGCTGATCTTCCGGAAGGTTCAGGTACACAGAGTTAAAACTTTTATTATTTCACTGTATGCTTGAGTGCTACATGTTCAGGAAGGGGTGATGTATCAAATTAATTCAATTATCTCGAATTTTTGATTTTGCACAATGTGTAAAATATCTACATTGAAAATTGAGTTATTACAATGTGCACAAAAAGGCTGGTGCAGATGGATGACATGAGCTTGCCTCTGCTCTCATGTATTTTTTTCTATTTACCTTACAGGGCTACGATTCACCACATATTAATCACACAATCTGACTAGCCACAAATTGAATAGATACTGACCAAGATTTTACAGTGTCTCATACAGTGTCACATGCAATAAGCATTTCACCTGGAAATGACAGCCCTCTACGCAATAACCTATGTTCTTTGAAAAAAATTTAATGAATGCAGGTGGTGCAGGTCTTTTATTATTGAAAATAAATATGAAAATTGTGAATTGACCCCAAGTTTAAAGAAAAAATCTTTTTTTTTTGGGACAAATTGCCCAGCCCTAGTGTTTACCATGCAACCCTGTCTTGTATTGACATTGAAGTTGATTATGGTCAGTGAATAATTACACAAACCATTTGAAAAAAAATAAAAATAGAAAAAAACAACAACAACAAAATAACGTTGGTTTCACTGTTTTCTACTGTACTGTCATGTTAAAAATGATGAATTAAATTATTATAAACATTTTTATTAGAAAGTGTACCACATATTTTCAGTTCCTCACTACAACAGCTCAGTAAATTCACCTCTTAAACAGAAATGCAGTGTCTTTTCTTTCATTAGTACTGCCCCTTTGTTTCTTAAACATGCATGTTCTTGTTAAATTAAATGAACTTCCTCTCATATGTATGAGACATGTACCAAGTGTCTGAATTTTAGAGCCTTTAATTTAATAAATGGTAGTCCATTTAGTTCTTAAAATGCCTTTTTTTAGGTACTCAGTTTAGCAGCGCAGAAGGCTGTAAGGGGCTGTAACTGATAGTGATGTCAAGTATTGATGTAGTGTGCTGCCCTCTACAGGCCAGCCTCGGGGGCCGCGTGCGCCTCATGATGACAGGAGCTGCTCCCATCTCCCCTACTGTCCTCACCTTCCTCAGAGCTGCAGTAGGCTGCCAGGTGACACAAACAAGCTCAAGTTGAGCATAGCCCTTGTTTCACACATTACCCTGTCCCTTTCCTACCTTTAATCTTCAGCTTGCATTGTACAGTTTAGTACAGTCCGTAATCATCCACACTCCTTTCCTGATAACAATGATGATAATAATGGTAATGATCCTCTCAGTTCTATGAAGGCTATGGACAAACAGAGTGTACTGCTGGATGCACCTCCACCTTGCCTGGGGAATGGAGGGCAGGTAATAAATCACAAAACTGCCTGACTTAACTACTTGTAATTAACTACTAAGTTTTTTTCTTTGTAATATACAACATGCAGCCCTGTTAAAGTGATGGATTTACTGATTACTCAGCTTTGCAAGACCTAAACTTGACCTCGCGTCAACAGGTCACGTTGGAGCTCCTCTCCCTTGTAACTCAGTTAAACTGGTGGATGTGCCTGAGATGAACTACCTGGCTGTAAATGGCGAAGGAGAGGTGAAACACAAAGACAGACAGACACCATGTGGTTTTCATATTTATGATAATGTATCTCATTCATAACTATGGTTGTGTTTTGGTTTCCAGGTGTGTGTGAAGGGTCCCAATGTGTTCCAGGGTTATCTGAAAGACCCTGAGAAGACTTTGGAGACCATTGATGCAGATGGATGGCTTCACACTGGAGACATTGGAAAATGGCTTCCAGTAGGTTTAGTTACGTTGTTTGATTTCAACCTCACGCAGTTTTTTTCATGACATCCTCAATATGTTCATCTCTCATTTATTTCACCCCGAGTTCATGACATTTAGCGAGATTCATAAAATTCTGCATCTCTGTCAGCCTAGAGGCATTTCATAAATATGTGGACAAAAATGAACTCTGCATGCTTGTGTGTTCACAGAATGGCACTCTGAAGATTGTGGACAGGAAAAAACACATCTTTAAGCTGGCACAGGGGGAGTACATTGCTCCTGAAAAGATAGAGAATGTCTACACAAGGAGTGATGCGGTGGCACAGGTCTTTGTGCATGGAGACAGTCTGGAGGTAGGTGGAGGAAACTCTGAATGTGTGTGTTTGTGGGAAATATGTTCCCTGTTTAATGATCATTGAGCAAAACATCAGGCCCACAGACCTTTGTTGCCTTTGATTAAACTTTTTGACCTCATTGTATGTGTTTGTGTTGTGCATTGTGTTTGTCTCCAGGCATGTCTGGTAGCAGTGGTGGTTCCTGACCCTGACTTCCTCTCTGGCTGGACCAAGAGGACCCTAGGACTGGAGGGCAGCTACCAGGAACTATGTGCCAAAGCGGTAATACTTTTCAGAGTTTAATAACTGTTCACAATGTATTCAAACTGCATACATGCTGTTTCCTGTCCACACTGTAAATCCACTTCCCTCCCTTTAATTACATGTACACCAGGAGGTACTTCTGCAGTTGCTGTGAGAGAGCATGTAAAGATTGTACAGTAGCTCAGCTAATTTTGAAAAAGAAAATATGATGTAAAAAAGTATCCTTTTTCTAATTCTATTTCTTTCAACTTCACATATTTCTGTTATGCAGGAAAATAAATAAACACATAGCACGACAATGTGGTGTGAAGCACATTGTCACACCATAACTAACAAACTACCAGCACAGGACCAGCCTCTCAACAAACTTAGTCAACACCTGGACACTAATTGTTTCAATTAATAGTGTGTAAAATATAGTTAGCAATGAAGCAGAGAAGTCCAAATGGATAGCTAAAAGTAACAGATACATGGTCAATTTAATACTCTGTATGACCTACATGAGAACATAAGATTGGATATTTCTATATAGTTATTCCTTATCATAACCACACAAGACAGTGGCAACAGTAAAGCTTTTTTCCACAGGGGCTGGCACAATCCACACAAAATGAAAAGTTCCTTGTCGATGCTTAAATAACGCCCATTTTAAAATTCCAAAAAATTCAAAAGAACACATTTTGAACATGACAGGCGGTGTTGATGACTAAAAGGAACATGTCTGAGGAGGAACTAAAGAGCTAAGACTGAATAAGGGTTGAGTTGAACCAAACACCCATTTATTTGTTGAAAACCATAGCCGCAGTACCAAGTGTTAACTGACAGAGCTTATTATTAGCTCATTATTCTGAGGCACCTCCTTTTTTTCTGTCTTGCAGGAAGTCAAAGCAGCTATCTTAGCAGACATGGTGCGGCTGGGCAAGGAAAGAGGCCTCAAGTCCTTTGAGCAGGTACAACGCTCATACTTCAGCTAAGATTTGAAATATCTATTCTTGTGTTCCTGTGGAATGAAACATTATCATCCTCTCTAACACAACCTGCCAACACCTGTGTATCTTTTAGGTGAAGGCCATCTGCATCCACACTGAGCTGTTCTCAATTGAGAACGGCCTCCTCACTCCAACACTGAAGGCCAAGAGGAACGAAATGCGACAACACTTCAGATCCCAGATAGATGAGCTGTACGCTGGGATGAAAATGTAGAAGGGCTCTACCAAAGGTGTTTTCAGATGAAGAGAAAAGGAAGAGGCATAGAGGGGAGGACAAGATAAAGCACACAAAGGGAAGCAAACGAAGAGATCCTCTCAGACCAAAAGTATCATCAACCAGTTCAGTCCATGAACAGTAACACTAGAAATGAGAGGAACAGGAGGTGATGTAGCTTTTAATGGAACTTGATTCAGAGCATAAAGAACTAAATCAGCGACCTCAGCTTTAGGTACAGAATACAAAACCTCTGAGGGTCCAGAGTAAATTTCATGCTTAAAATAAATGTGTCTGTTGATGGACTTTTGCCATTACTCAATAGAGCACAAATTATATGATAAATGTGGAGATTCTAATCAGCTATTTTGTAATATAAGCTCCTGTGAAGGACATTTTAAAGGGAAATATCAAAGTGCAGCTCTGTAGCATCAAATATCTCAGGACTTCGATGTCAAGACCCATACACGTACCTCCTACACACATTCACACACACTTTTTAACTGCAAGGATAAAGAGACCACTAAAACGGATTCACTGAGCCATATTAATTCCCAAAAGAGCTTTACACACCACAGTGTCAACATTTCAGTGTCTTTGACGAGATTTTTTGTCTGATGTCATGTTTTATTTTACTGTGTTTCTTGAGTTTGTTCAGTAGAAAGTTGACGTCCACAGTGCACAACAGGATTGTTTCTGCTGGGTCCTTAAATCTTTTCATGAATAAGCTTGGGTCTAGCTCGGACCCTGGGAACTGGCAGCGTGAGCCATATTAAAGATAGTCTAAACAAAGCTAGTTGTACACAGGGAATTCAGGTACTAAAGAACAATCAGGACATAGGGGAACTGTGTCAAAGTTTTAATTTATTCATGATGCTTACAGGAAAGAAATCAGTTTTTAATTAATTATTTTAGTAGAGTAGGATGAAGCAATACAACCTGAATGGAATCCTCTTCAGTGTTTATGGTTTTAATTTCAGAGAAATACTTTTGACTGTGGTCTTGCTCCAATTGTTTTGTAAAAAATGTAATTAAAAATCATCAACAGAGCTGTGTGATCTCATGTCTGCAGTAGAGTTTTACCTCCTATTGTATTTTCTCCAAGGGATTAATTTTTTGATATTCATAAGATCAAGACACATTTTATCCTTATATTTTATTTAGTATTGATTTTATTGTTTATACTGGACCAGAATAAATAAAATAGAACACCCCTTTCTTTTAAGTGCTGAGACTAGAATTATTTATGTTTAGGCATTTAAAATAATTAATTTCACTGCTCTTTATAAATGTAAGCATCTTATATAGACTTCAAAGATTAGATAGATAGGTAGGTAGAGAGATAGATAAACTTTATTGTCCCAAACTGGGAAATTCTTGATTAGGAATTTCTTGATTGATTATAGAACAGGCATAGATGCAGAATTTTGCAGGGTGTCTGCATATGTGGGACTAAAGAGCAGTGAAATGCTGACAGGGTGGCTAAAAGACCACTAAATATGAGACATGGCTTTGGAAGGGATAGGAGGAACAAATGGAGATGATCAACTAGAGCCTGTTGTAGGTACTCCGGCACGGTAGGTGGCGGTATGCACCTAACAGTTGATAGTGCTATCCGTCAAAAAACGCAAAGAGGAAGAAGAACTTGAATCGTTTTGCGGGAAACTGCGACGGAGAGTTAACAAAACAAACGTACAAGCTAATGTACATTTGTTCCAAATGAGGTGAGAAATATCAATTACCTAACCAACATCCAAACCTATATTTCTGTTTTTCACATGTTGGTAAAGTCACGTATTTCATTTAATAGTTTGGCGATATAACGTTGCACTGCTTGTTTAACTAGCTAGCAAATGTACGTAATTGTAACCTTAACTTACACATTAGAAATGATTTGTTCGTTTGAATTATTTCATGGTGGTGATATAAGGTTACCAAATGGTAGAAGAGCTAACGTTATTGACTTCAAAAAGTACTCGGTTACATTTGTGAGACAATTAGCTTAGCAGTGAACACAGTAATGTGCTACATTACTGAATGGAGTTTGGTTTGAGATTAGCCACATAACAGCTAGCGATACAAAAGCTCCTCACGAGATTTGAGGTCAGCATCAAACAGTGGCCTGGTGTTGATGGAGGGGCTGTCCAACGACCCGGGGACCAGAGTCATTTGGTTGGAGCTGTCACCTGGTGGAGGCGATGACACACATATTGACAGTGATGGTGATGAAATGCTCCTGTCTTCTCTGTTCCCACAGCGTCAAAAAGGCCAGAGGAGCCAAAGTGCTCAAAGTGCCACAAGTGGAGAGTCAAGTGAGTTACTCAATAGTCACTGTAGTATTTGCACTATGATTTGATGGAGATTGACATTAATAATTTTTTTTCAAAGGGATGAAAATTGGACATCCCCTTGTCAACTGTATAATTTTTTTTCTCAGTAAAACACAAGAGGAGAGAATTTCCATGCAACATTTTGTTGTCTATATATGTAACTGTGTACTACACCTTGTTGTAATGTTAGCTTGATTAACTGTAAATCATGAAACTGGAATTTTATTGTTGTCTGTTGTCTGTGTTCACATCCAGAAAGGTTCATCCGTAGATGATGTGGATTCTCCCAACCTGTCTGCTATCGAAAGAGCAAGCTTCCTAGATGGACTGCAGCTCAGTTTTGGTGAGTCTCTACACTTTACTGCTATATCTGTATCAATGTCAGTGAGTCTTAAAACAGTCTGAAAATACCTTTAAAATAATCAAATGGATTTTTTCTGAAAGCGCCATTGAAGCCAAGCATACACAGCCATATTTAATTGAATCAATAAAGCACCTTGATAGTGCATTAGCTATTGAAAGTGGATCGATGATGCATTGTAGTGTATATTTTTGTTACTTTGTTACTGCTCCTAATCTTGTTTCACAGTTTTGACAAAGTATGTTCAGTCTGCATTATTTTACTGCAGCACTCAAAGTGACATTGGCAAACAAGTTTCTTCATGTTTGCCTTTGTGTCTTTCTACATTTTTTACTTTTTTGTTTATTTTCATTGCATTTATTTATCAGGACATCACGCATTAATCAACATTGCTGTAGATGTGCCAGTGTCAGTCAGCTGGCTAATTTAGTTCACCTTGTTTTCAGAGTAGAACAGGAAACCACCGATCTTGTGCTGACCAGAGAACTTATGTGTTGGCTAGGTAACCCTCTGCACAGTACAGCTGTGGAGGAAGATTTAAACGTCTTAGAGGAGGGGCAGGTGAACAAAGGAAATGGGAGAAAGGACATTCCTAAGACAGTGAAGACTACTGCTAAACAGCGTGGGACTGCTGTGAAGAGGAAGGAGATGGAGAGAGATGAAGAGAATGAGAAAGAAGAGGAGAAGAACAAGAAGAGTAGGAGAAGTAATGGAGGAAAGGTCAAAGCCAGGTAAGGTTTGCTACATGTTATGTACTGTACATATTTCTTTTTCTGTTCATTCTTCATTGAGAAGTCTCATACATTTTCCTGCATTTTTTTATTTGACTATTTATTTATGGTGGCAGTTTTATTAGTACAGCCCAATATGGCCACTTTGTAATGGGCTTTACAGACCGACACCAGAAACAGCTGCTGAACCACATGGGCTCTCAAAGGCTAGGAAATATTTAGATATAAACAGGAGAAAACTGAGGAGAGGCAGTAGCCTGTTTTAGACAGACAAGCGGATGTACAAAAATGTAGATATAAAACATACAACAATTACATTATATCCCATCAACAGGAGTACTCTATATCAAATACTGATGTAATACATCCATTATAAGTTGTGATGAAGAACAACCATGAACAAGTCCAGTATCTGTTCATATGTTTTTTCCAGGTCTAAGAGGTCAGGGGAGTGGGGCAGGGCGTAGGCCAAAGGGTCCATTGATTGGGCAGCTTGAAGAAACTGTGATGTGGCACATACTAGTCTGTTGTTGTTCTCCCTGTCTTCCCATCAAATCATTTGTCTCTGTCTGTCAACAAGGCCAGTGAAAAATCAGCAGATGAAGAAAAGCAAGAAGAGACAGAGTGAACCAGGAAATGGAAAGTCCAGTGACACTAAGTCACAGGTAAGGAAGTGAATCATAATGTGTGCAGTAAAGGGTAGTATACCACAGTTGTGGTAATAAGGTCATAATGAAAGCAGTGTTAGATAAAACAAGGAGACTTTACACATGCAGAGATAATGTTATGCTACTTTTTTCTTCCAGGAGGAATCTGACACTGGCATCACTCAACGCAGACGTAACACGGCCCTGCCATCTGATGAGGAGGTGGTGGACGAGGACATGAGTTGGGTATGGACTAACTTCAGCAGACTGTTGTAGCTAAGAGTCTGGCATCCAGAATGTGACTTTTCCCTTAGTTTGTACTCATTTTTTCTTCATGCCATTTATTCAGAACCCAAGTCCAAAGAAGGCCAAGGTACATAGTTTTGGCAGAACCAGAAAGTCTTCATCCAATAGGTCTGCATCCAGAAAGTCTTCATCAGGTAAGTGAACCAAGCACAAGAGGTTAGCATCAATTGAGACTTCTGGCGAAGCTGCAAAGTTAAACGTCACTGTATACTTTAAAATAATGAAATCTCCCGAATCTCTCCAACCCTGTTTAAAGTTTTGTTCTCAAGGTCTGAAAATGTTTTTACTGTCCTTCATGAAACTTCAACCACAAAAACCTGATTCTTCCACCTGAAGGCAGTACATCTGCAGATGGAGAGAAGGACAACACTGACAAACAGAAGAGGATGAGACGTGGTCATAAGGGTAGAACAGAGTTAGAGGTGGTGCTGGATGCCTTCCTTGACTTCTGTGACCAGTACAGGTATACGAAGATGGTTACACTTTATAATAAGAGTACAAATGATATACTTAATTAATGATTTAATCATCATAATAGATCATCAGTTAAGGAGTGCTGATTCACAGTTACTTCGAATGTGATAAAATTAGCTGGATTCCAGTTACGTAAAACTTCAATTCATTCCCATGTATTGGCTTGGCCTCTTTGAAAACAGAAGACTACCTGTTCACCTAGAAATATAAAGCTATTTTTTAATCAAACTGGTCAGATGCAAACAGAATATATAAATACGGTTACATCACTGTATGTAGCTGGAATCTAGCTAATTTGATTGCATATCAATCAGTGTATGAAGTCATTAAATTTGTGTTCTCAAATACCTCTAGCTCATGTTGTAGCCTGTAATCTAACCCTTTAATATCATGTCACCACACAACAACTACTTACATTCACAATTTTAATTCTTTGTGTATGCATGCTTGTTTTTCAGGGAGTCTGTGGAGTCGAAAGCAGTGAAACAGTCCATTGATTCTTTCTCCTCCAATGTGAGAGAGCAGCTCTTGGAAAAGGTTAGACTTTCCAAATTCTGTTTAATTTGTGGTACTGAGGAGTTGAAGTTTAGATTTATTTTTTATTATTTTATATTATATTGCTGCCAACTGATACAGTTTGTACACTTAATGTTACTAGGGTATAAAGCAATAGACCTCTGATTAGAGAATCTGGTACATAATTACAACCGCATCTCTAAACTGTTCAAGCATTTTGTTCACATAAGAAATTGTAAAACAGTTGTAACAGGAAGAGTTTATGAATCATCTGAATAGTTACCTTGAGGCTCATGTGCATGAATGCCAGCAATGTGTTTTTGATCTAAAGTGCTAATCACGTTCTGGTCATACTTCTTATAATGTAGAAATTTTACTTGTACTATGTACATTATGCGTATGTTGAGTGCTTGTCCTAATAAAAAGCCCCCAACAAGTCAACAATGAATGTGATCATGCATATTATATCATATCCATTAAAACAGAGGTGAATGATACTGATTAATATCAATCTTTTCATCAAACGTATATTTTCTGGTCTTCTCTTCCAGATCTCTTCTTACAAGGAGCTCAGGGTTCTGAAAAGAACAAATGCCGGGGTAACCATTTCAACTAGCTTTCAGTCCGTACCACTTTGTATCACAAGTATCACAACACCTATCTGATTAATTGTGATTAGATTTTGTTAAGACGCTCATGGTTCCCAGGGGAAACCTACTGACATGTAATCACTGGATTTTTCTTGTAATGCCACTATGAGGTTGACTTTTGTGAAACTTGTCCTGCACTTTGTGTTTAGCACTAAAAGCAAATGTTAGAGCACTAACATGCTAAACTATGGCACTGAACATAGCAAACATTATACAGTACCTGCTAATCAACATCACAGAGCCACTAGCATGGTTGTAGTCTAGTTGTGGTTTTGATATGGATAAAAGGTCTTGATGGTGGCATGTATTTATTGTGCCTTCTGTCCTGTCTGTGTTTGTGTCTGTGTGTGTCAGGTGGGTTCTCTGATCCATAAAAAAACACAGAGACTGTTGGATGCCAAATATGAGCTGATGAGGTGAGAGATGGTTCAGAAGCACAAACATTTATATTTCTACAAACTCTGAAACAAACTGATTACTGTATGGTTTTAGTGTCTATATAAATTAAAAGTAATACCAATTAAAATTAAAGTTCATCTTAAAATCCATGGCGGTACCAGCTAGATGCATGGTTAACACAAAAAAGTCTTTTCAGTGTTAAAAACAACATCATTACTTCTAATAACTAATAACTTCCTTCCTTCCAAGCAATCACATTGACCTTTACACTGTGTGTGATTGGTCAGGGCAGAGAGGCAGGCATGGTTGCTGCAAAAGGAGAAAGCTGAACTTCAACTCAGATTAGCTGATCTGAAACAAGGCCAAGCCTTCCTGCGTGACATCAGAGAGCTCAACAGACAATACTTGGACTTCCGACACAAACACCCCAGAGAGAAAGAAACGGTATACACAAGCAAACACACACTGATGATGTTAATATTGACTTTGGACAAAATGGAAATAATGACTTGAATACTGCCTGTTTTTTTGTGTTGTAGTCACAGGTACGGCTTTAGCAATGCAAACTGTCTTTATCTTAGTGGCATTTCAATGCACAGCTGATGCATAAATTTCAATAAAACTGTCATGGTGACATACTCCCTCCTTTCCTCTCCTCCTCCGTCCAGTATGAGACGTCCAGCTTGCCGGCTCTGCTGTTGGAGACTAAGCATATTCAGACAGCAGAGCATCAGCTGAGGGGAATCAATAATCGACTGGAAAAAAGACTGAAGAAGAATGGGAAATAATGCACTATGCCATAAACACACAAACACAAATGCACACAAATTACAGACTCTCACATTTTAGTACATATTATGAGCAATAGTACGGCCTCAATACAGAAAACAGCTTGACATTTTGGATTGTATGTTGTGGTTCAGCTTTGAATGTGTATACGGCACAAATCCTGTCCATCCTGGATCATTGCTAGATAAATACAATACTGTAAATACAATAAATGCAAAAAATAACTCCATGATTTCTATGTGTTTTTCTTGACTTAAGAATATGAGAAATTCCCTTTTGAGGTGATGTTGTTAAACTGGTTTCTTTCTCTAAAGCAATTTTCACTGACAGATGCATGAAATATTCATGTGCATCAAATCCTGTAGTTTCAGTTTGTAAATTCCTCTAACGTGTACCGACACGCCACGGGATTGGCCGTGACGGTTCCCGGCAGTTATGTAAGCCAATTAGCAGCTGCTTTTTGGTTAAGGTGCGCCTGACTTCATGGTTTGTTCCGCCCACGCAGGGAGCAGCCTTCCTGATTGGCTGATAGTTTCAAGCACGTACTTATTTGAACATTTTGACATTTCTTTATAATGATAGATTGGACGGGCACCTGTTAATACACGTATCTACCACCGTGTACCAACACAAGGTAGGTTTATTTAGATGTATTATTATTGTTGTTTGTTATTTGCATATGAGTTTGAGGAAGCATAATTGTAGGTAGGTAGGTAACAGAACTGGTCAAACCGGTGGTCATAGTTTGCTCTACTAGTATTGCTGACGAACTTTAAACTGCCAGCCAGGAAACTGCATGTTACATGTTAACTAACATGTTGCTTCCTGAAGGACAAAGCTACACGTCCACACTTTTTAAATCGATGAATGGATATCGACAGACATGAAGTTAAAAATTACACTTCACTACAACAAGTTTTGTAATATGTCATAATCCTCTTCCACAGAAAAGAGTTTAGATGACACCCTCATGTTGTGTAACTACACAGATATGAACAGTGGCTTTTTACCAACCTTTGCTGCTGAGGAGCTGTAAATAATTTCCTGTTACGTCAATGGAGTTTCGTTATGAGCTGCGTCCTAACGTGACTCAAACATGTATTTATCATAATGACACAGCAAAGATACTATGATGCAATATTAATATGGGATAAATGTATGATCAGCTCGACCAAACATAATGTGAGCTACTCTCAGGAGGAGCTAGTCTGGTTCTTGTGGTCCTTTTGAAACCATTGTGGTTTGCTGGTTTTCAGTTTGAAGTTGGATTTGAAAAAAAGGCTGTGTGCTTAAGCATCCTTTGTCAGATCACCTGAAACAAATATGGTAACAAAAATCCTCAGTGAGTCAAGAGTTCATGCTTTGCAGTAAGGAATCACAGTCAGTGGATCAATTCAAATGTTTTTTATTAAAAACTCATACAGTGCATTTAAAGGGTTAGTTCTCCAGACAACCTTGTCATTCAATTCAGTTCAAATTCAATTAATTTCTCCTTGTTATCTCCTGTGGTCTCCAAAACTCCTGCTCACACACTCAATGGGGCTGAATGAAAATTCGTTTCAGCTGCTCAAAACACTGAAAATGAAAGAGTGTCCTGGTTACTCTGGATAAACCACAGACCTCACTGTTAAAGGGTTTCATTGGAATTACTATCTTTCCACCAAGGAAAAAAGTCCCTGTCTTCAGAGGAGACCTGTCAACATCGATATCTGTGCCAAAATACCACTTGTGGTTAGGAATAGGAATTAAGAACTGCAACTTTAAATTGAAAAATGCGATCCATCGGAATTATACGCCTCTGAGCTCAACTTCATTTATCGATGTTGGCATGTTTTTTGACAGCTGTGCATTTTAAAACTCGTGAGTCTACACTGCTGGAAACTTACAACAAGAAGGAGTCATGGCGGAGAGGGAGAAACTGTCCAAAGAGTGGCTTCATTTCACAAAGACCGTGCTAGATGTAATGTCAGTGAAAATGAAATGAAATGAAAATCTAGGCAACATGGATTTACGCTGAACAAAAATATAACACTTTTGTTTTTGCTCCCATTTTTCATGAGCTGAACTCAGATCTAAGACTTTTTCTGTGTACACAAAAGGTGGCCAGGTGTGGCATATCAAGATGCTGATTAGACAGCATGATTACTGCACAGGTGTGCCTGGCCACGATAAAAGGCCAATCTGAAATGTGCAGTTTTATCACACAGCACAATCCAGAGTGGATGGATTATCTCAGCAAAGGAGAAGAGCTCACTAACACAGATTCATACAGATTTGTGAACAATATTTAAGAGAAATAGGCCTTTTGTGTACATAGAAAAAGTCTTAGATCTTTGAGTTCAACTCATGAAAAATGGGAGCAAAAATAAAAGTGTTGCGTTTATATTTTTGTTCAGTGTAAATTCAAGGAATCCCATGTATCTCACACTCTACGCATGAGTACCACTTCTTCCCAAACAACTGGCATGTGAACAAACCCTGTAGGACTAGCTAGGTCCCAATAAATACAGCAGGGTTTCCCACAGTGTTTTGTAGAAGAGATGAAATGGGCTACCTCACTTGAAACAAAGACCATCACCCATAACCCATAACCCATATAAAAAAATACAGTTACAGCAAATGCTATATATTTAATGAGAGTGACTGTTCCGGGTGGATAAACTAAACTATTTCCTGGTGGAAAAACTGTATAGCCTTTGGGGATTTGTGATTTCTCTGAGGACTCCTCTTTTGTTTACTTCCTTGTCAAAGGAAAACAAATATGTCCATGTTCAGATTGTTGTTTATGATCACATTTTTAAACTCCAATAGCTGTTTCAGCCTCAAAAATACAGTGTTGGTCAGGCTATCATTGTCATTGTTGTCTCATGGAAAGATATAAAGTGTTTCATTCCAGACCACCTGACAGACTATATAACTATACAGCAGTGTACCTCAAAAATCAGCAGTAGTTGAATACAAATGAAAATAGTGTAAAAATGATGTTAGTATATATTTAACCCACTCAATGGTTCTGAAGTTGCTTCAGCTGGTATGAGAAATGACTTGTTTTAAATAGAATTAAAAGTAATTTGATAAACCTTGCGCATGCTTTGACAGAGTGCAAGATACTGAATAACACGAAATGGAGGAGGAAAATAGATGCAAATCTAGAAACAAGTTGGTGTATTTTCACATTGTACTCCACTGCATTCTTGTCTGTAGGAAGATGGCTGACTTTGATGGTGATGGTGAAGTGCAGAGTGGTGAGGACACACTGGATGCCCTTAAGCTTTTTTCAAAGAGGTAATTATTGTCCACTGATATCTATCTGACTATCCTTGTGTTATATACCTAAACTTGTCCATTGAAAGAAGGTAATAATTCTTGTACAG
Organism: Holacanthus passer; assembly: GCA_025331565.1. Lineage (NCBI taxonomy): Eukaryota > Metazoa > Chordata > Actinopteri > Pomacanthidae > Holacanthus > Holacanthus passer. The sequence continues at coordinate 2,388,663 of JAFREQ010000091.1, read as the reverse complement.
GGAGCAGCTGCTCACTTTAAAGGCCCTCCACACCCACACATGCTCTTTTCACTTACCTGGCTGAAACCTTGAAACCTTGGTTTGAAGGTGGCCAAAGTCTGCTGGGCTTTTTAGTCAATTAATTAGTCAATGAAATTAGTATGTAATGGTTTTAAGCATGGATTAGTAAACATACTGTTTCAGATGGCCACATTTCTAAAGATCAATACTGAAGGATTGATGGCCACCATTTCCTTGCCAATTTCATGCTTTTATGTTGCCTTTCTTATGTTTCTTATATATGTTTAGCAAATTCATTTAGCAAATAATAGATTTCATCCTCCCATAGTTGTCCACAAATGAAATGTGGTCACCGTTTAACTTCTTTACTTCTTCTGTCTATAATTCAGTTTGCGACAGTGTAGGCTATAAACCATTGGCATACAATATTTCAGTAAAGTAGAAGTTAATGTTCAAAGAGCTGAATGGCCACTCAAATAGATGCAGTAGATGTGGAAATGCTACATTGCAAAAAACATAGAAAGAATCTGCCACACACTTTGTTTCAGTTATTGGAACATTTATAATACCACAACCACTGATACATCACCCAGTATAATGAGATACTGCTCAGATGACACAGACTGTGATAGAAGAAGCCCCTCAAGTTTAGATAGCATTGAGTTGTCAAAATGTGTTAAAAAGTCTGTTTAAGAATGATGGTGTAAAACAGTTTCCTCTAGTTTCATATAATTTCAAAGTGTGTTCATTGGGCTGTGTGTGTTGAAATGTTTAGGACGGATGCAGTGCCCAAGTCTGCTGAGGAAATTGACTCTGGCCCCATCAGCAGCAACACTAAAGCAGCAGGCTCTGACCCTTACCGCTACAATATGGACTACCCCTGCCTCGGAACCTGTCTCATTATCAACAATAAGAACTTCCACAAAAGCACGCGTAAATAAACCCATTCACCCAGTCACACACACTGTTACACACACCTGTCTATTTCATTGCTCGGTCACTCGCACAAATGTTCTGGAAATACAATAATGCAGACAACCCGCTGTACTGATGCGTGGCAGTGCGTCTGTGTACAGTAACTGGGAAGATGTCCGAGCAGATCATCTTCACCACAGTTCTTACATTCCTGCTTCCACCATTTTGTATGGTGAGGGTTTAGCCACACCAATGGAGAAATGCTTACAGAGAAGAGATGGGAGGAGTGTGACTAAAATTAAGATCTGAGTTCTGAGATGACAACTGTACACGTCACAGTAGGAAAATTACTGGTGTAAATAATGAAATGATTGACGGCTGAATTCCATTTAGCTGCTTCAGTTTCAGGCTCCTGGTATTGTTCATGCTGAATCACTGTCACACTGTTATCCCATACAGAGCTGTCATCAATGTGTTTAGTAACTTCCTTGCTTTTCTTACTATGACAAGTGAAAATGTCTGCTGTGAAAAGATCTCTCCAATAGACATACTCTTTCCACATTTCTTATTTCTGAATGAAACTTACATACCTAATAACAAATGAGAAAAAGTTCTACATCTGCCTCTTCTGTTTATCCTCTCTAAAGTTTACCGGAAGGACTCACAGTAATTAGTTTTGTTTTGCTGTTTCTATGACATAAACATAATCAGTGCAGACTGCAGTCGAAACTCTCTGCTCTCTTGGGTCGAATAGAGAATAAAGCACCAATATTAGCTGTCCAAAGTTTCACAAACAGGAAGTGTGAGTTCAGTTTGTGCTGCATGAATTTTAGACTTGGTGCTTGAGAGTTCTCATCCCTGGTCTTTGGACAATATTGTAGGCACTGACATTGAAAGTCTACTGCATTTCACTTGTGTGTTTGTGTTTCTCTCTAGAGATGAATACTCGTAATGGGACAGATGTTGATGCTGCTACTGCTATGAAGATCTTCTCTGCTCTGGGTTATAAGATTCGATTTGCCAATGATCTGACCATGAAAGAGATGAAAGAACTGATGTTAAGTGGTAATAAAAACTACAGTTTTTCATTCATTCTCTGATGCCACTGTGACTGTTCATGTTGCTACTCAATAATCAATTGTCAGGTGACATTGGCTGCATTTGTACAGACTGCATTACGACAGAAGCATGCAGCAACCATGAGATGGCAGTGTCTGAGTATCTGTAATTCCCAAACACACTCATTAACTGTAATGAGTTTTGGGAACTGCTATGTAGTCATCCATGCCAAACTTGTAGATTCTTGCAAGTGAGAACTAAAACTGCCAGATGCTAAATTATCAGCACTGTCCTCCAGATACTATGTTGCCCAACAACTAAAATGTGAGAGGAAAATGAATCTACAGTGGTAATGTAACTCTGTCTTGTTGTCTGTCTATTCTTGTCTATGTGTCTAGTATCCAAGGAGGACCACAGTAATAGTGCATCATTTGCATGTGTGTTGCTAAGTCATGGGGATGAGGGGGTGATATTTGGAACTGACGGCCCAGAGAGGTTTGAAAACCTGACAAAATACTTCAAAGGAGATTGCTGCTTGAGTCTGGTGGGGAAACCAAAACTCTTCTTCATACAGGTTAGTAAAATATACACACACATACACTTATGGCAGTGGACAATTTGTCTTTGGACACCATAGAGGAATTTTGCAGTCTGCAGGGAGTTTACATTCTACAATTGAAAACTTACAAATGATGGGTATTTTATATACATGCTCCCGTATTTTTGAGTGAATGTATTTAAATCTGCCTACTTTTTACTTACTTTTCACTTCAAAAAAATTAGTTAGCAGTCCACTGGGGAGACTTATGGCTTCAGTATTTCCAAACTGCTTGTAGATGCTTATTTCTTTGTGTAAGATTTATTACACCATGTCTATGTTTACAAAAGGATTCTCAATCAGACTCAAAATTCAAATCAGAATCAGGTTTATTGCCAAGTAGGTTTTTGCATACAAAAAATTTGCCTTGGTATTTTGATATATAACAGTAAACATAGCAAGAGAAAATAAGAAAGATGAAAAGCAAGTACTGCAGAAGTCATGAAACGTAAATAGAAAATTCAAAAATGACAAAAACTAGTAAAATATTAGAAAAAAAATGTATGACATATGTGTTAAAAAAATAAAAGAACTGTACTGTTTTGTGCAAGACAGTGCAAAGTATTGACAAATTAAACAGTAATGTTGAACATTTTATATGTGCCAAGGTTCAAATAAAAGCAAAAGTCAAAATTCTGGGCTCATTGTGACACCTCACACTGACAGAGATGATGTGGCATCTCGCATGAGGTACAGTGGATTTGTTGTTGTTACTGCAGCTTTTTCACCACACACCCTCTTTACAGTGCCTCAGCACTACCATAAAACACTGTCACAGTTAATGTACATGTACCTGTATTTTTGTGCTTTTATAGGCATGCCGTGGCTCAGACCTGGATGGTGGAGCCCTCATCGAGACTGACAGTGTACCAGAGCAAACATCAGAGAGGATTCCCGTGGAGGCAGATTTCCTGTATGCTTATTCTACTGCTCCAGGTAACTAATATACCCTTTGACAAAACTGCATTATATCCATTAAATGACAAATGGATAACTGGCTGATATCTATGTGAACATGGTATTGAGCATTTACTCATAATGAAATAGTAATACACAGTGTCAATGCACTTTTTTGTAGTGAGTCTTAACACGGTTAATTTTCCTGCAGGCTACTACTCATGGAGAAACACAACCAATGGTTCCTGGTTCATGCAGGCATTGTGTGAGATGTTGCAGATGTACAGTGGAGAGCTGGAGCTGATGCAGATCATGACCCGAGTAAACCGCAGGGTGGCGCGAAGCTTTGAGTCTTCCTCCAACCTACCTGGATTTAGTGGCAAGAAGCAGATCCCCTGTATTGTCTCAATGTTGACCAAAGACTTCTACTTTCCTACATCAAGATAGACTGTTGTTTCTACCTTCATCTACCTGTGAGAAACCCATTCAAAAGTGTGCTGATTGTACCAATTTCATTTGCATATTATCTACTGTATTTCTGCTGATTTCTACACTCAAATGCCAAAGTTTTGTGTGTGCATGGCATAGTTCATGTGAAACAAGATAACATTAGTTTTAATGTTGCTACAAGGAGAACCCAATTGCATTGTCAACATTAGGATAAAAGGGAACAAATCAGCAAGGTTTATGTGGAGCCTGAACTGTTTCTATGATGTGCTTTTGTGTTGCGTCTTTTCAGAAAACCTGAAGCAAAACGGTGGTCTCCCAGTTATCACATACAATTACATTATTGAGGATAAAAACACAGTAAAAAAGGTTATTATTGTTATAAGGTAAAATGACAGATGTTCAAGTCTCTGCCAGTATATTTATGTCTTAATACTGAGCATGCAATGAGACATTTTCAGCCCTGAAAGGAAATGTTCACGCACATAAATTATACATTGTAAAGAAATTATCACTCAGGTAATTTCTGATGGGCTGTTTGTCTCCAATCCGATCACGAGTAGAATTATCAGTCACTAGGATGGTATGGAATGGTAGCTGGACACAGTTATTACGGAGGACCTTATTGTGCACTGGATGAGAGCAATAGCGAAGATTGTTCTGCCCAAATGAAATTATTCATTGTGTGACAATTTCTCTGCAAAATTTAATTCAGGTACTTGTGAAAAATCCACATTCCTCATTCTGAATGTTTCATGGCAAACTCAGGATTTTGCAACAAAAATAACCACGTATAAGTCAGTCAAGTTAGGTTAAAAAAACTAATCTTAGGATGTGCTATTTTAAAACAATTTCTGTTACCTCTGATATCATGGAAGCAGTGTATAAATATGTATGTCCATGAAAGTCCTGAATCTTAAAGGAATAAGACAAGTTAACTACCTGTTGTTGATTAATTATGAAAATCTTTGAGACTCAAATAGCTGGGTTAAGTAACCAGAAATTGCATTCTTTTCAGATTTGTACATGGGACCTAACTTAATATGAGTAATTCTTCTTTCTGCTGTAAGAACATTTATTAAAACTTATCAAGTGTGTATGGTGTGGTACTTTAATTACAACCCGTATGAGCTTATTTTCAGCAATCTGAAGTTTACTTTTACTGATTTCTGGAGAACTTCTGTACCAGAAGGTGGCAGCATAATCAAAGTGGTAATGAACTAAAGGTCCAGCTGGACTTTCGAATGCACTCTGGCAGGGCTGTTTTCCTGGTCAGGAGTTTAGTTCACTGACAAATAGAGGCCTGGAGTTGAAAGAGTATAGTTACTGTCCATTCAGTGACACTGCATCACAGATTTGACATTTCCTACACTTGATTAAGTCTGCTTTTTTTTTTTTTTTAAACAAAATGAGATGGTTTATTTTCAAGATCAAGACTAAAATATCAACTTACTACCAAGAGTTTCTGTTTGTACGTCAAAGTTGATAAAGGCTGTTATTGAACCTTTCATGTACTTTGCTTTGACATGTTATCAAACACTGTTTATATGAATGATTAACAGTTTATGAGGACTGTTTTTTTAAGTTGAAGGCAGCATGTGAACATGCAACCACTAGAGGAAGCCAGAGAAACATTTAGTGTGGTTCTGAGGACCTTTAATGAATCAGCAGTCTTTCAACTATTCACTGTTCCAGGAACTGAAATCCTGCTTCAATTAACCCTTGATGTGCAGATCGGAACATTTGGAACTGTTAACATACAGATAAATATGGTTTTCTCCATGGCCTCTGTTTGTGCAGACAATTTGGTGCCATGTTTGATTCCAGCTTTTACTCTTGTTTCTGTGTATCTCAACAAGTTGAACAGTGGTAGGGTTTATATGTATACACTTATTACCTCTCTACATTCCCTTCTGTCTATATGGATGCTTTTGTTTTTGGCCCATCAATCTTGCTGTTTAAGTATGTTTTTGTCTCTATTAGTGCATGGTGTGTGTGTGTGTGTGTGTGTGTCAGAAAGAGATAAGCCAGACTCTATGCAGATCTCTGCTGGTCCACAGGGCTGTGACCCAGTATGACTGTTCAAAACTGCCTGCTGACACAGTTTACTTGTCTTTAGTTTGTAGGTAGTAAATAACAGTGCTTTTCAAACACCCTGTTCCTGTATTTTTCAAACACTATTTTCTCTTTGGTGGTAAACAGAAAGAGGTCATGTAGGGGAAAACAGAGGCACAAATTACACAAACTTCATATTGTTGTAATGTTCATAGCACATCTTTAAGTTTTTTTTTTTTTTTTTTTTTTTTTTTTTTTTTAAGTTTGAATAGCTGCTGTTCATGCATTAAAGTGTTTTTATTTTAAGGTGGACACAGCAAGTGAAATATGTCATTCTCATGCTTTAACAACACGAGAATACTACATTCATTCAAACATGAATACATTCACAATATTGGTAATATAAGTAACCTTTAAGATACAGTTGCATTTTTAATCACGCACAGTTTTCACCAGAAACTATAACAGTGCAAATACACAAACCTATAAAGATAAAAATCCTAAATTGGTCAGTGTTTGAAAGCACAACTCAGTTCAGGCAAATAAAGTGAAAATCTGCACTTTCCATATAACTGCAGGTGGGATGTTTCACTCCCCCCCCCCCTCTCTCTCTCTCTCTCTCTCTCTCTCTCTCTCACACACACACACGTACACACTTGCTTTAAGTTTCTGGTTTCGTTTCCAGCAGCAGCAAGGCAGAAAGGGGTGGATGGGAGGGGTAGGAGGGAGGGGAGGGAGGAGATAGAGGAAGTGAAAATGAAAATCTAGCTCAAAGATCGTCTATATTTTAGTAGAAAATGATTCCAAAGCGGCTGCATTGTCAATAGTAGTTTACACTCTTGTGCTGTTTCACTCAAAGTTACATGTTTTTAATGGCAGGTATTTTAGCTGTGTATAAGTGGAATAGGCTATGAACTTTGTTTCTCATCCTTATTATCATTATTATTGGTGTAATAGAGGCTCTAAGATACAGGGAGGAGGAATAAAAAAAGGTCAGTCTCTTCACACTTTAATCACAATGGAAACTGTGTTATTACAGCAGCCAAGTCACATATAACACAAACAAACAAATTAAGAACACTTAAATGAGATAGATAAGAAATGAAATAACAGAAACTACAATACTGCTATTAACTAAAATCTATAAATAATTATTGAATATGTTGTGCAAAAGACTGATGCATTGCATAGATGAGTATTGGGAGTAACTACATAATATAGCAACTGTATAATCTGCACAGGCCATTTAATTTTATGTTTTCAGGCTGACAATGTAACATACGCATTTACATAGATGTATATGTCACTTCATTTGCTAAATAAATGAAGTCAGAGAAAGGTTTTTGCGTTGACCGTCGTGGTATCGAGAAATAAGAGCAGAGTGAGACCTCTTCGTGACTGCTTTTGTTCCTGGGGAGCGCGCACGCGGCCAGGAGACTTCCGCGACGGCGCTCGAGATCGGCGAGAGCGCAAGTGCACGCGGGGGATTTCCAGCTCGAGCCCCCACTTCACTTCCCCGAGCGAGCGGGCCGTTGTTTTGCTTTCGGTCTGGACTCAGAAACAGAAATAGACGACGGACACACTTTCCCTTTCCCACTTCAAACCGCCGATACATTAACTTGTCCAACTCGCGTGGTTATATCGTGGCAGCGGGACCGTGAAGCTCCGGGCCGTCCAAACTGAGCAGGTAACATTTTATTTCCGCATGTTAACGCTGCTGACTCTCAGACTTCCTACAGGACGACATGACGGATCCCCGCTCGCTGTGTAAGTGAAAGTACTACTGTAGTTTTTCTCCGCGTCTGTTGACGAGCTGTGGGATTTATTTTCACTTTTGGCTCGGTTGTTTTTGGGTCAGCACGCTGGCAGACAGCAGACAAACAGACCGCGGCTGACTCGACTTGACCCCTGTTGATGAATCAAACTTCAACCCCAAATCAACTGTTAGCAACATTTAACGTTAGCAAAAGGTAATATGATCAGAACTTAGCATTTGATTACATGCATCATCCGTGTCAGAGGGACTGTTTTTGTTCGTTTGAAATAAGTAAAGTTTTAAATGTGCTGTAGTTTTTGATTACGTGAGCAGAAATGAACTGACTGGTGAACAATATTCATGTTGTATTCAGGCGTCCGTGTATGTGTTGTAAAGCAGAGCACTGTCAGATGTGTTATTTGAACTGCATGACAGGAAACATCCTGCTTTTCAACTTAGACTTTTAATTGAATTTAGACATTTTAGAAATGAAATACAGGCTCTATATTTGGGTGGTTGTCAGTAAACATGACAACTCATGTCAAAACACTCCTCAAAATCTCCTTTAACTTATGTTTAGTGTCTTTTCTAAGTTATGAATGTAGCATTAGACCTTGTGAGTTATAATTGTAATGACAGACTATCCTTCCAGATATTGTAAATAGTATTCATTATTCTTATTATTCTTACAGCCTGGCTACTGGTGCAACTTATATTTTTAAGCAAGGATTGTAAACATTCCTCATTGTGCAATCAGAAAAAAAAACACATTACCACATAGTATTATTAGTATCAGTATCAGGTCTGAAACTAGTTTATGTTGACTTAATGACTCACCCATATGACTTTCTACCCTTTTTTACATTTCAACCCCGAAATTAAGTACTAATGTTTTCACTAATAGAACCACACAGACATCTGATTCAACAACCACACAACATGCTGTTTATACTACTTCCTTTTTAAACTTACGTTGGCCATACTAATATAGAGCACATGATATCGGACTGCAGTCAGCCTGTATGTACTGTTTACTGTGTTTCACTGAGCAGTAAGCCGGATGCAGCTGGAAGTTTCAACCCTGTGGCTCATAAGGGATAATATTTTGTATTTGATGCAGTGCCATGTCACCCCGTATGACCTGATAGGGAGCCCGCTCTCAGTTCAGGAGGCAGTGTGTTGGCTCACTGTACCGTGCATGGGGAGTGTCAGGCTCACTATCTGATCTGGTCCACCGGACTTTGAACGCAGCAGACTGTAGGGATCATAACCATGCTCTTAAATTAAATGTAGTGGGGCGGCCTGGGTGATGATTGCTCTCACTGTTTTTAAATAAAACATGCTGTATTCATTATCTTCTTTTATATTTTTCTGTTGTCCTCCCTCTTATTATTTCTGCTAGAATATTTTATCAGACAAAGAAGGTTAGTATGGGGTTGATGTTAAGAGTGGACTACGTGGCTGCAGTTACAGACATGATTTGGCTGTTTTATTTGTTAATGATATTTTAAGACACCTGTTTTTTACAACACAAACTATGAATTAAAACCGTGACCGTGGGCAGGACTTTTATCTTTACAACCACAGACAAAATAGATTACACAGTCTCTTTTGTTTTGCTCACAAAGAATGATTGTTTGTATGATTGTTGGTATTATGTTTTGATATTTGTATTGTTGCTTGTACGAAATACCCTTTTAAAAGATAAAATTGTCACAGTACACTGTAATATAGAACTTTTTCAAAGGAAAAGGAAAATTCAGTCAGTCAGTCAGTCAGTCATCATCCATACAGATGTTGCTTTCTATAATATAACATGACTGTGTTTGTGTCTGACTTTGTGTGTGCTCACAGGACACAATGCCGGTAGAGAGAATGAGGATGCGGCCGTGGCTGGAGGAACAGATCAACTCCTGTCAAATACCAGGGCTCAAATGGGTTAACAAAGTAGGTATACACTGATGTGAACACACACACACACACACACACACACACACACTAATATTATGGTTCTAGAGTTGACAAAATGTAATGTCTCTAGGAAAAGAGGATCTTCCAGATCCCATGGATGCATGCTGCACGTCATGGCTGGGACCTGGAAAAAGATGCTCCGCTCTTCATGAGATGGGCCATACACACCGGTAATACACAGATTTACACTATACACTCACCAGTTCTCCTTTTCAGTGGTTTTCATTTTCATGCCTACCAGACACCACTGAGGTTCTCTTTCTAAATTCAAAGAAACTTTCAATTTGCATATTTTTAGGTAAGAAATCAAAAAAGTTTAGTTTTTGGAGTGGCCCATTTAGACAGGCCACCGGAAGCTTCCCTTAAGGTACCTTTGCTCACACAGTAGTTCAGGTACAGTAGGAAATCCCATAAGTCTTTGCTGTATTAGGAGTACGTCGCCTGGATCAGAAACAGATTCCAAAATTGAAATTAAAAAAAGAAATGGTAGTACGCCAGTAATATTTTAAATTCACTTTTTAATGCAGAAATTGTTGGTGGGAAATATTACATTATCTTCAGTTCTACAATTTCGGTGTCTAGGTGGCAGTTGAAATCATTAGTGGGGATATCATTACTCACTCGCATTACTTAGTTCAATGAACTGATTTTGCTGTATTACCTGTATTTATGGCTTATTTTTCATAGCTAGCACATCCACAGAGCTAAATATATATATGCATTTAAAATAATGGATTTTTTTTTTTATTGTTTGAAGAAAATCAGTTTCATCATACTAGCTGTGGTCAAACTAAATAGTAACTTTGTATATAACTTTCACAGTTTAAAACTGCTGTACAGAAGGTAAAACAAACTTTAAACAAAAAAACAATAAAGCAAACCAATTAACAGTCTATTGTCATAATTTATTGTTGTATGACTTGTTGCATTATGTGTAGGTAAATTCCAGCCAGGCATAGATCGTCCAGATCCCAAGACATGGAAGGCTAATTTCCGCTGTGCCATGAACAGCCTGCCAGACATCGAGGAGGTGAAGGATAAAAGCATCAAAAAGGGAACTAATGCCTTCAGAGTATATAAGATGCTGTCCACCTCAGAGAGAAGCATGAAGAAAGGTGAGTGCTGATCCTCAGCAACCTCATTTCTCTTGAAAGGACTTACTTATAATTACGTATTTACTGTATTAAGACACTTGGCAGATAAATTGTGGCTTTTATATCAGTTTCTGAAAGGTGTACATTTCTGTCTGTCTGACTATTTAGGAAAGAAGAAGACAGACAAGGAGGGGAGGCCCAAGGGAAATAAAGAGGTAAACGTCTTCATGAAACCCACATTTGCACGATAGGGTGGTGGGTTTTTTCCGGCACATAATCCAAAAATACCTTGAGGAGGTTGTTCACATGGGACTTAAATATGTTCAGTTTTTTATTTTGGCTTACTATAAGTGGCAGCACTGCTGAAGAAACAGTAGCATTATGGGAAATAACACCATAAAAGAAGACTGTGTGTTTCTGATTTCTCTCTCAGGCCTTGCAATTAATTGTCCTCCTGGCTAGTTTGCTGACATGTGAGACATCACAGAAATATTTACTGAGAAAGGTCAGGCCAAAGCAGAGCAAAAAATTTCTGGGAATCTTACTCAGTCCTGAGCTGGCAAATTTGCAGAGTATCTAACATGAACAATCAACTCTGGCTCTGGGTCCCACATGACACAGACATTTGCCAGAGTAGACGCAGTAACCGAGCCTTCCTCTCCTATTTGGTACTGTCTCTCCAAGCAATGCACACTTAACACCAGTAGCTGCCACGTCCCGTTGTAAATTCATAGTGAAGTGATGGAATTGGCTTCAGCAACAGCCAAATATCAAACAAGCAGAAAGAATAGTCAACAGAAAGGAAGAGAAAACATTCACTGAGTTGTAACCTTTCTGTGGACCATTCTCAATTCTGCCTTTAAATTTAAATTTGAGCATGAAGTCATAACAGTCATACAGTCATAACATAATAAGAAAGATTATTCTTAAGAAACTGTGATGGACTGGCGACCTGTCCAGGGTGTCCCCTGCCTTCGCCCTAAGTCGGCTGGGATAGGCTCCAGCCCCCCCGTGACCCTGCAGAGGATTAGCGGCGTGCATCGTATAGATGTACAGATAATGGATGGATGGATGGATTCTTAAGAAAAAGACTTATTAACTACTTAGATAAATACACTTTCTTATACTGTATTTTCTTCTACGAACATTTATTTAGAGTGAACTTTGTCAAAGTTCTGAATTTAAGAAATACTGAAGAATTAAAGTAGTAATTGGAGTCAGAAATGCTAAAATCCCAACAACACTCTCTCAGACTGTTTAGTCTGCTAAACAAAATGTTGATTCCAATTAAACAGGAGGACATCAACTTTGTTAAGTACTTGTTTGTTATTTGGCTGGTTAATTTAGGATATTTTGGTCACTTTAATTTGTGTGTATACATGCCTGAAAGGGTCCAATTATCAGAGTTATGTCCTGTACTTTTCTTTGCACTAAACTGTTTATAAACCTCAATTCTAGGTAGATTTTTTTAGTTAAATACCCGAGCAAGTCTCTGCACTGCGTCACTACATCCCAGCTGTCTTATTAGAGTTTCTCATTAGCATAGTTGGAACGTAATGAAGTAATAACTGTAAATTGAGAACACCATGTTTAAATGGGCATGAGAGTATTGGTGTGCATATAGCTGGTATAAATGGACTTCTGTGTTTGAGAAGATTGAATGAAATGTTTTCTGCTCCAATATGTTATGATATGGTTTTTCATCACAGCGTTATGAAAAAGAGACACAGATCTTCTGCAACATAAAAGTCACCGTCCTCTGTGGGCACAAACAATTGACTATATCAATCTTCCATAATTACAGATCATTTCCTTTCTCTTTTTCCCCATCAGCCAGCTTCACCATTTTCAGACAGGACTCTTCCTGATACTCATGTTGGACCTATTGACTACACCAAACAGGAAACGACCAAACAGGAAGTGATCAAGGAGGAAACAGTGGAGCTTACTGTAACAGACAGTGCCTCAGGTACTAAACCATTCTTCTTTATTAATAGTATGTAGCTATTTTGCGTCCTGTGTGTCTTTATATGTCGGCTTGGATGTGTTGTCATAGTGAAATAGATCAATCTCAGCACAGACATTTTAATGTTTCTGACAGTCTTGTTGTTTACTTGTTGTTGACTAGGACATACACAGCATAATAAATAAATCCTTGCCTGGTAAATGCAGTATCTACTGACTGTTTTTCCTAGCCTGGAAAGAGATATGGTTTCCACCATTTAAGAATAGAGTTCAATGCTTTGTCATGCAACCAGTTTGAGTTCATGAATATTGAATAACTATGCTTGGAATTTTGTGGTGGACAAATAGCTGATGGAAAAGAAAATCGTGACTCTTTATCTTGCAGCAGTGGGTACATATGTAACTAGCCACTTGCCACACACTGAATATATAAATATATAAAGATATAAATATATACTTTATCAACAAATCATTTACTGCATAAGAGTGAATTCATGTGTTCAACCTGTCATAATATACCCTGTCTGTCCATTCACAGCCATTCACAGTTCAGTAGACGACCATGTGATCACCAGCGAGCAGCTGCCATTCGTTTGTCAGACAATTGAAGTGACCACTGAGATCGAAGAGCAGACTGTTAGCTCCTCCCACTCGTACCCACTCCAAATCTCCCCTGTGTCTTCCTGCTGCGGTGAGAAAACACACACACCCCACGCTTTACCCCACTTTGTTATGAGAAAGCGCATAAATAGGTTAGTTGAATGGGACCAGGCTTGTAGTAGCAGTAGCTGTGGAAGTTATTCAGAACCACAGTTTTGACCACAGTTACCTAGAGCAACATAGTGGTTACCATACATTCAAAGGAGCAACTTTGTAGGCCATGGCTAATGCTACTAACACAGCTTCATCTGGCTCTCAAATCAGTTCCTGTTATTCTGTTTGTATTCATTTGTGTTCATTTTGAATAGCCAGCTAAAAACAAAGCTGTGGCTCAGATGTTGACCCCATGAACTGTTCATATCTTTCATTACATCATCCCCTGTTACATTATGTACCTAAAGAGTCTGCATCTTCATTATCACAGTCCCCACATCTTATCTTGAGGGGGGAACAATGTGGACAGGCCAGCTGAATGTTGCAAACAACCAACGATAGATGTGAAACATTAAAATGATCATCACAGTAAATTAATTAGATTATTTAATTAGATAATTAAATATGAGAGAAATGCTCGAAAGTAAAAGTTTTAAAAAGTGTACTTGGATTTACGCAGGCTCTGCATCAAGTGCAATGTGAACGGTGCTTTTCTTGTTAAAGAGATAAAACTAAAGATAAGATAAGATACTCCTTTATTAGTCCCACAACGGGAATATGTCTTTGTGCTCAGAGGTCACGACATTCTCAATACTGGACCCTTTTTTTATCTTACATGAATTGTTTCATTACCACCCTGGGATCTGTGTACCTCACCTTTTTTTGTATCCATCTTCTCTCCTTCCCAACCAGTTATTCAGGCTGAGTTGGCTCTACCAGTTTCCAGTTGGAATCATTCCATCTGCCATTCTTGCTCTCTGTACTTCCTCTCAACTTTTTTTGATCTTTCCCAGTTGCTACCAGTCAGAATACAGATTCAAAATCTTTCATATTTACATAAACATTAACAATGTTTTTGTTTTTTTATTGAATTTTACATATGCATTTAATTGTGCTGTTGTGTGCTGATATTTGTGCTGTAAATGCACTGTTAGATGTGAGTCTTGTCAATAGGTTTTTGTGGTCAAAATCAAGGTTTGATTGAACTCTTCCTCTTTCTCCCACATATCTTTCTCTCTGTCTCTTTTTCTTCCTGTCTGATGTATGTATAAGGATGGCTTATTGCAAAATTGCCATTTCCTTAATACTAATTTGTTAACTGTTTATGTGTGTCTTTATCTCTACAGGCAGTGACACAGACAGTGACACAGAAGACACCAAAGAGGTGAGTCTCTCATAATACACACTTATACACAGTAGAGAGAGTGATAAATGAATTATTAACTGCTCTGATCTTCAGATAAACAGGTTTTTACCTGCTTCAACCTTACTGCTGCTGAAACAAGTTGTGTGTGTGTGTGTGTGTGTGTCTGTCTGTGTGTGTGTGTGTGTGTGTATGTGTGTGTGTGTATGTGTGTGTGTGTATGCGCACGCATGGTGCTTCCTGTAATGTTGCAAGAGACTGAGAAAAGGGAGGGCCTTGTCAGGAACTGTGGCTGTCAAACATTAACAGTTTGATCTGAGGTTGTCCTTTGTAGTACATTGTACTCACAGTGAGCGCACACAGCCACATACTTGCACTTCTATATTTGTGAGGACCCTCATTCACCTTAATGGAAACCTGATTCTAATGTAACCCTCAAAACCAAGTTTTAACCTTCAAATCATCGAACAACTTTAAAAGTTGTGAGGACTGGCCAAAATGTCCTCGCTCTGTTGGTTAAAAACTTGTTATAAAGTACAAATACAAATACACACACACACACACACACACACACACTCTACCTCTTATCAGTGCTGAGACTACAGTGTTCTTAACTATGTTATAATGTAGATAATGTGTTTTTAATAGTAGTCAATAAGAAATTCAATCGTTGGACACAGAAATGCACATTTTACATGTGATGCATTCCAAAAAAAAGAGATGTATTTATTATTTAGATTAGTCATCATTATCAGTCATAATATTTAGACTGTATCACAGAGATGTTGATTTAGCTCTGTAATCATTTTTGTGCTGGCGTTTTTGGTCTGTGTATTGACAGTGTTATCCACATTTCCACAACAGCATACGTCAGAAATTAGCCACAACCTTTGTGACTATAGCTGTGACTATATTTTTTCTTGTGCCGATATGTTATCTTCCTCTTCTTCTTCTTCTCCTTTTTTGTTGTTTTAACTGACAGGGTGTCAGTACAGTCTGGAGGCGGGACTACAGCACATCGGTTCTCAGGGTTCCCACATGTTCTCTTCCTGGCATGGCCACCTTCGTCAGCGCGGGCAAGCCCAACTTCAGGGTCACCAGCACGCGGGACCCGGCCCCACTCATCAGCTACCACACTGACGACTGGATGCCGACGTACAACCAGAACTCTCTTGTGTCTGCGGCGACCAGCCACACCCATGAAATGCGCGCAAGTGTCATTATGAAAACCTCTGATGTCACTTCGTCCTGACCTCTGACCCCAGATGAGGGAGTATCATCACTGCTTCCAGGGCATAGGAGTTGTTTCTATTCTCCATCAGGGCTGTGTGCAGCCACAGAAGGCGACCTTCAAAACCTTTGATTTTATTGTAGCTTCTGTCTGGGCCATGAATTTTCTCACTTTTCCTTTTAATTGGAGGAATTGCTGCCTGGTGTTAGTAGCCATGGCTTGACCTGTCCATTAACTGGCAAGCACTTAAGTCCAGGTAATTACTTCTACATCTGTATGGCTGTGAGGGTCTGTGTCATGTAAATGTAATCATCTACCCATGTCTGTGAGGGTTCTCTGACCCCCATTGTGCAGTTTTAAATGCGTGACCACGTGGTGGACTGTACACACTGACAGACATGTAGCAGACGTGTGGAATCCATGTGTGTTCATGCCCACATCCGTTTTGGACATTATCTGTCCTTTTTGACACCATGATCATCCATGTGTCACTGGTAGATCTGTTTCTCTGTTGCTTTGTGCTAACACTTTAACATCCACTATGCTCAATGAAAGACATTCAGAACTTTTATCTAATGACAGAAAAATTAGCTTTTAGTTGTGCAAATTTCTTTTTTATTGCACAACCTGTAGATTAATATATATTTTCAGTGTTGTCTAGCTGTAAGTTTGAGACTGCATCCTCATGTTCATCCACTATGTTGTAATTTTAACCTGTAAACAACCTCCGATCACCTAAATTTTACAGTCCCTAGTAGTTGATAACTGGAAGTTGTTTTTGTATCTCATACAGATTTTTCGAACCTCCTTCTTAAAATTGCCAGATTATTCACTAGTACGTATTAGAACCAATGACCTGCCATGTCAAAATAGTGTGAGCACAAGTGTTAGCATGAACCATGGTGCAGAATGCTGGGACACGTGGCTGGAACAATAATTGTGTATTCCGAGAAGCAATCTGTGTTCATTACAAAACAATGAACACGAAATTGAATGGAAAATGACATCTCTGTTGGCAAACCAGCTTTACAAGCAGCGAGTTGCAAAAAGAATCAAAGGCATGTTGTTTTATCAAGATAAAGAATGACAATCATTATGAAGCCCTGACTTGCCCTGCAGTGGAAAGCAGGTGTGTATCTGTCTGACTGTCTGGAGACCTCAGGACAATGTATCTGCCAACACACAGACAGAAAGATTGACAGACTCACTGACAGACAGACTGACAGACTGTGAACAATGTATTCATGTCTTCTCTCTCCTGCCTCCTGTTCATAATGTACATAGCTCATATGTATGATAAATGTGTGCCTACAAGCCGCTTCTGCACCTTACGGACAGCACTGGGGGTGTGTGCCTGTGTATTTGTGTGTGTGTGTGTGTGTGTGTGTCCTTGTACATCTATCTTTGTGAGAACCACTTTGAGTTTAAGACCTTAGGAGTGTGGGACCTTGACAACTGCTAACCTCGGACAGACCTTCAAAGGGCTGTTTGTTTTAAGGGTTAGGTTAGAATTAGGTTTGCTTTCTGGTTGGGGTAAGGGCTGGAGAATGCATTATGCCATGAGGGTCCTCACAAGAATAAACGTACAAACTTGTGTGTGTGAGACAGAGGAAGAGAGAAAGCCTTATTGAAAATGTGTGCCTTTGATAAAGTGCGGCTGGATTCAAACTATCTGTGCTTTAGTCTGCTGGTGACACATCAGGCAGATGGAGGAGTTGTATTTGGCCTTCTGTGATTGAGACAGCAGGCAGTGTTACAGTGGGGAGCATGGAGGAATGGAGAAATGGTTAACATTGGCTGTCTATGCACAGAGGGTCTTGATCTGGTTAACTGTAGTCACTGTAAGAGAAGGGAGTGTATTCTGCAATTAGTTCTGCACATTCAAAGTGAATATCTTGCTGTGATAATGAGGAATAGGGAAGCCTGTCCCTGACATACATCTCAGAGGACTGTGTTGTCATCAGAGGCTGAGCTCTGTTGTTTTTAAGTCACGCTTGTTTTTACACTCTAGTCTCTTAGCTCAAAACCTCCCATTTCCCAGTTGTCTTGCACAGGTGACGTAGTCTGTCCTCTGATTTGTCATTGTCTCCATTCTTCCTGACTGAGAGTACAGTAGCCACTATACGCCTTATTTCTGATGTCTTGAAGATAAAAATTTTGACATCTTAAAGTACAAATATGTGCACACAATGATGAACTGTGGCAGCAAAGATATTTCTCGTCTTTTTTACAAGGCAAAACAACAGCAGGCTCAAAAGTTTCAGTATTGTTTACCATAATATAATTCACCTGAAAAGTATCAGAATATAAAATATTCATATTAGGACCCCTGAGAGTCATTGCTCCTCAGTTCTGAACTATGATGCATGTATGTGAAAGCTTTGTTTTAGCAGGGAGCAGACAAAAGCACAGGCTGAATGTCCCAGCCTGCCTTTAGCAAACTCCAGTGGGAACAGCTCTAAAAGTTCCTGTAGGAAACAATAGGATGAATAGGAATCTGCCATGATTTTGAGATGAACCAAAGCACTAGAGAGAGATTTACACTGGATGCACATTAATATCTTGGTGAATTTATTTAAGATTCTCATTGAATCAAATGGGTTTGGATAAGGAATAGGCATCGCTTTACCAAATGTTTCTTCCATGTGCCTTTTATTGTTAGAAACTTGCATCGCTTCCATTTCAGTTTGGTTATACTTCATGATAGTCCTTGATGGGCTGCAATATTTAAGACAACTTATGCTAATACTTTTGTTGCCAGCCATCCCAAACACCTGCCTTTTTTAATCATGTATTTGTCCTTGTGAGCCTTTCTTTTCTTAAGCAGTGTCATAGTAGTCACATCCTCTCTGAGCGCTATATGAAATATAACAGTTGGGATTTACACAACCCTGTATCACATCTATAGTGCTTTATGGGGATATTTATAGGGAATTATAATGCATTCATAATACTTTATGACCACTATATATAACAGTCATAAAACATTATAGATGTGGCTTGAATTATAACTTTCATGTGTCTTGACAAGACACTAGAGGTTGACTGATGGGCTTTATAATACATTATACCTACCTATACTGACCTGTACACACCCCAACCACCAACTATAGTAAGGACTAAATATGCTTTAATAGTCCGAGCAGTATCATAAGTTATTGTATGCGTTAAGTAAAGTACATATTGATGCACTGATAGTAATGCATGCTTCATCATAGCATTTCATTGTTGGTGGAGAGATTGACAAGTGAGATTTGTGTGCTTCAGGAAGGGAACTTAAAAGTATGAAACATATAATGTGTTCAAAGTGAGAAAAAGACTAAATACATTTTTTCGGCATTTATTTTGACTATGGGGTGAGATCAGTGAGCTGAGGTGTTCTAACAAACCATCCTTACAACAATTGAGTGTTGAGGTGTGTGTAGGTGAATGTAGGCAGTCATAATATATTATAAAGCCCATCAGTCGAACACCAGTTTATCACTAGTCAAGAATATTCACAAGACACTTTATGTTATAATTCATTATAAGTCACACGTCAAATCTATAATGTTTTATCACTGCTAATATAGTGCATCAGAAAAGATTATGAATGCATTATAACTCACCATGAATGTCCCCATGACACACTATAGATGTGGTCTTCATAGAAAGTGTTACCCCCTGCAGTTGTAATGATCAAATCAGATGCTGTTAATTGTTTGTGAAACTTAAATGTGCCTAATTACTGTAAGTGTTGCTTGGCATATAAATCCAACAGTGCAAATGTATTGAATTAAATAAAAGATTATGTTTTCAATATTGAAGCATGGGTTGACCTGAAATCAGCAAGTTCTGAAGTTCTAAATGATCAAGACTTGTAGTTGAACAATCATACATTCATACTCCTCTATAATTCACATTCCCTCAAAATCCTGACCATGTTAGTATAAAAAGGTCTAACTCGGAAAAGCTGAAGTGAATTTGTTAGTCCATTTCAGCTTTGTTACCTGAATAACAGGGACGTCACTGCAGGCAGAAGTCAACAGTTAAAGTCAGATGTCAGAGAGATGTAGTCATGTTTCAAAAAGTGGTTGATCATGTTGTGATTCCACTGAATCACAGTTCAGTTAAAACCGAGGTGTGTCTCAATCTTGCTCTCAGCACATACCATAAAGGACAATATTACCATTCTGTTCAAAGAAGAAAAAAAAGAAGAGGCTAATTGCTTAGCTACTGGTAATGCTGCAATGTTTTCAACACATTGCAACTGTTAATTCTACATGTCCATGTGAAAACTACATGTGAATGAACATGTAAATCTGAATAAAGACTTGTTTTTGTATTTATTTGGAGGTGTTAAAAGTGCTTTATGACACTTGGAGGGAATTCATACTGCTGACAGTTTGTCTTGTGCTCTCATAAAACTGGACTCTGATCTTTAGAGAGACTCCAACAAATCTGTAGCTGTGAAGAAAAAAAAGAAAGTTCAGTAAAAACAAAGTCCTCCATGTCTATGGCAAGCTGCCAGTCCCCAGTGGAAACTGTGGTTACAGCTCAGGTTTGATAAGAAATAAAAGTTTGGTGCTGCTGTGTGCAAGTTGGTGCATGTAATGACTGAAAGGGTTTGTGCTCCGAGCGGTAAATGCTGTTCTCGGTGCGTGTGGTTCCAGCTTTTTGTCAGAGCAGATGTCTCCTTGTTTGGCACACACGGCTCAGTCAGTTTAACCAGAGCACTAACTGCTGTTTCAGTTTCAGTTGCTGTTCTCAGTTCACACTCTACTTCCTGTTTGCCTCTGAGGCCTCAGTGGATCGCCGGCCAGTTGCCTTGACAACTGCTAACCGCATGCCATTAGTCATGGTAAACAGTCTGTCTGTTAGTATGGTATATCTACTATATTTTGCTCTTTGACAAGCTTTCCTTTACCACGTCACCCTTTCCTCCCTCACATCCTCTGCTTTAATCTTCTGGACCACTAACAGCAAGAGTCATCTCAAAAAGTCCCTAGTCTACTTTCTATTCCCTCTAACATGAGTTCTTCAAATGTCGGAGAAACAAAAGAAACAGCTACTTTAAAAATGTCCTGAATTATCCAACATGGTCAGCAAAGCCAAATTTAATCCTCTGCTGTCAATTTTAGGAATGAAAACACAACTTAAACACCACATTGACAAAAAATACACAAGGAAAACCTGGTCATAGTCATAATTTAGTTATAGACAGTTAGTTATAGTTGTAACAGTAGTTTAAAAATTAATTCATGAGATGTAAAAACAAAAATCAAGGTAAACGATTCTGCAAAAAGGTCAAGCAAACAACCCTGCAGTGATGTCTCACTATCTTACTGCCATCTAGTGTTCAAAAGTAAAACTGCAGCTTTATTTCTCTTACGAAAGTAGGACAGAAAGGATGTACTTAACATCAAAGTTATGCTCACTATGTTCAAATACTGAAACAAGTGCCTGTAGGAATATTTTAAAAAATGTTATAGTAAGAGAAGCGAGAAGGAAAAACAGTGTCTTTAAATCTAAAATAAAGTCCAATAAGTATAAATCACTACTGAACACAACAGCCACATTTTCCCTATAGCAATGTTGTATATGAATACTGTTGTAGATACTGCTTAGTTATTTTAGTTAAAGTTATTTTATTTTTTGTGGTTGAAAAAAAACTGTAGATGGGTTTCAGTGTTTGGATTGGTGCTTTGAAAATGCTGCAGTTTATAATCATCAAATTTCAAGGTGTATTTGTCAGATGCAAAAGCAACATGTGTAGTGAAATGCAATGTTGCATGCTAGGAAGGCTGCACTATAAGAGTGGTGTGAAGAAAAAAAATAAATATCAAGGATAATAATTCAAGATAATAAATATATTAGAAAATTATTATATTTGATATCATTAATTTGAATCTGTAAAGTAACTAGTGACTTAAACCTTTGAAATATGGTTGAGTAGAAGTATAAAATAGCACAGCACTTGAGTAAATGTTACTTTCCATCACTGGTTCAGAATGCATACTATATCATATCGCTATTTGATTTAATAAGATGTCCACATTATACTATATAACAGTATATTCATCTTCATTATCTCCCCTGTACAGAGTTAAAGTGCACACAAACATGAATAGGTTGAATAGAATGAAACAATACAATGCGGAGTAAAAAAACCAAACCCATTGCCCATCCAAATTCACTTACATTGAAGTCCAGTTGTTTTTAGTCTCACACAAAATCGTCATCCTGAAATACAGGAAAACACAGCTGAGGTTCACAACAAAGTGCAACACACCTGTTCCACCATGTAACCCTGTTCCACCACTCATCCAAGACCAGTTCTGCTCACTGGTGGCAAGTTTGAGGCATAAATTGATTGTGAAGGCAACATGGTGATGGTTGAGGACAGGCAGTAAACTTCTCCTTTCCAGAAACACTAGATATGTTTGTACTTGGGATCTTGCAGGGGCGGTTCTGGTATGATCCATGTCATCAGAGCTGATCACTCATTCTAGAGTCTCTCTCACAGTTTGGTCATGACAGCTTTTTGTGCCACCAGAGAAGATTTGATCTCCTGGATTTCAGAGGATTTCAGATGAACGCTTTCCTCTTCAGCTCCATGTTGTTGGGACTGAGCTGTTGCAGCATCATCTGTGCACTCCAGCTCTTGTTTCTTTCATCACTCAGGTCTGCAGACATCTGGTTTGCGTTCGTCTTCACCAAGAGCAGCTGATGGTCTTTAGTTGTGATCTCTGTTGGAGTTTCTGTACCTGGGTCTCTTTTTGTGTGCAAGTGCGTCCCTTGAATCTTAATGATGTGGTCCTGGAGCTCCTGGATTTCCTCTTCTCCTGTGCCAGCTTGCCGTTTGCTTCCACTCACTCTTTCATCTTGCACTCAGAGTGTGCTAAATTCCTCTTGAGCTGCTTCTTAACTTTCTCACAGCTTTGGAGCTCAGATGCCAGAGTTTCCACCTTTAGTCAGACCTTTGCAGATTTGAACGGCTCTTCCGCAAGTGTAGCCCGAAGTTCACAAATGATAACCTTCCTCATTTGCAGAGACTTGTGGAGAGTTGTGTGGTCTGCTTGTGTCTTGCAATGCAATGCCTTTTTACTTATGCAACGCAGCGGCTGCTGATTTTTCCTGAGCCAGAGCCTTTTCAAGAAAAGCTGCTGATAATTTCTCTTTATTCAAAGCTTCCTTGAGAACCATCCTGGCCTTTTCCTCCCTTTCCAAGGACCATATCCAGTTTATTATTTGAAGACTTTTCCTTCAATAATGGAGAAGAACCCTGTCAGTTCTTTCTTTCTCCAAAGGTTCATCAATGGCAGCTTTGTCTTCTCTCTCCTTCTCCAGGTCTTTCTTCAGTTCATGAGGATCAACCAATGTGGGGAAACTGGGCTGGTTAGAGAAACGTCGACACAATCTGCATCTATAAATAGATAAACCTAATAAATAAAGCTAATCTCACCATATAGTTATAAATATTATATTCAATGTAATTCATATGAAATGTCAATGCTTTCCTTATATATATGTTTGTGCCACTGTTTGCACGTCTGCAAACAGTGGATTATTTACACAATCTGCAGACACAGAGCCAATTTATCATTCATTTGGAGTTTATTTCGTGTCCACATGATGAATTTAAGTCCAACATTCACTCTCCCTTTAACTGTTTTGTCTCCACTGACTCCAATATCTGGCTCTTTAGCTTCTAAATGCTCCATTCTGTTCACCAGCCAGTTGCTGTTTTCTGCTGTCAGTCTGCTGTGTGGTGCTGAGCAGGTACACTGGGTTTATCACAGTGTAGTTTTTAGGTCAATAAACACAACAATTGTCTCAATGGCTGTGAAACCAAAACAACGAGCTGAAAGACATTGAGGTTCGTACAACTGAAGGGGAACTGTGGGGTCGGGTGATAACTCTCTGTGTTCATCAATAGGAGCAACACCTTTACAGGTAGTCATTTGATCCATTGTCAATATAAAAATATTGATTAGCAGCTTTAAGTAAATACCTAGACCAAATCCAGAATCAATAAGTACAATAGCGCTTGCTCCATTTTTGGATTGAGTCTTATTGGCTTCTTCTGCCTATTTGAATTGAATTGTCAAAATTGGAAAATGTGAGCAGGTCTGAAGAACTGAAAATTTTGCTGCAGCTTAATTTGGCTGTCAGACTGTTAGCTTGGCTGTAGAAATGCACCTTTGTTCCTTTTACAACATGCTGGGCTCCCAATACTTCCTCTGAATATCAACGAAAGCCTCAGTTTTCATATGATTCTAAATATAAAACAGTCTTATATGACAAATCAAAATTGATGTCTCCGAGCTTGCAGGAATAACATGAACTCACGCTGTGTTTTATTTATTATTGAGAACGCAGATATGAGGACAGAACAGCTAAAGCCTTGAGGGAGATTTGATCCCGGGCCTGCAGGGGAATGCAAGGTTTCAGAGGAAGGAGTTACAACAACAATGCACAAGAGACTAGGAAATCATAGTGAGTCTGGATGCTGCCGCTCCTTTGCTCTCACTTCTTTCCCTCCTTACTCTCCTTGCTTCTACATATCTTCTCATGGGAATACGTTGAGGTGATGTTATAGTATGTAATACTTTACTGCTAGATGGAGGGTATATGTGCACATGTCAAACATACATACATGTACATGCTACATGCTGAGATGTTTTCACTTGAGAGCCTATAAGAACATCTATATAAGCTTCCTGTCTGTGCGTGTCTCTATACTTCACAACATGTATGTGTATATGTGTGTTAATAAGAGTCCTCCCTCTCCTCCGGCTTTCTCTTCTGACTAATGAGGACTGAAGTCTTCCTGAGCCCATGAATTAATCTCCTTTGTCCAATCATGTGTTTGACAAAGTGTTGAACCTCTCTCCATCCTCGCTTGTGAACAACTGAGTCTTTCCAGGATGAACCTTTCATACCAAATCACGATCCTATCACCTGTTACCAATGAACCTGTTCACCTGTGGAAGGATCCAAACAGGTGTTTTTGGATCAGTCCACAACTTTCACAGTCTTTTGTTGCTCCTGTCCCAACTTGTTTGAAACTTACTTTACAAAAATCAATAAGGTTGATGAGGTCAAACATTAAATAGATTGTCTTTGTACTGTTTTCAGTTAAGCATATGTATATAAAGGATTAGCAAATTCTCACATTCTGTCTGTATTTATGTTTTACACAGTGTCACAGCTATTGCACTAAAGGAAGCAGAAGAAGAGGTGAGGGAAGAGGGGAAGGAGGGGGTGAAGTAGGAGGCTAGAGATGTTTAGGAGGGGATGCATTAGAAGAGGTGACCTGAGGTCGGCAGAGTTGAGGACAGAAATGTAATCATTTCTTCAATCTGAGATTTGTCTTGGCTCAGCCACAGGTGGAGTCTCTATGTAATAAATATACTGGCATAACATAAAGATCATATTGTATGTATCATCCAATTTCGAATACATTTTTGCAGTGTTTCCCGGAGACCAGTCAGATTCCATGGGCTCATTTCCTTTTTCGTTCTATAAAGTGATAGATGCAGAGATACAAATGTATATGGACGTGCAAGAGGGGATTGTATTATACATTCAAGAGTCAAGTAATCTCTTTTATTCTGTTTCCTGAGGGCCTAAATGTGTCCACGGAGCTGTGTGATTCCCCTGTAGGTAATAAATAAAACAAATTTCCTCTCTGAATTACAGGTACGATGCGTTCACTGCTGCTGTATAATAGAGAAAACCTCTTATGGTTTTGGAATTCTAGAAGAAAAATGGCTTTGCAGAGATTTCAGAACCAAGTGGTGTGAAACCTTTCAGTTTTATGTCCAACAGGGACCTCGCTGGCCTTATGGTGTGTTCCTCTTTTCTAAAGAAACACTGGGGCACTCAGTGTGCCTGCTGAAAGTTTAACACATTTTGACCTTTTTGGAGCAAAAACTGTGCTGTGTGCTGCCTTTCCGGGTTCATTGCAGCAGATCAAGTACTTCCTAAGTATCTGAAAGCTGCAAATCAAAGCTAATATGTTTGGATGAAGGTAGGAGGACATGAAACCTGGATAATTTGATTGTCGTGGCCAGAGTAAATTATTTTTATGGCAACACAGACAAACACAAGCTGTCGGGCCCCTACTGACCTCACCTCCACCCACTTGTGTCTGTTGTGTATGCACCCTCTCACTTTCCAGGTTCTTATTATGTTCAGTGCACCTAGCAGACTACACATGGCAGCAAAGACCAAGAGATCAACCAATACTAGTCTTCCAAATTAAACATTAATATTTTGTTTGTAACTGCCCTTTCGATGGAAATGCTTCTTATCTGATGCCCCATCATATTTCTGTGCCTTTCAAAACAAACACCACTTGGTTAGGTTAAGATCATGGTTCGGGTCAAAACAAGTACTTTGTCAAAGTTAGGGGACTTGTGTGGAAAATAAAATTTGGTGCAACTTGGCCGCAACAGTCCATCAAATGTTGTAGTGTTGAGAGAACAATATTCATGGGTGGGAGAAGGGCCCCTCAAAGCCTTGTCAGGTGCCACTGATTGGTCAGGAGCAGTGGATTGTTGGTTGGACTTCCTGAAACAAAGAAACAGAGCAGGTGGGTACACAGGCACACTACATCATTTTTTGCCACAAATGGGACACCTTAATTACTTGGCGTGTTTTAGTATATGCAGGCGGGTTTAAATCCATTTTAAGAACCACACCTGGTATCTAACCTGATGCATGAAAAGTTGTGCAGTGTGAAAATCCTCTCTCATGTAGGACACTTGTTTCACTGCCCACCTCTCTTCAAATAGTACACACACGGCATTATTTATACTGTCCTTAAACCTCTCGCAGTAAGTGCCACAGACTGTACCGCTTGTGACCAGCAGATGACACTGTAACACCATTTATCACCTCAGTCTCCCTCTTTTCTCCTTGTCGGCCTTCTCTTCCTCTCCTACCACACAAACTTCTGTAGTATTATATAGAAACACACATCTACTGGCTTTATGTGGGAAAAGCCTCAAACTGATGCAGTTGAATCAGTTGCACAAAAGTTTTCATGCACAACAGCAGATTTTTGACCCTTGATTTCAGCCAAATATCCTCAGGTTTGATAAGAATTCATGTAGAGCCCATAGACCATTTTCAATATTCTGATATATTAATTAGATTTTCACACTTTGCTTTACTGTGTGTTTTCGTTGTCCCCTTTTCCACCTCAGCCATTAATGAAATATCATAACATAGCAATGATGTTTGATGGAGTGAAAAATAAGTTATTCAGTCAGAGAAGTGCAGAAGCTCAGCGGGAATGAAGTCGAGCGCATAAATTATGTGAATCACAGATTCCACATACAGTGTTGAAAGGAAGCTCATTCATTTCTAATGAGAGGATCCTTTCCCACCGTGTGTTTCTGATACCAGTGTGTTACAGTGAAGGTGTTGCACTGGATAATTCATGCACAAAGTAAAATAAATGTATAAATGTCAGTGATTAGCCCTCACAGTGACTCCAGTGACTACAGCTGCACACTGCAGCTGTGTTGCAATGCAGCTAGGCAGCAAGATATGGCTTGGCATACACAAATGCACACACACACACACACACACACACACACACAGCACACACACACACACACTCAAATTGGAAAGTAACCAGGTATTGTGAGTCATCAGCAAAGCTCCGTATAAAAACCTGACTGAGAGAGAGAGAGAGAGAGACAGATGGGTGAGAGAAAAGTGAAGCATGGGAGGAGGAGGAAGGGGAGGTGAGGAGGGGAAGAAAGAGCAGGGAGGAGGGGTGAGAAGAAAGTGGGAGAGACGGGGAGCGAAAGAAGAAAACAGACGGAGAGATAGAAAGTGCCACCGAGGGGCAAGTTAAATGACATTAATGATGCGTTGGTGTGAAGTGGCTGTGAATCTCAACACTCTCCCTCTCTCTCTACTTGTTACCATGGTTGCTGCTGCTGACATCCTGATCGCAGAGCGCAGATAATGAAGTCAGGTGTGTGTGTGTGTGTGTGTGTGTGTGTGTGGAGGAGAGGAGTGAGAACAGATGAGGGGACTTCACTCTGCATGTGTGTGTGTGTGTGTGTGTGTGTGTGTGCTTTATCATATCACTCTACATGTGTACATTGTGCCTCTTAGTGTTTGTGTGGTCTGTGTTTGACTCATGTTGTGGGGACACAAATCTGTTTACACAGTCACATTGTGGGGACTTCCTTATGGGGACAAAACACAAATCTCCATCATGTAAATCATTACATTTTAGGGTAAAGACTTGGGTTAAGGCTTGGGTTAGGCAAGTAGTGGCTATGGTTATGGTTAGGGTAAGTCTCCGGGAAATGAATGTAAGTCAATGTAATCTCCTCTGAAGTGATGGAAACACGACAGTGTGTGTATGTGTGTGTGTGTGTGAGACTGCCTGATGATGATTCTTCTGTATTCCTCTTTTCATCTCTCACTTTCTCCCACTTTCTTTTTTGTCTGCAGAAACAATGAAACTTCTAGATCCCAAACAGACACACACACACACACACACACATGCACACACACAAACACACCCACACACACAAATACAAACACACAAGTTGAACAGTTTGAAGACCTACACTGGCTTGAAAAGTTGGCATAGAAAAAGTAAAGAGAAAATCCTAACTACTGATGGAAACATGAAGACAGACACTAATGAAGGTTGACAACGGTTATACACAATCACACACATACACACACGCACACACACACAAACATCATCACTTGAGAAAACATTGCATAGATTTATATTAATTTCCTGGAGACTTATCCTAACCTGAGCCCTGACCACTACTTGACTACTAACACTACCCGAACATTACTTGAACCTTAACCCATTCTTCACTCTAAAACTGAATGATTTACATTATGGGGACCTGCATTTTGTCCCCATAAGGAAGGTGAGTCCCCACAATGAAACAGATTTATGTCCCCATCACATGTGATACATGTCTACACACACACACACACACACACTCACACACACAGACAACGTAGTCTAGCTAAGCACACACACTGAGGCTTGCAGAGGTAAGTAGTAATAAGTAGAGCACTGAATTGATGGCCGTATGAATTAATGTCAGTTACCTTGGCAACCACAGTCTGTGAAATAAGATACAAAGAAAGCAAAGGATGAGAGAAAAGAGAGAACAAGGGAGAGATGGAGGAGAAACAAGAGACACGGAGGAGAACACAAAAGTCCAGAAATTCAAAACAGTAGAATAAAGATGAACAGTGTGTCTCAGCTGCAGTCTGACCCATCGAGATGTATGTGTGTGATTCAGTCCAGTAAAGGCAATCGACAGATCAGTGTAACACTGGTTATGTTTGACATCCCATTCATTTATTTATTCCATCTTTGGTGCTTAGCAGTGGTTCCTGTATTGTTTTTGTGCTTCCCAGAAATCACCTCAAACCATATGTCAGCATCTTTCTCCGCCTTCAGGAGTTTCTGCCGGTGCTGCTCTCTTTCCAAACTGAGTGTGAAGAAGGTTTACAGAGTGGGTGAATCAGAAAATGTCAACCTGTTTAAATGTGGACACAGAAAGCAGTTTTGCAAAAGCAGTTACGCATGCTTGCTCAAATTTGGTTGGCGCAGCATGGTGCAGCAGCAGTGATGTAGCTTTGGCTCAGCACGTCCTTTAATTGTAAGGTCGCGGTGCGATCCCTGGCTCCTCCCGTCCTCATGCCGACATGAACCTCAGTCATTCCCGATGGTTAGGCCAGCGCCTTGCACGGTAGCTTGCTGCCATCAGTGTGTGAGTGTGTGTATGAGAGCCTAATTGTAAAGCACTTTGGGCATATTAATGCAGGCAATTTGCTGATTATGGTTCACCTTTTTTTTTCTTCAAATATATTTATATTTGTTCATTTGTTGGACAACAGAAACAGAACAATATTCAGGTGAGGATCTTTATGGCTTAAGCACTCCCCTTCTCTCTCTCCTCATTTCTTCTCATCTCTCTCCTGTCAGAATCTCTACTAAATGTATAAAAATTTCAATATATTGTAAGAAAAGTATTAATGAAAGTTGTTAGTTCAGCTATGATGGACAGCAGGGACACAGGAAAGTAACCAAGCTGTTTCTGTCCCACCTCTTTCAAGATGAAGGCTATCATCCACAATTTGTGTCAAACAAAGAAGAATAAAATGTGACTGAACTGCTCTGGAGTTTCATAAGACTTCATAGACAGAGAACATTTGGGAATGATCTCAAATCACTGATGTGGATTTTGGATATTTTCAGACCTAGTCAGCTTAGTGTGAACATTGTCTTCTTTTGTTCAGCCATGACGCCACCAAACCAGTTTTCCTTATTTTGAACAAACCAGAAACACAAATTGAATCTTTTTCTCTGTGGCGGGAGGAGCATCCATTAGAGAACCAAAGAGAAAAACATTTAATAAACCGAATTTCTGCCGTGTGTTTATCAGTATTTGAGCAGAACAAAATGTTCATTTTATCTAAGCAGCAAGTCACAGCAACCTGAATAATTTGCCAGCAGCTCAGTTTTTTTTCTGTTGATGTTGTCATATGTCTCCTTAACTAATGTTTGTCCCCACTGCACATTGAGAATGATGAAAGGATTATTTAATCAGGTGAACTTCAAAGCCTTCGAGCATCTCCTGCTTTGGTTGCTCCTCTCCTCTTCATGCTTCTATAATTTCAATTCAAGTCAATATTTTTACATGGAATAAGAAGGACTAAATTTTCACTGTATCACAGTGCAGTATGTTTGCTTGGTGTATAAGAAATTATTCAGAGTATCATAGGAGAAGTGGAAGAAATAAAACGACTGATATCCAAGACTTCAATTCAACAGTGCTGTTTAATAAAAAGATAATGCAGCTGCAGCTGAGCAGATTTACATGAAATAAGGTTTGTTGGATGCTGAGGCAATCTTTCTATATTTATATCTATACAGCACAGACCTTCTGCATCAATTTCTAATGCAGCATATTTGAAATTAGGGTTCTCTACATTTTTGGTTTAGTATAAAAGTGAAGGAGCATTTGTGATAGCCTGCTAAAATGGAAAACAAGCAAAAGACAAACGATTGGGTTTGTGTGTGTGTGAGTGTCTAAATGGGCTGTTGTACATGTTTTATATTTGCACATGTGCATTTGTTCTCTATGGAAGTGATGGAAGTGTGTCCATTGTGCTTGTGATGTATCTGTTTGTGTGTGTATTTTTCAGTTTGCTGGAAGGGTGTGTGTGTGTGTGTGTGTGTGTGTGTGTGTGTGTGTGTAATGTCAGGTCAGGAGGAGAGGGTCCACTGATGCATCATGTCATTACGACCCAGACTGTTCTTTACCATCTATCAATCCATCTCTCCATCTTTTCTGTCTGTCTCTATCTTTCTTCTATTCACCCTTTATCCTCTTTCTATTTTTCTTATAGAATATTTCATTCCACCCACTTCCTCCTCCTCTCTCCTTTAATATCCTTTCTTTGTCTCTCTCTTCTATTCTCTCCATCCTCTCTCCTTAGGCTTCTCAACTCCACCTCTAGTTTCCTCTTTTATAGCTCCAGAATTTATCGCTTTTCCTCTTTTCCATCAAAATCTTTCAAGCTCTTCCTGCTTTTTCACCCCCCCCCCTTGTCCTGAAGTCTCTGGCCTCTTCTTTTTCTCCTCCATTTTGTACCTGTTTGTGCTCCTCCACTTTACAATGACATTTTAGATGCTCTTATCCAGCAGCTTATGAAAAAAAAGACATCTCCCCTCTCATTGTTAAGCTCCTCTCACTCTTTAATGTCTAGAAGGATAGATCAAGCACGTCCAAAGTTGCTGAAGTGCTCCAAATTATACAAGCTTGCATAAAATAACCATCATCAGAAAATTTCAAGTTCCTCCAATGAGCTTCTTTTCTCTCTTGTCGTTCAGTTTGACCCTACCGCTAATTGACACCATCTATCATATCAACATTGAAAGTTTGACTGAAATCACGTGCATACTCACAATATTCTGATTTGGGGTTAAACATTTTAAAGAAATGTTTCAACTAAAATAGTTTTAATAGCCTTGTTTGCATGGGGTCCATGCACATATCCATGGCATATTTGTATCATGTTTGGTTGTGCCTTTTTTGAAAGCTGATAATCAGTTTCTAGACTTCTAATTTATGTTTGCTATGGCTCATTAAATTATATGACTAATCCCAAATTAAGGACCCATTTAGGTACGCTCAGTAATTGCGATCCAACTGTGAGATGTCTTGACAAATACAGCTGGATTGCTGTAAATGTGTTACAGATAAGGGCCCCAGGTGATGCGATCACTTTTCATCTAGCACATAAATAGCTCATGATTTCCATTTATCCTATTCAGTTTATGACAAAATACCTAAACAACCTTGTTGACCAAATTCCCATCACCCTCTGCTGTACTTTGGCAGCTGTTTGAACACTGCATGTTAACTGTTAACAACCTAATATTAGCATGCGTTAACACTTCTTCAAAGTACAGCTGAGCTTTTAAACAGGCAACTGACAGTATAGCTTGGACAGGTGAAATGTGAACCTAGTCTGTAGTATGTATGTATCATGTAGAGCAAGATGTCCTCCAGTGGCCTGCGTTCCATGGATGCACTTTTTTCTGATGCCACTGTCAGGCCAAACATTTAGTTTAACTAATGGTAAGAATCAAAGAAAGGGAAGAAGAAAAAGAAGTTAGAAATGCATTTCAAATTAATAAACCAAAACCACAGGAGAGACTGTCAGACTGTCTTCTGTTCAGTGGTTGGTTAACATTGATGATGAATCCTAATGACTTTGGTGATCCCCAGACTTTTCCTCTAGTGCCTTCATGGGGTCGACCTTTGTGGTTTTGATAGAAATATCTCAACAACTGTTGTGTGGATTGCTGTGACATTTTGTGCAGACATTCATCTCCCCCTCAGGATGATTGTAATAACTTTGGATCATGACCAAATACCTACAAAACTAATGGCATGACCATCGTCAGCCAGTACTTTGTGTTTAGTGCTATTAAGCATGTCTGCATGATAACATGTTAAAGTAACATGGTGAACAAGGTAAACATTACACTTGAGCATATCAGCATAATCATTGTCAGAACATTAGCATGCTGACATCATTTACACAGCCTCACTTAGCATGGCTGCAAACTCTTAGTCCTGTTTCTGTGCAGACAAGTTGTGCAGGGCAATAATGCAGTAGTTTAAATATTGCAACAGTGCCTCACTTCATAAAATTATATTAGGAATAATTAGTGTGACACCAGATTGCTTTGCACATTAGCAACAGATCACAGTATCATAGCATTTCAGATTTCAGGACTTCCACATCCAGATATCCTGTAACATTATTTCAAGGAACTGCACACAGGGCCTTCGCCGTTAACAACAACTCTGTGTTTTCAATCTTTAGTATTGATTTGTCACATTCTGTGCAGAGTGAATTCCAGAGACTGCAGTGTACCCAGGCCTGCTGGGCCATCAGAAAACCCTGTGTTCAAATATAGTTTTGGACAGGACGGGTGCCATCAATTACACTAATGCCACTGAGCTAAAGTTGGTTCCATTCCTATTCAGCCCACTGTGTGTTCAGCCAATGGCATCTGGCACATTACACACCCAGCTGTGTTTGTGTGTGTGTGCGTGTTCAGATGTCTGTATGCTTAGGCAGTAAACCTTGTTGCCTCATTAACTCACATACCGTCTTATTGGCACAGGATGTATTGACTTAGGTGAGTGGATGTGAATACAGATCACGACTAGTTTTGTAGGGTCGTAAAATGTTTGTTATGACTTTTAAACTCAAATGAATTTTATTTCATTGTCCTGTCCCGCTCCATAAACCAGCTTCATAACACCAGAAGGGTATTTTCATGTGTCTGCAACACCGGTCTGTGTTCAGCTCCACTAAACACTTACAATGGCGGCGCCCTGGGTCTAGTTTTGTCAGATTTGCTTTCCAATGCCACCAATGTTGGCCAAGTTGAAATATGCTGGAGCACCATGAATTCTTGCAGTACATAACACAATATGCATGTTATCACCGACATGAATTTCTTGAACAGTGAATAAAAATGATTTGAAATGCTTTAATTCAGATGTGCACACCAAAATATGTGATTTTACTAGTTTTTGAGATGCTACTAACTAACAGTCAGACAAATATACAGATCTGAAACTGAAAGCAAAAACTCCTTGGCAGATGCAATAATAATAATAATAAGAAGAAGAGTAGAGCGTAAATTGGCCATTGGAGGGTTAAACTATGAGATACTCCACCATTAAAAGGTAATTTAGTGGCATCATCATTTGCACAGATAGAAGGTGAGAATTCTCTCCCTGGATTTCTTTTTAAAGTAAAGGATAATTGTTTTCTCTTGCTATAAAAGCCATTGTAACAAATAAGCAGGTAGATTGCATTAGCTGACTACTGTTATCAGTATGATTGATAACAGGTTGCTCCCTTATTGTGAAACCAGTCAGAGTTTGTGAATAGATCATTTTTCTACAAAATGTGAAGAAAACAGCACAGTCATAAGATAATCTGCATAAGCTTTCACACTATCTGCCTTTTACCTCCCACCGTCCTCTCCTGCTTTCACTGTCCTAATGTCTCTCCATCACTCATGTTTATTCATTATAATTTATTATTCATCATCAAATGTTGGTGTTTTGTAAGACAGGCCTCAGTTGTTGTGGGAAATGAAGAAACTTAAACCTTTCAACTGAAATCTTTAACACCGGGTTTGGAAGACAAGGAACGGTGAGTCATAGCATCTCACCGGAGAGTCATTGACTCACTCACTCATTAATGGTCCCGCTTTGTAAGTTTATTCTCTTGCCACAGTTTCAGAAAGAAATTCAGACAGGAAGTTCCCAAACCAGTCCAGAAGTCCACTTCCCAGCAGACACTGATTAGGAGTCCTGCGTCAGGTTGGATTGGTGGGTAAACAGCTCAGTGGGTCGTGCGTGTTCGTCCCGCAAACAGTGAGTAATGGAAATGATCGCTGATGTTGTCACCCTGGCAACATGGGGACTCCACAACACTCACTCACACACACACACACACACACACACACACACACACACACACACACACACAGGCATTCAGAAAGACAGATTTGAATATAGAGAAGTGATCCTTGCCTTCCTCACTTTTTCTACTCTCCGTCTCCTCCCTCTCCCAGCATGCTTTGCCCTAAGTGCCCTTACACTAATATGCTCTTATCACTACTATGGATAACACTATTTTTTGACAGTGTGCGACTTAGCCAAGATACCCGGCAGATTTATTTCAAGGAACTCATTCAGGTGATAATCACAACAGGGAAAAAATCCTCCACCTCTTCAGTCTCAGCCAGGATTTTCCCTGCAAATTAATTTCCATTCAATATATTTTTATTGTACTCGATCTAACCTAATTCATGAAATGGAGAATGAAGAATAGTGTCACTATTCCTTCTATTATCCTCCACTTGACCCGACTACAGGAAGGGCTGTGCACACAACTACCTTTCTGCACTTTATTATGATATAGAGTGTAAGAGGCTGTGTTCCAACAGCTTGGTTTAACAGAACATCAAACAACTGAAGGTGTGGCGTCTGACCCAGTATTAATATTAAAGGTGTGTAGTGAATGAATGAAAAATAAACCTGCGCAGACTTGGAACATGGTTTTAGTGATCCATCACACTTAATATATTTGGTATTTATCAGGCCTGGAATCTCAGGTGGGATGAGAAAGGTGACTGTTCAATCTCCTAATCTGAAGTGCTTGGTCAGTGGAGGAAATATGAATCGCTAAAATGTTTGACTGTCAATTAATCCTTTTCAGTAATTCAATCAGCAAAAACGTTTTCTGGTGCCAGCCCCTCAGTTGCGATAATTTGCTGCTTTTTCTCTGTTTTACATCTTTGTAAATTACATCGTTATCATTGGGTTTCAGGCTGACTGACAAAACAAGTCATTTGAAGACGGCACCTTGGACTTCGGGAAATGATTGAGAAATTAATAAAGTTATGGAATTATTTTCCTCTGTCATCTGACAGTTAATAGACTAAACTTGGTGGCTGTATTCAGGAGGCAGAGCATGTTGCCCATTAATCACATGGTTGGTGGTTTGATCCCTGGATCCTTCATGTCTTGTGTTTATATAAGCTCAACAAGACACAGAACCCCAAACTGCTCCTTATGTTCAGGCAAACAGTTTGGAGCCATCTGTGTGTGTTTGTATGTGAGGCAAATTGTGAACTGTTTTGGATGAAAGCACCGTATGAAAACCAATCTGTTTCATTTAAATTATTAATAAAAAAATCTTGATTAATCAACAAGAAGATCTTTTGGTCTGTTTTTGTCTGTTAACTACACTGTAAATGCTAACAATGTCCTGACTTAGAACTAAATAGTGCATTTAACTTGAGTCATACTAGTTTTTCAAGTTTACTTTCTAACACTGAGTTTTCTGTACTTTTTATACACATACTTGTTCCATTTAGTAATATGTACTTGATTTTCCTGAGCGCGGAGCATGGTTTGTGGTATCAAACGTAAGTTAGAGATCTGTGCGCCCCAGTGCGCATGTCCATTTTCGATTAGCGCGCATTTGCAACGGAGGAGGCTGCTGATGCAAGCGATTGAAGGTGCACACAGCTCCAGCACTGGTTGGCCTTGATTTCGGTAAGTGTAAAGCTTTTGTTTGTTATCTTTCCAGTATGATTTAGTTTTCTTAAAGACACTTTTTTAAAAAAATAAACCAGCTAGCAACTTTTTCCGAGAACGTTAGCATGAATACCCTATGTGTGTTCACAGAATCAAAAAGTTAGCCTCAACTCAACATGGGCGAATGAGTATAAAAGTGCATTGGCTCAGTCTGAACGGCTCGGATCGAGCCTCCGTGTAGTGTCCTCCTGTTCCTGCACCGGACTCGTTAGCTGCCGAAAGTTAGCCGCGGCCACTTGCTAACAGACGGCGGCTAACCTCCAGCAGCTAACGGAGCTGTTGCGGTAACAGGTGGACTGCACAGCAGCCCTGCCCTCTGATAGGTAGTCGCCGGAGTAGCGCGCGCTGCTAGCTGTCTTGAAGGGAACCAGTTGATAGAACGGAGTAATGATGAAAAGCATAAACGCTAACGCCAGCATTTCTTTGCAACACATTTTTTTGCATCATGCATCAGTCTTCAACTGCACTTAAAATTATCAGCTCCCAATTACTATCAGGAAAAGCACTGTGACACGTTAATATGACATTATGGACACAGATGTTGAATACCTCTAGATAAAAAAATGACTCATTGAATAATTCCATTATTTTGTAAAATGCTGGATGCCTGGAACTTGCAGTTGTGATTTTACCCAATTTGTTTTATTTCTTGCAGGTGGTATGAGACCCTGGTAAGTCCCAAAACCAACAAACCTACACGTTTCAAGTGTCTGCTGGAAGTGGGATGCAGTGGACATGCAAGTATTGCACTTTTGTGTCTCCAAGACGAGGCCAGCTATTAAAACATTACAGATTAAAGCATGGTGGTTTCACAAGAGCCTCCCCAATACCATGTCTTTATCAGCAGTGTATTTGCACATTCAAATCGTTTAATGCCCTGAAGGTTCATTTATCCAGATTTCACTCACAGGTGACCAGTGAAAAAGATGACGTGCAGACATTTAATTGTCAAGTGTGTGAGTTTAATGAGCCCTGCGGTGAGAATGAGTTTTTTACACATTTACGGAAGCATCTCAAGTTGATGCAGAAAGTGCAGTGCCCCTATCTGGGTTGTGATTTTGAGACAAATGTGTATTCTACGTTTAATACACACAAAAGTAGGAATCATGACCAGAAGTATTCTGCATCTAGTCTGCAGTTCAAACCAGGAATAGCTGTGCAGCTTTGTGGCACTGGGGAGAGCACCTCTGTCTCAGCTGAACCACTCCCGGCTGAAGATGTTACTAGTTTAGAAGAAGAGGAGCTGACAGATGTTGGTGTTGATGTTAATGATCTCGACTCTCAGCTTGAGCATAATTTAGCCTCGCTTTTCCTGAAAATGCAGACAATACTGAACATATCTGAAAGTGCTCTCCAAGAAATCATCCAGCAAATAGGACAGATCTTTCAACTTTCAGAACCACTGATGTTTTCTGTGGTTGAGGAGATACTCAGACGCCATTACCCTGATATTGATAATGCTGTTGTTAAGGAGGTAGTTTGTGCAGTGACTGACACAAATGTATTTTTGAAACACACATCAGCTGGAGGCTTGCTTTCAACTTCCAATAGGAGAACATCTTATGTAGCGAAAGAATTTCCTGTCGTGGAACCTGTGGAGTTTGTCACCGACAAGCCAGGTCAAAATATAGTTTACATTCCACTGCTTAAAATGCTTCAGGCACTATTGAGCAAAGATGATGTTTTAGACAAGGCTCTCACCCCCAGCAGCTCTGAAGGAAGTGAATACAGTAACTATAGGGATGGTTCTCACTTCAATGAAAATGCCATTTTGGCAGAAGACGAATTCAGAATTGCCCTTGGCTTGTATATTGATGACTTTGAGGTTGCAAACCCACTAGGTACATCTAAAAAGAAGCATAAGCTGTGCGCAGTATATTGGGTTCTTGCCAATCTACACCCAAAGTACCACTCATCCCTCCATTCCATACAGTTGGCTGTTTTATGCAAGGTAAACACAGTTAAAGAGAAGGGGTATCATGAAGTCCTGCATCCACTTATTGGGGACCTAGTTTCACTTGAGGAGAATGGAGTTTATATTGAAAAGTTGGGAGCAAGTGTAAAGGGGACTGTGCTATTTGTTGCAGCAGATAACTTGGCTGCCCATGCACTGGCAGGATTTCAAGAGAGCTTTATTGTGCCGAAAATGTGCAGATTTTGTATGGCCACACGAGAATAAATCCAAATAAAAAATGTTAGCTCAGGTTTTTACACACTGAGAAACAAGGATGATCACGACAGACAGGTTCAGGAAGTCAAGAAAGACCCATCTAAAGTAGCACAGTATGGAGTCAAAGGCTGATGTGTGCTTAGTGAAAGCCTGAAATATTTCCATGCTGTAGATGGATTTCCTCCAGATATTCTTCACGATTTTTTGGAGGGAATGGTTCCATTTGAACTGTACCTGTGCATTCAAGATCTGATAAAAAAGTGCATCTCTCTTGAGACACTAAATCAAGCCATCAAAGAATTCCCGTGCTCCTTTTCTGATAAAATGGACAAACCTCAACCAGTTCCAAAGACATTTACCTCAAAAAAGACAATAGGAGGGAATGGTCATGAAAACTGGTGTCTGATCAGATTGCTTCCTTTAATGATTGGGCATCATGTTCCTGAGGGCGATGAGACATGGGAGGTGCTCATGGTCTTAAAAGATGTGCTTGAATTGGTTGTATCACTGAGATTCACGGATGACTCTTTGTTCTATTTAGAGTCTAAATTGTCAGAGCATAGAGAGTTATTACTGAATGCTTT
Organism: Holacanthus passer; assembly: GCA_025331565.1. Classification (NCBI taxonomy): domain Eukaryota; kingdom Metazoa; phylum Chordata; class Actinopteri; family Pomacanthidae; genus Holacanthus; species Holacanthus passer. Next base: position 2,349,265 of record JAFREQ010000091.1, on the reverse strand, counting down.
TCCAGATTGCATTCTCCGTCCAAAGCATCACTATATCGAGCACTATCCCCACTTGACAAAAGTCTTTGGACCTCTCATAGACATGTGGACAATGAGATTCGAAGGAAAGCACAAATTCTTCAAAAAAGTCATCCATGAAACTCAGAACTTCAAAAATGTTCCCCTAACTTTGGCAAGACGACATCAAAGGATGATGGCGTACCATTTGGACTGTGCTTCCTTTTTCAAACCAGCACTCCAAGCAAACAAGGTCAAGAGCATAATGATTTCTTCCCTCCCAGGGAACATTCAAGACATTTTGCACCAAAGATTTGGTATCAAAAACACAGTCCTCTCAGCTGTGTCTGTCAGTATTGATGGACTGAACTATGCTGTAGATATGGTGGTTTCTGTAGGTTCATGTGGAGGGCTTCCTGAGTTCAGACAGATTAAGCAAGTGCTGGTGCTTAATGCTAGTATTGTGTTCTTGTGCAAACAAATGATTGCATGGTGTCATGAGCATCTTCGTGCTTATGAATTGACAAACAGCAGCACAGGCTTGGTTGCCACTCAGTTAACTGAGTTCAATGATGTCTTTCCTTTGTCAGCATATCGAGTTAGAGGCACATTGTTTGTTTCTCTGAAACATTACATATATTGCTAGCCACACTAACTTTATGGCTCGGTTTTCTTTGTAGGACAATGGAACAAAAGTGGCCAATCAGAGTCATCATCGCTCATGGTGACATTAGAAGAATCAGTCTTGATCAGAAACCAAGCAACCTTGAGTCCCTTTTGGATCACTTGAAAGTTGAACTGGCACTACCATATGACTTCAAACTGCAGTTTGAAGACCCACTGTTTAACAATGCTCTCTGCAACCTGACAGATGTGTCAGAACTGCCAGATCAAGCCACGCTGAAAATTATAAGTCTTGAGTCCCTCTCTTCCCTCTCTAGTACACAGTTCTCACCAGGCACATCTGATACAGAGATACTGTATACAAGAGAAGAGAAATCTCAAATGATGCGGCCGGATCCTTGGCCTTCTGTATTTTATGTTCCAGAATTTTCTGTGGATGTAAATTTCTGACTGAGACAGGGAGACCTTGCCTGCATGAAAGATGGGACACAGATGGATGTTTCTCGTGACATGAAACATGTGATCTTAGAGAAACTTGCAGAGACAGTGTACAAGTACACGGCATACCCCACGGAGGAACAATGTCGAGAAGTAGCCTGTGCACTGATTTCAAAGCATCCGTGCCTAAGAGAAGCTGGATCACCTACTGGGTGTTGTGGATGGAAGAACACCATTAAGTTCAAAATGGGGAATTTCCGTACAAAAATGAGAAGATCAGGAATGGCTGATGTCACGGTGAAAGCCAACAAGCGGAGGAGGGATTTCGTCAAGGAGAGCCATCATGTAGTAACATAAAAAGGCCCAAAAGAAGTGAGACAAATTTCTTGCCAAATTTTCCTGAAGGTGAAAATGCAGACACTCTGGAGTCAGTTAGAAGACAGCTTGAAAGTGAAGCAAAGAAAAGGTTTTCAGATTCAGCTGATGTGAAGAAAATGATAGACCAGACATTTTCTTTGCGCCGCAAAGAAATTGTGGAGGAACAGCCTCCAGTCAGAAGGATGATGGAACGCTGGCCTGCGCAGTTCACAGAAAGTCAGGTATGGCCCACTTGCGCTGCACTATACTGAACCACACATCACATAATCATTATTTTCACTGTAAATTACTCTGTTGTTTCAAGAGATTATTTTAATGTTTAATTGATTCATCATTTAGCAGATCTTACACCATCAATTTCTGCATCTGGTCACTACTTTTTGAGAAAATGTATTATATATGATAGTCAAATAGACTCTTGGCATTAAATGACGACCATGGTCTAGTAAACAATCCTCTGGATGTGTTTTTTTTGTTTCTTTAGGTGTTTGCAGAGTTCTACAGAGTTGCCAATAAGAACCTCAAGAAGGACTTCTACGAAGCTCTGGACCACCACACCACTGGTCTCATTGACCTCTTCAAATCCAGGAAAGGGGTTGTAGGCCAGTCACTTGATCGCCTCCTCTGGCCAATAAATACACAAGTAAGTGTTATTTGTGATTCTTTATCATTACCACCGTATGGTAGTGTGCGTGTTTGCTTCAACTAGGCATAAAGCTGCTGTTACTTTTACTTTGAACAATTAATACTTCTACTGCTACAGTACAAGTAATTGTACAGATTTTTTTTCCAAATAATTTTGCTTTCCTAGAGTACTCTGCTTATTGTTTTTTTGTTTTTTTCATCCTTTATGAGACCAATGACATCACCACAACACGCACTGCTGTCTGCCCCTGTATCTTGGAGATAATTCCAGTGATTTTTTCCTCAGCTGCTTAGTAAGTACATTCATAATTGTGATCATATGATCATTGTACAGTGTACATTTGAGCACATCATCATAACTCAGGTTCAGTTCTGAGATTTCAGAAATAACAGCATTTTTCAGGTCTGGTGTAAGAAGAAAAACTCCATCAAGGCTTCAGTCTTGTACACCTGGACTGTAAACAAAACAACCACCAAACGTAAAAAAGTTTTAATGATTCTCAGCTAATAATTAAATAATCCTGGACAATTTTTCAACCTCAAAAGTCTTTTACTTGCTTCAAGCCTTACAAAAAGCATAACAGCATCACACAAAATGGCCTCAGACAAAATGGTAAAATTTCCCAACACAGAGGTCAAGTTAAATATTGTCGCCTGTATTCACACTGTGCAAAACAAACATATTTAGGGGGATATCATAAACAAATGTCATATTTTTATTCAGTTGGGAGTTAGAAACAAATTTAATGCTGATAAGCTAAATTTAATTGTGTTTTATTATTTTGAATGCAGGATTCCGACACCGCAAGCGACTTCTCCCAGGTGCCTGTTGGGGTTCTTCAGGTCATAACTGACGACAGACCACCAGAGATCAACAGCGTTGCAATCATCCTTGAAGGAAACATTGTCATGGATGACATTCCCACAACCTCTCAAGCACTTTGTCTTCTGTTCGGCTTAATATATGCACTCCATCTGGATTACCCCAAAGGTATGAAGAACACATTTGAGTTTATCCAGAAGATGTTGTTGAGCCTTGGACAACAAAAGCTCAGCCCCAAACTTCAAACATTAAAAAATGCTCTTTTGAGGTCGATGTAGTAGCTAAGGACAGCTGTACTGGTTGTGTACATGAGTGAGTATGATGAGGCTCAACAATTCACTGTATTGCATATTGTGTACATTTTTTTGTTAATGTTTTGATAATTAAACTGTGACAGTACTTTTTTGTGGAGCTGCAGAGGTGTATTCTCTAGGAACAAGAAAACATTTTTGGTACATACAGTAACTCAGTGAGAATGATCCCTCTCATAAAACTTGAGAATCGTCACAATAACTGTCAAAAGATTTATAGTATGGATTTTTTTGTTCAGCCTTATCTCATCTGGCTCAGTATTTCGAGTGGTCAGTTACTGCTGCCACATCATTGCGAAAAGGGAGAGCATAGTTGTGGAACCAACAACAACAAAAAAAGTTAATGGCCAAAAGTAAACCAAAGTATCTATTGAGATACATGCTTTTTTGTTCAGTTTTTCACATTTGATGTTGGGCAGTATAAAAAAAACATTTCAAAGTAGCAGAAGACATCCTAATGTAGGTCACATGACCCTGCCATCAGCTGAGGTGTTAAGTAATTTCCAATGTTAAAAATTTTGAAAATGAGCATACAGTATGTTATGTTTGTATGTTGTTTAGTATTAAAATGTGTGCTTTTACGATGTGGTAGAACATACAAAGTTGTCATATTGCTAAGAGCTGTTTTAATTCAGTTTTATTCTCATGTTTTAAACTTCTACAGACATGTTGGCAGGTCTGTTTGTTGCTGTGAGACGTTCCATTGCGTGCCCATTGTAAACTGAGAGCTGTCTGTTAAGCTTACACCCAGACCAATCAGCACACCTCACACCGCATTCTCACGCATGCACATGCACACACATGCACACACACACACACACACACACACATTCTCACTCCTAAGTCTCATTCATTCATAAATGGGTTTATTTACCTAGTCCAATTGTTTGATGATGTAGTTTACAAATATGAACACAAAAATAAATTGTGGTTTTCATAATGACATTTTTGTGAGTTCTTATTTTTAAGGTATATTAAGTACTGCTGACTTACTTTGGCACAGTATATGAAGTCCACATGACTTATCTTTATTGAGTTCATGCCAACATTATTGAAGTGCATTTCACTTAGATACTTTAAGGGTAGTCTAATAATAATGTCAAGTAATGCCCACTTGTTTGGTTGAATATATTAAGTTAATGTGACTAACAATATTTTAGTTGTGACAGCTTGATATGAAGTTAACTATACTCTGATAGATTCAGTAATCCCAACTTCAAGAGAAGTACAGTTTACTCAGATATAATGATTTAACATTACTTGGAACAATTAAGTTCACACTACTCGACACGTTTAAGTTCTTTTACTTGGTTTTCCCAAGGTAATCGGTTTCCTAAATTCTTTTAAGTAAACTTAACTTGTTAGAATTTACAGTGTACTTGTTGTGACTTTACAACTTTCTCTTCCCTGATCATTTAGCAACATCCATAGCACAGATCAACCGACCGTACAGTGACAAGAAGTAGTCATGGCATGTGTCAATCCAGAATGCGAATGTGTTGAAAACAGTGCTTTTTCGTGAGTGTGTCATCATACCACCACTGTGTGGGATTTTGTATGGAAAAGAATTGGTGTTTTGACGCGCTGTCAGCTGCAATGGTTTAATAAGTGAATAGCTTATGTCCCATAGAAAATGAATAGGGGCAAACTTTACTTTAGGGTGCACCACTTTCAGTGGGTCACCACTGTTTCTGGGCCAGTCAAAACTAAAGTTAGCTCCCTTTGGACAAGGTATATGAGCCACATAGATATTATATTTTTTACATAATTTTCAATGAAACCTGGGAATTTTCACTAACAGGTAATGAGCTCTTCTTTAGAATTTTTTTCCCAGATGCTAGATGCAGTGATTACCATTTAGGCCTCTCTGATTTTTTTTTCTTATGTGTGGCAAACTATAAACTACACACACACACACACACACACACACACACACACACACATACATGCACACAGGCAGCCAAACACTTGGCACACTCCCGTGCCACCGGCTGCTCTCTCAGTGATACAAGTCACTGCTGCTCCAAAAAGCATTTTGGCTCTACATTTGTAAACCATCTAATTCTTTTCTTATTGTTGACAGAAAAATCTCTTTTGTTGAAACACCAAACAGGGATTTCAAGCATGTCAAATATTGACAAAGACAGAGAAAGAAGAGCATCAACCATCTGACACAAGGCACAGGATTACAGAGTGGAAGGCCATCTGTGTTTGCGTGTGAGAGAGTGACTCTTTCTTCCTCTATCGAGTTGGTGATATGTCTCTTAAAAGACACTTGGGGATACAGAACGATAAATAATTGCAGGCGCATGGCTTTATCTGACAAGTGAGACAGCTTGCAGCAGCTCTACTTCTAGACCCGTATTTCAGAGCGTGGAAGTAGCATTCGCACTAATGACCAAACGAACCCTGTGGCCATGCATTTTAATTCGTTCAAACATAATTCATCCACACTGACACTGAGTTTGTGGAGAAGTCCCATAAAGAGTGGACACATCTACAACATCCTCCTGAGAAGAGAGGCTTCCTATATCTTTGCCCACAGCACCTGATCACCAAAGGATTTGGTAGAGTTGGAATAACCAAAAAAGTATGATTAACAGACTCAGTATGTTTTGATTGCTAATGTCTGTTGTAACTGTCTGTGTTTTTTATTCTCTTCCTTTGTCTGTGTTGATTTTCCAGGCATCAATATACATCCTGGCTCACTGCTGGGTTTTACTTACTTTTGTTGCTTAAATCCTATTGGACAAGACATATATTACTGTTTTTTAGATTTATACTTTTTCTATGCATCTTTCTATATCATATACTGTTTCTATGATAATTGTTTCTTCTGGATTTGTGTATTTGACTGAGCATTTGATGTATTGGATCTAATATGTGCCTGCATAATATTTATTTTGATGTTTTTATCTGTTTTTGCTCATTGCAGAGAGACATGCTTTGCCCCCTGTATAAGAGTACAGTGCATGTCTAAAGTAATTGTAATGAGTCAGAACCTGTCAGAGTTGTTCAGAACTCTTGTGTAAGAGAAGTGTGGTCAGCAATGGCATGGCACGGTCCATCAAACTAGCAGCTCGACATGTGAAAGCAGCCAAGTCTGTAAGGTTTCCCCAAATATTCAACTTTGATAAGTGAAGTATGTTATACTTGGCTCCTGTTTCTCAGAAGGTACAGCTGTCATCCACTAATCAGAAGGTCGGTGGTTCCATCCCTGGCCCCTGGGCGAGATACTAAACTCCAAATGAATGTGTGAATGTGTGGCAATCTATATAAATGCAGTCCATTTATGCATAAGCTGTAAAGAAACTTTTTGTAGTGTTATTTAAAGTTACCACTATATTCTCCAGTTCCAGAAACATTGCATATGCTAATTAAGCAGCAGTTAATTATTAATTGCTTTGCTATTTTGAGTTGCTCAACAAGTGATTTAATGTGTAGTGTATAGGTGTGTAAATGCAAATATCGCACTGTAAAAATCAGAGGATGAGACTTGTTAACAGCTCTGTGTGATAAAGCATAAAGTTTTCCAGGTGGTGGAAGTGGTGCTGCTTGTGCTCCCACAATAAAATGTAATAAATATAATTAATTAAAATTCATTAATTGGTTAATAAATATGTTCATATTAAAAGTGAGTTACAATGTTTAAAATTCATTAAGAGCCAGTTAAAGTTAGTTGGCAATAATTTCATATTAATAATTTAAGAGTAAGCCGATTAAAAAGTCCCTTTAATGACGCTTCCCCTTTAAGAGATCCCTGCTGGCGGCACGGCGCTAGACAAGGGAAGAAGTGAAGCTCAACAGAGAGGAGGAAAGCCTGGTGAGGAGCAGATGGACGCAGAGTAAATTGTGTAAAATACTTCTAAAAAGTTTTTTTTTTCAACCTGAAAATCAGTCTACCTGGTTGAGGTTTGAGAGAACGAGAATAACCACAACGGTTTTGGCGAGTTGAATTTTTGTTGTAGCATTGCACTAAGAAATGCTAATAAATGCTAATAATGTAGCAATTTAGCAGTTAGTATTTTCTCTGTTTATTTGACAATTAATTGTGAATGTACATTGCGTTCAGTAGAGTAACGAATTTAGTTTTATGACCTGTTGTACAGGTCAGGTTTTTTTGTTGCTCTTAACTTTTCCAATTGGAAAGTTTGTGGAAAAGCTTGAGACGCAGCTGTGGCGTGTGTGGAGGACATGCACGTGCTCACACCAGAAACAAGATGGCGAGCCAGACCCATGGATCACCCTCCTAAGGACAAGACCATCCTGCCAGTGAGAGGATCCACTGAACGGCTGGATCATTTTGTCAACTCGCTACCAGAGTGGTAGGAGTGTGGGAATTACCTTTTTTCCCCTTTCTTCTTCTATTTGAATTGAGCAGAGTAGAAAATGCACTGAACTGATTGAATTGAACTTGGATTGAACTGGACTGAACTGGACTGAATTTGAATTGAACTCAATTGTTTTGTATATGTTATTATTTTGTTCCGAAGTAAAGTTTCAGTTTTTTCTTTGTTCAAGGTAAATGGTCTCTGGTTCTTTCTACATTGTTAATCCCACTCCACTGAACCTAGAACTGGTCCAGTAGCTTTAAGGTTGTATTAGTGATACAAGTGCTACACTGCTCATCCTGATGGCAGGAGAATAAAATGATTGGGCTTGTTAGAGACTCTCTGCTGTGATTATTGATGCCAAGGGCCAATACAAGAAGGAAGGATTCACTTTCAATAGCAGGAGACCTCTCTTCCTGCGAGACTGTGAAAATAACTTATTTAGTCTGAGCTACAAAGACAGATAAAAGTGTTGTGCTGTTGATTTGTGATGGCCTTCAGTACATGAAGATTGAGAATTTGTTGGGGCTATATATTCACTCTGAATTGCATTACATCTTTATACTTTGGATAATACTATTTAAATTTGATACCAAGCTATCACGGTGGTTACAGTATTTAATTCCAGGAAAATATAAGCAAGTTGTGTAGGACTTCAGGGTCCTAAAATTCTAAACTCATGTTTTCTTTTAGCCATTTAACAGTGTTGAGTGGATTTTAATTGGGAAACAAAGCCAATTCAGGCCAAAAACACAAGTCAGATCAACCTAATTATTACACATTTTACATTAACACACACCTGAGTGGAAGAATGGATCAATCACTGAGCTGCTCTTTTTTTTGTTTCAGATATTCAAACTTGTAAAACATGGCACAACAGGATGATTACGTCCCAAATTATCCACAGAAATTGATGTTAAAATAAACCATGTTCATTTTTAGAGCTGTACTTAGTTCTTATGAGGTCTTCAGTTTTGGGATGTAGTAAGTGAAGTCATCTTTTAAAAAGTCTCTTGTTTTAGGGTGAGGGTTATTTATATTATATGCACATTTTTTGTATTAAGAATGGATCAAATGCACATGTCAAAGGTGGAGCTCATAATTACAAACCCACACAGAATTATCTCAGAACAGTGCATGTGCAGGACCCTCAGATCTACGGAGTGTTTTAGAGTCTTTCAGCTCATTGTTTTCATTTTACAGCCTGCAGCTTCACTGCTTTGGTTGATTCTTACTGATCTGCCTTCTTTCTAGCAAAGTTAGGAACTAGCTGGTGAATATAGACCATTCAGACCAAATATTCCCCTCAGGAGCTGATGGAGACCAGACCAGAGCTAAAATGAGAGGTCACCAGAAACACAAATGAATGCTTGTGTTGCTCTGTGACTGCTGGATTTTGAGCTAATTGTTTACTGCTTATTGCACTTTCTCCAAGTGGCCAAAAAAATCTAGTAATGCAGGTTAGATGGATTCCCAGATGTTTTCTGAAACTTCTGAATTTGGTGCAGTCCCCCCAAGGATCTGGGAACACTGAGAACAAATAGGCTGATAGAAACACACAGACTATGCCAATTTTTACTTTGTTTGCCTCATTTTTATCTAAACACACACACACACGCCATCAGAATAACTTTAAAAGATGCTATGATCACATAATTTACACCCAGGTTTTAACTAAATGAAATCATTAAGAAGACTCTAGTTTACAGCCACTCATAAGACTTGTTCACTTTATTGTACTGAATGTTTTAGTCTAACTATATATGTGGCTTTCTCCAGTGGTAGTGCTGTGAGATATTACCTCAGAATGGGGACAGTGTACCAGAAATGTACATTATGATGTAACATAGCCTATATTCTAGGAAGAGTTATCATTTACTAGACACTCCAATACAGGGAAATTAATGGCGTCCATATTGTGCCAACTAAAGGTCTGGTTTGATGACTGCAAAACAAGGTGAAATTGGAAATACAGTTTGTGCTGGAAGCAATAATATCTCCATTAGATTTAAACGGCTGATTTATTGGCAGTGGAACACTCTGCTCCTATTGCTATTGCAAATCAAACCGAGTGAGGAGCATCGTGAATCCTTAGTCTTCTGTCCCAAAGCCACAGTTGGCTTGTGTGCAGTTAGTTTGTGTGCGTTTGTGTGTGTGTGTGTGTGTGCGTGTGCACGTGAGGAGAGGAGGATGTAAACTGGCCAAAGTACTGTCCCAGTAGAGTCACTGAAGACTTTCGACTCGAGTCATTGATTCTAATTATAATTTCATCTGGGGGCTGTAGATTTAGAAGGAAGAAGCTGCTCACACATATACAGTACTCACCACACAAGAACACACACACACACAATTGATTTGTAGCCCAATGATTCTGCTGCTTTGATGCTGGACATCTGTTCTGAGGATTTAGTTAATTCCGTTGTCATCATCTAATAGAAACACACACACACAGCAGTGAATAAATAAGCACACACTCACTTATTAACTCACACAGATGGAAAACTGACAGTCAACAAAAACAACTTATGATTCAAGTCCTCAAAGTCATGGTCAGAGGCTAAAAAAACATTTACTTCAAGTATTGGAAGAGACGGTGCTGTACTGAATTAAAGAAAATTCTGTCTTTTAAAAAATGACCTCTTTTCAGTACGTAGAAGAAAAACTAATTGGGGACATTAACCGGGAAAGGTTTAGAAAAATGTGCTTTGTTAGTTGGTAAGACAAGGTCAGAGGTCGGAAAAGTTAGACAGATAGAGAACGAAAGTGAGTGATCTGTATTTGTTGTTAGTTTTAAAGGATAAATAACAGCAGGTACTTCTTAACTAATGATTATGCTAATTTGAATATAAAATATGTTTAGTGTTATTATTCAGTATTTAGGCTCTGACCTAGTCACCCCCACAAGGAAACATCAAGCTCAGCACAGCAGGGAGTGGCAGAACATAGACTTAAGGCAGAATTATGCTTCTCCTATGATACATGTAAACACCCCTGCAAACCTGCACAGAGTGGTGTTGTGGTGTAGTGTAACTGTAGGTTGCTCACAGGCTCACAGAGGAGCTGACGCACACACCTCCCAAATCTCAACTATGCATTGTGTAGACCTGCACGATTGGTTGATTCAACTGATGTCGGAAGCCAAATCTGAAACGGAGATGAAAACAAGCAAATGCACTTCATACAAGTGTAAAAGAAACAGCCTCAAGGTATCTCACGCATGTTTTCTAAGCACAGCCCAGAAAAACATAATTCCAGTATGCTTGGTTGCAGTGAGAGCAATGTAAGTGTAGCAGCAGAATCAAGTTTATTGCCTGAACTCGCTTGCAGGCTTCACTTGATTTCAGCCAACTAAAATGAGTAGATTATTATATGTGTAGAATATATACAACATTTGGTGTTTGGAAAAATTTAATGTACTGTCATGGCTGAAACCCAAATATGAACTCAAATGGTCTTTTCCAAAAGAACTACTCTGTTCGGATTTGATGAGTGGGAGGCATGTTTAGCTTCATACAGTATAGCAAACACAAACATACTTTACAGCTTGAGGAAAACTATCCTCCCCTGCAGCATTTCATTAGATAAAGCATCAAGTAGATGAGTAGAGTGTCTGTTTGCCTCTTTGTGTATTTGAAAGTCTTCATGTGCATTTGTGTGTGTGTGTGCGCGTGAGAGCTCCAGGTAATTACTGCCTCCTCTGCTCTCGCCACAGGAAACACGCTTCCTTGGAATGGGGACTCTGACGTTGACTGTGTGTGCGGGGCTCTGCTGTGAGAACAAGGCTGTCTGGGGAAAACACAACATTTCAAGTATATTTCTGTGAGATCAGTAGTCTACTAACTAGCCAAGGCTGAGTCTAGTGTGTGTGTTAAGCAGTAAGAAGAGAAAGCCGGCTGAGGGAGGGCCTGCTGGTGTGTGGTGCAGCACTTAATGTTGATAAGGCAGAGCTAAAGCTTTGCTCCAGAGATTTGTGGCTTGAAGCACAGCAAACCAAAGAGTTCACCTGTCACTGACTGTGGCTTCATTTTGAAAACCCTTTTGTTTTGGGTTGGGCTGTGATTGGCTAGTTGCATTGCCACAGTGCCACGTATTTCTAACAACTTCATCCAGGTTAGCTCAACGACCACCCTCTCACAGCTGCTTTCTCTCTACTTCAGTAAAAGCCCCATTGTTATGCTAAAAAGTGATGACAAATGGGAAGACCTGTGCAACGTAGGCACTGTCTCTCAGTGAGCTGCACACACCCACCTTCTCCTGCCTAGTGGTCCAGCAATAATGTCAACGAACCGCCCCCTCTCGTCTACAATTCCCTGGAGGAGGATGAAGTAGGATGACTTTCTGTTCATGCAGTCTCCTCCTCTTATGTGTGGCCTCTGCACCCTGATATGGCACCCATCGATTGCACTGATGACACCACTGAGGCCACAGTGGAGAGCAGCAGAGTGCTTTTTTCACAACTCTTTGGCCGGGAGATGAAGGATGCCCCCATTGTACAAATGATGTTGAACACTTCTAGGAAGATTATGTGTGCTGATGACTGTAACACATCAAACCGGTCTGACAGCTTCCTAAAGCCGTTTTGGTTGGCCATGTACCACAGGATCATCAGCACCTTTTTTTATCACAGGGACTGGTGGTAGACCTTCACTATGTTCCTTTTCAAGCTGTTCGCCTATTAATTCATCAAGAGATATTTAAACTGGTGCTTACTGACTCAGAAACAGTGAGCAAATGTGCAGCCATCCTTGTTCAGAATGACCACCCACTCTGCTCCAGTCTCCAGGATGATTCGCTGTGTCCACATTATAGTGGATGTCAGTATCCTAAGTCAGAGGAATATTGAATTTAAGTAACAAAGAATATCCGACATTCAAATATTACAGTCTTATCGACTATCACTGTTATTTCTATTGTTATTAATTTCATTAATTTCATTAATTTTTTTGGCAAAGTTTCTTCAGGATGAATGAATTTATTAACTTATCTTACTTGAAATCTTAAAAGCATTTATTAAAATGTAAATTTTGCATATCCCATTCAGCAGACTAATATGAATTACATTTATAGTTAACGTTAAATTTTCTGAAAAAGCCCTTGCATTTTTTGTACCAGTTACGGAATGACCGATTTAAACACAGTCAAAACAATTTTTACACAATGAAATATGCTGAAAAACAAACATACCTTCTGCAAATTCTTTCTTCTTCTATGATGTTTTTGAGGTGGACCTCAATTTTGTTCTGTAGTCGTCTGTATTTTGAACGAGCAAGCACGAAGAGTTCTTGGGGGCATCCATCTTGGTTTTCCAACTTGAATGTGGAACGTGGTCCAGTCTGATGTGATGTGATTCCCAGGTCCAACATCAGAGGTAAATGGAATACAATGTAAGTTACAACATGAGACAAAGTGTGATGCTACCTCCTGTAAAGTGTGAATGTGTGCCTCGTCATTTGTGTTGTCTCACACTACAACTTAATCAGGCCACACATCGTGTTAAGCACTAATAATACCAGCTGTAATAGTAAAGTACTGTAGAATTGTTCAGTAAACAGAAGTTTCTGTGATAAGAATAGACACAGTTGTTGTGGAATCTCAACTTTCCAGAGCGCTGCAAAAACTTTCCCTCCTGCTCTTTCCTCTTCATCGCATCAGTGCTTAGATTAGGTCTGATCCATTTGAAAGTTAAAGTACAATCAGGGGCTCATCCATGTGTGGGGAGGCACTGAAGCACAGCACAGAAGTGTGGTTGGCTACATAACTTTGGGGGATTAAAACCACGGAACAATCAGAGACTCATTTCCACTGTGGCTCACTACTACAAGACAGGACAAGGCAAAACCACTGAACAATATGTCAGAGACAAACCAAAACACTGAAGGCTGTAGTGCCCAATTTATCAGTCTGAGGGACCAGCTCTGTACTTTTATTCTCTATTCACTGTTTTTCCTGCTGGTATGACAATCAAAAACAACATTACCTAAGTAGAATAAAAAAATAATACTCTAACAGCCAGCAGATTATGTAACCATACTATTCTAAGATTGCTTATCTGGTCTGAAGACATGATTAGTACATTGCATTTTTCCTTCAGTCATGATGCAACATCTTTCAACATGCTGTTATAAGAGCAGCAGATATATTTTTCCTTTAAAAATCATTAAGGCTTTAACACTTTTTAAATGTTTGAAAAGTTTCAGATGGCAGATTGTTTCTACTATTTCTGAATTTAATGTTTGCTCTACCGCTCCCATAATGAGAACTGTCCAATCATAGCAGAGAAACCATAACTAGGCCTGTCAAGCTTGTGGTTTTGACATGATTAGTAAACAGTGTGCATGCAACTGTAGTGAGACTGATACTGTTTTTTGTGAATTTCCCCACTGTGGGACAAATAAAGGTTTATTATCTTATCTTATACTCTGCTTTTAAAGAAATTGGAGAGTGGTGTCTTTTGTAGACACCGAGTTGCAGGTTACGTTAAAGCACATCAGTCTTGATAGCTATCAGAGTTTAGGCTGATGTTGGGACCTCTGTCCTGGTCTTTAGAGGATTTGGAAAAGCTTATGTTGTAGCAACACATGCTGATGTTCCCCAAGATAGCATTACATTCACCAAACACATGAGTTAGTCCTCATCCTCACCTAAAAACTTTTACTTATTGAAAGTAATTATTAGTGAAATTATAAACCAGTATGTAAGCTTCAGCCAAACAGGGTTTTCCTATCATATAACATATTGATTGACATTGGGATTTTTGCTCTATAACACAGTCCTCCCCAAACACATGGCTCTATAGACTGTGTGTAGGTTGTGCAGGCGGTGTTTTAACACTGATATTTATTTAGTTTATTGTTTATTGTTTATTATGATGAATGTAAAGGAGGAAGTCAGGTGACCAACAAAATCCATGTAAGGGGATGTTGGATTGGATGGGACTTTCACCCAGGAGACCACTGTTCATGTCCCATGTCAAGCCTAAACACTAACACTAACTTACTAATTTTTTAACCCAAACCATCATCTTTTTCCAATTCTAACCAAGCAGTGCCCAACCTAACCAAACACTTCACAACATTAACCATGTGATGACAAAGGTTCGATATGCCTGTCGCTGGTACTCTCCAATGTCATAGCCCGTATGTTGTTTTGTGAGTATTTGGCAAACCTATTCTGACCTTTAGGCATGAAGATGTGTTGTATAATACTGACTAACTTGCTCCATTGCATCATCAACTAGTAAGAATGTTGACTTTTGCAGGTAGTTTTAGTCTCAGACTTTTGGCATTGTATTTAGACTGGACTTGGAAACATTAGGAAGCCATGGAGATAATGTGTGCTTAATTAGCTTGTTAACTACAACTAATAAAATCTTCAAGCAAAAGTTGGCAAAGGCTTGACAGGCAAAGCAGCAGTAAAGGGGGTGGGGCTTAGAGAACCATCAATTGCATTTCACTGACTATTTGGCCGTTGCACTAAGTAGCTTGTACAGGTCGGCTCCTCTTTTCACCCTCCAAAGCTCACAAAGAAAATCCAACACTAACTCTTTCTCACAGCTCAGTTGTGAGTGCATTTTTTTAACCATCCTCTATTTTGTTCTCAAAAACCATTAGACACAAATCCTCTTTCTCAACACCCCTTTTCTATAGCCCTCACTCTCGCCTCTGTGAAAGGGGATGTCCAAGTGTCTACATTTGTCTCTTTCTGCTTCTAAGCTCTCAGCAGGAAAGGTGTGAGCCTCCCTCTTATTCTTTTTAATCTGTTTCATCCCAGTCGCGCCCTCTTGTTCCAGTAGGACAGATTTGTGGACGGACGACCCATCTGAACCCCTGAACATGGCTCATCCGTTGGCAAATCCCTCTTTTCTTCCTCGTTACTCCATCCCTATTGTTTCCTTCTCTTTATCTGTTGCTTCCTGCAGCAAGCTGGGCATTTTCTGGTCCTCTTTCTCGTCTGACCTCCAGTTTGAGTGCACTAAATTGGTACAGTTGGTCAATATCTACCATTAAGACCATACTCTTACTGAGTGCTGCAGAAAGGCTCTATAGGTATGGTACAGTAAGATGTAAAAAAAAGAAAAATGATACAGCTAATTTTCTTCCTCCAAACAATAATGGTGTAAATTTAAATGAATACTATAGTTTTATCTGTAAATGCTGTATCATGATAAACACAATAAAGCACCTCTGCTCATGTGGGTGTCAGGTGAGTGACAGTTAGCAGAGCGTAATGTAATGCAGCAGCGATATGAAAACACTCAACTCTAACACAGTCAGATAATGACAACGCAGAAATGCTGATAAAACCAAACGGACGCTCACTGTGATGGATTCCAGGGCAATTTTCAAATCTGTGTCTAATTCTTCATTCTGTACTAGAGTGAAAGGCTGTAAACACAATCCTCTGAAACGCGTAGACCTAATAAATCCAACTATACTGTATCCCAACCAGAGCTGACCAGATTATTAACCCAGGTTAGGCTGCAGGGTTGTCCCTTACGGCTGGATGTGCATCAGTAGGCCAATATCTTAAAATTTGGACCTTCACAACAGTAAAGTTTACAACATACCTCCTGTTAATGCAATTCACTACAATAGCCAGGTTATAAATCCTGTCTTTGTAAAGGAAACAGAAATAGCTCAACATTTTAGGAAATAAGCCTATTCCCTTTTTTGACAAGAGCTGGTTGAGAAGATAGCAAAGTTATAATTAGTTAATGCTGAAACTGAAATCACATTTAATCATCCCTCTTGTCAAAAGTGGCAGTGCATTTTTAAATGTATTGCATATTGTAACTATAATAGTGTCGTTTTATACTATCAAAAGGGGAAAAATGTCTTGGGGGATATATCAATATGTCTCAGCTGGAAGGTCGCGTGAATGTCTGTGTTTGATTGACAGGAGCTGGCAGGCTGAGCCCCAGCATCAGCAGGGGAAACCACAGACAAAGTAAATAAAACTGTGCTGTAGTTTATGAGCCATAAGCAGGCAGGGTGTTAATACTGTAGCTGTGGTATTGAAGAGTGAAGACCAATCCAGCATCTCAATATGACATTTTCCTCTAAGTTTATATTCTGTATAATGTGTTGCAGCTGATCAGTTTAGTGGCTCCTTCAACAAGCTGAGATGCAGCAGAAGACGTGTGTTCATGTTTGTAGGTCAGGTAAGAAGCAGGCTATAGCAGGAAAGCTAATAAAGGTTGTTGTGCAGTCTGTTGCTTTTGCGTTGCGTAGCAGGCGGCTCTCTGGCTCAAAGGTACTGTTTTATGAAAAGATTTCAAAAACAGCAAAGGTGATTTTCACAGTAGAGCAGGAAATAAACTCAATGTAATTTAATTTCAGTTGAACTTTATGGAGGCTAAAAACATAAAAGGCCAAAAACTAAGTAGACTAAGCACAAAAAAATATGCCCACCAGCACCTTTAAAGCTCAGTAATCAACACCTTAGCTTGTTTAATTCAAACACAAACTAAAGTGTAAAAAAGACAAGTTGTGGTTTTATGGAGACCTCTGCACGATACACTGTTTGACTGACGACCTCAAAATGACAAGATTTCACTGTGCTTGCAATGACAAACCAGCATATAACCCCCCTGTAAAAACCAACTAGTGAGTTTAATATTTCAGTTTTACAAAGGACAAAGTTAAGCCAGCTGTTCACAGTCATCTAACTCCCTCCTGACTGTAGCTTCATATTTATCATGCAGACATTATAGTGATATCAAGATTCTCATCTAACCCCTGACCAAAAATCAAATAAGCATATTTACCAAAATATGAAACTATTTCTTGAAAAAGTTCTGATTGTTCTTGTTGCCACTGTGTCAGAGAAGTCACGTATTCTGTAGCTGTAGTATGTAGTAGTACTTTATGTTTTTGAATGCTTTATCCACCTGTTTAGGACACTGCCCATGCACTCTCTATTGCTGTCAACACTTTTAGGAATAAAGACAGAAGTCCAACCAAGACGGGGTATTAAAAACACATTTTTTAAAAATCACGTAAAATGCTAAAGTAGTCTTTGAGCGAGCAAGTGTTAAGACAAAATACTAAAGCTAAAGCTCATTTTAGTTCACAATAAACTGAAACGGTGGAAACTTTTTTTCCGATGTGATAACATTCTCTATGTGCAGGCATTTTGTCACTGAATGTCCAGGACGCTCCCAGATGTTGTCCGAGCCAGTACGTAGTGGAATACCTCTCTGCTAAGGTCTTATTCTAAAACCAGTTACCACACACACACACACACACACACACACACACACTCATAAGAACATTGCTGACACAGTAGAGACTAAGGTCAGAGGAAATGTCCTTTGTACTTCTGAGACAATATCAAACCCCATGCATTATTTAGCATATCTTACATGTGTGTATGTGTGTGTCTGTCTGAGTGTGTGTGCTCTTTTAGGAGAGAGAGTTGATAGAGCTGCTAGCTATCAGTGTAATAGTCCTGTACAGGCAAATGCTAAATCCTGTGAGATTAATAAACTCTTTCTTAATAATCTAATGTGGTGTAACCCGGGTTGTTTGGAATTTTGAAAGGAAGGAATTGAGAGTGGAGAGCTACATTTTCTAATTGACAGGAAGAAAAAACATTTCTAAAGTTCAGATGTGCAGATTATTGATTGTTTGCTGTGTTTCTTGCAGGTCTTGGCCTTTAATTTGAGGTCACACCTGCCTGGTGCAATGCAGCTTTGTGGACATGTTGCCATATCACAGACTGGCCCGGACAGAACGCTGATAGTGGACGAATTTGAAAAAGTATGTTCAATGTCAACTTTTTAAAAATGTCCCTCCACTGAAATAACCATGAATGCACATTCACATGAGGAATGCTGTATTTAGTTTGTGAAAGCATTTGTACAATACAATGTCCAGTGTAGCTGTCGGGGGAGCTCGCTACAGTCTGAGACAATAATCCTGAAGACGTCATCAAAGTCATGACATTTACAAATATAGACACATTTTAGAACAGAGAGTGTGTGTGACAAACTGGGAATGCAGCTTTGAAAGATGTAGGAGGGTCTCAGCAAAAGATGTTATTCAATGTAGATTAGTTGCATCGTGGGAAATATAGGATTCAGCATTTTTGACCAATGAGTTTGAACAATATTAAGGATTTAAAGTCAGCATGTTACAGCCTCACAGATTTTGATCATTCTTTTTTAAACATGTCTTCCCAGCTCTGTGGAATTTTAATAAATCCCTGCAGTATCTCTTTAAAATTCTACAATAGGTGCATGCCACTGTAACGCACTCAGGGAGGCAAACAGCAAACATTGTAAGTCTTTGCTTGTATGCAAACTTTTTAATATTGAAAAAAACAAAACAATTGAAAATAAGTCAGATGTGCTACATGTGCTACCATTCCCCATCTTGATCGCCACACTTTCTGCCTCACTCCATTAAGGACACGCTGCTTTCTGTGCTGGCTCTTGGGCACAAATTGCGACGTGCAGAATCGTCCAATATGAAAGCGCTTCCTTGGGACACTGGGCTGACACAAGCATAACAGTATGTGTTAATGCTAACAGTGCAGAGGGCCTAGCACAAGCGTGTAGCTACAAGCATGACTAACCCGTGATTGGTTTCACTACTGTCACAGCGAAGTAAGATCCCTCTGTGTCCCAGCAGGGAGCACAAACCTGGACACGGGTAAACCATAAAATGATGACTGAGCATGACATTGCACTGTTGCACTCATTTATTTCATTTCTCATACAAGTGAACAAGGCTGCTGATGCTAATGCCCTTCTCGTACAGTAGAGCAGGCGTGTGTGGCTGGTGGAGGCGCCTGCTGACACATAAACCTGTGAAATACCATTACTGAACCAGGGAGTGAGCCTCTGTTTTTGATTTGGTTGGTCCCCATGGCACGCAAACAAACTGCCGTGGATGCTGTTTGCTCTGTATACCGTGCCAACACACACACACACACACACACACACACACACACACACACAAATGGGCACTGACCATGCAATGTCTCCTCACTGCCCTGGGTGTTTGGATGCATCCAGCTGAATCATCCTGGACTTAAAAGAAGCATTGCTGTTCACAGGAGTAAATGATTGGATTGTCTGAGTGTAGTGGCGCCCAAATCCCATTTATCACAACCAGCTGGAGTGGATGGGTGCACAGCTCCCTCAAACTCTTCACTGATATTGTCGCCAGAAGCAGCTCTATTTTGACTGAGAGCAATTGAAGAGAAATCTGTTTAATGGACTCTCCACAGATCTTTGGAGAGAGCTTGGAGAACCAAAGGCAATTCTCACCCGAGGGACACGTATGTATTACCAGTCGATTCATTTTGTCCCCCCGCAGAAAACGTTTCAGGAGAGGGTGGACAAAAATGGCAACAGGAGATTGCTCTTTCATTCACATTACATGGAAAATGTGTTTCTTCTTCCAGCAGGCACTGAAGAAAAGAAAGGCCCCAAGTGAACAATTTAACATGTCAGTGTTCCATTTTACACAATTCACTTACAAAGCCCACATACAAAACACTTTTTTATGAACATGAAATTGCACATTCAGTTTCTATTTGCCTTGACCATGTACTTCTTCTGCAGGACATTCTTTAGGCCTGGACGCATAGGACAAAACTTACAGGAGGAAGATGGGAGAGAGAGGGAAGGGTTTATAGTTGATGCCCAGCATGGAAATACAGCACATCATCTTATCCTCCTTGAGGAAACTATAAAGTTCTGTATTCAAAAAACGTGTTAGGCTACTAAGTGTTGATTTAAAGGTTCTTATTAATCTAGTTACAACGTCTCAGTAATAGATGGAAAACAAATCCACGAAAGACACTGTCAGCCAAAATCTAAAGGAGAGTTTCATATTTACTTTAAAAGTGTGAAAGATGACAGGTGCTCTGTCTCTGAGCTCCATATGTGAAATGTATACATTAATTACTATATAATAAGACATCAAGTTGACAGTGAGAAACACTTTACTTTAATCCACCCACCCCATCTGGCATTATTAAGCAGTATGTAATTTTAATATGTTATCATGTAAACAGTCTCACCTCTCCTGTACAGTGAGGATCTTCACGCTGCAGTGTACTCCACCTTCTGCAGGAGGAGCAGAAGGTGGAGGTGAAAAGTATAAATCACAAAAATGGAGTGAGAGAGTTCAGGAGAAGCAAGTGGAGGGTGAGGAATAAAAGAAGGATGGAAGTAAGCGAATGAAAAGGATAAGAAAATATTGCACTGCTATGCAAATAACTTATTCACTTAACTGCTCATCGCCGTTCACAATGAAACAGACATTTGAATATCTTCAGCTGAGGCTGCACCACATTTAGCCCTGACCGCAAATCATTGCTTTTCTCTCACCGCACGTGAATGTGTGTGCATGTGAGTGAGAGAGAGGAAAGAGATTGCTCGGCATAGATTAACATTTGAAGCCATTATTCGCATCCAAATAACAACTGCTTGGTTTCCAATAAGATCCCACCAAGCAGAAAATCAGTAATCATACCCGCTTTTATTTCTCCTCACTGTGGAAAAAAACATTTTCAAGCTCAGAGAGCGAGAACAACACAGAGAGAGACAGGGAAACAGAAATAGCAAGACAAAAGGAGAGAGAGAGAGAGAGAGAGAGAGAGAGAGCAGGAGGAAGAGGCACAGAGGTGAAAGAGAATATTAAATTGCTCTTTAGAGAAAATATTAGAAAGATGTTGAGACAATTCTCAAGCTGTTTGGTAAATTGTATGTTCCATATCAGTAATTAATTCAGTTTACAGCAATAGCAATAGTTTTTCTCTTAAATAACCAATAAAATAATTGTTCCTTTAATACAGCATTGTGTAAGTGTTTTTACTTGGCTGGAAAGTCAAAAAAAAAAAAAAAAATCATTGACCATCTCAGTGATGGAGCCAAACCAAATCAACTGACATATCAATTAGTAAAGCAAAAGGCAAAAAACCTGGCTCCAGGGTACCAAGACTCCACATGGATGCTTAAGCAAGCCATTTGATAATTGGAGCACAGATGGTGTGTAACAGAGCTACAAGTCCATCAACCAGCCAGGGAGGACAGCTTTCTTCACTGAGAAACAAATTTAGTCCGCAGCCAGATCTACTGGAGTTTCATTTGGCAACTTGCAGGGAAAATCTAGTTCTCAAACTTGTTTCCAGCAAAACAAAACTAGGATTCATCATTGGTAAAGCTCACATTCTGTGGCTGAAACATACTTTTTCTGACACAGAATGTGTCATTTGATGCACGTCAAAACAGCCGCTCCTATTATTTTCCACGTAAACCCAAACACCTGTGGAGAGGCACCGCTGTCCTATTTTCCAACTTTGATGGTGGTCAGCACCCCAGGAAGGCTGCGTTTCTTTTAGAGCTGTTCTCTGGATTGGCACATCTCAGCTACTGTACCTCGCTCTCTATCTCGTCAAGTGATGCATGTCTTCGTCGGCGGGGTTTTAGCTGTCACAGTAGATGAGGAGAAAGTTATCGTTTAGGCAGAAGAGCATCCAGACCTCTCCGAGCTGCAGGCATGGCTGCGTAAAGATAATACAAAAGGCAGAAATTTCCTGGTGAGTCAGACCTGGAGAGATCGGGACACCTTTGTGAGGAAAGTGAAATAATTCACAAAGAACTCGTGTGCTCAGGACAGCGTTCCAGATTCACTTCACATTTACAATTATAGTTGGTTAAAGCCCATGCATGTAGATCAACACAAGATCAGCACAGATGATTTTGCTTATGTTGCCTGAATAGATGTTTTCTCAGGACATTGTGGGCATATCACAGCATCAATATCTGTATGTAATTTCATGACAATCCATTTAATAGCTGTCATTATATATTTTATATATTAGATATTTTAGTCTGCACCAAAGTTGTAGACTAACCAGTGCTGCTGTCCTTAGAGCCGTACTGCTTGTATGGCTAAAAACTTTGTTGTTAGACACTCTCGACCTGGTAAATGCTTATGTATTTTTGTAGACATGTAGCTCTCTCATGATATCACTGTGGCACATTAATTGTAATGGGTGAAATGCTAATTACATGCAGGGGTTGTGTGTAGAGTGAATTGACATGGCCGTGCTGGCTGACTGTTGCACTGAAGATATTAGTAGCAGTAAAGAGTTCAGCTACTAACTATATCCAAAGCATCATAGTGTTGAGTGAGTGTGACAGCAATGAAAAACCCCCAAAGTGCAGACGGGAACAGTTCAGTGATGTATTAGTAAAATGATGATACAAAAGCTTACAGACGAAGGCAGCATTAATCCACAAGTTAACAGGAGCCGGGGAGGCTAACCCTAACCCAGGAAAAGGAATTCAGACAGACAGGCAGGTACAGGTTCAGGTTTCAATTCAAGAGGCATGAAGGCCAGAAGCAACACTGACAAACTGGCCAGGAACAGGTCAGGATGGGCTGGTATGAATACTGTGAGGGAATGAGGAACAGGTGATTGAGTGGTTATAGGAGTCAGGTGACTGGGACCTGTTGGAAAGTATGCTGGCATCTCGTGGATGAATGGAGAAAGTCAAGTCTGGGGAGTTGTGAAGAAATGCACGGGAGAAGAGAGAGTGGCTGGAGACAGAAACAGAGTGACAGACTGAGTAAAATAAAAACAACTGAGACGGCTGTGGTGAAACATCGATTCATTCACCGTCAACTCAGCCGCGGTCCGAGCAGTAACCTCATACGCAGCCACAGCTTCCACCAGCACAGTCAGGCAGGGCTGCTGCAGCTGTGCAGCTATTATTGTGAGGGAACACTGAAGTAGAAGAAATCCCACCGTGACACTTCAGGGGCTGAGCGGTCTCTGCCCTTTATGCCATTTTTCCTTCTAAAAATGAGGCAAAACATCACCGTATTCTCTTATCATGAGCTCCACATGAACACCTGAGCTAACTCTAAAACACCACTTTGTGTTTTAGTACATCACTGACTTTCCAAGTCTTTGTTCACAGGACACCAAAGATACGATCCTCCACTGATGTCTCTTCAGAAATTGGGCGGTTTACAGGTGGATCACATGTCAGCCACAGAACTGCATGCTGGTATTCAGGGATTCAGCGTTTTGCTCAAGGACACCTCAGCAGGGAGGAGGTGTACTGAACCCAGTTCCCTTGCATGTGTTTAATGTCTTTTATGAATTATCCTTCCTTTGATTCGCCGTGTGTCTTTTGTTGTCTGGTGAGCAGATTGCTGCACACCTGTTTGTTAAAGGCGCTCTATAAATACATTCACCTCAACTTGACTTGAAAGATGGACTGTGCGAATCAGCCGAGCTGAAGTCTGCAGACCCCTGACGATCAATCGTACCTGGGGCCACTGGTTGCCATGGAAACTCTATCCTCATTATAAAGGCTTGGCAAAGGTTACAGCAGAGAAAATCTAATGAAAGGTGGAGGGAATGACCAGAGAACGAGTGGAGTAAGGCTAAAAGAATACTTAATATCCAAACTGAAGGAAACATCTTATACTTGTTTCATAGATTTCACAGGCCAAACCCACAAAAACAGCTTTTAACACACTTTGATATCAATTCCAATGCGCGAGCTCTGAAATGTCACTTATGATGATGGTGGAAAGCACTTCTTCAAATCTACCGTGAGCCAACAAATAGGTTGATAGCTGGTGACTGAGATGGTCATGATTCCTCTTTGTTGTCATATTCATTAAACCATTCAGTCCCCACTTGTACCAAGTGGATAAGAGCAAGGTCACTGTAGAGGTTTGTGCTGGAAGAGACACATGTTTAATTGGTTTTTGAAAGTGATGCTTTTCGATGTAAAAGTGAGGATTAACAGATTCAGACCAATAAATAGCAATGTGAGCGCCCAGGGGATGAATCCTTCTGACTTTGGAGATACTGTGTCTTCATCTAGCGCCACCATGAGGTTGACATTTGTGGTATTGAGTGAAATGTCTTAACGTATGTTGGATAAATTCTCAAATTTGGTACAGATATTCTTGCCCCCCTCAGGATGAATTTCAATACCTATCCTGACATTCCATGTAATTTAAATTTGTCAAATACTTTAGAGCACCACAGTCCTACAGATATTCATGGTCTCCAGAGGACAAATCCTCATGGCTTTGATGATCCCTTGTTCTTTCCTCAAGGCACGAGCAGACTGATATTTGTGATGACATGTCTTGACAACAGTTGAATGGACTGCCATGAAATGTGGTACAGACATTCATGTTCTCTACAGGCTTAACTGTAATAACATTAGTTATTCCTTGACTTTTCCTCTTGTGCCATTATCAGATCAAAATTGAAATTTGTCCAACACTTTGGTTTCTGACCAAATACTTGAAAAACTAATGACATTCCCATCATCCTTATCTGTACTTTGTGTTTGCTGTTAATTAGCAAATGTCAGCGTTCTGTCAATGTGAGCATTTTGGCATGCTGATGTTAGCATTTAGCCTAAAGCACCACTGTGCCTTAGTCTTGCTATTCCTCAGAAATGTTGGGCAAGTTTTTTTCAAAATGTAATGTTTCATATATTACTAATGACTTTCATTTGAAAGTAATAAGTTACTTTGCATTATTACTGTGTCTGTGTCTGTGTGGAGTAATATAATTACTGATTACACTACTTTTGCCTTTACCTCTGACTGTATATTATTGTTATATTATGATTTGTAATAATACTGTTATCACTACTTGATTGTCAGCATAACCTGGTCTCTATAGCAAAGTTATCT
Source organism: Holacanthus passer (assembly GCA_025331565.1). Taxonomy (NCBI): domain Eukaryota; kingdom Metazoa; phylum Chordata; class Actinopteri; family Pomacanthidae; genus Holacanthus; species Holacanthus passer. The sequence continues at coordinate 2,324,025 of JAFREQ010000091.1, read as the reverse complement.
TACCTTATTGGTTTTGACAGTAATTTTGCTGACAATCTTTCTAAAAGCTGGTGATTGTACCATTGAAAGAGGCTACATATCTTCTCAGGGTTCAAGTCAATTCATGGCAAATCCAGAGAAACTTTTTTGCTTCGGCTCATTTGCACGCTCCTTCTCAGTCTCTTGCGAACATTGTTTCTCTAAGTTACAGATATGCTTTCATTTTTATGCAGCTGTCTGCACCAGCAAGGTTGATGCCCCCCCCCCCAAAAAAAAGCACTGAATAAGTATATTTACATTTTGCAACCTGGGTAGAGCAGATCAGCACACTGTGCTGTAATGTAGGTTAAAATACTACAGTATTTTCGAGCAACGACCCACATATGTTTTATGTTCCAAGGTAAAAAAAGGTCCTTTTTGTTAGCGTTTGTAATGTGCCTGTTCAGAACACGGTGGTTTATGTTGGTAACTGTCATTGTTGTGCTGGTTATAGTTTCAACCATTTGTCAGGTGGCTGTCATGTTTCTTGACCCCAGTTGTATTTTACAAATTATAACAGTGTTTTTGAGTTTTTATGTTTTTGATATCATCAGAGGGTTGACATTGCTGAAAGCTGTTTAACAACCAAATTCGGGTAATAGACGATGATGATATAGCAAACGTAATAATATTACTGAGATCCTATCAATAATGTCTTATATTGCTTTGTTATTGTCAAAAGTAATCCATTACTGTAAAAAAAATTACTTTTGTAATGCATAACCCCAACACTGTTCTTCAGTTTTTCATATTCAGAAATCAAGCAAGTTTATTAATGTACTGTAGCCTATATCTATTCTCACATACTGCATGTCATGAAAAAACATACCAGTGGTTTTGCTGATTTTAGCCACTTTACAAAAATACAGCAGTGTGCTACGAAAGAATGTAACTTGTTGAATAAGAGTATCACACTGAGCTGCATGTGCTTGAATACAACTTGGCAATAAACCCGATGCCATTTTCTCTCCTTGCAAAGCAGCCAGCAGTTGTTATTTACAGTTATCTCAGTTTATATTCAGTGATTATTTCATCTATACTTGAATAACTACACCAAAAAAAGTCTTCCTGAAAAGCTCAATAAGAGCGTGTTCAAACAGCGAGCAACATGATCAGCAAGTAATTTCATCTCCTGCAGAGGTGGGTGACCAGAGCGGCTTTTACACAGCTTCACAATGACACCAAGCCAAATCTGTCTTGGCTAAAATTCTGCATGAATATGATTTTCAGTCTAAAGGAGAGATGAGCGCTGAGCCACCTCTCCACCAAGCAAAACAGCCCGAGCAGAACCACATTTATTCAAGCTGAATGAATGCGGGTGCAAATGGCGCTCACAACAAAAGCATTCCCTCACCTTTCCACAAGAGTTACCTTGTAATCACTGAAGCGTGTAATGCTGAAATCATTGACGGATTTCTTTAAAGTGCAAGTGTGAAGAATGAAATGCACATACCAAGCAAAATCCTGGGAGATAGAAGAGTCTTCTGGCCCTTGTTCCATTAATCTGGGCTCAGATCTGGTCTCCTTAACTGTTATATGCCGAGTAAAGACGATGAAACCGAGCAAACATGAAGAGAGTCAACAAACTTGTTTCTGTTGGCAATTAACAGCAGATTTTTTGAGCTCCCTTCTTTAATTACCCGTGCGATATTGTTTTATTTGTTGTGCTGCAAAGTGCAAGAAAGACATGGAACAACAAGACAAATGCATTGTACTTGAGGAATAAGCTCTGGCATCAGTTCTGGGTTCTCTTTCTGTTTATTTTCACTCAATGCTTCTTAATTTGTGTCTGCCAGATAGCAGCGTTAACAGCTGAAAAGACATAACTATATGAGCAGTAAAATACACAGTTTGTCTGTTTGAAACTGTGTGGGTGTATAACAACATTATATAAAAGTAATTGGTGTCAGCTGCACTGCTCACAGTCCAGTTTGGCCTTTGACACTGAATGAAATGCAACTGAGAAAGACACTTGGTTGGTTGACCTTGCTGGAAAGATGTATAGGAGAATTCATAAGGACTTATGACAACTGCGATGCAGACAAAGTAATGATAATGTCATTATGCAACAGTAGATGTTATTGTTGTGAATAAAGGATGGTCCAGTGTAACCGATGCTAAAGAAGATAAGAAAGCACTGAAGCACCTTTCCTTAGCATTTAGAGAATTTGACCAGCTGTTTATCATGGCTGCCACTTAGATACCTCCGGGTCATTTCAGTCAGTTAGAAACCGTCCTGAGCAAAAGGACAATTCCACTTTTGCCCGAGTCTTAACTGATACACTATAAGTTAGAAAAAAAATGTTGCGTCTGTCTTAAAACCATTCAAAGTATGAGAGGATGGAACAGATGCTCATAAGAACAGCTGCGTATGACCAATCATATTTCCTGCCATCTCTCAGTTACACGGCAGGGACAGTCTCAGCTGATTTCTTTAACATCATCAAGCACTTCATGCAATGGGTTCATTATGCTGAGCACTCAAGCAAACACCGTCTAAGTTGTGTGAATTGTGTGAAACTGTGTGTGCAGACTTAACCGCGTGTGAGCGTCTGAGCCTCAGTTTCTGTGGGCAGACGAATGTGCTTTCGTATGCATGTGTTTGCTTATTTGACATGCTGCAATCAGACAGAATTAGACACAAGGAGACAGATAATGGGACATTTAATTTATGAAATGATGTGACTGCAAGTGTGTGTGTTTGACTGTGTGTGTGCATAAATCCTCCTGTGATTGTTGTAAATGGGTAGCACGGGGGTCATTATACTGTGGAAAACATCTGCGTCGCTGCTCTTTTATTTTTTTAACTTAATGTCCAATTATAATAATCACTGTAGACACACGCAGACACATGCACACACACACACACACACACACACATACACACACTCCTACGACAGAATGCACATTAGTTGCAGCTCTAATTAAAGTTGCTGAGAGATGCAGCTATGGTGGAATTTCTTAATGTGGTCTTGGCACTTGGCATTCATTTTCCTCTGCCAAATCAGTATCTAAATACATCTGTGATATGTGCTGTGACGATTTGAGAGACATTTCATAGAGGACACAGAACACACAATTGTGTCCACTCAATAATTTGGTAATGCCCTGGTATCTATCTACATTCAATGAGTGCCAATAACAAAATAATGCCCACTCACTCCTGCAATCTGTCTGCACAACCTGCACCTTCATGGAATAAAGGCCACTGATGTTATGAGCTAAGGTATATCGCAAAGGGCAGTCAAGTGCAATGTGCACAAAGCAAATGATGGTGCACGGAAACAGTATATTGGTCATTTTTTCAAATCCTTGAAGTTGTAGTGCTTCAGATTTTAATCATGGTGTCTCCTGTGTTAACACCAAATGTCGCTTATACAACAGCAACATGTGTGCAACCAAGCTAACTGGTGTCATTAATCAAGAAGTCATTCAAAAATAACTGCAACCACAATCTGCTTTCCTGCTGCACGTGACATGAGTAGTTTTCCACACAACAGCAGGGCACAGTAAAGTTGATTATGTTCTCGAGGAGTTGGAGGTGTTCAGTCTGTCACCTGCAGCTCTTCATTTAACAGCTCGCTGTGGCTGTTCCTTCCTGTTCATTACTCTCGCAAAAATTAAACCTGTTCCACTGTCAAAAAATGTCTTCATTAGATATAGCCTCTTGACATGCACAAGGTGTTTCCTGTGGCTGCTTCACAATAAAAGCCACCCTGTGATTGTGTGAAACACTTACAGTCAGGTCCATAAATATTTGGACATTGACACAATTTCCAGCATTTCAGCTCTGTACACCACCACAATGGATTTGAAATGAAACAATCAAGATGTGCTTTAAGTGCAGACTTTCAGCTTTAATTTGAGGGTGTTTACATCCAAACCAGGTGAAGGAATTACAGCACATTTTATATGTGTCCTCCACTTTTTTAAGGGACCAACAGTAATTGGACAGTTGGCTGCTCAGCTGTTCCATGACCAGGTGTGTGTTATTCCCTCACTATTTCATTTACAAGGAGCAGATACAAGGTCTTGAGTTCATTTCAAGTGTGGTATTTGTGTTTGGAATCTGGTGAGGTCAACTCTCAATATGAAGTCCAAAGCGCTGTCACTGTCAGTGAAGCAAGCCATCATGAGGCAGATATGAAGCAGTAGGATGTTTGGTTTGCATTAATAATCAGTTCTGATATGGTGTAAAGAGTGAACAGCAAGATTGTCATCAATGAGATAAAATAACTGCATACTGTAATGCACTCAGAAACAGAACAGGCAAGACCTGAACGGCCTTTTAACAGTCAGGGGAATATCAAAGTCAAAAAGGTTTATTCTGGTAAACAGGCAAGGGTCAAAACACCAAGAGAGCAATCAAAGTCAACCACAAAGTTAGCTCAAATGTATTGGAATGTAATGGAAAATATAAAGGCAGATTTTTGTCGGAAAAGCAAACACACCTACAGGGGCATATGTTGCTATTGAATACTGACAATTTGTTGTTTGTTTTTGTAATTCAAGATATTATATTCCACTTAAGTAGCAGATGGACATCCTGCTCAGAAAACCTGAACAACAGCTTTCTGGAAAGACTTGATGAGGCAGATGATACAGGCTTGGGTCACGTAACAGGATGGAAGGTAGTCAGGTTAGAACTACTGCCAGGAAGATAATCTCCTAACATGTGCCATTTACTATTGTATTGTTATCATAGACCATATAGCTGTGGGTTTGATGCTTTTTATAATACAATGGATATATTTCACTAGAATTTTCTTTTATAATGAAGTGTTTCGCCTTTCCAGAACAAAAGAATCAAGCTGTTTCCTCTTCATTGCCTCCTTTTCCCCAGCCAGAGACACTGAGGGAAAATTCTATGACAATACAACAGTAACACTGAAAATCTGATTACACTGGAGTCAAGTTAATGAGGTACTATTTTATCAAAACTAAATAGAGGTGTCACAATAAAGAAATGCAGGAGGTTGATTAACACGCCTAATGAGAGTTGAAGCTCGTGGCTACTCAAAAGTACCCGACTGATGGTTTCAACTGTCTTCGATTGTCGGTGACTCTTACCTTGCACGTCACTGCAGTCCATCGAGTGCCTCCCCAGCTGGAAGGCTTTTCACTCGGCAGTCAAAAGAAATTCTGGCAATGTAAGAAATTGCAACATTGATGGAAGTGGGTACAACATAGGGCTAAAGTAAAACTGCTGGAAACAAAATCAGAAAAAGAGAGAATAGATTTTTCTCCTGAGGTAATTTAACTTCTCTGCACCCTCTCTTCTTTTTCTCTGTGCATACCCTGGGAGAGAACGGAAAAGCGAGGACTCACAAGCCATACTTCCATTACCCATCCATCCATCCGTGCATGCACCCCCTCTGTCTCCCTCTCCTCGTACATATACTTTGTCTCCTTGTCTCTCAGTGCATCTCCCTCTCCTTCTCCCCTCCACGAGCCTCTCTCCGCTGTCTCCCAAAATCCAATTAGTCAGAGCTAAATCCTTACCCTGCACGACTACTGAGGAGAGAGAGACAGACAGAGAGAGTGAGGGATGGGAAACACTGCCAGCACAAACCCTTAACCAGAATTTTCTCAACCTTAGCTTGTCTCCTGTGGTTTGACCACAGAGAACAGAGGAAAGGAAACAAGGAGGTGAAAAGAAAGGATGAAAAGAGGAGAGGTTACTGACAGAAGCCCTCAGCAGAAATCCTCTGCCTACAGAGTTTCTGCTTGCTGTTACTCTGCATGGTATGATACTAGAGATGGATCATACACATTTAATATTGTCAACCAGTATTTAATTTGGATCTTGGTATGATTATATTTAGATTATCAGGTAAGTAATCTATGGCCTCTTGGTGCACATAGAGTTATTGGTGCCAACATTTCCCGCAGACATTACTCTTTGCAACGGGAAGGTTCAAACTATCAATATGCGATAGAAGTTCACACTTCACACAGGCTTGTCACAGCCCTCAAAATCTTAAGTCAGAAGCTGTTTTACACACACCAGAGCCCTCGCACAGATATCTGCACTTATACATTTATACTGCAGCTAAGCTAGAAGTAGCAAACTTTCATACCCTTCATGATAAAACACAGTTGCCCCCTGTGATGAGAATAACATCAAACCAAACAGTAGAAATCAAATATTCTGAGATCAGTCATTTTTTTCAGGTTATACAGGCATAATATAAAATAAATCCAGATAGGATTAAGAAGTGAAAGTGGTAAGCAGTGTTTGTAAATCATTACTGCATTGTTAAGCTATTTTTGCTGAGGGTGATTTTTGAAAAAAAAATCTTGTATATTGCCATATTGCATTTTGGATTACTGGAAATTTGCAGCTTGTGCTGTGTAAAAAAAAAAAAAATTACTGTTACATCAAATATTTGATGCCAACTAAATAAATTTTTGGCATGTAAAATAGTCAATCCATCATCATAACAAACCACAACTCTTTTTGTGTTTTGTAAAATCAGTGAAATATGAAAGCAAATTAAGCCAGATCTTTCCTGTAGTAGTGACAGCTGTGATGAACATAACACGACAGCAACCTTTTATATGGGATGGAGTGAAGGTCTAACTGTAGCTAAATGTAGAGTATTTCAACATAAACACCAAGTTGTTGTTTTCACATTGCTGTTTCATACATTTACATATGTCAACTATACGTTTAGATGATTTTTTCTTTTCCATGTTCAACCCATGTCATTAATGTGTGCAAGAAGATGAATATATGTGTTCACATTTGAAGGACCAATTTCAAAAGACATTCCGATAAGGGAGTGATGTTTTGATGGCAGACTTGCTGATACCAGTCGGTGAATGATGTGCTCGTTAAATGATTAGCTTAACAAATCTCATCAAACCATAAGGCCACCTATGATTTGTTAAAGCAGGGCACAGTCTTTGGGTTTCTGCACATTGCAGTATGTCACTAAGAGCATGGCAGAAATCAGCTGATATGGCTGGTCAGCCCATTGAGCATTTGAAATGTGTTTCATGAATGTTACCGCAAACCTCAATGATGAGGTTTTTAAACTGTGACTGATGACTTCAACAAAATCTGTCCATCCAGTGCAGGTAAGGCATGATTAAGAACAGGGGAAAAAAACTTCTGAAGTTAGCTGAAGATCATGGTCACGGCTGAAAAAAGGAAACTAATTAGAGTACACTGGAAACTGTGTCATGTTTGAAAACCAGATGTTTAGTGGTCATCCTCTTTGGCTGTAGTCCTGGTTCATTGGGGATTGACAGAGTATTCCCTTTCTGATGAGGACCTCTTGAAAAAGTCTCCCACTTATTCACTGACTAAATATACAGTATGGATACATTATTATTGGAAAGATACCAAAATACAAGCAGCTTAATGGACAAATCCTGTACAGTGTATTACCTGGAATTTATTTAATTGAATTAGATTAAAAACAAAATAAGCAACAAAGGGTGCCTTCATGAGGTGTTGTGGATCCAAATGATTGAGGGGCTCCAGGTTCACACAAATACATCCACAAAACAAATCAATTGAACACTGAGAGATAATAGTGATAATAGCCTGAGATGAAAGGAACCAGCCAGCTTGTTAATAGCTGCAATTTTAAAGACAGCATGCGGGAATGAGAAAACTGAAACCTGGGTACACAGAGCCCAATGCCTGCTCTATTTGCCAGTAATTGCCGATACTGAGAAGAAAGACATTTTCCAGATTGATCAGCTTTCCTTGAAAGCTTAATCATCGGCGCAGCCCTCCGTTGTAACCTCTGTACCTGTACATATACAATACGAACGCCCATGTTCTCATACAGAGAGAGACTTTCTGATTTGTTTCCATCTTCGGTGCTGAGCAGCCATTACTGCCGGGTTTCTGCTCGGCACCTTCCAGAGATTACTTATCAGTCAAAGCATACGTTCTCTGTATATTCATGATCTTTGATTGTTTATGCCCGTTCCACCAGCAGAGATATTGAACCGCTAAAGCTCAATATTTTCAGAACTTCGCTTCAACTTGACGGACCCTTATACAAGCTGCGTTTTCTCCCTTCAATAAAATGATCACGAAATCCGGCAACTGCTATGATCTTGTTGATTCACCAGCAGAGCTTCATCATCATCATAATCATCGGGTCTGGATTGATTCGACACAGTGAAATGCAGATGCCTCATGAAAATTTAAATGTGCAAACATTGCCATCTTTCTGTACATATCACATTCCTAGATTTGTTTGGTGTAAGTTTAATATGTCACGGTGGTTTCATTTTCTCAGAGAATGTTTTATTTTTCATCCATTTTCTGTTGAAGTACTGTCATAAGTGCTGGCTAAAATGTTAGTGTTTTGTTAAATAAAGCAAACATTTGTTTGGAATGGGTTAAAATGCTAAAAACTGGCTTATTTTTTGAATGTCTGTTAAACAGGTTAAACATCTCAGCCCAATGCGGGTGTGTCAGAGAGCCTCGACATCATGTACGACACTGGGATTGAATCTGCGCTGTTGTACAAACATCTTTACCACACATTTTCTTTTCTTATCTGACATCTTGACAGGTCATTCTCAAACATCAGAACAGAACAACTTGCACTTGTGATAGTTATGTACCACTGTCATTAAATAATGGTCTTCTAAATATCTTCTGTCAATTACATATTTGACAGCAATATGGAGGTCTGCAACTATATGTATGGTTATTTATTTCTGTGACTTTACACATTACAAATCAGACGTGACTGGAAAAATGGCCACACGTCCTCCTTGCAGGGCCTGGGCTTTGAACGCACCATATTCATAAATGTATTGAGGAATAAGTGAAACTTTTAATTGTAATTACAGAATTCTATAAATTTGGTGCTTAATTATAGTGTTGTCCTCAAAAGAACATAGTAAAATAATATTAGTATGATATATATATATAATGCATAAATCTCTTCTTATACTGAACTTTACGACTGTAAACCTCAGTTAAACCAGTTCTGCAGCAGGTTTAAGTGCAACCCCAGATACAGTGGCCTGTACAGGACACGACAAGCGGCTTTAGATGAAACCGCAGGTGCAGTTTAAAGAGCAGCTTCTGAAGACAAAGCAATGGAGTTGAAATGATATGACTTTAATTTTGGCAACACATCTTTAAACCTGTCCTAAATCTTAAACCATATCTACTGTAGGCTCATGAGAGAGCAACGGTCCCATGAAGGTGAATGTGTTAGTGCAGTTGTGTAATGTTGTGTTATATTATGAACAGGACATTTTGTAAGAATTCTGTGTGGATCGAAGCACATACCTTTATCCTAAAGGATCCTGAAGGATAAAGGTAGGGTCATGTACTTTAGGTAATTTTTGTAATGCTGTTGTGAGTTTTTTGTTTTGCAGATGCTGACAGCATGTGTGCAGGAGAGGACCTGTTTCTCTGTAATTGCTGTTGCTGCTGGGTGGTAAGTAAATTGGTCAGAGACATTCAAGGGAAGCGTGCCCTTTCTTTCTGCACAGTACGCGGTTACATTAACAGTTCATACGTCCAGCAGACACAGAGCAACATTAACATTCACTTGTTTTTACCCACCTGATGATTGTGAGTGCAATACACACAGTTTTCATTTCTGTTTTGGTAACTGATCTTTTTCTGTGAGTTTGTCACAATGAGTGACACCTTTCACATTCATGTTATCATTTGATCAATTATTCAATGTAAACAGTGTTTAGAGCATTTTGAAGTCACGAGTGTATTGTTGGTGATTTGCCAAGCGGCCTTGACCTACTGGCTTTGTAGTGAAAGTGTTTGCTATGGCCTGTTGAGAAAAGTGTGTGTCAGGGAAACACTGTGTATTCAAAGATTTGGTGTAGTGTGCTCATAGCTGCTATTGTAGCCTTGAACTGCCAGCCTCAAGCAGAGAGGGCTACTGAGGTCTGGTAAGCTCACTTCTTTCTAACATCACAACCCGAGTTTTTCATTTTCAAACTTGTCGTCAGACCCGACTCACACTGACTCAAGTGACATCACTCAAGGTAATTCCTCAGACTTTACACAGCTCCCTCTGGAGCCACAAAGACTTCATTCATTTTTTTCCACATATGCAGTAGGACTCTTTGATGTGTAAATATGAATGTCCAGAAATCCACAGAAAATTCTTCTTTTTTTAATTGTTATATGTATCTAATAATAAAATCAAGGTGGCACTCTCAGTGAGGAGGTGCCACCTTGTCCTTCCAAGATTATGTATTATTTTCCAGGAGTTGGTGCCTTGCACACTGTGTGAATATGTGGTTTTTGTGCTGATTTCAGTTATTTCTTAATTGGACCTGGGAGCGAGACACAGTCGAGGGTGAAGGGGTAAAAGGGATTTATAGCATAAAGAAACTCCAGGATACAAGAAAAACAAAAGGTGACTAGACACAGGAAGTCCAGGTGGAGTGGCGTTGCCTCAGTGGATGGAGGCTGGTAGGTGCTGAGGCTGCTGGCCTCCAGCCACTGAACAAAAGACTAAACAACCCTAAAGCAAAAACAGCTGGACAACTGGAGTATAAGACTCAACATACACTGAAAATAAACTAGTAAAAACACAAGAGAACAAAACCATGACAGTTTTCACACATTTTCACTCATTTATATTTTTGCATATTACACCGTAGTGCTGAAACTGTCACAGACATTATGCTTGATGCTTTCCTCTTTGCCATGTTTGTCTTCATCTGCTGCTGCTGCAACCTTATGTGCCCATGAGGATCATTAGTTTGATCTAATCTGATCACGTAAATCACCGCTATCAGTCATACTAAAGTCATAGCGTACCTCTGGCACTTTCAATGTTTTTCAGTATTCTATCATGACTTAAACACATTAGGTGGGAATCAGGGTTTTCTCAAGCCAGCCTGTCATACTGGGGGCAATCTGTTAGCCGTACAGTTATGAAAGATTAACACAATTATTCTTAATCAGCATTGAACAGACTTCTAACAAACTGATCAGAGTTGAACACAGAGAGTCAGCTAATACGCTAAGCAGCTGATAACCAGCTATCTGACAAACTCTATATTTCCCACAGGCGATGATGAGTTAATTGCAGAGTTTTCTCTTGAATTCACAAGTTTAGAAAAAAATGATGGATGCAGAAACACTTTGACAGCGTTCATATCAGCTGGAAAACTCCTCCAGCTTAGCACATACATAGAGAGTAAACCTGACAGAGGCAACAAAGATGTTCCTCCACCACTGAGGCTTCTCAGTAAATCCTCTTTTTTTCTTGTCTGAAAGTGCATTACAGGTCAGTGTACAAAGCTTATGCATGTAAGGTAATCCCATCAAAATGTCTCTGCCAGTGCTGACTTCCTAGTGGAGGCCTGACAACACAGGGAGAAGGAGGATGTAATCTATTCCACATAGGGAGGCTCATTCAGTATGAAGTGATCCACTCTGAATGCACATGATGCTGATGGCTGCTTAAGTGGAAATATCATAATCGCATAACTTGTGCCGCTTTAGTTTTTACATGGTATTTCTTACACTGGGAATGTTTCATGTCATTCATGTCAGTGCACTTTATGTCGTCGGGGATGTGTTTTCAAACCTGCTGCATTTCAATGGGATTGGTAGAGCAAGTTGAACCAATCATGAAGCTGTTCTATGCATAGGTTAACTTAATCTGAATCTGAAAACCTCGGGAGTGGGAAGGACACAGGGCAGTAAGAGATCTGATAAATAACTTGGAGCAAGCCCTCTCATGGCTTTATAAAAGCTGTCTTTTATGTTGACAGAATTCCTTCCAACTTTATAAGCTACTGAAAAACACATTAGACCGGGTCAAAAAAATGCATTGTTACAAAAAGTCATGCTCATGAAAACTTAAACTGATCAGAATCTTTCCAAGGTTGAGAAGTAACTTTGAACATCCAAAACATCAACGGCTCCTCGACAACAGGAAAATGATCATATGATGTGATCAAAAGCCCTAGAGCAGCTGCTAAATGGTGTGGTAACGGAACAGCGGGACAATTAATAAATGCATAAAGATACTTTTCTTCTCATTTATTCTGCAGGTGTCAGAAACAGACAATCCTCTTGCTGGTGACAGAGGTAGCATTTTGCCCATTGGCAACTTTGGTATAATATTTCTTATCATAAGAATAAGGAGTATTTCAAACATTTCTGTATTACAATATGCACTTGTGCATTAGTAGGAGTGTTTCAATTAGTTCCACCTTGGCTATATTTTTATTATTATCCACAACTCTCTCTCTGTTGCTGTTCTACAGCCAGATTGTTCCCAAACACCTGATCTGAAGGACGCAGGCCTGTCGTCCAGCTTTGACATTTGATTTGCACTCACCATAGTGTGACTGACTTGCACATCAATCAGCTTGTGCTAACCTCAGCACATAACAGCGTACGGTTACAAGTTTACGGTTGTAACTTGCCCTTCTGAACTATGTTTCCACATTATTCCACATTATTATGCATCAATTTACAATCCTTATAGGCTGCGTACACTGGATGGTGCGCCCCCGTCGAACCCCATGCTTTGACTGTTAAAGCCTTACAAAATAGACATTACAGTTACTTTGTGTGGTCAGCTGCTGTTTGAAGGCCAAGAATGAACTTTGAACTTATCCACTTAATATGTTTACATGTGCATTATCAACACAATGAGGCTCAATGATGCAAAAGCAAAAAATTCACTCATTTAATAAAACAGAATAAAGCACTTCAACATTTTCAGTATGATGTAAAGTGCTGAAGGCGATGACGAACAGGGCATGTTTCTTGGCAAGTGTGTTTCTCTTTGTTGTACCCCAACTAAAACACGAACATAGCCCATCACCATCCTAACAGCCTGTGGATTAGAGTCGAGCTCTTCTACAGGGAGCTAGTTAATACTTGTTTCAGCAGGGTGAATTAGATTTTATACCTATCTCATTGTACAGACAGCTAGCTGGCGGAAAGAGTGAGAGATAAGAGAGAGGAAGAAAGGAGAACAGAGGCAGAGAGTCTTTGAACCGTGGATGATGAGCTGTTTAAAAGACACACAGACAGACGGCGAGAGACAGACAGTTTGCCAGCCAGACAGACAGAGCCACGAGGGGCAGATCCCACTGTCTGATTGCAGCCTGCAACGAGTCACTGATAGCAACAAAAGAGGATGAAAGAGTGAAGCGTAGAAAGAAGTGAGGGGATGATAGCGGGGAGAAAACAAGAGGGTGTAGGGGCAAAAAGGACAAGTCCAGTCTGCAGACAGGAGGAGAGAAGAGAGGGACGGAGGGTTTGCTTGATAGATGGTGATGAAAAGAGACGCAGAGAGGGACAGACAGAGAGGAAGAGACAGTGGTAATTACACAGATAAATACACAGGGCCTCTCTGTCTGAGTCTGATCTTCCCCACCGTTTAGAGCTACGCTCGCTCTGTGTGAGTGTGTGTGTGTGTTGCGGACACTGCAGAATGGACATGGGGCAGGAAAAGAGATAAGAGTCAGATAGAGTTAGAAAAAATGTGAATTTGGTGACTCTGTGAGTTGGAGCACAGACACAGGCTAAAACAGAGGAAAACAGAATCTACATTTCTCAGAGTTAGAGGCTGATTATGATGTTTCTCATTTCTCAACAGTAAAGAAGTGTATGTTTTGTGCTTAAAATTGTTGACTATCTATATTATGAGACAAAAGATATTACTCTCTGGTTATGGCAGAATACCACACACACATATATATATCGAACCACATCAGGGGGTCACTGTCCACATATCACTAACATTACTGTGTTTGCTTCCTACCTCAATATTTTTAATGCTCCAACTTGTGGCACAAGATAAGATGATTTTTTATGTCTACAGAACTGCTCTACATCACTTCAAAGACAATATGAGGCACTCTTGATTGCCCCTCCTGCAGAGAGCACTGACAGACCCTGCGTACCATGTACTCATCGCTACAATTAAAAAGATGAGGTCGAAAACCACTTATTAAATTTGTAGATGTGGAAAATAGTTTAGATTTAGAAATGTGACAAAACCTGGTCAGTATTTTGAGTTTTTCCACTCAACCAGCCCAATTCAAGATATGACTTGCAGAAGAAAAGAATCTCAGCAAGTGAGAGATGCCGGAGTGTCTTTGACAGGATTGCCTCCTTTGTTCACTGTTACTTGGCAATGAGGAAAGATGGGAGAAGAGAGATGGCAATCAGAGGAGTGATTCTGGTAATGAAAGATGGAAATGTGGAAAAATCTTTCCAGGAAATATAAAGAGAAAATACCTAACTTGAGAAGTTCACATAAAGGGCACAGACACTCAACATAAATCAGAAATCAATTCTGTAACAAGTGAAGGCAGCCTTACATAGATCAGTATTAAGTATGTACATAAAAAGCTAAAACAAATGCAAGAATCAAATGTCAGCAGGTTTCACCTGTTATGTAATTCTCTGAATGATTTTGAAATTCACAGCATCTGAATTTACAGCTTATGTATAGAGTTCTTGAAGCTCAGGCCAAAGATCCCATTTCATACAGTGGACTCTGTGAACTTTACGTTTCTGTAAGCATGAAAATGAAAAATATTCCACACAGGCCTTGTACTTTTTTTCCATAGTAGGAGATTTGCAGTATAACTTCTGCAGAAGCCTCACATCTCCAAAGCCTGAAAATGGGCCTCATGAAAGAGCCATTTATAAAACTCGAGGGGCAAGTCTGCGTGATTTAGAACTTGTAGCATTGATATATTTCCTTGCAAGTTCACAAGTTGTCCAGGCCTGTTGTATGAGTCATGACGGCCTGCCTGCCAGGACTTAAGATATGTTACTGAAATAAATTACAAAAAGGGAGGGAAAAAATAAGAAAGCAAATTTAATATTCTGTTGTAGTGATGGGTGAGGCAAAATTTCAGAGTAAAAATGAATAAAATTCAGTACTGCTAACACGGCTAAACTTGCTCTGATTTCATCTGCTGATTTCTGACAGCAGGACTTGAAGCTCAGTGGTGTGAATTTCTTGCTCTTGGTTACGATTTTTGTGAAGGAACTTGCCCACAAACAGCGAGAAACAGACAGCCTCGTGTGGAAATTCAGGGGCATTGATTATGGTAATGAGCGAATCTCACAAACGCACACCTACTCACAAACAGGTGGAATTCATGAGGCAAGCAATTTATGACAAGTCTGTGCTGTGAGGACGGTTCGCTGAATCTGAACTTGAAAAACTAAGGAGAGGTTTGGGATAAGAATACGAAGATGCTTTTTGAGCCAAATGTATTTTGCAGTGGGACAACTTTTAATGATACGGTTGATATCACGTTACACGGTGGAGAATGGCACCTGGTCCACTTGGTTCTGAGGAATGGAAACTGGACCCGGACCAGAGTTGGATGAGGTTAAAGTTGGGTAGAGTCTTGTTTTACTGCCATGGGTGTCATGTTTGTTTCTCAGTACATTCAATACCCATGTGGACCTGAATGGATCTGAGCGTGCTCAGTACCATTTCTGATCACACATCTGACACATAATAATCACAGCGGTAGGAAATATTTTAATGAATTACTGTCTTGCATTTGATTCACAGACATTAATCAATATCTGACAAAATGGTTTATTATTGGTGTGGGCGGTGAAAATAGGATTCTCAATTCTTTCATTTCATTTGAAGCATTTAAACAGATTCTTTGTGGAATGACTTTCTGTGACCCTACATTCATTATCAGTGCATTGTTATTACGTTGCTGCTCTTTCCCACCGTGGCTGCTTGTTAATTGATAGCACGTCACGCTGCCACAGGTGTTGGTGTTCTCTCCTCGGTAGGGTCTGTTGGGTTTGACTGCATTTTGGATCGGGTCTCATTAGTCATCATTATTATTACTGCATTTTGTTGTCTCAGTAGTTGCACTCAATGCAATGACAAAACGTTGAATCTAATCTAATTATTCAACATTTTTCCAACATTTTAAACCCGCATCTTTACCACCAACCCTGCAATTACAGGACAACCCACTGACATTCTCTCCTCTGCTCTCTACTGTTTCTTCTCTCTGTTCCTCTCTGTTTTCATTTCATTCCTAATCCATTCTGAACTTCCCCTGTGTGACTGCTCCTCTTCATTCTGTCACTGCTCTCTCTCTTCTTCTTTCTTCCCATCCTGTCTTCTCTGCCGTCCATTCTCTGATTGCTGTTTTCTTCCCTCTTCCTTTTTTCTGTCTTTGCCTCTTCCCAGTTCACTCTTCTTTTGTCTCCCTCTCTCTCTTCTCCTTTTCTTCTCCTCCTTCTCCTTTTCACACCTTTCAGCCACTGAATCTCAATGAAAAGCTTCTTCCTTCTCCCTCCACTCTTCCATCCCTCCTTACCCTTTTCCTCTGTATCGTTTTCTCTCTGCCTCTTGGTCGCCCTTCCTCTCTCTCAGTCCCTCTCTCTCTTCCTCTCTCTTGCTGCATTTGTTAGAAAAGGGCGATTTTATGATCATACAGACACACTCCCCACCTCCCCCAGAGGCATTCGATCAAACAATAGCGGTCCAATCCAATAAGATGGCATCCCGAGCCAACTGTGCGTGTGTGTGCAAAGCCGGCATTCTGCTGAGCAGTATTGGCATCCACAGGGGCTTCCTTGGTCTGTGTGCAGCCACGCTTTCTAAGGGTGAGGGAGAAAATGAGGGATGACTGGGTGAGAGCGAATGAGGGGGGAGAAAGAATTGCGAAAAGAGAGAAAAGATAGTGAACCAAATTGAAGGAGAAAGTGTCAAATATTCCATCTGAATTAACAGATAAAGCCGAGCGGGGTTGGCTGTGTCGCCTAGCTGCTTCGGCTCGCTCGCCTGAGCCCATTGAAATGGGGATGATCCATAGGCTTTGTTCTGGGCAGCTGTATACAAGCTCACAGGCATGCAAGCCGTTCACTTCTCAGATCGAATACCTGTGGCTTCACCAGCCGCAGTTACACGCGGCGACCACAGGAGAGCAATAGTGTCAAATCCATGAGCAGGAGAAGGCTGCGAGCCTACACTGTCTACAAGTCACTGCAAGTTAAAAAAAAGAGTCGACGAGAGACAAAGTAAATCTAAATATAGAGCATGTACGCTCATTCTGTGGATGGCTACTAATTAGTTTTTTGAAAAGTAATTAGGCTCAAATGCCAGACAAGAAAATCAGTACATGCATCCTGATCCTTCAACTACTGCCAGAGTGCCCTGAAGCAAAGCACAGGACAAACAGGGCAGGATGTGAAAATCTTATATAGTGTTGTTTTTGCCCTGTATTTGATATTGTAGTCAGTGGTTGCTTTTGGCCTTCAAAACCATTCAGTTTTTAGAAAGAATAGACATTTTGACTCGTCATAGCAGGACAAGCACAAATCTAAGTAATAACATTCATTAGGGCTCCATTTAAGTGTCCGTCAAGCCAGTGAGCCAGCATGAATAATAGAAGATAGACCTGGAACTGACTCACCTGCATGGAACGGTAACACAGCCATGATTAAAGTTATTGATTAAGCCCTTTCTGCTATGATGTGGCTGAGATGTTTGCTGTAAGAAAAGTATTCCTTTCCGTCTTTCTGTTTCTTTTTTCTATGAAGAAGATATTCCTAAAATAAAATATTCCTTTTATAAATCCCACCGCAGGGAAATTTCCAACCGAAAGAAGGCAATCTCTGTGACTGTAATTACAGCATTATTTTAACACCCATATTACCTAAAGGAAAAGTTAGTGATTTTTGGAAATATGGTAGAATGAGAAGATTGATACTGATCTCGGGGCCTTTAAGTAGTACAGAGTTCAGTCAGGATGTGTTTGGTCTAGCTTAGCATAAAGACTGGAAAATGGTGGAAACATCTGGCCACCTAAAAAATATGCCTACCAGCAACTCTAAAGCTCAGTGATTAACACAAGCAGGAAATGTAAAAACAACAATTTGCATTTGAGATGACAATCTCACCACAAGCTGTTCTGAGCTTTCAATCGGATCCAGGTTTGATTGCTGGACAGACCTCTACAAAAGTATCTGGCAACCCACGCTAAAGCGCAGAAGTGCTGGGTGGATGGGACTGGTGTTTGTCAAAAAATAGTTCCAGCAGGCAACTCCTCATCAGACCACATTTTTTACATTTCTATTTGTGAATAGAATGAATAAATGAAATAGAACTTCCCAATTAGTGAGCTTTAGAAATGCTTGTTCCCTGTCTTTATGCTAAGCAAGGTTAACCACTTTCTCAGTCCAGCTAGACACACGGGTCAGAGGTTGATGACTTGTACTTTCAGAGAGAACGAAAGAAAGTGTCTTTGCCAAATTGTTCCTTCCAATCATCTTTTAAAACATAAAGGCCAGTGTATCTCTTGTAAAACACCCAAATCACATGAACTCATTAGAAATGCTGTGGTGTTCTTCAAAAGAACAACATTCAAAGTAAGGAGGTACAAGATATATGAACTTTTATGTACAAACCAATCAAAACACTTCATAACATTAAATAACACGGGTCAATTCAACTTCAGAAACTTAGATTCAAGATGAATTCTTTTACATAGCAACTGCACAATAATATGAAGGAAGCCAATTCCTTACAAGTGGACAGTTTAATTAGTCATTAAATCATTTGTTTGCCCTACTGTACCTATTATCTTCTAATTATCTTAAATGATTCTGCATTGTATTAAGCGTCTCTTGCTCCCTAACAGTGTCCATGTTGTGCCAACGCAGGGGAATGGTTTATTTTAATTTTTTTTCTCCTGGCAGCGGATTTGCTGATGAGTGTATTTTTTCTCGGCCTGCCCTACAGTCTGTATCTTTGGCACTTGGTCTAAATTGTAAATCAATGGGGAAACCCAGGCGGCAGGTTTCATTTCCACCGTTGCTTGAGGTGATGAAGGTGAGGGAATACTGTCTGGGATGTGAGCAGAGAGGTGAAGGTGATGAACATGCACACACACACACAGACACACAGTCTCACAATATTTTATCAATGCACATTCGCTCTGCGAGAACTCAGCTCTCTGACGCATTTAGAGGCTGCGTTCACTTGCACGATCTTTCACAGTAACAGCTCACCTCCGGTGATCTTAATGCTCCATTCAAATCACACAGCCTCTCTATAAGGCCACATGTGAAAACTGGGATTTATTAGCACCTCCACTGGGAATGATTCCAATAATCGTCACCTCCAGAGCAAGGGAATTGTTGAATTAGCCGGGACTTTTGCCCGCTAAGCCAATGATTTTTTTTTCATTTTTCAAATGATTGATGAGGTTATTTGGTGGGATATTTTGAATAGTGGCACATTGTTTTCCATAAATTACAGGTAACACAAACACAACACTACTATCCACAGTGACTTGCTGAAAGACATGCTGGCAGACTGTGGATGGACACATTTAGTTGTTGAGATGGGAGAAAAGAGATAAAAACTCACTACTTCACCACTCTGAAATCCTGAAATCTGAACATATTTAGGATATTAATGAGTAAAATGCACTCACATTCATACCCACTAGCTCCACTGGAACAGCTGGGGTTAATATGCCTTGCTCAAAGGCAGGTCAGAACTCTCAGCCTGAGGAGTTTTCCCCAGATATCCAATGCAATTTGATGAAATCAGTAATTGACTGTTTTCATATTATGGGCAGCCGTAGTTTGAAAACACACACAACAAAATCAAACACAAATACAGACTCCATGTGGTGCACTCTGCGCTAATTAACTGATTTAGGAGAATCAATTAAAAACAAAACGGTCATACAGTCCTCAGCTTGAAGAAAACAAAACAACTAATTGCTGAGTAAATATCCCACATTGTGATGAAAACAGCTACAAGTTTGCTCAGTCACACGCAAAGAAGAAGAAGAAAGAAAAGAAGATAGAATAAATGGCGAGCTCATTGTCAACTCATTCACTGAAAGAATGAATGCTGATGTATTGATTAGAGCTCATTCCAATAATAATGATTATAGGAACAGTAGCAGCAGCTTGAGCCGCTCTGGCCACTATATGTGTCCGTCGCTGATACCCACAGGAAGACACAACCGGTTTTAGTCTGTCCACGAATAATATCTTTATCTATGTCATATTGGAAAATGTGGCACTTTGACAGTGTGAATCAAATCTAGTCTCCCTCCAGTGAAAGCCAGTTAAATCATTATCTCACATTTGCCTTTGTCTCTAAGCTGTCTTATCCCGACTCTCTGAGGATGGAAAGACCTCGGATCTGTTCTCTCTCTCTGTGTTTGGCTGCATTCAGATAACTTTGCGTTTGTGTGTGCGCATACGTGTTAACTTTCATTTGAGGATCTTTTTGTGCTTTTTGTGTTTATAGGTCTTTATGGGTGTGTAAAAGAGAAAGCATGTGTGTGTTTGTGTGTGTTATCTGCACCGCCCCCACAAAGCAGATAAGTCCCACTCAGTTATAGCTATGAATTAAACATGTGTTCTCTTGTTTATCTCTCTGAGCATGTGTGTATGTGTATGCATCTCATAAATTCATAGTTCTTTGCTCACAGTATTTTAAGTCTTTATCACAGCTGACATATGCATTCCCTTGGCTTTTAAAGGTTGGCTGTGTGTCACTGAATACGCAGACTTGTGTGTGGTGTAAATGATTGTGCGTATTACATTAAGCCAGTCAATCATTCAGTTCGTCGCTCAGTTTCTGTATAGGCTGCTGACACCAGGCAGTGTAAGTGCATCTTCTCCTCTTTCAGGTTAGAAACACTTTTGTTGTCCTCATCTCTTCAAATCAAATCTGGCTTTTTACCTTTTTACTTTTTCTTTACCCTTTCCACTCCACCTATAAATGGTGGGTTGTCCCTTTTTGGTTGGGAGTAAGTTTCTGCCCCAAGTGAAGGAGTGCTAGTATCTTGGGGTCCTCTTCGTGAGTCAAGGCTGGATGGGCCGTGAGATCAACAGATGGATTTTGTGGCTGTAGCTCAGGAGGTAGAGTGGTTGTCCACTCAATCGGAAGGTTGATGGTTCAATCCCTGGCCCCTGCAGTCTATGTGTTGAAGTGTCCTTGGGCAAGATACTGAACCCCAAAATTGCCCCCAATGGCTGTTGTCACTGGCATGTGAATGTACGTTGCTTTGGATAAAAATGTTAAATGAAATTGTAGAATCACTAGCAATGCATAAGACTGTCATGATCATGGGGCAAAGATCTTGATATACCATTTGATCTACATGCCAAACCTCACCGAGGGTCATTAGCTTGGGCTCTCCAAAGACTGAGACTGTGGATACGAACAAGTAAGGTATACTGGGTCATCCTTAGGAACTATTGCTTCTTTGCATTGAAAGGAGCCAGTTTGGGTGGTCAGGGCATCTGATTAAGATGCCTCCATTTGAAGGTATTCCAGGCACAATAACCTGGCAGTATATAAATTAGTCCGCCAATGAGCTGTCATCTTTCTCTGCGTAGAGAACTGTGGGTCAGAGCTGCCAGAAAAGCATGCTGGCTTGTAGCAAAATGAGACTGGGTGCAGTAGGATATCCAGATACTTTTGCATACTGCATTTGACAGACTACTACTGCATGGGGACATACGTATATATAAGTATGGTAGTATGGGTATTGGAACGCATCCTAGGAATGGGTTGGCATGCTAGAAACACAAGGTACTAGGATGAACTGTTGGGGGATGAATGACTGGGTCCGGTATATGTTTTGAGGAGCTGAAGAGAGAATATGGAACAGGTGAGTGGGGAGAAGGTGCATGTAGGAGCTGACTGGCTGGGGAAAACACTGAGGGAGAGGGTAGGGAGACTTGGTGTAGGGCTGGTGTGCAGGGAAATGCAGACTGGAGAAGGAGCGCAGTGAGACATAGGGAAACAGTGCAAACAGACATCAAAAAACAGCCTGGTACCATTGTGATCCAGAACCAGATATGGGTGGATGCAATAAGTTATAACATTACATAAAAAATATAGGCTCAAACAATCAATCACAAACTGTGAAACATCAAAGAAATGAGATGATTAAGCAATCAATAGGCAATCCACAGTCATACATAACTCAAAATACATGTCTGAAAAGACAG
This sequence comes from Holacanthus passer, assembly GCA_025331565.1. Classification (NCBI taxonomy): domain Eukaryota; kingdom Metazoa; phylum Chordata; class Actinopteri; family Pomacanthidae; genus Holacanthus; species Holacanthus passer. The sequence goes on along the minus strand of JAFREQ010000091.1, from coordinate 2,302,031 downwards.
ATCAATGCATCTTGTGGTAAATAGAATGCAATAAAAAGCATGAAATTAGAGAAAATACGGTCAATTCAAAATAAGTAGAGACATTAATAAGAAGTGTTGAAGAAGAAGGCAAGAAGAGCGTTCTGGTCAGCACTGAGTCAAAGTCATGGAAATACACACTGAGACTGCAAAACCTGTCAGTCTGTGTAGGTCTCTGCTGGTCTCTGTAGGTGTCAATGATCTTAAAATTCCGAACATTATCCCTGAGGGACTCTCTGTGAAACCTCCTTTCATCCCAAAGATATCATTCTGAATGTGCATGCTGGTTGCGATGCCTCACAGGGCAGACAAGCGGGTTTAAGAACTGACCACCCATGTGCTTGTGTACTGTATGCAGACATGAATGTGTAACATACTGCCTGCAGATATCATGCTGTCGTGCAACGACCGAATCTGAGATGACTGTGGTCCTGCCGATACACGTCTACCTCTGCAGGCATCCTGCTCGGCCTGGTCCTCACCAAGCAGGATGCAGCTTCTCAAAAATGACATACTGGCTGTGAGGAAATCCATTTGGCTTATCCATGAAATCTGACACACATGACAGAAGTAAAATACAGTGTACATCCTGTGTTCTCAGACTCTCAGAGTGTTTATGTTAATTAAACTAATGAATAAATGAATATCGTTAAGATTAAACATTATTGCACCTGCCCTGCAGAAATGTTCCGCAGCAAAACACTCTGTGCTAGCTGCAGGGCTGCTGAATTTTTATTTACTGCTCTCACACTGGAGTTCCTTCAAAATATGTTTAATTATCACACTTTCATCATGAACACAATTTGTGAATTTGTTTCTATGTACCCGTCCTCTCGCTGCCTCTCCGTCTCCATGTGCGTGTGTGTGTGTGTGTGAGTGAGAATTTGAACTGCTGCTGTTGTCCCCGGGGTGGACACAACAGATGGGTGAACAGACACCCAGACACACACACACACAGATGCACACAAACACACATACACAATAAATGACTACCCCTGTGGCACTGTTGAGTGCCTAAATACCAATGTTGCTTCGCCTCCTGGTGCCACTCTGCAAGGTCAGTGGAAAACACCTTATTACTCTCTCTCTCTCTCGCTCTCCCCCAAGGTGCACTGCTAATATCCCAAGAGCCATATGTACATGCGATACCGAGTTGCTGCATAAAGTATATCTCACATCGCTCTCTCTCTTTCTAATCTGCATACGTGGCTAAATTGCACACTCGTTCTCTTGTCTTTGTGACACACACACACACATTTCTGTACTACGGTACCAGAGTCAGGTGACAAACCGAACCGTTCCTCCACGTGGTTACCATGGGGATACACCACACACACACACACACACTAACACACACCTGATACCCTGCCACTGGCTTAGTAAGGTCTCTGTTAGCGGCATTTCCCCAGGAATGCTAAATATGAGGACATGTCTCAGCAATAACGACGGAAAGGCAGCAGGTTACAGAGCACACTCACAATATGATCTCCACTGACCTCATTCATTCCTTCTCAACAACCCATCTTTACCCTCTACTTCATGCCAAAACCTTCAAGAATATGCACTTTGATCATGTCAGGATATGAAGAGTTTAAAGAAACGTAAAGAAACAGAGTCAGGGAGGCTTGTTGACTGCAGACACAGTAAATTCATTAGTTCAGTGTTCTTGCCTTTATTTGTCTTACGGACTCTTCTTTTATTTGTAATATGATTGAGATGTAAGGACATGTAAAATAGTCTAAATCTAAATAATCTGAATATGTGAAAGCAATGAGGATAATTCAGTTCCAGCCTCCACATGGCTCCATCTGTGAAACGGAGCCGTTCCTCTGTGTTAATGAATGAAGATCTGCTCCTAAAGCTCCTCGGCTGTAGACCGACCTGCATGAATGTAAAGCTGCTGTTATAGCAAAAAATCAGACATATCCTGTCCCAAAAAGATGCATAAAAACTAGTCCATGCATTTGTTGCTTCTAGGCTGGACTACTGCAATTCTCTATTATCAGGCTGCTCCAATAAGTCGTTAAAGACTATTCAGTTGATCCAGAATGCTGCTGCACGTGTATTGACAAGAACAAGGAAAAGAGATCACATTTCACTCCTTTTGGCTTCTTTGCACTGGCTCCCTGTCAAATCAAGAATTGAATTTAAAATCCTTCTGCTAACCTATAAAGCTCTTAATGGTCAAGCACCATCATATCTTCAAGAGCTCATTGTACCCTATCTTCCCAATAGAGGACTACGCTCCCAGAATGCAGGGTTTCTTTGGTTCCCAGATTCAGAGCCTGAAGGCCAGAGCCTTCAGTTATCAAGCTCCTCTCCTGTGGAATCAGATCCCAGTCTGGGTTCAGGAGGCAGACACCCTTTCCACATTTAAGAGTAGGCTTAAAACCTTCCTCTTTGACAAAGCTTATAGTTCGGGTTGGTCCAGGTGAACCCTGAGGCATCCCTTAGTTATGCTGCTATAGGCCTAGACTGCCGGGGGACTTCCCATGATGCACTGAGCTTAACTTCCCTTCTCTCTCTCCTCCACCTGTATCCATTCATAACCCATCAATGCATCTTAGTAATGCCACTTCACTCTCTCGTAGTTTTGTGCTAATACTGTTATTATCATTATCGTCACACCTGTGGATTGTAGTATTGCATGCCCCCCCCCATTCTCTCTCTCTCTGTCTCTCTGTCTGTCTCTCTCTAAACCCAACCAGTCACGGCAGATGGCTGTCCATCAATGAGCCTGGTTCTGTCCGAGTTTTCTGCCTGTTAAAAGGAAGTTTTTCCTCACCACTGTCACTTCAAGTGCTTGCTCATGATGGGAACTGTTGGGTCTCTATAAGTAATATTATAAAGAGTATGGTCTAGACCTGCTCTGTATGTAAAGTGCCTTGAGATAACTTTTGTTGTTTGGCGCTATACGAATAAAATTGAATTGAATTGAATTGAAAGTTAACAATAACTTCATTCTAATAGTAGTTTCAGCTGCAACAAGTCAGGATGAAATATACAAATATTCTATCAAGGTGTGTATTAATCGTCCTGATCATTAACACTGAGGACAGATGTGTTGTGTAGCCTTATACACTGTGTGTCCAACAGTGAGGCTTTACTCCGGCCTCTGGCTGCAGAGACGTCTGGACCCAGAAGCTGACAGAGACACTGAAATCCATATCTTTCATAGAGAACATCATCGGGGTGAACTCCAGTCTCTAAACACCGTCGCCCTGCGGACTGAGACGCTCATAACCCGCGTGCCAATATCAACTGGCTCTTCCAAATGTCAAATCATTTTTCTTGACCAATTGTAGTGGAGGGGTGGGGCTTACACAGAGTAACCTTGAGTTAACCATGAACATAAACTGCTACGAGCAGTTTAGAGACGCAGCGAAAATTGCCATGACAACACACCTCGAGTAAAATCCATCCACCTTCGTAGTACGGGTTAATCAGGAAGTTACCCCCGATATCACGAAGTTACTCCTGAACTTACCCCGATAAGCCGGTTACCTCGCTTCGTAGTACAGCCCTCAGCTGTGGTCAGTGCTAACGACAGTGGCAAATGCACTGTGATACCTGTGGCTGCTTCACAGTAAAAGCCAGAAACCAGCAGTAGTTGGAAATATTAGTTTTGAATCAGCAGTAACTTGATGCAGTTCTGCCGCAGTGTAGAGACAGTGATGCTACAACCAGATGAAATGTAGATGTAGATTAAATGTATGCATTGTCTTCCTATTTTCTTGCGTCCTTTATGTACTGGACTACCAAAAAAACACCTATACATAGAGATAATTACTCAATGTAAATACATTTTTGAAAAATGATGATCATAATTAGCATCACAAATTGAGATGATCATGAAAATTTTAAAGCAGCTTTAATCATTTTTTTTTTTTTTTTTACAATAACAGTTTAGAAATATGAAAACAATGTGAATGTATGAATCTGCAAATGTGCCGAGTTTCTGATTGTTCTGCTTTCCAGCTCAGAACTTTACTGTTTAGGCAGCTGTTTTCGGAGCAAAGGCTCTAAAAACCTGCTGTACACCACCAACTCACTTACCAACAATAAACAGACACAGTTAGTGACTAGCTGTTGAACATTGTGGAGCATTTAGCACCTAAAGAGCCAGATATTTCCCTCAGGAGTTGGTGGAGACCAAGAACAGATGTCTGCTGGACACAGTGATCTGTTTCCAGCTCTGGTACAGTGAAACCACTTTGGCTCAATTGTGGAGTTATAAAGTGATACAGGTGTTGTGTACTGTGATGGATTACATCAGTCAAGGCAGCGGTGTCTCTGCAAGCTGCTTTTAATTGGTTTTGAGAACAATGGAAGTCCACGGATTCCAGCAGGCGACAAGTCACATCTGTAGTAAAACAGATGGAAGCGCAGATTGGTGGCAAACATCAGTCAGTTTAAGCTTTTCACGCAAATTAAAAAGTAGAAACAAGTAAACATCACAGTATTCTTCTGTCTAGCTCTATCTAATGTTTTTGTAAACTTCAGCTGTTCATGACCAGCCGGTCAACATCTATGATCATCATGTGGAGAGCCCGAGAAAGCCCAGTGGTGATTTACTTGCAGATGCTGTAAGAGCAATCTATAATAGTGTAATAGCTGATGCAAATAAGAAGGAACTTAAAGAGTAGTCTTGATGATACCTCAATTTATAATATTCTGAGTTTGATCTACTGATAATGACCCAGGCCCTGGCTGAGGAGTAAAGGACTTTTACTCATTTCACAAATTTAGGACCAAAACAAAACTTTTCCAGCTCCTAAACAAATGTGGCCATTTCATTCTAAGAAATGCCTTTTTTCTGCATCTGGAGATATAAACATATCTTGAACCTCTGCAGACATAGGAGTAACTAATATTTAATATGAAAATGGTCATCAGAGATTACCTGGTGAATAACTGTTTCCAGAGCAATGGCTAGGACCTTCGCCTGCATTTTATTATCTGCATTAGGAAGAAATATTGTACGGGTACAAGCCACATTCATTTGTATCCTTTCCAGGGCTTAACAATAGAGTAATTGATGTACTTGTAAGGGTTTGTAGCAGGGAAACTTGGATTGAAGAGTAATTGACCATAATAAGCAAAAGTGCTAATAGGTTATCTGATTTTTTATTTGATTTGATTGTTTTAACACCCATTATCTTGTCTATATTCAGTGGTTGATGAAGTTTCCTTTCTTGGCCATCATCAATATCAGGGAACATAAGACCCTTGAGGAACTTTCCCATGTCAATATTATTGGGTGGACTCTGAATTATAGCAATAGTCTTTGAAGATATCATTAATTTTGGATGGAATTACTGTCAAATCATTAGAAATGTAACCGTCCTGCTTTCTCACCATAATGAAATACTTAAGCACGCAGTAACTGTTTTTCAACTTTGCCTGCTGTCAGCAAGTCCCACTCCTTTTGTAAATTGAATCTCTGTTTCCAAAGTTCTGGGGTCACTGAGTTTTGTAAATCTAAATCTCTGTTTGATTTCATGAATTGATCCTGTTTCTCTCTGTGCAATTTATTTTGTAAAGAAGAAAAGGCTATAATTCCCCCCCAATGAGAATTTTAAGAGTATCCCAAAGAGGAGATGGAGACACGTTTACATTTACATTGTGTACACGTGTTATGTATCAAACACAATCAAATCATAAAAGACTTTATCCCAAAGCAGAAGAGAGTTGAACCTCCATGGATTTCAGGGTTTCTGCAACAGATTAATGGATAGTTTTAGGATTAATAGAGCATAGTCAGGTTGTACTATCACAGAGTATTTTGAATTTGCCACTGATAGAAGGAGAGTTTTATCAATAAAACAATCTATTTGAGAATAGGACTAGTGAGTATGTGAATAGAAAGTTATTGGTCCAATTATCCCATAAACGTTGACAGGGCCATTTTTGTAGGTTGTCATAATATAGGGTTCGATCTATCCAGACTGGATCAATTCAGATCTCCTCTGAATATTAAATAATGAAAGATTAGAGTAGGAATATTGGATATAAAACCTAATAATCATTCCAATTAAGAGCATAAACACTAACAAGCATTGTGTGAAACTGTAACCTTGAGATTATAATACACTTTACATAGATGAACGTCTACGTGTGTCTGCTCATGTTATTATGATGCCATGACTTCTTTAACTAGCTATCCCCTGGTCGCAGATGGCTTGTACTTCTCCAGGAGAACGGAAGTAAATGGATCCTTCTTCAAAGGTGACACACAGGCACACTGTGTTGAACGGTCTGAAGCCTTTTTCTGTACAGCTCCTGTTTAATGTCATTAAGAGCTGCTCTCTTTCGAGTACACTCTCAAAGTATTTTAGTATGCTTTAGTTTTTATTTCATGGCACATCTTCATATTTTTTCCTTATTAGAGTAGTTATGAAGGCACACAATGAAAGACCTGGACTTGGGGGACTGTCATTCTGGTCCTCTGGTCTGGTCTGGTTCTCCGGTTCCACTGTTTTCATCAATTAGTCTACTATGAACTGCTTCAGTTCTCTGCCAGTCTCGCTGCCCTCTGCTACGTTCACAATGCGGAAGTTGGATTGTGTGGTAAAAAGTTTAATGCTGCATTCACATAGATTGGAACACCTTCGAGACAGCACAGAAAAAAACAAACTGTCCAAAACTCCCAAGAATGGAAGTTCAAGCTTCTACTTGTGCTTCTACTGTTCTCAGTATGGAGGAAGGCCTCAACTTAATCTGTTGCACTACAATTGTACCTCACAGGTAATTTTGTTAGGAATAGTATGCGCCTCAAAGAAAAGAGGGCAGCCCATACACACACACACACACACACACACACACACACACACACACACACCATGGAGTCAGGTAGCCAGTCATTTCCAAAATGGAATGAATCTATCCTCAGTCCTTATTCACACCCACACGTACCTGGCACAAAGAAGCAAATGAACAGTCAAAGTTATTATGGCTGTGTGTGTGTGTGCATGTGTGTCTCTCATCAGTGTTACCATTTCTCTCTAAATCTTTCAACCGACTTAAGAGATATTGATGAGGCACATAGTGATTTGACAGGTGTGTGAGTGTGTGTCCTTGGTTTTTACACCTCCAGATTCTTCAGTGAGAGCGAGACCACGCTCTGCCTGCAAACTAGGACTTCACACACCCACACATCAACACACATCCACAAACAAACACAGGAGTTTTTGATACAAGGACTCTGTCAGTGACACTTTAATATGAATTTTACATGTGTTTCGAGGGTGTGGAAGGCTTGTTTACTTCTGTAATCTGGATCAACAGTGGAGTTCAGCCTGTGTTTTGAGTCGTGATGGGTTTTTAGAAACTGTCAGGAAGCTTATTTTCCATCCCCACCTGAGATGTAGGCGGTGAAACGTTTAAGAAGCCCCACGTTCAGTGAGTAAATGACACTGTTTGACGACAGCGCGTGCTTAAATCTCATTTCTACAACTTCCCTCGCAGACACGAGAAGAAAGTTTCTATCAGAATTAAACAGAAAGAGAGATGACGCAGAAAAGGTTACGTTCCAGCTCTGTCTGTCTGAAGCTCACTGGTGCAGACACCCACCCACCCATCCACCCCTGCCACACAGACACACTGCAGCTCCGAGACATGTGCTCAAATTCAGTTTAGAGCAAATTAAAATAAAACAATCTGAGGAGATGTGGTCTTCGCGGTGGGGCCCGAAGCGGGCCGCCTGGTGAGGACCAAGCTTTGGGAACGAGCTGCATGCTGGGGCCCTGCACTGTCTTCTCCGTTACCACCTGAGTCTCTGTCTAATTAATAATGTGTGTAATCAGGGAATGAACAGAGGGAGACAGGGAGGGAGGGAGAGAGAGAATTAAAAGCTTGTGTACTTAAGGATTGACAGCAAGGATGGAGGAAGGGGGAGAAGGAGACATGTCTGACGGTCGTTACAGAAGTGTGAACATGTGTTGAACTTTTTTCACTTGCATTTTTTCCCTCTTCTTCATATTTTAACATCAGGCATGGGCTGAGAAAGAGTCAGACAGAATAACAACCTTTTTTTCCTTTGTTATTGTACCCTCCTTTTCAACTTTTTAAGGAACATTTTATACACATACTCATGGAACTAAAATGATCATAGAAAGAAATTTACGAATGAATGAGGACAGTCAAAAGCAGAGTACAAGCACGCAGAAAAATCTGTCCTTCAAACCGCAGGTCGTTCATTGCTTTTATTAAGACACACTTGTGCAAAAAGGAATCAAAGCAAATATTATATTTTAGAGCTCAGATCCATATAAATCGATTTGAAGCAGAGCACTTGCGTTTTGGAGGCAAAAGGATGACAAAACACTTTTCGTTCAAATCGGAGGCTTTTTGCAGTTGCTGTGTCTTGCCAGTGTATGTTTGTCAGACGCGTCGCAGCAGAGCTTAAGAAGTCTATATTCCTGCGGGATCATAAATTCTCAGAGAGATTGACTGTTTCAACCAGGGAAGATAGATTTGGGAGACCTGCATTTGGCTGTTATTTACTGGTGAGTCTACCTGGAGGAGTCGTGGCTATAATTCAGCAAAAATTCATACATACTGTAAACTCATCTGCTTTCCACGTGACAGCAAAAAAATATGTCTTGACTTATGACAAGAGGGATTTTGTAACTGACTTAATAGACTTCAAAGTGTGTGTGTAAGATACTTCAGATCCTGAATTTTATGATACTGATTATAATATTGTGAGGATATTTGCGGTCCATCCCACTTCATTAGATGGCAAATAGAGGGTGCAAATTAACATTGGCCAGCAGGGAAATGCTGATTAATTTTTGAAGTTTTTATCTCTCCCAGACACATTGGCAAAATTGGATATCTGACAAATTTTGGGATGAACCAGAAATTGCTGAGGAATTTTTTAATGAGGCCAGCAAAGAATACCTGAGACTACACCTCAACACTTTCGGCCATTTGATTTCAAACTAAAAAACTGAATTCTGGTGAAGGCTCTGACTTCGCTATTTCTTTACAGGAAGCAACAAAATAACATTTACAGTAGCTGCTCATCAATGTGTATTTAGCATCGATTCATTTTATGCATTACCACAGTTTAACAGGTTGGTGACCTTATTCAGGTTTCTGTGTCTTGGCCAACTTTGCAAAATCAGTTTAAGGATTAAGAGACATTTATTAAGGCTATTAAAGACAATTAAAATTGTTGATGGATCAAAACCAACCTTTGCTAATAGAAAATATTGTCAACCAACAAGACTCTATGCCACTTCTACCTTATCGATTCATAGCAGTTTGCCAAGATACTGACACAAGTGTCTTACTTGAGGTATCTGCTGCTGTAGTGGAAACTGTGTAGCTGAATGAGTTGACTTTTCAACAAAACTACTCGTTGATATTCCATACATGCACTGCGCGGACTTACCTATAAAGAATTTGTTTATTGGTAAAAATTTGGCTAAACCATGACCACAGCATTTGATCCATTTTCAGTATTGGATGTGGATGATCGCGCAAGTACAGAGAGCGTTGTGCTGCTTTAGTTACAGTATGTAGCAAGCAGCTGATGCAATATGTGCTGTAGCAATTTGGCTTCAGTGAAACTCCTTCAGTTATTCTACCAATGCTCCCATCCAAATTTTTGAACATTATTTTGATTATACTCAAGGATTTTTTTAGACTTGTCTCCAGTGGGAAAAAACAGCTTTTGGGATATTGTGACTGAGTGATTGGATTAAGGCTCCAGCCTCTCAGGAGGCGTGGGTTTGAATCCCACCACTGCTATCTTTATCTCCAGGTACTTGGAATATCTGGCTTCAATGTAGCCTGGAAACATAAGTGCTAAGTATGGTTCTAAGTGGTCTAAGTGCCTGCTTCAGCCTCAATAGATTTCGAGGCTGGCACCTAGATCTTACTGGCTTTTAAGTGTTAAAAACTGATCTATGGCATATTCATTCATAATGCCACTGTTTGCATGCTCTCTAAACTGAGGCCCTTAAAGGCTTTCGGCAAAGTAAGCTGTCAGGCACATAAAAAGCCACTTTAGCACATTGATTCCCAATAGTTTTAAGTAGGAAGAACAGTTGCCAATCTTGTTCTCTCATGTTAAGCTCCAGTCGATTTTGGAAGTAGCTAATTGTGCACTAATCATGCATAATTAGCCTCTGGAGAGAATGGACAATGCAGTGGGATATAACCAAATGTTCCGGTGTAGCTGCTCCCACAATCTGGGCCAAGACGTGGGCCGCTGTGTGGAACTGTTTGAGTCAATTGCTTCCCTGCACATTTTGGTACATATCAACCTCCACACAGATGAATTCTTGGTGATGACTTGCCACAAATCAAAGAGGTCAGAAGTAAGATGGTTGATTTTACCTTTGGTGCTGTAGTGGATATTATTGAATCAAACTGAAGTTATTGATAACCAGTCATAGATTCTCCCCTTACGCAAGCATGTATGTTGTGATTGAGGGTAAATGGACAACAGTAATCTCACGCACACAACTGGGTTTTTGTGGTCACTTGAGGTGGCAAGGAAAGAGCTAAAAGAAAAGACTTCATTACTGAGCACTTATACTCAGGCGACATCAAAACATCAAAATCTACTTTTCCCCATTTTTGGATGAAGCACTCAGTCTGCTTAAATTAACACTGTGGTATTTTTTTGTACTGATGTGTTTTGATTTATCACCTCCTTTGCGGCGCGTCCACTGGTGATTGACACTGGAATTTAATTAAGGCAAGCAGGGCAAATCTATTACATCTCAATTAGTGGCATGCTTATCTGTCTTTTTTCTGTCCTCTGATTTACAGTGGTTGCACATAGCAATTTAATTCCACATTTTTGTGATGTTTCATAATAACCTGCTTCTGACTGCGGAAATTTTTGAAGAACACGTGTCAAGACTAAAAGTTTCTCTGCTTTTAAAGCATCTCTGCACTATATTTTTTTCCATTTCTGCAGCAGTTTAGCCCTTGTACAATGTAGCACGGTAAAAAAAGCAAGACACAGAACTACATCAAATGTATTTTGAAACTTATATTGTATAAGGGACTTATTCATGTCACGACAACACCACCAGAATAGACAGGTACAGGAAAATGGCTGATGCATAGTCCACTGCAAGATGTTAAATCTTGATGTACAGCTACTGCTACTGGTCTGTGTGGTCTGTCCCCAGTGATAATGGCAGCTGTCACATTGAAATTAACTGCCGTCCTCCTCATCAACTATTCAAAGCAAAAAATGGCTTTTCATACACACAATTATACAGAAAGAGAACTGAGCTGTTGTAGCGTCTATCTGATCCCTGATCAGTGCAGCTGCTGAATGACTGAAGGAGCATTCATCTGCATGGTTGAGGGAGCAGCGTGAGCGAGAACCAGTGGAGATGATCCAACTTTTGTCTTGCTTGCTTCATCTACATTTGTGTTAGTTCATGAATGGTCTCATTTCCATGACATGAGACACTGAGTTTTAATTACATAATTCCAATAATGTTTCATGGACCTATGCAAGCTGTGGCCACCTCATTGGTTAGAGTCCTTATTTTTCTTACTCCAATAGCTGCTTAATTGATTCAATGCATGTTTTTGAAAGTTAAATAGATGTAGAGCTACAGTGATACCCCAGTGATTTTGGTCTGGCAGTTCGGATCTGAATTTACTCACATACTGTAGCTGGAAAAATTCTAAATTGGGACAGTCTGAGCTGCAGGGTGAGTATAGTCAAAAGTCGACTGTGTAAGTTCCCTCCTTTTGAGCCTCTTGTACCCCCGGTGGCCAAGGATCAACTCCCACCACACTTTCATACATCTGCCATTCCTTCTCTCAGCCTCCCTGTCTGAATAAATAAAAAAAATAGTGGAGCTGGGTGGCCTGACAATGTTCCTGTTAGGCCACCTCATACAGTATCTCTCCATTCTGTAACCTAAGAGCCTGGAGCCAGATGTACACATCTCTGTGTGGGTAATGACTAAAAATCAGAGAGAGATTGGATCTTTTCATCAGAGCTATGAAATCACACTGTTCTTTGTTCCACACCTCAGTTACATGAAATCTTGCCCATGTGTACAAGCACAATGGCTGCTCATACATTTAGGCAGAAAGAGATGTCAACAGTGGTTCAGGCAAAAACATTAATCAAGAAAAAGCATGTTTCCTCCTACATCTTGCATTAGTAATACCAACCAACCAATGAACAGGTGTAATTTATTTTGCAGTGTGTGTTATTGTGTGCTATTCCCACATCACAGCTTGATTCAGCACAAAATGATAGAATATAAATCATGCTTTTAGAGAGAAGTATGTGTGTGTGTTAATAACAACCACATGTTTTATTATATGAAAGAGTCGATAGCTAAAGCCATCAATGCTGTGTGAGAGGATTTCATCTGTAAGGACAATGTTGTTCACATTTCCTCTGTGCTGTTACTCTTCTCTTTGCCACTTAACTTGATCAAACTCAACTCATTTATACCGAGTGAGTAATATCAGTTTATGCGTGGAAAATGCCTTTCACCACATTAACCTGCCTCCCAGGCCAGTGAGCATTATGTCTACTGCCACATGCACAGAGGGAAAGAAAAACATTTTTGGACCATGAAAAGATCTACTAGACACATGAAGGATGAGGTTTGATAGAGATTCAGCCCATCGGTACATGAACAAATGGTAGCACATAGATTTTTGCCTCAGCTCTGACCTGAAACCTGAAACCACAAATCCTGTAGCTCTACCTAAATAGGCTTACTTTAGATATCTTTAGATAAAAACATCAGTGAAAGACAGCTTTGGAAACAGTTTTGAACTGTTCCTGGATACGAATTTAAAGCACCGTTTTTGCATGAATTAAGTAAATGAGATATGATGTGTTAATAAAGAGCTTTAGTGGTGCTGGCAGGCAGATTTTCTTGCCTTCAGACTGAGCCAGGTTATCTATTTCCTAGTGTTTTTCCTGGTGTTGCCAAACTAACAAGCTCCTGGTAACAGTTTCTTATTTGCTGTACAGACCTGGGAGTGGTATCCGTCCTCTCATCCAGCTCTTGGAAGAATGCAAATAAGTGAACTGAATTACATGTTACTTTAATTTGTAATGCTTGGTTAATGTTGTGTCAAAATACAAACTGTAAATGACTAGATTCTGACTCATAAATGGAAGACGTCATAAACACGATTAGGAAAGTTTTTTTTCTGAAAGTGCTGATGAATTCAGTTTAAGACCTTAATAATACATCAGCCAACATCCGTTACTTAAGTTAATTAAACCCAAATATAATGGATGTGGTGTATTTTTTCCCCCTAATAAACTAAAAAGAAAGAAATATTTAACTGAAACAACAGAGACAGGACTGAACAAACTTTTTTAAGTTGTTCATCAAAATTTAAATTAGAACCATGGTTGCTCTGAGTCTTCTTGGAAAAGGTTTTACATTTTAAGTGTAACAAGAGAGAGAGAGAGAGAGAGAGAGAGAGAGAGAAGACAAAGCCAGAATAAAACAGAAAGAAGGCAATAGTTATTTTGTTCCCCATTTGAATTCTAATAAACCCCGCCACCCACACACACAGAAAAGGCCAAGGTAACTGACTACTCTGAGGGCGCTGCGTCCCTAAAATTACACTCTAATCCTCAACCCACACATCTTATTATGGTGCCTGAAAGTCATCTGCACTGCTTCCCCCTTTCCTCTCTTCTGTTGTCTTTCCTCTTTCTCTTACTACAAATATAGCTCTCATATATAGTTCTGTTATTCTTGATGATCTCTTTTCACCTGTGTCTTAAATTCAACTCATTTGTTAACTATAGCAGATGAACCATGCTTGCTTCAGTACTGTGTGTGTCAGGAGACATGGCGGCACTGTTGGGTGTGGTTATAACTGTAACAGACATACAACTTTCAAGCAGAGAGGAAACACTGCTTTTCAGCCTGGTGTTAAACTGGATTTATAGTCGAGGTCAAGGGGTTATCAGGAGCCCGCTATAGATACCTGTGGCTTCGGTTTTCATTCATAGTTGAGTGTCCGATCTCACCCACTGATATCACCTCAACAACTCTAGATGCATGTGCTGCATTAGATCAGGCTGCATTGTACTTTATATTCTTTACATTCTTTCACTTTGTGATACAGAGTGACGGTGAACTAGACACATGTAGGACTGTAATTACATCCAGGTAACCAGCATTATTCCACTGTGTCTCATTACTGAATAGGCGACCACCCCCGTGTAATCACTGACTTTACATTCAGTCATTCATACAGAGCGCTGAATGTGGTGTACAAAGTGTCTGCAAGGTAACTAATCCAAGTCTCTATAAATAATGTTATAAAGAGTTTGGTCTAGACCTGCTCTGTATGAAAAGTTCCTTGAGATTACTTCTGTTGTGATTTAGTGCTTTACAAATAAAATTGAATTGAACTGAATTGAATAGTTGGCTAGCATTCAGAGAGCACTGAGATTGATGAGAAAATCAGCTTTAGAGGACTCCACATTATTTGGACAGTGTTCACACTGCGTCACAGGAGACAAAGCCATAGATCCAGTAGTGTTGTGTCAGTCACCCAGTTTCGTTCAAAAGGACAAATCTTTTGGGTCAACAAGCTGAACTGAATCACTTCCTGAAATGATTCATTCATTTGTTGGTTCAGCTGAGCTCTCAGTCAGTTGCGAGTGCAGGGATACAGGGGTGTGTTCAAGACAGCAAATACACACCTAGTTCAGCTTGCAATCTGTTAGCTGCAATGATTTAACAGCAGTGGTACTGGAGTGCAATCCAGGTACGTGACATTTTCTAGACTGATATTATATATAAATATATGCACACACATGCAATGTAAGTTCCACATAGAGATGTAAAGTAGTTACAACAGTAATGGACGTGTAGGCCACCTGTGTACTCACTGTAGTTACAGGAGTTACAAGGTACAAGTTTATGAAAACAGACTTGAGAGACACTTGACAGCTACACGTGTAAGTCAGAGGAAAATACTGTAGACTGGAGGGGTATCCTGCAGGGAACTGAAGCGGCCTTAGATAAAAAGCCAGGGGAACACAGTGAGCTGATACTATTCATCTTGAGAACATAAATATTTCTACCACATTTGGTCCATCCAGTAGTTGTCTGTGTTATTCATCACCCCTTCATTAGCATGGCTAACTAGACTCTTCCAGAACATCACTTTAGCTTGGTGAATATTCTCATTGTAGGTGTGCAATCAAGATATTCTGTCATTGACTAACGGTAGACCAGTTGAAATAACATGCAGGGAGCTCTGTCTACCAGAGCTCTATCAGCTCAGCTCCGATGACTTTAATCAGGGCACATAACTGTAGACTCACTGGCATAGATCTGAGCATGCACAAATCCTTTTATGTTATTGCTTTTAGTTCTCTAAGTCTGCTGGATTGCAGTCCGACCCTGCTGCCGCCCTCACACATTCAGTGTTTGACTCAGCCTGTGACATCAAAATCTGCAAATTTATATTCTGCAAGTTTTCACACGAAGTAAAGCAGCAACCCCCCCCCCCCCACTGTCACTGTTGGTCAATTACATCTCTAAGCTCCCAGGAATCAGATTACGATTTGCACTATGTAGATTAAAGAAGCGAGTCTATTATTTTGCTTGTGCCTCAGTCTATCTAAAGCAAGGGAACTTGTAATCCATAATGTAATATGTGGCTGGTGGGGTTTGTGTGTGTGTGAGAATGGTAAATGTGTGTGTGTGTGTGTGTGTGTCTTTCTATATATAAAATCAAACATATCCCCACTTGCTCTATTAAGCCCATGATTAGCCTCTGTGACAGACAAGAGCAAGCTTAGTGCTAACTCTGCTCGCGTTGATCAAAGACATCCACGCACATTAAAGTGTATGTGCATATATAAATATAAAGTCGTGACACTTTGATACTAAAACAGGGAGACATACCCACGCATAAATACAATGATATGCATGTATTGACGCGCTTGCACACAAAATAGACTGTAGGAGTGTGTGTTTGCATTAATGCAGTTTCTTAATGTGTTTGTGCATATGCACTTTTGTGAGTCCATGCAGATGTATGTGTGCGTTTGTCTGCATATGACTAACATCTTAGGTAACGAGGTCGGACTTTCCTAACAAGTGGTTTTCCTTCCTCTGTCACCTCTAAAAAAAGATTTAAAAAAAAATCTTGAATCCATCCTTCCCTCATCAAAGAGCGAAGGATTAAGGGGGAAGGTAAAAATAGCCCACATGAAGAAGACTTTCTAGCTGTGGGCTGATAGCAAAAATCTGGTCCATTCTCCCCCTTACTTTTATCCCTCCCTTCATCCTACACTCATTTCTGTCTAAGCTTTAAGCATTTCGTCCGTACGCTGCAGAAACCCTGTAGGTCCAATTTGTGTTTTATGACTGTGTTTGGAATCAGTCATATAATCCACTGAATCAGTCAAATTTAGCATCATAATCTTATTAGATTGCTACAGCTGCTAATGAAATGCAAACAACATGATGGCTTATACATGTGCCAAAGCCAGTCCTCTTCTATCCCTTTCAGCCCCATTATCCTGCACTGTACAAACACAGAAGGAAGAAAATATCGCGGGCTGTTCTAGAGATGTAAGTGAATACAAATGCAGTATTCAGATATGAACAGAACAAACATCTTCTCAGAGCCATAACTCAGTCAACACAGTGAAACACAGGATGTAAAGCCTTGTCCATTATAGATCCATAAATCTGTTTAGAAATTTGGAATAATAATATTAACCATCAGATTTTAAAAACCTTGTCCATTCAAAAATGTGTTTTGCTTATTATTACATCACCAGGATGTTTGAGCTTCACTGTGCACAATGAACTATGAGGAGAGTTTGAGGCTGTTTTCACTTTCATCTGCTGAAGAGAGATGATGTTTCTGTGCTTAACTTAAATGTGAGTTTAAGATGTGCACTACAAGCATGATTTGTGAGAGCACAAGTGGGATGTGGAAACTTTAGGCCACATATATTGACAATGGACTTTTCAGTGAAGTACGAGACTTTTGAAGCAAAACCTCCATGCACTGTCATAAACTCTGGATTTTTTTTAATGAGGTATAGGAGTAGTGGATGTATTTCTAAGAATCTGGAGGTATATGATTTTTTGGGGGAGAAAAACATATCAAACACAAATGACTTTTAAAGCAGATAATTTTGACGTCTGAGTGTGGGATAAAGCTGACTGATGTTCCACAGGTGTTTTTTTACCTCATGATCTGCCATTGAAGTCCGGCACCAGGCGTGACTTGATAGCAGACAGGAAACTGCGGAGCTGAAGATCAGGGCAGTCTTTCAATGCATGCCAATGTGTCAAGAGATTCGCAGATTTTTGTCAGTAGTCTTTGTCAGTAGTTTTTCATACACACTACAAAATACTATAAGACATAAAACTTTATTTTTATGTGGACCTCCTCCTATACATCTCATATACAGTATGACCCAATGAACCTATGCCCTGTATTTTGTCAATACCTTTCTCGTTGTTTAATTTATTTTTTTTATCATACCCTCCTCAAAATTCATGCAATATGGCCCAATTCAATTGAGACTAGTATCATGGAAATCAATATTTCCATATGGGCCATTAACAGTTGCAGGTAGGTCTATTATTTAGACTCAGTTTATTGATTCTATATATTTATTTTTTTTATTCAACTTTGTGCAAAAATATACATATGCCGAGCAGAAATGGAAAAAAAAATCCAGCCTCAGCCGCTTCAAATCCAAATCCAAATATTTTTTGACAGAAACTAAGATAGATACCAAAACATAGTTTTGTTACACCCTAGCTCTTTCCATCCAAGATTAATCAAAGTAAAATCTATTATCTCATGAATGATTTCTCTTGTTAAATGTATTTCAGGGGATGTAGATGAAGAAAAGTTCAAAGTTAGTCAAGACTAGTGTCCCTCATATTTTGTACATTTAGTGAACATGCAAAATCGTTACGATACAGGATTCAGCTGCATAAAGCAGCTTTGGTACTAAAAATGTCAAGAGGAAATGTACTTTATCATTTACTCAGTGCTTCATCAATCCTTGTGAGTTCCTCATTGATTTAGCAATCAATACAACACATTCAGTGTGATGAATAGTGTATTGTTCACACTACTTCTATCCTCACTTTTAAATGGCTAAATCTCTCTGTTCCAGGACTAAAATGGCCCATTGTTGTGCTCCTTTAGGACTGCTAAAAACTTTTGTTAGAAGTCAACAGCCTTGTTTCTCACTACTTAGGCCTCAGCACACTTATGATAATATGGGGGAGAAGCGAAACCTGGTCTTAAGAGGAGGAGGTTTATGCGTGGGTGCAGATGCAGACAGGGGAGATAGGAAGTGATAGTAGAATTGAATTCTTTCACAGGAAGATTTCGGTCTCCTGGCAGAAAGAGGGGGGTGTCACTGATAACGGTGCCTGGCTCTTCTGGGTCTGGCGGACTAGCAAAAGGGTGCAGAATTTAAATTAGACCTGTGCATCAATGGAGGCTCGTTCCTACAGGTACTGGCGAGATGATGAAATATGATCCAGGTCCAGTTTGGCTAACTGAATCTATGTGTTTGAAAGTTTATTAGACACTTAAACACTGCCATGGTTTGTGATACAATTCATACAACTCTCACTTATCAGACAGCGATCATGTTGTCCACCTTCGTGATGAGTGCAAAGTAAATAACATCAATGACAAGTGATGTACCATGAATTTGAATCTAAATCTAAATCCTAAAACAAAAAAAATGGTTTGTTTTTGAAGGTTCCCCTCATCCTGTGTTGAGTTGAGGAAATTCTCCCATGTCTTGCTCTTATTACACCTTTTCACCTGAAGATCTTTGAAACACTTGTTTGTCCAATTAAAGGTTGATTTTTCTTATCTTATAAATCAAGATTTGGTTGCAGATGAAAAGGTACATCAGTAAACTCATCTTGTATTTTATTTTAGTTAAGGTCAGTAGCTCATTTTTCAAAATCAAAGTAATTATCTGCAGCCCAACCTCACATTAAAAAAGAAAATGTAAGTGTGAGACAAGGGAATGACTGTAATCACACTGAAGAGAGCGGCTTGGGCGTGAGCTAAAGGCCTCAGAGAACAGTTACAGTTTGCTGTCTGGGCTGGAGACAGCAGCAATATTCCCTCTGTCATGATCTACTGGACATCTGAGTGAGAGTGAAGAAACACAGACACAGGAGGGAAACTTAATGTGAGATCAGCTCTACAGTGAAACCCGGTGTATATGGAACAGTCAGTCCATGAAGTGAAGGAGGCCGTGGGGACACATGAGGACAAATGTACAGTTTATCCCATTCTCAGGCAGAGAACAGGGAAATGAACACAGTGCTATTAAAGACTCAGGAAAAAAACATCCTTCACACACAAATCCACACAAACAACCTCCAAAGTCTGTCTCCTCTGTGTGGAGAATGAGTAGCTGCTGTAGCTACTGGAGCAGAGAAGCTGGTACGATAATGTGGAGAAAACATTCTCTCATAGATCTATTGAGCTTAAAAAGATGCACATACACACAAACACAGAGCTGCACACACATACAAGTTTGCGCTAGGACATTATATTGACTTCCACTCATTCTGGACAGCTTAACCAAAACCCTGACCATAACCATAACCAATTCACGCCTCACCCTAACCTAAATGAGGTTACACACACACGCACACACGTCTTCATATTGATCAGCAGAGCTGAAGAAGAAGCTTCCATCTTCATTAGCTGCTGAAGTTTAAGTCAGCGTGAAGGTGAGAGAGAAGAGATTTGTGTGTGTGTGTGTTTGCATGTGCCTCTGTGTATTGTTGTCAGCCTGCAGAGTTTCCATCTCTCAGTTGTCATCTGCATCTCATTCTTTCCGAATCCTTTAAGAGGCTTTCACGCCAATCACCCCCTCTCTGTCTGCGCTGCTGTGTGTCAGTCTCTCTCTGCCATTCTCTCCACCTCTGCAAACACAAATCTGCAGTTACGGAGAGGAATTTTTCTTTGCATGAGCGGCCCCCGTGCTCTCCTCAGCGAGCACAGCAACTTCCAAACTTAAGACCTTAAAATCTCAGGTGAAGAAAAAAAAAAAAGAAAAGAAAAATCAGTCTCCAACTCTGACAAAATTGTTTCTCCAAGACAGAGACAAGACAAGTCACCACCTACACATCTGCCATTTGGTGGAGACTTTCTATCCAACACCTCACGCAGCCTCCTGGTAGACTGTGTACCTGCAGTGTTTTGTGCCAGTAAAAAGCAGAATGCCCTCAATGAGTCAATGGCACCCAGTCGTTATAATGAGGCCGCAGTGACAGCAAACACGGAGAAGAGTTATTTGCTCTGTCTGTGTTTCAGTGACATTTTGCAGGTGGATTCCAACCACTGAAAACCAACTGTCTGTTCAAGTGGTGAGAAGGCTCAGCTGCAGGTAGAGCTCTGCTACCAGGTGAGCCAAGCGTTCACTGAGGGTAATAGACTGTCCCGTTTTTTCTAATTGTGGTTTTTAATATCTCATTTCATCACTTTCCATAATGCAACTCGAGAGCGTTTTTTGAAAAGTCTCATTCTACCACTTAAGACTTCACTTCCTGTCTAGGTGTGTCTCCCACCACCTGTGTGTGCACCTGCTCTGCCCACATGTGCTGCACCCATGTCTTGTTAGTTCCTCCCCTGTGTGTATTTAAGATAAGATAAGATAAGATAAACCTTTATTCGTCCCTCAGTGGGGAAATTTGCAGTGCACAGCAGCAAAGACAATATGACGGTTAAATAGTAAAAAATGCAAAATATAACAAGCTAAACAAATACAAATTTAACAAATATACACGAGATTATACACAGTGTAATATAGTCTTTGTCTCCCCTTCCCTCTGTGCCAGATTGTCTTTGTCCCTTGGGTCGAGCGTTCCAGCCTTTTTCCCTCTGTGTAAGTTTTCTACTGTTTTTGACTGCTGTCTGATCTTTGCTTTTTGCCTCTGCCTACTCCTTGTTCGATTATTTAGTCCTGTACTTCTGATCTTCTGTGTACTGAACTCTTTTGAACAAATAAAGTTTGGGATTTTGGAGTCAGTGCTCTGTTTGTGTTGTGCTGTTGAGTCCTGAGGCCCCCTGGTCATTACACTTTAAGACCAACCTCAGTTTACTCATGTGCTGTTAGCAATGGATCAGTTGACTTCCTGTAATGTGAAAGTGACGCTTGTTGTGACAAACACACAGAGAATTATCCCTCAGCTATATTCAATGTCTTTTAGCTCTTTGTTTTGGTTTTTAGTTAACGACCAGCTGGTGAACACAGTGAAGCATTTTAGCGGCTAAAGAGCCAGATATTTCCCTCAGTGGTTGCTGGAGACCAAATTCATCACATGACCTGAAACATGACTCCAGATGATTGATAATGTTGCTCCATATCTGTTGGATGTGTATATAAGCAACTGTTCATACGTGCTCACGTTGGTCACACACACTCACATGTTTGCCATTAACACCTTAATAAGGTGGCAAATAAAACAAAATAATGGAGATTTAAATAATTTCTCCAAACCTGACAGCTCCTTCAGCAACAGTTGGCAATATACAACTGTTTTCACAGGCTGTGTAGAGCTCTCTGTGACTAGTAAATTGACTTATAATATCAGCAAGATGCCCCTTAACCCTTTAACTGCCTTTAATCATGCACACATCAAGCACCAGTCCTGTATCCATCTGGCCTCATCTCTACTGGAGCAGCTCATAAAGGACCTGATAGGCCGTGACGTGCAGAACAGAAAGATCATTAGAACATTTTTAAAAGAATTGTACAAGTAGCAGCTACAGGATGGGGAAGTTTTCAGTCAGGTGCCTGCACCAGTACTATCCATATTTTGCGACTCATATTTTGAACACTGGTGCAGACAGGTAGACCGATATTTATTTAATGTCAGAAAGTTTCTTGAAAACTGAAAAAGTGAGGAAAGAGTGGGAAAATGAGAAAGGGTGTAGGTGACATAGAGAAAAAGGAGGGTATTTTTTTTTGTAGAGAATGGGATGTATGGTGTCATCCACCATTTTCATCTGATTCCAAATGTGAAAAATATCAAAAACAGTAAATATCAGTTAAACCTTGATGAATTTTAACACCTAAGCTACTTCTGTAATTGAACTGGACACCAGATCAGCCCTCATTTTCTGCCCTTCATGTCATCATGGCTCAAAAAGACTTTAATTATGGCTCCTGTTTGTTCAGAAGCAATCCTGAATACTTTTGTATTTTTGATGCAGTTTTTACAGGGGTATTAGTTTTCCTCACAGATAGAAGTCAAATAAGCCTTCCAGCCCTTTTTCAACTCCTCCAATATCTAATTCTCAAATTCTTCCAGAGGAACAGACTATTAAAGTGGTAATGCTGCATGCAGTCCATGCAGCACAATGTGGCACCACTGTGATGGATTGATCCGCAGTGTCTGAGGCAGATATGTGCTTTTTTTATGTTAGCGTGTGTGTGTGTGTGTGTGTGTGAGAGAGCCTGAGGGAAGTCTGACTTCCTGTGATCAGTCTTTATGATGTTGGTTATGGCTGTTAACTTTATGACTCCACAGAGGACAAACACAACACCTTATCACTCACTCACACACACACACACACACACACACACACACACACACACACACACACACACACACACACACACACAGACCTACACGCTCTCTATCAGACTCTGACATGTCCCGTGGTGTGTGTTGCATGAGACAAACAGGACATTATGTTGACTAATCTTTGGGGACATCAGCTCAAGGAAATGACTATTGATCTGAAGGATGAGACACTTCCCTTAAAGGGACTTCTGCACAGTTTAAGTCAAAGCACTCGGCTCAAAAATGTCAACTGGCAATACTAAACAATTGGGTTTAAATTCTGACTCAGGCACATCATGCATCAACTTCAACACATCTTTTAAAAAAACAGACAAACATCTGGGAATTTTTAGAGTAATCTGTATCACTTAAAACATGTTCGTATACTTTTTGTATAATTGTAAGCTGTGGAATTTTTGATAAATATGTACAACTGCTCTTTCATTTCCAGGATGGTGCTGGAATGATGAACCTTAATCTTTAAAAACTCATTTCACTCGGTTGAGATAATACTAAACACTAAGTCAAAATACGATCAAATGTGAAGGGATGGCTAAAGTAAAAATACACACTGTATAAATATTGCAGTGAATTTATGAAACAGATTATACTCTACAGCAGGGCCTCCCAATTAGTTTTCCGCAAGGGCTAAATTCTGTCAAACATGCATGGCAATGTGATGTGACGTCACAGAAATACTCAGTGATGATGGGATTTGAAAAACATGACAATACCTAATGTTTGTGAGTAACGTGCGACTTGCAGGGAGTGGTGAAAACGCCTTTCATCACATCTATTTCGGTGCATATTTCAGCACCATGGACAGAGAACAGAGAGAACAGAAAACAAAAGGCAAATTTATTGTAGTTTCAAAATACTAAGGCACACGAATGACTTGAATCACTCAGTGAGTGAGTGAATCCCTCGCAACTGACTAATGATTCAGTTCAGTTTGTTCACCGACAAGATTTGTTCTTTTGAATGAAACATTCACAAATGACACTAGAGAGAAGTGACAGCGACAACATGGATCCTTCTAATGTCAGATGTGTATTCTGTTGTGGCAATCCTAAGGCTCTGGCCGAGATGTGCATTTCTTTCCTGGTTCTTGACAGACTTCATTTAAGGAAACACTGAGGTCACAAAGTCCTTCATCGCTGGATCCTCCTGCATTTCGTTCTTCTTGTACAAATTTCTCTCATGAACGTTGCTCAAATGCTTCAACTGACTAGTTCATGTCTGCAACTGGCTTGTAAATGCAAATTAAGATGATTTAGATGAGACATGATCTCACACACAAAAAAAGAACACATGCCACACACTTCTCCAACACGTTTGCCTTTGCTCAGTCAGCAAACATCGTTGTGCAGCATTTTTCAATTTCTCTCTCAATAATTTTAGCATTTCATTCTCTCTCTCTGTCTTTCTCTCTCTCCCTCTCGACACAAACATTACAGCCACTCACTCTCTATCTGGCACCACTAAAAAACTAGTGGACAATAAAGATAAAGCTACAAATTTGTAGTTTTGCTTTCGTCTCAATACAGACATGGCCTTCACTTCTTTTACTTCCTCTGAGGCCTTGGGCTGCAAGTGTGAAGAATCTAAACAGGTTGTGTGTTGAAAATGAATGCAATGTATTACATTAATTCATTCCACTTAACTTTTTAATTGGCTTTATGGTCTCAAAGCAATTTATATTAAGTCATTACTGCAGCAGACATATTCAAATAGCTCATGATGGACTGTAAAAGGTTATTTTCGAATAATTTACGTATGCTGAATAGTTAATGGCCAAATAAATATCTGTGAAGTTTGGAACAGCCTCTGTGCCACGCACAGCTTATTTTCTTTTGTTTTAGGTTGAGAAATTGCAAATGTTTGTTCCATAAAATGTCAGAAAACAGCTAAATCACAATCACAGTCTCAATCTTCTTTTTATCCCCTCTCTCATTACCCCTCATCTGTGCTGTTTGTTATGTGTCTGTGTCAGATAAATGGGTTCAGTAGAATATCACCATCATCGCTGCAGTCATGCCTGGACAGACAAGATGCTTTGGACAAAGCAGCTGTTTCATCAAGCAGGATGTGCGGTGTAAGACACTACATTTACACATTGATAAGACACTGATGATATTCATTTGAAATAAGACTGAAACAAATGTTTTCCATGTCAATATTTGTTGGCAATATCACAGAACCCTTCTTTTCAAGCCTAGTATTACTTTTACAATTTATGACAGATATATTCTAGAGTCCATAGGTAGTTTGTTTTAGTTCCTCTCCTCTGCTTTTCACACACTCTTTCTTGTGTCACAGTCCTGTGCTTCATTCGCTCACGGAAACATGGTGCAGGCACAAAACATAGTCATGCTGTCAAATATAAATGCTAAAGCATATAACAATATTCATTCATTCATCCATCCATCCATCCATTATCTGTACACCGTTTAATCCTCTGCAGGGTCGTGGGGGGGTTGGAGCCTATCCCAGCCGACTTGGGGCGAAGGCAGGGGACACCCTGGACAGGTCGCCAGTCCATCGCAGGGCCACATATAACAACATTTCATGCCAATATACAGGAATCCTATTGATTAAAGATTGTGACTATTTCATGAACTGCATGAATTCATTGATTGCCTTTTCTTTGTTGAGTTATTTCAAGTTTTATTTTTAGTGGAAATGGTGTTGACCTGGGCAGAGTGTGTGTTAACTGTAAATTTAGCTCCTTGTTTTCTATCCCTTAGTGTTTTGATTTGTGATTGGCTGTACTTTCAAAATCCAATTAAATAATATCACCACTGGTGAGTAACTCATACCACCTTATGTCAAGAATAGAAATTTTCAGTCTGTTGTTAGACTTTATCTGCAGCCTCCTTCAACTTTTAATACCACCAGGACAAAAGTTTGCACTCAGCTTTGAATTCATAATATTCTAAACATTAATGAAGGCTTTTCTTTCCGGGATATCAGCTAAGAAGGAGGTCAAATAGAGTTTCAGGTCATCGACTGTGCCAAAGAAAAGCTGCCTTTGTTTCTCTTTTCATACCAGTTTGATCTCACTGACCTCCATTGCCAAAGGACTTGGATTAGTGAGACACTGGCGCTTCATCAAACAGGTTTTTCCATCAGTGGTGGGCAGACACAGCGTGACAGTGTCTTATACAGGAGAAGCCTGGGTAGACGAGGATTTCCTTGTCCTCTTTGTCGTTTTGTGTCTCTCGTTCTTTCTGCTCATTTGTTCAAGCTTTTTTCTTTTTGTTTTGCTCTCTATGGCTCGCACCACCATCTTGATAAGTGTCTATATTGTGTGGCAGTTTCTCTCAGTAATGTGTAGTATGAAAATTTAAAGTAAGTGGTGACATATGCCTCCTATTCTGATGAAGGAGGGTTTCTCTGCTTTCATAAATAACCTTTGTTACTCCACTTTTTAAACCAGCTGTCCTTCCAATCCAAAATTTGTATGTTGTTCTTCTTCTTCTCTTTCAGGTGTAGGTAAACTGAGTCTTGACCTGAGTTAGCCGTCCTGTGTTGAGCCAAGCATTTGTCAGGGATGCAGTGATTGTTGAAGATCCTTCTAAGATACTCCAGACACATTTGGAACAACAATGCTCTTGTGGTGTTCTTCATGGGTAGCATGTTCACAAAGCTTCAGTCGGAGTATTCACTGCTTTTAAGTCTGTCTCTCTGATGGTTGTGCTCCTTCTCCTGGGCCTGGGCACTTGCTGGTACACTATCAGCTCAGTGTTGTAGGGTTCTGATTCCTAACTTTTATTTCAGTGGGTGGTGAAAGTCAATGAGTAAGTATTGAAGAATTCCCCAGTCAAAGCTAAAGAATTTCCCAGTTAAAGAATTTTCCAGTTTGGGACAAATAAAGTGCATCTATCTATTGGGCTGTGTGTGTGGGTTTCCTGTACACTCCAATGTGGAGGCCCATGTCCTCTTCAATGTGTACGACATAGTCCATAAAGGCTTAGCTGTTGTTCCTGGCATCCTCTCATGTAAATTAAATCAATTGTCCAGTGAGTTAATGTGTTCTGTGTTTCACTTCTTGGTTAAAACACTGCTGACTGAGGTAGTGTGGCCGAGTGGTCTAAGGCGCTGGATTTAGGCTCCAGTCTCTATTGAGGCGTGGGTTCAAATCCCACCACTGCCATCCTCATCTCCAGCAGCAGTGAATAACAGTCAACACTTTTGGGGCCTGCAGCAGCAGAGTGGGAAAAGTCAGGTTAATGCAAGTCATTCCAAACTCTAGTAAAAAGATCTCACGCAGTGTCAAAACTGTTTATTCTGTGCACTAGAATGTGTTGAATTCTTCACTTTCCAATGTTTGACAATGTGATCCTCTTTTCTGCAAGTCCATATGATTTAGCCTAAACTCCCAGGACCCTGATAAGAAATTCATTTGAACTCACCAATTGCAGGTTCACACCTTTGTGCCTGTAGAGGAGAGCAGAGTGGCGCAGCGGAAGCGTGCTGGGCCCATAACCCAGAGGTCGATGGATCGAAACCATCCTCTGCTAATGGAAACTGTTGCCAATCAGTAATGGTCTGTCCTAACACATGTGGACAGAGCTTGACATTAACTTAAATTCATTGCCACAAGAAGCTAAACTGAGATGTTGACTCCTCCTGCTGCTGTAGTAGAAACTGTAGCTACATTGCAAGCAGTTGTTTTAAAATAATGCCTAGTATTTCAGTCTATGACGGCACTTTCCTTTCAATCAAATATTTGTAATGTTGCTCTTGGAAAAAAAAAAAACATTCCGGCAAATCATTCCTCTGAAGTCGAGGTAGTGTGGCCGAGTAGCAGAAGGTGCTGGATTTAAGCTCCAGTTTCTTTGGACACATTGGTTAGATTTCAACTGTTGCCAATCAGATGTTCCTGTCTACTCCAATGTGGAGACCCATGTCCTCTTCAGTGTGTAAAACATAGCCCGTAAAGGCTAAGCTATTGTTCCTGGCATCCTCTCATGTAAACTTAATGCAATTGTCCGCTCACTAAATGTGTTCTGTGTTTTCCTTCCAAGTTAAAACACTGGTCCAAGTAAATGAGAGAAAGAGAGTTTGGCAATGTGGTCCTTTTTTGTGCAAGTCCATATGATTTAGCTTAAACTCCCAGGACCCTGATAAGACATTCATTTGAACTCACCAATTGCAGGTTCACACCTTTGTAACAGTAAAGGAGAGCAGAGTGGCGCAGCGGAAGCATGCTGGGCCCATAACCCAGAGGTCGATGGATCGAAACCATCCTCTGCTAATGGAAACTGTTGCCAATCAGCAGCACTCCATCACACCTGTCCCAACACAAGTCACCATGGCTTGAGACCAATACACACCCATTGCTGCAAGTGTCTTACCTGAGATGTTGACTTTTCTTGATGCTGTAATAGAAACTGTAGTTATGTTGCTCAGTGTTGTGGAGTTCTGATGGACCCTAACTTTTGCTCCAGTGGGTGTTGAAAGTCAAAGAGAAAGTATTGGACTGTGTCTGTGGGTTTCTTGTATATTTCAATGTGGAGGCCCATGTCCTCTTCATTGTGTACGGCACAGTGTTCCTGGCATCTTGTTATTGTCTCTCAGTGTCAAAACAGTTTATTCCGTGAACTGGGAGGTGATGAATCCTTCACTTTCCACTTTGGTGCACTGCAGAGCAGCAGATTTACAGAGAAAGAGATTTTGCCAGTGTGGTCCTCTTTTCTGCAAGTCCACATGATTTAGCCTAACCTCCCAAGATGCTGATAAGAAATTCATTTGAACTCACCAATTGCAGGTTCATGCCTTTGTGCCTGTAGAGGAGAGCAGAGTGGCGCAGCGGAAGCGTGCTGGGCCCATAACCCAGAGGTCGGTGGATCGAAACCATCCTCTGCTAATGGAAACTGTTGCCAATCAGTCCATCCTAACACATGTTGACTGGTCTTGACATCAACATTTTCCCGTTGCCACGAGTGTCTGAACTGAGATGTTGACTCTTCCTGCTGCTGTAGTAGAAACTGTAGCTACTTGCTACAAGCAATTGCTTTAAAATAATATCTGCTATAGCAACCCATGAGTACACTTTCCTCTCAATCAGAATTTCTGTTTTTGCTTTGGAGCTCAACTGGCTTGGATCTGTAGCAGGTGGACTTGGTTGTAGATACATCTCATGCCTGTCTTTTTTTCACACCCAACAACACATTTAGGCTGCAACTGGTCCACCCAGAAGACTGCGCACACAAACACAAGGAAACCAATCCAGTGTGTGCAGTCCAGTGCAGAAAGAGAAGGGACACTCTTACGAGAACAACAACATACATTTTTCTGATTGGGAGGAGAGACAGTTTGAAAGAGGTGTGATGAACCATCCCTCCACAGGAGATGAGGTCTACCACACCCCTTATCCCAAACCTACAATGCTGTCCTTTTATCCCTTCCCAGGAGACTGAACAACCATTCACACTTGGCCTCAAGTCCAACGACAACCATTTACACCAGGCCTCAGGTGACTCAACATCTACATGGACTCTACATTACATCAACCAGAAGGAGCCCACAGAGGTTACATTTCTGGGACTCCACACCAGCCAGTTAGGAGCCAAGAAGTGCCTTGATGGGGAGGTGAAACATTTCATCAACAACCAAGTCCACTTGTTATAGATCCAACCCTCCTAGGATCACACATTCAGTTAATGAATTAGAGTGATTTGTATTGGTACCACACTTGTGGAAGAAGCTTGTCTTCAGTGCTTTCTGTCAGACATGGACTTGCCTTTGCCGAGGTGGCAAAGACAGATTTATGTGTCTTGTTCTTGGAAGAACATTTGATTGGCAGCGGTGGAAATTCAACCCAGGTGTCCAGAGAAACTGGAGCTTAACTCCAGCACCTTCTGCCCCTCAGTCACACTACCTCAGCTTCAGAGGAATCATTTGCTAGACCAGTTGTTTTTCCAAGAGCAATAGAATACATTTTTGATTGAATGGAAAGAGCAGACAAAGCCTCCAAAAGATAACATTCTTTCTAAATGTGAATGAAAAGGTGTATATGGGTATGTATTGGTCTGAAGTCAACTTGTGTTGGGATGAGTTTGATGGAGCACAGCTGGCATGGAACAGTTTCAATGGTTTCGAGCCATCAACCTCTGGATTATGGGTGCAGAACACTTCTGCTGCTCTGGTTTACTATCACGCAGGTATGAACCTGCAATAGGTGAGTTCAGATGAATTTCTTATCAGTGTCTCTTGGAGCATACATGAAATCATGTGGACTTACAAAAAAGAAGACCAGATTGGCAAAATGGACAGACGCATATATACTTGAGTTTTCCCACTCTCCTGCTGCAACCCCAAAAGTGTTGATGATTATTCACAGGAGATGAAGATGGCAGTGGTGGGATTTGAACCCACGCCTCAATCGAGACTGGAGCCTAAATCCAGCGCCTTAGACCACTCGGCCACACTACCACTGTTAGCTGGTTGTCATTTGTTTGGACCAGCGTTTTAACCAAGAAGCAAAACAGAGAACATTCCAAATTTTATGCTAAGCAAGGCTAACAATATCCCAGTTCCAGCTCAGTACTTAAGGCACAGAAATGAGAGTGGAATCAATCTTCTCACAGAGAAAATAAATAAGCGCATTTCCTACTGAACAATTCCTTGAAGCATTAACTAACTAAGCCTGTCTTTTGAGAAGATGCAGTCACTAATTCATTAAGGTATAATAAACATTATATAACATATAGATGTGATTGACCTTATAATACATGTTATTGAGTTCAAATGTAAGTTAGTATATACATTATGAGCCAGTATTTTTAGTAACATTCCTCTCTCTGGTGTTCACTGTCATAGATTTTCTTCATCAGTGAGATTAAATCATAGTGAGACTAGATGAATGAGAGGGACAGACATTTACTTGTGTGTCGGGTTTGTATAACCTGTGCTTTCTCACTGAGCAGTGTTTGTCCTTCATATGTTTGTAAGATATTTTCACCTAAAACTCTCTTTCTTGACTTTGTCCTCTATCTATATCCCACTTTCTCCCCATGCTTGTCTCTCAGTCACGTGTAGTCTGAACCCTTACCTGCTTTGGAACCTCAGATGTCTACTGCAGGGAATATTTTTCTGTGATATACAAACTGATGGAGTCAAAACAGTGAGCTGTGAAAAGCCAAAAGCTGTGTGCGAGGTGACCTGCTGGAAAAAGGGTGAAAAACACAACAACAGCACATAAAGGCACCTTGCCGTGCACTCTTAAGTGTCAGTGTTAAGTGTTTTTAGCACTTAAGTTGACCAAAACACCAATCCTGCAAGAACTTCATGTGTTCTCTCCTCCATTTTCCTTATCCTTCTTATTCTCCTCTAACTCCTTTCCTGCTAGTGGAAACACAGACACAGGAGGAAATCTGACCCTTAAAGCTTTTAAGGTCAGTGTACTTAGTGACAT
Source organism: Holacanthus passer (assembly GCA_025331565.1). Lineage (NCBI taxonomy): Eukaryota > Metazoa > Chordata > Actinopteri > Pomacanthidae > Holacanthus > Holacanthus passer. The sequence continues at coordinate 2,271,011 of JAFREQ010000091.1, read as the reverse complement.
TTCTCTCTCTCTCTCTCTCTCTCACACACACACACACACACACACACACACACACACACACACCAAGCTCTTCTGATGCATGCAGACTGTAGGATATTTATTAACTGCCTCCTGTGTTTTGAACTCTGTCTCTAATCCCTTGGATGCCTGTTTATACGTCCACCATGAATCCAGTTTCATTAGATGAAGTGTTTGTGTTTTCTTTGAGTGACAGATTTGATGGATACAACTACAATGGTGTGAATAAATAAACAATGTTATCATGTTTTTTATTCTATATAGGCAATGTAATGTATCCCTAATGGAACACAGCTCTCGGAAAGTAACTCATTCTTCCAGGAATAGGGTTTTTCTATTTCTCTCTGTCCGCAATCAATATGACTCCAATGTGAGCTACCTACTGTTAAGTAAACAAAGCCTCTGGCAAAGTTATTGAAGATTTCTAAATAAAAGTACAATGTCATCTTCAGATTTCTGCTTATAATATGGACATGTTTCCAAGGATAGAGCTGTGTCTTTTGGAAAATAGTGTCAGGGTGAATTTCAAAGAGCCTCTCTGAAAAAGAAAACTGTATATCATCTTTCAGAATGAAATCATTCCTGGTCTCTTACAATGGGAAAACAACATCCAGGATTTGTGAGCTGTGTTTTTGATTAAAGTTGATTTTGCATGTTATTAAAGCTCAGATTCTGTTTTGGTGTTTTCAGCTGAAATATGTCTTAGTGTAGTGTAGACTGTGTAGCTTATTCTTTGATTTGGAGTGTGATGCACCAGACCGTAGTACATGAGATTAAAACTAAATATTTATTTATTGCATTTGAGTTAAAATGTAAGTAAGTTTGAGAGAGTGAAAGCACTGGAGGAAAGATCTGGTTACTTGAATCTAAAGGATTTATCTCTTTGGCAATACAATAAACCTGCACTAATTAATATTTTTACATTAATAATGGATCCCATATCTATAGTTGATGTAATGTGAAAGGAGTTGCTTGTAATGACTCATCAGCCTCGGTTCCAGCAGCAGCAGCAGGCAGCTCGTTTCTCATAAACCCACTGTACACTACTTGTCCAACAACAGCAGACAGAGCAGCTAGTGAGCATACGTAGTTCATTTAGTAACTAAAGGGATGGATCATTCCCTCAGGAGTTGGTGGAGACCACCAGTTTAAAGATGAGTGAATATTGGACTTACATTCATCAGATGACCAGAAACACGACTCCAAATAAATGCATATGTTGCTCCATATCTACTGGATGTGTAATTTTGAAATGCTGGCAAACAGAAGTGTGTTTACAGCTTGTTTTTGAGGCTCTTAAGTGAACAAAAAAGTCACTTAATGCAGGTTTAATATGCATTGCAAGCTGCAGATAATAAGATTCAGATGGGTGACAAGTAAAAGGACAAACCAGCTCTCTTTGTGTTGGTCTACCATTAGCCTTCAGAAAAACTCTAATGAAGGGATGAAAAGAATTCTACATCTGACATTTTGGTGATGGTGGTGGAGAGCACGGTGGAAGACGCTGCTTCTAAATCTTTTATATGTGTTTTAGTTGGGTTGAGATCTGGTGACTGTAAAGGTCATAGCACGATTCCCATCATTTATGTACTCATCTATCCACTCAGTGAGGTCTCATACTCTGTCTGGAGGCATCTGAGTTTCTTTCTTTCTTTTTACTTTATTTATTTATTCATCAAATTTCTGTATTTTTTTGTCCTGGGGGTGCTTCTAAAGGGGTGGGGAATGTCTGGCCTCCGGGCCATAAGCGCCCTGCAAGACCGTTTGATCTGGCCAGCAAGGTAATGGCAACTCAGAAGAACCAAAGAAATTCTCGAGACAGCAATGATTTTTAAAATATATCATACATAAATTAGGAGACCAACATGTCCATCTGGGTGATCTTTTCTGGCTGTAAGCCTGTCAGGGTGAACACATGACACCCATAGTGGCTAATAATCATCATGGCAACTGTCAAGAAGTTTTGGGGTGAGTGAGCTGAAATCTCATTTAGATGGATAATTTGCTAGGGAGTGCTTTGCTGCCATTGTGGAACTGTTAGCGCCAGACAAGTGTTGCAAGAGGAAAAGCCTGCTATGACATCTGAATATGCTGGTGGCATTTGGCGAGAGGTTTCAGGACATGAAAAGTAAACAAAAGGAACCAAACATATTTGCTACATTATTTAATGTGGAACCAGCTGATGTGTCCGATGTGCCCACAACAACCTCCAATATGAAATCCTGCAAAGCAACAATGAGTTCAAAGTTAGGTAAAACACCCTCCCTTTGCTTGAGTTCTATCTACTCTGACGATAACCTTCATCGCTCCTCTTTCAAACTGTCTCTCCTCCCAATCCAAGTAATGTATGTTGTTGTTCTCGTAAGAGTGTCCCTTCTCTTTCTGCACTGGACTGCACACACTGGATTGCTTTCCTTGTGTTTGTGTGCGCAGTCTTCTGGGTGGACCAGTTGCAGCCTAAGTGTGTTGTTGGGTTTGAAAAAAAGACAGGCATGAGATGTATCTACAACCAAGTCCACCTGCTACAGATCCAAGCCAGTTGAGTTCCAAAGCAAAAACAGAAATTCTGATTGAGAGGAAAGTGTACTCATGGGTTGCTATAGCAGATATTATTTTAAAGCAATTGCTTGTAGCAAGTAGCTACAGTTTCTACTACAGCAGCAGGAAGAGTCAACATCTCAGTTCAGACACTCGTGGCAACGGGAAAATGTTGACATCAAGACCAGTCAACATGTATTAGGATGGACTGATTGGCAACAGTTTCCATTAGCAGAGGATGGTTTCGATCCATCGACCTCTGGGTTATGGGCCCAGCACGCTTCCGCTGCGCCACTCTGCTCTCCTCTACAGGCACGAAGGCGTGAACCTGCAATTGGTGAGTTCAAATGAATTTCTTATCAGCATCTTGGGAGGTTAGGCTAAATCATGTGGACTTGCAGAAAAGAGGACCACACTGGCAAAATCTCTTTCTCTGTAAATCTGCTGCTCTGCAGTGCACCAAAGTGGAAAGTGAAGGATTCATCACCTCCCGGTTCACGGAATAAACTGTTTTGACACTGAGAGACAATGACAGGATGCCAGGAACACTGTGCTGTACACAATGAAGAGGACATGGGCCTCCACATTGAAATATACAAGAAACCCACAGACACAGTCCAATACTTTCTCTTTGACTTTCAACACCCACTGGAGCAAAAGTTAGGGTCCATCAGAACTCCACAACACTGAGCAACATAACTACAGTTTCTATTACAGCATCAAGAAAAGTCAACATCTCAGGTAAGACACTTGCAGCAATGGGTGTGTATTGGTCTCAATTCATGGTGACTTGTGTTGGGACAGGTGTGATGGAGTGCTGCTGATTGGCAACAGTTTCCATTAGCAGAGGATGGTTTCGATCCATCAACCTCTGGGTTATGGGCCCAGCACGCTTCCGCTGCGCCACTCTGCTCTCCTTTACTGTTACAAAGGTGTGAACCTGCAATTGGTGAGTTCAAATGAATTTCTCATCAGGGTCCTGGGAGTTTAAGCTAAATCATATGGACTTGCAGAAAAGAGGATCACATTGTCAAACATTGGAAAGTGAAGAATTCAACACATTCCAGTGCACAGAATAAACAGTTTCAACACTGCATGAGATCTTTTTACTAGAGTTTGGAATGACTTGCATTAACCTGACTTTTCCCACTCTGCTGCTGCAGGCCCCAAAAGTGTTGACTGTTATTCACTGCTGCTGGAGATGAAGATGGCAGTGGTGGGATTTGAACCCACGCCTCAATCGAGACTGGAGCCTAAATCCAGCGCCTTAGACCACTCGGCCACACTACCTCAGTTAACAGTGTTTTAACACCAGTGTTTTAAGTGAAACACAGAATATGTTAACTCACTGGACAACATCAAGTTCACATGAGAGGAGCAACAGCTTAGCCTTTATGGACTATGTCACACATTGAAGAGGACATGGGCCTCCACATTGGAGTGTACAGGAAACCCCCACACACAACCCAATAGATAGATAGATGTCCTTTATATGTCCCAAACTCTACGTACCTCCTGAGGGTTTTCCCAGACTGAAGTTTGCATCTCTGTTCAGGACAACCTACATCTGTGAGCAGGTCTTTTCAAAACAAAAGACTTGGTTCTGCTCAAGACATCATATGCGAGGTTAGTGTGATATACAGTATGTGTTCAATAATTTAGTATGGCCCTTGAAGGATGTTATAAAAATTAAAATGGCCCTTGATAGGAAAAAGATTCCCCACCTTTGCTCTAAAGCTGGGCTCTGAAATTGCCAGGGGTTCACTGGCCATTTGTTCACTCCTAGGTGGGCTGCTTTAATACTTGGCAGTAAAAAAGTCCACTGGTTTTTTTTTAAGCTCACATCTTTCTCTCTCCTCCATCTCATCCTTGGCATACTGCTCTGTAGAGTAATCCCACTTGAGACTGTATTTCTTAAGACAGATAACTTTCTCTTTGCAGATGAGACAAGTAGCTCGCAGTTACATTAATCTCCATGAAAAAAACAATCAATTGTCCACCTCCCTGAGGTCTATCATTCTTTAAGTTTACAAAGAGGCATATTGGTGTCAGGTGTGGTTTGGTAAACCAGAGTGCTACAATCTTTAAGTAGGCGCAGTTCAGTAATACCAGTTACAAAACAATATCTATCTTAAGTTTTTAAATGCAAATCAATAAGACAATTCTAACATTAGCCTATAAGCTACTGGTCACACCACAACAAATGAGGCTGCAGCAGCAAAACCCCTGAGTGTATTCAATTCAGGAAGATTGTGCTTTATTGCTTATCAACTTTCATTTTTAAGAATGTGTAATGCTTTCTTTCAGAAGTTATAAAGTCTGGTGTAGGGGTGTAACAGAACACAAAATTCATGGCTCGGTATGCACCTCGGCTCTGGGACTCCTCACCAGCTGCAGATTGTGCTTGTTTGTGCAGGGCAGCACAAAGGACTGATGAAAATGCACACATGAAGATGGATTATAGCAAACACTTTGACCATAATGCATAGTCCATAGTCCTGTATTGTCTGTGACGAAGCATGGCCACAGATCTACAGTGATAAACACTCCTATAGCATTAGTTATTGTTTGACAGGTTCTGAATCTGCAGTGAGAGGCTGCTTGAACATGGTGATCACTGACTCGCCTTCCAGTCTGATTTGGCCTTGTTTCATTAATCAACATGTGGAAGTGTTTCCACAGTCGTACCCGACTTCAGTATGCTGGCGTACAGTTTGACACTAATTGTCCAATTAACCAGGGAACTGTAATGCTCCCATACAGTGGCTCTAAATATCACGGGAGGATCCTCCAGCGCTGATCATTACATGAGGTTGACTAACCTGGCTAACCTGACACCGATGTCAGAACCAGGATTTGTCCCATTGTGCCAGATTGCCAGTACACCACTGAAGGGGGAGAGCCACAAACAGGCAGGCAAGCAAACACACTCCCGGGGTATTATTGGCTAGCTACCTCTAAATATGGATCTGTCTGGAGATAAGTCTATTCACTTGAGGCAGTAAACACAGTCTGGTTGTGTTTTTAAACCTTTCATTCTGTTGATAGGCAGAATATCATTGTTTAAACAGAATTACTTACGAGGCGTCTGTCACAGGACTGGCCAGGGGTCCTAGCAGTCACCACCTACTAGACTCATTCGCTGAGGATGCAACTTGCCTCTAAATGTGATCCAGTAGCAAGCAAAGGTGTCAGGATGAAGCAAACCATTAACTTCATATCCCAAATTCCCGCTTAGTTTAGTACAGTATATGCAGTGATTCAGACCACTGAGCAGGACATCTGGGGGACATAAACAAAACCTTCAGAAAGTTCTGTGTGTGTCATGTATGATTCTTTTCAAAAGTGGAATTGGTTTCTATGAAATATATATTTTCAATTACATGAATTATTTTCCAAAAATGTATTGAGGGGGACACCTGGGTAAACTGGCAAAACTTTCTGGGCATTAATTGTGTTCCAGAATTCCTATTTTGTGTGTGTGAGTAACAGACTTGAATGGACTATTTTGACAGTAAGTTTTATCCAAAGGACTTACTGAAACGAGGAGAGTGCACATTGAACCCAATTTGAAAACATTCTGAAACGTTCGGTACTGAATATATGTACCATTACACCCCTAGCCTTATATGAAGATCATCTCGTAGTCGGACCAAAACAGCTGTTCATTTAATCAAGTGATGGAGCAATAGAGAAATCTGTATGTTTGACTGGTTCTCAGATAGAAACACAAAGGATACACAGTTCAGGTTAGGGAGTGCAGTTCAGTCAGCCACACCTCTTATCCTACTCACACTCATCACTTATTTGGGCTTGTCCACTTACACAGCATCAAATTTTCAGAGTTAAAGCCGCGGCTGAGTTCCAACAGTGGCAGCGCTCGGGGCCACTCTTGGCACCAGAGCAATTCAGAACACCATGGGATACGTCACCACCTTCCTCTCTGGTCCAGAGAGCGAGTGTTTGTGCAGGCAGAGGCTGATTAGTGATTGCTGGCAGTGCTGCACTAGTGGAGTGTGGCTGTTTGTTACCTTGCCCAGAGACCGCCCACCAGCCTGCAACTGGCCGCTGTGTGTGCTCCTCCTTGGCAGAAAACACTGTCTCCACCCAGCTCTCTGTCTCTTAAGGTAGTCCATTTGTACGGCTGTTTATCAGGAGTGTAAATGCCAAACATTTCCATTTTCAAAACCAATATCTGTCACTGATCACAATTTTTTTTTTTGATTTCCTCTGATCTGAAAATTTTATTTATAGTTACTGTTGTATATAATTACACATCAGAATGATTCCTCTCTTAATTTATGTCTTTTTCTTTGAGTTTACTCACACAGCTGTGAGTTGTTTTTGATATAGTCATCTGTCAGTGTCATCATTAATCATTTCTGGAGCAATGGATAAATATGGGCTGGTTCAGAACTGACGTAGATGGACTGGGGCTGCTATGGAATATACTTATTATTTTTCACGTGCATAAAGTCGGGTCCAAACGTCAGAGACCACATTGAAAATTGTTAGTATTTTCACATAAAACTGCAAATGATCAGGAAGTTTAAGGATTCAGGATTCAGAGACATTTAAAAAAGAAGTCCTGACATGTGAAAAGAAAAAGAAATATAAGATTCTACACTATTTGTAGGTCAGCAATCAAATTTAAGCAAACCATATGGGGGCACTTGAAGACTGAGAAAGCCAAGCATTCTGGGATGTCACAAGAAGGAATATTTTGAAATCATGCTGGGATAACATGGTTCATCAGGTTCGACACAAACTTGTAGAGTCCATGCCAGCTCGAGTGCATGCTGCCATTAAAGCAAAAGGTCCAATCCTTATTATTAGAGGGAAACCCACTATCCTCTGAGCAAATGTCCTTGGAAGGTTTAAACAGGTTATTGCCCACACAGTAGCCTGAGAAACAACGCCTCCCTCTCTTTCTGTTTACCATTCAGCCACGCTTCCTATCTTGTAGGTCATTAGAAAGAGATTGTTTGATAGCTGCTGAATTCAAAGTGCTACATAAACTCTGTCAACATGGAAAATTGAAATATTGTGTGGGTACACCCTGACCTTGTTAGCAAAGTCCGTCTTTTCAGGCCAGTGACTCATCCAGCCACAAAGAGCATATTGTCCCTGTGTTTCAGCCTTGGACGCTAACACACTAACAAATACATAGCTTACATAAAGACACATGTATGCTTTGGAGCAGAGGGGAGATTCTGCAGATACAACTTAAACAAATATTGATAAATCAATGTAAAGAGACAAACAGCATCAAGTGATTTCGCTGATTCTCTGGTTGGATGCTTCCTCTTTAGCCTTGATTATTCCCATAATCAAGAAAAAACAACACTGATTATCTCGCATATATTTCTTAAAGGTTAAAAAAAGACTAATCAATCACATCACCCTGTTTGCTTGATTACAGTGGAAACCTGTAGTCTCTCTGGCCCACATGGCAGATGGTTGAGTGTTCCCAACATGTAGTTAAAAAAAAGAAAACTGTTCTGGTCCAGGGTAAATTGAACCATGTGACCAAGCAATAGAGTGACAGTGATCATGACAGTCATTGACATCCTGTTGCATGTTACAGTCAATGTCGAGGCGCTGATGATACCAAGAGACAAGAAATTCCCCCCGGCTTGCACATGAAGACTGAAGAGTTGAAAATGTTTCAGCTGGAGTGGAAAAATTTCCAACCTCCATGACTCCACATCATGGAGACTGAACACAGTTTTAAAGATTAAACGACGACAGCCTTGCTAGTGGCTCTGTGTGGCTGTGCTTAGGCATGAGTTGATGAGTTTTCTAATACTGGCTGGTATTAACCCCTGTGTTCTTGTAGATCTACTAGAGGTCCCTATCCACATCCCTGGATCTGAGCTTGGTCTTTGCAACTGTCGGCATTCAATCAGGGTGTATACAGACCTTCCCCTTCATCAGTCAATGTTTCAGTGTAAAGAGCTTCCAGTGACTTTTGTCTAGGCAAACCTTCTGTTGAGACTTTTTCTGTGTTTCGTGTGTTGTGTTTTTCTGTGTTCTGCCTGCCTCTAACCTTCAGTAAGATCCTGAAGAGAGAAGCTGCCTCAGTCTCTTGTCTGCTTACTGCTCTTGAGTCTTCATTCTCTGTCTCTGTCACAGTATTTCTTCACGTTAACATGCGAATCAGCCTTTGCTACGTAAATTGTCTGGGAACCTGATGACGCCTTTAAATGAAAAGTCAGATGACCACGAATTACAATTCACCCCAAGGGAACATTAATACTTGTACCAAATTCCAAAGCAATCCATCCAGTAGTTGTTGGGAGACTTCACTCAAACTCACAAATTCTTCCAGCTCACTGGATAAGTGAAAACTTTGACCTCCTGGTGTCACTAGAGGAAAAGGCACAGGATCACCAAACTGACTTTATTCTCTGAGGACCATGAGTGTATGTCCTAAACTAACCAACTGACATTTAGCAGTATACAATAATGTACACAGTACAATTTGTACACAAATTCATTGAATTATCTACATATTTGAAAGTATTAAACAATACAAAATACTTTTGTAAGAAATAGAAACCATCAACTTATTATTTCCCCATTGTGGAGGGACTTTGCAAAGTTAACCTTGAAAATCGTAGTTTGAAAGAACTGTTTCTAAAGCTGAGAATGAACTGTTATGTTTTAATGTAAGCCAAAATGGAAGAATGTAGAATGAAGAATAGAAAGTGGTTGAAACAGATACTGAGCTTGCTTTGTCCACAGATCCATCTCTCTATCATCTATCATTTGTAAAAAGCTAGTAAATGGAAAATCAAGAAAACGTACATGTTTTGAATCACCTCTGAAACACTTGTTCTAAAAGCACATGTTTTTGGTGGGGATCACAGGGGTAAAGAGGTACCTTGTCCTCCTTATCTTCAGTTTCCAAGCTTATTTTGTATATGAAAGCAAAAGAGAGCAGGAGGGAGCAAAAGCCAGTGAAGTGAATGATCTGGGATCTAGCAGCAGGAAACAAGCTGGTCCTCTTATCTCCTCTTCCAGTCCGGTTGAGGATCAGAAACCAGGCCGAGAGAATGTGAAAGTGAAGGACTTAGAGCAGAGGATGCTGCAGCAGGTTGCTGACTGAATGACAGAGTTTGAGATTGTAGGAGAATATAAGCATGAGGACAGGGAGACATGCACAGAGAGAGAGAGAGAGGGGCAGAGGAAATAAAAGACGGCGCGCTCACTCGTCTTCTTATCTTCCCTACAAATCCACTTTCAAATGGGAGACCAGAGAGAAAGAGAGAGCGTGAGAGAGACCCAGGCAGGGCTGGAGCAGTAGGCAGCGGGCTGAGGCTCTTATCTCCTGCCTTAAGTTGAGTTTGAGCGCCAACAGATGGCATTGTAAAGCTGTCATCACTATAGTGTTAATAGAAAAACCTGATCCCATCATGCCACAGAGAAGAATAGAGACCGTTCCTTTTCCTCTCTCTATTCTCTCCCTCTCCTCTCTTTGGCTTGAACCCACTCCATCAATTTAAATCATATTGTATTACATCCTGCCCTAATCATATTACATCCTAGTTTCATATCCGAGAGCTCTCTGGATTGAATGCCTGCTAGCATGGAAAGGTCCTGTAATATAATGTGTATTTAAAGGATATCATCAGCTGCTCACTACGCTAAAGCACACCCACACTTCGTATCTCTACGTGCCGCAAATAAATGGAGGGCTATTGTGTCATGTGTAAGAGTTTGCTTGAGAATTACATTTTCATGCAAGATAAGCTACTGAAGCTAATCCCATCATATCTACTGCAGGCTGACCTGTGCTGAATGGGTATCACCGTGGATCGAGTCTTTACAAGACTAATATTCGTCTGCGCGTGTGTGTGAGAGTGTGTGTGAAAGTCCTGGCTCTATTTGTAATATGTTCGCTCCATTGAATCAACTTTTAAATCCTGAAGAGTAGCAGTTTTGAAATAGAGGCAGAGATAAAGATCATCAGGCCGTTTATGCAACTTGCCCCACAGATTTGGGCTTTGCAAAATAATCTTTAAAAGACTGCACAAGCTGAAAGTGTTTGACCCTGCCTTACCTTATCTGATGAATAATGGGGCTCTATTGGCAAGAAGGCATGTTATACCAAAAGATAAAATCCAATGAATGCACGTTGTCAACTGTGCAGATCTTGTTCAAGTTCCATTAAGCAAGTTTTTAAAGTGTCATTCATTTTCTCCGTTGACAATGTCAGGAGACTTACAGCTAAAACACTTTCACCATTCAGATGAACACAAAACTTTGCTGGTTGAATCATTAGTACAAAAGATGGAAAACTGTGTTAGAAAATATCTGGTTCTTTCATAAAAAGAACCTTGTGGACATGAAAACGCAAGGTGAAACACAGAGATTAAAACTCTGTAGCGTGCGCTTGTAACAGTAACGAGAAGCTTAGATCACATGATCCATTCAATTTTATATTCTGGGTTAACTTTGGTTAATTCAGCAATTATGCTGCCATCTTTTGTTCGGAACTCCAACAATGAGGCATTTGAAAATTACAACAGGTCAGATTTGTGCCTCCTGTGTGAACTCTATATGTGTGAAACCTAATAGTTTGCAGGCAAACTTTCTCAAGTTTACCTGTTGTGTTTTTGTGCATGTAAACATAATATCCTGGTTTTATAAACCTGAACATGTTAGCTGGAAATTGTGGCCTCTAAAAACCTTCTCCAGGCTTCTGATCACATATTCAACTCAAAGGAAGAGTTTTGGAAAATATGCTTATTCAGTTTTTTGCAGAAAGACACTCACTGGCCTTGTCACTGGTCAGCAAGTTTTTCCCTGTAAAAACACAAATTGGCTTTAGTACTCTCTCTCTCTCTCTCTACACACACACACACACACACACACACACACTGTATAAGTGAAACTCTGGCACTGGTAATATGGAGGATAAATGGTCATTTCAGTCTCCCAGAAGAGTTGTAATAATAATTCATTTGGCCTAATAATGACAATGAGTGGCTGAATGGCGAGGAGTCACAGACATGTCTGCACTGACAAGCAGTCTGGATAATGATATAATCATGTAATTAGGAATATGCATAACCAGGCATCTCTGTTTTCATGTAAACTTCATCCCAAATACGATCAAAACAAGGGCGAGACTCATAACCAGGACACTAGTCTCATCATAGTCTTGCAAAATGCTTGTCTCTGCTCTTTTTCTACAGCACACAAACAGCTGCTGTGTTTCTCTCCTCCACGCAGGAGGAGGACGAAGCTTTCAACTAACTCATCCTCAACCTGAAAAGCCTCTACAGAGTTTCAAATGAGCCAGGCCAGGCACCGCCGGTGGACTCACTGTGGTCCAGTGTTTCTAATAACACAAAATGAAAGCCAATCTACTCCCTTTTACTGTCTTAGTTTATAGCAACATGATCTGAAAGAACTTTTATAACTACTTTGTTTTATAGTCAGTTTTAGTGTCAATAAATACTGTCCTCCTCAAACTGCTAAAAACACTGTTTCAGCACTGCTGTCTCCCGTACTGCAGCAGAGGAGGAAGATACATGAAGCCATGTAAGCAGGCACTTCTCTGCCTGTGAGGGTTTCAATATTTTAAATTGATGAGTCGTAACAGAAGCATAAAGACATGTTCCCAGTGGTGTCCTCTGCACAGCCACAAACAGCTGCTTTACTTTTCACTTTCACATCCAGTGTTGAAAACCTTGACAATTGTTATTAAAGAATAACATATGAATAAAAGAGGAACATGTTAGAGGATTATTGTAGTTTTCAGAGCCAAATTGAAAAACAGTTATGCCACACTCATACTGAACGTTTCAAGTGCAAATGCTCTATGAATAACAGTATCTGTGTTGTCCATGGGGGATTAACATCTATTATTATGCTCAGAAATCATTGAAAAAGACGTTCCTTTAAATAACAACAACTTCCTGCTAAAATATATTTATTTCATGAAAAAAAAATGGCAGTGACAAAATTCCAAATTTTTTTTGGAGCACTTAAAAAAACCTCTTTCATAGCACCAAAAAGCAGAATGTCCCATCATGAGTCCTCTATCACTGGAACTGAACTAACTAACTAACTAAATAAATGTGGTGTATTTGAGGGGGAAACATTCACTTACATGAAGCTTGAGGTTTCACAACAATAATACTCCAAATAATAAATGCAGAGTATATGAGCCCAAATATAACGTCCGTATTGTTCAAAAAAATCATTGTATTAGTCGAACTTAGGATTTTCTAAACATTGATATTCCTGTTCCTGCCTGATGATACTTAACTAACTTTTGAAACTTGAAACATGTCTTCAGTGTCACTACCTGTTGCCAAATTGAGTGATTTACTGAAGCTATTTGAGAGGTTGTATTCTGTATGTGGGAACATATCCAAGCATATATCACTACTGTAAATACTGCAAACGATTAGCAAAGCTATAAAATGAACAAAAACAAAAACACAAAAACAATATCTTTGATGGGACAAAACATATTTTTTACTTTCCGAAGTAATGGGATCAAACCTTTGACAGTAAAATAAGAACGTCTCGATGGCTCTGGTGGAGCTCTGGCCTCAACCTGAGAAGGCCCGCCATGTAACAAATAATTTCATGCCTTAATTTAGTCGCCTATAAGCTTGGAACCTGTTTGTGACAGTTGACCTGTCTGAAGGGTAGAAAAGTGCAGAAGGTCAGTTACTGTTGGATCCTGACTGATCCTGTTGCCCCGTCGACTAATAATAATAATGATGAATAATTAATGAAGTTACTGCTGCCATGTCACCTGTGAAATGTGTGCAGCTCCTCTCACCTTTGGAGACACTCACATCAATCCTGCTGCAGGTAGCTAGAGTTATTTAATAAACTCAGAAGACAGAGCTGGAAGCAACAAACCAAACTTCACTGAGCCTATTAATGTTTTGGCAAAAGCTGGATCACATTCAGTGACACAACGAGAGCTTATTGGCGAGCCGAATTAATCTAACTTGTAACAGATTGTGCCTCAGTCTTACTGACGTACATGAAAGCTATTTTGCCAAAGATTGCCTTTTTAATCCGATGTCTGTGGTGTAAATGTCTTGAGTTTTACTTTCACTTTACAATGTATGCGTGAAATATTTAAATCTACAGGCTACAGCGAGTTTGCCGTTTATACTGGTATTTCAAACATGATGTTATTAAGTGAAATGAAGTTTTTACAGCATTTCTTTTGAAGAGGGGGAGAAAGCTCGAGGTTAAGGGGCTTGTCAGCAGGTTACATTCACGCACTTTATTCAAAAATTCTTTACCATTGACTCCTAATTCAAAACTATAAAATGCAAAATATTCCTCCTCCACATAAGAGGAATGTGAGCATTTCTATATCTGACAGAGGAGGTTCAATGAAAGAGGATGGTGCATATAGCTACAAAGCTATGATGGATCCCTCCAGTTTGTTCCTGTTCAGCACCAACCCTGTGCAAAAGCAGATCAAAGTTCAGCAAAAGTGTAGCCTACTTTCTGCAAAAAACGATTTCCCTAGTAAGCAAATTTACTAATTGTAGTGATTCTAATGGAATTACTTGATTTTGCTGCACCATTTTAAACAAATGCTTGCTTGCTCCTTTTTCCATCTTCCTCCTTTCTTTGTCTCCTTCTATATGCGGCCTCTTGCTTCCTTCCCTCCTTATTTCCATTTTTTCTTCCTCCCTTCTCAACTTCTTTCCATATTCCATTATTCCCAAGTCACTGATTGCGTTTGGCCGGCTCCCACCTTCCCCACACACAAACTGTCTTTGCCTCTCTATCTCATTCACACACACCACGCTGACACACATGTACCATCTGTACCTCTGCATTGTGCCGAGCTATCTCGGCGCACTACAATAAACCAGTTGTGATGTAGGCACAGGACTGCACTGTGAAACTGCCAGTAGATACATAATAGTCTATGGCAAGTGGTGTGTGTGTGTGTTATCTCTCTGATTCTGTCCCTTTCCACCCCCTCATTTTCTCTCTCTTTCCGTCTGTCTCCTCCTCCTCTGCTTCCAAGATAAATTTGTTGAAAACTCTTTGTTGTTGCAGGCCATTGTCTGTTGTCTCCTGTGAGTAACTTTATATCTACTGTAATAGATGTGACCAGACCCTGAAAAGATGTATTAGTTAATTAACTTAATGGCATGTGTGTGAATATATGGTGTGAGTGAGCAAGTGCGTGTGCATGTGTACAGTATGTGTGCATGCATACAAGTGTGAATGACTGGTGTGATTTGTGTGTTTTTGCACACTGTGCGAGCATTTATGTATGTATGTGTGTTGCCTTGTGAATTGAGCAACATAAAGAAAGAGGCTCATTACCTCAAAACCAGGAAGACAAATTGGAACCAATGGTCTGATCATTCCTCCACTTATAATTAATGATGCTGAGTGCTTCCAAGCGAAGCGCCTAGCCCTGCACTTTTTCATCACAGACCCACCTTTACCACATGATTTAACAGGAAGCATATTGTACAGGTGGCACCGGTGGTCTCGAGGTCAGAAAAGTGAGCACACAAGCGGAAAGTTGCCAGTTTGAATCTTCGCACCAGCTGGAGAAAATATTGGCTGGGGAAGGAAATGAACAAAAGGCAGTGTAGCAGACTGTGGTGGTGTTGGACAGGTGCCAGGTGTGAATTTGTGTGAGTGTGAATGTGGTGGGTGGGCAGGAGTGGTAAACAGCATGGAGCTCAATCAACTTGCACAACTTAATTATGTATAATAAAAAGTCTGAAACCAAGCATCTTTCTACAATTATTAGGTTTGTAAGGACTGCTTTTCCATTTGATAAAGATTCTAGTATCAACTTTTTATAAATTGTGATCTCATGGATGATCGTGGATGTTCTGATAATCCTTGAGAAGTTAAACAGGTGAAATTTGAGACTCATTCCCAGGGACCCAGGAATTGAAAAAACGTGACTTCTTCCCACTTTTACCTGTTCCTCAGAGGAAACCATTGTAAGAGCCCTTTATTGTAAATAGTGGGAATGTTCAGCTGAGAAAGTATAATCAAATATTAACCTTATTCGTGAAAATCACTTCTGTGGTCCAAAAACAAGAGCGCTCCATTTAGCCTTGCATTCCTACAACAATGATTTTAACAGTCCATCGTGAGCGAAGAGTATAAAAAATTGATGCAGGCAACATTACCCACAATGCAACTCACAGTGCAACCCGACTGGCAGCAGTGGTCTGAGATTCAGGTGTGTTTTACTACAAGCGGCTATATGTAGCCTGGAGCAGATATGAGGAGCGGGCCAGAGAGGTCTGGTGAGTCTTTCTGACTCCACATCCCAAGATTATTTTCATTTTCATACTTGTAGGCATTTATCAAACTGCACACAACTCATGAAAGGCTATATACAACTTCTTTCACATATGCAGCAGCACTCTGCAAGACCTGAAATCAGATTTTGAAGTATAAAACCAGTATAAAGTTCAGCGTGAGTAAGGAGCTGCACCTGGAATCTGGTTTGTTGCTCCTTGGTTTTGATGCACAGATATGCACAGATATACTGAATCCCGACTGGCACTAACATCAACCTTTTTAGATGGTTTTGTATTAGCCCGAGGCCACTAATCCTCATCAAATACAGTTTTTTGTCAGTGTCATTATAGGCTGCTACCTCAGTTTTTAATACGCAGTGATCTTTGGCCACATGTTGCAACATTATTCAGATGAGTTCCACATAATCAGGGTATATAGATTTTAAATTTGGGGAAAACTGGCACTTGCTATTGGCAGATACCCTGCGTAGAGAAACAGTGCTTCCTGAGTTGAGGCTGGAGGAGACGCACATTTGGGCCAGTGGGTAATGTCCTTCCAATAGAGAAGCGACACAGTGACATAAATACATGCCATGAAAATTAGCTGGCCTGGCCTGCGTTTTATTACAGAGGTGTGGTAGTTGTACTTTAAATCTGAGTCACATAATAAAGCAATTTAATTGTAAGCGTAATTTGGAACTATATCACCGTAAATGCATCGTGACTTTCTGTGCTGGTGTCCCACCGCATGCAGCTGTTGCCATCTCTATTTTTTTCTCCCCTTCCCACCTCTGATCACACCTGACATCTGTCACATATTTACCGTTAATAAAGGTCATTTGCATATATTACCATTGCAATGGCACTCCAGTAATACGCAGCTCCAGCACTGATTTGTTTCACTGTGAGCCAAATTATCAACAGACACGAGCGCCGAGCTGCATTTGGATTGACGGCACGATCAACCTGCTCACAGCCGGTCGAGCACTTCAGCTGTTCGCCTCATCACGTTCTCTGTTTTTACCCTTAAGGTAAACTGGGGAAGCAGCAAGAACATCGGGGCAGCTTGGACAATCTGCCAAAGACTCGCGGAGAACGCCGACTGCACACGGTGACTAATAATTAATGGGGTGCATCTGGTGAAGCAGGCAGCCGGTCAGAGGGACTGAGGAGGTAATGAGCCACAGGTGTGCAGGGATTAGACTGTGGGAGCCTGGTGGACAGGTGAGGAATGACAAACACTCACAGAGGCTCTACCGCATATTCACGTGGAGGGTTGACTTTATTAGGTGCCATCTGAACCAGTTAATGGAGGGAAAGTGGGCTATAAAATCCTCTAACAGCGAATGTGCTCTGGTGTTGATTTACCTAATTCTACCGTGCCTCAAGGCCTGTGCTGGAGAGTGGAGGAGAGATCATCTACATGTAAGATTTTAGGAAGGCACATGACCGTTGATGAGTTTTTTGTGCTCAAAAACGTGCATGCACTGTGTGTGCCTGTAATCACAGTGATGGATGTTTCATGCAGAATGGCAGGTGATATCTGCAGCTACCTAACTATTGTTCAACAGTTAAGAGTAATTTAGTTGCACGTTAACAGACACACACAGCACTATCCCACGTGAAAAGATCATCCACCGTTGCTGTTGAATTGAAGGGGATTTCCTTCGAGTTGAGTTTTGATTAATGAGCAGTGAATCATGGAGCTTGTGAAGGACAGACTGTCATTCTGCCCTCTCAACAGCTGTGAGTAATATAGTGTGTCTCACTGCCATTCAGCCTCCAAGGGACGTGTTTATGTGTCTAGCATATTTTAACTAAGAGAGTTATAAACCCATCAGTCACATTTTAATAATGTTTTTCTCTCAAAACCAATTCCACTTAGTTGTTAGTGGGTATAAAAATGCTTCACACCACCCCACATGGTCACAACAGTGCACTCTACAAAGCTACACAGCAGCCCTGGAAGTGTGTTACATAAAGTTCAAAAAAATGAAACTAAACTAAACGTCCTGTAATAACACATAACAATCGCATTTATTATAAGTGTGCAGTTTCAACATTACTTCCCATAAAAATGTGTTTAAAGATGCTTCAGGAAACATACAACTCCAAGATGTGTTAACCTGTACCCTTCAAAATAAAAGTCTCTGCATAATCCACATATGAACTTACAGGAATTTATAGTATCCTGTTCATAATTTAGTGCAGTTACATACAGACTGCCTCATGTACTTTATACATAATGTACGCCGAGATAGGGATGAGACAAACCCAAAGAGGGGGAGATTAGGAGACTGACAGGTTGTAGCCTACTCTGCAAAAAATTCCACCTTAATAAGTCATTGAATCTCATATTCAATATTGAAATGTGATATTTATGAAAGCAAGAGAAGGTCTCTGCCGGTGGGGTGAGATAATTTAATCTGTTTCCAATACTGCTGAGCGTGTTTTTAAGAAACAGGCACTGCAGCCTCACAACAGTGAAAGAGAAAAAGGCACTTCATTCCATTGCTATCAAGAAAATAACACTTGATGCAAGAAAATCCTCCACACATGTTGACTTGCATTCGGAAGTGAAAGTCAGATTTTCACTTGTTTAGGAAAAACAAATCTTAAACAAATAAGAAATATTTAGAAGAACAATTGTTGATGTTTTCTGTAAAGCACCAGTTTGTCAAGTTCTCATTTTAGTGGCAGATGACTTTGAATGTGCATCCTGAATGTGCAATAATCAGAGATGTATTCATATTAATGCGCTGTGGTGACTTAAAAGAAGACTTGAAAGGAAGTCGTGCTCTGCGTCTGCGTGGGCTCTGAGAAAAGGTGTGTGTGTGTGTGTGTGTGTGTGTGTGGGGAGGAGAGGTGGGCTGTCAGTAACTGAGGATCTCACTTCAGTGTCCAGCCTGAGCAGCCGGAGAGAGACAGGGAGAGAGTGGAGGTGTGTGGAGAGGAGTGGGCGGAGGGAAAGGCCTTGAGAGGGATGGGAGGATGAATGCGGGGGAAGAGATAAACACACGGGAGACGAGGAGGGAAAAGAGTGGAGGTGCACCTCAATTCACATGAAGGATATGAGAGTTTCTCTGCTTATTGGCTACAAAGTCAAACATGTCAGTGTTCAATAGTTATTACAAAGGCCTGGGTGGTAACATCACCCTCGGGTGATCGCAGGTCTGTGCCTGAAATGAAACCTCTTGAATGCTCTTTAAACAAGACAGTCTTAATGGGAAATTCCAGTTTAGTTCATTTTCATTGTTTGGTTCCATTGAGTTATGCCCAGAGGTGCAGTAGAGAGTAAGCATCATTTCTAACATTTACAACCACTGGTTCGTCACTGTTCTGTCACAGTGTCCCCATGTACGCACAGAGCAATAATTAACCCACCCTCCACTCATCCTGCTTTGACACCTACAAATGTATGGTTGCATTGTTTTGTAGGATTTAATGTGTTTTGTGTGAAAAGGCTAGAACCCATTTTACGTTATTATAGGTTTATGTTTAAACGATTGCTCCTCCATTTTGCTATGAGGGAGAGTATTTTATAATTCTAATTTTCAAAGGTGGCTCTAAACAGGTATTTAATCTATGTTAGCCCAGAGCAATTTATTTCAAAGAACACTGTATCAAAGTCTGTCAGATGCTGCTGTAATGAAGTTGAGTAACTTTAGAAAAAAACTGAGTTGTACATATAAACTACATCAGCATAACTAATAGGACTTTGAAGAAATGTGGTCTGAACTATTTTTTTAAACTCTTAGTGAAGATACCATGTTCAATGTGACCCTTAAAAGATAGCTTACTGACTAGCCAAACTGCAAAATACTTGTAGCTGGAAATCAATATTAAAACCACTCCGTTTATTGAAACATGCATTTTAGAGACAAGATTTAGATTCCTTGTATCAAGTCAAATACATTTTAAGTGCATGTTCAGTTGTGTCTGCAGTTGTCTAAAATATAGTGTAAGGCAGTGTCTGCTTCTTTCTTGTACTGATCACCAAACCATCAGCCATTTGATCTAGTTTATTCAAACACTCTACCAGTTGTCATGAGCTCCAAACCAACCACACGTGTTCCTAATCCCATTTTTGCCAACCCCATAAAAGACCTGTTTACTGTGTTAGGAAACCCCCCTCTCGACATCATCAATAAGTCTCTCTGTTCTGGTCTCATTCCCACTGCTTTTAAAACAACCCTGGTTACGTCCTCTCTTAAAAGATAACCTTGATCCACAAACTAAAAAAAATATATTCAATACCAATCACAAATCTCCCTTTCATGTCCAAACTGTTAGGTAAGGTGGCTGCCAGCCAACTCACAGCCCATCTATCAACTTATAACCTTTTTGATAAGTTTCAGTCTGCACTAGCTAAGGTAACTAGCAACCTATTAATTGCAAGACCTGTGACAATAGATGTCAGAACAAAAGAGTGACCACTGTATCAGATGTATAGGAGGCATGTCCAACAGTGTCCCTAAAAGGAAGTAGAGAATGCAGAATGAAAAACTTAGAATAAAAAAATTTGAACAGGACAAAAAGCTTTATTAAAACTACATTTTTTATGTGTTTAAGGAAAAGGAAGACCGTATGAATAAAATTTAACGATTCCAATTAGGTTTTTTCAAGTTAACTTAGTTTGATTCACTGCCATCGATCATTTTTTAAATCAGAATTTTGACTTGTCATCACAAGAAAAGCACACACAATAACATTATTGGCGACTCTGGTCCATTTAGTGTGTGCCAGTAAACCATTACAGTGAGCCAGCATGCACAACAATACCAGAACCCTGGAACCTGTACAACCAAATGGATCGGAGCCATTATTAATGAACTAATCACCTGTGTTCACCAAGCCGTGATGTCGGCTGTGAGGAGCCAGTATTGTGGTGTTTACTGATAATTCATGAAGTGTTTTATCCAAGGTCCACTGACTGTTGCTGTTGGCTTCACCTCGCATCCATACAGTTGAGTATATCTATACGGTGAAGTGCTGTGAAGTAACACTTCCTCTATCTTCCTCTTGGCTCTCCCTCTTCTCTATAGCTTCCTCTCTGCACAAAAGCCAAACCTCTCTGTGTAAAGATAACCATAGAGGGTGTGTGGGAATGAGTCTGCAATTACAACAAGGAAATATATTAATTAATTGAACTGTAAAATCAATTGTTACAGCGCTTCGCAAAAAAACAGCATCAACTGCAGTTACGTTGATGGTGAGCCAAAAGGGATTTTAGGGTCTGGGAACACTGATAGCGCATTGATCTTCTTTTCTTTTAACCTCCCTGTGCATCTATTTCTCTTTTCTTTGTGGGCTCCTCTCATTCTTTTGGAATTCTGTCTCTCTTCGTGTCCATCTGTCTTGTCCTGTCTGGTTTCACAGGTCAGAGTTATGGCTTGTTGTTTTGTCCTCTTTGTGTTTAAGCTTTGCAGCTTTTTGCCAGAAATTGTTGCACAAACTATGTTAAACATGAAGAGTTACTTTATATTTACTGGTTGGGCGTTAAGTTGCTTTATGTCAATAAAATGATTAAAATCTGATATCTCAGGTCTTATCTTCTCCGCCCATGACTTCTCCCCTCCTTCCTTTCTTGACTGTCCTAACACTGTTACTCATTGCTTCACTGAGAGTTCCCATTGTTAGACTTACTGTGTGCTTCTGTTCAAAGTTTGGCCTTGTGTTTAATCACTGTCTCTTTGTGGTTTACATTCCTTATTCTCAGGAGAAAAGGAAGGCGCACTCTTGCCAATTTCCTTCTTGGCCAAGCAAAACTAGCTATCAACACTACACACAAGGCTACACACAGGGAGAGGATGCTATTGATCTTCTAACTTCGTTCCAAACCTTGGTAACAACAAGAATTTCTTTTGACCTAATGTATCATCAAAGAGAACAAAAGAGAAAAATTATATGTTCCTGTCCTGGTTTCTCTCTTTCCACCCTCACACTCATTTGTTGTACCGAGGTTTCACCTGAATGGGCCAAGTGTGCTGTGGCCTGCATGGTTTGGCTGGTGACACAAAACGGTAAGTTTGAAAGCACAGGAGCCAAAAAGTCGATCGCAAGATTCAGAGGGAAAGTAAATAATAAAGAGTACCGTCCATAATACTATGATATTTTACTCTGAGGATGGCTTTGAAAAACATGCCGCATGCAGCGTGAAGATTTAACCATGAAATGATTCTTCTTTAGGACTTTACTTTTGCCTTTACCTCAATGCTTTGTTCACTTTCACTTTCAAAAAAAAATATCCAATTTATGTTTCTCATGACAGGCTCAGCTCAGACCTTCACATCAGCTAATTATACAGAAACAGATAATAAATAAATAAATGGAACCAGTGCTTCTAAAATTAATTTAATTATTAATTATTTGATGCTGTTAAACTGAAAATGTGTTAAAACAAGTGCAAACGAATGTAGAATAATGACAACCTAAAGGAAATGTATCTATAAATATATCTAGTGCACAACAGCACAACGTGTCTGCATAAGACCCCATAAAGTCTCAGCAAACCAAAAATAGAAAATGGGGAAATATGATCTGGCAGCACTTTGGTTTAGCTGTCAGCAGATATAAGCATTCATTAATGTATTTGTCAACAGTTTTAACTCCTCATGTTGACACCTATAGGTGGAGGCTGCTGTATTAAGATAATGAATGAAAATATAGTGAAGCTGTAATGACATAAAATATGGCCTCACAGGAGAAGTTTTAATTGCTGACATTAATAAACACTTAAAAATGTCCCTGTGCAGTGTCCTCAATCTGCATATAAATGACATGACTTCAAATTGTGTGCAGTGCATCTGCTAAAGTCAAATTTTGCATGCATGTGGTACCACGCATAAACAGGTGAGCGAGAAAGTCCTTGAAGGTTGAGGTTGGTGGATGGGTCAAACAAACACATATACAGGACTTTCAGCCAGGAGGCCAATGTTCATGTCCCATGTGAAACTAAAAGTCGGTGTTGACTTCTTTTGATGTGTCCATAGGTTAATGGATGGAACATAAGTGATGCTACTTATGTAATGTAACTAATACGACAGAGGTGGCCTGACTACAGATGTGCTCTCCATAGAGGAAGGACTGGCAACCTGCAGGCAAAATTGGACTTTGGCATATGAACTGCACACAGTTTGATAGTCAAAAGTTGTGGTTTCTATATGAAGATTGATGAGACCAGGTTGCCTTGTAGCTGCATACTACCACATTAAAGTGTCTTATATACCATGTATGAAATATGTATACTCTGTGTATACTGCTTATAAATGCTGAACAGGGGGACTGTGTGTTACCTTTGAGGGGGTAATAAGATAATAAGATAAGATAAGATAAGATAAGATAAGATATACCTGTATTCGTCCCACAGTGGGGAAATTTACATTGCACAGCAGCAAGGGGATAGTCAGTAGTTGATACAGTATAAACAGAGGGTTTAAAAAGTATTAAAAAATATATTTACATTGAATCTAAGGCTAAGAAAAAGTATTTTCAAAATTTCAATATATACCCCATGAAATGGGGATGGAAATAAATATGAAATTAAATATGAACAGATATGAAGTATTGCACATTGAGGTAATGAAATAATGAAATATTGCACAGTGAATAAAGAATATGAAATCAGTATATACACTAGAAGTCAAATCAAGTGAATATGAACAGCCCAATATCAGAAAATCACAAATTTGCCTCAAGGATATATACAAAGGTCAAGCTACCATCACAATTCAAAGCAATGGACCCTTTAAACCCTATATCATGTTCAAATTGATTGAAAGATCTCTTAATACAACGACTAACACTAAATCATAAAGTCTGACACACAGTGTTTTCTGATGCTGTTAAAGACTTGTTTAAATCGCTAATGCCTTTTTAATTTTTTAAATCTGTAAATAAAATCAGCAGTCTTTAGTATATGAATTTAGTTAAAAGAAAATCGTGGGTTCTTACAATTTAGGCCTTATTTTTGTAGTAAATATTGAATTTATTTAAATCCCCTGAATTATCACATTTATTTAAGATAAGATAAACCTTTATTCGTCCCACAGTGGGGAAATTTGCAAATTTGGAGGAGAAAACAAAGATGAAGGTTTCAAATATTAAGTGTATGCTGTAAACATCCATCACAGTTTACACCCTGACATCCTGATTTAACCTTTGACCTGTTGTAGTCATCATGTGCACCGTTTCCCTTTGCAACCAGACGTTATTAGCATGTCATGTGTGCTTACTATCATGTGATTTAGATAATCTATCCAATCTGATGGCTAGTTTACAGTCCTGTCTGATTGTCTGACTGCTTGTGTTTCCTGTCCCATCAGACTATGTTGCAGTGCTACCACTGTGTTTCAGCAAAAAAATCACAACAATAGAAATAACTTCAACAGCTATGAAGCTAAGATCCAAGTTATAATAATCTGAAATGATCCTTTAAGTGTATATGATCAGAGAATATATAGTAATGAGCCTTTAAAATGTAAATCGAATTAAAAGAGTAACATGGTGCTGCTTTTGTAGAAATGAGACAAGAGAGGTTTACCTTTGTGTTTGGACTTTCATAGAAATTGATTTTAAAGTGTTGAAGTGAGTTAAACACAGCAGTTAGGGAGGGAATGAGCGATGTATTGTCTTTGAACAAAACAAATACACAGTGCTTTTCACAGGCACTTACTTTTTGCTGGAGTGGAGTTGTTTCATCCCACAACAGTTTTTTTGTCTCTCTGTCCTCCCTCTGCCAGCTTTCACCTCCTCCTCTCCGTCTCCCTCCCAGTCTCCCACCATAATCCAGACTCTCTTACTAATGAACAATTCTGCCTTTGACACTCAGCTCACAGCGGCGAGGCTATGGGAAAGAACAATGCGCCTGTGCCAAGTTCTTAGCCAATTTCAAACCTCCCAATGCCAAACTTTGGAGTGCTGCTTTAAAGCCAGAGTTCAAAACAGGCAGGGGACATATTAGGTTGTAAATGTTCAGGCACAGATATAGGAGCTCAAAGAGATTATGTGGATTTCATTTGAATTTCCTGTGCTTAAGTCAAACCTCTGGGCCTGTGGACGAAGGAAACAAGCATGAGAGACTAAGTGAGTGCAAGTTCAAGTTCAGAGAATTTTCTCTACTTATTCCTCACCCCACAGTTTTAGTCTAATTCATTTTTCTCTTTGTTTTGAGGGAAGATATGAAAGAAGTGACCTATGTAATCGATTTTCTTCTGTCCCTGCAAACTGGGATCAAATCAAATGTTACTGACATGTCATTGGTCAGGTGGCCTTGAGGTGGCCATTTTGGATGTCATTGAATATGTTAATTACTGATTATATCTGCTATTGAATAACCCCAACGTATGCTAACATGTAGGTGTTTTGTTAACTAGTGTTTCAAATGATATTTTCCATAACTGGTGAGTATCCCAGGTATTTGTATTTGCTAACTCATCACACACTAGCTACCAGGGCTCCCACAGCCAGAGGAAACCTCTTGGACAACCATCTTCTTTTCTGGGTGGGACTTTCCTTGGTGTGCCCCCCCCATTTTTTGTGCCCATTAATCACCATAAACAGTAATGGGAAATAATGGAAATATTATTGATATGAATTAGAAACTATATATCATTTAAATTTTGTGAGAGGCTGTTGCAGCTCTTGCATTATTATTCTTATGCAATTTGTTTTTAATTTATCCAATAAAACCACAGCATTACACACAGAGCTATGTTTTTGTGCATAAGACTTCCATAATGCCCTCGCAACATGTTAAATCGCATCCTGTGACATTACATCAGTGAAAAAATATGACAGTATCAAAACAGCATTTAAGAAATGTACTTCAGCCATCAAGATACTTACACTGACAGCACAGAGTCATCACTCATGGCAAAAACAGTTTTTAAGTGCTGCAGTTGGTTGAAAGCTGTGTTTGAACTTTATTGCTTTTATAGCAGAGGGGTTGTTTGAGTCCAGTCCAAACCTTCAGCCACAACAGATCAATACAGACAAATTACTATAGGAAATATTATAGGAAACCATCTGGAGAGCCAGCGCTGCTTGCAATACTTAAAATAAAAGATATTGCATGCAGTGGTAGAGGTGGGGTGTAACATGACAGAAAAAAAAAAAACCCAATACAAACACACCTCTGACACTTGGGGGTGGGGGTTGCTGCAGCACCCTCAGCACCTCTCCTTACTGCATCTGTGTCTGACAGCGACGTCTCATTGTGGAATCTCCTCAGGACCAGCCGAGCCTTCGTGCATGTTGCATCAAAATACCGTGGTCAGTGGAAACTTTCCTCAATAATCATAACTGTTAATCAGGGTCATATTTTTCTGTTTCCTTGAAAATTAATTTTGGGAGGTTGAAGGGTGAGCAATGGGCATGAGATGCGCCATCTGTGGGCACTGGAATGAAATGCCCCAATGCCCGTTGGTGATTGCTGAAGACAGTCAATCTGAACACACAGACATGGTACACATATTTTTAGAGTCAGTGCAACTTACACTTCTTGCTGATATCACAATTTCAGATGTCCATTATGAAGAAAGGTGCATGAATATGCTTAGAAATCCACAAACAAAGATGCTCTTTAGCTCCAGAAATTGCTAAGAAATCATTATGATTTTGCATTTTTTGTCAGCATCAAAGTAATTCAGTGAGCTAATTGTGCATACTTTATATTGCGTTTGTCAAAATGTAAATGGTTGAACAGTCTTGATATTGTCTGAGGAGGGACCCACAGAGCCACATATTGAAACCTTTGTAAATTGAAATTTTGGATGCTCATCAATTATTTTCATTTTATAGGTGTTGTGTCCAAGATTAAGATTTTCTCATCTATAATGTGACACATCACAGGCCACTGCTACTTTTTAGTTTCCATTGTAGGAATCTTTGACTGACACTCAAATAAAAAACACTATATATAATAAATCAGGAGTGATTTGAAGCATTCACAATGTGTAGCAGCAGCTCCAAGGAGACAGTTTCAAGTGCAGCTTGTATGGCCACGCAGACGTAAGTATAAGTTGGGTAAGTTGTGTGTCACAAGCTGTCACAGCTGAGCCACTATTGTGAACAGTCCTTGCAAGTAGAAAAGTAGTAGACATTGGCAACTTCTGCGTGACATAATGTTTTTGCTCCAGAGCCACTCGACCAAGAGTACCACTGTTGCCATGTTTATTCTCGATCTCTGCATCGACAATGCTGAGGACTGAAATATTGATAATACAGTATATCTTGTTATGATTTCAAATGTTGAACTCCAGATAACCCTCCATTAAAGAGGGCTTCTCTTTTATGACTTATTCAGTTGTATTCTGCAAGAAAGACAACTCTATCCAATCCTCTTTCTGGCATTTGGGCGCCACTCATGCTGTGATCCTCAAACATATCGTCACAAGAGAGAATTTCAGATTCCTTTTGCTCTCATGCTGGATTTCCTCTCTCTTTCTTGTCTCACACAGTTTTGTCTTTAATCTGTCCATTTGTCTTTTCATCTTTTTACCATCTCTTTGCTCTCTCGTCTTGTTTCCCTCTTTCTCTGCAACATCGTTGGTGCTCAGCGAGAAAGACGTCGCCATCGGGAGAGAAGTAGACCCACTGTTGCTCTTTTGAAGCATCACACAGCTTACAGCACAGGGGCACTGCTATGATCAGAGGGGAAGACTGTGAGGGGGGGGATGAACAGAAAGGCAGAGAGACGAGAGGAAGGGGGCTGACATTTGGAAGAAACATGGGCTCAGGGGTGGGCAGAGATATGGAGACAGCATTGCTTACAAACATATATACTGTGTGAAGAAGTAAAAGTTGGAGAGGACGTGCAAGAGAAATTCTGTATATTGCAGGAAAACGAATGAGAAACTCTGCACCTGGGCAAAGAGAGAGATCATGGGGTTTAAGACACAGCGAGTACGAGAGAAAAGAGCCTGAGGAGGGATCTTCCTCCTCCGCCTCCTTATCTCCTGTTCCCAGGGTTTACGAGTCTACCAGAAGACTCGGCCACTTTACAGAACATTCACAACTTTATACGAGAGTGAGACAAGCTGGAGAGGAAATGAGGAGCAAGAGGTGAAAAGGAGGAGAAGAGAGCATGGGAGAGCCAATCTGAAGGAATAAGGTGGAAGGGTATGTGAGAAGAAAGGAAAGGGAAAAGAAGAGGCGCTTGCTTTCTTTATGATAATGAGATGAGATGACTTGCAGAATATCAGGATCATGTGTGTTTAAGAAGTGAAGACGATTACAAAAAGCCATTAGGATTCTAGTGAGCTAGGCTAAACGCAAAAATAATCTCCAAAAATATTGAACTGTTCCTTTATGTAATAAACAGCCATTCCTCTCTCTCCCTCTCTCCTGACCACGTTTCTCTGGCTTGCTCTCGAACAGGTGTAGCCTCTTCTCAGGCATTCAGCTCCGACGTGCTTGGCCTCAAACATCAGCTCCAGCCTCTCATGCCTGTCCCTGCCTGTCCAACACTTGGCAGGCTCTCCAAACAGCTCCTCTTGTACTCTGACTACCTAAATCAAAATGTGACCAGTGTTTGTCAGGACGGCATTTCATGGCTGCTGTGAAGAACCCCAGAAAGAGCGTTTAGATTAGGTGACACTACAAGCTGTGAACAAGCTATGTTTATGCAGGGAGAGCACATTTTAGTCTTTACTTTTTAAAATACAGTATTGGGGGGAAACATTCATGATTAAATTTAATTTCCACTTGTAATGAAGGTTGCACATTCAGAAAAGGGATGCTGCTGGGAAATATGAATTATTGTCAGAATACCTTTAAATTAAGCTTTATTTTAAAATTTATTATTATTACTATGATTTTATCATTATGGAAAAAACAAATGAGAGCGAAAGTTGCACTAAACCTGCTAGAGAAGAAATAACACAAGAACTCTTGCTGTTTTCCTTTCTTAAATGGCATTATGTTATAAGATGATTTGTTAAAAACTGTTCCCATTGATGAGCAAAACCACCCTCTTCACAGCCCATCAGTGGGGAAGGGCATTGTGAGACACAGGATTGTAGTCTGTCAAGTTCATACGAGGGTTCAGAAATCATGTATGTTTTTTTGTAATTTTATGTTGTCCCAAAACACGAATCAGCTGCTGTGTAGTTAGAAAATAAGCAAGGAAAAAAAAAAAAAACGGGAAAAAAAGAGAGTAGTTGGCGAGAAATGCAGTTGGGGCTGGTGGCCACAAGGGGCAACAATGAGCCCATGTCACACTTGAAAACAACTTGGACAAACAAAACAAAAGTGACATTTATGCTTTTTGTGTGTGTTTTTAAGCAGTATTTTTCAGTTTTATAAGAGAACAGTACATCTGGTTAACAACTCCACCCCAGCACACGGCCACTTCCCAGAGACTTTCTATCGGACCTTCCAGGACTGTCACCCACGCTGTGTAAAAAAATAATATCCACACAACAAAACACAATCTAACAATAAGTGGCGGTATTTTTTTTTCTTTCAACTGTTTTAGTGCAGTTTTTCTGAGGACCTTTGTGGAAGTTTTCCTACTGTATTTGACATGAGCACCAAATAAACACCACTGCTTCCTCCAAAAATATAATCTAATTTTTCAGGCCCACTTTAGCCTCTTTCTGCCATCCTCCGTCGTTGAACAGGAAAATCTCTCTCTCCACTCCTGTGTTTTATCTACACCTCCATGCTGTGAACGATGTTGGACTCACGGGGTGAAATCAATGATGAGTAAGAGCTTTCAACTTGATTAACCCACTCTGTCGGTTTAATACATCCATTTACATTCCACACACTGTTCCTTTCTATTTTTTGCTCAAGCTTTTGAACGAATTAAGATCATTAGTAATTTATCATTATGCAATGCTTCGCAGTGTTTTTCCAGCACTTAAGTGTGTGTTCCCACAGGCTCTGCAATCTCCCAACCCTTGCATTCTCCTTTTAAATCCCTCCCCACTAATAATTATGTCTCTTTAAAAGTGAGGGAAAAAAACCTCTGTCTGGCTCTGTAACAAATCAATAGTAGTGTTTCTAAAACTGTCTTGGCTCCCAAATGTTTTGTTTGTTTTCAGGGCAAAACAGGTGATTTCATCCGGGGACCATTAACATAACGAAAACCACCTGTTTATACCAGAACCAATGGATTTCTGTCACTTTCACCATCTGGCATCCCCTTTTTAATTAACCCCAATACATGCAGGCAGGGATGTAAAATGGTGACTGCAGGTGGGAAATGTGACAGGTAAAAATACTAATAAAAAAACAATGGACAGCATGAAGCAGCCTGTTAGCCTGAGGGAGGACCAGGAGAGGCATTTTTACGCCTACACACAACAACAGACATACTCATATATGCATATGAGAACAGCTGGGAGAGCATTGCCGTTATAATTATAGAGCGATTATCTGTGATATCGGCTGATGTTGGGAGCTGTGTAAAAATCCACAGCTTTACTGAATGATGGAAAGATGGGAAAGGAAACATTGACAGATGAGGTAATATAGGGATATGATGTCTCAACAGAACACTCACTGTGTACTCTCGAGTTAGTTACTGCATAAAGCAAAATGAGTGCGTTGCTGATTTCTTCATTTTAAACCTGGTTGTTCTCCCATGCTGCTTATGATTTATAGGACAGAGTGGTAGTCTGTGTAGATATGGTGTTTGTAGCCACAGCAGGTAAGCCTCATATATCATGTGATCTCACTAGAAAAAGAACAGTGTTGGTCATTTGGTCAGGAGATGCATAAAACTGTCTGTACCGCTGTCATCAGTGGTCCAGCTTCTTTGCCATAGCTCTATGCGTTGATGCTGAAAGTGTTCAGTGCTGTAACGGGACCCTGTCCTACGCTTACTGTACACAGCAAGCCGTTGCCTTTAAGCCAAAGAATAAAGAAGCAAGACACTTTCAGGCTTTGGCCAGTTTCAGTCATGTACCAGAAACATACAGACACTGAATTTGGTGACACTCGCTGCTGCAATTTGTTTTGCGTTAGTAGTTTTTTTTTTTTATTTACAACAAAAAATAATACGCATGTCGAATCATCACAGTGAGTAAAGTAAAACACTGCACAATGCCTAATACTGGAAAATCTGGCTGACATTTATTATATTTAGCGGTTTACACCTGATTTATATTTAAGCATCATAACACTCAAAACTTCATGTCCCAAATGGTCTACAGACAAGCAACCTTTTGGGGTCGTGAAAAAATGCTGTATTCTCTTAGAGGCAAAGTCTAAACAGTGTGATGTTGTTACAGCATCTCAACACCCTGTTGGGAAGATGCCGGTGTGGATGGCTACTACATCTGACACTTGAGACGTTTTACTAACAGTCAAAGATTGGTTCCTTGTGATCATGATGCTTCCTTAGCCTTAACCAGGTACTTTACCAAACTAAAGTAAAGCAATCCTTAGCCAGAGAACGTGGATCAGACATGATCTCAATCAAAGTCATTACGAAGTGGAACCCTTCATAAACACCACGGTTTATTTTCTTCTGTCTACATCTCTGAATTCATCTATGGCTGTATCACACTCCCTGTCATATACTCATCCAGAATAAGTTACAATGAATCCAACAGTAGAATAAAATTCAATTTCTAGATCCCATTATACACCAGCACTTGTAGACTATGGGTGAGAGCCATAGTGGCCTTACTTCTGTGACACTCATGTTAGAAGTGCTACCGAGATGAGATTATATCTGAGGGCAGAGGTTTTTTGAGGGCCCGTGAGTGAATGTAATTCAGTTTGAAGAAGGTGACATGAGGGCCTCCTTGACAAAATTAGTCTACAGTGGTAAGTGGGGGCTTTGTTCTGACTGGAGTAGGGAGGTCAAAGGTTATTAGAGCTTTGAGGAGCCTGGAGAGAGAGGAGTTGAGATGATCATGGACCACGGGGGGTGTGGGACCGCACCGTGACCTGTTCAGTCTTTCACAGGACCACTGTCCTTGATTCAAAATCTCAGAGAGCAAATTCAAGAGGAGGAAAACTAAATCACAGTGGGGAAAAAGGCAGGTGATAGACAACATTGTTTCAGCAAGGGGGCAACATAAAGCTGCTGTTGACTGAGGCTTCAAACCTTAGACTGCGACAAGAGGTCAGAAAAAGAGCAGGTGGAGCAACACATTATTTACTTTTATGTATCTGTTGTTTCTCAGAGAGTGGAAAATCCTGTCCACTTCTTCCCTTCCTCCTGTCAGCAGCACTGGACCGTACTGTCGGGCTAGATCTGCCTTCTATCATTCTTTGTCTCTCTGTTGTCCCTTTCCATATTAATGTCCTGTACGCAGACCTCCTTCTCATTTTCTCTTTAATACTAACACCACACTACATTCTCTCAGTCTTTCTTTCTTGCTATCTTTCTACTACTTTTTTTTCTTCATTCAAGTCTTTGGACTCATTTTTTATTCTCATTCCTTCTCTTTTTGTCTTCCTCATGACTCATTCTGGTGAAGCTTCAGCCCCCCTCTTCTGTTCTATTGCCATTTTTCTCAGTTCCTTTCTCCTTGTTACTTTCCCTTTCCTCACCTCTTACATTATTTCTCCCTTTTGCTTTCGGTCTCTTAGCCTGCGATCCATGTTTTCTGTCAGCATAAGAGGGTTTTAAATAACTGTGAATGGCGAGGTTGGCAGGGTGCAACAGGAGATCTTATCTGGCACTTAAACGCCCACCTAACCCACGACTCTAATTCCTCTTTTTGCTTAAAGCCATGGTGAGGATTTAATGTTACCTCTGCAATGTTGAAGATGTGAGAAAATAGAATAGATATACTCAAGCTATTCCTTTCAGTGGTGTTCAGGTTAGAATGACGGCTGATTTAAAACTGGAGTTTGTAAGAGGCGCTGACAAAGTTTAACAGAGCTAGTGTTGACTTTCAGACCCGCTCCCTTCAGCAGACTATGACCAGAAGGGATCATTTCAAATATGTTTAACGACCCATCCCTAATTTGTCCTACAAAACATTTCAAGTTCGTGTCCCTTTTATTAGGACACAACAGGTGGCGTTTTAGTGTGGCTTTAAATGTCTTTGACATTTTAAACAGTTACACTTCCACACACTACCATTCATCTATCCATTGCTCAAATTAGTGAAAGTGCACTAATGGAAAGTGAAGACAAATTACATCAGTACTCATTATAAGTTACCACAGTGGATCAGCAAAGACAAGAAAAAGTCACCAGACTGGTTAAACTGAGAATCTTCTGTGCAGGAGAAGCTGAGAAGTTCAGGGTTGTGTTGAAGGAAGGGTTTGAAGCAGGTTTTTGGCTGGCATGGAAAATTAAAGTCAACCCACCCCAGGGGCCTCTGATGTACGCCCAACACTTGCGCCTATTATGTAATTCGTCATATCAGAATAGGCCTCTGTCCACTTTCCCAGCACCCATGCAATAAATCACACCTGGTATTAACATGTGGTCTGAAGTGTCCTATCTGAATAAGCACACAAGGCTCTCAACGACTGTCGTTAAACATCCAGGAGCACCTGCATACTAAGTGGTATCATTGACTCGGTCAATGGCCCCACAGAGGATAAGTACCTGGGTTTCTGTGCCTGTCAGTCAGAGATGAGAAGTGAAACGTCTTCACAAACCAAAGTCTAGTTGCCTTTGATTCAACTCTGACTTGAATACCGTGACCTGGATGATGGGAAGACATATCTGAATAAGGAAAAACACATGTTAATGCAAGTGTACATGCACAGAGAATGCATTGTGATTGGACAGGCCAGACCAGATTAGAGCTGATGTCAGTCAGGTGTAAATACAATCTTTACAGCATAGCTTAATTCATAAGAAAAAAGCCTGGTCAGCAGAATGAAAGGTCACTAACTCTGCCTCCTCCTGGAGGTAGCGTGGGAAGACCTGTGTGCCATGTCCTAACTAACTAATTTGCTGATCTGATCAGAGTGACAGAATTGAGCTAACAAGCAAGCTTATTAATGCCAGATGTAAATGCAAAGGCCCATGGATGGGATGCCATTATTACATGTTTCAGACAGATCACGTCTTAACGCCAAGTATAAATGGTGACTGAGTTTCAGAGTCCTGGTATTGTGCATACTGGCTCACCGCAACACTGTCACAGCTGACTTGGATACCATCATTAATCATATGCCATGTCTACTGTGAAAACTAATGGCACACTCAGATACTGAAAATGAACTTAAAAGTTTGTCTCCGCAGGAGGTGTTTCCCAGTCCATCTCATGTATCTGACTAAAGAGACAGACTTTTATTTTAATCAATGCCGCTCTCTACATGGGCCATGTAACAGGTTGAGTTTCACTCGTTAAATACACGTAACTGACAAGTCTATTTTTTAACCCTGTAACTCTAGTGATTGCGTGTTGGGTTATCAGAACTACCAAAACATAGGTTAGAAGGTGCTCCTGCTAATGCTTGCTCTACCCCACCTATGTATCACACAGAGTAAGGTGCACTTAATCACCCACACCATTTGAGGCTGTTGCCACAGATGCATGTCGCCACATTAAACACTAAGTGCAATTCCAACATGTGTCAATTTTCTGAAGTGCCTGACATGTTGATTGATGATGAAGATGTTGCTGGAACAAAAACAGGAAGTCTGCACCAAGAGTTTGGATTGAAACATATTTTGTGTCAAACTGGATTGTCAATAAAAGCGAAACATGGAACTTTTCGTGAGTTTCACTGAAGACGAATGACAGCTTTTTTTTATCAGGTGTAACTGTGCTCCATATTCACCTGACACACCTATGTTTATATGCACTTCATGTTGAGACTCCATTTGAATGCGAGACATATGCCGGGTGGAAGGGCTGCTTCAGTCTGGCAGCCGACAGAGTGTGGACGACACCGAGGGCAGGTGTGTCACCTCTCTGTCCACCTCGCACTGAGCCCCCTGTTGTGCTTGTGGCCAGTGTGACTCTGACAGGCTGAAACTGGTGTGTGAGCATGAGATGCCAGCTGTGACTCATCCAGTCGCTGCTCTAACGCTGCTGTAGCCTCAACTTGTTTGTTTTCATGGGCAGTGTTCACGTTGCTCCGCATTACAGTTCACATGAAAATAAAACATGAGCAAACTTTAGAGAGCACAGCATGAAAAGAGACTTTTTTCACACTAACCCAACACATTAGAAGTTAAGATCAAGAGCCTAAAATTAAATTCAACCTTTTATTACATGCCACAACAATTTAATGGAGTGATATAGCTCAGACATAGAGTGTACTTGTGCTTTCTTCCCTCATTAGTCACATGGTACTATTTTTATCAGGTCACCAGGTTCAACCACTTATTTGTTGCTAAGAAACTTTCATTTGGAGAATTCACCATGTCAATAAGCCTTAAACTGAATGTGACTGCAGTGAAGTGCAGATGAAATTATTGTGACAGACACCATTATGAACCTGCAGAAGATGAACAAAGGGATGCAATTTTAAAACACCGTTTAAAAAATGAAGATGTGAGATGGTCAAAACTTTGAACTCTGCCCTCTGACATGCCTCTCCAGCAGTTAAAGCTGGGGTGAGTCGTTCTAATCCAACACACTGTTTTTCAGTAAATATCTACTCACGGTTCTGTGTGCGCTGAAAACAAAATCTGTGCTAAGCCCTGGCTCTGTAAATGGAAAACAAACAAATTGTTGGCATTTGTGCTCATGGACAGAAGACGTTATGTTGTTAACGTAGCATTGTGTTACGTAAATGTTACTTTGCCTGTTTGGCAAATTTAAGAGTGCAAAATGTTAACTAACTAACAAAACAAAGAACAGACACACCGAGAACACAGCACAGATGTCCTGCACTAAGATGCCACAGACGGCACACGGCAACTTGCTTGAGGGTTGGCCCAAGGCTAATTCATTAGCTGGCTTAATTAGCTAGTTAATGAAAAATTGGGTCAACTAGCCAGTGACTAGCTGTCACTGAAAGAGAGCACACCCTTATTTTGCATAACTTAAAGCCTCAATATATTTTAAACAAATGAGTTATATAAAAAAGTCAACCCCGTACTCTTCTCATGAACACGGAAGTTAGCTATTGAGACCAAAGCTGTGCTTTGTACCAGGCTGTAAACATGTTTATGTCTGCTACGCATTTCAATATGGGGTCAAATGGGAGTTATGCCCTTTTGGAACCAGCCTCAAGTGGTCATTCAAGTAACTGCAGTTTACTACACTTTTGTGTTGGCTTCATTTTTTAACTCCAGAGGTTGCTACTTACAGGTAACATTAAATCATGTGCCCACAAACATCCAACTTTCTAGCTTGCCAAAATATGCAGGTAGTGTGGCCGAGTGGTCTAAGGCGCTGGATTAAGGCTCCAGTCTCTCAGGAGACGTGGGTTCAAATCCCACCACTGCCAATTTAATATAATGTGATAATGATGGTTAGGCATGGCTTATACACACAGCTCCTGCTTAATTTAGTATTTATGGCCACTAATCAAAACCAAAAGATGGTGTCTTGATGAATGATCTTGTAAGTGAGGTCACTGAGGACCAAATGCAAACTCAGTCTTTGTCTTGGGCATCTGTGGTTCAATGGGAAAGTTAGTGGTTTGATCCCTGGCCCCTGCAGTCTATGTGTTGTTGTCACGTGTCAAGTGTCTTTGGGCAAGATAGTGAATATTGCTCATTGGTATGTGAATGTATTGGTTTTGGTGTTGAGTTCAAATATCAACAATATCAACTTTCTCCAAAATGACTCACTCCACCTCTAATAGTGCAGGAACAACCCATTCAGCTCATGAAGCCTGGTCAGATCCCTCTGTACTGAAGAGCCGCAGGCACTCTAAGGTTTATAGTGGTTAAACTGACAGCATTAAAAATTAACCAGAAAAGTACAATATTTCTACTGTATGTCTCTCATAGTCTCAACTCACACTGGGGGGAGAAATAAATTCCCCTTACCTCCAGGCTTGAGCTCCAGAGAACAAATTCCCTCCATTGAGAGTAAAGTAAGGCAATTTACTCTCCATTTCTTCTCAGTCTGCCGATAAATATCGGGCTTCAATTAAACATGTTGTATTATTCAAATATTGTTGGAGATCTGGTTTTAAACAAGCGTCTTGACTCAGGGCCACAGACCAAGACTTATATCAGCTAATTGAGAGTCTTAATCAGAGTCACATTAGAAGATCAATGTCAATTTTCTGGGATGTATTTAGCTTAGCTTAGCTTAGCACAAAGACTGGAAGCAAAGGCTAATGGCTAAACTTGCTTGGACAGGAGTTACAAAAAGCAATGCTCTGAAACAACTCCAGAGACTGATCTTGACACAGTCTTGTCCTTAAAACACTCCCGACACATCAGATATGTCCACTTCGTCAGTGGCTGCAAATCAGTGACGTGTGGTGAGGTTCATGACTGGTGAGGCAGTGACTCCTCTGGAGTCGGATGTAAAAATATATGAACCCAAAATAGAAGCTTATATTTCAATTTTGCCCTTGCCCTTAATTGAAACATTTTGTTGTTTTCAAAGCTTTTAATTATGCTTTAATCAATTCCACACTGTTCAACAATACAATAACAAGAAAAACAAAAGAATATTTAATATAAGGTCAAATTAGATTTTTTTAATTTAAATGGGTTTTTTTTGGCTGATCTCTCTTTTTTAATTAAAATTGAAAATCGTGTATGGTCTTACCTTTATTTGTATATGAGGTCCATGTGCCTGTCCTTCTCCAAGAATATCTCCGTCACTCTGTTGTAAAAATCGTCCTTGTTTGCTTTCATTTTTAAAAGTCTGGCTGTCGACGTGCACCTGCTCCCCATTGTGCCTATGGGGCTCAACACTCCCCCTTATCAGTGCAGAACGGTACTTTCTGCCTCACCCTGTGCATTTTCACTGCGCATTTATGGCCGATCAAAAAGACTAGATATGTCACACACATTCATTATATATATTAGACAGACTGTGGAATGGCAGCATGTGTAGGACATGTGTAATCAAACATGTATATTGGTGATAGAGAGACAGCAATAGGCATGCGCCAACCGCCTGCGTCAGTCAGTGTGTGTGTAGCATCGCTGCCTCACCTCTGACGCCCTTCTCCCTGTGTTTGAACAGGAAATGTGTCGATTTAGTGATTTTGACCATAGAAATGTTGAAATCATACAGAAAACAAATTTATAGAAGAGTCAAGTGGACAAACTGATTTTCTCTTATCATTGTTAGTATTTTACTTGTCATGACTCCCTGAACTCCCTGACTGCACGTCACTGCTTCAAATTATTAGGGAGGTTCTGGAGGTGCCTTTCTAGCATAAAGCTTCGATGTGGCGTCAAAGTCAGGTGATATAGTATGAAGAGCAAGAAAAGTCCACATATGGAGGAGTTTGGGGTGGTTGTGTGGGTCAAACACAGGACTTTCAACCAGGAGATGGAGTTTGTGTCTTGTTTGAAACCAAAAGTGAACTTTGACTTTTTCTTTTACATATGTAAGTGAAGTTATGCAACCTAATTTATGTAACTAACATACTTATAACCCAAACCATGATCATGTCCTAAACCTAAACAAGTAGTTTTGGTGCCCAAGCCTTACCAAACGTCAACCATTTCACAACATTCACCACATATGTTTTAGTGTTCCTTAATTGAGCATTACTAACTGGACATTGCATATTTATCGTTGCTAATTTGACTACAGTGCTGTGCACATGCAAAACAGACACTAGAGAGATTTGTAGAGCATTATAGTTTGAAGCACTGGGCTGCTGACCAAGCTGCTGTATTAGACAAGAGGGGAGTGAAAAAAAAAAAAAAAAAAAAAAGATACATATTTTGATTTTGGATTGTTTCCAGCTTCACAAACGTGAAGATTTGCTGCTTTTTCGTTTTTCTGTTGTCTTAATAATTTTATTTCATTTCTATTAATTTTGAGGTTTGCATTGCTGGTTGGACAAAACAAACATTGTGAAGGTGTCAACATTTTTCACAATTTTTACAATCCAGTTGATCAGTCAATTAAACAAACAATCAATTGATTAATGGAGAAAATAATCAGCAGATGAATCCAAAATGAAAATAATCATTAGTTGCGGTCTTATACAAAATTGCTTCACCTCAACCAGCTGCAACAGTAAAATACTGTGCATACATTTTTCTAATTCTACTTACATACTTTCATTTGAGTAATATTTTCAATGCAGGACTCAGCCACGTGCCATCCCTCCCACCCCCATAGTATTTCTTGAAAAAAGGTAGAGACATGTGCTGTGTTGAAGCGAATCAAGTCAGAACTGTGAGCAGAGGTGAGTCACACATTGTATTCTGATCACATACTTAAATATAACCCACGGTCATACATACCTGCTATTACTTCAGGCTACTGGCTGTGACATGCTGCCCCTTCACCCACCCACCCAACACGGTGGATAACCCCAACCTCCTCATTCTGTTTCTATTTACTGTGCTGCATGTGTCTCTGATGTACATATACTGCCCTGTGGATACATTACATACACCTCTTTCATGTACACACCTCTATTCATCTTGCTATCTTGCTCATACACACACACACACAGTAGAAGTGATGATGTTCTCTGTAATGTAAAATGGTGCCTCTGAACCACATGTGATATTTTAGATCTAAAAGCAAATGCTGGTGTGTGTGTGTGTGTGTGTGTGATGATAGAGAGGGAAAGGTGAGGTGGTGGCATAGATCAGCAGGCCAAATATATTTTCACTTCCTCCCCGTGCAGGGGGACACTCACCAGCGTCATCTCCTGCCGTGTGTGTTTGTGTGTCAGGACCAGTGCAGATGTCTGCTGTGTATTTGAATCAGTCACAGCACAATGCCTCCCAACACAGCTGAAAATCCCCTCTCACGGCCCACTGACGAAAAACAGCCCATTTGGACAGAAAGATCACAGCACCAGAGGCTGAGTAGCTGCTGTCTCTGCCTTTCATTTTAGAGTCCCCTAATAAAATAATGATGAGAGAT
This sequence comes from Holacanthus passer, assembly GCA_025331565.1. Classification (NCBI taxonomy): domain Eukaryota; kingdom Metazoa; phylum Chordata; class Actinopteri; family Pomacanthidae; genus Holacanthus; species Holacanthus passer. The sequence continues at coordinate 2,231,263 of JAFREQ010000091.1, read as the reverse complement.
GGCCTGCTCAGGAACCTGAGGGGAATCATTCTGGGCTAAAGACAGCCATGTGGATTAAGTGCAGTCCACCAAAGCCTTTGTATGCCGTACTTTTTATTTTTTTTCACAAAATCAACAAATAGTAATCAAGGGATAAATTAGGTTGCTTTCACTTTGAGGAAGCCTTCATATCCCATGATAAAAATGTGTCTCTAAATTGACGGGATTCACAGCAACCTCTCACTCAGCCCTGTTTACACATGATTGGATCTCAGGGATTTCAGTTTGAACTAATACACCTCGGGTTGTTTGTATTGCCGTTTTCACAAGGTAAAACAGGACAGGATTGTTACTATACACAGTGTAAGAATTACTGATGGTGGATGGTAGACATGCTGTGGTAATGATTACTTTAGCCAACCTCCCTCTACTGAACTAATCCCTTCCCAACAGGCCTGTTGTTGTCTAAAATATGGCCTCAAATTTGGCTGTTTTGAATTTTCTGTGTGAAGGACTAGTGTGTGCTACACCTTACTGTATCACTATCTATCTATCTATCTATCTATCTATCTATCTATCCACTCCTGATAGAAAACTGGCATGTAATAGAGATATCATAGAAGGATGAAGGGGTCTTTCTTGCTTTTCTTTCTGGGTCTTCCTACAGAGGACCAATGTTAGTCCTCGTAATTAGTACAGACACACACATGCTCTTAGATTAACAGTCAGGCTTTTGAGTGTGTTTGCAGAACACAGCAAACTTAAACTACCTTTGACTAGAACATCACTGGGTGTCGCCCTGATCAAACCCCTCTCTGTTGCCTCTAGAGCTCTCTGTGCAAGTGTATATGTGCTTCTGAACTCTGGTATATTTGGTGATAAATGCAGGATTAAAACCAGTTGAATGGGAATGTTTTGCCTCTCATTCACCCTTTCACACACACTGATGGCAGCAAGGTGCTTGATCATCATGATCATGCCTGACCATCAGAAGCAATTTGAGTGGTGTGGAGTGTGTGAGGACTCTAGTTCTACGTCCACTGACATCCCTGAGGGTTAGCTTTTCATTAGAAAAGCTTTTCATTAAATAAAATAATTTAACATTTTAAATTATATAATATAATTATATTAAAAAATCATATATATATATATATATATATATATATTTATATATAAAATAATAATAGAATAAAAATAATTATTTTGAATTTCACTTTATTCAACTTGTCATGACCGTGTCATGTCATCAGCATCATCTTGCAGTTCGTAAACAGTAATTCTTTGTGTGACATGATATTCAGGACATGATATGGAACATAACCTTTCAGCTAATTACTGTATATTTTCTGGTTCGGCAGATCACTCTCTGCTGTGTAGACAGTTTTCACATAGTATAGTGAGGTGTTTTTGACAGCTGTCATTCCAGGACCAAACATCTGGATTTATAGCCAATACTTTTTAACCACAAAATGCTTGGATTGGTCCTTGATCCTGTGCGTCATCTCAGAACATCCTCACTTTACTTTAATTTCGGGTTGCAGATCATTATTTATTATTGTAGGCTAGCTTTTGTTAAACCTAATTAAAAAGATACAATAACTAAAATCTACACATTTCAAGGGCCAAATATCACCAAATATTTCTGTCCACATCTGAAATGACACTTGCTGCCCTGTACAGAGAGACATTTTCAGATAAAACAGCTTTTAGTATAGCTCCTCTTCTGTTCGATGTAGCATGACACCAAAAGCTCAACATATTGTGAATAGAGCCACATAAAATAAAAAAAGGTGAATAAAGGAGAAAAAAAGAGCATCTTTGACTCTCTCACATTGAAAGAACAAAAATCTGACAGATCATTCCTGAGCATGGGAGATTAGTTCAAGGGCTAAATGCTTCTGACACAAAAGTGTGAGCAAATGAACAACAGGTTAATGGTATGATAGTATCACCCACCAATGAATTCCCCTTTATGGAATCTGCCTATAGTCTTCTTTCAGTATCAGATGTTAATGTAGAGTGAGCATTTAGTATTTTTTTTTTTAAAATGCAGTTGGCGCATTGGATGTTGGTTACAGACTTTGAGAAATATATTGGCCATTTGACGTTGATTACAATGCCTCCAGTCAGTGACATCCTTGGCAGACACCTTTCTCACCCATGTCTAAAAACGGCCGTGGTCCAAAACAAGTAAAAGAAATGTTGGCAATAGATAATCTCTAAACTGTGTTTTAACTGTACGAAAGCTATAAATGAAAGTTATAAAGACAGACTGTCTCAATGTGCCACTGTGTTTGTATTGATATAGAAAAAGTTTATGGGGCCAGCTGGGTTGTTAACAGCAACTATTCATTGATTACTTCATCACACCAATACTCTGCCAGTTCAGACAGATCGTTTGCATTTCCACCCCCTAGGTCTAGGCTCTAGGGTGGGTTAAAAAGTGAAGTTAAAAATATTACAGCATAGAGGGTTCTGGATGGCAATCGCTTAGCAATGTAAAGAATTGGGTTCAATCCCCAGTCGTGGTGCTCTCGTGTTGACCAGACACTCCATTGGACAAAATTGGTGGTCTGAGAGGTGGACGTCTGAAGCTGTAAAGCTGAAATGTCTGGATTTTCACCCTCCAGTCCATTTGTAAAAAGGCTTCTCATGACACATCGAGTAAATTTAATCAAAATAATTATAGCCATGTCAATCCACAAGCCCATCATGTAGTTTGTTACAGTCAAAGGCCCAAGTCTTTCTTTGACAATTACGAATAGAATACTTCATTTGGGACTTTTGGGAAATTTGTTTGCAATGCACGATCCCAAGGGAAGTTCAGTGATGCAGAGTGGAAAGAAAATGTGGAGCTGTATGAACCACTGTGACCACTGTGTCCTCAGAATATTGTTGTGATTATATGACCTCTAAAACCTGGGAGTTGTGTAGTTATACTGAATTATAGCCAGCAGCTTAATGTGCACAAATGTGCTTATTTTTGGAAATGCCAGGATTTAATCACTGTACCCATATTGGACGAGGTGTTACAGATGGATACCTGAGCTGGTGCCTTTGCATGGTAATAAGGATTAAATAAACCAAAGAGACAGAAGCCCAAACTTCCTAAAAGTTTGGAGTTTTTGGTAAGAATCAGTCCTTAATCCAAACCAGTACAGACTCATGCTTACTTATTTCAGTGCCTTTATCACATTAACCCATAAGACCCCAGACCCATTTCACAACTTTCTGGAAAATTATGGGGGATATACCACAGACAAAGTGGACCACATAGGACACATTTCACATTTATTTATATGATTATAATTTATATAATACATTTTAATTATATGTATTGTTTTACATTAACTTGTTAAGAAATATAGTCAGAACAGGTGAAATGTAATACAGGACATGATATTAAAGCATTGGAACTGTTTAATGGGTTTGAGATGACCTAAAATGAGCTACTGTCTTCACTTTTGCTCCAGGTCACACCACCATTTTTGGGGAAGTCATGTCACAACACCACCACACCAGGATGTTTAGTATATGTCTCTTAGGGACTTAAAGACTTAAGGTCAAACATAAAGCTGTATAAGGAAAAGTCTAGAGCATTCAAAGTGCTTGTTACACCCGTGTCATCATGGGTTCTTATGGGTTAAAAGAAATTTTCAACATACATACATGTTTTCGCTCTGTAAATAAAACTGATGAAAACTTACTATTACTATGACTATTACTACTTAAAACTTACTACTGACCCCAGTCTCAACCTATTCTAAGCCAGTTAGCATATGATTTATGACCAGGGCGACTCGTTGTTCCTGTCCTGTTCTTAAGGCCATGACAAAGTGGGAGATACAACATTTAAATGTATTAAACAAAAGTAACTGAATTACATTCATAACAAAATATAAAAGGACATGAGATGGGAACATCAGCAGTCTCTGTAGCGTAGGGTGTGTATGCGGAGGTGAGAATGGTGTGCGAATGTTGTAAAATGCATGGGGAAAAAAAAGGGAGTCGAGGAGGAACTAACGCCGCCACATAACCAGAGGGGTGCCTGCAGGGAAAGAGACAGAGAGAGCAACAGAGCCTGGATTTTAAAGGCTGGGAACACCGGGCTCAGGTGTTACCAAGAGGCACTGATGACCGGCCTGTCAACCAAACAGTGAGGTGAATTAGAAGAACGCTGCTCAACAGGCAGCAGCAAGGGTCACAAGATAGAATAGAAAAAAAGGAGAGCTGGTAGGAAAGCTGGAAAACAAGCTATAAATGCTTAGAATGGTTGTGTTAGAATATTGGAAATGCAAGATCTAATACACAGACAGTCTAACAAAGGTAGATTTTTTTTCATTCCACCTGCTTCTATAAACACAATTAGATTTCATATCCCTCAACAGTTAATTTACTATTTCCTTTTGCATATATTGGCAATTTAAAAGTTTTGGAACGTTCAACAGAGCAGTTCAATCTGTTTATGTTCATTTAAATTGTTCTTAAATTGCCAGGAACGTCAGAAGAAACATTTCAGAAAGCTATACATCCTGCAGACTGAACACTGCAGGTACACCCCAAACAAAGTCGAGAGATGTAAGATGAGAAAATAGCCTGAGCCTGAGCCAAAACAGCATTACCAAGAGGCATCTGTCCCAGTCCTCCGAGCCACCAGACGCCACCGTGCCGGCTCCTCTGAAATGACAGAATGAAGCCACAATGTGCATCTCATTAGTCCTCTTTGCTGTGTGTGCAAGAGAGAGAGAGAGAGAGAAAGTCAAAGAAAGAGTCACGGGTTAAGAAGTTAGGGACAACTTTTTCACAAAAGGGTACGGTGCACTAAGCTGAAGGACCCGTCTCTTCCTTGATGAAATGATCTGATGAGATGAATCGGGATGAAGTTGAAATGCTTATTCCGAGCACATCTGTGTGTGTGTCACCCAGCCCACAGCTGTGAAAGGTTTCTGCCCGTCACAAAGAGCAGGAAAACAGGAAAAGAAAGGAATAAAAGACTCGGGGACAAAATTACTCGGGAGAAATAAAGACGGTCGTATGTCTTTGTGAGAGAAAGACAGAGAGCCAGAGAGACTGAGGCAAAGAGATGCAGAATTTCAACAGCCATAATATCGGCTGGATATCTAATTTGCTGTTAAGATAAAGACTGATGCCGCCTTGCTTCCTGTGGCGTTCCCTTGATGCAACTAAAGCCAGTGGCTAAATCAAATTAACATCTCCTCTGACTTGGTGTCCCCACAAGCACAAATCAAGGTGCTGAATTGCAAACAGGACCAGAGCAACAGAGCAAATCAATGCCGCCAGGCCCTCGAGTGCGTGTGTGTGTGTGTGTGTGTGTGTGTGTGTGTGGTTAAAAACACTCTCCCCATTTGTTTGTTTCCAAGGAGGCTACAGATTCCAAATGAACAGACAGAGAGACAGAGGTAGGGCTAGATAAAATGGGTTTAAGTGAGGTCCTGGTTAACATTGGTCTTACTAAGAGACTGCTGGCACTCTTAATAATTATTCTGTCCATACACATGCCCACACACACACATACACACACACAGTCTGACACTTGAGTTTTATTCAAGAAAATGAGAGACAGCAGAGACAGGAGAGAATCGTTTGACTGATGGCAACGTGCAGGAGGTCAAACTCGACGTCAAACTGCTGTAAACAATGTTTTGACAATAACTTACAGTGACGTGGTGAAACACTGTTCGGAACAGCTCTGAATAGCTATCAGATGGATATTTAACTCATGTTGTCAAAAACTACAGCAGGTAGGAGCTGCGGATGACCGTGGAGGTTGTCTTTGCTTTTATTTTTGTGACACAGCCAGTGACCTCTTTTTGAAGTTCCTGCCATCACGTCTGTGTCTGTACTCGCTCTAATTGTTTGCTGCAGACTGAGGGAGCAAAAAAGATGAAAGAGGGACAGCAAAAAGCAGCTGGGTCCAAGAAAATGTACGTAAATAAACTGAATACAGCCAACAAATTGGTTAGCTAAGGCTTACACTATTAGGTCCATTTTAATCAAACGAAACATGGTCCAGTCAGTTTTGTGCAGTTTGAATAAAGTCCGTTTGATTGTGAATTGATCAATACTGCAGCTCGTGTATGGGCTAATTCAAAAGCAACAGGTTTGATTAGCTTCAACAAAAATGTGTTCTTATAAGCAACGTGAAATGTAAACTTTCAGCATTAAGCCAAAACTATTTTTATTGGTATAGCCCTTTAAAAGCCAAACGTCATCATAATGCAGGAAGAAAATAGGTTATTTGTCATTCCCTTCCAACGCTGATTTAACTTTTTTTTTTTTTTTTTTAAAAAGCAGCTTTGCAAATGAGGCAGGAAATGCATTCACTACCTTTGTTACACCTCAAGGATACACAGAATGAGTTTGGGTGATAACAGTGAAGTGTAAATAAGAACAAGAAAACTAAACAGGGCCCATTTAAGGTTTGGTTTAAGTAACTAAAACTGCTGCAATGTGAACAGCAGCCTCTTGTGTCAAAGCCACACACTTTGTTTACACATTCATTCAACGTGACAGTCAATGTTCATTGTCATTGAACTTCAACATTAACAAGAAGTCCTTAAAGAAAAAAAAAAGAAACTCAAAGAAATACAAACATCTACAGTTCCATGAAACGGCAAACTCTGCTTGCTGATTAGGACTGCGAAATGTAATTGAGGGGGCATTCATTTTGCCATTTAGACTCTTTAAAGAAAACCACCAACATTGATGTTTTGTTGTTGCGGACACCCACACCAGAAAAAAACCTCACTGACGATGAAAACAGCAAATAACATTCATTTTCTACTGATGATAAAAGACTGCCAGAGGTGAATATGTGTTAATTGTATTAATATTAAATAAGTTATGCTGTAAACAGTGATGGGCACATTATTAGAGAGTTTCTCTTAAATGTCTGTCTAATTACAACTCCCAGAAATGTCAAACCCACTCTCCCTCCATCTGCATACATCTCCAAAGTGCATTTCATCAGGTTAGAAAACACTGGGCTGTGAAACACCTTTAGAATAAAATTCTGCCAACAATAGCCGACATTTAAAAACAATAACAAATTACATAATGCTAATCAGATCCATTTTCTGATGCAGCTTTACGATGCAGTATGGAAACCTTTGTATTCATTTCAACTGTGGCAAACACGTTTTATTTTTGGTGGCATTTCAGGAGTTTGCTGAAAATTCCCCTGACAGTTGGACGGAAACATAACTTGTGACAGGGAGAGGATAGTCAGTGTGTTTCATTTTCAACCCTGCCTTGTTCATTTAGCACTAGGATGCCTTAGTCTTTATTCCATCTCTGCTCTGTCACCCCCTGTCCTCTCAGCTTCTGTCAGCACCGGGTTCATCATTGGGACTGAACTGAAATGAGAATCGTATAAAAAAAAGTTTCTCCTGGCACGGACGGAAGACAGGGGCAAAATGGGGACACCAGACAGAAATATTACTGTCATCAGAGGAAAAAAATACATCTCCAAGTTTTTGGGAGTGAAGGAAAGAAAGTTTTTCTTGACTGATGCTATGGATTCTTTGAAATTTGAACCGGTTTTCAACATTTGGAAGGGTCCAGAAGACATCAGGCATGTTGGGAAACAGTCACTGATATATGATTTTATCAATATCAAAATAAAATATACATTAGATTATAACCTTAAACAGTGCTCCTGTGCGCTTCTCCACAGGAAGGTCAAAGGTCACAATCAGGAATGGATACTAAAGCACAAAAAGAGAAGTAAAGACCCCAGACAATCTTCCTAATATTCACACACTAAAACACTGTATGTATGTATAGAATCACACTCACTCTGACAGAGATACACACAGTACATGCACACTTTAGGTACACACTGGACTACCCTTTTCTTTTCATTTTTCATCGCACTTAAGCGTTATCTAACGGTCATGTTTAAATAAGTGTGTAAACATCAAATATACAATTTTGAAAAATCTAAACACATACAAAGAGACCATTTCAGTGCTAAAAAACAAGTCTGTATTAATTAACCCTGCATTAATAATTACATGTTAGTATCCCGTACTGAACACCACATTTAGATTAATTCATAGAAACCTGACACAAGCAGATAGTGTATTTGCATCTTTAAGCAAACATCAATTCTTGTATCAAGAAGAATGTCCTTTACTGTCATAGCTCTTTCTTTATCAAATCTTCTACTGACTCTATCTAACCTATATCTAACCTTCACATACCCATTAACCGCTCCCACTCACATTGTAAGAGAAAAATAACATTCATCAGACACAAGTGGGAAAAAAAGACATCTAGTTGTCATCTGGATGGATGGTAGCCTTACCCAGATACTCAATATAAGACTTCCAGGTCTTGTCAAAGGATTTACTGGAGTCCGTAAGTAAAATCCAATCTTTTCAAGTTTGGTGTGATTCAGGATCTCCTTGAGCCGACTATTGTGTGAGGGAGGAAGAGCAAATAAAGTTGTAAAGGCCAGAACATACTCTTTTATCAATGGGAAATTGGGTGCCGGTGGGACTCTAAATAGGGTTGTGTTAAGGTTCACACCAAAACTACTAAACCTATTGCAAATGTCCCTTGTATGTGGGTAGACTTTTGCCAATGAGGCATTTGCATAATGTGCTCTGAAAACAACCTGCCACTGCAATAAACCATGCCTGGCACACATAGGACAAGGGCATAACAAGGAATTGGTCCCACCGGTTGTCAAGTATTGGCACACCAGTTTCCTGCTTCCAGTTCTCCTTCAGATGGGCTGTGGGATCAGAGTTAAGGAAGTCAATGGAGTTATAAATTATGGAGGTGGAGCTTTTCTGGACAGGATCCAAGGCGAGAAGAGAATCAATCAGGGACCCAGGGAGGTGATTAGGGAAATGGGGATATTTAGATTTAATGAAATGTCTAATTTGAAAGAAATGAGACAAAGTGGGATTTGGGCAGGACAAACCTAGTTGAGAATGAGTTGAGATCCCTTCCTAATAGAAATCTTTGATATTAAGTTAGCCCTTACCGCACCAGATATGAGAAGTGGGGTCAGAGGAAGATGGTGGAAATAAATTATTTTTAAAAACTGGGGTTAAGGTAGAGGGTTTGTCCAGTCCAAAATGTTTATGGAATTATAATCTTAATTGAATTGGTAACTGGGCTTTGGCAAATATTGAGGAAATATTCAGAAATAAATAGTTTTTTGGCCCATGAATGACACTACGTGGCCCTGTTGCATCCCCAGTAAAAGTGGAGTTGTAGAATGGCTTCCTTAAAGCATGGAGGGTCATCAGTCTGTAGAAATAATGACAAGATCGGATCTAGTTGATGACTTTCTCCTAAAAACTGGAATGTTTTGGATCAGGTATTGAAACTTGGGGAGAATCACCATCTTCATAAGGTTAACATGGCAAGTTATGGCAAAGGGGAGAGAGGACCAGCCCATTATATCAAGTCTGTATTTATCATCAAGGCAAACGTTTTTAGCAAAAAAGATCATTAATTGAAGTTGTAATAAATAAAAATGTCCAATATTATTACACACTGTCTCTTGTCTCTGTCTTTTTCCTCAAGTAATCCATCTGAGGTTTTTTGTACCATGTTCCATGAAACTAATGAACTGAAGTGAGGGACAGTCCGAATAGGCTGTGTGAAATAGTCAAAGTGTTATTTTACACAGTTGATGCATACTGCCAGTGTGTGGGCTTAATAGAAAACAATGGCTGTGGCCATATGCATGTTGAACTTTAGAGCTGGTATGAAGCCTGCAAGGCAAAACCCGGGAAGGACAAAAGTCTGCAAAACAAAGGATAGCAGCTGAAGGCGGCCTGTATCTGTAACTTTTTTTTCTGGCCAGACATCTCTGAAGTGATTGCCCCATACTCATTTTAGAATAGCAGAGTTTTTGCCAGATCAGCTGGTGTTTGACGTGCAGACTGAATAATCACCTGAGTCTGAGTCTCAGCGGCTCCATGGTCCAATTTCCTACAAAGCTGCAGTCAACAGATCGGTTATAAACTGCGAGCTCGTTTTAGTATTATGGGAGTAGCATGTTACATGTTGTGGCTAAAATTGTGGTTGGGAGACTACTGTGATATAAAACTGAACTTTTCTGCAGAAGAGACACCGTATTGTCTGCATATTCACATTTTATTTTCTTCTTCCTTTCCTTTCATATTAGAGTTGGACAAAGTAATAATGCCTTTCTTAATAATGTGAGTTAACAAACACAAGATGGATTAAAATGCTCAGTGTCTGGCCAGCTTTGTGTGGAGGTTTTTTTGCACAATCGCACCGATAGCATGGTCATAATATTGTAGAGCCCAAAAATAAACAGCAGGTCTAAAAAAAGAGACTCAGCAGAGGACCTTCATCAAATGCATCTGATGTAACTGTGTTTGATGAAGGCTGCAAGACCAAAATGTTTTCCTTTTTTTGAATCATTTTTGGATCTTCACCTTGGTCTTGAGAGAGTGCTGAACCTCTTGTTGTCTGATTATCGTTGTGCACAAAGCAGACCAGAACCTCTTCGCCCATCTTTTGTCATTCTGATACCCACACATACACAAATATAGAAGAGAATGTAGACCAGCTCTGGATCTGCTTTCAACAGGTATCCTTATCAGATGAATGCATCGTCATAGCTCTGTGAACTATGCCACTCAGAAAAGTGTTTGATATCAAGGGAGACTTCTCACTTTATTTCCCCCTCTCTGTGTCTCTCTCACACACAGTAACACACACAACTGCACAGTTCACAATCATTCCCTGAAGACATTTCTAAAGACTTTGCTTCTTTCTGAAAGAGGTTTCAAAGAGCTTCTCTTTGAATTCCTCATGTCTGGGGAAAAGCTCTGGAAGTTTGGAAATCACAACCTAGAAACTTCAAAACCACTGTGTAGTGTTGACACACACACGCACACACACACACACACACACACACACATATACACACACAAACACACTGTGTGACATAGCCCACACATCCATCCCACACAATTATTCTTTCTCAGATGAGACTTAATCTCAGTTCACAAACAGAGGTTCTGTCTATTTTTCTGCTGAAGATTCAAAACTGACTACATTTAGTTCAGTTGCCTAAGACACTTATAAATCAGCAACCCCCCAGTAACAGTCCTGGACGACGTGTCATCAACAGAGTGCTATATTGCAAGTATGGATTAAACTTTGAAGTCAGTTTCTCTATCATGGCTACAGTCCAACTTTTTCCATCTCTCAGGATAAGAACTGAGACTAATTTCAATGCAAGTGTTGATTTTTTTGTAAACAGTGCAGACCAAAATTAATTTCCAAAATGTTTTAAACATCAGAGGAAACTGTATAAATTATTTCACCAGAGGGGTCAGAGGTCAGAGCAGCATATCTGGAGCAAGACTGTTTGATGAGGTACAATAAACAGGTATAGAACACTCTGAAAAAGTAGAGAATCCTGATATAGTGCCGAGAGGTGAAGCAGGAGTGTGTTGTGACAGGACAGTGAGTAGAAAATATCAGTAAGGCCACAATAAGCTGGTTATAACAGCCTCCTATTACTCCTCTTGTTTCACAGTTTGTTTGTTTTTTTTTAAACACAGTTCCATAAAGCCCAAGGATACATGCACATGTTTTGCTTGAGTTGAAACATTTTCAACTTGCAGGTAAAAATGGACTGCATCCGTATTAATGCTCACTTGTGTCTTTGCATTGACTTTATATTCAGTTCCTCTATGTCTAAAATTTGTTTATAATATTATTTGAACACACTTTGAAAATTAGGACATCTCAGCCTCCACTGCATTGATTTTGACCACTCCACCAAACTTTGAGTAGGCGTAGTACAAAATTGCTTAAGTTCCTCTTTCTTCTTATGATTCCTACCAAATAAAATCTTCCAGCTAAAGATTATGAAAGATATAGTCTACAAGAATAATGTAAAACCTAATAAATCATGGGACAAGACTGTGAATAGAAGTGGAAAAACTTAATAAAAGCTAAATGCTGTAAATAGAGATATTTTTTTTCAGTATTTTGAAACAGAACAATATGTCATTTCAACCCATAATTTACTGAGAGACAAGCTGACAGCTCCAATGTTCAGAACGATGGAATATAAACCCGGCAGATCTAAACATGCTGTGTGTGCGTGTTTGTGTGTTTCAGAGAGAAAAGGATGCGTGTGTGTGCAAACTTCCCCTAAGACTCTCTTGGCTTTATTAGGACCAAGTGATTATTCCATAAAAATCACGTAATTAAACCCCAAAACACACACGCGGAGGGACCGAGGGATTGCAAGTGTGTGCGTTGAGTCGAAAGAAACATAGATGGAGTGAGAAATGGAAGAAGAGAGTGTGTTTGTGTGTGTGTGAGTGTGTGTCTCTTGTGTGCTAGTTATGGCTGCCTTCCAGTGGCAGGCGCTCTCATTTGGTCCTGAGGGGCTCAAACACACATGTACACACACACACACACACTCCCTCTATTTAAACCAGCAGGACAATGGAGCCAGAGCTTCCAGCTCCATCAAACACATGGTCTACACAGGAAGCCAAGGGGGGATTGAAGCCTTGTTTATTGAAGCCTCAGCCTGTGGAAAGCATGGATCTATTGTTAGACAGCCAGGTATTCTTTCATTCCTGTCCATCCATCCTTCAGCGACCACACACACTTTAGCTAAATAGGATATTTCAGTTTCAGCCCATCTGCGTGGCTTCTTTGAGACAACCTATTGTGCTACTTTTCAAAATATTAAAGTAATGTAAAAAAATAAAAATAATAAAAAAAAAAAGTCCTTTCTGTTCTCTTTGAGTCATCAAGTGATTCCGCCTACATCCAGTTCATGGCAGATTTTTATTTTTTCATTTCAAAAGTAATCTGGTCTGCAGAAAGTAAAAAGTTAAATATAGTCTATTCATTTTCTTTGGAATGAGTTGAGATTAACAGTAATAGCCCAGATGAAAAGCACTTAACCTTTCAAAATGTTTAGTTATAGCAAACCTTCAGCAAACCCACAAGTTTCAGTAATCCCACCAGACCAAGCTGCCACAGATGTGCAGTTGTTCCTTTCTAATCCCTACAAGAGCTCTATACAACAATTGAGAAGTGGACTGAGATGTGGGGAGTTTAAGTTTTAAAGACTTGTTTAACTGGTCAACTTGAGCCAAGACAACTTGCTTTTGTTGAGTGCTTAATTTATTCAGTAAGTTTCCTAAGTAGTTCTTAAGAAGGCTGAACAGAGCAGTGGAGTAACATGAGCTCACAACATGACTCCATAGAGCAGGAGTGGGAAATGTTGTTCCTATCAAAGGCCATTTGCATTTTTATAACATCTGTCAAGGGTCATGCTAAATTATTGAAAACACACATTTATCACACTAACCTCTAATGTGATGAGTGGATCTGCTTCTCTTTGGCGAGGCTGATGATAATGATGCTACTTGCAGCTGGTTTTCCAGGTTTGGGTCGCTCACAGTCTTGAACGGAACTGAGTCTTTGCAAGAGTCAGATTTGAAAAGAACTGCTCACAGTAGGAGGTTGTCTCAAACTTAGGTGCATGTCTCCTCAGAATTGGAAAATCCTCAAGAAGTACATACAGTTAATAGAACTCGAGCAGAGGGAGGTTGGTTGATACTTTGCAGCTCAATGATTTTGTTTTGCAGGTTGTCAGGCACATCAGCTTGTTCCACATTAAATGATGTAGCAAATACAGTATTTTCAATTCCTTTTGTTTCCTTTTATGTCCAGAAATCTCTTGTCAAATGTCTGACGGACTTTTACACACTCTCCAGCGTATTCAGATGTCAAAGCAAGATTTTGTTCTTGCAGAGCAAAATGCGAGGTAAATGCAAAAATGTTACCTCTTTCCAGTTCCATTTGCTGATGGATGATGATAATGATAATAATTTCACTTCAAATAATTTCACATTTGAAAGCAGAGAGCTGAGCAGCTGGTTGGGACCTTGGAGCTTCACACTCAGCACTGAGAGGTGCTTGATAATGTCTACCATGAAGGTGAACATTACCAAGTCATACAGCCACTTGCTATAACTGAGTTTGACAACAGGTTTTCCCTTCATCTTCATTATTTCTTTGGAAAAAACTGACACTTTGGAACAATTTTACTTTGTCCAGCTCTGCATCACAACATTGTCTCTGCCAGAATGTGGTCTTGTGAAAGCTGCATGTTGGGCACCCAAACTCCACCAAAGAGTGTTTATTTTATCCATTTGCATTTGTCCTTGCAATTCATCCAGTTCAACTAGTTTTGAGCTGTAATGACACTCAAGATTGGTCTTTTTATCACAGCAGCAGGTCCCAACAAATTAGGCTTGCTTTTTACAATTTCTACAATCTACAATTTCATTTATCGACGCTTTTATCGACGACATTCACATACTGATGGAACAGTCATCAAGGGCAATTTGGGGTTCAGTATCTTGCCCAAGGACACTTCCCACATAGACTGCTGGGCCAGGGATCAAACCACCAACCTTCCGATTGGTGGACAACCTTCTACCTTTTGAATTACAGCTGCTCACAAATTTTTACTTCAACAATATAATCTTTTGTCCATTTCTCTTGGAAAGCATGACATGTCAGTTTTTCTCTCTTTTTCTTGTTTTGACAGTCGTCTCGATGCATGTCATCAATGACACATAACTGCTACATGTCGTGTTACATTCATCCTGACCATGATTTGAACAGGCACACAGCCAGATGGGACCACCCGGAAGGATGTTTCATACAGCTGCTTTATGTTATTTTCTTTTATCACAGAAGTAAGAAAAGTGTTTTTTGTCTAGAGATTTATTTTGCATTTTGAGTTGCTTCTTTTGTATTCATGAATTGCCTCGTGGGCTGGATCAAACTGTCACAGTCAGACTTTCCCCACCGCTGCTCAAGAAAATAATAGAGACTAAGAAAAGTATGGCTGTGTCCAATAGAGAGTGAAATGTATGCAGTTTATGTGCTGTCAAAAAACCCAACAAAAGACTGTAAAAGGCAAATACATTACTTTCTTGTGTGAGTTGTACAACACTACGACTGCAATGACTCTAAACGATGATGAGTCATAAGTAGTCTCAGTTTGCTGCTTACTACAGAGCAAACTATTGTCTATTTACAAAAGACTCGTCGATGAGTGAACAAGGGAGTCATTTCTGATGCAGCCACTTATTCGAAATTGCTATCTTGCTAATTTGCAAATAAGTGAACACGAGCTATCTTGAACAACTTGAACCTGTCAGAAGGTTGTCTATAGTGAGGTTGCACAAATAAGTGATAAGAAATTTAAAAGTTTAGCCTGAGCTATTGCCTGAATCCATAATATGAAAAAGCGTCCATCTAAATACAGGCACTTCCATGTTTGCACTGTGACACTTACAGTATAGAACTAAAGGCTCACAACAAGTGTGAACAAGGCTAAAAGTATTAGAAATATTACACAACTTACACGCTGAGGAGGACTTCTTTTCCTTCTCAAACGAGTCAGTCCTCCGGATATTAAAGCCTCAGTCTTTTCCTCAGATTCATTCTGAGAATTCCCAAATGCCTTTCATGATACATGGTGCACTTGGTTGTAATAAAAATAGAAGGGTCTGGGGGATGTCACCCTCGTTTACCAGTCAAAATCAGTCCTCTTAGCCTTTCCTTTCAAACACAAGTGTCTTTAAATTCACATTTCTGGTCTTGTAACTTTCCCAGATTTTCCACTACAATTTTGTCTGACATTGTCGGTTCAACACAAAAATTGTTGGGCCGTCCCCCAAACCGCTGGATGCGCTAACACATCATCCTCATGCACGCACACAGCCAAAATGGCAGCCAGTAAAAGCCTTTTTCCACTGAAGGTGAATTAGGCTGAATAGTGCGGCGCTAACAGCAGCGTGTGACAGAGGCTTTTAGTGGGTGTTTATAAAGGCTGTCAAACACCCAGGAGACGAAAGGAGTAAAGGAGAGAAGATGGATGGGAAAAAGAGAGGAGAGGAGAGGGTAGGGAGATGGAAGGTGGTAAAATAGAGGACCGGGGCAGAGAGATGAAGATAATTAGCAAAGTAAAAAAGTACATGATGAAGGCAAAGAACAAATGGGGAAACAAGAAAGTAAAAGATGAAGGAAGACAGCAGAGCTATTGAGGGAGAAGATCAGAGATGAGAAGGGAGGGAGAGAAAAGAGAAGACAAAGTGAGAAGTGATGGCAAAACTTCTTGAGGATGAGGATGATTAGAGGAGAGGAAGGAGGCATCGAGGGAAGATTAGAGAGGAGAGAGGTAGGAGTTGTTTAGAGGCGAGGAGAGGAAGAGCAGGTCGTGAGAACAGGATAGGAAGATGAAGTAGGAGGAGAACAGGCCATTTCACAGAAGTAACTTTTCCCATTTTTTTTTTTTTTTTTGCATTCAGGAGCTCGCTGATACTAACATGGAAAACATTTCCACCAAAAAGCTGAATTCCAGCCTCAAGGCGTTCAAAGAAAGGGGTCAGATCTATAATGGATCGGTTCTCCTGGTTTACAGACAGATGCATTTTCTTTCCTGCAGTGGTGTCTGGCCATTCACCTCCATTTGTCACACATTGGAGAGGAAGGAATCTCTGAGAAAGATATTAAAAGCTGGCCAACTTAAAGGAAACATGCTTATTTGAGAAAGAGTTAGATAAGGAGGTCAATGCAGCGTTCATGTCTGTGAGTTAGAGATGGCTTATAATAGTTTCTGTGCATGGTCTCTGCTTGTTGACCAGCATGGTAACACAAGACTCACTCAAATCACTGCTTATGCCTGCTGTTGGTTGTACATTATATAACTCCCCATATGCATAGTTCCCAGAGTCAAACTTAGGCTGTCTTTTTGTCATTAGAGTGAACTGACCCTTTCAAGTTCTATGTAAATGATATCATGTAGGTGTTTTGACCGTGGAAGAAATGGCAAGTGGACACACATTACTTTCAGGCAGACACCTGGACAAGTAGAGACACAAGGTTTAATTTGTCCTGACAAACAGCTCGGGGCGGAGAGGCTCTCCTGGGAAGGGAAAGTCTCCTCGGACAGTGTCTGACCACACTGTTGTGACACGGAAGCTGATGCTGAGCGTTTATATCTGCTTGTTCCTTACTGACGCTAGTGGTGTCTCCTAGCGGAACGTTGTATCAGCATATTTCACTTGTCTAAAGCCAGTGTGTGTGTGTGTGCGTGTGTGTGTGTGTGGCAACTACATCCAATTAAATTCTAAGCCTGTCTACAAACAGAGGTGACAGGATTAAAAGTACTGTGAGTTAGTTTGTGTGTATATACTGTATGTATGGTGGGTAGGATGAGGGAGACAGGCAGACTGTGTGTGTGTGTGTGTGTGTGTTTCAGGGGAATATTTGGCCAAAGTGATTAGATACAGTTTTATGAATCCTACAAAGTGCTGTGTCACGATTTGTGTTCAACACACACGATTTTCTCTCTACTTTTCTGCTTCTCTCTTTTGAAGTTTTTCTCTTCCTCCCACTCCACACCTCATCGCTCGCCTGTTCTCTCTCTTGTAAAACAAATGAATGTGTGTTCAACCTATTGGGGATCATAGATACCCCCCCAATCACACCTCCCGTCTCTCTCACAGTCTCTCTCACTCTTCCAGTTATTGGACTTGTGACAGAATCAGAGAAATATTGAGAATCCATATTCTAGCCAGATGCAGAGCCGAGGAGCTGTAAATCTCTGAGTGTTGACAAGAAAACAAGCCAAAATAATGAAATGTGATGCTGATGCATCAAAAGGAGGTCTTATCAGCAATGCGGGCCAAATAAAACTCAAGAAACAGCAGCACTCAGTGTTTTATAAAGCGTAACACAGGAAACTCTGTATTTCATGCCAGGTTACCAAAATAAACAGGAAAGTGGACCATGTGGAAAATGAATTGTGTACCAGCCGTGAAAATTTGCTAATCTAAATAATTCAAGTCTTCACCCACATCTTCTCTGGATGATAAGATATTCAGATAAATGAATTAGCACATCATGACTGCAACTCTGACTATTCATTCACAGAATAAATGCACATTTTCATCTTCTGCCATTATGTGAATATTTGAGGTCGAGCGCATCAAGATGAACATTCGGTGGCGCCAGTTTTCCAGTCAGGTGCCATTAAAAAATCGCGGAAGAAGAAGGAGCAATCGGATGATTTAATCAAAGGGGAGCAAGTCAAATCTCAAACACAACCACACAAACATTGGCCATAATTGAATCTCTCCAGTAGAGTGGAGGCTTCAGAACATTTAAGTCCTGTGCTTCATGTGCGTCAGTGAAAATTTGCTAAGGCAATTTCCATTGCAATTTCTTGCAATTTGCTTGTATCAATAGACAAACTTTTATGAAACTTTCTTGAATAATTTTGACTTTTTTTTTTTGGCCAAAAATTTGGACAGAAAAACAGGTGGCTGGAGACCTATTGAAGGAACTGCCATGGAGAAGCAAGAACTGATGTGTAGCAATATTGCATGACATGGAATATGATGTGGTACTTCTACAGGGACTGTAGACTCAATCCAGCACCTTCTACCGCTCAGCCACACAACTGTCCGTATATCTGACCTTAATGTTCGTTTACTGAGACATCAAAAGGTGGGACTGAAAACTGCATTAGCTAACTGAAAAGTCGTTTTTCCAACAGAGCACTGTAGAGAGAAGACAGAGTGTTTATTCATGTGAAGACGGCAAAACATCAGAATGGATGGAGATGGTTGGGTACAGCTTGGAGCCTTGATGGTTGTTGGTTTGTGTTCAGCAGATGATGGTTTTGGGTTATGGACCCAGCACACTTCAACAGCACCGCTCTGCTCTCAACCCCACAAGATGGAGCTTGTAGACACAATGAGTCAAGTTCAGTTAATAACTGTCTCTCTGCTTTAAACTGTGGATCAATGTGGAAAAACTACAGGTTTTCGTGCCTCAAGAACTGCAGCAGTATTCACAGAGTTTGTTATTGGCGAAATTCTAAACCTCTGTGCAGACTAAAGCCTCATGTCAGCCACACTACCCACCATCTCACAACTGTCTCTGCCGTTATCAACACGATCCATTAAAATCCACGATCAGTCAAATGAATTAGCAGGAAATTTTGTGTGACACAGTGGAAGCACGCAAACCCCCAAAACTCTTAAACTAGTCAAACCTCTGCATTGAATTTTAACAATCTGTCACAGGAAAAGATAGCAAAATCAGTGTGAGTGAAGAAGTTGCACACAGCATGGAGTCTTGTGGGTTAGAGGACTACATTTAGCTTCACTTTGCACTCATTTAACAATCGTGTTACTTGCCCCTGCACAGTGTTGGACTACACAACAGTCCTGGACAACCCAACAAAGCTGGAGCTCTGACTCTGCACAAAATGGCAGAATTGTCCCCTTAAAGCTGCACTTTTCTGTTGTAATCAACAGGATATTTGTTGAAAATGTTATGCAAATGCTATTTTTTTTCTCAAATCAATTTCAGAGATAATGTAATTTCTTGACTGCTGTGACTCAACACACCAAATTACGACGACAGCTCAGATTAAATGAGCCAGAACGGCAGCTTTAGCAGTATGTACACTGCCAAATGGGCCAGGCAAGCTGCTGCTGGACGACCTGTAAGCAGTGACTGTTCAGGAACTCTAAAGAACATCCAGATGGCTGTGGTGCCTCTGGGTCACATTTGTTAAAACAAGCAAGTTGCTTATTTAAAACAACAACCAAATGTCAGTATTGCCAAAGGACAGGTATGGCAACGAGAGGTGTCACCTGAAAGCTCTGTATTAAATCAGGTGGATTGTGAGATAATACTTAACACCGTATTTAGTGGTGACAAGTTTCCAAACATCAACATCAGCATGCATTATTTTCTTATCATATTTCCTTGGACAAAGACAGCTGACCTTCATGTCCCTCAGCTGCAAATGTCCTTTTTTTACTATGCACATTTATCATTTTGTGGCTTTCATTAGCAAAGCTTAATAGAAAATTGTCCGTCTTTACAACCTTGTTGTTTCTTTATATTGGTTACTGCACTGACCTTTTGACTCTTGGTAGCATTAAAATGCTTTCACCAATCAATTTTGGTTTTCGTTCTAAACTTGTAAAGGTACTCTGTAAAACAAGACTTAAAAACAAAATGAAATCTTTTCTTTCTCGGGCACAGAAAATCTGAAGCATTTTCCAACTCTGTTTTCCCCAGTTTTTGCTTTAATTAGAAATTTGTGCCAGAAGATTTTTATGAACAACATTTTTCTACTCACAGGCTTCCCTCTCTCCCTCATCCCTAAATGACAAGAAAGTATACAATGTCATGCATTTCTTTCACCAGCTGTGTCAAGTACAGCAAACATTAGCTATTTTTAATCCATGAATACAGTCAGTTTACTGAAAATGAAAATCCTTGCAGGCAAAACATATGGTCACCAATTACCACTTCTGCTCATTAACAAATGCAGCTTGTTAATTATGCCATCTATTTTAACATCTTAAATGATGGCAGAGAAACTTTGGTCTGCTTCAAATGGTTCAGTTTTGTTGGCAATTGTAAACATCTTTATAACCGTAATGTGCAACACGGTAACAGTACCACTGTACTCCAGTGTCATTTGTCCTGCTAGTCATTCACCTTGGCGCTGCCCCGCCATCACAGCTCTTATTTCTTAAGGCTATAGTGGCATTTACAAGCTCAACTGACAGGGTGTCCTAAGTGGAATTGAACGCCACAGGCCCAGACGAGAGAGAGCTCATTCACCAAACACCACTCAATAACACCAATGACAGCTTAGGTCAGGCTGTGTATATGTGTTTCTGTGTGTGTGTGTGTGTGTGTGTGTGTGTGTGTGTGTTGACATGGGTGGGTGGGCGCAGATGCTACATGTATGTCTTTTAAGCATTCATACATTATCAATACCGATCAGCGTGTCACTGCCAAATTAAAGCACTAGTTTGACACTAATTAGAGTTAGAGAGGATCGATACCACTCTCATGCCATTCGCTAAATTGAGGCTAGAGGCAGAGGTCAGTTTGCTTAGCTTAGTACTAATACTGGAAATAACTAGTTTGGCTCTGACTGAAGAGCACTTCTACAGGTGATTAATTAACATAATATATCTCAGGTTATATTATTTACACCTACACTGGTTTTTGTATGGCTTACTCAAATGTGATATACCATATTAATTAGTGAGCTTTGGAGGTGCTGGTAGGTGGATACTGTTACTGTTGGAGTCATGATTTTGATATTATCTTTTATTTTCACAAATCACGTATCAATATAATACAATATTGGAGGATTTAAACTCCCCATATATTATATATATATAATCTATCGGAGTTGTGTTATTGAATTGTCAAATTTGGAGTTTGGGTCTTTGACTAACAGCTGATTGAGAGTGAGCTGCCATGTGTGAGCTGAGCTGTCATGATGTCAGGATGCTTTGGTTTGTGGCCACATGGCTTGTGATTGTGACAGTAAATTTTAGTTGTTTCTTTGTGATGGCCAAAACAAGAAATACTCAAATGCACAGAAGCTAAAAAGCTGAATACAAGTCCAAAAATACCAAAGTTTGCTTGATACCATAGACAAGCAGGCTAGCTGTTTCCAACTGTTTCCCATCTTTATGCCAAGCTAACAACCACTAGCTGTCATCTTCTCATGTAACACTTGAGAGAAAAAAGAATTAAAGTAGTTCCCAACATGTTGAATTGCACATGTTAATATGATACAAATGAGATCACAGTGGAGATGATTTATTGTCTCCAACTCACACCATTGCAACTGTGCTTTCAATATGGCCACATTTAATAAGTTTTTTTTTTCTCAAGAGATATTTGCTGATATATCTGATATCTTCTTTAATACACTGACTGAGTTGTCAAAATAGACTGTTGTTATGCAAGTAATGCCGAGTTCACACGACATGATTGAAGCCCGATTTTCCATTTTTGGAGATCGCGGACAAAGGTCCCCAGATCAGAGGCATATTGGCGTTGCTATATGTGAACTGTTCAAAGACAATGGGAGAACTCGTCAATACCTCGCAGATACCTGAAAGATATCTAGCAGTCTAAATATCTGGTCGTGCCAGAGCAGCAGCCAGAAACCACATCCAAACCAAAACGTTTTAACTGCAAATCAGCATGCAGGGAACAGACTTGTTCTTGGAGACATCCATTCTGGAAGAAAAAAAACCTTGATGGATGAGATGGTTCTGACATGGTATGTTATGTCCCACTTTGCGTGTGTGAGACCAGCCAGACTCGTCTGTGATTGCTGATCAGTCATGTAGTGTGCAAATCACAGTGACTCCAAGATTCCTGATGACAAGAGAGAAAGTTGTGCAGTGTGAAAAGTCGAGCGATCTCACAACTCTGATCGTCGTGTAGTGGGACCGTGGCATAAGTGAGAGTCCCTCAGCAGCCAGTCCTGACTATACACTGCAGATCAAGAGAGCCTTCTGTCCATCTGCTGCTGATCTGGGAAGTGAAGACATGCTGGTGAGTATGAGTTTCACTTGTTGCCCAAAACCTTAATCCTTGCAAGCAGTTAATGGTTTAAGACAGTTGTACATACTAGCAATATGGCTGGCTCTCCCTCTTGCAGAGCCCAACCACCACTATCAGACTTTTACCATCACAAGGCTCCTCAGCCTGTGTCCACCAACTAATCTCGTAATGGGGAGACAGGGAGTTACGACCTGCCCGGGCCGCCTTCATCTGTTCAAATGAAACAGTTGGACCTGCTGGGCTCTAGATTCATGATGTTTGCCTCTGGGCTCAGGTTTGTTCTCAACACAAAAAAAAGACCATTAGATGCCAAAACCATCTCAGTCAAATTTAATGAGGAGGTGAGACAGATACAAACCTTTCAGCCTCCATACTACAGGAAACCTTATTAAACTGACTGCAAGCCCTTTGGCGTATCAGTCCCACTTGATGTTATTGTTGCTCCTGTCCTTTGGTTTAGTTTCTGTGTGTGTCTGTATCTGTTAACTGAGCTGAACTGAGTACAGCCATGACTGAAGGTTTTATCCCTGTAGCACCTGTATAAAAGAGCAGGGGTTCATATGATTACTATGACACTACTGCATCAACATGACTGTAGTAATGGTAAATGTTACAAGTTGATGAGCACATTTAAAGAGGTCAAAGTGAAGACCAGTCCAGCGGGCAGACAAGATTAAAGAAAGGAAATATATAAATGAAGGCCAGCTGCCTATCAATCACGCCTCTCTTCTTATTTCCTGTTTCCACATGTTCTGCCATTATCATTTCTCTGCTTCTGTAAAATGAATCAGAGGCCAGACACTGTGTTAATTTCCCAGCCAGTCGCCTCGTGTGTGTGTGTGTGTGTGTGTGTGTGTGTGTGTGCATGCATGTTCATTTCTAGCCCATAGTGAAACAGATTGTCAGGGAGAATGGCCCTTGCATGCAACGAGAGACAGAAGACTTGACCGTACCCTCGGGCCAGTCTGAAACGAGTGTGAAAGGCTTCCTCTTTCTCTGGTTTGATGTCACCGTTTCTTTTATTCTCCCTTCATTTCTCCTCATAAATTCTCATGTTTTAGCTGTGTTTCCACTCGAGCAACTATGAATTAAATGGAATCACGTCATACTAATCATGCCATTGCTTGTTTTTAAAATACTTTTTTTCTTTTGCAGAAGTTCTTAATTGAAAAGATGATTTTCAATTACAATTATGCCTGAAAGCTTTTTTATGCTTCTTCTTGTGTCAAGCCAATTTTCACAATTCAAAACAGACAAGTGCGTCTTAATTTTGTGCCTCTATATTGTCTCCTATCTGGCATCTTCTCATCTTCATTCAGCCCACTTCTGTGCTGTTCCTGTATTTTGTCCTCATCTTTCTCTCTGGCTTTTAATCTTTTAAAGTTTCACAGAACATTTTAGAGCATCTGCATGAATTGTGCATACATTAACTCAGCTGTAAATCACAGTGACATCTGCCATTTAATATGCTGTTGCACTTACAGATAACTAGTAGTAATTGCAATTTACAAGAAGTGGTGGAACGGACACTTATTTTACGGGGCTCTAAATCGTCCCCCCTCTGCCGTCTTTATATATTTATTGTGCGTTTTTACTTTCTTTGTTTATACTCCTTAATGTGTCGCTCCTACAGTCTGGCTTGTATGTTCAGGGTATTCGCAGTTTCATACTGCACTTCTGGGTGTCTCTGCGAATGGATGAATTTGATATTAACTGTAAGCACCATATTTGTGCATCTACACTCGTCATTTAAAGGCACCTTGTGGCACAATAGAGTGATGTTTTCATGAGTGAGTTGGTGTTTTTTGTGTATGATGCACATGCATGCAGATACAGTTCTGCTGGTGGTTTCATACATTCAACACACGCATCAAAGACACACAAAATGCATTTGAAATGTATCACTGAATGCAAACACAGCTGTCTTTATTTACAAGAAAACTCCGCAGAGCAGGGTTTCCATACATTTAAACAAATCAAGTAGCCAACAATAAGTTTCCGTGCAAATATATCGCAAGTTTTAAGAGAATTTCAAGAAAATCAGCAAAGGAAAATGCAAATAAAGCTTGTCTCCATCTATGTTGGTAGCAGTAGTTGGCGCTAATTCTCTAGCCAGGTACAATTACACCATTGCAGAAGAAGAGGGCACACCTTGAGATGTGATTAAGTGAGCACCAGTCAAACCTCAAACGGTGAAAAACAATGTAGAAAACAAGATGAAAATATGACATTTCTGTTTGCTTCATGTTTAATTTGATGAAAGCTATGGCCTTTTCATCACTCCACACAGATGTGATGTTTTAATCAGCAGCGGAGGATTCAATGGACGTCTAAGTCTGTTTCACTCGCACTTTCTGCATGCTTCTTCTTAGAAGATACTCATGATCACTGGTATAAATCTTAAAAACTGCCATTTAATTGAGGTGGAAAAGCTTAGAAATAGACACCACAGCTAAAAGTTAACACAATGTGACTCTGCTCCAGTGCCACATTCTGCCATGCTCAGCACTTTAATAAATTAGCAGCAGGTGCAGGTTCTAATGAAGGACTAACTGAGAAGGAACAATACGTCTACGCTCTGCCTCCTGTCCAAAACACTCACAGAGAGCAAAGAAAATCTTTCCCAGGCATTTACTGAATCTTTCCCTGCTCACCTCGGTCTGGAAGAAAGGGTAGAAATGCAAGTGGATCAAACCTTTTGCCTGCTCTTGTGCCCTTGTACTTTTTTTTTTCCCACACTGAGGTGAGAGGAGCAGGTTCAGTAAATGCCTTGAAAATATTTCCTCTGCTTGTGAAATGAAAATCAGGGAATGTGCCAAAGTGACTTTTTCCCCCTCTGTGACAAAAATACTAGTAAATTGTTCACATGGACACACAATAAATATTACGTAAAGAAAGTTGTAGGTCTGAAGGACCTGAAGTAGATCTGAAGTAAATGAAGCTGCATTTTTCTTGCTTTAGTTTTTCTTTTCTGACTATGTGAAGTCCAGTGTTGGCTCTTGCGTTACCTGCAATTTTGTTTTCATTTCATTTCATGTCACTTTTACTTTGATAATCTGACTCGATAATGAAACGAGGGAGTTGATCTGCCAGCACAAGAAGATCAGTCGGATTTATTTCTTGGAAACGGCGTGACAAGTCTGGATACAAGATGAAATAATGTACCTAGCTCATTACTTCTTGGCGGTGTAGTCATTACATATCATCTTTATGAATTCAATGGACTGGCAGCTCTGGTCTGAAACTCGCAGATGCTCTACACTGATAGGACAAAATTATCACCCCTATGTTTCCCTTGTAGTCCATCATTTGTTGGGTGAAGGTTCACACACACACACACACACACACACACACACACACACACAGAGAGAGAGAGAGAGAGAGAGAGAGAGCTTGCCTGGTGGTAAGAAATCCTTCAAAAGCTTAGTTTTTATTGACTTTTCTTTTCTATTTATGCATCGCAGACAGAGCACATTAATCTGTATGTATTAAATTTTAAAGATGCCAGTTAGCCAAGGTTAGCTAATCTTTTTTTCCGCAGGCCATAATGGAGAACTTCAAAAATCTAAACGCCACAGTGAAGGTTAACAGTACAAAGAAGAAAGAGGCAACGGTGATGGGTCCCTGTGCAGGGAGGGATTTTAGCCATGAGGCTGATATTTATCATCTATCATCAAAATTTGATGACAGCAAAATAGACTAAGATACAGAGATGTAGAGAGACAAGGCTGTCTCGGTGGAAAACACATGTATACATGAATATGACAACATCAGTACACATGGGTGCAAACTGCACCGCCTTGCCCCTATGTTGAAACCAAATGATAATTCCTTTCCGATAGATGGACAAAGAATTAACCAGAAATTAGGATAAACCCCAGTTAACAAGGTCACAGCAGCAGGTACAACATTCATAAATAAATCAAACTGACTTAAAACCTCGTACAGCCTGTCAACACAGGAGGTGTTTCAGCCTTGTTTTTCCATCGTGAGTCTTACTTGCATTTGATAGAACAGAAACGCTTTTCTATTAGCCAATCCAGCTGTCAACACAGGCTGCAGACAGCTCACAATTTATTCAGGTAAATGCGCCTTGAAATGTACTTGAAAGCTTCAAGTTTC
Source organism: Holacanthus passer (assembly GCA_025331565.1). Taxonomy (NCBI): domain Eukaryota; kingdom Metazoa; phylum Chordata; class Actinopteri; family Pomacanthidae; genus Holacanthus; species Holacanthus passer. The sequence goes on along the minus strand of JAFREQ010000091.1, from coordinate 2,204,680 downwards.
TTTTATTTGTTTTGCGCGCACTACAATGATTGTTTGTTGGGCTGTGGGAGCTGCCGCCTCCAGACGTGGTCTGGCCAATCCGGTCAGATTCTGATCACATTGCATCGTGCATGCATTCACACCTTCCATTGGGTCACAGGTGCATGAGTAATTTAACCACCACAGCAGCTGCAGCCATGAACGTACAAGCAGAAAGAGAGTCTACAAAACCTTTCACACACAATGTGAAAGATGCAACCTGATTATTATTTTTTACCGATGTTGAGACCCTCTTAGGCCCTGGTGCACCACCCACACCCTCTGAGGATGCTGAGACCTCCTGATGCTTGGCCACTGGTTCTGAGCATTAAAAATGAGGAGCTTTTAAAAGACTTACAATTATACAGAGTGTTCCTTGCCTCTGCTGTTTGACAGTAACCGGGTTGTTTTTGTTCATTTCTTTTTCAGAATAACCTCATGTCGTGATCGGCATTGCTAATGATTCATTTAAGATGGTTGGAGCAGTCAGTTAGATGTTACACCACAAAATAGTGCCTTCCAAAGAAGGCACAGGCAGAGACAGGTATGCTCAATTAGTGTCCCATTTTAACCAAAGAACCATCTAAAGAGATGATTACGGTTCGTGTTTTGACAGACTTTCTCTTCGGATATGTCTTCTGCTATAATTGCAAATAAAAGTGGTGTTCCGTTTGAGTCAAGCCACAATTAAAGTCAGAGGAAATGCGATCACTGAACGTACTACCCTGTCTCATATTTACTACTTTGGAAGTGAACTCAGACTTTACTGGATGTACTTCTTTTTGGCAAATACACTTTGTGATCAATTAACTAATGTGATGAAATAACTTTTAGCCTTGTACCCTTTTGTGTTCACTGTTGATGGATTTTAGATTTTATTGAACTATTTATATATTTTAACTTAGCTCATCTGTATCTATACTGTTGCATGTCTGTCCATCCCAGAAGAAGGATTCCTCCTCCGCTGTTCTTTGTGAAGTTTCTCCTTTTTTCCTTTTTTACATTTTTCCATATTTGAATCATGGGTCTAAGGACAAATTTGTGTCTTATGGTGTACAGATGGTTTGACATGAGCAAAGCCTGAATAAATGTGACTGCCAGTGAAGGTTTGTCATTGCCATTTTTGCCCTGTTATTGATTGGTTACACGCTGTCGTCAACCCATAGTTTCTGTCGTTTTCCCCACAAACCTCTCAGAATTCACTGATAATTATGAATAATGAATTATATAATAAATAATTAGATAATAATAATGAATTCACAGATTGCTGCCCTTAATGAGCTGACATAGTTTACACCTTGAGAAATGTAATGAAATGCATTTTGTATGTACAAGTATATAACCCATTATAACTCTTGAATCCAGTTATTAAGAAAAAAAGAAATGTTTTCATTGGTTACCCTGGAAAAGAAAACATACAATATTTCCATATTTGAAGAAAATAAGAGTCATTAAATGCAGGTAGAGTCTGGGGCTGTAATTAAGGTTTTCCGTGGAAAATGTGTTTGGGCGATAGTGTTTGTGTGTGTGTGTGTGTGTGTGACAAGTATAAAATTAAGTTGAATAAGGCAGTTAATCCCATATGGTTTCATTACTTCTCTTTTGGACAAACCTACCTTGCCGCCCAGGGGAAGGTGACTCACACACACACAACCGCACAGAGTGACCTGGAAGGACCCGCAATACAACTTAATCCAGTGTTAATCCAGACGTTCACACCTCTATCTCTCCTGTGTAGCCTTTATGTTTGACAGCACAAAGCTAATCCTGGCTTCTCACAGTCAGGAAATGAGATACGGTGCAACGCCCCAAATGTCTTTAGGTATGTTGAACAAGCAGTGAACTCTGCAACCTGACTTCCAACTGAGCGACCTGGAAGAGCTGGGGCCTCCAAACAAGCCCTCAACATTCAGATTACTTTTCAGTCAAAAAAAAAAAAAAAAAAAGACAAATATTTTTCTGTCTGAAAATGACTAATATACTTGTGTAAGTGTTCCTTGGCTGAATTGTTTATTAAATTTATCATACTTCAGTATACATTTTTAATTAATTTATTTAATTTTCATTTTGGCATTGGTTTGTGTTAATCTCATATTTCTCAATACTGTTAGGACAAACCTGCTAAAAGCTGTTTTAACTGTGATTTTGGAATGAAATATAATTCATGGCTGGCATTCATTATGGAGTGCAAAAATCTATCACTGTCTTGACCGGCTTATTAGTGCAATGGTATGAATCAGAAACACTGTTCAGAAGATGTTATGATGAGAAATTAATTATGACATTTAACAGTACATAAAGTCATTATGAATGTGTTTTGGTGCCACAGAACATCTCTATTTGTTGTCCAAATCCCCATGGGAAATATGAATGTGCTTTTTAAAATATACCCACAATAAAGGCTATTCTCAACACCCACAAGATATTAAGCCACATTATGCTGGCATATTTATTTTGATGCTATAATATTATAATTTCCTGACAAAATTGTAATAATCAAGAAAAGCAGATGGCAAAAGCAATCACTGCATCCATGTAAATGTCAGGAGGGACTTCCTTCTCCTTTCGGGATAAACAGAAGGTGAAGCTGCACATTTTGTTGCTCTCATGCATTTATTTTTCAAGATAAAAACAAGGCTGTCAGCAGGGTTTACAAATTGTGTCTGGCACGTCATACACTGTTTCAGGCTTACCATTAAGAAGGGGAAGTGAGTTTTTTTTATCTCATCCTCACCTGGTAGTTAACTCCGTATTATGTTGTTGTAGTAGCCTGATAGTAGTTGTTTGTCTTGATATGTTTTATTGGAAGCTGCGGGCTAACAACAGCTTCTGTTCCCTTTCCCAAAGAACTCACATTTCATTAGCCACAATTACAAGATGAAGTAATTGAAAGTGCTCTTAACAACAGCGCTCACAGCACCAGTACATTACTCTTACTAACCTTTAAAACCTCAAGTTACTTTGAGTGAGAGTCACCTCCTCACTCATTTAGAGTCTTTTTTTGAAGTTCAATTTTGGCAAGTTCACTCTGTTTTTACCTGCGTTTTGGTCTCCACCAACTCCTGAGAACAATATCCAGCTTAATGCTTCTGTGTTCGTGAGCTAGTGTCAAACTGTGTCTGTCTGCCACACATGCTCATTATATCAAAATACTGATTAGTGCAGATTTAAGTGTGTGACCATACACTGTCTTGTTTTATCTGAATGCCTGTGTCACTGCTTACAATGCATTCTGGGTGTTACAATATGAACCTTAATTGAGAATGATCATTTTAATGATACACAGTGGATCAAGTGCCTGGTAATTAAAAACAACAATAAAGGCAACTTAGTTTTGGAGATACAGAACACATATGAGTGGGAATTTTGTAAACTGACTGTGGTAGGGTTATGGCTACTGATGCAATGGTGTATTTGATGGTGTGCACCATGTGTACTCGAAGGTACATCTCTCTCTCTCACACACACACGCACACGTTGCTACATGTGGACTGTGGACTCTTTCACCTTCCCTCTGACCAGGGCCACTTTACACGTTGCCGTTCTCTATCTTACTCATGATGGACGCTTAAAAATCTAAAAAGGGGCATTAAAATTGATTTCTTTTTCTCAGCTTTCTTTTGTTAGTGATGAGTTTTTCCTTGTCAGCACCTGGTGCCTACATTAGCCGCAAAAGGCTTTATAAAACTTTTTTCACCTACATAGTAGTACCTTCCAAGACCTGCAAACACACTTTGATGTGTAAGATCAGCAGAGTTCCCATTTAAAGCTGTAACGGTGTGTAAATGATGTGAACAAAAAACTGATTTCAACCAAACTAACAGACCATTTATTAGCCTTTATTAAGTAGTTGTTTAAAAGCCTATTGTTTTTTGCAAGGCAATTTTCAAGGAGGATCTTAAATGATTAGATGTGAGCAGCTGTTTTTTCTTCTGTCACTAAAGTTAATTGGATAGATAGATAGATAGATAGATAGATAGATAGATGGAGATAGATAGATAGATAGATAGATAGTTAGATAGATAGATAGATAGATAGATAGATAGATAGACAGATGTACTCACAGCAGAGGCAGTTGTGGTAAAGAAGCAAATGTATAACCAGTCTCCTGCTGTTTGGACTTGAATGACCCCACAGCAACGAAAAGAACTAAATACCTTTCTTTCTTCATCCTGCTCTCATTCCCTTTTCCAGTCATTTGCTCAATAACCGGCTCTTCCAAGGTGACCCTCTCTCCCTTGCCCTCCCCCCTCCTTTTTCCACCCTCCCTCTTTCCATCACACACTTCCCTAATACTCTGTCAGTCAGAAAAGAGCCTGCCGGAAAAGAGAGTGCGTATGTGTGGGCATTAGCTGGTGTTTGTGTGTGCACACGGCTTGCATGAATATGAGGAGGAAAGCAGTCGAGAGGCAACTGGAGAGGGAGAATGGACTGTGAGAAGAGAAAGAGACAGGAGGAACAACAAAGTGGGGAGGAAAGACAGAGAGACGGACAGAGGGAGGGGAGAAAACAAAAACAGAGGATTAGGAGATGATTGCTCAAATCACAGGTTGCAGGTTGATGTCTTGTCAGGTGCTGCTGTTAACTTATCAGTAACTGTGTGTGCTCATAGGTCAGGACATTAAAAGAGACCACCTTAAAAAATTGGTTGGAGATAAGGCACGACGCATTTTCACACAAAGGCCCAAGTTGTTATTAGAGTATAAAAACTATAAGACTGATATGAACTGATGAAAATAATGGCCAGCATGCTGCTGAAAGCATCCATATTAATCACTAGATACTTACTTATGAAATCTTTTATTTTGATACAGTTTGGATATCTGTACTTCTCAGTCAGTCCATCAGTGACATGACTGCTGATGCCAACTGTTTTACCTAGTACTGACAAAAGCCTTTTACTGAATCTGAAATCTTTTGAGAACTGAATCTTTTAGGAGGAGTTTTTAATTTTCTAAGTAAATAAAGTTCGAGTTAACTGTTACATTTGAGGGCTGTAATCATCTTGTATTGGCTGGCACATACTGTATGTAGCCCACTTACTTTTGCATACTTTCATTTTCATGTCTGTTTTACTTGCACCAAATACTGCAGGTCCTACTTCAGCACTGTCAAGATGATAAGGTTAAAATACTGAAGGTCTTAATGAGAGATTCCAGCTACCAAAATCGACGTAATGCAACCAGCTAAATCGTTTTACAAAGAATGAGTCAGCCCTCTTTTGGTGAGCTGACAAAAATCCACAGTCCATTTGTAGAAGTGGTGTTTCAGACTGGTGCTTCTTTGTCTTTGTCTTTGGCCAATACCAAGGCTGGCTTCCATCAATCATATGAACTTTCCAAGCCACATTATATTCTCACAACAAAGTTCATAATTGTCTTACAGTGAAATAGGAACATTCACGGGAACATGCCAGCAGTCACAGGTCATAATACCTCTCTCTTTTCACGTTTTCTGTAATGCACATTTACTCTCCATGGCATTTATGTCATTACATCTGTGCAACACTGGGTTTTTTATATCAGTACATTTATCTACTGTGCAATATTTAATATTTAATATTTTCCATATTTAATTCTAGTGTCCATAGTCTATTCCTGTTCATAGTGTACATACTTGGTCACATTTTTCACATATTTCATTTAAATTTGTAAAGAGTCTCGTGTACATTTGTTAAGACTAATACCTATCTGTTTATATTCTTACTATCTGCACTATTTGACTGCTACTGTGACAATTAAAGGAATATCTTATCTTACCTTGTTCTCAGGATTGTACATCATTTCATTCAATATAATATAGAGTTGCTAGAGAAGGGTAAAACACTTTCCAAAGCTTGCTAATGGTCTACATGAATGTTTAGCAGTTTTTTTGTTGTTGTTGTTGTTGCAAATAGCAAGAGTGAGGAGAGCTATAGGAGAGTCGAAGGGAGATTAGTTAGACTGAGAGGTTACTTGTTCTACCACAACTCAATCAACTTTTTGGACCAAAAAAATCTAATTCAAGGTCATCTTGCTGGCATCTCAGAAGTCTTCATCAAGACATTTAAATCAAATGCTCCAGAGGTCAAAGGTCATGGCAACTGAGCAAAGTCCATCTGCTGATGAAGACCATCAGATGTGGTCATAAATGCTGGTAAAGGCTCATAAATGGATTTTTTTGTCATACATTTTATTTTGGAAGGCTCCTACTTTGGATGACAAGAATGAACTTTCAAGCTCCTTCAAACTTTTTCTTTCTAAATTCTAAATAAACCAGATATATAGCTTAAAGCAGCCATCCTGGTCCCCAAGGTTCAGACTGCTGTTTTTCTGCTCTGTCAGTATGAGAGAGTATACCCAACTGGATTATTCAGGTGCTCCAATAAATCCCATCATCACCGTGGCCCCTTCCACTGTAAGGTCAGCCAAGGTCCTAACGAGTGTCCCTGGCTATAGTTTGGGCTCTGGCTTTTTATAGCCATGTCCCAGCTCTGAATGCCTCTGGATTTATGTGCTGCTACATAAGCCTTTTCTCCTTCTCTCTCTCTTTCTCTCTCTGTCATTTTGTAACCTCTCTCACTCGTCTTTTCCTACCACTCCATCACACAGACACACTTTATTTTATTTCTCTTCTCAGTATTCATGTAGTGCAGCATATGACTTCTCTCCTTCTATATTTATGAAGTGTTTAATGGCTTCTCTCCCTCTCAATAGTAATGTATACTGTACGTCCTTTAGGCTTCATTTAAATGACCCCCCCAACATACACACACACAGACACACACACAAAAACAACATCCTTACCCAGTCTAGGTTAAATAGACAAACATATTGTACCCTCCCAAGCAGGTCTTTCATGAAATATATATATATATGTTTGTGTGTGTGTGTGTGTGTGTGTGAGAGAGAGAGAGTATCCATTACCCTGAAAGCTTCCCTCTATCTGATTCACTGTGGTTCTAATGATATTTAACCCGCCAGGCCATTTTGAAAATGGGCCTTGGCTGTAAAAATACCTGATGTATGGTCCCATCTGTGCGCAACCCGCTCACACACACACACACACACACACACACATGCTAGCACTGACATGTACAGTGCAACATACTCACACACGCAGAGCCATGATCTTGCGTGCTACTTTACCCTTGCTGCTTTTATCATTAACTCCGGCTTCTATCTGCCACAGGGTGAGGGCAGTTCGTTCATTAGTTTCTCTTCTTAACATTATTAGCAGTATTTCACCTCCACCATTATCTGCCCTGTAGATCTGCCTGCCCCAGCTGCATTCATAATTAAACCCACAGCCTCAATACTGATAACTGCTAAATATGATATGCTCCAGCAATGCTAAGGCTTTCATCATCCCAGGCCTTTTTGGATATTTTTTTCCCCACAGATGTAATCTTGATGGAGTTGCAGATTAAAGATCGTAGATCATTCTGATAGGAGAAACTGTTTGATTGGTGGGTGTCCATTAGGAATGTTCCCCTAGTCTCTTGAAACTTGATTTTTGTCTGTGAAAGTTCCTTTACACATATACAGAATGAATGAACACCCACGAATGAGCTCTTGCAGATGTATGACTCTGAGAAATGTGAATTTTGTGGGTTTTGTTTTTGTTCTTTTTTTCCACTTTTCATATCTGTGCAACACCAGGTAACAGACAGGATTAAATTAATGCACTGTACAGTACTCACATCATTGTCCATGATAATGAAGCTCTCATTTATCATTCTGTCAGGTTGCAAGTCTCTGTCATTCAGTCCCTTAACCTCCATCACAGCTTTAACTCCTGAATCCATATTTTTCCTATATGTTTGCAATCTATCTCTAATTTTGCTGCATATCATGACTAAGACAATACTTTCAGTTACCACTGAGGTACAGTGAGTATAATAATAATCAGAAACAGCAATTCAGGAAAAAAAAATCTTGAACAGACAACATCACCAATAAGAATGCGAATAAGAATGAGAACCCAAATGCACCTAGATAAGACCAACACACGTCAATGTACACACAGGAAATAACAATCGCAAGATAAATGCTCTCTGGTAGAGGCGGGCGTGAAAGGCAGATACACAGTGTATGGATTGTATTGTACAATGAATAGTGGAGGATTTTCCACAAGACCAATAATGCCAACAGTCACAGTACCCTGAAGCACAACAGTAAGGCCGAAGTCTGTTCTTCAACAATCATTATTAAGAAAAGAAAGCTCATCCCAAAACTAGAAATAACCTGAGTCCAGACAATAACTCAGTGATGTCTACCAGTATAATGACTGCCTGGATTCCTCTAGTGTTTTCTTTGTGCATTAAAACCCATCTGAGCTTTATTGTACTTCTTAATGCTGAGAGTAACAAACCAGAATATGTGCTGATGTTAAATCACACTGTGTAGTACGACTGTTTCCACAACATTAGCTCCCCATTCATTGTCTTTGCAGCGGCTCTTCTTTTGATGACACCAGATATTAGATTCTTGTCTCTAATGCCTCTCGCTTCGGGCAAGAGTTGTTCGTGTTCACAATTATTGATTTGTCTGTCTGTAGCCGTATAAGTAATTATATGAATCATTAAAAGTGAGTGTTTTTACGCTTTAAGTTGGAGACTGAGGCTGGATCCATCACTATCTATCAATATCTTTAATGGTGGAATCTAACAGGATAGAGTGTCATTTTTTCATCACAAACCGCAATCGGCTAAATTAAAGCTTTCACAGCTGGTCGATACGTGAGCTTTGGGATGAGAAATCAATAGCGAAGTGACAGATTAGTCCGTTTGGGGTGCCATAGAGGTAGGTGTCCAAATAGCTCTGTGTGTGAGCCTACGAGGAACTAATGTCAAGATGTTGCTACACAGGCAGAAGAGGATGGACTGCAAACACACACACTCTCACATACATATGGGAAAATTGACTTATCCCTAAATGTGCTTCATCTAATTTTACTTCATTTAGTCATTTCCCACATTTACCAGAATGCCTTTTGACAGCCCCAAGAGAACAGGTGTTCTCCTCACAGCTGTGGGCAATGGAGGTAAGTGGAGCAGCCCAAGAGCATGAGAACAATGTTTCCCAGTCATGGAAATAAAGAGGTAAGTCCTTTTCTTCCTCCAAATACAACATGTTATGTATCAATATCTGACATTGACCAACATCTGACTTTAGCAACCATGACATCTCAGTGTGATGACGTAATGTCTCAATTTACCAGTTATCCACAGGAGGAGGAAAAATCCACCACACAGCAGCTCTGCCCTACGAAGGCAGAGATTATTTTATCTCAAGAGTCACTGCCATTATACCCACATGGCTAAATAAAGCAGACACTGTACTCCTCTGGATAAGCATCACAGAACACAACAGCAAAAATGCAACTACAAACACTTTGAACCAGTTTGTCTGAGAAAATAAACTTTATATTGATTATTTTGAGTTTATTGGGATTAAATTCATCTGCGCTTTGCCAAGTGTCAACTATTAATACTTATATTGAAGCCAATATCATAAATTAATTTACAAAAGATTTGATTTAGTTAAGTTACTGTTTCAATTAATTATGTGTAGAGCAAAATTACAGAGAAATCAGTTCATTCAAAATGTTTACTTATTTATTTTACAACCAATAAGTAAAGTTCCTTTTAGGTTTAAGATGAAAGCGCCTGTCTTACCTGCTGACTTTTACTTGACAGTGCTCTATTGCTTCAGCTGTCTAGTTGGCCATATCTCTGTCTTTTTGTGGTAGAGAGTGCAGTAAGTGTTTTTTATAGCTTTGTGTTGTTACTTTATATTTAAGAACCTTTTTTTCCCCACAGAGATTATATGTTTCTATGTTGCAATTGTTTTAATATAAATGTCAGAAAGGTCTGAACTCAGTTTTGCCCAAATATGTAGATGCTATGTTTTGCCTTTATAAGGCAGAGCTGAACAGTGCAAACTGCTTTAGGCTGGGTTTTCCTTTAATTCTCTGTAATATGGGCCTAACCTAAATTCATAGGGCACCCTCAATGTATTCCTAATCCTAACATTAAACCTAAATTCAAGTATAAACCCCTAGAGTGGAAGAAGCTAAATATCCTCAGTCCGGAGGATTTTCTCTCATTTCTCTGTTAATAGTAAAAGTAAAAGTATGCACACATACTGGCACACAAACACATGCACTTACAGACAACTCAAACATTGCTCATAATACTATGTGTACACAGGGTCCCACGCAAACATCCTCAAACCTTGCACACACATCCTCACACACAGCTTTGTGCATACACACCCACATCAGCATGCAGCATGTATCTCGAAGCCTAAAGGTTGGCTCTGCCCCGAGGGTTGGAAAGATTATTATGGGCCAGAGAGTGAGAGATGAGCCTCTGAATCTCTGGGAAAGGGAGCTACTTCCTAACAAATACTCCCAATCTAACAAGCCGGACTCATTTTGCCTGAAGTTAAATGAATTAAGGTTCTACAGAAGTAGCCTAATGGGCTCAAATGGAGCCTTTTCTCTATATCCATTTCTCATTATTGTATTCTCTGCATGCATACCAAATAATTGCTTGGGTACAAAAACCTGCTGTTCAGGTATTTTCTGTCTCAGGACTGTCGGTTCTAATAATTCCCTTAAACTACCCTGTAGAATTCTCACTGTGGCAGTCTGCAGTAGCTTTCATTGGAAAAATGATCACTGCAGGAACAACCTCTGTAAAATAAAGCTTTAAGATGCTTAAATAACGGACAAACTGTTTCTTTCCTTATAAACTGAGGTGGCCTTAAAATGAGCTGCTTGAGCTTACTCAGGTCTTTAATCTTTCAGCAGCAATATAAGAACTAAATCTACAGAGTAGTGCTTCTACAGCTACAGGTTTCAACCTAAAGAAGTTTGCAAATCCTTTATGAAAGGGTCACAACATGATATCCTGATATGCATATTTAACTAATTTTGTGGTACTGGGATAATTTTCTCTGTTTTCAGTCACGCTACAGGCAGAATCTACTTGGTTCCAGGCTGAAATATCTCAACAAATCTTTGGCATGAAATTTTGTAATTTTGTACGTTTCCTGGTCCCCAGAAGATGAATCCAGATAACTTTGACGATCCCCTGACTCGTCCTCAGAGTGAAATATCTTGACAGCTACTGGATGGATAGCCATTAGCCATTTGCTAAGGCCCTTTGAGGAGAAATTCTCATGACTTTGGTGGTCCTCTGACTTTTTCTCTCATGCCACCAGCACGTCAGAGTTTTCCCTTATTCAGAGAAATATCTCAACATGTACCTGACTTGTCATGTTTCCTCAAAGTTGACATTTTGTTTTTTATTGACATATTAATTATTATTATTATTGTTATTCATTGTCTTTAAATCTGGTTGGGATCCCTAGAATGACCTCTGACCTTTTATTGTGCACCATAAGCAGGTCAAACTTTCTGATCTAATACTTAAGTTTGTGAGCTTCAAAACAAATGACAGTCACATCAGCCTCAGCTGTGCTATTGTGTTCATTGCTAATTAGCTATCAATGCCAATGAGAGGTCCAGACAGTTTCACAAAATGAATATGCTGGTTTGGTTTGGGTAATTAATTCTATGCTAATCTTGTGGCTAACTTCCTCTGTTGGCCGTGACAGGTTGAGATCAGGCTTATGCCTTATACTGTACACTAGCTGCCTGTTTTCACCTGCCAGCACATGCAGAGGTTCACATAATCCCTCTCATATCGAACCCCACATGATCCCTCACTGGCTTCCCATATACATTGACGCTCATGTTGTTTGAAGCCAGAGGTGCTACAGCTGGGGATTCAACCAGGATCACCACAGCGTTTCATCCCTGGATAATCTGTTTGCATTATTTAAAACTAAACACAGGCCAGGTTCAATAAAAAGCTGTTTACCTTGTCTTCTGACACATCGAGGAGAAAAACCCTAACCAATCAATGTTCGAGTTTTCTGTGTGTGAAATTCTTTTTCCTTTTTTGAATCTTAAGGAAGACACATTTGTAAGACTCAGTATAATAGCTACATATATATTTATAATGAAGCTGAAAAAACAGTTTGTTTTTTCTCACTTGCTTCTTTGTTTAATTGACAGTCATAGAGAGATAGTTGTGAATCCCTCACTGAAGTCCTGTACTGCCTAATAAAGCACTCTGTGGCAGCGCTGTGCTGTGTGACTTACCATAGATAATTGTAAACAGCATGTGTTTATTTAGCCTCTTCCAAGGTTCATACTTCATTAATCTGACTCTAGCATTAAAGTGACACCACACTGTCATTAAGAGGCAGATATGGATGCACAAAGATGTTGTTAATACACGCGCACACGCATGCACCCACACGCACACAAATACACACACAGACATAGTGCGTTAATTGAGCTCATAAGACAGGCAGCCTGCAAAGCTCACCATGTAGCTTCTCTTTCATTTAATTAAAAACCTATTTGATTATGGTGATGGTGGTAACTTTTTTTATTATGATACATTTATAACTTTTGAAATAATAAAACAATCTACCTTCAATAGAGATATAACTGTTGTGTGCAGCAAATGAAACTTAATTGCAGAGCTGACAAATGCTTTATATACTGCTAGTTTGCAGAATAGGCTTTTACGACTGTAGCGTGTATGTTTTAATAATGCTTTGACATACAAAGCTGTTGTTGTCTTTAACGTCTATGGTTGAATATCCACCTATATATACATGAGTATAAAACAGGAATACTGCCAGGTATGGCTCACACCACTGTTTAACTGACAGCTTTCACACCAACCAAACTGTGCAAACAAGCTAGAGTCTGTTTGAACTGAACCAAACAGGACAGATATAAATGAAATGGATGGATGTAAGAAAACAGGAAACTGCCTGAGACAACATGCTAATGAAACTGAATTCGACATTAGACATGTATCACACACCACAATAACTCCTGTGTTAGCAAGCATCTGCCCTGTTAATGTGCCCTTCAGCAACCCACCGGCGGCAGACTGACCTCTGACCTCCCAGCGGTGAGGTGCTGAGGCAACAGAGGCTCCCCCTCTACGATCATAATGCAATACAGCGAGAGGAAGAGGTGTATAGAGGAAGAGAGAATGACAAGTAGGAGAGAATCCAATGAGGAGGTGAGGGAGCGCAACAAAGAGAGAAAGTCACAGTGGGATTATGGAAATGTAATATCCAGCTGATAAATCATAGTGACTGTCAGGTGCTCAGTCATCTGATAATGTGACAGACAGAAGCAAGACGGCTTCCTCTTCAACCCACTGCTAATTATAGACACACATAATGAACTCGCTCTCAGAGTGTGTATGTGTGTGATCATGTGCACGTCTGGAAATAATCTTTGTTTGCAATAATTAGTTTATTTTTGGTGTGTGTGTGTTATAGTCTTTTAATATGTGATTGTGTAAACATTTTGAACGAATGCGTGTGATGTGAGCGTCTCATCCTCATGTGGACGCTTGACAAAACCGTACAACACCGTCTGCTTCTATAAATGTTTGTAAAAAGTCAGGTTGACAGCTGGAAATTTTGGTGATGAAGCTGCGGACATGATGATTGCTGAGCTGACAGCGTAATGAAATCAGCGGGGGAGAGGAAAAAGGTTTTTTGGTGTGTATTTGCATGTGTGTGCATGGGTGCTCCCTTGTGTCTGGTATTATCTGTAGGTAAAGGTTTGGAAGCCATGAAGTTCACAAACAGGAGACATTTCAAGCCAAGGACAAATAGTTTTGAAGTATGTATACATTTGCATCACTTCCCTTTGATAGTTTATATACCTGCTAACGGCACTTTTTTTTCAGTAGGTCTAATATGTGTTACAGTCTGTCAGTCTGGTTGGAGATTTCACCAATTTTGTTTGTGTGGATACACAAATCTTTTTATGAAACCACAGAGTGGCACTTATCTGCAAATCATCTCAGATAAACTGTCTTCTGCTCATTTTATTGCTTTTCAATAGTTTTTTAATATCTTACTTCAGTGCACTTTCACACTGGCAGTCTAGTTCAAATTCAATTTCAAAGCTGTTCACCTTAAAATCTGATAATATAAGTGCTTGTTTCTGAACAAGGTTGTGTACCAAGAGACTGTACCTGAGATGAATGAGTCTGAAATGAGCTCCACTTAAACTGTGTTTTAGTTAAAAAGAGAGAACAGCATACAAGCTCACATTTATGGCACATGATCATTTGCCTTGGAAGTGTTGTGCTTTTACTTGCCCCGTGTAGTTGGCTGATGTTGCTCCATCAACCTGTACATTTTCTCAGCATGCATCAAAACAGGCAGCAACTTCATTTCCTCACAATAATGTTGAGGCTGGAAACAGTGCTCACTAATTAACGTGTGTAAAGTTGTGTTTTTGTTATTTAATAATCCTCAGTAGCTGCACACATTTCCCAAAAGCTTGAACGATTCCTTTAAGGCCTTTCTTTAGAAAGTCCTTTAGAGAGAGCTGTCATTATCAGTGTGTGTAGTGGTGCTGAGAGACAGTTCAATGTTCATTTTAGCTGCACACAAAGCAAAATTTTGACTCAGTAACAATTACTTCCTAATCTATGCACAGTTTAAAGCCACATTAGACAGAATATCAACTGTGGCTGTACCATCTGTGGCCACAGGGGAATTGATAAACTGGAGGTCATTGCCTGTGGGGGAGGAACAGTCTCAAATCTCTGCAGGCACCTGTGCCTTTACTCTGCCAGCTGCAACTGCAATGGCAGCAAGATCTGGGAATTAACCTGACATCATCAGAACGGGAAAGTTTGTGGAGGGACTCAATCACCATGAGCAAAAGTGTCTGATACAGAGGAATACAGATGAAGTTAATGCATAGGGCATATTTTACCCATGCAAAACTTGAAAGATGCACCTACGTGGAGAGGTGGGAACGCTCATCCATATGTTACAGTGATGTCCTGCTGTTGATTCCATGTGGAGAGAGGTGGCACATATCCTGATCCTCATCATGGATCTCTGGTGTTGGCCCTGTACATGCCTGCCTCAAAGCGATAAGCAACAAAGAGTGATTGCCCTTGCCTGCCTCGTGGCAAAACGTGATCTTAATGAAGTAGAGGGTGAGGAGGTGGGAGGTGGCTGGAAGATTCTCTCCATCTGTTGAGCATGGAAAAGGCCACCTCCATCCTCAGGGACCTAGACTAGAAAAAAGTCAGCTCTGAGGTAGTAGAAGATTCTTTATAGACCGAGGAGAACACAGAAACTTCTTCCCTGTATAATCAGTGCTCACAGTATGTCTGCCCATCCTGTATGTTTCCACTAACATAAGCATCTATCCTGTCTAGGCATCTGCCTGATTATTTACTCATCTAATGATCTATTGAGAATCAGTTGAACAGGTGCTGACATGTGAGATGTGTACACCCCAACTAAATAAGAGCACTGTGCCCCCTTCCCTCTTCTCTGTGTCATAGCTGTCGTCTCGCCATTGTCATTGTGTTGTGGATCCTGTATGGAGATGTCAGTCTGTTTTACCATTACAGCATTGTGGTGTAAAAGGAACTCATGACTAATGCTTTCCAAAAGAGCAAAATAACTACAGCCACATATGTTCAGCTAATGGCTTATAATGCCAAAGATACATTATAAGATAAGAGATTATAAGATACACTAACAGAGTGGACTGAGCCCATAGCTGTCTTAAGGTTCAGAAGACAGAAATCATTTCATAGGGAAACATCACATAAGAAGCAGGAATCAGAATTTTAAAAAGTTCTACCCTAAACCATATGATTTTGTTCCAATATGTGTAAATTGCGTGGATGAGGCTCAGGGGGTGCAGGATGAGATAGAAGGAAAATGATCTTCTTAAAAGTACTGGTTTCAATCCTGCCCCCGAGGACTTCAGAGTTCTGCTGGAGAGCATTTAAGTAACAGTTTGACATGCCCTCCTTTACTTGCCCTCAGCACTTGCTAACACGTTGCGCTGTACGTCACGTGGAGGGAGTCGGGTGTGAGGTTGGAAATGAAAAGAACTTGCCCTTTACCAGGTCCAACAACTGGAGATAGTAAATTATGACAAGGAATACTTTGGAAGGTGAGGAATAACTGATTGCAGATTACTTACTTTGATAAACAAGTTATTTATTATATCCTTGATTTGAAGTGCCGACAGGAAGCAGCAAAGGTTTGTTAAAATACTGTTGGATAATGATAAAGTTCATTCTATCCATCTAATAAGGGGCTCATTTGTTAAAAGCAATTAACTAGTTGTTAAGATAGACAACAAGCTGCACTTTAAGAATTGATTAGTGACATTAATGAAAATCTAATGGTACATTTTTCAACCAAAAGGAAAGTCAGATTTCTTTTGTTTGAGTTCATGTGTGCTGTTTTTCTACCATGGCTTGAAAAGATGTTTTCTGATATGTATCATATCTGAGCTAACATAAAGGTCAGAGACAACTGTATATAATATGTAATGAGAGTAAGTGAGTTCACTTAGTCTGTCATGTTGGCAAGACTTATGACAACATTGGGCCTGCAAACTCAAGTAAACATATTTCTCTTCCATTTTGTTTGACTGAAATGAAATATGTAACCAAAGAGTCTTTCCCTTCAGAACAAAATGCATCAGATTTATAACTGCCAGCTCAGTAGCAGATACGTTTCACCACTAACTAGAGGTAAGATTTCCTGCTGATCATGACTCACTGGGAGTGATCCGAAACTCTCAGGGACGGGACACAGTGTGGTTTGCAGTTTCCAGTTTCCACAGAAACAAATAAAAGTGGGAAAACCAGAAAAGCATGACCTAAGCGAAAGGAAGAGATCAAAGTCTGATTCAGAGTGCAAATGATTCCTCCATTTTGCAGATGAGGCCCCAAAAGAAAAATACTTTGTAAGTTTTCTGCTTTCGTAGTATTTCCTCCTAAATGCATGCGGCTATATTGTTTTTCATAATGATTTTTCCAACCAAGCATTCCAGAAATCCAATTGGAAAGGAGAGAATTAATGATAGTGGGAAGCAATGAGAAATCCAGAGGAACTGAGTGAAAAGGAGAAAGCTCTACATCTTCACAAGCTCATGTAATATTAACCAGTAATTAAAAGGGCTGAGCTGACTCAAAGATAAGATAATAAGAAAGAAGCCTGTGTGGAATGAGCAGTGTGTATTTCACTTCTAACAGCTCACTCCATTAAAGGCAGTGACCAACGAATGGTTGCCCTTTCCTAACCTCATGTAACATCACACAGGCTTAATGTGTTAAGTAGCACGAGCAAGATTAGCCAGACAGTAGACAGACTGGTGGGTGTCAGGTATAAATTTGTTTTCAAATTTGCAGGCACAAATGAGCTCGAGTCACCTAATTTTCCCTGCAAATTAATCACTAATATTGACAAGTTGCTGTAGAACTGAAGTTACAGGCTATTGTAACAAATGAGTTTCCTCTTTATCTTTCAAGTTTTACTTTGAAAGCGACCATGTTGATTTTTCCTGTTTCTGCTGTTGTCCTGAATCTGAATCTGAAATGTATAAAATAATAACAACAACAACAACAACAACAACAATAATAATAATAATAATAATAATAATAATAATAATAATAATAGCCCTGCGATGGACTGGCGACCTGTCCAGGGTGTCCCCTGCCCTCACCCTAAGTCGGCTGGGATAGGCTCCAGCCCCCGCGACCCTGCAGAGGATTAAGCGGTGTACAGATAATGGATGGATGGATAATGGATAATAATAATAATAATAATAATAATAATAATAATAATAATACACTCTCTTCTCTCTCTCTCTCTCTCTCTCTCATACACACACAGGCAGACATATGTACAGAAGGAGGTATATACACACACACACACACACACACACACACACACACTGAGACACAATGTACAGAATGTCTGTTTGTCTTTTAATCAGAAGAATAAGAAGAAATCATCAGTTAGTGAAGCACGTTGAGGAAGAAGGAATGTCCAGAGACCTGGAAGGTGAACATCCAGGAAAGGAGGAGGAAGAGGCTGCAATCCTATCTCGGGAGGAAGAATCAAGAGCCTGCCTTGAAGGAGGCAGGATAAATGGGGAATGCCATTCTGCAAATTGCCAAAAGTCTACTAAACTGCACTGCAGAAAGGTAGAAGAATCAAAGAGGGAGGAGAAAAAATTTGTCTTGGTGGAGGTGAGCAGGGTAAAGCAGCAGCAGACAGAAGCAGACGAATCCGGGAGATGAGCATTCATTTTTTTGTCACCTTGAGGTAGATGGTAGGAGAATTCAAGTGTGCCAACACATGTTCCTGTTCACCCTAGGCATAAAGGAGTGGTGCTTTTTGAAGTGGGTAGGAAGAAGAGGGAGAAGTCCTGAGACGGCTGAGAGAGTCAGGGTGAGGACTTCTCTTCTGGAGCTTCCAAAAGTTCCATCGCACTACTTTAGGTCCTCTTCTTCAAAGTCAAAGTCAATCACCCCCACATACAGTGTAAGAGCAGTAAAGACTTACGCATGAAAAAGAAACTTGAAAGCTCAGGCAGACCAGTGCAAACAGCGCACAATCCTGAAAATCTGTGTGTGCAAATTCAAGCTCACAGCAGGGTAAAGAAAAAAGAAAAACTTTTGCATAATCAAATAATCATCGCCTTCCGAGTTACTAACATTCAACCTTTCCAATACTCTCAGCCTTCCACACATTCACGCAATCCCTTCATCCAGCTCTTATTAGCTCTCTGTCCTGGCTACAAGAACAATAACCTCACAACTTTGAAAGAAATGATCAGCATCAGTAGAAACTTCATTCTAAGCAGAATTTCTCTCCGTGCCCTCCCTCACCCTCACCCCTGCTCTCCCTCAGGCAAAACATTTTTGCTGACCAAGACTTAGCCAGCCATCAAGAGTTACAATTTCCCCTTTATTCGCAGTTCGCTTTATGTCAAGTCTGCTCGTAACGGGGGCCAATAAACTTAGACGTTCTCATTTTGGTCTGGCAAGGAGAGCCCTTTGAGTCGGGAGACATTTTCTTCAACACTGGGAATGTACACATTGGTTTCAACTGTTCAAACTGAAGCCTGCGATGGTTTTTGTTAGCACAGTAATGTTGTGCGTTCCCTGTTGTTCTCTGATTTGTCAGCACGGGGTTGAAATGAGGATTTGTATCGGGATATTTCTCCATAAACTTTCTTAGTATCTTTTGTTATTATTGCATACGCCTTGTAATGGAACTGAAGGTGACCAGTGAGATAACAGTTAAGAGTTAGAGTTAAGCAGCCTGAGACTCATATACAAGAAGCACGGGATGAATGAAGCAGATGGCACCATCTTCAGCTGTGGTCTCTCTCTCCATTCAGTGTTTAAGGTCCTTAAATCCTCTGGCCAGCAGTTAAGTCTCAGCACTGCTGGTATAAACATGTAGTAAGACCCTGTATCTCTGCTGCCTCAGGCCTCAGAGGCGTTAAAGGGACACGGGACATAACTTGGGATTTTATAATGGTTTTTCTGTAGAGCCAGCTGCCACTGTAAACAAATAAAAGGTTGAAAAAAACTTGAATTTCATCTGGAAACAAACAAAATTGTACTTCATTGGGTCCTTCAGAAAACAATTAGCTGCATAGAATTTTGTAGCCTGGAGATTGCATTTAGTGCTTGATGCCATCTTGTCAGTTGTGTGGAGCCAAAAAGAGAAAAAAACCCCAAAAAACCAAATCCATACATGCACAATGAAGCAGAACCTGGCTGGAGCTGAGGTGGGACACGCAAATGGAAGACATTTGCATGGTTTGGTGTAAGAAATTTGGTCATCAGAAATGACAGCACATGACCCTAAACATACTCATTTTTAAGAATCATTAAAAGATCCCTGTGGGGTTTTGGACCACTAATGTCACTGAGCAGTCATGTTTTGAGGAGTGTGTCCCAGTTTTGTTAGTATCTGGCTGTATGAGGTGCAATTAATGTTCCTAAGCTGAGAAATGAGTCAGCAAAAGGCACGGAAGAAGAACACTGCTGGCTCGCAAGCGTAAAACAAGGCAGGGTTCAAATTCCAAAACTTTGCAGATGTGTGTCAAAGAAGGAAATATATTTGACACATTTGTTAGGCCTCAGGCGTACACACAGTATATTTTAAACAACACATAACCATAACTGTGCTTTTTCACAAGAAAATCCATGGAGTACCTTCAAACTGCAACAACTGATTTCTTGCAAACTTGGGGGGAAACAAGCTGTAAATACAACACTGACATATCATCACCTTTTAAGTTGATATGACAAAGTTGTTAGTATCAGATTTCATTTGAAGTCGTGTTTCTGGGCTCCTGATCAATGTAAGTCCGATATTCACTCTCCTTTTAGATCAACTCCTGAGTTAAAAATCTGTCTTTAGTTTCTACATGCTTCCTTATGTTAGCCAGCAAGTTGATAGCTGTGTCTGACCCCTGCATGATTACACAGAAGAAGTCATGTGATCCACTGTTGAGACAAAGGCACTTTACTATTTGGCTATAACAGTCAGATGTAGTGGTTGCCATTTACCTACAACTGAAACTATGTTAATTGTATTGTTTGCACGTGCACAGGCCCAATGTGTCTCAATTAAGCCATAGTGATGTGCTACAGAGAAAAAAACATTTTCATCTAGTTGAAACAATCAACGCAGCAACACAAGCCTTTGTGATCATTACATCTTTAGGTGGAAGCTAAATTGCAAATTAAACTTACAGAACAGTAGTGCTGTTAACTTTCCTTTGAAACTGCTGACATCTGTGTTTCCAGCCAAACCTTTAAGTGTCTCCACTTTTCCTTTAACTCCTGTACAGAACTTCTTCTCGCTTTCAAGTATGATCTATATCATACAAGGCGAGGAATAATTGAACCGATGTAAGGCCTTGAACAACATCAGTTTTGCTCTGGCAAAATGTCATATAAAAATGAATGAAACATGAAACATGTCACGAGACACGTCTGCGAGGAAGGAAAATCTAACACAATCATCCTGTTTACCCCAGCTCCCCGAGGTGATGTACTGGCATATGTTTGTCGGTTAGTGTATGATGGAAAACAAGCTCTCTGGAAATGATATGTGGAGTGTGTACGTGAGTGAGTAAGTGAGTTACAGCCAGCTTTCAAGCATGTTCCTGTAAACAGCATAGATCGTGCAGAAAGCTGCAAGCTCTCTGCAGATTAATGTCTTTAGTTTGCATTGAAATGTCTCATCTTCCCCTCCACTCTCCTCAGCTTCTCCATCCCTCTCTCCTTCCCTCCCTGTGCAGGCTCCATCCTTCTTGCCATCTTGGGTGATGGAGTGTAGGATGGGGGATATTTAGGGAGGGAAGAGAGAGTAATGGTGGACCTTTGTCTGACAAGCCGAGAGTCAGAGGAAAGCGAAAGACAAATAAAGTCAGAGAAGAGGGAGATGAATTTACAGAGAAATGAAACAAGAAAGGAGGGAGATGCTGTGTAAAGGACAAACTGTATACAGTGAAAGAGTTTGAGATATAAGGAAGGAAAGAGAAAGAAAAAGAGATTGAGAAAAATGTGTGTAATAGTGCACACCTGAAGCCCAGTGGAGTGTGAGGCCATTTTGTCTGTGTCCTGTAAGGAGCTGGAAAACAGTCTTTAGTTTCTGCACACACACACACACACAATCTCTCACACACATGTACACACACACTCACACATTGACAGTGTGAGAAAGAGCAATTCATACTACTTGGAAGGGAATTTAATGCGAGACAACCACTGCACACAATACAAAAACGTACTAGTACTTCAGTGCATTGTATACATGCACAGTGTAGTATCTCCATGTGGACACATAAAAATATGTCATTTGATTTTGAAACAATTTAATATGTAACAAGATGAAGCACAAGTCTTAAATTGCCTTGAATGCATTTAACTTACTGTATTTTTAAAGAATGGTTGTGGTCAGCGTTAACTGTGGTGACAAATACATTACAGTCTGTGTGCTTCACAATAAAAGCTTGCTTTTCCACTTTAGTGCTTTTAATGTGTAGCGGTGTTAGGACGCTCCATTTGCAGCAGCAGTAATTTAATATGGCTCTGACAAAGTGTAAAGACGGTGAGCAGTCAACAGTGAGGCTGATGTCAGTGTGATCTTTCCTGTTTAGGTAGGCATTCTAGCATGATGAGATGGGCTCCACCAGCCTTTCTGGCCAGTGGGTGCAGTAAAAAAATGTCAGGGGGACACACAGTGACATTCAGAAGGCATTATCGTTTTATCTCTGTGGTTGTAGGTGTATGTGCTTTTAATTGTCTTCCCACCTTAACTATGTCTCTCTCACAGAAGACAATGTTTTTTTGTGTATATTTTAAATGCAGTGACAATGAACGTGAAAGTGGTTGAACAGAACACTACCCTACGTATGTTGGGTCCTTCCAATGCACTTTGTAGTCGGGGAGACAGGGTAAATATATTGACTTTGATATCGAGAGAAAAGATGCTGATGCATAAATAGTACCAAAAAAGGTGTTTGACTTCTAAACTAAACTAACAACACTGACAATTAGTCATAACAAATCTACTGTACCTTTTATGTTTGACTGTTATGAATTCAATTGTGACAGTTATTTGGTGTTTTTTTTAGGTATTGGTCGATATCCCCTGATCCAATGTGAAAAAACAATCACTAAAAATAGGATTTATTGCAGAGCTGTATTGTTTGTATTGATTATTGTTTAGAGTATAAGTGAGTAATGTTTGAACGAGCCATCTAAATGTTACCTCTGATGACGGCTCGCACTCACAGGTTTGAGTCTACTGTTGAGTCTAACAGTAAATTCTGTCGAGACAGCCACTTTAGAGGCACAATAAACTGTTTACAACAACTGCTGCTCAAGACCCCCAATAGTTTACTGCAGCCACAGGCTGACAGCTCCTGTTAGGGTTAGCTATACAGAAAAGACTAGAAATAGAAATATTATACCACAAACCGGAAGACAAACATGTGGGAGTGAATCTGTTGTTAAATATTGTCTTTTTCTGCTTCTCTCTCTCTCTCTCTCTCTCTCTCTCTCTCTCCCCTCTCTCGTGCTATTTGCCTGGGGAAGTTTGTGTGAAAGTACTTTGCAGTCTGCTTTTGCCAAACTTAGCCATTAAGTTGTCTATCTATCATTACTCTGGGAATTCAGTCCAGGTGCTGCTTTCACTGACAGACTATAGCTCTATAGAGTCTGAAAAAACAGAAAACATATGAAGGGAGGGAGGGCGAGAGAGAACATGGGAACACTGAAAAAAAAACCCATCATGTTAAAGTGTGTCCATCATAACCAGATACACTTTCATGCTAAAAAAGAAAAAGTCTTGAAATTGGAGAAAAGATTTGAAGAGTCAAAACCTGAGTAATTAACAGATGGGAGCAGGTGAGATACAGATGGGTAAAAAGAGAGTGAGGAGATCAAAATAGAGAAAGAAAGGGGGATAAATGTAGGATAAAGATGGGAGGAAAGAAGGGGGATGAGGAGGATGAGAGAAAGGTGGAAACACAAAACAGAAGAAAACAGAAGATTTGTAGCAAAGATCTCTATTTAACTTCCTGAACTTTCTCTCTAAACAAATGTGTAGAATCAGATGGAGGGATGGGAAATACTATTACTAATAATAACAACAATAACAACAACGACAACAACAACAACAATAATAATAAAGTGCCCTAGAATTAAAAAATAGAACACATTTAAAACACAGAGAATAAAACAAACTAAAAGTATAAAAACTAAACACAATGCAACTGACAAAGAGAGGAAAACACTAAAAACTAAAATAAATCATACAGTATATCACCGGAAATGCATTTTCAGTGGATTTTCAAAAGCAATTTTAAAGAAGAGACAGAGTTTGCAGTCCTCACCTGCTCAGACAGGTCATTGCAAAGTCTCGGCGCTCCCACTGCAGAGGCTCCATCACCTTCGTGTATCAAACTGGACCTTGGGACAACACGGAGCGACACATCAGCAGGAAGGGACGCAGGCCAATAAAAGATTTGACGGCAAGGCCTCTCAGGGCTTTGTGCCAATAATGACTCAAAATAAATTCTGAAAGCAACAGGTAGCCAGTGTAAGGACACCTGGCTCGGCGAAAGGTTGTCATGTTTTCCAGCTGGAGTCAAGAAAGAGGGAGAGGCAGAATGAGCGCGGGGAGATTAGAGAGATGGAGTGATGGCAAAGACAGATAGGCAGATCTGACTGTCCTTTCCACCAGAATGAGCAGCAGTTTTGTCTGTCAACAAAACATGGCCATTAGCTGGCTTTACTGATGCTCACAGGCGCGCACACACACACACACACATACACAGCAGTTACATTCATATTAGATTTTTGCGCATCTGATACTAATTGGATAATGACTGTGTCTTCAATTTTTTTATTACATCATAAACATTAAATTGAGGTTTTATTACATCTCTTAGCGCATTATGTGCAGTTATTACATTATGAGTTGCTTCACATTCTGTCGAGGCCCAGATAGGATTTAAACTCCCTCTGTTGGTAGTTTCAAATGTGATCAATGTTGTGTAAAAGTGTAACACATATAACTCAGATCAGATTCCAAGTGCTTATAATAAGAATAAGAATAAGAATAATCACATTGTGCCTCAGCCAGAATAGGAGACAGTCAATAATGGATCTTCTGTGTGGACCAGAAGAGGACCAAGAATATGACAAATATCTGTCACCAAAGTGAGCCAACTCCATTTGGTGACGAAGCGCATGAGATGTAATTGAAAGCTCAGAAAAACCCAAGTAAATGGACCTAGTGTTTAGATTACTTTGTCAAACCTCTGTCTGCAACAATTCACAAATTACAATTACTCCTCTGTCCACAGCAGCTCCTGCTTTAATCCTTCTTGGATACAAATTCTTGAAATAAGTCGATTTTTTTTTAAATAAGTTGAAATATATTTAGGCTACTTGCAGATTTTTTCATTGTTTTTTTTTTAAGAAATCAAGGTTTTCAGGATTACAGGCATTCATGATTTGACATTTTGGCAGCCCCACCTTTATCGCCTGTGATTGTCTAAGTCAGCGTCTGAAATAAGCGATCCAACACATCTACGCAAAGAAGTTTTTATAGTCCGTTCATTACACAGTCAGCTCATGGACTCATACTGGTACTGCCCTCCAGATGCACTCGGCCAGCGAAGGAGAGCTCACAGGAGCACATCAGAGGTGGATTTGAGGTCATCAAGTTTAGAAAAGAAAAGATAATGCAGTGATCTTGACTGCAAAATATTCACTTTTGCTGTGGTTCTATGATCATCTTTAGCATATGTCTAACTATTAGCATGGTAGAGAGAGAGAGAGAGAGAGAGAGAGAGAGAGAACAGCAGAGTCAGCAGTTCAGATCACTTAAAATCAAGCAGAAAAGGGATCAAAATGTTGACATGTCCTTATAGAATCTGCACGATCCTTCCTATTAAGCAATGAGGAGACAGAGACGCATCTTGTGCACACTCACACTAATAACACACAAGGCCTGCTGCACAGGCTTGAAAAATGTTTTGCAGCAATGTTAACAATGCAGACGGCTGACAAATGGAGGAAAAGAACTCAGGTGTCTTGAGGTGCCAGGCCACCATGAGCCAGGTTTCCAGAACTAAAAAAATTGGCAAAAGAAAAAGTGAATTAATGTGCATTTCTATCCACTCTTACGCAAATATTAGGATTTGCTTCATCGAGATAAACGTGATTGATTTTCATACTTGTCGAACCATTCACTGAATGCTTGTCTCCTGTGTGGAAGCGGCTGTTATGCACCTCCGCTCATTTATTCAGGTTGTTCCTTTAATCTGTCTGCCGTCCCTTGGTCCTTTAACTTTCTACAAACACGGGTCACGTTAGGTTGCATGTCCATTAGAGGCAAACCTCTGCAGCCCTGCTTGTATGGTTTTCTCAGACTTGAAGTCCTTTTCAATAAAGTGTTTGGGTTATTTTTCATCCTCTCTGTATCTCTTCCCTCCTGTCTCGTCCAGACCATTCATCCTATTTTCCAGTGAGCCAGTGAACTGGAACGACTGGAGTGAGGTACTGCTGTGCTCAATGCATTTTCCATCCAGCTTGCATGACTGTCCTCCAATCCCCGTCTCCCCTTTCACCTCTCTTTCTCCTCTCTGTCTGTCCCTGACTCTTTTTCCTCTCTTCCACCCTCTGTGACTCTTTGCTCCCCCGTCATCATTTCTACTGAGATGATTTCTCACATCTTTCCTGCCCTCTCTTCCCACTTTCTTCTGACACTTTCTTCTTGTTGCCTGTTCTTTCTTGTCCTGTCCTCTTCCACTTTTCTCCTCTGCTCCTCTTCTATCTTTTCTCTTTAGCTGCTTCTCTCCTTGGTGTGTGTGTGTGTGTGTGTTTCTGTAGAGGCAATAGGTGCACACTACACACAGAGTTAGTGTTTAGTTTCCGTATAACTTATAGAGACAGTGAGGTACACTAATCTCCCATTCTCCTCTTTGACTGCAGTGTATGTGTGTGTGTGTGTGTGTGTGATTCTGTCTGTTTGAAAAATGCCTGTTGCTGACACTTTGCTAATGTGGGAAGATTTGGCCATCTGTCTTGTCTTTGTCTGCTAGACTGTTGCACATGTGTGTGCACACTCTCAAACCACACAAAGCTGGAACCAAGTTAAAAGTTTGAGTGGGATGTATGTATGTGTAGAATGTATGTAGAGCAAATGTCACTCCACTGACTACAACATGCACCTGGTATGTACTTCATTTGCTTATTGTCCTTTTAACTTACTTTATGCTGGTAAAACAAAACTATAATCGAAAACTATTTGCGAACCAGTGGTGGTGTATAAACCCCCCTGTTTCTGTCAGGACTTGGACTATTCCACATCACCCCTATCGGTGGCAGTAGTGCACTGAACCATCTTGCACCTGGTTTGTACAGGTAGGATCACTTCAGTCGATCCACACTAAACTGACGACAGACTGGTGTAGTGTGTTTTATGGTCATGTATGAGCGTATGAAAATATAAGTTTTAAATCAATGTCCTTGTAATAAGTGTTAATTAATAGGTAATTAGGCCCTCATACACCCTTAAGTCTTTTTAGACATGTTTTTTGTTACATTATGAGACATTTTTAACCCTCAAATGCTGAACATATTTTAAACCTTTTAATGCAAAACATGGCTCAAAAACAACCTGTGTTCATTTTCAAAGTAAATTTGATACATAACTGAATTGTACATCTTTCATCACCCAGGGCAAACATGGGTCAAAAATGATCCACCAGTCAGTACATGTGTCATAAGAGGTGTGAAGAGGCAGTGTGAAAATGTTGCTGTTCCCCAATAATAACAGTAACACATGCTTTTTTTGCCTTTAGAGTGTGATATTATTTCATTGCTCTGCCTGAGATGTTGGGATCGATCGGCTGCTCAATCAGACGGAGGGTTAGGAAACTGTAACCTCATAACCCTAACCCACTGAAAATGTATACAATCAACAAGATACGACACAATGCAATCAAGGCTGATAACATTTGACTATAAAATTACATGTAAAATGCTTTAGCGGTGAAGTACGAAAACACACTTGAAGGCAGGTGTTTTGAATTTTTTTCTTTTTCATCACTTTCACATAAATGAACCACAAAGAGAATGTTCTATAAAACAAAGTCTCAAATAGGCCTTTGGAAAAAAAACATAACTATTAGTGATCTTTTGTGTTTTAAATGTGTTGTAAATGGCTGTGGCAACAACAAAGTTTGCTGCTGCAAACTTATTCAAGCATTCACTGAATTTCCTGCAACTCTTCAGGAAACACAGTCTCCCACTGGCTCTGTTGATCCAAGACAAAATGCTGAGACTACTAGAAGCCAACCCAGAGGAACAACGGGTGGAAAAGCCAAATGGAGAAACAAACACACTGTTCAGGGATGTGGGCTAATCAAACATCCAAGACTTTCAGATGACTTCTCAGGTGACTTTCATCCAGGAAGCGTTCCTGTACGTGGGTGCCACAGATACCTAATGTCTTTAGGCATTAATTCAAGATCGTTAACAAAGTAGATGAACTAATAATAATAAATAATAATAAATAATGCTCATGATATCTGAAAAAGAAGACACTGCCTGCATTCCTGAAACCTGGGCTCAGTCAAATATCTCATTGACGAAATATTCAGTTGTTAAGAAAAGACAGGTGCTCTGGTGAAGGAAAGAGAGGAGGGATCGTGGCTATGTGTGTGAGAAATATTTCAGGCCAAGAGATGATCTGAATTGGGAAAAGGTGAATTGTAACTGACCACGGCTCCGTCCTCCCAGACTTCCCCAGTCTGTATCTACTTTGGTTGTGGGGACACTTTTCCATTCTCCATGTGTAAATGAGAAAGCCCTGCAGCAGAAGACTGAACTATCTCATCAACACATTGGAAATGATCAGATCTGGCTCTGCTCCGATGGGTCTGGCGCTTTGTGCAGATTTTAACCTTCTGCCAATTAAAATGTTGAAAAACTTCCATCCAGATATGAAGCAGGCGGTTAAAGAAAAAACCCAGGGGAATTCCATCCTGGATACGATCATAACTAACCTCCGCAGCTATTTCTGCTCTGCCCCCACTTTATTATTTGCCGTGTATTTCCAGATACCGTTCCACATGTTCACTGAAAGAGCAACGAAGTCCTGGACAGTGTTACTGGAAAGGCTGTGGACAGTCAGTTATTCATCATAGTCAGTCACCTGCACCTTCTAAATGAGGACAGGAATATCTAGCTGCACACCAGTGTTAGTGCATACACTGTGCCCCTAACAGGTGGAATGACTGAGGAGCAGAGGGGAAAAAATAAAAAGGCAGCAGTTGCATGTGGTGGGGCACCAACGTGCAGGAAGTCATGATGTATTTATGGTGAAACTGTTCCGAGCCCTTTTCTAGCACACAGTGTCGCCTATATGGCACTGCATCATTTTCTCTATCTGAAGGACACTCTAGTCGACCAGTGTCAACATAAATATTCCACTCACAAAGAAGAGAAATCTCCAGTAGCCAGACATTTCACTGCTTATAATCATACTGTTAATGACCTTTGTTTTATGACCTCTGAGGCTGTTCAAGTTCTCCAAAGAGGAGGCAACTGGGAAAAAAAAAAAGTGACTACAGAGAATGTTTATGGATTCATTATCAGCACAGTTAAAGATACTGAACCCCAAATTGCTCCCGATGGCTGCTCCATCAGTGTGTGTGAATGAGTAGGTGGCACTTTGCATGGTAGACCAGTGTATGAATGTGTGTGTGTGTGAATGGCTGAATGCTGGCTTGTGTTGTAAAGTGCTTTAAGACTAGAAAAGCACTATATAAATGCAATCCAGATACCACACTTCCATTAAATTATTACTAAATTATCTTGCATTAACAAAATGTGGCAATTTTATAGTTATGAAGAAATATTTCAGTCTTGACATAAGGGTTGGATGGACTGACAGACTGACGAGGAGCCATACCACCAACATGGTTAAAATTATATTACAGTCTTCCAACTCAATAAAATTGATAGCTAAAATACAGAAACTTCATCCCTCCAACATGTCAGAGTGTGAAAGGTGAAACTGTCTTGTTGCTTGTAGGGAAACTGAATCATCAAAGAAGCAATGTTAATAAGATGGAGCAGAAGAATATGAAAATCTGCAGAAAAGGAAAATCTATTAAGTACAAATATTTTTGGCAAATGAGTTATAGAAAGTATCTCTTACTCTTTCCCAGTCTCTTCATCTGCTGCTCTCCTTTTTGTTTAATTTTTTTTTTAGAACTTTGTCCTCTCTCTTTCTCTCTTTAGCTCTCTCCTCTCTTTCCATTAACACCCCCTTTCTTCATCCACTGATGGTCTGTCACAGTGGATCGGCCATGAAACAAAGCAGGGCGTCGAGGCGGTCAGAACCACGACAGGCCCTTCAGCACTTCTCACTTGATATTAACCCGATTGGAGACATATTTCAGTGGACACACACACACACACCACCACTGACACACATACGTATCTCTGTCATCTATGCAAACAGGAACTGACTGGAAAATTATGATTGTGTTGTGGGGAGGGAGATTTTGTGTGTTTGTGTACAGGAACTTCTACTACTTTCCTGTAGTCGCCTTCCAGCATTCTGTACATCATCTGATACAATGTTTGCACTTAATTAACTCAGAGTGTGTGTGTGCGCATTTAAGGTTTGAATAGATATTGTAGCATTATCTTTATAAATTCATGTCTAAGCGGTTAGAACTACAGTATTTTGAACTGTCACATGCGTAATCTTTCAGATTGACATGAAGATGTTTTAAAAAGGTCATCATATTTTACTAATGGCCTCAACAAGAGCCTTAGAGTCACACCTCAGTTGGAATTTCATAGTAGAAAAAAAAAAAAAGTTTAAACATTCAAAAACCAGGCCTGATACATTTGGCGTGTGTGTCGGTGTTGCATCTTCACATGAAGCTGTATTTCGGCTGTATTATAAAAACCAGATAAGCAATAATGAATCTACCTGCAGCTGACATTTTCCCAGTGACTGGGAAGTGACTGGTCAGTAAAATATTGCAGCCTTTTTTTTCTTTCATATGGAATTTTGCCAGTTAACAGTGGCAGAGAGGCACAAAAATATGTCGTGAATTATGCTTTTTTCATGGAAATAGTGTTGAAATGAAGGTCAAGCTCCATGTGTTTGTGAGATTTAATTGATGAATGGACAGATTGAGTGTTTGACATACTGACTTTGACCTTTTACAGGCTGTTGAATATCATAAATTACAAGGGAATTGAGAAGCAGAAACGCTGCGTGTGAAAAGAGATTCTGCGTGTGTTGTTGTGCAGGTGACTTTTCTATGTGTATGTGGAAACCTTCATCCATCTGCATTCAGCGCCTCAGCTAAGATTAAAAAGGTAGAAATGAAGGTGAACAGTCAAAATGAAAGCAGTGTTATTTTTCCTCAAGAGGGTAAAACAAACTCAATAATCAAATTACAATACTTACACCTACAGCCAGAAGAAGGGGACTGATGCTAAAAGTAAACTTTCTCCATCAACAAGAAATCTGCTTATCCACAGTTTATTAATCCTCATCCACAGTCTCAGGCAACACTGATGATCACACTGAGGAGGTTTGATTGCAAAGAGACTCAGTTTACGTTGGAGTACATTCAGCATTTCTCACCAAAACACTTACTGTGTTACTAAATTAAGACACATGAAACTAAGACACTTAACACCACATTTAACTTTACGGTTCATTGTAGAGGACGTTTCTGCATTTTACATATCACCATAATGATGAGGAAAAATTGTGGATTCATCTTTTCTTCTATAATCAAAGTACTTCAATCTGTAGCCATCCTGCAGGGAACAACAATGTTTACCGCAGATATTTGTTGATGACTAATACTTGGAGAAAATTAGAAAATACCTGGTCCTCTAATAAAAAGACACAGGTACAAGTCTGTTGTACAATAAATGCCAAAAAGTCGACTGCAACGCCCAAGACGCATTTCAGCAAGAACCATCCAATCACTGAGGGATTCTGCTCTGCTCACGAGGAAGATAAGGATGATGCTGTTGAGAAGACGGATTTGCACAGTGGATCACGATGATGAATTCAGTAACGATAACACTGTGTTTAGCCCTCATCTGCAACGATGAGGCATTTGGATTTGAGCCTCTAACTGGCTTCTTCTCCATAGCAACAGTGGCCGAGGCTCATGGGTAGTGTAATATTTAAAGCCATCTGTCACTCCAAAGTGACAAACAGCTGAAATAATTCAAACTGGTGAACACAACATAAACCTACCAAAGTCTCGTGTTTCTCTGTCATGTAACATTGAGAATATCATTATAAGAAACATTTAAAATGTAAATGCAGGATGGAGAGGAACACTCAGCAGCTTCTCCTGCTTTTCAACTTCAAATGATTTCACTGTATAAGGTTGGAATCTGTTAAATACCTCTGCTTTGTCAGAGGGTTTAAATGATGTAGTTAACCTGGTACAGATGATGCATTGATTTTTTTTCAAGCTGTAAATCTAAACCATTACAGGGTTTTATTTGATTTTAGAGACGTGTCTGTCTGCCAACTAAAGCCTGCAAAAAAAAAAAAACAACCTCTGGTTTGCCACTCCACCCACCTTGGCTCAAGGAGGTGCATTTGGAGCCAGAAAATTACCAAGCAGGTGCAGGTGTAGAGTAAGGGACTGATGATGATGGCTTTGTAAATGCCTTTTCACAGTTTGTCACTGAGGTACTGTAGATGTTATTTCCAGCTTGGATACAGTGGAAATGTGCTAGACCCATAAAGCTGAGTCCATGGATCAAACCATTCTCTCCACCTGTGAATGTTCCCAAACAACAAGGCTCCATGGTGTGCAACTCCCTCTTCTAACCAAACATTGGATATGGTTTGGAATGATAAACCCTTCTTCACAAAAGAGGTTGCACACACAT
The DNA here is from genome assembly GCA_025331565.1 of Holacanthus passer. Taxonomy (NCBI): domain Eukaryota; kingdom Metazoa; phylum Chordata; class Actinopteri; family Pomacanthidae; genus Holacanthus; species Holacanthus passer. Next base: position 2,172,288 of record JAFREQ010000091.1, on the reverse strand, counting down.
ATGCATTCACAAGATGAAGTTCAGATTGCACTGCGATATACTTTGTAGTATGGAAAATGTTCAGAAACAAGGATTTTGTAGGACATGATTGGGATTAAATGAAAAGCAGCTTTTAACTTCCCCACTCCAAGATTAATGTCTGAGGCATCAAGTTTCGAAAACGACAAAGTGGAGCCCTAAAGATTTTCTCCTCAGAAGATAATAAGACGGAGCAGAATCGTGATCATTAACTTCCTGTTTTCTCCTCTGACATCACAGGCTTCTGCATAGTGTCAGATAAAGTAGCTCGCTGGGAGGCCGGAGCTTCTTAGGAATCAGGCAGTGAAACAGAAAGAAAGAGAAAGCCTTGTTGTTGAAAGACAGAGCAGTTTTCTCACAAGATAAGTCTATGAGAGAAAAACAGATAAAAACATACAGACCCATAAAAAACTCTATATATGAAATGGATGATAACTTATTTTTCTGATTTTGATGCTTCGCTCTGTTTGAGAACTGTTAAAAAATATTTTGATCTCTTAATACATGAATCCTTTTAAAGCTCAACAAGCAGTCAGAATTAAGGATTTTCTGGTGTTCCTGTATACAGTGTCTGCATAAATAAATATAAAAAAAAGATAAAACAGTATGAAACTGTGAAAAATAGCAGTGTAGCAGAGTAAAACAGACATGGTCTATGGAGGAGAATAGAGAAGAAAGACAAAGAAAGTATGAACAATTTCAATTTTTGGCCAGACTTAAAGCTAATTTTTATCATATATGTAAATTTGCATATTATATATGTATATTCTGCAAGTTTACTGATCTAATATTTATTGTGTTCATTTAGTTTGCTGCTGTTTGGAGTGTCTTAAATCCAAACTACACACTAATTCTGAGCAGGTTTTAATTACATAGTGTGTCCACACCAGAAAAGTGACAAACGGTAGAATAGAGTAAATTGGAAATTGAGGAGCTGGAAAATAAAAACTTAGCCTGTCCAATGCTTTGATTTATGATGAATGACCAAATACCTGCAGAGCTAATGTCATTCCCATCATCCTCGGGTGTAGTTCATGTGTAGTGCCAATTTCGAAATGTAGGCTATAAACAGCATATATCTTTCAAGCAGTTGGGGAAATAGAATATCCTATATAATGAAGCTCTCGCTTAAGTTCAGCCAGGAAGACAACAATGGTTCTCGGTCACAAACTATTTCTCATTTTTCCTACTGCATCAGTCAGTGTTTGGGGCTGTCACTGGTAATCAGATGTCTCATCAGCTGATCTCCTTCATCCAATAGCACGGTGTCACACCCTCATTGCTAGCCTATCATCTTCGTGCTCTCCTTTTAAAGTACAATCTTTCTCTGCCCTAGCTCTCTCATGCAGGTGATTTGCACGCCCCTCCACCTCCCCATCACCTCCTCACCTTCACAGAATCATCATCCACTTCTTCACCCATCTGGCTTCACAGTCTCCAGTCGCCACCACCACCACCAGTGTCAGGAGTCTGGGGGGATTTATCCAGTGACGGCTCGGACAGTAATTATTCAATCAAGACGTCTCCCCCCAGAGTCCAAAACGCCAAAGACTCTCTGTCAAGTTTCAATATCAATGTCATCATCAATGTCACTTGTGATAAATTATCTTTCTTCATGTACTCGTCTCTCCTGGTTGAAGTGTATATGTCAATGCACATTACTCTTAACACACACATCAATAGCTGCTGTATTTGTAATGAAAAATAGTAGTGAAAATATAATTGTTTTGACTAACTGACTTCATAATTTATTAAAGAAAATACATTTATAGTCCTGCATGTATTGTAATATCAGCATGGCAGCTTTATTCATTCTGACTGAAGATTTTCCTTCGCTCTCACTTTGACTGACTGACTAACAGCATGTGACAGTTTACCATGAATTTTATTTGTATTTTGAGCTGACACAGGTTGTTTGTGAAACACTGGAGAAAAACAGACCTATTTTTAGTATTTTGTGGGTTAAAAGTTAACCATGAAGCTTGTTTTCAATATCTTTTTTGATGGTTCAGTAGTTTGGATCTCCATGATTTGTTAAACTGCTCCAGAGGACCTGTTATTTTTGTGTTACCAATCCAGAACAGGAAGTTGCCTTTGTGTTTCAATATCATCATCAATGTCACTTGTTGTAATAAATTATCTTTTTTTACGTACTCGTCTCTCCTGGTTGAAATAATAATCAGTCCATATATTCCTGTTTCTTTTCATGAGGCAAATATATCCATTTTAACACACTGTGCTCTATGAGCTCAGATCGGGATCCAAAAATGTATATCAGCAGTCCTCTACAGAAAAGGTTAAACTTTTCCTCACTTTGCTCTTTGCTCCACCTCAAGCATGCCAGGGGCACAACACATCTTCCAAATCAGACACTTTCTTCTCCACTTTTGAGATTTTTCTTTTTTTTTTTTTCAAATTAACTTTAATGTAAAAAAAAAAAAAAAAAAAAGAAGAAGAAGAAGCTGCTGGCTATTTGAAAAAAGAGGATTAATAAGAAAACGACCCACAGCCACTCTGCTTAGTATTTTTTTTTTATTTAATAGTGACTGACCTCCAATGATCTCTGCATCTCATTTTGGCCCCACACACACACACACACACACAGCAAGTTTTCAAGATAATGTGGTTTCACAAGAGTTAAATAGAGGCTAAAGAGATGAAGACAACTAGCTGTAAGTTTTCTTAAGATAATGTGGTTTCTGAACTAAGAAAGTTAAATAGAGGCTAAACGACGGCATGAAGACAACTGAGTGCAGAGACAGCACACATCTCTGCACAACTACTGTTCTCCTGTAACAACACTCATTCTCATGTGTTTATCCACCAAAACAGAAAACATGGTGATTTCAATAAAACACCTAAAGTAACATTTATGCAATATATCATAAATAAACCTATGACTCCTTCTTTAAGAAATGATCTTTAAATTAAGCATGTTATTAGCCAACTAAATGTTACTGTTTTAAAATGGTCTCTGCTTTCAAGCTCAATAATATCCAGCAAACCAGTGTAGGGTGCAGATAAAGTGCAGTTGAGCCGGGCAGGACTGATGCCAGCTCTCAGTGAACCGGTCGACTGCATCGTATCATGTCTCCTGCTGCTGCTGTTGGCCAGCAGCGTGAGCTTGAGCCCGTGCTTCTGTTTGGGGCGCAGCTTTCTCCGAGCCAGCTGTTTTCTACATCCAGATGGAATTCAAATACAAACTTTTTTTGTTCCAAAAAGTTGTGAAAAAGCGCTGCGTGCCACCGCCATCCGACAGTAAAGTGGAAGTCACTCCTCTTGAGCAGGATCATCCACCTTGAATGAAGCCTTTCAAAAACTGTTTCCCACCACTGCTGCGCTCAAGTCAGCGCTGGAGGGCTCTTGTTGAGGACTGAGGGCTGTAACCCTTCATTAACCACTCGAGAAGTGGACATAAGAGGGCTACGTCGAGGTGTGTCCCCCGATTCATCCTCACACTAAAAAATAAAGTGATATAACACTTGGACTCACAGAAACAAAGTGTGTGCTCGTGTGCCCACTTGTATTCATGACATTCTTGGGAAGGTTGACAAGAAGATTAAAGAGCCGGTGTCACTTTTTTGCTTTCTGTGTTTGTCAGTGAAGGATGCTGATTTCTTGCCCTGTATTTTCCAACTGGTGCACTCCATGCTACACACACACACACACACACACACACACACACAAATATGGTTGTGTACCACCTGGTTGTGAGGAGGAAGGTTTTCAATGGTCAACTTGATAAATAAACAAAACCATGACGAACTTACCCTAAAACAAATCAATCAGATTAAACCAGTTTAAGTTCTACGTGCTTCATTAGTTTACATTATTTTTGTCCGCAACCTCCCAAAGCTTGTTACCTCACTGGCAAATCTTCCATTCCACTGAGCACTACCCATAATTCCTTCATTTCACTACCTAATGCAGGAACATGTTTATTACAGTCTTTTTTGTTTTAATATTTAACAGGATTTAACATGAACCATTTTAAATATATTACCTCAAGAATACAAAGTATAGGAATATTACAAGCACTACTGCTAATGCTAGCTAATGATAGCTGCAAATAGAGTTTAAATATGTTTGGGTCATGAGTGGGGACACAATGGACCTGGACATGGAGTGGACTGGTGCAGACATTGGTGTTACATTGGTAAAGAGGGAGCTGAGCCCAAAGGCAAAGGTCTCAATTTACCAGCTGATCCACGTTCCAACCCTCATGAGCTTTTGGTAATGGCCAAAACAATGAGATCAAGCGACCGACATAAGTCTCCTTTGCAGACTGTCTGGGCTCACCTTCAGAGACATTTAGGGACATTTGGAAAGATGCAGGGTAGAACTGCCGCACCTTTGCTTCAGGAGGAAACCCTCAGGCAGAGCAGCAACCCTGGAGGCATTATGTGTCCCATCTCCAGGACGTGGCTGCAGATAAGTATGTCTAAACTACCTTACTTAGTCTCCTGCTACCACAGGAGCTGGATTTTTGGTAAAAAAAACCCAGAATCACTTAATTAAACAGAAAGCACAGACAGCTGGAATCTGTAAAAGTGTGACTATACAGATGTGAAAAGACTGAATACATGACAGCAGGATTATTGGAATAGAAATGTATAATACAGGTTTGTTTCTATAATTCAATGGCAGAAGTTTTTCATTGTGATCTTGTGATGCTTGTATCACTTGATATGGCCAAGGAAGTAGCCTCTTTCTTTCACTTTTGACTGGGTGGGTTCGAATGGAAAAAGTCAGGCTCATGGAGAGTCAACAAAATTGCAAATGGACAAAGGTGAAAGAAAAGCTTTCTGAGCCCATGTGCCTGAGGAAAGTGGCTCTTAGCTGGCACAAAACCCTGTGATGCACACAAATCCAAAACCCAAGTGTGAGAAGAAATTCTGAACATTGCTTATTTGTCTTTTCTATCTCTGAGCTAAAATAGCAGTGATCACAGATGGAGCTGTCTAAAGCCAAGCTCGTGCATGCTCCATGTACTGAGAAACACTTGCAAAAAGCTGCCTTGGGAAAATAAACACAGTAAATAGCCTTTTAGACTTGACCCAGCAAGGAGAAGTCAAAGCAGAAACCCTCTGCCTGTACAAACCGTATGAATCGCTCCTGTCCAGAACACAGTGTGACCAAGGCCAGAGAGACTGACAATCATATGAAGACACTCTGCCTCTGTCCATTGATGCATATTTAATTGTCCTATTCACTGTTTCCCTGGCAACCATTAACACTGCAGACATGATTCTTAAGAAAGTACCATGACCTCCTGACCTCACATGCACAAGCTAATATTAAAGAAACACACATTCACCTCATCCAATACAAACTGAGATATTTCCATCAATGCTCTGAATAAGCCTTTATCAATGCTACTGTGAACGTGTATGATGTGTGTAGTATTGAAAATGTCCCAGCAAAAGTAAACATGGGTCCGTTTAAAAACTGAATCGTGTTTTGTGATTGGCTCATTGTCTTCTCTCTTAATCGTTCAGAACTCAGTTCAGCTAGTAAACAAACATTAATAACATTTATCAGATAAAATGAATAAACATTGAACATCATTACATTAATCAAACCTATCAACTGAACTTGGTACATGGATTGACATTAGGCCTATATGATAAATCAGATATTTTACTGCATCTAATAGCTGCGACTGCATTTCAGTTGTAAATGGTTACATTAGAAAGAGTTTATAACCTCTTCCATCATGCAACCTCTCAAATGTTGGAATATTTCATGAACATAAACCATAAACACAAACTGCTCCTACAAGGGACAGAATGAATAGGATATTTTGGTGTGAAATCCACATTTATAGGATCAGAATTATCCTCATTTCAGTGTGGATTTTGCTCCTCCTCAGCTAATAGTTGTCTTCCCCTCAAAGCTCACCGTCTGATCCTGCTGCACTTTGCAAAGCCTGAAAGGCCGTCACGCAAAGATCAGCCCCTCTCTCTGTTACTAACAGCCTAATTTATCCCATCATACAGAACGGGCATATCTGTCCCTCTGTACAGCCCTGACTAATTGGTGTAAACAAACATACACAAATAAAATTCTCAGCGCGAGTCAGTTTTTCATTGTGAATTAGAAAATGGTCAGTGAGCCAGATTTTGTCAGTTGAGTATCACTGCCAGTGGTTGATTGCAATGTAAGTTTGCTCAAATGTAAATAGTTAAAACACAAGTCATGCAACATGTATATTTAACTAAAGAGCACATAAGCCATCATGAAGAATATGTATATGAATATATTATCTTGTTTGGGTTGTTCCCATTAGCACAGTTAAATGGCTGTTCTTTACTTACCTCACTTGTCTTCAGAAAGCCAAACAGAAATCCATTAGGGCCATTATCAAATGTGAAAAGACTCATAGAGATGTATCAGTAAATATTTTTTATCAGGCGTGCTCTCAACCACCCTGGTCAGAGAAGGACGTGCTCACAAGCCCGACAGGCCCAACATCGCTGGAGCAGGTGGAGGCCTTGCTCGGTGTGTGCCTCCAGCGAGCAACCGTCATAGGAATGAATGGGGCACCATATTTGAATGTGATATCAGGTTCTCTAAAAAACATCAATGGCACAAATGAATGGATGCAAAACTGTCAAACACTGTAAACTGGCTTAGTGCTACAACATCTACAAGTATAACTACTTCATACTCTCCGTAGCACTGGTAGTTAATTTCAGTTTTTATACATCAGGGGGATGAGGTGGTTAGGATGGTCACATGGAGCACTGGCCAACATTACAGATTTCTCTCTGGAAGAAGGCAAATACCTACTATTGCCCCAATCAATTGATTGCACAATAAAGCAAAGCACAGTTGAGTGTACATATAATTTACTAATTACAAAATGTGGATTCAGTGTAACGTTACTTGTTAAGCATGAGACAATGAAAGGCATAAATGGAGCTGATTTATTGGTCTGATATTTGCCTGAAGTGAGTAGAAAGGTCTAATTAATTACTGTGTAATTGGCTTAACAAGGTAAACACTAGTTGCTGATTAGGATGAAAACATTTTTCTTCCAAAATAGCTGTCTGCTTGCAATATCTAATTTACTGCATTGATTTGATTAGAGGGCCACAGCCAGCACTAGATCTCTGTAACATGCCTGTTAAATGGGTACCAATGAAGCCATCTAAAATCTAAGCACACCAATAAGACAATGAACCTAATTTGGAGATAATTCTATGACAGTGACCTTTAATAATTGCTGTCGTACTCAGTATTATAGCTTTCTATTGATTGCTGGAGCTCAGCAGTAGCTTCAGAGCACACTAAAGACACGAGAATTAATAGAAAGGGTGCCGTTTGTGGTAGTCAGGCTTAGCGATGTGTGCACGTTTGACAGATTTTCAGATGGATCTTTCTCCCTCTCCCTGTGTACCGCAGGTCGTCCTCTCTTTGCCAGGTCATCTACGAGGATGCAATCATTGCTAACGTGTCAGTGACTTTCCTCCTCGAGGGACGGCCGGAGAACAAATTCCCCGGACTGTTCATACATCAGAAGCAGTCAATAAGTGCGAGCGATGCTGCTGCTCCTCCTCTGCAGCAAAATGTCACTGACCTCATGTGTAACTGTTATCTGTCGCTCCCTCTGTCTTGCCAAATGTGACCTGGGTCGATATGTACTCTGCTTTAGCTACATTTGACTTACTGATAGATTAAAGTTAACGTTATTATCTATCTTAAAGTTGCATTATGGGCAAGATTTTATATGGAACGTCCACCAGAGAACTTCATCACCTCTAATTGAGACCACATGAGGTATTCGTCCTGCTCACGCACAGCTGGACAAGTGTGAGCTTTTCCACTGCAGTTATACAGAGACACTTTAATAAGTGTTGAATTTTACTTGATTTCTACTTACACATAGTCAGATGTGTAAGATGAATGGTTTTTTTAACTGCATGTCTGAAGCTGGTGTTGAAACCTTTGGTTAATTATACAAATTATGTAAATTAAAGGTCAGGTGAGATTTAGGAGAAACAAAAAGCTGCATTAATTACTGTTTGGCACTTGTGGGACAATAGAACAAAATGAAGACACAATGTTGACATATGACGAACAAAAAGCTACCTGTTTACACATCCAGTAGACATGGAGTCACATTAGCATTTATTTGCAGTTTGCAGTGTAATGTTCACTCTCTTTCTCTCATTTCAACTCTAATTTGGTCTCCACCACAAAGTAGATGACAATAGCATTTGTGGGACTGATTTGATTATTGCAGCTTTAATTTAAATGCAATTATACCAATCAGATCATTTTCAGATTTTCTTTTTTTGGGCATGTACTTAGGTCATTGTAACTTGCTTTCACCCATATCCATTAAATTTGTCAATGCCCTCTTCAAAATGCCCTTTTTTCCCCAATTTTTTAGTTGGAAGTTCTGCTATCTAAAACCTCGTACAGAGTTCAGTCCTCCTTGTTCTGCAGTTATCCCAGACACTTGAGCTTCGAGCCCTTGACACGGTCATGACTCGACCCCTCTGTTGAGCCGTGATGTTTAACTCTTGCCTGTTTAAGCCTTATGGGAAATGGTCTTTGTTGAAGGCCTCTAAAACACATATATATTGAATAAACAGTTTTGATTGTAGTCCAAAAAAAAGTCCTTTCATTAATATTATTATTATTATTTTCTCTTAAGCTCTAAATTAGACAAGGATTAGCAAATGATTTATGCATCCACACATCTGTTCATATGACAACATGTCCAATATGTAACACAGGGCAGCTCTCACACTCTCGAGCGATCTCCTGTATTTGTGCTGGCGATCATGAGGAGTTGCAGCTTCCTACCTCATTTCTTTCCTCGTTCCTTTTTATTTCCTGGGTTCCTGGGAACTGTCTGTCTACTATCTTTTAAAATTCTTGGAACGTGTGTTTGCTGCCTGCGGGCTATGCACTGTATGTTTTCTCTCCCAAGGCCCCTCTTTTATTTTATTTTATTGGCTTTCACTTCCTCCTTTCTACCTCCCTTCCACTTGCTTCTTTCACACACAGAATCAGTGAGAGCGAAATGATAAATAATAGGTAGGAGACGTGGCTGTCTGTGTCTGTGAGCAGTATTTATAGCCATGCCAGCTATAGAAAGTTGACTGATATCTAGATCTAATTTACGGCAACATCCTGGAGGAAGGTGGTTAAAAAAAAGAGATGGTTCAGATGTTTCTCTGTGGGAGAAACATGACCACACTCATTATTGAATCCAGGGCTGCACCCATACACTAATAAATAAAGTATAAGCTCTACTTTAAGACGAAGTTTCCTTCTCTTCTTTGAATTTAGTCTTAGTTTTTAGTTACTGATAATAAATCTTGCTACTTCAAAAAGTGAAAATGTTGAGTGGTTTAAGTTTATTAGCACAAATCAGCAATATTTGCTTGACACAGTGCATTAATACACAAAAATCTAAATAAAAAAAACAAAACTGCTTGTTCAAACTTATATTGTCATACTTTTTCTTGGCTTTGTGGCAATGCTAGTATTCCTCATAGAAAACTAAAAGGACAAGGATAGCCTCAAGCTTCCAGGTGACAGCACAAATAACAACTGTGTGGATCTCAACATGATGCACAAATTAAAGAACCCATTTGAATTTCAATCAATTAGCATTCAGTGTAACACAACAGGGTACGTGCTAACCAGATTACAGAGACGCTAGTAAAAAGCAAGGTGATCTGAACTGTCAAACTAATTGGACAGCCATGGGGGGACAGGTAAAGAGACCATCAAATATTCCAGAGGCTCAAAAAGCTGATTGGATGAGATCTCCCAAGATCTCTGACTCCCAGTCGGCTAGATTGACTTGCAAGGAGAGCAATGTGAAACGGGTGCAGTAGGACTCAACAGCATCACACAGCAACACTGAATAAGATGGATAGCACCTTTATTACTAATCCCACAGACAGTGAAGGTAAGTAGTAACTGGGCTGACCCGTATAAGCAGTGCGAAGGTGCGATGGAAGCGCTCTCACAACTCAGTTCGCAGTCCCGGGGGGAGCAGGCAGGAGACAAAGTCTAAACAGGTAACTCTCGCTCGTAAGAGATCATCAAACGGGGGTAGACAGCACGACAAACCAGGGCCATGTGAGGATAAGACAGGTGGGGGACTCTGCTGGCAGACGCCAACAACCATGAGGACAGGCAGAGAAAACCAGGGACGCTGAGGCAGACTCTAGTAACTGGGGACAGGAAACAGAAGTGGGTTTCAAACTTACAGGTGAGCAGGTCCATAGGTAACAGGCAGGGTCGGCAACGGGGAGTCAGTCCAAAGAGGTGTCTTTCATATCACAAAGAACTCTCTGTCAACGGGTGAATGGTCCAGTATTTAATGTATCTTGATACATTTTTGCCATATTTTGTGTATTTTATTAGTATATTCTTAAGAGTTGTGGAGGTAACCCTATTTTGTGATCTGTATTTTTTATTGAATTTTGTTTTCTTGAAGCCAGCCAGAAAATAGTGGGCAAAAGACCTAAAGAAGCAATCATGGCATAGTTAGAAATAAAGACTCAACAAAAAATATTTTATTATTTGTGTCTAAATATCCCTAATGTTATATATATGACATTATTTCGTATTCAAATATTGAATGATTTTTTGTTTATTTACTTAGTATATGCAGACAAGCTTCTCCTGAAAATGCCACAAAATTGTCGACCACTTTATTACATATCACTATGTGCTGCATCTCCCTGCCTTCTTGTTACACAGTTCTACCATTCATTTATTCATTTTCTCCATCTCCTACTTTTCTCAGGAGAACACGTTGATGAATGATGATTGACGGATTATCAGTTGTTTATGATGTTTAGCAGAATTAGCATGGCCGACTCCATCCAAACACCAACACACCATCTGCACAAATGTCCTCGTCCTGGTAGAGCATGTACCGACACACATGCAATCACATTCTCACATGCAGACACTCACACACTTTACACGCAGCCTGTGTAAGTGTGCACCACTGATTTACACATACACCAAACATGCTCATGGACATACACAGAGGAGAAATGTAGGTGGGTGGGAAGTCTGCTGACAACTTGAGAAACTGTCTGTGACTTTTTTTCATGGTCAAGCATATTAAATTTGTCACATCATTCAGGAAGAGAAGATAACTTAAGACAAGACTTACTTCAAGAATGGGGGCGTCGCCTCCCCATTGAGACTGCTTAGTGCAATCTACAGCGAGGTCTCGTCTTCAGACTGGCAGAAGCAAGAGACCAAAACCCAATGGCTGTTCTTGGTTTGATTATTTCCCTGTTGTTTGCAATTTGCTAGTTCTGTCATCATGTGTTCAAAAGGTGAGGTCTGTTTATTTTGAGTGTTGTAAATTAACATCAGAATACCACAGCTATGGCAGCGTGCAGCTTAGCTCCTCATACATACTGCACATTGTGTCGTCATGTCCTCGTAATGGTATTCAGCTTGCAAGGCTCATGCTGTGGTTGTAGACTAGAAACTATTTACTGAAGTAGGCCTTGTGAAATACTTTGTTATATCGATAACCAGTGTTCAAGTCCATTGGTGTAAACTCCCGCTGTGCCAACTCTACCAGTCAGAAACTTCTGCTGTGTTCTACAGTAGGTTTGCCTCATTTTCCATCAGTTAGCCACCACTGCTTTCTGAATTGTATTTAATACAGCACTCATAATTCACTATTTTGAATGACAAATGTACAGATGCTTTGTTTCCCTGTGATAACTTGATCATGCAAAAATCACTTTGGTAGTTTATAGTGTCATTATGCAGCACTAGCTTGTTTTTAAGTTTTGTGTATTCGCTTCTTTACAACGAGGATAGTGGCAGTACTGGAAAAAAATAGTTCCTGTACACAGGCTATGCATGATAATACAATGTATGAACGCAAGCTTTTTTTCCGGTGTGTTGAAAACAGTCTTGAATGGCTTCAAAAGATAAGACAGCTGAAACATCACTGAATTAACATACGTAGGTAGGTTCAGACTTTATATGGGCATGTATTTATTTATATTTGCGTATTCATATATTCATACATCGCAGGTTGACTGAACATGCATGAGCTATTACAGCAAGACACAGTTAACCACTCACCCATCCATTCACTGAAAAACACCCGGGGCAGTTCAAGACTGACTGTGGACCAGCCACACATAGACACAAAAACAATCATACTCACAGCCTGGGGCAATTCAAGTTATCCTTTAAAAAACAGTCACAGCCACTGCCAGGGGCAATTCAGTTACCCTTTATCTGCTCAGGAACTGTGGTAGGAAATCACATTACCTGTAGGAAACCTACACGCAAACACTGGCTAACATGCAAACTCCACAGAAAAGGACTGGTGCGAAGATTCAAGCCCCCAGGAACTTCTTCTCGTGAGGTCACTGCCACTAAGCCATGGCGAAGATGTACAATAAACGGAAAAAAAGAAAAGAAAAAAAAAATCTAAAAACAAAACACCATTGCACCATTAAGATCTTATTGAAGTCAAAATATTGGAATTAACCTTAGCCTAAGTATGTTATTATAACGCAGTGTAAAGCAATTTCCAGCAGTAATATTAAATAATAAATTATTTATTTTAACATCAGTGGTGAAATCAAGCAGGAAAAAAGTGTTCTGCCATCTGTTTCATTGTGGAAGTATGAAGGGAATTTAATCAGGATTCTTATCATGAGAGTATCAGCATACACTGAAAGATTTATGGTTTGAACATTTGTAAATCAAAACCATGTCACTTGGGAGGATTGCATTATTTCTTGCATGAAAACCTTTATTAAATACTGAAACGTAATCTGCCTGTATTTACATTTTTCATAAGGGCATATATATATATAACATATCACTGTAGAGAGGAGAGTCTTCCCAGCTGCTTCAGGACCTGTTCCCTGGACCTAAAACATCTGCAGTATCTAGTCTAAATGACTGTCACCCTGTGGTTCAACATCCCCTGACCTTTGCCAGTTTGTGTTCAGCACCAACAGATTCACAGAGGATAAAAACCTTGAAAATAACAACACCTATCAGCATATTGTTATTGTTAAACTGACTGGCAAAATTAGCAGTCTGGGTGTGAGTACCACACTCTGCAACTGGATATCTGGAGGAAATCAGGAGGAAATTAACAATCTTTGCAGGGTGGTGCACAGAGAACAACCTACTGCTCAATGTCATCAAAACCAAGGAGCTCATTTTTGATTTAAGGAACAAAGTAAGCAAAGACAAACACCCCTCAGCATCAATGAGCTTGAGGCAGAGCAGGTGGTTATAGGTTATATACAGTTATAGGTTCATAAGAATCAGCATCACAAAGAGCCTGTCATCTCACATCTCCACCCTGGTAAAGAAAACTAAGAAAAGTCTGCGCTTCTAAAGGAAACTTAAGAAGGCAAAACTGCTGTGATAAGTTCTCTACAAACAAAGCAGAAATAGAAAGCATCCTGACTGGAAACATTACAAACTGGCCTGGCATGTGCATGGCCAAGAACAGGAGGGATCTTCAGCAGGTGATTAAAACCAGCCAGAACATCACTGGTACCCATCTACCGAGGATACTAAAAGACAATATCCACCCCAGCAACAGTCTGTTCACCCTGCTACCGTCTGACAAGAGATACAGAAGTATCTGCTGCTGTTCCACCAGACTACAGAGCGGCTTCTTTCCTCAGGCTGCGAGACTCCTCATTTCATCCTCTCCACTGCCTCATAAATAATAGTTTATTTTTACAACTCTGTGTAGCAGAATGACAAATAAATGAACACTGTACCTTGTATTAAAAATTAACACCCCATATAAAACAGTAATATATGGCTCAGTTATTGCAAAATACATAAAACTTGTTTTTTGCTACTTATGATTTTTGACCAAATAGATACACAAGTCAGAACAAACATCAATGATATATTTACTGATTGCTGAGCAGAATTCTTTTAAACTTAAATTCAACTAATATGGCATAATTTGAGGTGAGACATCACACAGTGAGGGATAATTCTAAAACTACTAGTGCAGGATAAGATCACACTTTAAAATTCAGTTTTCCAGGAAATGACAGCTTATAGGAAGTCAAAGTAGTATCTCCTTGTCAGCACACCTTTACTACAAATGCATTTCCTTGACAAACAGTATACAGGCTCTTGGTTGAGTTTTGCAGCCCATCACAGTGAAGTGGAAGGATTTTAAAAGTCTGAAATGCATCACTTCACAACTTTGACAAAACGTATGCAGCCATTTTATTGATGTCATTTACTGTCACGTGTTAAACATTTTCTTTTGTCCTGAATATGTCCAACAAAAAGAATGCAACCTTGAATGACAAAAAAAGACTTTCATATAATGTGAAAATGAATGGAAAACAATGGCTACATAGAAAATGGGACAAATACAGAACATTAAAAAAATCTGAAACATGACAGCATATGATGTAGTTTGTAAAGTGGTCAGCAGAAATGGAGATGCTAAACTATTTGAAGGAGTGTTGCCAAGAGCCTGCCTTTACGCCTTAAAGCACAGTAACACTTTCAAACTAAAAGTTGGGAGGGGAGACGCTATTACTGCCTTCATCAATTATATGGATGATTAAAAAACAATAAGGGAGTCAATAATGTGTCTCTTTGAAGGAAGTGAGGAAAGATCACACATTGGGGGGAGGAGGTAGATGAGTACTGGGGAGGACAAGCACTGATGAGTTAAATTTACTTATTATATGATGAAAGAATCACAGAGAGATTGAGACAGGAGGAGGGAGGAGACAAGACTGGGGGAACAGAGAAAAGGAAAAAGGACGTATGTGGTCATTGAAAAGAGGTGTTTGAGAACAGACAGGAGATGTGAGAAGATCTCCATGTAGGGGATCAACAGCAAAAGAGTGATTGAAAGAGAGGTAGTGAGAGAGGTTTAGAAGCTTCCTTATTTAATCTTTGTCTCATCCAAATGACTTCCTGTCTTTCCTACCCTGGAAACACAGGAAGTTGTGAAAGTGGCACAGAGCATCAAAGACGTTATTCCTCCTCATAACAGTCACTTTCTCTGATAAATATGGCTTCATTTTAATAAAAAGCCCATCCAACTGTGATGGAGGTTGGCATCGCTGAACTGCATGTCTCTCCTGACTCATGAGTACAGCCTGCTATGATTAAAGACGAAGACAGAAAAACAAAAAGAGACTGATTTGACGTTTGATGTTCTCAGCCAGCCAGAGGAAAAAGTAACACCAGCTCCAGCTGCTCCAGGGTCCGTATCAGGGAGTTAGCCTTGATTCAAATGAGGCTACAGTGGAGCAGAGGGTGGTCAGACATGAGCTAGATTCAAATACGTTTTCATTTTGTCTTTGTCTCAAACAAATGTCTTGACCTCACATTGGTATCCTTTTTGTTCAGCACCAACTCAGGTGTAAGTCTGACCATTTATTTTGCTGATTTGACAAAGTTGCCAGGAACCTATAATGAAAAATTTAAAAAAAAAAGGTTGTAAAAAATAACAAATGTAGCAGATAAATGTGAGAATTAAAATCATAATACAGTGTATTCACATCAAAAGTGATTTTTACCCCCTTATTTTATTGAAATCTCTATATTTATTTATCTCTCTATCTTGATATATAAAAACCTACCTACACACTACACCACTGACAAGCTCTTTTTGTCCCATTAATACTAACAAACTCGAGACAGCACTTGTTTCATTTTTGGTGGAGAAAATTTTTTATTTAAGTAAAACTAGGAGTTTGAACACACACACACACACATGTTTCTCTCATATGAAGTCTCCTGTGTATTTTTGATAAAGCTCTTCGCTGATTGAAAAATGTGTTATTGCAAGACACACATACGCACACACAACCACATCCATCTGACTGACCCAATCATGACCTCAGATATTTGTGTGTGTGTCTTTCAGAGCCAAAGTGTGTGTTTGGTGTTGATTCATAGCTGTTCTTAGTATTAAAGCTCGCTGAAGGGCACTGGTAATGGAGCAGGTACCGCGGCAGCCATATTTCTACCACCAGGTTGCATTTTCCACACATCTGCAGCACAGCACCTCAGTAACAGCCCCAGCCATATAAACTGTTTAAAGCATAAGTGCTTGGACCTTTTCAGTGAAAGGCCCTAGATTAAAATTTATAATGCAGTGACTCACCCTGGGACAAAGGTTTGTTAAAACATACCAGTGTCTCAGTCATGTGGGGACCACACAAAAGCAAGAGACCATATTTGAGGTCTCAATCCATGAAGAAATCATGGTTGCAGCTGTAGTTGTGCTGTTATTGCTGTTGCTCCTGCGGCTATTGCTGCTACTGCAACTATTAAAGGTACAATCACACGTGTGTTTTCAATTACCTTTGCTGGTCAGCCATCCAGTCAGGAGGAGCAGTGCTAGGAATTGCATGCAGTTGCCAAACTCTACACACTATTAAAAATGATAAAAGTGAAAGCAGTTTGGTAACAGGTGCAGTGAAAACTATCAGAAGGTGTACAGTTTGTACATGTACACACCTGTGTGAGTGGACTACACTCAGAAAAATAAAGGTGCTAACTGGAACTGAAAATGGTTCTTCAGAGTGATGCCATAGAAGAACCGCTTTAACTCCACAAAGAACCATTTAGTAAGAGGTCCTTTAAGGAACCCCCAAAGGTGCCCCAAAGAACCATCAAAAAATGGTTCCTTTAGGCATCATAAATGGTGTTCCAAAGAACCTAACTAAAAATAGGTTCTTTAAGTAACCATTTACAAGAAAGTTCTTTGTAGACTGAACTGGCTCATTAAAGAACCTTTTTAAAATGGTTCTCAGTAATGTTGCAGAATAAATGGCTCTTTGAGCATTTTAAATCAAATTATTATGGCTAGGGGACATTCTAAAACAGTAGTCTTCCTGAGCCCATGTATAAACCTCCTGTATACAATCATGTGTTTGACAAAGTGTTGAACCTCTCTCCATCCTCACTTGTGAACGACTGAGTCTTTCCAGGATGAACCTTTCATACCCAATCATGATACTATCACCTGTTACCAATGAACCTGTTTACCTGTGGAAGGATCCAAACAGGTGTTTTTGGATCAGTCCACAAATTTCACAGTCTTTTGTTGCTCCTGTCCCAACTTGTTTGCATCATGTTGATGCCATCAAATTCAGAAGAAGCAGATATT
The DNA here is from genome assembly GCA_025331565.1 of Holacanthus passer. NCBI lineage: Eukaryota > Metazoa > Chordata > Actinopteri > Pomacanthidae > Holacanthus > Holacanthus passer. Next base: position 2,155,118 of record JAFREQ010000091.1, on the reverse strand, counting down.
TACAAAATCAGTGAATTTTATGAGATAAAACATTAAATATATTGTCTTTGTACTGATTTCCACTGAGTATATGTCAAAAAAGATTAGTAAATTATTTATTAGTTTTATTTGTGTTTTACACAGCGTCCCAACCTTTTTTGGAATCACAGCTGTGGTAACCAGTTAAGCATATTCATATTAAAAACAGCTTTTGTGCATGCCCCCCCCATTATTGAGTATGTGTTATGCTGCAGAGGCTCGTGGATGTGCAGCGATGGTGCAGCACTATTTCAACTTTTTTTTTTAATGATTAGTTTCATAATTGATTCATCTGTGATTTTTTTTTGTTTGTTTCCTCTGTACTACTCTTTTTATTTTACTTCTAATATATTTGGGTAAATTATGCTTAAATGCCCACTCAGAGCCTCTGTCCAGTGTGTGTGTGTGTGTGTGTGTGTGTGTGTGTGTGTGTGTGTGTGTGTGTGAGAGAGAGAGAGAGAGAGAGAGAGAGAGAGAGAGAATGTGTCACCTCATGATATGAGATTTTTGAAGCAGAGGCTATATTTATGGTTCAATATTGTTGAGCAATAACAGGCCAGTTCAAAATGAAAGAAATGTCTAACAGGTGGAAGGAAGGAGAGAGGGAGTGTGTTCAGTGCGTAGATAGAGACAGGAGAGGATCGAGACAATGGCGAGAAAGATTGGGAAAGGTATAAGAGAAAGAACAGAGCAGTGAGAAAGATGCAGAGGAAAAACCCTGGGGTTTCCCTGCAGAGAGAGACAGACAGCAACCGATAGACAACAGAAGAGAGATAAAGAGAACGAGAGTGAAGAAGAGACAAAAGAGACTGTTGTGAGTGATATCAAAACACTCCACCCAACCCCCCACACACACACACACAGAGACAGCAAAGAGTGATGGTGATAACACCTATATTTCTTCTCTGCTATTGCAGGTCTGATCTTTAATATGACCTGAGTGAGAGTGTGTATTTGGAGGTAAGTCGTTTCTTTTCCAATCTTCTCCTCCTCACGTTATTGTTTTTCCTCAGTCCAGTCAACTTGAATGTAACAAATGCTGCTGAGGTCAGTTGTCTTCAAAGATAATGTTTCTCCAGCTACCTGTGCAATTTCTCCCCCATCTGTCTCGTACACTATTAGAGGCTGTCTCTCTTTTTCTTTTTTTTTTTTGTGCCATTTTGTCTCTGCGTCGTCCAGCTTGCTTGTCTGAATCTTCAGCATTAGGGGAGAGGTTTTGTGGATTTTCTGTATTTATTCACAGGATCATACTGGTTTCATGCCTGCTTCAGCCCAATTTCTTCTCATTAGCGCAACTGTTTTTCCACATAATTCTATACTTGGTTGGGTTTTGAATATGCAGCTGATGTCAGTGTTTCTTTGAAAGTTTTACACTGTAAACAGTTCTCTGCAGGAATCACGCCTGTGGTCAGAGTCACAGATTTTCAAATTCACTGTCTAAATCTTTCTTTTCTTCACATTCAATTTCCAACTTTGCCAATGGTTAGTAGGCAAACAAATTATCAGAATTTATTCACCAACATGCACCAAAATCCATCCTAAACTATGTCCATTTTTGCTTTTTTGTCTGTCAGGTTTGATTTTCAGATTTTCTTGAGCATTTTTCACATTTTTCCACACAAACAATTTTGTTGCTTCTGACTTTTTCTCATTTCCAGGCAATAATGTTTCTGTAATGTTAACAACATTAAAACAATTTCTTACTTAAATATTTTCAAATAAAAGAGTTAAAAATGCGTTTGTTAATTGAAAATGTTTGCAATTTCTAACATTCAGTTGGAGTTAGTTAACAAAAATATAAAACCTTTCAAAGGATTGTGGGACACAAGCAGCAACTTTGCCTTTGATGTGGACCCAGATTGGGTTCCAGCATTTTTTAGAGGATTTGTCACTGTGTTATATGTAGATTCTTCTTCTTCTGGAAAATGTCAAATATATAAATATAACATACCAGAGAATACCAGAGGATTGTACAAAGGTTGAATACTGGGAATTGAGATCCTGGTATTTTCCAGGATTTTTAGCCTGTGTGTTTGTGTGCCTGTGTGTGGCTGAGTGTTCTGAAACTGGAGGACATCAGATGTGCTGATGGCATTTCCAAACCATTCAATCTTCAGGATAAAGATGGTGTCATTTTAAGAGGTACTGTTGTTCCAACAGAAAATACCACCATTCATTAATAGTTAACTCTCCAGGTTGTTGTCTTCCTCCAAAAACTCTTTTTACCCACAAAACTCTTTTTCCTCTTCATTTTTCCTTTTCCTATCTATCTGTCTTTACCCTCCATTGCTCACTTGCATGCATTGCTCCCTCTCTCTCTCTCTCTCTCCCTGCCTCTCTTTATCACTCTCTCATCGACTTGTCTGTATTGGTTCCATTAAAAAGAAGCTGATTTGATCATAGGTTATGATATTGATGGACCACTGACTGACTGAGTCTCAAAAGCACACACACACACACACACACACACACACACACACACACACACACACACGCATACCTACACAAAGCCACCTGCACACACAAAATGTCATACACACCTCAGACTACTGCCTGCTTAAAAGGTGAAAGTGGATTGATTTCCAACTTTGGACATTTCTCCCCTTTGGTATTTGCAGCGGGTGCATCATTATAGCAACAGCGTGTGTGCGTGCGAGTTTGTTTGATTCCTGTGCAATGTATTTATGCTGGCAAAAAGAAAGCTGTAGAGTTTGGAGACATGAGTGAGATGGAAAGACTTAAAGAGGAAGAGGGAAAAGGTCGAGCACTAGACAAGATGGATGAACAGAGAAAAGAACAGAGACAGAAAAACAAAAATAGAGAGAGCGACAGAGAGCGAGCGTCACAGAGAGAATCCTCCGGGGAAGATGTGGAGATGAGATTCATATGCCACAGGGGGTCGAAATTAAAGTTTCACAGAACTTAAAGTAAAGCCTATTTATGGGAGCAATTTTCATATTCATGCAATATTTCACACCCCCCACACTCACAAACACATAGGCACACACACACGCATCCACATACGCAAGTGCTTCGCCTGCTGATAAGAGGCTATACACTCATCACAGAAACACATTCACTGAGGACAATTCAGCCGGCACATTGCATAAATTATCAAGTGAAATCTTAAAATAGCAAAGATAGCAATTTACAGAAAATACAAACACTAAGAGAGGCCAATTTAATTGGGGAAATGTACTTCTTATTCATTGAGATTCTATATTAGCAAAGGGCTGTGGAAGCGTGACTCACCCTTATGCAACCAGACTAATGAAGGCAGAGTCAAACCAGTGTACAACTTGCCTGAAAGTCTGACATCATAAGGGGAAGTAACAGCAAAAGTTTTCTTTCCTTCCCTCGCTGCAGCAGGAGATTCAGCCAGGTCATTAGAGCAGCAGCATGTCGCATTTTCATACTTTTGAAGCCGTGGCGAGAGTTTTATAAGCAAGATCTTTTCCTTCCCGCTTCTCTTTCTGACTTCTTTTCCTGCTTTTATACTTCAACCCACTCCGTCACGTCCACTTTCCCACGCTGTCAAAGTCCCTGTCATTCATTCGGGATCTATCTCCTATCTTCATGGGCCTAAGCTTATTGAAAATGCATTGCCAAAGTCCTCTGTTAACCTCAATGAACGTCACTATACACGTTCAGTTCATCTGTCCTTATTGAACTTCCATTGATGCTCACGGCAAGTCTGAACCTATTAACACAGGATATTTTCCACAGTGTGGGTTCCTCCTTTCTGTTCTCCTAGAAGGTTATTTACCTGCTGGAAGTTGTGGAACCCTTTATTTCTAAAACTCATTTAAGATGCAGTTTAACTAAATTACAAAATCACATATTTTGGCACTTGTGTTTTATCCATACAGATAATTTCTACTTTATGCTCTGATGTTTTTGAGAACTGATTGATACCAAAGATGTTCTAATATAGACTTTTGTACAGTGAATTATCCTTAGTGACCATGACATTATTTAAGTCATGGGATGGTCAGTTGACATATTAGCAAATGCTGGATGGTCTGGCATGAAGTTTGGAATAGACATTCAAGGTCCCCAGAAGATGACTTTGGTGATCCCTTAACCTCATATCTACAGCTATAAGCATAAAAGGGTTTTCACTTATCCAGGGAAAATATATTCATGGTCCCCAGAAATGTAGCCTAACAAATGTATGATCCCTGACTTTTCATCTACGACTTCTAGCAAGTTGACTTGGTTTAGTTGATTTGGTTAAGACTGTCTGTTTTGGGTTTTTTTTTTACAATTATTTTGATTTTATAAGTTTACAACATTTGGTACAGACATTCATGTTCCCCAAAGGATTAATTGTAAGAACTTTGGTGACTCCCTAACTTTTCATTATCATGTAAAAATGTCAATTTGTCCAACATTTAATGACCAAATTATCGCATGCTTACATAGTAGACTAAGATGGTAACAGTGGTAATCATTACTCGCAAAACATCAGCATGTTAACATCATTATTTTCAACACAATGCAATGCTGATTCTAATCACTTCCAGAGCACTAGTGGGGCTGAGGCATATCGCAGAGGAGTTTTGTGCTGCTCAAATGTAATTTTTGAGCAGCACAAATGAAACTGCAGTCATCCTCATTATATTGGGAATTAATTAGGATTGATTGGAAACATAATTAAAATATTATCAATATATGAGATACCTGCGAGACAGACTTGAGTTCAGTAGTTCAGTAATAAGTGCAGAGATAAGACACCCAATAAACACATCGAGTCACACACAAGCACATGCAAAGAGCATCAGAAACAACCACACACCCCTAAAAATGTGTCAAATTAAAAGTTTAAATTTATCCAGTGGGTCTTTCAAGTTAAACCGCAAGTACAAAACCATTTTTATATTTAGATACCACAAAGGATACGTATACTTTATGAACCATATATAGTGAGACAGTGCTGCTTTGACAAATATAATCCACCCTTTCAAAAAAAAGTATGTGTTATATTATTTCCCATTGTGACATCAAGATACAATTTCAGACATACAGTATCACATATAACTCCATTCTGCCTAAACAATGGTACGCCAGATGTTGCCTCCTGCTCTTCCTCAAGGTTTGTTATGTTCCTTGCCAACTAAAATAGTGGTCCTTCGGGAAAAAAGCAAAAGTAGCCCCACAATTAACCCTAATAGTTTTCTTCATGTTAGGGAAAATATATAATGAACATCATGTAAGAGAGAATGGCAGCATGAGAGATTGAGCTTTGTGTAATTCCCCACTGATTCCTTTATCAGACCGTAAACCAATGATTCGGCTCACAGAGGGATCTTTGTCCTGTTTGACCTGATGAAGATCTCTCTGTGGATCAAAATGTTGTTTTATGCTCTAATAAAGGTGTCAATGGAGCATTATGAAGTGTGCAGGCTCACATCCTTTGATCCTCTGTACTATCTGCCTCAGTCACACACACACACATCCTATCTCTCGGTGCTGGACTGTCTGTTCTCCTCAGTAGTCATGTAACACTGCTGAGCTGGTTCTGCATGCATTTTGAGATGTGTTAATTGCTGTAATCAAAGAGGCCCTTCGGCAACTAGACGGACGGCCTCTGTTGCTCTCCGTGCTGCATTTCTCAGCAGACTTCATGTGGTGGAAATTTCTTTACAGCTCAAAACAGGAAGAGGGTGTTTTTTTCTTTTCAGTGCAGGCAGCAAAAGGTTTCACACTTTCCACTAGTGAGAGATGTCGTAATGAATGAAATGCACTTTTAATATTATTGTCCTCTTTTAAGACATTGCAATTATCACTGATTCCAGATAGATGCAACCAATCATCTCCACCGTGCCTATTCATTTGTTCCCAGTGTACATTTATATTTGCCTGTTTACAACAGTAGTCAACGCATCATAAGTTCATTACTCAGTGAATGCAATCTAATAATAAAGTACCTGAGTCATTCTTCGTCATAAAGTCCAGCATCACTGAAGCTTGTTATGTCACCCATCAACCCTGTCTCCTAAAAATTAGGCATATATGCTACTAATTTGCTGACTTTATAGGTAAAACATTGTGACATTCCATGCAGATATATGACAAAATAATTTGCCAGTGTATTTGGGGGTTTTGAAGGGACACGGAAGATCCACAGTTGGCTTCATCAGTATTGTGAGTTGTTTGGAGCTACAAATTTCAGAATGGGGCAGTAGCATGAGGCCTGGATGGAGATGAGGTGGAGGCGAAGATGTGACACTGACAGAGAAAGTTTTTTCGGTGTGAAAATAAGATGAATTCAGAATGAATTTGTGAGTCATTACACATTACACTCCTACTGTTTGCTGAAAACTAGTGATGCTGTACTCAAGCGAATTATCCCCTTAAGTGCTACTGCCTTTTAGTGACGGTGGAGTTGATGCATCATCACACTTAACTGGCTTATTTTCTCTAAATAAGGAGATTCTGTTTTAGGCAGCATTTTCCATTTAATGGCCCTTTTTTCTTGCCTATTTATTTTTTAACTAAGGCTCTATCTGCACATTAAACTTTATGAAAACACGACATCCAAAAAAGATTTAACTTGACACATTTGACTAAGGGCTTAATGTCACGGTGGTGAATCCAACAGTGCGCACACACATTCACACACATACACAAACACACAGCACAGTTATCTGGCAAAGTGAGTTAATTATGGCCCTAGTGTCAACAACTGAAGAGCTTAACTGAGTCAGTCCTTTACAGTCACAGTCTGCATTTGGACTTAAAGTCATGCAAATGTGGAGAAAAGAATTTGTTTCCTAAATCGTATAAGTGGCATATGAAATTTCCCAACCTCTGGCAGCACTATAAATTGATTAGATGTCAGCTGAACGTCTCTTTCCTCGTGTTTCAAATTTAAGCGGTGAAGTAGTTTCTGTTTGACTGCTGAATTGGTGCATTAACATTAAGTCAATTAGGACAAGTTTAATCCTGAAGCTTGGATGTCTCAGCAAATTTGCTGGAATGAGTGTGGCCAAGCAGAAAATCTGTGTATAATTTAAGAGAAGCTTCGACACAGGCTACTTGACCTTATTTTGATGATACATTTACCAGAGTGGCTGTGGTGAAGTTCAGAGTTTCTACCTACCTGACACTTGCCCTGGGCAGTTTTCTGCCTAATGTCAAATCTCATGATATAAACTGACTACATAAAAGACTCAGGGCAGTTTCATGTCCTCCCTGAGCTTGATGAGCATAGATTTTACAGGCATTCTGGTAGCAGGGTTCTTGGGATGGTGACATTGGTTGGTGCCACTTTGCCACTTTGGTGCAGATAATATTATAAAATATTAAAGAAAATACTGAAGGAATGCCATTAACCTTTGTAGAAATATTCAACATCCCCAAAGGATGAAATCAAAGGACTTTGTTGGCCCTCTGACTGTTCTAATGCCAAAATTAAGTCAAAGTTTTTCAATTATCCATTTTCTGGATGCATCGGCTGGAAATATGCTGCAGACGTTCATGATCAATTCTATACAGACTTGAGATCCCTTACTTTTCATTTGCCACTAGTAGGTTCACATTTTTATTGGAAATGTCAAAACATGATTAAAGTTTAAAAAAACAAAAACATCTTTCTTTTCCTGCCACATTCTAATTTTCCATATATTTAAATGATAAGGAGATGGGCGTGGCCATGTATCTACAGAGCAGTGATTGGTCCAGTGTCCCATTTGAGCCAGTATAACTCTTCCCCTTGCGCTGCCTTAGAGGGCCTGTAATACACTTTCCATTCCATGTGTCCCACAAGATGAGTTCTATAAATTTGTTGATGCCTTAAATCTAGTATCACCATCAGGTCAAAATTTCAGTTTATCCTCTTTGCTCTATGACCAAATACCTACGAAGGTAGTGACATTCCCATCAGCCTCAGCTGTACTTTGAGTTAAGTGTTAATTAACAATGTCAGCATGCAAACATGCAAACAAGGATGGTACATATATGAAAATGAAATCAAGTCATGAGTCATAATGCATTTTGCTGCATTCTTCTTGTTCACAGCTTTAACAACTTGTCACATTTAATTTGACAATCCTACAGCCATTGTTTTTAAGTAGAGTGCTCAGTTTAGCATGTTTAAAGCCTGTAATGACTGCACAACATACGGATTACAGTGACAGCCCTGTGTCACTCGTGCAAGCCTTAAACAATTTCACGCTACATATTTTGAATAATGCAAAACAACCATTAATTCATATTCACTGTGATAGGATGCACAAGCATGCTTGCTTATTAGCACTGCATGCTAATCCATCCATTAATTAAAACTCAACCTTGTCGCAAACGTGACAGCGGTGCAGCGTTTACTCGCCACCCTCTCCCAATAAGGCTGATTAGAGCCCATTTACCCATTCTGAACATATTGACTGGGTCAATGGTTCAGGTGCATGAGATTAAAAACAGCTTCCTGATCTTTACACACACACACACACACACACACACACACACACACACACACACACACACACACTTGACATGCAATGCCAGATAGATAGATAGATAGATAGACACACACACACACACACACACATTTACACAGTTGACATGCAATGCCAGATAGATAGATAGATAGACACACACACACACACACACACAATTTCTCTCTGTATTAATGAAGCTAGTAACACTGCTCAGGATGTTTTCATATGCAAATCCTGATGAGCAGTAAGAGCCCCAATAAAGTTCCCAGCTGTTCCCGCCTAGGTCTGGATGAGTTTGTTTATTACCGAGGGTGTGTGGGTGTGTGTGTGTGTGTGTGCATGCATGTGCTTGGGTGTGCGCTGCAATGCTTTATACCTCTGTCTCTGTTAACAGGTGTTTTGTTAACAGCATACACTCTCAAATGCTGTTGTGGGCTGTTAGTGAAGTCAGTAATCACACACACACACACACACACACATGCACACACACAGAAAGTCACATACAAAGTCTGTATCAAGCGGCTCAGTAATTACACTACAAGTTTACACACACATACATGAGGAAAGTTTTGGTTTTGGCTACAGAGGAACTAAATGGTCGAATGATTGAACTTCAGATGTTTGGGGACATACTTTATATGTATTGAATGTACCTCATCAAGCCAGACTGATGCACATTGACTCACACACACATACGCACACACACATACTGTAGGTGATTTATCCTACGAACAAAAGTAACTGTAGAGTATCATTTTCTTCTACATAATGAGTCAGGAAGATTAGCCTTACAATCCTCAACTCACTTTCTGCTCACTCAAACAGTTGGAACATCCCTTAATGAGAAGGGACAAGAAAGAAAGCGAAAAGAACTTAACGAACACAAGAGAGAAAGACACTGAGAAGGGTAATTAGCCACCTGCAAATACAGAAGCTCACACACACAGTTACACACACACAGAGGCACCTGTGCAATCACTGAAGTCAAGAGTAAGCCCTGAATATGTTTTCATTCTAATTACTACTTAATGAGGGGCTGAATCACTGCTCAAGCATTACTTTCCTCCACGTGGGTGGCCACAACTGACCAAGAGAGGTAAGTGTTGGAATTGTGAAGATTTCATTAACAAGAAAACCTTTATGGTGACGTCAAACTGAGCCGAACATTGGGGTTTTATTTTTCGGTTTTGTCCCTTCTTTGACAAACTAAGATGGCATGAAAATAAATGATTGCAATCCTGTAGAGAAGAAGAGGTTAGTATGGCCTCACATGCTGATTTATGTATAAGAGGTTTTAAGATGTGTGAAATAATGAAAAGGTAAAGTGTCATCGCTATGTGATCACTGTCAATTGGAGCCCTGCAGGGACAGCGTCCACCTTCAAGACAAGAATTTCGTCCAACTCCAGTGGGCTGCTCTGTAGCTGAGCCTGCTGTAGACCATGAACTGAGGGAAAAGATGAGTTACATTCAAGAGTTCAATAGACTGGGCTGCAGACTGGGTAAAAGTACAGTGATATGTATAAAATGCTCAGTGTTGTCATGCCAAGTGTGTGAGGGCTGGGGGTCGCAAGAAGATATAATGAGCAGCGTACAGTAATTTCACAAAATGAACAGCGCTCAGTGCTACAGAGATCCTGATTTAGGTACTTTCAAGTGATGCTTTTAATCAGTATTTTTATAATAACACTGTATCAATTGACAATGTGAAAACAATGTCATATTGTGAAAGGGCACTGATGAACCTACATAGAATTATTGCCAGAATCTGCAGATCCCACAACACACCACCTGCTTACCTTCAAACGGCACACAGTTAGCTGGTGAACAAAGTGGAGGCTTTAGCAATTGAAAATCCACATACTTTCTTCAGGAGTTGGTAGAGACCAAGAATGGATCAATAAATAAGTGAATATTGGACTTAGATTCTTCAGGTACAGAGAACCAACGCTCCAAATGAATGACAACAACTGCTCTGTAACTGTTGGATGTATAACTGTTCTAAAGCTTCATCACATCAACATAAAAGGTGATGATTTACTTTTAAACCAGCAATAGATGATTTTCTTGTCCACGCTGGCGAAGCAGAAACAGCTTGGCATAACTGACAAATTCAGATAAAACTGGCTACTGGAAAGAAAGAAGGTTGTAGAGACATTTAGTATTTCAAGGACATCATTGTCACGATGGCACACTCAAACCATGCTGATGCTCTCTCAGAGGTATGTCACAGTAAGACATATTCAGACTATTCCACCAGAGCCATTGGGCAAATAACGAGGGCATATCACAACACTGCCGCAACCTACGGCTTCAAATTTAAATTTGAAACAATACAGTCCAAACAAAAGCTAGAAATAATGAGTTTGCATACCAAAGAATATTTGATCTTATTTGAACTGTTTTTATCTTCTTTGCTTCTGCATCGTGGTGGATACATTAGTCTATGCAATCAAACACAAGTTGCACTTAAAAGTTTCATTTCCAGAAATACAGGAGTAGAGCGAGGGAGTTACGGAGTTTTGTTCTGTTCTAATTGTGCTATGTTTAAAATTGCCACCAGACCACAGCGGTGAGCCTCTTGCGACCTAAACAATGTTTTCGCTGTCTCTTCGGAGAACTGTTCTGTAAATAGATGTGATATAAATGAAAATATAAAAGCCGCTGTGTGAGATTAAAAGCAAACATAGCACAAGAAGGGGGGAAGACTGATCAAGCATTCTGACTCAAGTTAAGACTTCTTCCCATTCAATTAAAGATAGAGAAGAGTAATATATAAAATATGCAACAGCTCGAGAGCATTTTTTATACATCTGCATTAAATTTAGCTCATGCTGGCCCTCTTAGATGAAACTGTCATATCTTTAAAAAACTATGCAGAAGATTTTTTTTTTTTTTAAATGGGAATTTCTGAGTGACACAAACACAAACAACACACAGGCTGGGAGTTAAGAGGTTTCCAGACAAGACAAGCAGGTCTATTGTCACCGGTCCCTGAAGATCTGCTCTAAATAGACAACTTTCTGAAAATAAAACAAGTTAACAGTTGTTCCGCTGTATGACGTACAGACGTGCGGTTGGAAATTGGATAAATAATTGTGGCTCCTCATAAATTAAAGATGACAGAGAACAAAGGCTGTGTACAGCCAGGAGAGTTTCCAGAGCAACACTGAAAAGACCAAATGATGAATAAAATAAAATAAAATTATGCTATCATTGATAATTACTGCCCTCAGTTTCTTTTAACTCTCACTCAACAGGTCAGGTGAGAGCATGTCATTCTTTTTATTTTTAGACCTGTGAGAGCATTCTGCACACACTGGACTCATAAGAATCCCTCAAAGGATAATTGAATGAAGGATGATTGAAATGTATATTTTTAGTATTCTGGTCGGACAAAGCCTGCATATTTGATATTTTATATTGAGATTTTATTTTTGCAACATTTAACACTGGTGCAGTTTGCTTTTGTTCCCTTGAAGAAGTTCGCCTGAGAAGAAATGACAGATTGAGCTAAAAGATTAAAAACTCTACCTGCAGCAATGTGATGAATGGGCAGTGACACAAAAAGCGTGGTAGTTAAGATTAATTAACTACTATTATCAAAGAATGTATGACTTAAGTTTCACGTTAATGAGGTGCCATTTTAATCACTCATGAAAATAAGTTGAGGATTTTATAATTTGATGATCTGCAGGTCCAAATTCTTTTCTGTCTGGGCCTTGCCTGAAAAGAATAAAAATATGTTTTAACATCTATTAGTAAGAGAGTCAAGTTAAAAGTTTTCCAAAACCATTGATCAGATATCTTTCAGTACCTAAACCAAGCTCACAGGAGCAATAAATATAACTATAAATGTAAATGCTGTGCAGATGATGTCTGGAATTCACTCACAGATAATTGCGTTATATTATTATAGATTACAGAAGTTCCTTAGTAAAGCTCCTTTGGGGGTGAGGTTCATCTATTCAATTAATAATCCATAGCAACGATGCTGACATTTAAAGGTCAGTAAATGTAAATACAAAAGAAAATCAATATTAGTGCCACTTTTTCTACTGTCGGCTTTGCTACAACTGAGCTGCACTTACAGGTTGGTCTATGGGCCTGGTAGTTCCAGTTTCACCAGGACTCCCAGTATGTGCATGAATCCCAGTTTCAGCCTATTAATTTGATTCATTAAGTACACAATTTACATTCAAGGTCAATGTAGACAGGAAGCAGGAAGGAAGGACAGGAAGAAGTGTGTAGAAGAAGAACAGAACAGCGAGCCTATTCACTATGTAACCCCCGATCAGATGGTCTGCCAACATCAATTGGGCCGCTGCTGGAGAGTGTTTTTTCCCCCCACATTGCTGGTGGTGGTCTTGTGGCCTACCAGGTGGCCTGTTTCGTCCCTAAAGCCATTCTAATGAGGAGTGAGTCGTGTCCTGCTCCCGGGTTAGAAGGCCTGCAGGAAGGGTCAGGCAAGGCTAAAACACATATGGCATCAGTAGGCACGCTACCTCTGCACCAGCCTCTGTCTTCTCTTTCTTCTTTATGCTTCCTTCTTTCTCATCCCCCTTCTTCCCCCCTGACCCTTACCTCCCTCTCTGTTTGCTCCCTCCCCTCCCTCTCCCTCTCCCTTCTCTGTCTTACAGTCAGCGAGGTGTGCAAAGTAATTTTCAGAGGCCATTTCCCGTCCTGGGAGAGGCTCCGAATTGTAGAATTTGCATTAATCGTGGAACAATAGAGAGCAACGGCTGAGAAAATCTAACTTTCTTGAAAAGATGATGAGAACAGAAGAAGATAGCCAAGTGTACTGTGGGGGAAAGGGAAGTGTATTCAGAGTAGGAAATGCAAACACGTCCTTACAGTTGAGGAAATAGTTTTTCTTCCTGATTTGATAAACATGGTTTTAATGACTAATTGGATCATCTTCTCATCCGCTATCATAGTCCCACTAGGCGGCCCCATCTATATCTATTCTTTTTAGACTTTTCTGAACTCTGGTTTTACTCCCACAGTTTGGAAAATGGCTGCCATCATCTGTGCAACCAAAAGACCCAACCAGACACACAGACACTCCCCCCATCAGTTTCACTCTTCACTTCAGATGCTGCCATGTGTTGCACTGGCTAGAAAGAAAGGATTTATGCACCAATTTGAATTCCTGCCACCACCAGCAGCAAGACCACGGCCACACAGGCTCTGAAAATCTTTACTGTCAGTAACTAAAACTAATGTCCAGAGTCAATATGACAATGGGACATACTGATGTGTGCACTGTATGCCGTGAAACATCTCATTGAAAACTTGAGTGATGCCATGTAACCACGTTGGCTTTGGGTCATACTTTCTGAGGCCTTTCCACTGCTGCATCTGTATTTGGGTTGGGCCTCTGTAAATAATATTATAAAGAGTACGGTCTAGACCTTGTAGCATAGGGGTTCAAAAGAGTTCTGCACACTTATGGTTGGGCGCCAGACAGGTGAGAGACCAATAAAAAAACAAAATTACAACCCTGTCGAATTGTAACTAATTCTTTAATTTTTAAAGTGTGCGTGCAACTCCAGAAAATTAACCAGGCCAGCTATAAATCCTACCTACAAAAGAAAATCGGTGAAAAATTTAACATAAGGAGAAATTAGTTTAATTAGAAATCAATCAATAAATCAGATAGCATTAAATATGAAAATCAGATCTATGTCACTTAAAAAATAGCAACACGTTATGTATAACTCACATAAATGAAAAATCAGTGGTGGACAGTACTTAACTGTGTGAGGTATTGTTCTCCAACCCAGGCCAAGATGGGCTCCGAGTCTGTGGGGGATGGCTCTCTGGCAACTTTCTTCCTCCAACAGGCTCCTGGGATTATTACCACTTCTTAGGCCGAGGTTTTCAAGGTCCTCCAAAGAATCCAGCGGGTTTTTCTCCTTTCTCCGTTTCTGCGCTCTTCTTTTTACAATGTTCATTTACTTTTAAGAATTCGCAGGCAGATTTGAGTAACCTGGATCTTTTCTTTGTTCCACTCTCGCTCCTCTCTCGTCGCCTCCTTGCTGCTTTGTGTCTTTTTTCCTTCTCCCCTGGCTCACAGGTGCCACTAATTTATGCCCTCACCTGGGTTTTTTTTCCTCTCACTCCTTCCTGCCCCCTCCCTTTCCTTTCAGGAGGAGAAAGGGTTGACCTGTGGCCTTACCTTTCTGCCACACTCTGACGTAATAGAAAAGTGCCCTGAGATTTCTGTTATGATTTGACGTTATAGCTAAGAAAAGTTGAGATGTTTAATATGGTCACATGGGCACAAGAGACGCAATATATTTAGAAAAGTGCAAAGAGAAGGAGGAAGAAGGAACATCATATGAGGCAGGTGGTGTTATGTCTTCGGTGTTCTGCATGGCACCTGAGGCCTTGGCACGGAGATAACTTAGCTGAACATAGGAAATATGCTTGAAGAGGATCTCTCATAATTTCATCAAATCAGAACAGGTGGATAGACAGATGGAAGGGGACACAGTAGACAATATTAACCAGGAAGAAGAATTTTCAGAATAATAATGACTTGGGTTTGTCTGCTACCATCATCACACAGGAAATTTGACCTTACTTTTCCCCCTGCTTAAAATATCAAGTAATGTTATGATGGATGATATAAAAACTCGTCATTTGTGGAACATGAGCAAGCTAGATTTAATAAGCTGTGCAAATGTAAAAAATAATGCTTTCATTGCGATCAAAAACATTCCACCTGACTTGTGTTTACAGTATAGTCAGACAGACATTTAGCACGAAATGTCATACTGCTGTGTTAATAGCCCTCACTGTAAGACATGCTGTTTGACACCAAGCAGGCATAGAAGATAGGCAAGACAAACATGAAGTATGCATTCGAAGCTGACAGCGAAATCTGTTTGACAAATAGCAAAAGATGCAGAAATGACGGAAGTTCATGTGCAGCTTGTTTGACAGAGAGAGCCTGACTTGTTGTATCAGGATCAGTGTTACTGTGTTTGTGTGCATTCTCTGGTGATAGCTAGTATTTGTATCTTAAAGGAGACGGTATGTCAGAAAAGTTGAGTTGCCACGGTGTCGACTGTTTGCATATCCACTTACTCACAGAAAAGCGTGGGAGAAAAGAAAAATAGCCCTTCATCAGGATAAATTGCAGGATTGTAGCTTTTATTTTCTTCGTTCTACTATTCACTACAGTGTATTTTAAATGTTTCACATGAATAAGTGTGCATGTTAATTTTTTTTGTTGATGTTTGATAACTAATAGTGTAATGTCATCTAAATATTTCTTTATTATATACTAAATTTGGAATGGGCCAAAATGTTTGGAGTGACACAGAGAATAAAACCTAACTATAGAGTATGAATGGAAAACCTTCACATCAATTTAAGTCATGAAATATACATATATACTTTAGATATCAGCAATATATATAAAAAAATACTCACTGTGGTGTCACTAAGGATTGTACAGACCTTTACAACACACACACACACACACACACACACACACACACACACACACACACAACGTAAGGGTGATTTATCACAGGTGAAGACAGGAAATAGACCCTCACAGATCAATCATAGACTTATCAAAAAGAGTCAGGCTTAAAGATTGGCCTTGTCACAAAGTGATACATAGACCATGTCAGTGTGTGTGTGTGTGTGTGTGTGTGAAAGAGAGAGTGTGTGTCTGAAAATATGTAAGCACATATGTGTACAAATGCGCATTTGTGTGTTTACAGCTATGTTCCACTATGCACAGTAGGTGAGGACCAGTTTACCCTGTGTGTGTATGTGTGTGTGGTGTGAAGTAGGAAATGTAAAAATGATCGCTCTGATAATCTAAAGAAATAATCCCCTTGAATAAAATCTGTTGTGTGTCATGGATCTAAATGCCATGTGCACACTCACCACTCTGAATATTTTCTGTGTTGATTTGATCTCTTTATATGCTAATGGAGAGGGCACCACATGCAGTAATATAATAAAAAAAAAAAACAATTTGATTGATAAAGCTTTACAAAGAATCTCATTTAATCATAGTCTTATCTTCCTCTCTCTCTCTCTGCTCAAGCATAAATCACATTGTTTGCTAAATCTGAATAAAGCCAGCTGTTTACATTCATAACTGCACTGCAGTCTCCAGCTAGTGCATTTTTTCTTTATTGAAAGATTAAGCTTCATTAAAGCTTTATTTTGTGGGAAAGAGCTGCACAATTTAGTACAAATTTAGTACAACACGCTGCTAACCTGCTCTGCTTTTGAAGTCTCACACTTTTTAATCTCAGGGAGTGATTAAAGGTCTTCTGGCTGTAATGAGTCTTGCCATCGCTTGGCCTGTGCTTGCATCATCACTTATAGGATTTGGGGCAGTGAAGCGGGGGCACAGAGAGAACTGACAAGTGAAATGGTGTAATACAAGCATGTCATATGTCAAACACCTGGAGTTAAAGTTGGCAAGGTGTTGAAGCAATAGTTGATCTCATAATAAAAATCTGGAATTATCTGCAACTCACGCCAAAGTTGAAACTCCGGTCAAGTTTGCACGACCGATATAAACACAGGGAGACAGATCCTGGAGTTCTTCCCCAGCTTCCTATAAAATTCATGCAGGCTTTTTGTTTATATTTCCAAAACAGACGAAACTCCTGCAGCATGTAACCAAACAAGTCACTGTCTTTTTCTGCTGCCCTGTTTGTTGCCTTGCTTTGTTTGATTGTAGATGTCACACTGTATCCACACCAGAATAACGCTTTCCTCTTCCTAAAATAACAATACATAATACTGTATGGTACATACAATTTCGACTTTAAAATGGCCTCAACATTTTGAAGAGAGTTTCAAAGTTGTTTAGAGAAAAGTATAAATAAAATTTCATATTTTTCCACCAGGTTAACCAGGGTGAAAATAACATTCAACTTGAGAGTCTGAAACTATAGCAGAGTCTGAAACTATAATGAGAGAGAGACAATGATCACACTTCATGCTTATCACAAATGTACACATGGTTAGCTATAGAATTACCATGTCCATAAGCACACAACGGCAGCAGAGAAGCAAATGAAGAGCAGGGTTCATGTCTGCAAAACATGATCGAAAATGAAACATTTATTGCTTTGCATACATGCTACTGAGAAAATGAGGCGTATGGGTAGCACGGATAATTCCACCACTCATCCATAATGCAAAAAGCTAACATTATGAGTAAATCCATTTATAGTTCTGATAGTGTGAAGATCAGGCGTTTGCATGTGCAGTCTGTTTCATAGTTGAAATCTATATAACAGAACCATGCATGTGCACTGCTTTGCAAACCTGACAAACTGAATTTCTGTCTTTGTGCATGCGCTGAGATTTAGTGGCAAACCTGCAGATTCATGCACTGGTCTGCAGTGTTTAAGTGCTCATACAAACTTCAGTGGAGATGTGTTCTGCTGACAAAAGGAAACAACTAACAACAAAGTGCATAACTATTAATTTCATGCTTTTTTTATGCACACCAGCTGTAGTTAGCATGATAGCAGTTCTAGTTATCAGGCCTTTCCAGCTCATCACGCAGCACTGTATCGTACTCATGACCCCTGCCACGTGCATACACAAACAGATATGTATAATCAGACACACACCCGCACATTATGACATCATCACTTTTAGGGACATGACATAGACTTCCATTCATTTCCTGGAGATTTCCCTGACCCTAACTTTAATCTAAGCCTAACCTCAATCACTTTCACAAAAATCAGCTTTCATGAAGCTCCTGCCCCCAATTGGACAAGCCATCCCCAATTAACTGGTGAAATGGGTCCCTGAAAGTAGCCTATGTCAGAAACACACACACACACACACACACACACACACACACACAGTTTTCAAAGAGAAAAGAGGCAATACAATGTTATGCCTTTTCCCTAAACCCTGAGCTCCAATCTGATTAGAGGGAAGATCAAAGAGAGGCAGTCAGGTTTCTCTGCACAAGGCCTGGCTCTAATTCGCCTGAGGGGGCTCAGAGCAGAAGAAACAATCATATTTATTCTATTCGCTCAGGTTCTATTGCTCTCTTTCCTCTCTCTCATTCTCGGTTGATGTCTCTCTTTAACCATTTATGTATTTCTGTACAGGTGTTCTTTCATGTGTTTTCCTTTTCCTGTCATCTCCGTCTCCCTCCCGTCTCCCTTTGGCCTGTTCCTCGCCGCTTCGCTTAAAAGCCCCTCCGTCTCCCTCTGTTTTACACCTGTCTCCCCTCACCTCTCTCTCCCTCTTCATTTTCCTCTCACTGCCTCTGCCTGATAGACTCTCTCACAGCCTCTCCGATCTTCTTAAGCTTCAACAATGGTAAACAATTCTTTTGTTGACTGATCCAATTAAACAGCTTAAAGTTCCATTCTCCTCCGCGGCGGGCGAACAGCTTTCCCCTTTGTGTATTCTGCAAATCTCAGACAGCTATCGTTCAGTGGGAGATAGGCATCTCTCCATTATCTCTCCCTGTTTAGTAAAATATATCAGGAATTAAACTTGTTATCACTGTGCTGAGTTTGATTTTAAACATCACAATGTTTGTTATTAGCAACCTGTAATCTTCTTCGAGGAACAGTGACTGCTTTGCCAACTACACAAAATTATATCCTCAAGATTTCGGCCTTGAGTGTCAAACATTTTAAAATTGTAAGCGTTTAGCCACCATTAACACTACAAATACCCCATATCAATGCGTTTGACTGAAAGGCAATTTAAGCTTTCTCGAGTTCCATTTCTCTCTCTGGAAGCAGCATTTGCATCATGTATACAGTTTTCTGCGAGCCGTCTCCTTTAACTGGAAAAAAATACATCACCTTATTGAGAACACAGCAGCCTTGTGAGCTGAACCAGCTGAACAGTTGTTAGTCAGCAGGAGTACATCTACACTGAGGTGCTCATCATTTGGGTCTCCTTTTTTTCCTCTGAATTGAAAGTGTGCAGACCAGTGTACAAATCATGACTATTCTTAATTCATTCATCCATTCAATTCTTAAGAGATTATGTCCAAATAATCCTGTGTGAGACAACAGTCCTTTGTACCATATTTAGTAATAATAATAATAATAATAATAATAATAATAATAATATGAAGAAAAGACAAATTCAATAATAAACAGACTCATGGATATACAGGTACATCAGGGCTAGGCTGGTTTTGTTCTACAGCAGAACAAACCATTTTGGAAACATGAAAAAGACAAAATGTAGAAAAACAAACTCTGTCGTGATATTTTATATCTGCTATCTGCTTCCCCTATCTTGATATTTTATGTATTAATATAATGATATTTTATGGCCTAGAACTTGCACCAACCATGAAACAGATTTGTGCATATTTGTTTAAAATGTAAGAGGACCGAATCTAATGCTGAGCGGTCCCACGTCTGTTTTTTTTTTTTTTTTTGTTGTTGTTTTTTTTAGTGCAAACATTTTAGTACAAGGAAAATATTGATTAATCATGCAAAAGTCCTTAGATAAAATATAAGTACCTCATAAACAAGGTCAAATGTCATACTCCATAAACTCTACAACAACTTCTCTTTTGCCTCACTTTCTCAACAAGGGGGTAAGAGAAAAAAAACAGTAGTTGGGGAGCTGTACAGATTGAGTCTCTTGACCTTTAACCTGATCTATCCAGCTGTCAGGAAAACTGACTTATAAAAATAATCATTTTATAACTCAAAACCTGCACAACATGACCACGAGAGCAAAATGTGATGTTTTCACTTCCTGCTGGCAAAGGAGGGAATTCCTCTTGATCAGTTTAAGACAACTCAGCAAGCACTAACTTAACTATAGAGTTCATGTTGTTGTGGTCCATGTGTGGACATGTTCCCCAGACATTCCCAAAACTCCAGAAATACCGTACATGGTAAATGCACTATTTCTACAAACTACAAAGTCTACCTCTGATGCTGTAACTCGTGCTCCTGCTTTTATTAATATTCTGATGAGTAAAAAACATCTTGCTTCTAATTTATAGATAAAAAGAGAGAAATAAAAGGATCAGCTCTGAGTTCAATCAGTTGCTTTTCTCAATAATGCATCGAGGCTCAAAGTGATGCTGTAATACCGTATGTTACAGTGGCTGATGTAACCTTGGGTCGCAAATGAGTTATGGATGAGCTGACACCAGCTGAAAATACATTAAAAGGAATCTTAAGCTTCACAGCCAATTTATTTGAGTGGTTTGATGTTATAATCTCTCACAGAGGTAGGGATTGTATGTGTCTTGATAAAGTCATCCACAGACAAATTTTGGTTGCTAAGATGACAATGAGGTGGAGGATGAGCTGTGGATGATGATCCAGATGATTTGGTAGGGAAACGGGAGGATGTTTTCCTATCTTTCCAATGATCTTTAAAAAGTACTGGTCAGCCGCTAATTTCTTCAAAATGATGAAAAGTAGTCAAAAAATTTGCTGTTTCGCTCAAAACTTGGAAAAAGTCAGTTCAGGGTTTTCTATAAGTTTCACTTATGTATTCAATGTTTTATAGAAATAACTAAAAATGTCTGGTTGTGATCATGTTGAAATCAAACTTCACTCATTCCTTGCAAGTCTTCATTAACAAGTCCCAAGTGAAGTCGTATGTCAAACCCTGCCCAAATACTGGCTCTGGCTTATATGCACGCAGCACACTGGGAGTAACCTCCCAAAAGGTCTGCAGCCCTGAGCACAGAAAGCACAGCAACAGCAGAAACAGCTTTGGTCACAAAATCTATACTTTATGCTGAAAAGCAGAAAGACTTTTAGTGGCCACCTCGAAAAAAAAAACAGCTGTTGCAGGCTTATTTTTACAGCCTGCTTTTCAACAGCTGCTTGATCCAAATACTGAAGGTCCTGATTCACAGCCACCAAGATGATGAGCTCCAGATATCGATATGATGTGAACAAAAGTTTAACTGGGAGATTCTGACAAGAGGCAAATGGATTGTTTCATGCTAGATTAATCAGTTGGTTCACTATGTTGAGCTACAGAAACACACAGTCCACTCATGATTTTTCAGTGACGTTGGAGAGTGGCTCTTCTTATACCTCAAAGATGATCTTTGGAGAGTAAGCCAGACACTGACTTGCAGGCAACACACACATTAGTCATGTTTGAGATGAGCAGCTTGCCTCAAGACAAGAGTAGCTGAATGTGCCTGAGAAGCTCGGATGGAGCATAAGAATAATCAGTGTTCTTCAAAAGTGGATGCAATAGAAATCCCACTATTAATGTAGAAGGATGGAGCATAAGAATAATACTAAAATCAAGTGACGATAACGCACAGTGGGAGCAATGATGGCAACTTCTAATCTGCTAATCATTTGCTGCCATGTGCCATCCTTGTCTGAATTGAACTGTGTTGTTAGGTGGAGGTGATTGTTCCTGTTGATGTGAAACAGAATTCTTCAGCCGGCACTTTATTAAAGGCTATATGATGTGAACAACATGGATGTATATCGTATCTTGCAGTTGTAGCGCAAACAGCAATTACAGTTCCCAGACCATTTGTAATGATTGATTGTAATGATTTAGTTTACCTTAGTTTTAACCTTGTGTAAATGGGAATTGCTACAAATAACACCTCACTACAAATGAATGTGACTCAAGTGTCTGTTCATTTTAAAACAAATCAATATAGGATAGTTGAATACTGCACGCAAAAGGCATAACCACTTATTACTGTTGGAAATAATTTCAGTGAGTGGTTTTGACCAGTTTGCATTCATGCAAAATGCACAAATTGTCAGAAATGGACTCATTAAATGCATTTGTTAATGCTTAAGTTCATGTGGATAAACATTGTGGAATAATGATAAAACACAATAATGAAAATGTTGTCATTTGATTGTGGCCGGTGAAAATGAGAATCTTTAATAATGGAAGGTTTTAGCGTCAAATTGTGATAATCTGTTGTCTTTCTGCTGCTTTGGTCTGCACAGACAAATGCACCTTTCCCTCATGCTCCTGGAACGTGACTGGCAGCCCTCGGGTTCAAAGCACGTTCTTTGCAAGGAAAATGAACAATGACTTTTTAAACAAATATGATGTTTTAATCTATAGGCAGCTGGAGTCTTTCCAAGTCAAAATGCAAAAATTGCAAAGGAAGTCATGAGTCATTGGCACAAGTCAAAGATGACTTACTGACACTGTCATTTGAATTTAAGGTGGACTCGATGAGTTAGCAGGCACCGTTGTAGTACAAGAACTGAATAGTCCAAACACATTCAGAAACATATTTCAAGGACATTATCTTTATCAATTTTAGAAGACCACACTAAGTGACTGACAGGTGAAATCAAATTGGAGACTACGATGATGATGTTACCTCACCGGTTTGTAGTTATTATTATTCACTAAATATTACATAAAGCCTAAATATTAAGACCAGGGCCTTTAATTAAGATATAATGTAGTTGTTATTATACTCTCCTCAGGCAAATTGGTGCAATTTTGTAAGCACTAGTTCCTAATAGAAACTGTTGGATTAACAACATTGTGTTAATTCCACAATAAATAAAAGCTAAGGAGCAAACAATACAACTGACATGAATATGAAATATTATAAAAAATGTTGTAATTCCTTCTAACGTTAACCTTTTTTTTCACTTTTTTCTCACAAAATGTCACCTCAGAGATTATGCAAAGGTGTTTTTTTTAAAGACGGACAGCCTTAAATGTGATCAAAATTCAAACATCACGAGTGTCTGTAAATATGAAGTTATGTGTGAGGAAGTATGTGTTTTCTTTGCAGCATAATTGGCCTACCTGGTGATAAACAAACACACACACACACACAGATGGTGGGCTGCCACCAGGAGAAGATTAATGGCCTGCCTATTTAAACGCACATTTAATTTTCTTTCTTTCTTTCTAATCTTTCTTTCTTTGTCTTTTCCCACCTGCCTTCTCTCTCTCTCTGGTGTGCAGAAAGAAGGTGTGGAGCGGTTCTCTATTAACCTTTGCTGAAATTGCTGGAAGTGTCTCACTCACTCACTCACACTGGCAGCCATATGCATACTCATTTACACACACACACGCGCACACACACACACAACAAAATGAAGTGGCACACTGTCCAATCTTGTTTTGTCATTATATAACATCATGTCCCTGCTCACCCAAACATACTCGCACACAAAGCTCACAGTGGCTGAGGAGGAGTGAGCAGGTGTGAGTGCACAGGAGTGACAGCAGAGATTGGTTGAAGAGTTGGTGCACATAAGCTGTTTGATCAAGTCTGCTGGAGCCAAACTAGAAAGGGGGAGAAGAAGCAAGGATGAGACAGAGAGAGGATGATGCTGGGAATGAAGGAAGAGAGGCATGAGGAGGGAAAGGAGAGGAAGGATGAAAGGGATATGACTGAAAAAGTTCAGTAAGTGTGTTCCATCCATCTCATTTTCAGTTTGCGCATAATGCTGAAATTTCAAGTATGTAGGAAAAGCCAACGAAGGTGGAAAGATGAAGTAAGATGGGTGAAAGGAAGGGCAAGAGGAAAGAGAAGGAAGGTGAAGGGATGGACGAAGGAGGAGATAAGGCTTAAGGAAAGGAAGGAGGGATGAGGAAGAAACAGTTGAGAGAAGATGATCCTGGAGGAGAAAGAAAGAAGCAAGGGATGAGAAGAAATGAAAAACAAACACAAGTAATAAATGACAAAAACTCTGATGGTGGATGGCAGGGAGGGAAGGAAGTTAAAGAGGAAGAGGAAGGAGAAAAAGTGACAACAGAGTAAACAGGCGGAAGGAAAAGAGGTCAAGGGAAGAACAAGAAAAGGGAAGAATGAGATTGAAGAGAAGAACAAAAAGGGCGGAGAAGATGACTGAAACCAGGGAGAACATTGAGGCCAGTTTTCGTCACAGGACCCCTGAGAGCTGAGATAAAAGCCGGCGAGCGGCTGGCTGCAGATTAAATCTGTCACTGTCACCTTGGTTTTGACTGTCTCAAGTTTGACGGTGACAGGGAAGGGACCGCATCCTGCTTACCAGAGGGTTTCATCATCTCCAACATGGAGCTTGGTTATGATCTTCAAACGTGTTTTTTTACTTCCCTTCAAACCACAGTGACACCAAATGGGTGCTCCTCCCTCTGGGACTGGAGGCACCATCACCAGCCTTTTCCTGTGCGTCATGGTCCAAGCCTTCGCCACTTCGCCTTTATCCTTTATCCAGTATGTAATCTATATGTTCTGTGAGCTCTCTGCCCTTATCAGCTGTCTCAAAGAAGTTAGCTTTGAGCAGGTTTTAAAAGCTGCTGGTCTCTGCTCATCTGGTGACCAGATTTGACCTGTTAATACTTTATCATTTTAATGAAACTGGTTACACCATCACTGGTCTGTTTGGTCCACTTTTTGTTAAGGTCTTGAGCTCAACCATGACACATTGTTAAACCTCACCTCTTAGAGGCGCAGGACCGTCCTTAGGTGGTCTTAGGGTCATTTCATAGAGTAAAGACATGAGGGGACTAGTGATGAGCCAACCTTAATATTTCAGTTCAAATGAAATGCAAAGCATTTATTTGCCACAAAATGCACCAGCAAGCAAGACAAAAGGTGTAACTAGATAACAACACATACTGGGCCCTTATGCTAGAAACACTTGTACGAATAGATTTGTTCATAAGTGGCACAAATGAGTGATTTAGAATAATTTGTGGCATTCATAGAATTTTCAAAAAGTCAAACAGAAAGTCAGAGAAAGTCAAACATACTCCACAGAGGAATTTTTAAAAAGCATTAATTTGACCTGAAATCAGGTCATTTTGCATGTTTGTGTCGTCTGTCCTCTTTGGTCCATGGGGAGGTCATGTACTGCAGGTTTGCAGATCTGTTTGGTGTCAGATGGAAGTTGCTCAATAATTTCATCATCCTGATTGTCCAACTTTTAATTATACTATGTTGGTTTCTTCTGTGCACAAGACATCTATTGCATGTCTGTCCTTGGAGAGAGATCCGTCCTCTGTTGTGCTTCCTGAGATTTCTTTCTGTATTTTCTTCATTAAAGGGTTTTTTGGGAGTTTTTCCTTATCTAAATTCAGGGTCTAAGGACAGAGTAAGAGTACATTTGTGATATAGGGCTACATAAATATACTTCGCTTGATTCAGTCTGAATGAATTTGGAGTTTAGATATGATACTGAAATTAACTAAAATAAACTGTTAAAAACGGAATGATGTACTGAAAGCCTTCTACAGTTCAGTAGTTGTTGGAAAGTTCACTCACTTTGACAGCCGCCTCAGGGTCTTCATGCAGGTCTCTGTCCAGTAGCATTATCTTTTACACTGACAGTGTAACATCATCTGCTGTAGGCTATAATATGCTCATCTAATTTCCCTCTGATCATTAGATGACCACCTCTCAAATTAGTCAAGAACCACTTTGCTTTAGAAAGACATTTTTGGAGTGTAACTTCATGTCATGTCCATTCCCTCTTTATTTCTACTACAGTATGCCCTGATAACATGTCATTGACAGCTGTACTATAAATATTTCCTAATAAACTGTGGCTCACCTAATATGACTACAGACACTGCTAGTATTATGTTTTTGTCGGATCATTTCTAAAAGAGGCTCAGTGTCTCCTCCCAAGAAGGGGAGGAGCCCAAATGTATGTTTACGCTGAAGTGACAAAGGCCTCTGAAGGCCGTGGTTATTATGACGAGGCGCAAAGGATGAAGTCATGTGGCATTTTCATAAAGCAACAAAATCCACTCAGGCAGGAGGTTGAGGTGAATCAATGGGGCAACAAAACATCTGACTTTTTTTTTTTTTTTTTTTTATCATGACCACAATTGTTTATGAACCTTAACCACATTTATTGTAACCATGATGGTGGATTACGATGTGAACCATGATCTTCCTCTAACCATAACCAAGTGGTTTTTCAGCTCTAACCTAACCAAACCTTAAGACGAGTGTCCTTTAATCCCAGACAGTGATTTGTTTTTTGAAGACAAATGTCATCCTGCTGATAGGGGCGTCTGATCAGAAAGATTCTAGAGGGCAAGAATAAACAACATATTTTTTGGGGGTCTGTCCTTACATCCACTTTTGTGGTTTTTAGCACTTCATTGCATGTTCACAGGCAGTTAAGTGTGTTTGAAAAATACTAACACACAGTACACTTGTTATTTATCTGTTCTTTTAACTTACAGTGTCATTTCCCTGAGAATCATAAACTGATTCAGTGGCTCCTACATTTGTAATTTTTCCAAAAAAATAAAAGAGATCCTTCACCATAATTACAGTGTTTTGCCTCGTGTGCATGGCCTATATAAGTTGTGCTTATTTCCTGGCCTGTAGAACACTGAGGAAGGCACAGAGATGAAACAGTGGTGGTTTTACAGTCTCATTTGGCCTCTCCAATACGAGCTTCATATACAGTAAAAGCAAGATGCAAATGTGCCTGGAGTTGGCTCTCTCTGCTCTTAGTAACTCAAAGTGAAGTGTTACTGCTTTTACTTTTGCCAATATCTCTCTTTCTCCACTGCTGCAGCAGTTAAATATGCCCACAGGAATCATTAGTTTCATCTCAAGCTGGTGACACAGCACACAATTTTTGATTCCATTGCTGCAACAATTTGGCTCGCTGGAGTGTGTGTGATGTATAATGGTTTCAAAGACTGGTTGGTCTAATTATCGGTTCCCAGTCTAATCCAATCAAACAATGTTTTCACTTCATCCAACTGACACACTCAAATGGGCACCATATTGCCACATAAACTAGTTTAGCAACTTTTTATGGAGGGAGGGAAAAAAAAATGCTGCAGTACTTTCAGACACCACAGTTGCCCCTTGTGCAATTGCAGCGAGTGGAAAACATCACGACACAATTACGCCAGGACACTGCAGTGAGATGTTTACTTTACTTCTCTGCTTATTGTGCCAAGTGCCAGGAACAGAGATATGAAATCTGAACAAACAATATGAAGAAGCCAATTTAAAGTCACAGCGCAAGAATGGGACAGTCACCATGATGAGAGATATGTAAAATACAATTTTAAAGAGTAAATACAATGTATGAAGAAACTAAATCATAGCTAATACAAACATGGATTTATATGTTTTTTGCTAGGTCCAGCACACACAGATGTGGAGTAGTTTGGGCAGGAGCTCATGGCATTAGGGCAGCAGTACTGGCTCAGTAAACCAAGTGTGTAGTATTTTATGTTCAGACCTAATGGGCCAGGCAGTAAATCCTGATGGTCTGAGAAAGGAAGCTCCTCCTGAGCCTGTCTGTCTGGTCTTTAGGCTACATTTCCCTGACTACATTTAAAGGAAGAGACCATGTTAAGGTGGTGAGGGTTCAGCACGCAGAGTCAGCCGACTGTGGGCGGGTGCTGGGTGCCACTTCCAAACCAGATGTTGAGTCTCCCTGTAGGAATGCTTTAAACGGTGCATCACGTTCTTTAGAACCTGGGAGTGCAGCTTGAAGTTCCTCATACATCAAAAGATGAAAGTGTTGGTGTCTCAGTTTCGTAGCTATTTTGAGTCAAAAATAAGGTAAAGAAATTAACTCAAATTTATCTCATCATTTACATCAACTCAGTACAAATGTGCCGCCTTACTAGTTAGTGTTTTGCAATTTGATGAGGGCACTTCAGGCTATCTTACCCAAAGTCCCTCTTCTCAATGTCCATACACCAATGCTGGTGCTTCGACAAAACTAATGAAGTAACATCTGTTTCCCTGAAACAGTATTCATCACAGTCGAGCCAGGTGGTATTCCTGAATTACCTGCTCACCTTTTGGAGTCAAGCGATGTGCTTGGGTGACCTTTAGTTGATTTTGACTTATTCCCATTTTCTCAGCGAGAAGCCCTTTCTCAAAGCAGACACATCTTTCCTTTCCTTTACGCAAAATGTTCTGATTGCGTTTTGTCAGGTTTGGGTTTTAGATAATCCATCTTGTTGGTCATAGGTGCCCAGTCATTCCTCGGCCTCCTCAGACTGTTCTCGGATATCTTTAAGCTCTCGTTTAAGTTCTTTCACATCGCAACTCAGATCAGTGAAAGCTTTTACTTTTCAGATTGAACCTCTAATTGTGATTTTTAATAATTTTAGTGTTTTATTTAAACAGTAGTAGGTAGCTTTTGATTCATGCTGCCATCACCTGCACGCTTTCAGTGGAAATCCATTCACAGCTGGTCAGCACAGGCACCAAGGAGAGACCCTACATACATTTTATCACTCTTATCTCCTGCCTTTCTTATCTCCTCTTTGATTTATCAGGTAAACATTCATTCAGTGCAGTACACACAGTCAAATGGTTTCTACCTCCTCACATTACCTCAGATGCCTTTGATGCTCTTTCCCTGTTGTTGTTCTCAGTGGCATTTGTCACAGCTATAGCCTCCGTATTAGTTACCACTGATCTCCATTTCAAGCAATTGTCTCACAGTATGAACAGCTGTATTTAAATCCAGTGTTTCTGTTATGGGAACGTTTGACTTCCCATCTGAGGGATTACATTTCTACTGACAGCTGATTGAAGACAAATACTGTCGTTGTCACCTTGGTTTGAGCCTTTCTGTGGCAGGGAAGACAACGTTTCCTACTTACATTAGAGTTTCATCATCTGTAACATAGAACATCGTGTTTCCCCAGTCTGCCTCTTTAGAGCAAAGTTTATTAGGAATGAAAAATGCAGTAACTGCAGCATGGATAGTAGAAAGTGTTAACTACATATTCTATTCGTCAACTCTGTCTGTGGTGCTCACGTTGTTATTCTCTCTGTGTATGTGTATTATATTTCTCAATTGATGGCAGGATGGTGGCTGTGGAAACAGAGCTACAATACAAATATAGGTTGCACACGTTCAGACACTGGGGGCAGACTGGACAGGCACTAGTGGTGAGGAGACTATTTGGATCTGCAGTAGGACAAACATGACAAATGGTACTTGATGTATGAACAGAGACACACAAAAGCATACACATCTTTTTTTCTTAACCTGGCTCATTGCATTCTGACCAATAAAAATCTGTCCTGCTGTCCCCTTGACCTTGCTTTAGACATCTCTTCACTATCAAAGAGGTAAACCTGGATCTTCACTAAACTCTGACGGCTCAAACAGCAGGATTAGCATGAAGGGATGGTCTCAGAAATCTAATGGCAGGAGATTCTGTACCAGGCATCTGATAGACCACCGAGAAACATTGAAACAGAAAAGAAACATTGGTTGGGGTGTTTAATATCATATTATGATTTTCACAATTATTAGTGCTGCCATTGAAAATTCAACAAGTTTCTGAATGGGTCAGGTTACCATCAAAACTACCATACCACTAATGAAAAAGAAAGTGAGAATCCTTTACAAACCAGAACTCTACAGCACATGTCCCAATTTGTAAATGACAACGATCCAAAAGTAAACTGAGAGGTATAAGTGTAGCTAAGATGATCATATACTACATGTCAAGTTGGTTGTGAAAAATCTTTTGTAATATTATAAACTGTGTGTGATGATAGTGTGAGGACATAAACTGTGTCTGTGTTGAAATGTTTGTTAAGTAAGATGAAGATGGAAATGGAAAATGGGGACATTGCAACATCTTCTAAACATGAATGACTTACTTCGCTTTGGCTAATCCCATATGTACATTTCTATATCATGAGGGCTGTAATACCACGAGGACCCTATCTTTTGCCGGCTTGTCAATCATGTCAACTAACATAAAACAAAAAACATCAGTCCAGACTCGCACTGCACAAATGATTACTTTTCATCACACATACGGAAAACACACACAAACGGACAAACTGGTCTGAAACTGCCAATGTAACATTGCTCATACTACAAGGTCAGAAAATAAAGGCACATTATGACAAAATTGACCATCAAGACAGAGGAAAGATTCACATCAGCTACTTTTTTGTCCGTAACACACACCACTTCCTCTCTCTCACACACACACACACACACACACACACACAGCGCTCCCCTGTTCTCTACCTCTGCCTCCCAGAATAAGAGCTCTACCGATGTCTTCAATGTCCTTACAGCAAGACTTCATTAGTTATAAACGTTGGCCTCGGCAGTTCTAGACACATTTCTACTAACGTTTTAACAATTTATTAAACTTGTTGGAATCACCTGTCACCAGGGTCACCAATTTAAAAAGTTTGCTCCTCTCCTCCTTTCAGTCGACATGGGTTTCATATTTGCCACTGCTGCTCTGCGCTAACAGGGCCTTGTGCTTCCATCCATATTCTAACAGATAACAAGGATAATAAGACTTTGCCTCTCTCCCTGAAGACCCGGGCCAAACAAACAATACAATAAATTGAGACAAATAACTGGACTTAGTTAGGACCGAAAAACAATGATTTAAATAAGTAGAAAAAAAACAGTTTGCGTCCGGCAGGAAATATTATCAATCACATTTCTCTTACATGACAAACTGAATGCAGCAAATCGGAAGCCACATTCAACCTTATCATAAAAGAATCAGCAGAGATGTGCAACAAACTCCATCTAACCCTTGATGAAAGCAGTGCATGACAGACATGAGTGAGGACATTAAATGTAATTTGCACCAATGAATCAAATCAAACCACAGCCAATAATAAAATCTACACACACACACATTTACAGAGGTGGCAACATTTGCAGCCACTGCACAGCTTTTATACAACACAGGAGGGACGCAAAAAAAAAGTTCTTTAGGCTTACCTTGTAATTTGGGTATCAGTGCCTCAAGACCCCAAGACGATAACATCTGGGAAAAAATAAAAAGTCCATTAGTATATGCAAGGATAAACACACAACCCAATAAGTTTATAGTTGCGCTAGAAATAAATTTCTTTGATAGCACACAACAAAAACTTATGCTTATGCTGCTTTTGGACAGTGAGCTATACTCGCTCACACTGAGTTTTACTAGCAACATTAATGCTCTCGTTCAAGAGTGGCCACACTTCCAATCTGACCAACAAGCTGCATGATGAGATCAGTATGGCAGCAGCCTGTAGTACAGTGCTCCAGGTTGCTGATAGAAATAGACATGTTCTGCTGATGCCCTGTCAAAAATAAGTTAGCACAGTGTCTCTGAATGGCAGCTCACTGAAAGAACCAATGCTTAAAAGTTATGATAGCTGATCATGTATGCCCTAGGCCCTGTATCACTGACTGACACAGATGTCCAAGAATGGCAGCATGTAATGTGAAGCCATCTTCACTCGAGTTTCTATCAAGTAAGTTATTGTACTGACGAGATAAGTAAGCAAACTAGAAAGAGTTGGGTAATTTAGCAGCAATTTACAGGTGGAATTGTCCTGAAAGGATTAGGGTTGTAATTTCGATAAAATGTCCAAGATGTAGTGAAAAAAGTACAGTTCAATTCAAAGTTGCATTTAATCAAATGTCTAAAAACTGTTATCAAATGTTTCCTGATAATAACTGACATTTTAAATTATTTTTGAATGTATTTTGTCCCACAATCACACAAAAAACCCTCCATAAGTCAGTCACCACGTTACGCTCATGTAAAGCGTCGTGTCTGAGGCGGAGGCAAGTTCTCCCTATTGAGCAGCTCTCGAGTCACTTTGGGCCTGGACTCTCTCTGCATTGATCAGACATGTCCAGAAACAGTATGACTGAGCAGTGACTGAAATATATTTGTGGGGGTAATCATCTTCCTCATTATAAAAGCTTTCTCACCTGAAGGTGGACGGTCCAGGTTCACACATGACAAAGTGAAGCCAGTGTAGAAAACACTGAATTGAATTTCTAATCAAGATGTTGAGTTGCATTAACATTATTTTCACATTCAAATTACACATTTGTCTACAAATGTATCCACAATTTTCAGCGGACTATGGTCAGCTCTTTTTTTTTTTACTAGATTAAATTAAGCTTGTCCTCTGTCATCTCTGGACAGTATTGCCCCATAAAAATTACAACTTTATGAGAGGTCCTATTTTGGTCCACCATCTCCCTCCTCTTGCATATTAATTTGAAATCTACTTAACTGAATTACTTTTTTTTCAATTTGGCAAACCGTAAGTAATTTATTACAACCCAACCTCCTGAGGGGGGTAAGTAATATCTCTCGTATTACGGAATTCCAAAATGATGATAAATGAGAAGAAAATAATCTACCTTCTCAATGATACACTGTTGATGCTTTCATAATGACAACTCACAGTGGGAATTTTAAGGAACTCTCAGAAGAGACATAATTACATTTGGCCAAGTGATTGTGCGTTTTTGCCAGTGGTCTTGATCCAAGTGGTCTCCCTCTGTGTCTAATGGATCCAATATGAACAGCTATCCAACATTAATTTTTATTTCTCACAGCTAAAGTTATATTCCTTGACAGTTGGCACTTTTGGTGAATGACTCCTTACATAATCCTTTATCTTCTCTAGAATTCTTTGCGATCAGTGCACACGCTGTTCTTTGACATTGAAAACCATGAAAGTATTGAACTTTCTATGAATATCATCGCTCGACAAAGACAAATCACTAAAGCGTTATTGCAGCATTTATGCCTACTGCAATTGTCTTCGACTCTGATAATGCATTAGCCACTCCTACCTCCCACCAAATGAAGGCAAATTTCATGAATCATTCATGAACTTCCCATCCATGTCACCTTAACTTGGATGCAACAGATTAAAAGACCAAACAAGCTCACAACAACTAATCTTCCCAAACACTGAATATATTTATTGTATGTCATTTTATTTAATGTGACCGAGGGGAAAGGCCTCATTGAAACCATTTTTAAAAAAGATTAACATGATTATTGAAAACGGTTTGGTTTATAAACACTTTGTCTAATTAGGTCCATTTACTATATTATATTCTGTCATTTTATACATTCATTTCTATTTTCTCAAAAAGATACATAAAATACACAATTTTTTCCTGAGCACTTCTTATGGACAAGAAACAACTGGTTACTTCACCCTCGTTATTTCTGCTGCTCAGGGGGCACACACTCATTTTTCGTATCCATCTTTGTTTGACTCAACTAATATTCATTTTGTCACATAGCCAAGATGCTCAACTATGATAATTAGGACTCACTGTACTACTGATTAACATGCAAAAAAATGTTCTGACTGAAGGGTCAAACGACCTTTTCATGTGTCAGACCTTCATGCCTCCAAGATGTTTTTAACATTCATCTGTAACAAACAGGACTTCAATTTTATCTGACATTTTTCAAAAGAACAGAGAGACAGAGAAAGAAGGAGTGAGAGAAATAGCTAAAGAGAGAGACTGAGTGGGCATGAAAACTCAAGATAAAATATTACCATGTGAACTTGAAATGTCCACACCTGCAAATAAACAGTGCAGAATAATTGCCTGAGTCAAAGTCCAACAAGAGTCAAAGATTGATCCCACTTATTCCAGAACCTACACTTACTCCTGAGACGTCGTACAGAAAACGTCCTGCTTCACCTTACTGTTAAAATATACAATATTGTAAGTACAAAATCAACGAGCCAGAACTTTGAGAATGTGTTGAAAATAACCAATAACAAATAAAAGGATTCATCTACAGTAACCCATATTAAAATTACAAATTCATCATGACATAGCTGAAAAACAACAAAGAAGCTCTTAAACAATACTACTAATTAGCCATTTTCTATGTAGCTAATTCAAATTTACATAAAGTGGCGAGATAATAATGCCAGTGAAAATCACATGGCTCGACAAGATTGGTGTTAATAATTGTCAGTGCCAATGAGCGAAAATGGATGTTTCCTCCAAAGAGGAATATTAAATATGTAGGAGGTACCTGCAGCATGCTGACAATATGAAATCCCCTTCAAACTCTACAAAGCTCAGCAAAAAGATGAAAGTTGGGAAGAAAGAAGCTTGAGTGAGAGATGCAAAGGCTTTATTCCCTGTGTTGTCAGCAAAAACCCACACAGGTCAAAAGTGTAAAACTAAAGGCTAGAAAAGGCTGACTGCTCCTGATGATTAAGAGGTGAGCTGGCAACAGTCTTCAGGACTGACCGCTGGTGCTCATCCTGATTCACCTGAGCTAAGTGGAGTCAATCTCTATCAGCTCACATTCCACTCATTTACAGCTCAGTATTTGCAATTGAGGTACTTTTGAGAAAAGCATTTTAACCCAAGCTATTGTAGCAAAGTTGCAATAGTTGCAGCATCCTGGTGATATGATTTAACTTTTCAGTCTGTGTCTGGGATGGAACAATACACCCAGCATCCAGTTTGGTATAACCTCAGTTAAAACCTGATTATTTTCACACTGTAGCTCAAATAGATAATTGGGTCAGTTAATCACATGTTCATGTTGCATCAAATTCAGATTACATTCCATTTGAATGCAGTTTTAATGCCGACATTTAGGTGTTGGATGATTTCACTCAGCAGCCTGTAAATCCTGTAATAAGGTATGCATGACCCTTCCTTGATGAACTGGAAGATGGAATGGTTAGAGATTTTTAATGGATTGTTGCTTACATTGTCTATAATTCCTAAAGGTGTTGCACTCACCACATTAATGAACAGGAATGAAACACCCATTGCTGCATTTTTAAGTTATGAATTGAGGGTTTACATGTAGCTACGGAGTCTATACATACGTACAAGTAGACTGATTCAAATTCACTTCATTCTTCCGAGGCGATATTTAAAGCATGAAATACAAAAATGTGAATACAGATATTAATACCTTCTTACTCCTGAACTGGGGGATTTAACAAGGCATAGAGAACAAATATCTATTACTGCTGTCATAGTTGTTTTCCATTCATTTTCATACTTGGTGCAAAAACTCATTTAGTCCCTCCATAAATTAATGCCATGAACTCAGAATCCTTCAAATCTACTCAAACAGACCCCATGCTTGCACAGAGGTCAAATGTCAAATAGAGAATCCTTTCTTAATTCCCTAAATTGCCTCTTTTAATAGATATGTGACACACGCTGCAATGACCTCAGCTACTGGGAATCCCATTCCAAATTCGTTAACTCTCCTTATTTATGCATGACTCCCAGCATGAAGTTTGCGTGTGGCTGTGGGAAGAATGCTCTGTCCTTCCTCATGCACATCTACAGTAATGGAAAACAGTGGAAGGGCAAGTGCTGATTTTATTTCTTGAAGTTTCTAATAATATTTTCCACGTTGTTTCCCATTTTTTAATGAGCATATATACCAATGAGGTGACAGGGAGAGAAAAGACACTCAGACAGATTTGATTCCCCTGTTGGTAAAACTAAACAAAGTTTATGACCACGCTTCAATGACAGCAATAAACGAAAAAGAAAAGGCCCAAATAAAAATCTATGAAAGGCAACAGGAGAGCTGTTCAGGTCAGAGAGGAGTCTTATTAACAAACATGTGGAGCTAACTGTACTGTGTAAAATACAGACAGCAGAAGAGATTCAATAGTGCAAGGACACACTGATAAAATAAAGGTGTAATTGAAAGACATTTGGAAAGTGCTCTGAGGGCATTTCAAACAGGCACGAACCACCTATTGCTGTGATGTTGTTTTCAAGTTGTTATTTTTTTTTTAAAGCTGGAGCTTTTATGTGGATGTCTTTGCTTGTTTCTTGAAATGGTGTTGCACAAACAAAACTTTAAAAAAAAAAATCTTGACCTTAAGATGTCAGATCATTTGTGTGGTCACAGTGATTTCGTAAGTGAACGTGAATTTACAGTTGTGAATTTAGGGGATACGTATAGCTACGGGGCCTATATGTACATGGTGACACCCCATAGATACGCCACAGCTGACACGGACCACCTCCTGCACCAGACTTGCATTAACCCCTTGTGTCAAGTGAGACTTCATTAAGATTGAGCAAATATTTTATTGACATGTGCACAGTAAAAATCAGATATGAGTCTTTGGTGATTAGACCTCATCTTGACAACATCATACTTTAAAGGGTAGTAAAGCCATGAGTAGTGCAGAATACACCCCAGGTGGAGTCTAGTCACTGGTGGTGGTGAAGGGTGAAGAGAATGGCTGAAGATTTGGATGTCAGGAGTGGACTGATGAGCTCAAAACTCAGCACTGGATCTTATGAACCAGAGGTGAATGGAGTGGAGGAGGGTTGCAACAAAGTTGCACTGCAATTGAAAGACATTTCCTCTGAGAGCAGCAGAGAGGAGACTAGATTCAGAGTTTGACAGGATCGACATGACTGGCTGATGGAGATAAAGAGGGATAGATGAATGAATGAGTAGCAGAAAGACAGTGTCCTGATCTGGGCTCCCAGTTTTTCCATTTTCCCCCTGTGTTTCTCCAGTTTGCCCGTCCTTTGTGTCTCTTGTGTTTTGGTCTCCTCCAGCCTTATACCTACAGTATTTAAACCCCAGTTCTCCACTCACCCATCCCCAGACTGTTCAGTTTACCAGTGCCTTACATGTGCTGTGGTCACTACATTAGCTCTTGTGAATTAACCCCTTGTGTTTTGTTGGTTTTTACAAACCCTGTGTCTCCTGTGCTCCAGGATCTAACCTACACCTTGCCTGCCTGCTTTCTTCAGCCCAGCTCCATTTTGGCATCTGCTTCATCTGTTCATCCATACAACACCACCACCACCCCTCTCGTAACTTATCCCTGTATCTGTGTTGTGCTTCTGGGTCCAGATTAGCATTCCTTATCACAAATAGTTTTCCTGATTGAATTTACACAAAGCTTTATTTCTACTGCAATGAAAGTGCTTACATAGTGGTGGGCAGACAAGTAATTTGGAGAACCAGAGGGCACGTGAGCCAAGTTGCATGTGAAAAATAGTGCACAAGAGGATTTTCAACAAACATCACATCCCCGTGTTTTTGTTTCCGAACCCAAAAACACACTAAGGCAGAAACTAGTCCAACCAAAAGACTGCACACCTAAACAAAGGAAAAGCAACCTAGTGTATGCAGTCCAATGCAGAAAGGAATGCACAGATATTTATATCTGGCAAACCAAACAACCATTAAAAAAATGCTTGGCTTGGCACAGGAGTGCTCAGTTTACGTACAGCTGAAAGAGAAGGGACACTCTTACAAGAACAGCAACAAACATATTTGAGATTAGAAGGACAGGTGGTTTGGAAGGGGTGATGAAGACTGTTTACATCAAAGCAGAGAAACTATCCCTCATCCTCATCAGAAGAGAAAGTTGGGTGACAATGACTGAGCACTGCTGATTGGCAACAGTTTCCATTAGCAGAGGATGGTTTCGATCCATCGACCTCTGGGTTATGGGCCCAGCACGCTTCCGCTGCGCCACTCTGCTCTCTACTATTACAAAGGTGTGAACCTGCAATTGGTGAGTTCAAAGAGGACATTCTTTTGCTTGGACCCACTTTTCCAGAAGCAAAAATGCAACATTTTGATTGGACGGAAAGAGCAGTCAAAGGCTGCAATAGCACATTTTATTTTATTAAATGAGTGCTTGCTAATAGCTACAGTTTCTACTGCAGCAACTTTCAGTACACAGAATAAGCATTTTCTGACACTGAATTTGGAATGACACGCATGAACACGAGTTTTCCCGCTCTCCTGCTGCAGGCCTCAAGAGTCTTCGCTGCTGGAGATGAGGATGGCAGTGGTGGGATTTGAACCCACGCCTCAATCGAGACTGGAGCCTAAATCCAGCGCCTTAGACCACTCGGCCACACTACCACTGTTAGCTGGTTGTCATGTGTTTGGACGAGTGTTTTAACTAACAAGCAACACACAACACAGATTAAATGAGTGGACAAGTGCATTAAATGTGCATGAGAGGACACGAGGAAAAACAACTTGCCGTGCCATACTCACTGAAGAAGAAAACTTTTGCCTGGACTTACTGTTTTTCCAAGTGGCTACAGTTTCTACTACATCAGTACGAAAAGTCAACATCTCAGACATGACACTCACAGAAATGGACATGTGTGGGTCTGAAATCATACCAACTTCTGTTGGGATGAGTTAGATGGAGCACTGCTGATTGGCAACAGTTTCCATTAGCAGAGGATGGTTTCGATCCATCGACCTCTGGGTTATGGGCCCAGCACGCTTCCGCTGCGCCACTCTGCTCTCCTTTACTATTCAAAGGCATGAGTCCACAATTGGTACACATTTGGGATGAAGGTGAAGAAAGAGAAAGAGAAGGGACACTCCTACGAGGACAACAACAAACATACTTTAGATTAGGAGGACAGACGTTTAAAAGAGGAGTGATGAAGGCTGTCTTTGTCAAAGTAAAGAAACCCTCCCTCCACAGGGGATGAGGTTTACGACACCCCTTATCCCAATCCTGCAATGCTTGGCCTCATGTGACAACCCCAACGACGACCATTTACACCTGGCCTCAGGTGACTCCAGCAAATCTGATGACTGTCCTGTCCTTCCATCAACCAGAAGGAGCCAACAAAGGTTAAAAGCCTGGGATTCCTCACCAGCCAGCTAGAAGTCAAGAAGCCCCTTGATGGGGAGGTGAAACATTTTCAAGTATCTACAACCAAGTCCAGCTGCTATAGATCCCACCCTCCTTGGATTACCCCGGATGCCATTCAGTTAATGAATCAGAGTTATTTGTATTGCTACCACACTTGTGAGTGAAGTTTGTCTTCAGGACTTTCTGCCAGACATGGACTTGCCCTTCCAAGGTATGGCAAAGACAGATTGAAAACGTTTGGTTGTCAGGAGTGGAAATTCAACCAATGTGTCCAAAGAAACTGGAGCTTAAATCCATCATCTTCTGCCCCTTTGCCACACTACCTTAGCTTCAGAGGAATCATCTGCTTGGACTGGTTATTTTTCCAAGAGTGGCACAAAAAATACAAAATTTTAAACAAATGGAAAAAGCAGTCAAAGGCCCCAAAAGAAGACTTTTTATTTTTAATGACTGCCCCCTGAAGTAGCTACAGTTCCTACTACAGCAGCAGGAGCTGACATCTCACTTAAGACACTTGTGGTATGTGTATTGGTCTGAAGCCTTGGCGACTTGTGTTTGATGGAGAACTGCTGATTGGCAACAGTTTCCATTAGCAGAGGATGGTTTCAATCCATCGAGCTCTGGGTTATGGGCCCAGCACGCTTCCGCTGCGCCACTCTGCTCTTGTTCATGGACGCAAAGGCATGAACCTGCAATCGGTCAGTGGAGAACAGAAGTGGAGCTTCAACACCAGTTAAATGGACACCACACTGTATGAAAACATCAGTATTCTTGTTTGCGTAGCGTTAGTTAGCAAATCTCCAACACATACACATTCATTGTTTTCTTTGTACCTGGTTGAGCAAAATAATCATATGAAAACGTAATTAGCATCTTCAACATGGAAGTACCTAAATTTGTAGGGTCTTTTTTTATGTGTTTCCACTAAATGCTGGTTATTGACTGTGTGCTGAATGTGTTTCCATCTAAGCAGCTGAAGAAAAAAAAAAAAAAAGATATTAAGCTCAATTGCACATGGACAAGCCTTTTAATTTACCACCACAACCTCTCTCTTCTCTATTGCAGTTGGCACACTTACGCCTTGTCCTCACACCTTAACTCTCTCTCTTTTAAGGCTTTTTAAAAATATTTTTTTAGGCATTCTTGTCTTTGCCTGACAGGCCACCGAGGAGAGTGACAAGAAAAAAGTAACAGGGTAACAAAGGTAGCAAAAATCCTGGTGTGAATGTGGGCTGTTGCATTTTGCAAACATTCTCACTTTCCTGGTTTATTCTAAAAACTTCACCAATCAATATTTTTACATTACATGTATTATATTTGTCAAGATGGTGATCAGTGATATTAATTGAATGTGAGTTGTCGTGAATGGAACAAATATGACCAAACATGGTGTTTTCAGCAAGGATGGGGTTACGTTCACCACTTTGTCAAACACATGAGTGTATAAAGGATATTACTACTAAAAATGTTGTCGATAAACATAATTCATTTGTTTTAAACGGAGTCCCAACTTTTTTTGGAATTGCAGTTGTACATGCAGTGGCTAAAGAGTTTACACTATACAGTCCAGGGTCAGTTCAGTTTTTTAATGCAAATTCAAGTCCAGTCCATTCAATATCGCACAGCACTCAAAGTTATTCCTCTTCATTCTTTAAAGGTTGGACGTGACAAGCTTATGCATTTCAATATTTCAATTTTTGAGAAGACTCAAACTTTCAGAGGACTGAGAATGAAATGAAGCAGCCCGTGACGCATTAAACCAAATCCATGTCTGACATAGTGCCTGTAACTCCCTGAGCATAACAATTTAGGCATTTGGCTCTGAAAAACCTGCCAAAATAATGTAGCTGCAGCCTCTATTGTATGACTCCCCCAAAGGCATCATATTGATGCATTCAGCTGGTTGTCAAGTGAAGGGATGAAGCACATACAAAACTCAACCACTGAATCAACACATTCGTAGAGTCATTATTAATCAAACATGATCTTTCAGCTCAAATGCTAAACTGATACGACCATGCATTTGATTGATGTACGAACTGGCAACATGGGCGCTGAGACCAGCAGACACACATGGCTTTGTTTCACATAAAAGTGCTGGAGCATTGCATTATGTGCCCAACCATTACAAAAAATAAATAAAAAAATAAAACAGATTTAAAAAAAAAATGTGTTCTGTCTTGTCCAGGCTCCTTGCTCTTCCCCTGATGTATGTGTGAATGGACGTAAGTGCTGACCCCTTGTGCCGTTAAGACTCTGGCAAGAAGTTCTAACACCCCAATGCTTCTGCTGTTCCCCTTTGTTTTAGCAGTGCCCATTCTGGTCTTAAGCTTAGACAGGACTCTAATCATCTGCTCTTTGTACCCACTGGTTGTTTCAGAAGATCCATACTTGAATCACATAATGACAACGGAGCGAACTTCACGTCACTGCTGACGACTGTGAGACATGGTGGTCTGTTTGCATTATGCTAAAGATGTGGTTTACATGGGCACCAGCTACACCCGAACTCAAAACAGTAAACAAAATGAGGAAAAGCATGTCACACCACTTGACAGTTTTTGACAAGTAATTCCTGAAAGTCAAGTTATGATTGGGTTTACCTCCTCTGGCCTTAAAAACAAACGGACACAACTCTTTGATCGACCTCCTTCCAACTTCTATGTATATAGAGGCAACCTGTGACAA
Organism: Holacanthus passer; assembly: GCA_025331565.1. Lineage (NCBI taxonomy): Eukaryota > Metazoa > Chordata > Actinopteri > Pomacanthidae > Holacanthus > Holacanthus passer. The sequence continues at coordinate 2,113,599 of JAFREQ010000091.1, read as the reverse complement.
ACCAGGAGGGTGTGGAACCACAAAAAGTGAGGGGGCGGAAGAAGGCTGTAGTTGGTTCTTTGTAACACAACGGTTGCATAATAGTCTAAAATACACCCAATCTCTGAGGGAGTAAATCTCTTACTTTTGCTAGGAGCAGTATTACAGAGCGTGGAGCTGATGTATAGAATTTCAAACAGACTATGCAGGAAGGAGAAATGAAGAAAAAACACAAATTGTAAAAATAATACTTTTCGTTCCTGGACTTGAGGCTCCATCAATAATTTCCAATAAGCTATCATGCTGTGTGCTTTTACTGTGCTGAAAAATGTACAGTATTTGTACCACACTAACAAATATGGGTTTGAGCCTTGTATTATGGGAAACAAGGGAGCTTTTTCATCCAAAGCCAGCAGTGAATTGGGAAGAAGAAGAGAACGGGGGAGAGCTCCAGGTACAGTGAATATTGCCTCTAAAGCCTGAAACATGAATCATTTTTTAAAAAAGGCCCACAGAGACACAAAGAAATAGCTGCAACACCAGCATGGACACACACACGCTCAAAGCACTGGTGGGTGAAATGGCACGACTGAAGAAAAGAATGACTTTGAAAAAAGAAACATCTAGGTTTTTGTTCCTTGTTTTCTTTAGTTCCCTTTTGTACTTCCATTGTTCCGTGCCTGCTGCTCCTCCTCCTTATTCTTTCTTCATCTTCCTCACCAGGCCTTTCTCTGCCCCTCTCTTTCTCTGTAGCACTTTGTATTTCATGCACCTCGTACATCCCCCCAGATATCATTACAGAGCGCTGAGCAGGATCTAATCTGAGTCATACTTAATAAGGAGTGACGTCTTTAGGAGCACACTGGCACATGGGAGGTGGGTTAGGTGAAGGTGAGGGGGGAGGAGGGTGCCAGGAGGGCTGCACACTGCAGGAAGACAGGAAATTGTGGTACAGTAGTAGAAATTGTAGTAGAGAATGGATGGGAAAAGAAAATGCTATATGAGATAGAAGTTCAAACCAAGCATCAGGTTGGGGAAGAAAGGTGATTTAAGTGACTGAGCGTGGTGAGGTTGTATTTCAGAAACTGCTGATCTACTGGGAGTATCTGTAGGGTTTACAGAGAATGGTCCGAAAAAGAGAAAACATCCAGTGAGTGGCAGTTCTCTGGGTGAAAATGCCTTGTTGATGGCAGAGGTGAGAGGAGAATGGCCAGACTGGTTCGAGATGATAGGATGGCAACAGTAACTCAAATAACAACTCATTACTACCAAGGTATGCAGAAGACCATCTCTGAACGCACAACACATCGAACCTTGAAGCAGATGGGCTACAGCAGCAGAAGACCACACCGGGTGCCACTCCTGTCGGCTAAGGACAGCCAACCGAGGCTACAGTTCACACGGGCTCACCAAAATTGGACAATAGAAGATTGGAAAAACGTTGCCTGGTCTGATGAGTCTCGATTTCTGCTGCGACATTCAGATGGCAGGGTCAGAATTTGGCGTAAGCAACATGAAAGCATGGATCCATCCTGCTTTATATCAACGGTGCAGGCTGGTGGAGGTGGTGTAACGGTGTGGGGGATATTTTCTTGTCACACTTGGGTCCCTTAGTACAAACTGAGCATCATTTAAACACCACAGCCTACCTGTGTATTGTTGCTGACCATGTCCATCCCTTTATGACCACAGTGTCCCCATCTTCTGATGGCTACTTCCAGCAGGATGACGAGCCAGGTCACAAAGCTCAAATCATCTCAAACTGGTTTCTTGAACACGACAATGAGTTCGCTCCATGGCCTCCACATCACCACATCTCAATCCAATAGAGCACCTTTGGGATGTGGTGGAACGGGAGATTTGCATCATGGATGTGCAGCCGACAAATCTGCAGCAACTGCGTGATGCTGTCATGTCAATATGGACCAAGATCTCTGAGGAGTGTTTCCAGCACCTTGTTCAATCTATGCCATGAAAATTAAGGCAGTTCTGAAGGCAAAAGGGGGTCCGACCTGGTACTAGCAAGGTGTACCTAATGAAGTGGCCGTTGAGTCTGAGTCAGCCCCACATATACTGCCTGGCTCTCATAAATACTACAGCAGTAAATCTGCAGCAAGAAAATACTTGACAACAAATACACAGTTTCCTTCCTAAAAAATGTTTTCAAAAATACAACTATATATTAAAGATGTACGTCTTCAGTAGGAACAAATCGACTAGGAGCTAAAAAAGACTGGAGAAGTATGAAAGTATATTTTTTTTAAAGGAGTGGGCTGTCTTAACACATCTAAACAACTCTGGCTGGCTAACTGAATGATTTATTTTCTTATTTCACCCATGTGTTATGTCACATGGCCTTGGTAAGGGTGTTTACAGAATGTGTAATAACCACAGTCAATAAGTACCTCCTAAGGATATATAACACAGAGACTTCAAAGTAAAAGTGTACAATAAAATAAGACGATAACAACAAAACTCATCACACAGTCATATAATACCATCACAAAAACAAGGATTGATTTTAAAGCATATGTGAGTGTTAACTACACTGTACTAATACAGTCAAAAACTACAAAACCTTTCAAGGAGTAATTATATAAAACTCTGAATGTAGGTTATCACCAGCCTTATACTTCAATGAAATGCAATGTCATGGAGTGACAAGCAACAGAATGATCTATATGTAACAACACAACAATCAAAAAGTAAATATCAAGTAGGAAGAACAGGAGCGGCACAATATTTCACTTCAACTGTAGCAAACTATGGCAAAACCTCTCAAAGTCAGTGTGACGGCTGTGACAGCAGTTAGCTGTTCCACTCTGTAACTCACCGTTCCAGAGTCTCACACAGCCAGCGAGGTGTCTGTCAGTCAGGTGAGGCAGATCCTGTGCTTTGATTTCATTTTTATCTGTGGAAATGCCATCTTACAGAGAGAGTCACTGTAGAGTTTGACCTTTGGTGCACTGGAGAGAAGTGAAAACCTCCCCCCTACTTAGAAATTCCAAAAAAGTTGTTGTCCCTTGCTATAACTTGCCATTTCATGACACTTTTCAGTTCAATAATTTCCATGTAAAATGTTTACTGAGAGCAAATTCTCAGTCAGACTGAGCCGATTTGAGGTGAACTTGACATCGTCTTTCTTCTAAAATCAGTCGCCGCTCTGTCTGAAAAAGACAGAAATAAACAGAATGAGCTTTTCTCGCATTCTGCTCCATCCTACCCAGCTTTGGGAAGCGCGTCAGTCTCCTGTGTCTCTGTTGTGAGGTCCACAGACCCACCTTTGCCTCGACTGCGCTGACAGTGCTGATCATGTGTGCCTCGTCTTGGAGCTCAGATCTGGAAGAAGCAAGTCTGGGAGCAGCTCTTTGTGAGCTGTGGTACGTGACTCCTCAAAGGAGCTGAATCACTGCACTGCTGCATGCAGGAGCAGGTCAACAGGGCCGGAGCTGCAGTTCTTTTGTCCATAAACAACAGTTAACGAAGTACACTACCCTGCTATCAAGTGACTTTAAATAAATCACACAATGATAATTAACTACGCTGCAGCACATAGAAAGAAAACTAAAGAGAGTGGTACAGGTTCCAGAAATTTTCTTTACAGTCATTATCAAAGAAGGTATATCTTATCTTATCTTAAGATTGTCATGTTTGTTTCCTCTTGCTCAATCTGGCAACCCTAATGCCGTCCTTGCTACATTCTCAGGAAGTACTGACTTAGTTGCTGATTTGAAGACTTCTAATGCAGACATCGAGACTGAAAAGCAGCAACATTTAATTAGAAACCATAAGTTTTCTACATGTCCAACAAATTAAAAATACTGTTTCAACAGCTTTTAAATGAATTTACGTCATATTGAAATAAAGTCACTGTTGTTGAAACATGAAATACTGAAAAAAAAGCACTTTTTTAAACCACATTTAGCTTACACATGTAGAAGTCTGTTGGCCTGCAAATCACAAAATCACTGCTCACTGCAATGAGGCACATTGTAATGCCTTGCAGTGGAGAGAAGTCAGACAGTAGAACAATCTCAGTCAGGTTTGACAAAACCTTTTCTGGCCGTGGACGAAGTTAGTAAGAGGACGGTGAGTTGGAATTGTCTCGTCAAACTCCTATTTCAAAGGTCAAATATGAACCTTTAAGCCAACATGGATAAGATGTCCTAAAGTGCCAGAGATTAAACCATTACAGCTACTGAGCCTGTATGTCAACACATCCTTCTCTGTGATACCTGAACGTACTTCAGCTCTAAAGATTTGATATGTGATGTGGTTAAAAGCTTTGATACAAGCATGTGCAGTAAATAGGCCTGAAATTGGTGCTTTTACAAGAGGGAACTTTCAGGCTCAGTGTAAATCAGGTTTGATTTATTTTTTTAAATATATTTTGGAAGCTAATATTTTAGTTGTAATAGAGTCATATTACTGGGCGCATGTGTCATTTTTAAAAACATATTGTTCCTTCATTTGTTGAGCCAGCAGGACATAGTGTGGATGCATCCACACTACAGGCTGGTTTAACACTCTGCCTCACTGGGCCTCTCCCCTATATTTCCCTTGCTACTTTAGGCTATTATTTATGTTATCCCCTGCTATATTTTGTTGCATTAATGCATTACTGCTACTTTTTGCTCCACCGCTGTCTAAGAAAATCAGAACATAGCATTAAAGCTCCTGAGCGTAGTGACAAGAGAGGCCTAGTATACTGGCCTCTACGCTGTAAACCACAATGCTGTCGAGTGGATTATTACTGAGGAAAATACAGTACGAGCCTTGTTATAAACCTCTGAGACACACACTGATCCTGTTATAAGTCAGTGAGATCCCAAAGACCCCAAAACAGACAGAGAGGGATTGGGAAGTAAGCAGAGAGGAAGGGGGGAGAGGAGGTTCATTAGCCATGAAATCTGTGTTAGATTAGTACATAACAAATGTGTACATGCCCTGTTAGAAAGTCCCAGAGAGAGAAGGAGGAAACAGAACCAGATAGATTAACTGTAAAATCTGTGAAGAACTAATAGCAGCTCAAATGTAAAGCAGCGGGGTTTTCACAGGGAGTTGGTTTTATGGAGCCGAACAGGTGTCTGCTCGTGTTTTCAGCTGGGACACAAACACTTGAGTGCCATTCAGTGCTTTGTGTGAGGTAATGCTGTGCAGCCAGGCCAGCCAGAGTGGAGGGGACTCTTCAGCTGAAACGAGTCAGGCATAAATGTTAAAAAAAAAACAGTCTGTTTGGGACGCGGTCAAGGCCAAAATGACCATAATGTCTTTTTGCTATAATTTAATAATTTCATGGCCTACGACTTTCTAGAGACATGTGTGAATGTGTATGTGAGTGAACAGAGTATGTAGCAGCAACTTGAATAGGAGATAAGGAACATTTTTTACTGGCCCCGAGCACAATGAGACCATAATTACAACAACTATGTTGATCAAAACTGAGTCCTTGGGGCTGTAAAATGAGTGCAGAGAGCAGCGTGTGCGCATGTGGAAGTGTGAGAAAGTGTGGAGAAAACATTGTGCGTGAGCAGAGAGGCAACACATTAGGGTGCGTTTCCTTTTTGCCTGCAAAGATTAAATTCATTGTGTCTCATCTCTAGTGAGGAGCACATTTGAATTTGGACACTTAAAAATCATCATCGAATGATATTCTATGACATTTACAACTGTAATTTACATGTGTGTTTTATTTTAGGAGAAAAGTCAAAGCAATGAATTGTGGGATTTCATGTATTGGGTTTCACATTTACATTCTAGCATTGTAATTTTGGTCCCTCTTTATTTTACTTCAGACACAGAAAATGGCAGAAATATAGTCCACTATGTAGATTTAGGATGAAGCTACAGTCTTATTTGAGGCTGGTGAGAAATAAAAAAAAAAAAAAAAGAAAGAGCTTAGCCAGCACCATGTTACTGTAGAAGTAGCAATACATCACCACAGATGAATTTACATTTTCAAAAATGGAAATGGAGTTTCATGTGAGAACAGTAATGTCCCTTTAACTTCCTTGTTGTATACTGATTACACTTTGACCAGTAATGTTGAGCTTTCACAATGAATTCTAGTGTTTTAATTATACTTAAAGTGGTGGCAAGCCATCATTTAAGTCTAGTACCTATACAAACATGGCCATGGAGTTAACTGATATTAGTTCTGGAGCTCACTTTGGCCTTAAACAATGGGAATTATAGGGAAATTATAAGAAAACCTGGCAATTACCAATTAGTGCAGCAGTAGCAAATTCCAGTTTTGTGTCAAACTGTCAAAGACCCAGGTGACTTTCAGTATTAAATGGTCATCCTGGTCAGAGCAGCAGCAGCTCTCCTGCTGATACAGCTGTAACCCCCGACAAGCACAGGAGGACAGGCCGAGATCCATCCTGGCTGTCAGAGAGGAAATACTCCTGTTCCACAAGATTGATATTGGGAAGATCAGGTGTAAATGTGGGCCTTTTGGTATATTTAAAGGACTTTTTTTTTCTCAGCATAAGCAGCAAGATTCAGGTGAGAGAGTGAGGTCAAAGTGATCTTACCTGACTGCATTGCCCACAGCAACACAGTACAATGTTGTTATAAATTGATATGATTCTCTTATTGAATTATAGATACTCTATTCAGCAGGATGGAGTCGGCACAAAGAGAGAGAGCAATAACCAGGTGAGACAGTGGACAGGTAGACTGCATAGTTATAATGTCAAGTCAATTGATGATTGTGATTGTGAATGATTGTCAGTGCGAAGAGATAGAGGAGGATGGAATGAAAGAGGACAGAGAGAGAGAGAGAGAGAGAGAGAGAGAGAGAGAGCAGGAAGAAGCAGGTGAGAAAGTGGACAGACAGTGAAGTCAAGACTGTTCCAGTGACAAAACAATAAATGTTCAGCCAAGAAGAAAAAAAACATTTACAATAGAATTGTATGGAGGCTGACGACCATTAAGGTCTGATCCTAGAATTGCCTCGGGCACACACTCATGTGATGTTGTGGAGAAACCGTCAGTGTTTGGAGTAAAGCTGAAACAATTAATCGATGAAACAATTAGTCAATCAATCAGCAACAGTTATGATGATTGATTAATCAATTATTATAGTAAAAACAGCAGATATTCACCTGTTCCAGCGTCTCCAATGAAGATATGCAGCTTTTTGTCTTGCTGTATATAATTGTAAAAAGTATATCTATAAGTGATTAGCAATACAGGAGTGGTTCGAGTTTCTATGGACAATACAAGGAGAAATCCATTATAGAAGAGAAAAAGATACTAACATCTCTCCCAAAAGGAGTCTCAGCAGAGTAGACTTCAGCTGCAGGATATGTTTGGTCGAGCTAAGAAAGTAATGTTGAGGGAGAAGTGGGTGCAACAAAAAGGTAAATTGCTCCAATTCATCACAAAATCATTACCGAAGTGCACTGAACATCACTGATTGATGTTCTATAACACTGGATCTCATGGTCAAATTTTCCTCCACCAGTAAAATTGACTGGTGGGCCAATTTCTTCAAAACTTGTCCTAATCATTAACACAGTGAGTGATTTTTGCGAGAGCTCTCAGATATGATGTTCTTGTTTTTGTTGCCCATTTCTCTCATTGCATCTCCCAGAGCGGTCGACCGCCCAAAGCAAAAACACGGGTTGTGCTTGTGTGTGCGGAGCTGGTGAAGGTTGGATGTTCATTCATGGATCTGTTCGATATGATGCCTGCTCATCCAAAAGTATGTGGTATCGACTGTTTGTTCCTCCTACACCGTCTGACTGGTAAACCTCCCAGATGTGTGATGTGTGTGGCTGAGTGAAAGTGTGATGTTGCTTTCTGCATGGTGATGTGCCTTTATTACTGAGTATGGGTGGAATGAACAAAATCTACTGCTGTGAACTGTTTCTGAGGCTGTGCTTAAGAGCACAGGTGAGTTTCACCTTCAAAGCAGGACGGAAACTTTATCTGAGCAAAGGCAAGAGCAACAGTGGCCACTTGTGGCAGCAACCTCTGCTGCTCTGCTGCTATAATTACAGTACATTTGGAACATTTAATTAAGGATCTGAGGATATCACACTATTCTAACAGGAGGGAAACACTGTTAAAGGTGCAACAGACTTTGAAACAAGACTGGGTCAGAGAAGAAAAGGAAACATGTCTTCAATGAGATGAAAACACTTTTTGTTTCACTGTTGTGACGTCCCCTGTCGACATATGGCTGATCTCATCACCTTGATCGATCCACATTATCTTCATGCACCGGAGAAAACACAGTCCGATGGCTGCTAGTATGTAACTTGGCTCTGTTGATAAAGAGCTAAGTTACAAATTGGTGAGCTATCAAGTGACTTTAAGCCTTCAGACTGCCAGCCCAAATCCATGCTTTGGCATATCTCGACTGTATCCAGATTGATTTTAGAAAGTCTGGAGAGCGAAAAACAACATGGAATGTGATTTTTGTCAAATCAGAATGAAGCCACATTTGGACGTAGTTTGATGTGTGATTCCAATCAGATTTCTACAGATACAGTCTGATACAGTACTCTGGCTGCTTAAATCAGATTTCAGAGTGTATTTGGCATCACTCATGATGTGACACACGTCAACGACATCAAACCCAGAGCGATGGAAGTTCATCAGAACAGAGGAATCAGAGTCCATGCTGCTAATGGCAGAGCGTGTGTGGTGCATTATGGGTGTTCTGCACCACGACTTCACAATGCGATTGCTTTGAAATGTGAGATGATCATGCCTCTGCATTGGAAAGCTGCATCACCAGCGTATGTAGTTACTGCTGCCTACATCACTACCACAGCCGCCCATGCAGATAGTTTGGTGAAGTCTCGATGCACAATTCCGATTTGATAAGCTGCAAATAACAGACAGTCTGTCTTAAAGATCTAGATTTGTTAAAAGTACAATCCAAACACCAAACTGCCACTTCAACATAGTCACACATAGCAGAAGGCTATAGAAGTTACATTACCAGCTGAGGAAGGCAGATGTCATCCCCGAGTCTGTTCAGAAAGCAAGCTGCTCATTCATTTCTTTCCACCATCTTATTGTTGCATCAACTGCTTCTTTTTCTTGTCTTACTCTGACTTTTGTCATTTTTAATTTTTTGCCCTGCTGACCCTCTGCTGATCTGGTCTCTTTCCTTATTGGTGCTTTTGGTGGCTGCAAAAGAACAAAGTGATTCACTGCTTCCACCCACTGCAATGGAGCGTGTCTTTACTTCTCCCCCAGAACTTCTGTTTACATTTTGTTGATTGGAGGACATAGATATGATGGCACTTTTACCCAGCCCATACAGAAAGTTCCCATCGTACCCATGAATGTACCTTTCCAACAAGTTACATAGTTTCTTTTTAATACTGCACAAAATTGCTTCACTACTAATTTCACACACACTTCATCACACTGCATCTAATATTGATAGCAGACTTTCATTATCATGTCAAAATTGTACAGCATAATACAGAAATAAAGATGAAAGTTAACATCATGAACAACCCTCTTACTCCTCCTTTATGGTACTGTCTATCATCCACCTCTTATCCAATCACTGATTCAGAGGACTCCGACTTCATTCCGTATCTCCCCTCGTCTATTCATCCATCAATCCATTCACTCACTCTGTTGTCCACAAGAGAGAAATAAAACTTTGTGGCCTCTACTAATTCACCCGATCCATCCATCCATCTGTCCGACCATTCTCTCTATCTCATCCCTGAGGATAAGTTGAAAGCAGAGAATATATTCCTTTCTATCATGGAGGATTTAGGAGACCATCTCAAGTTAATGAGGGGTTTTAAAAGTTAAGAGAAAAACAGAGCAGACGATAATAGAAGAGAGTTATTTAAGGGGAGAACAATGTGCGTAAGTGCACTTGCATGTGTGTGTTGGAGAGTGGGGTTGATCTATTGTTATACACAGTGAGTTTTCAAAGTTTCGAATGAGAAGTTGGCCAGATCTTTCATTTGTTTTCTGGTTCTGAAAGTGATTCAGATTGATCATCACAGCCACGGAAGATGTCTTCGTCTTAGTCACACGTTGACATCTCATATAGCGAGGTGGTCCATGTGAACACATTTGCTCATCTTCATGTGTGTCCAGTGTGTTAATGTCCATTCAATGTTCAGTTCAGCTGAAGCTAATATCAGGAGAAACAAGTCTGCCAACTGCTACAGTTACAAATACAACAATAAGTCATTCAGTGTATACGGCAACTTAGTTTAGACAAGTAGTTACGATAGACTGGAACGATCTGAACGTATCCCTTAAAGTTCCTCTCTTGCCATTGATTAAACCCCTAAACTCATCTCTGTTCATCAAAATTACATATTTAGAATTGTTTTTCCATGAAAAAAACCTTTCATGCCTTAAAATGGCTTAGATGTAACTCTACACCTTCGCCTTCATTTAGTTTGTGCAGATCTGTGAATATGCAAACAGTCCTTGCCTCTGTCTCCACCCACTCCTCCACTCCTACCTTCTCATCAAACACACAAACCCCTGCTTGTTTTCTATTTTAATAGCTACAGTACCTTACTCAATGGCAAGTGATCATATAGGAGTAAAGCAGCCATACATTTTCAAACTGGACACCGATTCTGAAGAAGAAGAGTAAATCGTACAGGTCACCTAAAGTCGATGGATCAGATGGATTCACTCCTGTCTTGTGGCATATAAAAAACATTCAATGCACATGTTAACAAGATTAAAAACTGATTTTCAGTGGAGCGGCTTTTTTGTGTCTAGTTAAACTTGGGTACAGTCTTTATTGTGATTGCACTGAGATGTAATAGATCTGCTTTGTAGGAAATGTAAATATGTTTAAAAAACCAAAAACTGTCTTTCTTAGTATTTAGCTGTTGATACACGAGATGTCTAGAAATATATTAAAGCATCCAATGTTTAATTTTAGCTCTCGAATGTTGCCATAATTATACCATATGGGTGTTTATTTGAGGTTAATGATGCACTGCAAATCTGGCTTAGATGTATTTTTGGTGCTGGCACTTGTTAATGCACGATTGTCTACATAGAAAAAAAAATCATTGGACAGAACTACAGAGAGAAAGTGGGAGAGAGAAAGAAGAGGGAGAGTCTCCTTTTTTGGGCAAGACAACAAAGTGGTCCAGAGAAATAATTCTGGTTTAGGCCAGAGAAAAGAGAAGGGAGACCAATGCCAGAGTCTACAGATGGTAATAAATGACTTTTTTGTGAGTCAGAGCCATTGATTTACAGTCTGGTCGGTGCAGTTTTCTGTGGCTGCCATGTTCGTGACGCTGTCTTGCTCAGTGCTTTTGCTTAGTGGCTGGTGACTTTTTTTTACATTTTTACAAATTATTTCTGGTAACAGAAGCATGCTGTGATGTTGCTGACAGGCCTGTGAGATTATAGAGTGTACATAAGCAATATAACACAGACTATCTCAATCCAGCCTACAGACAATAAAAAGATCACCAAACACCTTAAAATGCAGCTTTATGTTAATGGTTCTTGAGGCAATTGGCTAAAAGTCTGTACTGTTATTTAACTCCATACCAACAGACAGCACTGACTTCATTTAGATTAGACTAAAGGCCTCATGTTTACTCTTGTTTATCAAGTGACAAGTTAGTAATGTTAGTGGTTGAGATGAGGATGAATGCTTGAAAAAAGACAAAAGTTGACTTTCAAAGTCGATTTTTTAACAAAGATTAGACATCAAAATATTTCGTCACAAGTGTCGCTTCAAAGGCAGTGTGTTTGATATGCCAAGAGAATATCGCAGTGTTCAAGCAATACAACATCAAGAGACATTGTTCCACCAAGCATGTTCACTATGTCACACATTTGTCACTGCGGAAAAAGAAGAAAAGGCCCTGAAATGCTCTTCTAAATTAATCAGACATGACACCAGACTTTGATGGTCTTGCAAAAAGAAGCGACCATCTCAATTAGTCTGAACTTCATGTGTAGACAATGCTTTTCATGTTGTCATTCATAAATAGACACACTCATGTATATTTATAGTCATAAGCTCACAGTTATAATTCATTCTCATAGGTTAGACCCAGTTACACGAGTAAAAGAGAACAGAAAACAAAAGAATGTGTTAACGATTAGTAATTATTAGTTCAATCTTTTCTTTATTCAGTGATGCAGGCCTGTGCTGTAGTGGTATTAAAGTTTGAGTTCACACAAAAAGTGATCTGAGTAAAATTAATGAATGCATATTTTCATAAGTATGATCATGTATTTGTTCATAATTAGTGCTTGTAAATATTCATATGTTCTTCATTCACTGATGCAAGTATGCAGTTTAATCATAAATATTGGATTTTGATGATTGTAAAACAGTCTGCCTTGAGTTCATATTTATGACGTGTTGTTTCATGTGTTTCATCAGTGATCTGTGCTACACGTCAGATGATTGGCAAGATGTTTTTTGTTTTTTTTTAAAAGGCACTGCATTTAAGTGAATTTAAAAGTCAACATTTTCCTATAGAAAGTTCCTGTTTTTTGAAGCACACCCAGGTCTTCTGGGATGGCAAACAGCCTATTGGAAAGCAATCTGTCATGTCCACCAAATTGGTGGTTTAACATAGTTTAGCACTATGTGTTTCGTGTTTCAGTTCAGTTGTCCAATGTGTGGCCCTTAGCTTACTTTATCTAAGTCAGTATGATCCGCTGGGAAAAAGAAAAAATCAAGTTGCCCACCCGTGTTATAGGGAGTTAATCAATGCTTGCCCCAGCAGCTACAGACATATATCATTGTCTTTTTTGTGATCGCCAACTGGACAGGATCTTTACTCTTTGCCAACATTATAATTCACTGCTGTGACAATAATCTTCTAAAATGAACATAAAGTCAATAAATGTAAAAAAAAAAAGAAAAAAAATCACAGCAAACCATGATGCAGGTAAAGTGAATGTAATTATGCTTTTCTTTAAACGAGGGCCCACTGATTTTATGAGGATTTTTGTAAAATAATAATGAGGGAGCGAGTGTTTTCAGAGGGAGCAATGACTCATTATTTATGCAAAACAATGACTTATTTTATTACTTTCAACAAGGATTTTTTTTGTCTGAATTGAATATAAACAACAAATAGAGTGATGGCGTTGTTACAGACAATTACAACATAGCCAGTAGTTACCTGTTTATTTGTGCATGTCTTAACCCCAGATATTAATATTGGCTTCTGGAGGTGAGAGAGGAAAAGGTTCAGTGGAAATTAGACAACTGCTTAATACTAATAATTTCATAATCTAGAACAACACAACAGTTGCATATTTGACAAGTTCCAAAAGGCAAAAACTAAAGAAAATATACCAGCTTGTCTATCACACACAAGAGTCCTAAAATAAACAAACTCACGCACTAATGACTGTCCAATAAGATTTGATAATATTAGCCACCATAAGCTACTGGTCATGCCAGACCAAGTCAGGCTGTTACTGCAAAAGCCCTGAGGGTAAAAGAAGAATGTATTGTTTCTTGCTTTAATTTCCAAAGCAAACAGACTTCCGTGCCATTTACATAATTATTCCACAGTCTTGGCAGATACTAGCGTCAGCATAAAGGGGCCACATGGAATGTAGATGTTAGCAGATCTGAAAGAAGACAACAGTAAAATAAGCCAACAGAACATGAAAGTCCTTGATTATATCTTCTATTCTATAGTTGATCAGGATTGCACACAACTTTAAATTCTCTTTTGACAGCATGTCTCTTGCAACCTTATACATATACATATGTTCATACAAAATGGAACTGAGGTGCAGTAGATGTGGGTAAGCCCTATCAATCAAGTAGCTCATTGGCTCATTCAGACTGGGATAACTCCATTTTATTGGGATGTTTTGGGCGAACTTTCCCATTAGTTCTTCTACTGTTTGAAAAGACTGAAAGCAATAATGCAAATTGTTATAAAAATGAATCTGACATTTTCCACTGCTTAAAGATGGTTTGACAGAAAGAGAACGTCAGACAAACATAAATCCAGTAATTCAGCAACAATGTTAAACTCTTTTATGTGGTTCTGCATTAGCAGTTTTACAGGGATAACCTTTTCAGGCAGCAGCTTTGAAATAAACAAATGCCTGCAGTGTTTTCTCCATATGCTCCACTTCCCACAGTGTGGTAGAAAAGCCCATGAAAGTGCATTATGACCATTCACCTTTGGAACCAATATTAATGGTATTGTTTTGAGTACGATGGCCACTGCTTTATATTCAAGGAAATATTCCACTTCAGCGTTTTAAATCACAAATCTCTGACAATGACTAATCTCCTCCCTGGATTGCCCTTTGCAGCTTCTCGCAGCCTATATGGAGTTTAGCAGAGCAGTGCCAGCTGAGCTTTAGAAGGAGTGGAAAAGTTATTATTCCTCTTCCAACAACTGTAGAGGAAAATCTACCTCACAAGTCAGACTCCAAATTTAAGGCCACAGAGCTCAAACATCCTACTGTCTCTTATGTCCATCTCTCTTTAGTGTAAATATAGAGTAGCTTTAAATGCAACTGCAGAACTTACCTAAAACTTTTTCTTAGAAGAAACTTCTATCCCTCCATTTTTGAAACCACTCATATTCAAGGGTGCAGACAGATGGAGCCTATCCCAGCATGCATTGGTCATCTTTCTTGCATTTAGTGCACTTCAGGCTGCCTGTTCTTTCTCCTCACATGCACTGCATTTTTTACAGGTAAATATTTGACAGGATCATCACAGCAGTTGATTAACGGTCCAGTCTCTGAAGAGGTGTGGTTTCGATCCCATTGCTGTCAGACGTTTCTCATACCAAAAGGAAAAGTGTGGCTTTAGGTGCTTTCATACATATCTGGGTGGGTTGACTGGCTACATGTCTTGGTGATAATGAACTGGAGCACTGAACTATCACTGATGGCCAACGGTGAATGTTGAGTATTCATGGTTTAGAAATACTTTTTGTCAAAGCAAAGAAAGGTGTTAAATGGCTGTTAGTGTTGCTCAATGCTCATTAGAACTGGATGGCAGTAATGTTCCATGTTGCCATCACTATTCACAATGATCTTGAAAATACCACTGGTCCATGCAAGTGAGTCCTTGAAAGCTGAGATGGGCTCCATTCTCTATGGAGGCATTAGATAAAATCGCACCACTGTCAGCTTTGTTGCAACAAACTCGGGATTAAGACAAGAAACTCGGAGAAGTCATTTGAGCAAACATCATTCATCTCAGTTATGCAATGAATGAAAGCAATTGAGTTATTATGACAATTTAAGCTTTCAGGTAAAAAAATCTACACTTTGGAGAATTGCTTGCCCCTATATTTACCGAGGAAGGGAAATAAATATACAGTTCTCTTTTTATAAGTGCACTTTGATTTAGCGTGTACTCCCAAGGGGCTGACAGATTTCATTAGAAAGGGTCCCATGTAACTCTAACTGAAAGCAGCGTGGTGTAGCAGAAGCGCGCTGGCCTCATAACCCAGAGATCGTTGGATCACACAGTGTGGCAGGAGATGATGTGTATATCAGATATATTGAAATCACTCATGATTTGAACTGCCATTGTAATCATTATCCACTCACAGTGAAGTTGGTAGGACCTCGTGTTCACATCGTCAATTAGCTAAGACTGTTGCCTTTTTTTTGTCTTTTTCTCCCCAATTACTTTAAGACACAGAGCTACTGCAGTTTCTCTTCTATTGGTTAATGGGTTATAAACTGTTGTTTCTTTTAGCTCCTGTGTCACACAAGATTAAGTCATCATTTCCTTACTTAGAATAATGCTGCACTATAAGGTCATTTCAAGACTTTTAAACTCTGCAACTGTTAACTTACACAACAAATACATGAATAAAATAGATTTTATTGGAGAAGGTGAGAAATCTAAAACCACTTTCATCTGTGACCTTTAGCAACCACAAATTCAGTTTCAACTAACATGGTGACAATTCTATGTAAGGTTGAAGTGGTCATCAGATGTGGAATAAACCACATTGTCTGAAGGTCTTTGTGTTATGGCAGGGCAGAATGACTTCAGATCGACTGGTTTATAACATCTGTGACCCTCTTTCTGTGTCTCTCAAATCAGCACATCAGGAATTTCATTTGCAGGAGTCGTGCTGGAGAAACAGCACTTGGCCCTGTGGCCGATCAGCTTGAGAGCAGCGGAGGTCCGATCTAAAGATTGCTCTGGGATCGGAGGGTAACAGCCATATGCTGCCTGTTTTAGTGTCTGATTTGACAAACATTAACTCAAACTTTTTTCAGAGCAGACATTCTGTGGGAACCCTCAATGTTTTATTTCTTGGACTAAATTCACTTATTTCTTTTTCCCTCCCACTTTGCCTGAAAGATGCCATTAGCTGTTGGCACAGGGGTCCTTGTATTTTCTGCTCTGCAAAGACTTGACAGCGTTACTTTGTCTTTGTTATGCAGTTCAGACACAGAGCACGATGTGGTTGGTGCGACTGCCGGGATGATTCACACAAGCAAAGTCCACATTTTAGACGGCTTTTGATTATAGAAGGATTCCTCGGAGGGTAAGTCAGTGATGATCAGCACGTGGCATCAGTTCTAATGTACATTAATGAACATGAAACTCTAGCCTTGTAGCTCCAAGCTCAGGTGAAAAAAAGACTGATTAGAGGAGACAGATATTATAAGAAAGACTAACCTGTATAGCTCAGGTTCATCACTGAGTGTCACCAAATAACCACGTGTATGCTCATAAAACCTGGGGCTGGAAATAAATAAATCAAGCAAATAAAATAAAATAAAAACGTGAAGGCTGAAAACTGGTATGCATTCAATATTATTCTGTAAATCATAAGCGCTAAATACAGATTCAAGCAATACTCTTGACCCATTACCACCAGTTAACTTGCTGATTTACCCTATTTACCCAAATGATATTGGTGTAACGGAACTGGCAGCCGTCCTCATACAGAAGATGACGAGCCAGAATGTCGACTGTCTTCTTGCAGCAGTAAGTTAATTTGGTGGAAGTGGGAAGAGGTGGGTACACTATTACATTAGTGATCACTGGAGATTATATCTGAAACTTAATTGATATTCTAGCCTATTGCTCCTGGTTCATTTTCCAGTGTCCTATTTTTGTTGCATTTTTATGAATGGCTGAGTGATTTGAAGTTAGCTAAGTGTGAGTCATAGGACAAAGGTGTACTGTGAGACAGCTTCTGCCTGTGGTGCTGCAGTAAAACAAATTCCTTGCTATCCGAACTTTTCATCAGAGACTCCACATAACTCTCTCTTTTAGATTTTAGGGTATATGAGTGAAGATCGGTCCCAAAAGAGAAAGTATGAGTATAGTACATGCTTTTGCTTTATTGTGTAGTTGTATTAGCTGTTCCGAGGTCCTTATGAACAAACACATACAGTGTGATCTACAAATGCAAATATTCTCGTGTCATATTCAGAAAGATCTACGTATCATTCAGGTTTGAGTAAGGTGCTGGAGAATGCATTATGTCAATGGAGTGTCCCCATGAGGATAGTGAAACATGTGTGTGTGTATGTGTGTGTGCCTGAGGCCTCTGCAATTGGCATTCCAGCCCATATGTAGTCATTCTATCTCGCTGATTGACCCTGTTGTCTAAATGAGGAGCGGTTAATTACCTCCTCACAGCAGCTCTGTTCGCCATGCAGCCTACCCACCAAGACCACAGAACTGAACACAACACGACACCTCTGGGTAACAAATTTGACAAAGAGGCAAGGAGAGGCAGAGAGATGCAGACGCTGAAACAACTGAACAGTGTGAACAAATGAGAGGAAGAGAAGAGGGGAGAAGGAGAGATGAGATTAAAGAAGGGATGCTGCAAGTTGGACACGAAAGCAAGGGAAGGGGTGGTGAGCAGGGAGAGGAGGAAGAAGAGGTGGAGAGGAGTAAGAAAGAAAACCCTCGGACGGTGGTGAATTAATGAGAGGCCAAAACAAAATCACGACAAGTTAAAACAGATGACAAAGAGAGGTTAAATCAAACGAGACAGGGACACTCGTACAAATGAGAGACTGAGAGGGAAATTGAAAAGAGAGAGAGAGAGAGAGGTGGAGAGGAAACTAAACCGACACCAAAACCGCAGGAAGCTGCTTTAACAAATGGGGCTGTGCCGCAGCCTACCAGCACTGTGCTGTGATACGGCCCATTTTTCATTAACGCTGTGATTTATCAACACAGTTCTGAGAGGATCGTCGCGGGGGCTTTTGATTAAGGCCATTAGATATTAGACATTAGCAGCAAGATTACTCACACTGCTGGGGTGCGTTTGATTTTTATGCCAGGGCTTGCCCAGGGGCAGCCTCTGTGGCCTGCTCACTGCTCTCTTTGAAGCAGCTCTTGACAATGATGGGGTCTCCCCTGTGGCTCAGTGGGTGAGAGAGTGTGCCATAGGTTAAGTACACTGTACCGAGTTTGACCTTTGTCACAACTTACATACTTTTTCTCTTTCTGCTTTTTTTTTTTTAATCTACGTCTATCACTTGCTATCTACTTTCTTTTGCTTTAATCGGCTTAGAAGTCTGCATGGATCCTTTTAATAGAAAGCTGTAAATGCATGAATACATACGGGTTACATTTGTCTATATTTTATGTTTTTAATAAGGAAATCAAAAAAAAAAAACTTACCACTAAGCTGCACAAATGAATATTTGAATATAGTAGTATACTATAACTACAATACTATATAATGAGCGGTACTAAATAAAAATGAAATGAAATTTAATTGCTGAATTGCATGTAAACCAGAATCCTCTAGTGCATGTAAACAAGATATTGACTTTTTTTTTTTTTTTTGATAGTCCTACATTAATTGGTGTGTAGACCAAGCTGAAACCACGGCATTGACATAATATAAATGTATAAAGTTGATATGGCTGACATGTTAGCAAACAGCAGCCTATTTACACAACAGGCACAGAGCAAAATGCATTGTTATTTGGAATCCACTTCCTGGACGCCTGAATGCATACGCCCAAGAAAAATCACTCTCCTGTTATCTTGCTTTGGTCTCTACCAACTCCTAATGGAAACTTTGTCTCTTCAGCTGCTAAATGCTGCACTATGATTATCAGCTAGTTGCTAAGTGCCTGAGCTGCGAGCAGGTAGCGTGTGGTGTGTTTATCGGCAATGCCTCACTGAAAACAGCTGCCTGCTGTGACTGGAAATGAAGTTGATGAGTGTGAAGCTGAACAGTGAAGTTGGGTCGTGGGCCAAAACAATGAGCTGAAAGATGCTAAAGTGAGTTTGTTACTACCAGCAACCACTTTTATTAATATTACACAGTCACTCAACCATTGCTCATATATAAAAAAAATATTGACTAGTGCAGCTTTAATTTCAAGTCATTTAAGTTACTTTAGTTTCAGTTCTGCAGCTAATAGCTGGCTTTGGTTTGTGTAAAGAGCTTTCTGCCAGGTCCCAAGAAGCTCCACCAATCAAACACATCCGTTTAGGTTTAGGTGATAGATGAAGTATCGGATCATGTTTTATTTGACAGTCTGCAAATTGTATTGAAGGAACAAGCTGCGAGGACGTTTGCCTGAGAAAGGCAACCTGGGGCAAAAATGTTCATTTCACAGCCAAAGGAGTTCAGTACACTTAAAATCAACTAGTGTGTCTATATTTATTCAAAATGGCCACACGTGAAGCCAATTAAAAAGCTGGTGTCACAATCTCCTTTGGCTGCATCCCATTGCCTCCCTGAACGCTCTCCAAGGATTTTGTGTCTTGAGTGGGTATCTTCGTGGTGATGACACAATGAATCATGGATGAATCACAATGGGTTTAAGAGTTGACACATTCATACAGATTCCCCTAAAGGGCATTCATTGTGTTGCATTTGATTTTACACACAAAAAGGAACACAGCAGTTGTGTGAAAAATGAAAAAAAAAAAAATTATGAGAGAAGTTCAGATCCACTTTCTCAAATCCACACACCTGGATAATCACTGTGTAAAATGGGTGTGCTGATGGGATTGTTGGTTTGGGAAAGTTATAAAAGCTGAAGGACACAACGTCATAATTCTGACATCAGAACGTTGTGTGTGAAGGAGATGATCCAACAAGCATTCTGAGCATCCTGACACAGGCTAGCAGCTCCAGACTATCAGAAATTGTGGATTTGAAATTGAATGCATTCTCAATTCAAGATTCTAACAGCCGATCAAAAAGAGGAGTAAGTGTAACTTTAGTGACTTCAAGTCCAACTGTGCAGATGAATTCATCCACAGTGGACATGATGCTTCTGGTAAAGATAGTGATGATCATGAGATACAGTGAGAAACATTAAGGCACAAAACTACTCCACAAATTTCAACATTATGTACAAGGTTAGCTAGATAAAGGTTATCTAGATGATGTGGCCTTTGGCTGTAACAACTTGGGGAAATTGTTTGCTATCTTGATGTCATTATTCACTGATGGTTATCTTAAAACCGGTAGTGATCACTGACTAATGGGATGAGACCAGGGGTGTACCACAAAGCTACTGTTGTCTGTATCTGTTTATGATACAAAGATTTCTCTGTTTGACTCTGTTGTTTTCTACTGCCATTAGCACTCTTCATGCAAGTTTAGCTGCCAAAAAATAATGTAATTTTTACCAAATAATCAAATAATGAAAAAACGTGATTTTTATTAATAAAAACAAAAACAAAAAAAAACATGCAAACATTTCATCTCTTTCATTTCTATCTTTTCAATCTGAGCCTGCATGGACACTCGTCCTGCATCCCTCCAGATAAAACAGAGCAGCTTTTATTTTGCTTACTGATCAGACCATAACAGACATCTCGATTCTTTCATCAGCCTGATGAGTGGGTTTGATAACCACTATCTTTTCGAGAGGCGGACAGAGCTGTTGCCATAATGATAACCCTGTAATAAACAGAATAATGATGCCCAAACTCCAGCCAACGCTGTCGCACAAACCTGGCATGACTACGGGCTGGCCACTGCACTGTGGTTATCAGAGGAGAGACTATTAGTGAACATCTCTCACCCACTTGACTTTTTTTCTTTCTCTGAATCCATAATACTCTTGATTTCTCTTTCACAACCAGCTGGCGTAATATTGTTTTCTCTCTCTCTCTCTCTCTCTCTCTCTCTCTCTCTCACACAAGCAGCCTCTTCTGCCTCTCCCTCATGCTCCCTCTCTTGCTTTGCCTCTAATTCAATTACTCCTTTGTCTTATCTGGCTCTTCACTGCTCTCTCCAGCTAATCTGATTATAAAGGAGAGCTGGCAATTAAAACACAGATATGAGAGAGATCTATCCTTCATGCACGCTGCCTTAATGAGATCCAGCTTCATGCCTCTCATGCAGCTAAAGTTCAATTAGGTGACACACTCAAGTGACGAGGATGGTCTCCTTGTGGAGTGTACAGCATGTCAGCCTCTCCAGGATTCCCCCTTCTGTTTGGATTCTGTTCATCTGCAGCTGCTTTATAGCATCTTGCAGAAATATAAACTATTACGAAAACTGAACAGAATTTTGTATCAAACAAGATTCCTATTTTGTTTGTTTTTAGTGCTAAAGGTCAGCTGAGAAATGCTAAAAATGAGAATTGGCTTTTCTTTAGTACAAGGCCTTTTGCGTTTATGTAACTGAACATACCTGACTTGATCTGTGCTACAGCATCAGCATCATGTTTCTGTGCATGCTCACAACGATGCCTCCATATTGTTGGATCTCAGCAAAATCCCAAAGTGAGCCAACAACACATGCCTGCCTCTGTTTCTCTGATCTGTTTCTGCCTTTGTTTCTCTCCACTAATTTCATTTTGTAATAACAAATAATTGTAGTCATTTGAAAACAGATGACTTTGTCTGATGGTAATATTCTTACCCTGCCATCTTGGTAATTCATTTAGAGCAATGAAACTGAGTAATGCTGCCTACTGTTCTGGTGAATTAGCCACTGGGCTAACAGTGGATTGAAGGACTTTGTCCTGAGAATGATGATATCCATAAAGACCTGAGTTCAGCTCTGTGTGACTGTTTAATATATTTAGGTGCAGTCAGAGCACAAATGGGCCATGTCTGTCAGTATCCTGGCTGTATGCTTGAAAGTTATAGGCTTGGATTTAAAAAAAAATCTTTTAAAAAATCTTAATATAAAATAATATAAAAATATACATGCCATACATACTTTGTTAGAATCATCCTAATTTTGTGCAAAATTTGTTCTAAGGTTCAGCTGAAACTAATATGAGGCCTTAGCAGTCTGATCCAGTAGGTATCTTCATAGTTGAAGTGTAGTATTTTCATAGACAGTGTTTCCTTGCTCAGTTACAACACAGAGATACTATATGCCGTGGTAGTTGCATGTAAGTTTGCTGCTGGGAAACAATACTGTCAATATAGCATATACTCAACTATCAAGATTTAGATACTCACTCGATTTTGCTACAGATAATAATAATAAAGCTCATAAAGCTCATAATGAATGAGTTTTTTACCCCTAGTATTTCTTTGGAGTCCTGATTGTACTTGATGTGCCAGTGAGCTTCACATCCTGCCGTTGGTTTAATGTTATTCCACTGATACACTGTTGGTGGTAATGCACCAACACAGGTACTGATGAAGACTGTGCACATGCAAATGTGGATGAGTAATTTCAAATATTACAAAAAACCAGCAGTGCCAGTATTTTATAAAGAAGGAAAGCGTGAAACAATTTGATTTTAAAAACGCTGTCAGATTGCTAAACTCTAAATGTGTCCTGTGCTGAGTTATTGCATTTTATCAGTGTTCAGAGGCTGTTTGGTAAAGTTGATGGATGCTACTAATGGTGTTCAAGGTTCATCTAAGAGAGCATTTGGTTCTCAAAAAAAGTGACTTTCTAAAGTGAAAAAAAGAACTCTTTTGTAGACATTTCAATATTTTAGATCTAATCTTAAATAAAGACTTTAAAAATTGCTAGTAGATAGAATGCCTGATCTTTAAAGTTGCACTGAAAATCACAGAGGTAAATTATAGAGTTAATGATGGCTGCATTCCATTTATTTACTGCAACACTTGAATAGAATGGAGCCATAATGTTATCAGTAACACCTGTGATTTTCCTATTTGACAAATGTCTAAATGTCTCCTGTGAAGGGTCTATCAGAAGCAATTGTTGTATTACAGTGTTTAGAGGTCTGATATGTTTTTGCTGCCCACTCATCCATTGATTAATGGATTTTTGTAGCATCTTGGTGGGTGCTAAGAGCCTATCTGGGCCCTCTGGAGTTCATTGCTGCTGTAGCCTGGTGGCTGTTTGCGACCTCCTGCCTATCAGCAGTATTTTTTTTCACAGCTGATATTTACTCATCTGGCATGGCTGGCTCTGTGTGTGTGAATGCCGTGGTGTGTATTTCTGTGTACATGTTTGTGATATTTACTCATTTGGCTGGCTGTGCCCTTCATATTTATGCGTGAGTGCCACTGCGCACATGTGCGCACTCATGTGTGATATTTGCTCAACTGGTCATGCAGGTCGTTTTTGTGTGTGTGAAGTTGAAGTTTGCCATGTGGCTGGTTGCCTGTTCCCAATTCAATACCTTGCATTGGTGCAATAATACACTCACATACACACAATTACCTTGCCACAGGTGTCATTTAGACCAATGTTGGCCACAAATTCATGACACTGGGACATGAGACTGGGTTAAAATGCAAAGCTCCAGCTGTGGCATTTATTAACTTGCTCACATGCCACGAACAGAGATGCACTGATTCCAACCTCCTCTGAGAGCAACTGGCGTTTTTTTTTTATAGATGCTGCAGTGCAACCAAGACCATAAAGAATAGTAAGTATTTACATAAAACACATTCTAATGCACACTTCAATAAGACACACTACTTCTGTCTCCACTACCCCCACATTACAATGATCTGCTCCTAGAGCTTGTCAGCAGGTGCTTGGACCTGTCACACTCTTTTCATCACTGCCACAGGTTTACATCTTTGGAACTAGACACCTGTCATCACACAGTCTAACATTCAGACAGAAATCCAACAGAAGAAGACATCTCAGTCTTTGGCCCCAGCATCTAGCTGAGAAGACGACAAGGAAGGGCTGCGTACTGCACAATCATTTTATCAGCTTTGCATACTTCCATTTACTGTTGTAAATGGCAGATGGCCATACAACACACAACATAAAATACTACATCTGAATTGATAACACTACTCCTTGAGGTTTCTTTTTAGCCAGATAGGATTGGATGGTTGGTCCTCGTCTGCTTCCTCAATCACCATCTGAAAAGCCCCTAACAGTAAGTTGTGAATGCACTACATGTGTAATGAGTTCAATAGAGAACTGAAAAGTGCAATTATTCATTTAACATATGTGACAGATAATGTAGAGGAGGCTACAGGTCTGCAGATAGTGGCAGCATGTCAAAGTCTGCAGCAAAGGGCTGGCAAAGAAGACTGCAAGCTCGTAAACATCACTGTAAACATTGCTGGATTTAAAATACTTTAAAAATGAGGTCATAAGGAGGGAGCTGCATCTCACACACGTGTTAGAGCTCAAGGATACAGTTTCCACGCTGTATAGTGCACGGATAGTTCTGTTTGCAGGCTCTCTTGAGGAGAGTGAAGCCACAGGTTGTGAGGTATTTTGCGCATGATAGCTGCTGCTGTTTTGATGTGCAATGCTTATTTTTATTAACTCAAGTTTTTGAACTTAAAACCATGTGTCTGGTGTCTGTAACCCCAGTGGTGTGGCTATTTCCTTGGGCACAGATCACAAGGTGGCGCAGTTGGAAGTCTTTTTTGGCATAATGAAGTGCACAAGCTCTCTTCCTCAGATGCCCTTTCTCTCTTTGTCCAGTTCTATATTCACATTTCTCCTAATTTCTGTCCAGTACGGTCAATTATTTTAGGTCCACGGGGAAAAAATGTGCCGCATGTTATAAATGAAGCAGTGCATTGTTAGGGCAGTATGTTTGACCTAATTACCTCCCAAAGCAATTCTCCTCCATTTGTATAATGTTAGATTTGGATTGTCTGTCATGCCTGGTGCAAGCCTCAAACATCTCAAACCTGCCACAAAAAGACACCTTATTTAGAGAAAAGATGGGTGACTTTCATTTAATGTTTCAAAATCCTGACACACTGAATATCTCTCACACAGCCACCTACAGAAGTGGTCAAAGAAGAGGCTGGTTGTGTTCTCTAAAGTGTTAAATATGTCTTCACAAACCAACACAAATAACAGAACCAATGTGCAGCTTTGATCACAACATGCTTATCAGTAATGGATTTACAAGATACCCCTGACTGGGCCACGAACAAGGCGAGAGGTTTACTTTTCAATTTTAAAAGAGAAAAAAAAAATATTACAAGAGGAAGTAACAGTAGCAATCAAAATTAACAGCATCCCAGAATCCCAGAGCTGATAAAAAATTGATTTGGAACATTCTAAATAACATTTGGGACCCGCTCTGGATGATTAGACCAAGTAGCACGCAAATGACACAAATGAGTAATACATCCAAAGCATCAGGCACAGACATTTGGTGGGATGAATATTATGACACCTTTTTTTTGCCAATCACACAGAGAGAGGAACTTTAAACGTCATCACCTCTTTAACTTGATTAGAACTTTGATGTAATCAGAACAAAAGTGCATCTTGTTGCGGGAGGTAGAAAACATTTGTTGAGAAGTGTGAAAGAAAGGTGTAAAAAGTTTTTCAGCGCCGTGAAACAGATCATCTGCGAGGCTCGAACATGTGCTCGGAAACAGTCTTACTGTAAAGGATGTAGGCTGGGTGAGAAGGGAGAGCGAGAGAGAGAGAGTGACAGAGCAATAAGCGATAAAGAGACGGGGAGCGCGAAATCATTGCTCCTTAAGTGTATTCACACCCTAAGTATCAAGCCATCTGCTATGCTAATGCAACCTTTTCATTTACAAGAATAAGTGGTAGACACACGCAGATGTTTAATTCATGCTAAACTAATGACTGCAAATGAGGCTAAACTCCAGAAGAAAACATTAACCTGTTTAGAACATCAAAGTAATGATGAAACAGATGCTCAGGACCAGCGGTGACGTCTTGGCTTCTGTTTTCTTTTTTTCTTGCCTGTGTGACTCTCTCTCTTATTGTTCACTAGTTCCTTTCTTTTCTTGAAAGTGGCTATAATTTATATTTTCATCACACCAATGTATCAAATGACAATGTGAAAACAATGCCACAATATGTCTGTTCCTCGTAGTGAGGACCTGTATCTCCATCTGCTTTGAGGAGCTTTATATAATGAGTTCCTGCTCATAGTTTAGCTGTGTGGCTGAGTTTTACTGTTATGGGACGCAGATGGCAGCAGTGGTGGAGTGAAACTTAATTTACTCCAGAACAATTTTGAGGTACCTTTCTTGACAGTTTTGTGCTACTTTATACTACTCCACTACATTTCAAAGCCCCAATACTATATTATTCATTCAGCACAATGAGCACTTGTTCTTTTGGTAATTCAAATACGTTTTGCTGCTCATACTGTTGTACTTTTTAGTTTAATGTGGTATATTTGTAAATAAAGTTTTATTATTATTGTAAAGTAAAAGATATCTACATCTTCCCAAAGCACTAGTGCAGCTCCAGACAGCAGACACACACGGTTCAAGACTAGCTGGTGAACATAGAACATAGAGGATTTAGCAGCTGAAGGGCCAGAGATTTACTCTAGGAGTTGGTGGAGACCAAAAACAAAGTTAAAAGCAATAATAATAATAATGATTATAATAAAAAAGAAAAAAAAGTGTGAAACTGAAATGATACAAAATACTCAGTATACAAATAATAAACTTCCACTTAAATCAAATAATCATTTCCTTATATGTATAAGGTGCATTAAAGGGTCAATTTAAACTTAGCAGTCACATGAACTCAGATTGAACTTTACTATATTGACACATACAACATATCAAACATCTCAAACTTACTCATATAATGTCAAACAATCACACACAACTTAAAACTTACTCATATTGCCACTCAAAGGGATAGAAAGGAGTGGATGGCTTTAAACTGGGAGAAACACACCATGCTTTTCTTGCCTCATGAGAAACCCAATACTTCCTGGTACATTTCTTCTATTTACTAATTGGTTCAACATAGCGAACTGTGCAAGCCTGCGCCCCCTATAGGCCTGGAGAAACAACAACATAAAAACAGCTCCAGTACAACATTCTTGGCTCAGACTTTGTAGAAAAGCCATGATGAGGTCATGGAAGGTCACAAGCATGCGTCATTGGATCTGGATTGTTTTATATGTGTTGTACAGCTTGACTTTTACAAGCCACATAATTGTACCTGAATGACCGTGTTTAAAAACCAAATTTGACATTCAACTCTTTTTACAATGATAACTGCTATTCACGCACATCTAACAGAAAAGATATGCTCTATTTTAATCAACACAGCTGTCTACAGAGCTCTACATGCTAAATGCACTGTACCACACGACAACCTGAAGTGTATTCCTTTACTTCAAGTCTATTTTCTTTACAGTGACTGTGTGTTGGAGTCTGAGCGCTGTCAAAATGTGGGAGACCTGCACTCAGTACTGTGACACACAGACGGAGCACTGACACAGACAGCAGTTTGCATGCAGCCCTGTGCATACTGTATTAGTGGCACACAGTTTTGAGCAGCATCACGCTGACCCTCCTGGTTACAGGACGCATGGCAGGTGTAAATTTTCCTTTTGGAAGATGCTGTATATGGGGGGCCTTGTCAGGGCATTGGACTAGATGGCTCAGTGATTGCTACAGTACATGGTTGTCACACATGCAATTGCACTTAGAAAGGATGAGAACTCTCGACTCAAACGAAGACTTCAAAGTCAAAGTGAATTTTCTATGCTAGTTATCCATCCAGTAGAACAAGGAAACAGGAGCATCAATTTGCAGAAAGTTTAACAATACCACTTTGCACAGAGCAGCATAACAGACACCCAATTAGAGGCCTGCTTGATTCAGAGCCATTATTTGGGTTTGATTTGATTGGCTCGGGATCAGAAATGTGCTGCTGCTCCACAGACTCTCAGCCAGCAGCTGTCTGTCGCTGCTGTTAGCAGCTGACATTGAAGAAAGAACAGACTGCAGCAGTAAATCATTGGCCCCAGCACACACCACATTCAATAGCACTGTCTGCGTGAGGCTGGAGCTCAAACCCATGTGTCCAATGTTTCTCCCGCTATTCCGACCATCCCATGACACCAATGACATTTCAGTTTGTCTACTGCTTTGGTTTATAACCAAATACCTGGAAAACTGATACACTCAGCTTTAGTTGTACTTCAGGGCTAATTAGCATGTTAGCATGTTAAACTAACAGGGTGATCATGATAAACATTATCCCTGACAAACAGGAACATGTTCATTGTCATTGTGAGCATGCTGACAGTAGCATGTAGCTCAAAGGACCGACATTTTCACGAAGTCATGGCTGTAGACCTTTGGTGACCTTAACCTGTCAATTACACATACCAAATGATTTGACCTCTTTTTGAAATTTACGGCACAGTGTACCCTCATTGATCCTCCACAGTTGAGGAACAAAGGGGGCATCGTTCAAAAAATCAAAAATCTTGGTCTAAAAATCATGTAGCTGTTTGAACAAATGACCAATTACGTTTTTCTGTCAAAACCTGAGAGCTTTTCTTCGCGCTCACTTCTTATCACCAGCAGTCGGTTTTTCATTAGCTCACGGTCCTTTTGCTTTGGCTACAGTTGTTTTCACAGATGCATATCATGAAAGTAATTCTGTTTTCATATTTCCATACATGCCAGCCTAACAGCAGCCCACACAGAAAATTAATACACTAATGAAAGCGAAGAGGGGAATGTATCACCTCTCCAGACACAATTATAGACACGGTTATTTCTCAACGACTGGGCCCAGAAATCAGCTTACTTTTTAGCACAATTAAGTGAATGAACTTATTTTAAATTACTTCATCAAGGGAAACAACCTATAAACCCACATCAGCATATTATTATTCAAATCAGATTATTTTTAAATATGTCTGAGGGGATCTTTTTCTGAGTGTAGTGGTCACATAACCACCAAACTGACCTGGATAACCATGACTTTACATCTCTGTAAAGTTGTGCCAGGGGAAGGTCAAAGAAACTTTTAGCCTTCAATAAATGAGGAAGCTTCAACTTACTGAGGAAGACTCACACATCACACTGGAACTGATTAGAAGAGTGAATAAATTCACAACAGTTTCAGGTAGTGCCGATTTAAAGTGTGTCCCCTGTGATGCAATTCCACATCTGTGTAACTGTGTTTTACAGTTGCTATTAAATCAAAAAATATTCTGAATAACAAATACATTTTTTTTTTTTAATTGGTTGATATGCTGGGCAAGGGTTCTGTACCCCATGCTACAATTACATTGTTTTTTTTGTCTTTCTACATTTGGAAAAGTAAATATTGTGTATGAACAGGTCAAAGGCAAAACGTGAAAGCGGAACAACGAGGCAGAAGAGAGCCCTTTAGCAAAGAAACCTGGACTTGACAAGCTGAGCAATTTGGCATTAGAGGATCCTGAAAGGGAGACAAACTGCAGCAGCCAATAATACGATAAAAAAAAAAGAATTCAGTGACATGAAAAAAGAAATGCAAGAAATCATACTGTTGTATTGTTAGTTCTTGCTACATTTAGTGGTCTAGCCCACTTTAAGTGTGCAAAGTTGCAATAACCCATCAATGCATTTTCTCTTCTTGCAGCAGAGGATAACCAGAAGAACATCATTAGTGTACCTATCAATAAAAAAAAAAGGTCTTCACAACACTATACGGACTGATTCGGTGCTACTTGGTCAGCAGGTCACATTTAAATGTGGCAGGGAGGATTAGTACCAGCAGAAACAGCCACCTGTCAGATGAAGAGCTGCAGATGACAGGCTCTCACTGTGGTTTGTGTGAACCAGCAAAACTCCAACATGTCATCGTGGTAAACAACAGCTTTTAACAATGGCTGTGGAAAGCCATTTATACTGTGCCAGCTCAGCTTTATTGGTTGTGGTTACTCGTGCTCAAGTATCCACATCCCTATCACCTGCTATAAGAAACCTAAAGGCCTGGATCCTGAAAACCATCAGTAAATGACCAAGACACTCACTCCTCTTTCCTTTTAAATACATTCTCCACAGTGTTGCAAATCTTGAGTCTCTTTTAAAAAACATACATAGATATGATCATGTAGAGTTCAAAAATTTTCTCACTTTCATTTCATTGACACTGTTAGACTCTGACTTATGAACTTTGCTTGGTAACATAGCGCCAGAGATGTGGTGCCAACCAAAAGTTTGCAGTAATTGTGACTATTCCTCTGCAGTTTTTAGGTACACAAAGTTCCTGACGCAGGATAACAAAGCAGCAAGAGGGGAAAAATACCCAGTTTGGGGCAGCTCCAATATTAAATTCACACACATTCCTCAACTGCTAGATTTTAAGTTTGAATTCAGCTCATCATCAGTATTACTTTGCCTCTCTCATCTTTTCCCACTATCACCTAAAGGCAAAGATGCCAACTACTATCCATTTTTGCTGCAAGGATCATATTTAACACCGAGCCCAGCCATCAGAATCGTATATTTTCTGAAAATGTGAAAAGGGCAACTTGCAGCTTTAAGGTTCATTCTCAGAACACAGCACTATTTCACCTCCTGTAGCTCTCCCCTCCGGGCATGATAGCATCTCCAGGCCCAAAACTCAACACCAGGCTGTGGGCTATCTGTACGCAGCGTCCCAGGTCGGTGCAGCCTGGAGCCGCCGTCTACCTCAGCACAATCAAAACAGCTTTCGTCTCTCTGCAGGACCTTTCCAGCTGTGCGCAAACAATCCTTTTTAAGTCCTCCACTGGACACCAGCAGCTTCTATCTGCCTCCATCTGGGCAGATTTGCTCGAAAGGCAGATGGTGCCTCAACAAAGAGGGTGTTTAACAGACACTGAAAAATCATTCAGGGTCACATCTGCCTCTGAAACTGAATTTGAGGAGCAGCAGAGCTTGTGCACTTGTGTGACATATATTTCACTTAACATTTAACCTTCTATCTCATTTTGAAAATCACATGCAACTGGAACTGAATTACAGCAGGTGAATATATTATTACACTTAACTGCAGGTACACTTTCATGGTGAAATAGAACATATAGAATTTCACAATTAATATTTAATGAATGGGATTTCTTCCGTTGAGGGTGTTCATCCGTCACAGTGTAGCAATTCATGCACCTTCTTAAATAGATGTGTACTTCGATAACCTACTTCATTTGAAACCACTTACTTATGGTTCTTTGAAATGTACATATACGCCTATATGTAAGTGTCTACTAATGAGCAGAGAGATGGAACAGACATGGAAAAAAAAAACCCAAAACGAGGCTGAACAGGACTATATCTCAGCAGCAAATTAAATTAATATCCATACTTTATTCTTGTTCTCTCCTGTTGGCTCTTTCTGTCCTTTTCTTCCTCCATGGCCACAGCTGACCCACCGAGACAAGGTTGGGCTGTGAGGTCATGCACAGCCCTCAGCAGTGTTGAAAGGGAAAATACTGTGCATACGTTTTCTCTCAAAAACTATAATTGTCATATCTGAATGTGTAAGGACTGTGGAAAACACTATGTTGAAAGAGGTCTGATTTTCTTCAAATGTACTTGTGTGGCCAGTAGATATCACTACATTCAGCTCAAGGTTATACACAAATGTAAAGGTTGTGATTGCTATGTATTCAATTTATTGGTCATCTTAGATTGACTCTACAGGATAAATAATGCAACCAGGCACAATGGCTCATTACAGAGGGGGCGAGGACTATAGTGGGCCCTTATACAGTCTATAGGCAGTATGGGGATGCTAGACAGATCCAGGGGGAAACATATGGAGATGAAAGGGTGGAGAGACAGCTATGCAGATTACAATGAGGTGTGCTATTTCAGCACCATGGTCAGTGTCATGACTTTATCATTAAACAGCGACCTGCTGATATTTAGGCATCGCAGCTGCTGATTTGTATTTCACAACCATGGTTGGTGCCATGGATTTTGCTCAAACCTCAGTCAGATAAAGGATAAAAAAAGTAAGGCACACTAAACTAGTGGGGCAGACAACCAAGGACAGAAGGCAAATTAATATATAGCTTGACATTCAAGGATGTTGGATGCCCATACAACCACACAGCCTGTATCAGGCCACATAATTAACCCAACAAACTACAAATGTTCAACTTTTGATAAAAGCCAGATGACCGTCTACAACGAGCCTTGCCATCACAAATACAATCCCAAAATTTCTTTTAGCAGACGCTTTTATCCAAAGCAACGTACATTCACAAACCAATGGAACAGGCATCTGGGGCAGTTTGGGGTTCAGTATCTTGCCCAAGGACACTTTGACACGTAGACTGCAGGGGTCAGGGATCGAACCAACCAACAACCGCTCTACCTCCTGAGCTACAGCCGCCCAAATAATGAATATGAAACTACTTTTCACTGATGTTTTCATCCAGCAGCTGTCAATTTGAATTTAATCCAGCAACTATGGCATGGAATCCACTGTAGCCTACAGGAAATGTCCAATGTCCAAAATACCCAATATCAAAAACTTCAACACGATTGAACATGTCAGACTCGAAGGTATTCCCAAACTATACACAGTATGGTAACTTGATCTTATAGTGCTAGTACTTTTCTCCCATTTTAGCCATCACAGGCATACTACAGCTAGCTAGCTTACACAATATACAAGTCAAAGAGACAATATGCATGCGCCCACACTTCAAAGTCAGAGGTCATGTTCTATTAATCAATGCAAACTGGCCACAGTGCCCCCTGACTAGACGTGGTCTGAGTCTCACTTTCTTTTTTGCTGCAAAACAAGAAAATGCATGTCCAGTCAGGCTTGCCCCACTACAGCGAAATACTAACTTTAGAGCACTAACATGCACACAATGTCAAGGCTAACATCTATATTCAGCTGGTGTAGTGTTTACCATGTTCATGGATTAGTTTGTTGGAATGCTAACGTTTGCTAACCATAAACAGAGACTGATGACGTTGTTATTGCTTTCCAGGTATTTGTTCATGAATGTCAGATAAAAATTTGGCCTGATGATGGCGTCATATCAAAGTCAGGGGATGATAAAGTCATTCAAATCCATCCTGAGAGAAAGATGAATGTGTGTACTATGTTTCATAGCAATACATGCAATAGTTGGGGAGAGTATTTTACTATACAGACATGACAGACTTATTTTTATATTCGGCGTGACTTACAATTTCCAAGGATATTATCATCTCAGGTGTCCGTTGAGTCTGATGCTCAGACATAGAAGAGGCTGATACTGTGTGGTCCCATGCAATCACACTGTGTTAAATTTCTATGATCTAAGGTCATGATGACCACCATAAAATCCAGACTGATTTTCTGTCTTCTCCACAGCTTATTTTCTTCCTTTTTTAAGTCCGTCTGACTCACCTCCAGAGACAAGGTGAAGGTTACATGTCATGCGGAGCCTTTGAAAATGCTGCACATATCTGGGCGTCTTAATCTGGAATGTCACATTTCAATGTTTAAGGGCTGCGCGACAGTGGGGAAAGAGGTTTAGCTGTTTAAATGTCAGTTATATTTGAATGAAGGAAAGTAGATATTGATCTACTGTGCTTTGAATATATGGCTTTCAATGTAAGACTTCAACAAAACTGAGATACGGCCTGAGTTGTAGTTTTCTGACTTTAACACTTTACTTATTTATATTTTCACATAAGCAATGGCTCAAATGTGTGATAGGTGACACACTGTGAGTGATCAGTTACCACCTGGCCTCATGTTCACCTAAGCTCTACGGATCATTTCAGCTTGTTGTAAAGTTCTTCCCTGTACAACATGCCGTATACAAAACATGACCCTTTTCGTTTGTAGAGACATCTGAGTGTTGCCCCTCATAACAGTGATGCTGTCACAGCCTGAGAAGACAACAGCGGCTCAGTATTCGCGACTATCTTTTTTTCAAGGCACTTGATTGATATTATTACGATAATAGCAAGACCTGCAGCATCAAGGCCATCAGCTTACAGAAAACCTAGAAGAAAAGAAAACCCTTCTCATACTGGCCATTTGCAGTGTTACAGCTTCATACTAAAGACAGCTGTTCTGTATTTCTTCAGATGTGTGGTTTCACAGGATCACGTTCGTGATTACCAGTCTCTCACTGACCTCAGAGAGATAGCTTAAGCAGCAGTCAGTGGACACATAGCTGCTATAATTGTGATCAAGTTGTTTTTTTCCCCTCTTTTATTTTCCTTCTTCACTGCGATGGGATCTATCATGGCTGAATAAAGTTAAATGATCATTTGATGCTCCATCAGTATAAATAAATAAGCATTTTGATGGTTCTCTGATTTAGTGGAATCTTTAAAACAACAACTTCCACACAAGGATTTTTTTTTTTCAGCTGGAGAAGTCGATGCCTCAGTTGAATACAGATGTATTTAGAAGTGGGAAAGTGCCTGTGGGCTTAGCATTAAGTAAAGTTTTGCTAACATAGTGTTTCAGCCAGTATTTTTTTTTCTATCTGTGCTTGCTGTCATTAAATGCCCTCTCTTAGCTTCAGTGTTGTGTCCTGAGGACTGTCCTCAGGTGAGGCTACTCTAACCCAGATTCCCAGATTACAACAGAGCAATAACAAGTCATAAATAGCAATATAAATAGCAATTAATAGATACAAACAAATAAACATTGTAGTAATAATGGAAAAAAAATCAACTAAAAGCAACATTGTGTTGGTTTCATGCAAGGTATAACTGAGATTGGAAAAAAGATTTCTTTGTGACATCTCTTTCATGTGACAATTGATACAATTGGTACGCCTCATAACAGAGTGCTCTTCAGCACAGCTGTGAACATGGCAATGAAGAGGAATGCTGTTGTTGCTCTGAGGCAGAAAGGAAATGTCACAGTCTTTGTTCTTTCTTGTTTTAGGCCTTTCCAAACACAGTCAGTCAGAATCATACACTTCATTTTGGATGCCATTTTTTGATTACATTCTTGGTCATGGAAGTTGTTCCCCAGCACCTCCATCCTGGTGAGACTACTCAGGTAGTGAAATATAGCAAGCTCTGATTGGCTGGGGACCAACATGCAGTCTGTCCTGTCTTTCTGTCAAGTCACAGCAAGAATTTATGACTCTATCACCTGATCACACACACAACAAACACACTGACCCAAAACCATCAAACATGACGTATGACTCATGAAAATGAAAGTGAGGTGAAAATATAAAACAACATAAAAATAACATCTAATTAAAAGTTTAGAAATACAATACTCTGACTCAGTTCTGCCGTTGCTGGTGTGTGTGCAGCGGTGTGGATTACTGTTTATTGTCTTTGCAGTGAAATGTTACAATGAAAAACCTAAAAAGCACTCACCACACATAACTGAATAACTGATTTGCCTGAATATATTTGTTTCAATTATTTTATCATGCCTCCCTTTCTCCCACATTTCCTCCGATCCATCCCATTCTATTTCTCAAGTGTGTACGCATAGTGTGACGTGTGTGTGTGTGTGTGTGTGTGTGTGAATAAATGAATGTGGCGAGGGAAGAAATTGGTCGTATATTATTCCATCACTCTGTGTCAGTCTCTCCATTTCAACAATTTCTGTCAAGTGAACCTGTGCGGATCCCTGATTTAAAAAATCCCTTCGTTTTCATCATCTTTATCTTGCTAACCCTTCCAGATTTACTTCTCTCCTATCTCATATAATGCGCTTATATGTGCGTCTATGAAGAGATAATTGTGTTTCATCATGCTTCCGTGGCTGTTGCTGCTTGTGTAACTGTGCATGAAATAATGAAGCTCCAATGACTGACTTGGGCATGGGATGGGATGTGCCGCTGCCTCCGCAGTAAGTACCATTTAGAAGAAAGAATTCATGTGGTTTCAACTTAACTTAATGTTACTGCAGCTTTAACCAAATAAATGAAAAAAATGTCTGAAGAAGAAATAAAAGAAATGTCTGATGCATATGTGTTTATTGCTCTTAAGTTCCAGAATTTCCCCTCTGGGGGATCAATATAGAATTATCTTATCTTAAGTTCCTCAGGGAAGCAAGAAAAGTAATTATGATGTTTGATGCTGTTTAATGCTGTTAAAAGTGTTCAAACGTGAGATAAAACACACACAAATACACGTCAGGTAAAGAAAAAACACAAATTCCCAATACGTCTGTTACCTTACTGATTTTTAAAGAGTAGAGAGAACACACACACACCAGATCTGTATGTCTTTAAAGCAAGTTTTGCAAAGCGACACACACACATGTACACACACTCTATTTCACAGATTATTTGTTGCCTGAACGAGTGTTTGAAAGGCGAAAGGCGATGCATCACACATTAGGGGAACAGCAGCTCGCTTGTCGAAAATACGCCTTCAAAGAAAAGTCTCCCAGGCAAGTTCTGGAAAGACATTTTGTCCTCAAACTTGTTCTAAAAGTTATTAAGATGTCTGGATATCATGCCCCCCACCTGCACACATCAAATTCTCTTCAGCTCATCTTATAATTTCAATTCAGGTTCCCCTCCTTTGTAATTTCCCACAAAGGCCAATGTATTTTCCATATTTTCAATGCAGCCAGTGAGCAGGAGGATTTGTAGTGAACATTGTGGGCCTTAAGAGAGAAAATGAAAGAATACAGTTGATGAGATTTTTTTTTTGCAAAAAGTTGCAAAAATAAAAGTTGTTGAAGGTGGAAGCACTGTAATTAAAGTAAGTGTTGTTTCTTGCTGTGTGTGATGAAAAGAAGTGACCACCGATGACACATCTTCACTTGTGCATAAAAAGACTTTATTACACAAAAGAGAACAATGTCAAAAACAGGCCGAATCTGAGAGTCTCTGGTGCCAATTGTGAGATCTCTCTCTCTTCAGTCCAAACTGCTATCTTATATAGGGTTTCTTTACCACTCACAACCACTCCTTTTACAACCAGATAGTTAGTCAAACGTCTGCTGAAGTTGTACAAGCGACATCTAATCTATGGGAGTCTATTTATTTCATCTCCTTACTTGACTTCTGTCCTGACTTTTAACCTGACCTTTAACCCTAAATCTAAGAAAAAACATAGGTTCATATTCCTCAGAATAGCTGCAGGTCACATTACTAAAACTGGGAAAGGATAATACACTACATAAGTATTTGTGTCACATTGTAAGTGTAAGAGGTTTTCATGGAAGCAATGCTTAGGTTTTCTGACACAAACATACTCAGAGATGCAACCCAGTCTATGATCAACATTATCATGATCATCTTCATCATCATCATCATCATCATTCTCTGGCTCCCTAGACTCATAGCTTACCTCCTGGACACTCCCCATTGACTTGCACTTCTATTGGACAACTCCTTCTGACTTCCTCTCTCCTCACCTCATCTTCCACCGGTCCAACAGGTGTGTGTGTCACAGGTGCAAACAAGCACTGCACGAGGAGGGTGGAGTTTTTGTGGCTGACACAGCTGGCCTCCATCTGCTTCCTCTTAAAATGGTGCAGAAAAAACTAAACCTCACAAAATAATCATGCAATAAAACATCAAATGACATATAGATAAGGAATTGCCTAACACACAAATAAGTCATAAAGGGAGAAAGCAGTCATGGCAGCCAAAATAATTTATTGACTCATGAACCTTTCTTTTCCATTTGAACTATTCGAATCATAAAAAAATTGAGTGAGGTTTGGGGACCATTTCGCCCTCCTGTTTACCTGATGTGACATGACCAATGGTCAGAGGGGAGAGTTCAGGATCTATTCGTAGAGTGGGAGGCTTTAAGTGGACACAATACACTCAGTCACTCCCTCACACACACACACACACACACACACACATACAATTGCAGGGTTTGAGTAATCCACTTCACCTTCCTGCGCTCTGTCACAAACATACACTACTCACTACCTACAGACACACATACTGTACACTGCTACACACACATCCACAAAGGCTATTATGGGTCCCTACCCACTCTCAACTTCAGGAGTGATTGATAGAGCCTTCACTGCTCCACACAGGCTGTTTAGTCATACTGATTGCCCTGCCCTGTGTTTGTGTGCGCATGTGTTTTTTTTCTAATGGGCACAGCAGGGAGGGAGCTGTACATTTTGTTAAAGTTTTGTAAAGTGAATGTGTGCATTTTTAAGACTGTGCATATACTTTGAATGTGTGCCTTTCAAGCATGAGTGTGTGTGAGAGAGAGAGAAAGAGAAAGAGAGAGAGAGAGAGATACACATATTTGTGCATCTTTGAGACTCAAGCAACACCTGATGGTAAAAGTTGCAATGCCACCTTTGAATGATGGCTTGTGCCACTCTGTGACTTCGGGGTGTGCACAAAGTCACAGAGAACACACACACATGCACGCACACACACACACACACACACACAAACACACGCACGCACACACACTCTTAACGAAAGTGTCACATGTCCCAGCCACCGGCCTCTCCACACATGGCTACACGGTAATGCTGAGAGAGAACAGAGGGAGTGGCAGAAAGACAGAAGGTGAAAGAAGAGAAATGAGACGGAGGGAGGGAAGAGACGAGAAACCAAGAATAAAGACATGAATGAGAAAGAAAGTGAAGGGTTGTTTATATTTCCATTTTTCTGTTAAAGTAGTTTTGAAATCTCAAGAAGTGAGTTTCTTGTGTAGGCTGTTACATTTTCACAGTGTCTGTTATGGCTTATTTTCATTCTGCAGTAGATGGAGGCAAAAAAGAGCCAATAGCATGTAAAAAAAAATTAAAAAGCAACATCCTGAAGTGATGTACAGAGGAGAATCTTATTTTTAAAGCCATTGCCATAATTTCTATCGTGGCATTGTACTTTCTCAAGTAATAGATCTGCAAATTCAGCAACAACAAAGTCTGACATGACAAGAACTGGCCTTGGGCATGAGACTGGTTGTAAGCCAGACACCGAGCCAGATTTTCTACACTGCTTATTTTGGAGGTTAAGCAGGCCAAAATGTCACTAGTAATACCTTATTGCACAGGAAAACACCAACAGTAAAGAGGCCATTCATATCCGATGCCAAAGACAGTGTTTTAAGAAAGATGGGTTAAAATCCTCCCCATGTATGACAGCAGTTAAAAGTGCTGAAAAAGCTCATAAGTGGACCTTGACTTGAGATTATTTACATTCACATGTTCATTAAGTCAAAGCGAAAACTGAAAATTGGTCTGCAAACTGTTATGGTGCTCGCCTTTTTTCCTCCTCATAACATGTTTTGCCAACCTGGAGGTTTGTTTCTTGTTTTTGTGAAGTGAAGTTAAAATTTATTTGATGAGAACAAACCAAAACTAGTACTACTACAAACTATGCTTGACATCAACCTAGGCTTTAAAAAAATGGAATTTTCCTTTAATTTGGTTAATTACACCAATACCACTTTATTATTTATTCATCAAATGTGCATTTTTATTTATGATATATTTAACAGGTGTTATCCAGCTTCATACCTCCCATGACCAGGAGGTCCTGGTCCCAGCATTTTCAAAAAGAGTAATTTTGACATGTGACAGTAGGAAAAGTACAGGTGTAAATAGTCAAACTAATGACGGCTGGTTTTGTGTATGCTTGCTCGCCGTCACACAGAACACCCTTTCCTACTGTGGCAAATCAAAATGTCTGCTGCAGAAAAGGCCCATTGTTCCTTATGCACTTTGCGTCCTGTGTCTCCCTCCGCTCTCTGTGTCCATTATCTGTTGGTTTTTGGGGGATTAAATATTTAATTCACTCAGTTTCCCCTCTCTGTCTCTATCCACCCT
Organism: Holacanthus passer; assembly: GCA_025331565.1. Lineage (NCBI taxonomy): Eukaryota > Metazoa > Chordata > Actinopteri > Pomacanthidae > Holacanthus > Holacanthus passer. Next base: position 2,073,811 of record JAFREQ010000091.1, on the reverse strand, counting down.
CAGCCTCACCCTCTCTCTCTCCCTCTCTTTCTTTCTTTCTCCACCTGTGTGGTGTCTTCAGGTGTCTACGGGGGTCTGACTGACTCATGGGTTGAATAATTCACTCAGTCCAAATGAGATCTCCCTGGCCTTAATGAAGCCGTTAATGAGACTCCATGGATTCAGACTGCTGCCTCACACCTATGCTGACACACTCACACACGCAAACACAAAGGGCACATACATGCAGATGTTGTCCTGTACATAAGAAACATGAACACATACACACACACAGTCATGTAGAAACACACTGTTAAAGCTGGCATTACACAAAAACAAAGGCTGGCAGGTTTTGAGGGAAACGTAATGCAGACCAAATTAAGTTTTCTATTAAGATAATGAGGAAATGTTGTTAATAAACGTACCTGGCAAGTCGCAAAAATGTTTACACTGAACGTATCATTGCCAATGTGTTTCATTAGTTTTCCACCAAAATAGACACTCTTGCAATACATTAATTGAAATCGTGATCTTTCACAAACCAACCAACCAAACTGCTTTTTTTTTTTTTTTTTGCCAAAAGACCACAAACAGGAGTCTGGACACAAACTTGGATTCTGGTGTCACAGTACCACACTTAGTATGCCCACCGTTAACCCTGTGGCCGACTCTCTGAAACTCCAGCTTGGTTTCATTCGCTCAAAGAAAGGCAGGCAGCAATGATGATGCCTTCACAGCATAATTATGAAATCAATTTGCTATTATACAATATAATTTCTAGGAGACAAGGTCTTTGTTGTGTACAAGACTTCAGCTGCCATGGATTTCTTTTTTCATCTTGGTCTCTTTAGTCTTAGTAATTTACACTGCTCTTGGGTTTGTTTGTTTTTTTTTTAAGTTGTTCTTAGGATGAGATTTGATTGTATTAGAAATTGTATTCATGTCTCTAAAACTGCAACTACAAACCAGGAGCATATTTTGCCTCTTTTGCCAGTGCACTTAAAAAAATGATATATGAAAAAAAATAAAAATAAATATATATATATATACATAGAAACCAAGCAACACACCAGGGGTAGTTTTTTTTAAATAAATAATAATAATAATAATTAACATTTCTGAGTAGTTGTAAATAGTTCTATAACCTTGTGCTTTGCCTTTGTTTCTGTCCCATTCATTGATGAATCTAGCACAACATTAGCTGCTGCGTAAATCCAATTTCCCCACAGGGATGTAGCATTTATTTATCAAATGTAATCTAATACTCAGTGCCATTACTTTGACCTTGACTATTTCTTGAGTGGCGTCTCTCTCGCAGATTTTCATTCATTCATGCATTACACAAGCATCCCATCAAAATTAATGTGAACTCCCTCCACTCCAAGCTCCATCCTCTCATTCTCTCCTCCTCTGTTTTCATGCAGGACAAACTCAACTAGAAGTATTCATTACAGCAAGGTTACAGCTCTATTTTACATGTGATGAGGAAATAGTAAATAACACGTAATCATAGAAGCATCTGGTGGAGTGATGCTCTGCTAATCCCAACGGCAAGGTGATTCATTTTGTTGTTGTTTTTTTTTCATGCTGAAGTTGGTAATGATACATTGGTGTCATTTGTGCTTCCTTTATAGATACGTGTATTGCTCACCATCACATTATTAGAGTAAATTGAAAGTCTCCTCAAAGTCAAAGTCTCCTGGTTTCTCACACTGAATCAGCCTCAAAAGCAACACACACAGACACACACTGAGGTACTAGGAGGTCCACTGTATTTGTCTCATCATATTTGATTTCACTTAACTCAACAGAAATGTAAATCAAAGCTAAATATGCTGAAAATAAATGACGAGTCTTGGTTTGTGCAGGACTGTTCCAGCTCTCCTCTCTTTGGTGTTTTAAATGCTTTGGACAGACACACTTTTGTCAGATTCTATCTCACTGTGTAGTTCGCCTTGTTTAAGTGTGCATCTTTTGATTTAGAACCAAACCCTTTAATTTCGGTTTTGAACTCAAATTCTGGCCGATCATCTGACTGTCTCACTCAAAGCTTTATGGGCCATCCAAAACAATCTGAGGAGCTGATCCCTCACCTGATACAGATACAGCTCCTGCAGGATTCAGTGGCTCTGTGTTGATCCAAATTCATAATATGAATTATGGTGCAGAAAATGAACGCCAAAGGAAATGGTGCATTTTATTACAACTACCATAATATTGTAGCATTTTGCATAGACACTTTAAACAAGACTAAGAGTCTGCAGCCTGGAGGCTGTGCTCATAGATACAGCAGTGTTTTTACCTCAATGCTAATATCAGCATGCGAAATAGCTCACAATGACAATGCTAACATCCTGACATTAAGCAGGTACAATGTTGAGCTTATTTACCATTTTAGTTTAGCATGTTGCTGACATTTGACAATTAGCACAAAACACAAAGCCCATTATGGGATAGTTTTGCAGGTATTGGGTCATAAATCAAAGTATTTGGGGGGGAAAGTGATAATGTTGACCTGATGATGGTGCTAAATTAAAAATTCTGAGGGAGAGATGAATGAGTTTGAATAAATGACATTTCACTCAAAAACCCACAAACCTGAACCTCATTGGTGGTGCTACAGCAGAAGTGAGGGGGAAGTCACTGAGATTCAACATCTGGGAATCATGAATGTCCACAGAATTTATGGCAATCCATCTAACAGTCAGGTGGACTGACTGACACTGCCATGCCCAGAGCCATGTTGCCAGCATGACCGAAAATAAATCATGTAACATAAGTAGCAGTGCACAAATTGGCAAACCATTTTCATTAAATAATGTGATTTTAGCCCAATTTGTTCACTAAAACCTCTAAGATATGATATGCCAAACCCACCATTACTCTCCTGTGTAAGTCTGTGCTTTGGCAGTATGATCATTTGTTATGATAGGACCTCACACAGGTTCACAAGTTCAACCACATATTTGTCCACTACGCCTGTCACTGGTACTCTCCAACAGTCACATATATCTGTCATATGTGTCGTTCTGGGAGTCATTGGCAAATGACCTATTATGTCGTTTAGTTATGAGGACATGGTGCAAATATTTCTTGTTTTAAAAAAGGGATGATTTCAAAATGTATGATAATTGGAACACAGCAGAGTGTACAATATTATATTACTTTTGATATGTATGATATTTGTGATCAACATTTCATTGCTAAGATGATTACATTGACATGATTAATTCAGCTTTAATATCTTAAGCTGCTCTTTCATTTCACCCACTGTGGTAATCAAGGGTATTCTGGTACAGTGTGTTTCTCTCCAGCAGATTTCCTGGCTCTCGGATGCCAGCCATCCTATTGTTGTAAAGAGTTTCTATAACCGAAGCAGCCAAGTCGGGGGGATAAGCTTCTCAAGCCCCTCTCCCTTCTGACGCATGCACACACACACACACACAGAGTACAGTTAAAAAACAGATGAATCCACACACAGACAGAACACACATGTGTTTAAGCATACTGATCTGTGTCCTTCTGTCTTCTTGTTTACACACACATGCGGATGAAAGACAATATGACTATGATAAATGTGTATGTCAGTGGGAGCACTTGTCTATGAGTGTGCATGACTGACTAACACTGGACCAGGGTCTCTGCCTGCTGCCTTCTCCTCTGTGTGATTAAAAAGATGTGTAAGGGTGTTAATGGCACGACAAAGATAACCAATAAGATGACATTAATCTATCGCTGTTCCCTCACTGAAACACACTGCACTGCCAACAGGCTGCTGCTGTCAGATTAAAACCCTGTATGCTCAGGAACAATACATTTTTGTTTTCAATTATTATTTTTTTTGCATCTTTTTTGCTGTCATATTTGACAAATTACAAAAATATATGAGATGTAAAACAAAGTGCTTTGAGTTTAGATTTTTATATATAGTGCTATATGCTGAATAGACCATATTATACTTTTGTTGTTGTTGTTTTTCCCTTTCTTTAGTGCGTCAGAAAGTAGTCCAGGCTTTTCTTCATCATCTACATCATTATGTAACACAGCACCACCTCCAGCTAGGTGACAGGTGACCGTCCAGCCCACTGAAACCCAGTCAATTGACCTCGCTGTCTGCCATTGTTATTTCCTCAGTAACACAAGGAGCAAAGCACGCCCGTTTCTCTGTTATTGGCTCCAAGAACACACAAAACACAAACACAACATAAAACTTTTCATCTTGTCCTACCATCTGAGGATGTCAAGACCCAGTGGATTGACTTTGACTTTATTTTTGACTGAAATGTGATGGAAATGTCCCCACAATGACTGAAAAACTGTGTGTGCATTTTACTCTGACGAACTGCCTTGTCAACGATGGCCTGTAACAGTACAAGCTCAAGAATGGATTGATACCGGCCGTCCGTGACCTGACTTCCAAGGGTTTTTCCATTTTTCATTTTGTTTCACTGTTTCTTATGTAGTTTGGACTGTTTAACTTGCCATCAGCATGTTGCTTGGCTAATGTGGCTACTCACACAGACTGGGAGTGATGTTGGACTGATGTTGTAATATTGAGGGACAGTCAAGAGAAAATGTGTGAACGTCAAGCCTCATTTAAAAACAACTAAATACCAAGAGGAATAGGGTGGTTGTCAGTTTCTTTTTGTGTGTTTATACTCCAGTGCTAACTCAGCTAGCGTTAGCTTTGTTATACAAAGCCCGTTCTGCTCTGGGATCTGCGCTGGTATGTGTGTGTGTGTTGCTGCTGCATGTAAATTTACTTGATTGACATGCCAAGAAAGGAATGATGAAGCTACGTGTGAGAAAGAAATGGCCGAACTGCAAGAATTAATTTGTTTGGAAACACTGTGTGAGTTTGATTAGCACCCAGCAGCTAGCTTGCTCAGACCATATTACAAAGCTGTAATGGCATAAGTGGTTACTGTGGTGCTATTAAAGCTAGAAGACATGCAGCTAAACTCAGAAGCTGAAACCTCCAGCAGAGCTGTGAGCTATGGTTCCTGTTGGGCCCGTGGGATCTGACCAATCAGAACTGACTGAGCTCTTCAGAGGAGGGGCCTTAAAGAGACAGGAGCTAGAAGAGAGCGTTTCAGACAGAAGGTGAATAAAGGTGCTGCAGTAAAGGACAGTATGAGACAAATAATGTGTTTTTGAGCACTGAAGCATATAAACTTGTTCTTGAACACATGGAAATTCATGTGAATTTGAACAAAATCATCCTTGCATTGGGGAATGTTGTGTTTGTTTTTCTAAAAAACTAACCTCAAATGAAAGGATATGGCTTAAACTTGACCAAACACTTCAACCTAACCATTATTTGAAAGTTTTTGTTTTTTTCCCCTATCACTTGGGAACAGTGGGGGAAAAAAGCTATAAATGCAACACTGACATATAATCACTCTTTACAGCTTTTAAAAAACAAACTTCTTTACTTAGGTATGGAGCGCTAGATTGCTCGACACAAAAAAAATCCAAGTTCAGGAGGAGCAAATTATGAGCCACAGGGCCCCAAACAGATCAAACAGATGTGAAGACATTTTTAAAAAGAAGAAACAAATCCTTTAATTGCAACAGAACAGACATTTGGTCAGTGTCACAGCTCATTCTGTGAAAGATGTTAGAGAGGCCTCAGAGGCTGTTATTCTTTTAAAGTTACATTTAAATTCAGTCACCAAAGATATATATTCCACTATCTGGACTGGTATAATATTTACACTCAGGGATGAGAAATATAGAAACTCTGCCTCTTCAGATGGAGAGAGTCTTTCCTTCAGTTTGCATACGCATCACTACATAAACCATCATTACACTGCTTTCAGAGCAACACTACTGCTGTGTGATAGCTTGTCAGAGCTGCTGCCTCCCTCACCATATAAACTGGACTACTTGGAGCAACAAGCCTGTAAAGCAGTGTCTGAACATGGCCTTATTCACACCAAATGGGTAATGATTCACCTACTCTTAGTAGCAATTGTAATTACTGTAATTTAGTAGTAACAACTCAGTACTACCAGACCTAAATAACATAATTGAATTAACACGGCTCAGACTGAGTATCAGCAATTCCTGAGCATCGTAAGCTTCCAACAGCAGGACTGTTGGTAGTGTTGTTTAAGTTGGCTGTTGTTATAATTGCATTTTCTGAAATAACATTTTGGTTCTGTAAAGCAGGTCCTCAGAAAACTTTGGATACTGCTACAGAGGAGAGGGAGGACTACTGAGGGCTGTACTACAAAGCAAGGTAACCGGCTTATCAGGGTAAGTTCAGGAGTGACTTCCTGATATCGGGGGTAACTTCCTGATTAACCCGTACTACGAAGGTGGATGGATTTTACTCGAGGTGTGTTGTCATGGCAATTTACGCTGCGTCTCTAAACTGCTCGGAGCAGTTTATGTTCATGGTTAACTCAAGGTTACTCTGTGTAAGCTCCGCCCCTCCGCTACAATTGGTCAAGAAAAATGATTTGACATTTGGAAGAGCCAGTTGATATCGGCGCACGGGTTATGAGCAGCTCAGTCCGCAGGGCGACGGTGTTTAGAGACCGGAGCTCACCCCGATGATGTTCTCTATGAAAGATATGGATTTCAGTGTCTCTGTCAGCTTCTGGGTCCAGACGTCTCCGCAGCCAGAGGCCGGAGTAAAGCCTCACTGTTGGACACACAGTGTATAAGGCTAGACTACACAACACATCTGTCCTCAGTGTTAATGATCAGGACGATTAAAACACACCTTGATAGAATATTTGTATATTTCCTCCTGACTTGTTGCAGCTGAAACGACTGTTAGATAGAAGTTATTGTTAACAGCAGCTTTACATTCATGCAGGTCGGTCTACAGCCGAGGAGCTTTAGGAGCAGATCTTCATTCATTAACACAGAGGAACGGCTCAGTTTCACAGATGGAGCCATGTGGAGGCTGGAACTGAATTATCCTCATTGCTTTCACATATTCAGATTATTTAGATTTAGACAAATAAAATAAGAGTCCACAAGACAAATAGACACAAGAACAGTGAACTAATGAATTTACTGTGTCTGCAGTCAACAAGCCTCCCTGACTCTGTTTCTTTACGTTTCTTTAAACTCTTCATATCCTGACATTATCAAAGTGCTTTCTTCCGGTGAAAATCACGGAGCACGAATCATCAAACAGAAACTCTGTCTGCGCTGCTGAACACGCCTCTTTTACACGGATGTGCACAGACTCAGATTAAGTTAACACGGACTCAACAAACCAACATCTCAATCACCGTCATAGTACTGATTAACTCCAGCTGAGACAATCAGAGTTTGTCAACCCCGACTTGCCTTGGTAACCCCGAGTTAAATCGGAGTAGGTTAAACTCGCTTCGTAGTACAGCCCACAGGACTGCAACTTCCACTACAACAATGATCCAGATGTGATGAAGTCTACAGTGTGTGGCTGAAAATTACTAGTCCAATCTTCAGTGGTGCTGGTTGGTGCTTGGTTTACTATGGTTCCAGTGTGCTCCATCCATAAAACATTGTGATAGTAAATGTCACAGATTGTGCCAAGAATTGCTTGTGTTGTTATTTTAGACAGAAGATGCAATACACCAAAATCTGCACTGAAGTAAATCACAGATAATTCTGTGAAGTAAAAATGATCTTTTAAGAAATGTGTTCAATTCTGCAGCTCCATTATGTATGAATTGTTTATTTTTTATCTGTTTCAGCCTAACAGCCATTTTCAAGATAAAGAGTAAAACACAAGATCAAGGCTTTATACAAATCACAGAAACACATTATAACCCTCATGAATGTTTTTTTTTTCTTCTCCAGCATAAGCATCAGATCTCATGGAGTCTCTGACAAAGAGATACTTCAGGTCACAAAAACTCTGTGACCTGCCTCGTCCTCCACTGAAACTTCCCCCCCCTTTCCTGATCCTGTGCAGCATTCACAAGTTAACACAGGACATTAGTGTGTATTTTAATGGAGAGCCAGATGCTGCTGATTAAAACATTTATCAAAATATTGAGGATTGTACAGTTTTAGTTGGAAGTATTTCTTTATTTCTTTAGTATTTCGAGTGTTTTCAGGGGTCAACTAGTATTTGTTTCCTTTTGACCATAAACATTTGGTACATCTGCATACTGTACATATTTTATAAGGTTCCAATCTTGTGTTTTGTTGGTGAGGGGTTCACTCTTAGTTTAGCAGATGTGCCTTATTGTCTTAACTGCAATTCATAAATAGTTTATATTAATATAGGATCTGTTTGTTATTAGACTTATTGCTGCAGCATGCAGGCCTAACCATTAATGCAGTGTCTGTTCAATATATATATATATGATCTTTATGGCACTTTGTAAATACCCCGTTCTTCAGGAAACACAGCAACTGATGATAAGTGCTTTGTAATGTGCCTACCCAGAATGCCATAGGCCCAGCAGACAACCTGCCTACGAGCTGGAAAGTAGCACAGCCTTGGGATAGGGACAAAATATCCACAGCTAAGCCTGGTAATCTTTTTTATTAACATCATCAAACAGTGTGATAAAAGTACTTATTAAGAAAATATGGACAACTTGTAATCAAAAACTTGTAAAGCAATGATTTCTGGGTTAACATACCTGCTGAACACTCTGCATCAGTGTGTACTTTATTACTTTGGTCCACAAGGCTTTTATTCTAATTAACTAATAAGAAAATCATACAGTTCATCAGCGCTCTCTCTTTCCCTCTCTCTCCACATGAGGTAATGTTAGAGCACCATAAAACATACTGTGGATTTATAATATGCAGCACAAGGTACGACTGATACAATCTGATACATGACTTTCTGTTCTAAGTAGGTATCAATACCTCTGCCAGTATTAGATCACCACCACTAGTTTTATTATGGCCTAATAAGTGATAGGAAACTTCACAGTGTTGTGATGTGAACACGGTGTTAGAGAAGCACGCTGTCATGAGAGAGACAGGATTCTTCCATTTAACATGAAGGCTTTGCCTCTTACAATAATTACGTCTGTATTCTAAACTCCTGGCTCACTCTCCATCTCTTTCAGTGTCTTATTTTATGGTGAACTGGCAGGCCATTAAAGTCATATTGAAAATGAGTAGATTGGCTTAGTAGCAATCTTATTAAAACCTCTTCATCCTAATTCAGTAATGTGCTTAAGGCTCGTGAGCTGTCCATTGAGTTAAACTGTGCTGCCAATCATCACTATCATATGAAAGCATGACTGACACACACACACACACACTTATAACTGTCATCTGTCCACTCATCAGAAACCATGACCAACCACACACACACACACGTACAGACTGAGGCTGAACACACACGCGAGCATGCTGATTTTAATAAGGCAGGATGTTGTATCAAAGAGAGAGAGAACTGTTTAACATAACAACAGCAACATAATGAAAAGCACTGAGTTTCCACCAGCACAACATTAACCCCGACCAGCAGGAGGGCTGCTGTTCTGTCGCTGACCTCTTACCTCTCGAGGAGCAATATGTATTCATATTACAGCAAATAAAAGTATGGCTTTAATCTTCATCTTACAAGAAGAAAACTAAAATTTCAGAGAAGAAGGATAAAAACAAAGACGTCGCAAAGGTCCCTAAAAGGATTTGATAATGGACTAAAGCATTGTGCTGAAACCTTGTTTGTTTCATCACCACTTTTTAGCCCAGCACCGGTGAGATCTACAGTCCAGTGGAAAAATTCCAACCCATTGTGTTTGAGCTGAAGACATTACAGGTATTTCTCTCTTTCTCTCTCTCTGCGCACCAAACACATTGAATTAGATAATGAGTTCCATATTAGCCTTGTGTTGAACAAGTTAAATAATGGTCAGTTATAAAGATGCAGATGTTTAGAATCCAAGCAGTTTGTGTGGCAAAATAAGTTATTTGGAGCATCACTGTCTCCTATAAATTAGATTCCTATGCAACTAATTCTTAACTTTTATCAACAACCTTTTAGCTGCTAAAAGCACACTACAAGGGACCCCTTTCATTTTAGCCACTTGTATCCAAGAGGACTGTATTTTACCATGCTCTCTAACGCAACATAACAACATATCAGTTTTAGGCCTTTTACAATCACAACTATTTGATTACAAATTATTTAAAAATGTTAAATGGCCTGTTACAATGTTAGCAAAGTAGTTAGTAGGTAAATAATGAGGTCAAATGTCATAGAGAGACCTTTCCAGGAAAAACAACAGAATCAAATGTAGCAGCAAATATCCAAGAGCAAGATGTTATTACGCTCAACTGACCAAGTAACCAAAGGCGATAGGAAATATGATCTTTGTGTACAAAACATCAGATTTGGAAATAAGAGACCACTCTCAATGACAGTCAGCGGTTTCTTTTAACCATGGTAATGCTTGTTTCCTAACTTTAACCGTGCAGATATTTTAACCTGAACCAAATCAAACCTTAACCAAAATGTTGTGGTTCTGGCAAAAGGGCTGTCAGATCAGATGCTTCGATGTGCTGTTCTGGAGGGTAATTACACACTATGTATTTTGTCTTGTAATTTGGCATAGAAACTCCTGACAAAATTTTTCAATTGAGGAGTCCAAAAGAAATGTGAAATTGAAGAAATTGCAAATTCAGTTTACAGATGAGATGCAGTGTTACTCTTCTTGCTGTATACTCACCAAACTGCCCCCTGTATATCTGTTTATGCAATGTGTATCTGTGAGCCAAAAGCACTGTGTAATGTATGCGAGAGAAGCCTATGAAACACATCAACGTGACTTGCAACATGCATATATTGAGTGACTGGGTGTGTGTGTGTGTGTGTGTTTGTGACCCCCAGCCCAATATTTAGCTCAGCCCTACCAATCATCCAGTGTCTCATGGGTGTCAACACACACGCACACACACACGCACGCGCACACACACACACACACACACACACAATCTTTACTTATGTCGCTTTTGGGGAATTTACATGGACTTACATTCATTTCCTGGAGACTAACCTGAAGGACTACCTGACCTTAACCTCACCTTAACCTTAACCTAACAATAACCTTAACTGTTGACCTAAAAATAACCTTTTCCAAATTGAAACCCACTTTTAACCCCACAATAACCTTAAATCAACTGGTTTTCCAAATTTATAACCCCAATTTGGTCCCCAGTTGCACACACACACACAGTGAAAGATAGGTGGTCTTGAGTCTCCTTTATATCTTCCTTCCATCTATGCATGGACACAGTGCAGGGAGTGTGTTCCTAGGTGTATGGACTATATCAGTGAGCCACTGAATCACAACAGCAGCCTGAATGGTTAAAACAGCCTTTGGTACATTGGCCCACTGGCCAAATTACTCACTGCATGAAGAAAACAGCGGCTTCCATTTCCTTCTGTTTCATGTCCTTATACTACTAATGTTTGGCATCAGATTTGTGTCAGTATAATCAAACAAAACCTCTGAGATATGAAAACAAAAATATGAATTTGAGAGAGAATAGTCCTGCATGTCATGCACTGGTCAGGTGGCTGCAACCAACCAGCAGCCAGAGCAGACAGGGGGAATAAAAAGAAATAAATAAAGAAATTATTTAGCAACAGGTTCTGAAATGACTGTGGCAGGCACTTTATATGTGCACTTAATATATGTACTAAATGAAGAAACATTTAGAAAATGTAGACACAATTTAGTGGAATGAATGTTTTTCATTACAGTTACACAAGAAATATTTCATGCATAGTAAATTCATTGTTGGAATTCGATTTGAAGCTGGAATTTGGTGTGCAAAATGTGACAAATGAAAAATGACACATGCTCCTCTGACTGGATTTTTAAAGGCTGATATAATAATGATAGTTTGGAGCAGGAAAAAGCCAACAATTGATTAATCAGCCGAAATCCCCCTTGCAAGAAAACAGTGTGTGTGTGTGTGTGTGTGTGTGTGTGTGTGTGTGTGTGTGTGTGTGTGTGTGTGGAGTGAGGGGAGGTGGACGGACACAGCCAGACGGCCAGATCTCAGCAGGACTACCAGCAGGCTGTCATCTTCCTTCCAACCTCCCAGACTGAAGCGCCAAGAAAAGAGAAGAAATGAGCAACCTTTGACTTTATTAGAAACTGAATAACTGCTGACCTGAACATCTACGGTAAAAAATACCTAAATACATATTAAATCCATCAGTCACTATCTGCCAACACTGATAGTCTGAAAAAGGTCTTATTGGGGCTGATGATTCTACCTCTAGACTGTACACTGTATGTTTTCTGACACTATTGTTATTCACTATTATTTCCAGCCTAAACCTTGGGTTATCACAATTTGATGAGAATTTGTAAACCACACATTTTTTTTTTTTGGTTGCCATTTGGGGTACATTGTGGATGATATTTTAAAAACCAATGGCAGGAAGCTCCAAAATGTTATTTTCCTGTCATTTCCCGAGCAGGGTATTTCACTCCCCTGAGAGTCTGAGTGTAAACAGACTCCAAGTTGGCTGTGCACATTATCATCATGGGATGACCCAAGGTTTAAGCTGACACAAAGTAATAGTGAAAGAGAGACTTGATCCTGGCTCATTACTGACAGTGGTTCAAAGAAAGTGCTTATTTCAGGTTCTGCTGTAACTGATGGATTTGATTGTGGACACTGACAACAATGAAGCTACCACCTCCACTTCCTCGTACACAAAGCATGTATTGGCCCATGTTTTCCAACCCCTGGTCACCATGTCCCTGTGTAATTTCAGCAGTCATCATGCATTGTGCTGGTGTGGGGCCGGGGGATCAGCCAATAGTGCTGCTGTGCTACAGCTTCTGAATTGTACAAACCAAAAAACTATTTTAAAGTCGGTAGCTTGGACAAACCAGCACACAAACTACATCACACTTATTATTAAAAAAGTAAAAGACCAAAAGTTTTTTTTGGTTCAGGGAGTTTTTCTTTTTTTCCCCTCACATTTGTATTATTCTTTGATATATAAGAAGTTTTCTTTGATTATATTGACACAAATCTGATTCCATACTAATGGAGATTCAGAAGCTCATGACAGGCTGTAAAAAGGGATTTGACAAGCACCCATGCCACAACATTCACAGCAGTAGAGTCAAATTACATTTAATGTATTCTGTATTTGAATGGTATATGCTGCGTGTGCATGAATTAAATAAGAGAAGGAGGGGGAAGGAAAGAAAGCATTAATTAATTGCCTTTTTTTCAATTTACCTTTTTTAATGAAGCATTATTAGATTTTCTTGGAGTGAAATTAAATTGAGACCCAGTTTTCCCATATTCAGAACCCTACTGGGTAATAACACCAGGGGAATAATGATCATTATTTGACTGTCTCACAAGTTCTCTCCTGCTTTCTGCCTGTGGTTTCTCTCTGCTTGCTCTTATATCCGTATTTTATATGGGGAGAACATTAATATTTGCAGAAGCTGTGTTTATGAGCAAAATGTGCTTAATTTGTTTTTATTTTTAATACCATCCAAATCTAAAACCTTACCCACAGACAATGATCTGCTTAAAATGTCAAAGGTGTAAAATATATCGATTCATGCCTGTTTGCAGTTGCTGATAGGCACTTAATGTCAGGAACTTATAAATGCCAAAAAAGTGCAAAAGCAAGTTGCCATTAGTGGTGACCTTTCGCCAAAATGATTTGAACAGACAACAAATATTAAGTTATTATTTTGGAAAAGTTTTACATTCTTCAACTGCAAGTTATACAGTGTCTGACATATGGCCATATTGTCGCAATTGCCTTGTGATCCGAGCAGTGGATCCTGAGAGCAGAGCGGTGCTGTAGAAACATGCGGAGCCCATAACTTAGAGGTCAATGGATCAAAACCATCGTCTGCTATTTGGTGACTGAAATGTTTGTACTGTTTCACTTTGATTTCAATGACACTCTTTAAGTCATTCTGCCTATTCTCCTTCATTCTGTCTTCATTATGACTGCAAAGTTTTTCTCAGGTAAAGATTCGACAGAACCTTGAACACAGCAGCCAGAGCTGAACCCCCTCTGGTAAGGCGCTGGATTTAAGCTTGGAGCTGCGTTTCATTAGTCGTTCAAAATGCCCTCGTTGATTTCCCCTCGGCACTTGCCCTCAGGAGGAATCCCAGCTGCCATGACAAGTGTTATTGCTCCAGAGAACTCAAGAGACCTGCACCCTTGTCCTCATCGATGGTCACTCAACGCTGCAGATCAACCTCCCTGCCGTTTCTCGTCATTTCACCTATGACTTCAACCAGCAGCTGATTTACAGTATTTAAAACAGATGTTGGCAATTGGAACAAACAGAATTAATGTCTGAGCAAACAAAATGCAAGTGATAATGAGAGCAATTATTTTTTGGCATGCTATTGAATTTACATTATGCAATTATTTCACTAGAATGTTACAAAAATGTTATCCTATTATTTGCATTTAGAACTACCTATAGTAATGTTCGTAATTGTAATGTTCATTCAAAAGGCAAAGGTGGTTGGACTGTGCCTTCATGGGCTTTCATTGCAAAGTCAGTTGGTGACTGATGCTGCAAACTGTTGGATCAAAAATGGAGCGGTAACATGTTTTTGTGATTCTGAGCTACATATCAGTGGTGGCCAAAGGTGAATATTTAAGTTTTCATGATTTAGAAAATCTTCTTGTCCAAGCAGAGACAAGTGCAAAACCACTGCTACTGTTGCATAAAGAGGCCTGATAGGAACAATGGAGAGAAGAGAAAAGTTCGACAGCTCTCAAAGTTGATGGGTTAAATGATTGCACAGACAATCATTTCAGTGGAGTGGGCTTGTGAAGGGAGAAGACAATGTCTGTCTGAGTCGACTGAGCTTAACAACAAAGACATTCAAGAGCGAAAGAACAGGTTTTAAGTTGAAAAGGGAGACAAAGGAAAGTCATGAGCTTACTTAGGTTTTCTGTCAGATTGTCTTTTTCTGTAGTTTAACATGCAGAAAATTACATTGTTATTTCAGTTAGAACCTTGTTGTTCCTTTAAATAGGCGACAAGATATCAGGGTTCCATTAGAGAGAGAAAGCAGTAGGTGCCATTCCTCAGTGTGCAGCCGGCTTCATTATGGTACTTTACAAAGGTGATTTCTCACAAAAGCCAGTTCCTCGGGGTGGGTATTATCCTGATTTCATGAGATCAGACTTTAATCAAGGCTGGCTTCTTACGATGAGTATTACATTGAGAATTTCCACTAGTGGTACCAAAAGACCAAAGAGGCCCTCATCGCTCCTGTTAAGAGTTTGTTTTATTTATTTTTTTGTATTATTTTATAAAATGGCTATAAAAACAAAAGCGTACAAATGTGAGGAAATATGTTATGGAGTGGTAACTCAGTTAGACTCTCCACTGGGAGGGCTTTGTGCAAAAAGTGCAAGGGACAATAGAGTGACTAAAAGTGGATGATACAATGGAAGGGAGACGCTTGTCAATAATGGACTCAGTCTCCAGGTTCACAAAATGCATTTGATCCTGTTTTTTGGCATGTTGACTGAAAACCGGAGACAAAAGTGTAGAAAGGAAGAGAGAATGCCAGAAAGAAAGGGTTCAGTCGCTGCAGAAACAATCTAATTGGATTCTACAAAAAAAATGACAAAATGTTCAGTTTAGCAGCAGAAGCGTTTTGTTCAGTGAACAAAGGCTGATTTAATGACTCCACAAGGATTATAGGGAATGCTGTGATGAACTTGCTGACTAATATCGGCCTTTGAATAAGCTACTATAGATATTTTGGAGAGCAAACTTGGAACATGCACTGATTAATGTGAAATATGCAAAAGCATAATCCAAGTACTTACTGCCTAAAACTAAATGCACATTAGCATAAGACAGCACTGTCTGTTTCTTTGGATGGGAGTTGGTAACATGCAGTAGCTGCTATTAGATTTATACGAAATACCCATAATGCTATGTGATATAAATGAGGTGGAAATGTGCCAGCCACAGAAATATACATTGTCATGTTACTACTTCTGTATTATCATCAGAAAAGTTGCACTATTTGCTGAAGTAAAGCACAGTCGACTGAGACACTAAATTGTATTTGTACTGAACGGTTTCTGCACAGCAAGGGAATTTAAAATAACTGATGCTTTGTGGTCCAGATCATTGGATGTAAGTTCAAAAAGAAGCACAAAAACTCACTGGGCCAGATGGCAAAATTGTTATCTTTAGTAAAGAGCAATACGAAAAGAGAGGAAAAACTAGAGAAAGGATTTAAAACAGATTGGCTGCATCAGTGAGGTTCATCCAGCATGCAACATTGCTCCAAATCAAATTGTTCAAAGAAAGAAAAGCAGAGCAATAAGTTACCAGACAGGAGGTAAACACACACATACACACACATGCAAACCCTCAAAGATAGATAGCCCCAGTGCTCCCTTGTGTATTTTAGAAACAACAGAGCGGAGTGAGCATCCACAGGGCCAGATGGCAATAAAAGCAACATCATTATTCAGACCATTACCTCAGCTAATTGAGGCACTACACACACCACACACACACACATCACATATGCATACACACCTGCACGTAACTTCATCACCTCAGCACGACTCTATCACACACCTGCACACATATGCATACATAATGTATATTATGTGCATCTGTATTTGCAGATGTGCTGCCTATGGATTTTTAATATACAAATCATAAAGATGCATATTCATGTATGGATGTTCCATCGGATGTACACTTCTACATTCACACACACACCATCACCTTCCCTGCTGTGTACGCTACTGCATCAGGTCCTCTGAAAAAAAAGGTGTATTTCAAAATATATTAAATATATTGTAAGGCTGTCACTCCACCATTGGTCTGGTTTTAGATGGATTTTGGACATCCAGAATGAGCCATAAGTGCATTTCCTCCCTAAATGACATAAATATGTGACAGTTGAGACAAAAATGAATAATGCCAGCACTTCCTGACCTTCCACCGTCATAATTCCTGACAAATTATATGCTCCATGATTGTAATAATCCGTAATCAAATGAGGAATTATCAGTCATCGAGCTACACATACATAGAATTTGTGGAGAAAAAAAAAAAAAAAATCTAATTTCCTCACACTTGGTTTTATTTGCCACTGCTGTGAAAATCAATGCATGCATGTATTGCCCTGACTAATTTCTCAGTGGAAGTGGTAAAAGTGTCTGTTTTCACAGAACCCTCATTGAAAACTTGAATCATGTCCCCACCGGGTGCGTCTTCTTCCTTAAAGGGCAGCACCAACACATTTTAACACTCTCGATTACGACAGGGCAGGGGAAGAATTTACAAGCTGCAGGGATTCAACATGGAAAGACTCTGATTGTGTTCTGGGAAACACGGCTCTGGGGAAACATTAAGAACGTGGTGCTGAACTCAGTGAACTCTCGAAAATGCGATGCTTGTATTTTACTCTCTGCATGTTTAAGTGATTTTGGCTTTCCATTTTGAATTTTGTTTTTGCTGAAGCTGTTTCTTCGGGGCTCATTCTTGAGCGATATGCTGGCTTTCTCGTTGGCATTTTTGCGAACAGCTTGGCATCAGGAACCGACTCATGTCACGCCACGCCATGTGCAGAGCTCGTGATGTGGGCACTGCACTAATGATTTTCCACAGGACAACACAGCGGGGTAAAGTTTACCTTGATGATGGACTAGGTGGTAGGTGTTGGAGGTATGATGGTTCGCAGTAGCTCTACCTCTAACAGCTGCCATTCTGCCTTCATATGACAGTGATGGTATAAATACGGACAGGAAATGTGGGGGGAGAGAGAAAGTATGACGGGGTCAAACATGTGTTTACCACCGGGATGCCAGGAAAGCAGCAGGAAATGTCCAAGTTGCATTTATAGCCACTTAATAGAGAATATACAGTTCTGATATGGCTGCAGGAAGGAAATCAGTATATGGTGAGACTGCTTTCAGATTCAAGTAAGAACAAGAATATAGAAACTCCAACCACAGGGATTCATTTACACGCTGCAAAAGTGCTGACAGGTGAACACTCATTATCCTGTGTGTTGGGCCGTGTGTTGTTTTTCTTCTTCTTTTAGTTACCTACACACTTGTTTTGCCAGTCTGTCTAGAGCAAGCCCGGTCTTGGCTGAGGGAGGAAAGGGGAGGATGTGGAAGGTCGTCAAAATGACCGGTCAGTGCAGTCGTCTCCTGCTGTAGAGCTGCAGAAGCTGCTACTGGAACAGGCTCTCTGAACAGGAGGACACCAGTTACTCTATTAGTATAGATGACACAGAAGTGATGTGTGTGAACGGACATATTGGACATTCACATTATTAGAACAAATATTTTCCAGGTTGAAATGCATGCATATTCCCTAGGCTCTATTTACATGTTGAAGATGCAAGAAAAGTGATTCCTCAGTGAATTCACCTGCCATATTATGTTAAGATAAGACGAGATAAGATAATATATTCCTTTATTAGTCCCACAACAGGGAAATTTGCAATGTTACAATGCAATGTTAATAAGTGAGTAGGAGGTAAAGGGAAAATTGAATTTGAAAAGTGAGTAAATTTAGACAACGTGCAAATGTGGGTTCCTACTTAATATCACAAGGATTTAAGATTTGAAAAATATGTTTTGTACACAATATGTAGGCATCCATCAGGGTCAGGAAAGGACACAACATTTCTATTACGAAAATGATTTTTAATGGTAGTCGCTGAAGCTTCTTAAAAAGGCGAGGCATTGCAGAGGGACATTTGGGCAGTCGGCGGAGCCAGTCAGGCGTCAGCTAAATATATGTGTCTGAAACCATTCTGTCTAAATAACTGACAGCACTGAATGAAAGCTTTTCCACAAAATCACAAGTCTGAGTTGCATTTAAATCGCTTCGTCTTGGAAGCAAACACTGACCTTGGGACAGTACAAAAGTTCCAAAATCAAGTTTTCACCTTGTTTTACTACCCAATATCATATATATTGTGTTTTTTAAATTCTAGCATTAAGAATAAAGTATTTTATAGAAGTCAAACAAACTCTCAGAAGACAATAAACAAGGTAAGGATAAGAATTTTGGATGCTGGGTTTTCTCCCCTGTGATGCGCACAGCTCTACTTCAAACTTCCATGTTTTATGCATGAGAGTCTGGATAACAAACAAGAACTGTAGTGGGAAAAAAAAATCCTCACTCAAAAGAAAGAAAGAGAGAATGAGAGGAGATGGAAGAATCCTACAAGTTGGCAGGAATCGACACGAGCGAGCTTCCCGGACTGACAGCGTGAGAGAGCCTCTTCCCAACAGAGCCGTGTTCAGAAAGGATCCCTAGAAAGACAGCAGACTCGATTCACGCTCCTATCTCTCCGTCTCCTCCCACCCATCTCTCACTCCTCCTCTCTGTCTCCTCCACATCTCCCATCCTGCTTTGCTCCCCGTTAGGAGCAAACGTGTCGATGCGCCAATAATACCTGATTGCAATTTGTAAACAATGCTAAGTATTCCTGTCGGAGAAATAAATGTAATAACTAAGCCATCTAATCTGCCAAGAAAAAGCTGACTGAGTGCTGAACAAGAGGGAAGGAATCAGACAAACACATATTATGAGTTTTCTAATTACTCGATTGCTTCACTAAAGTATGTTATATGAATTTCTCATCCCCTGTCACGCGGCATGCCAGATCAAAACATCTGTATCACTGTTGTTCATTGTAAACACTTCTGCATACAACACATGGAGCATCTTTGAGAAAGGTCACATCAAATTCTGTGGCTCTGAACACTGCCTGGTGCAGAACATACATTTCTAAGGATGTGGATGGGCACAAATAACAAGATTATAATGCCATGTGGTGAGAATCTATAAAAAGTAACCAACACTTCTACATATAGAAAGTGAGTCCTTACGTGGCACTTACACATTGTAGCAAGCCTGATTTTACTGCAGTTCACTCAGCTTGAGCTCTATTGATGTCACACAAAACCTTAAATTTTCTTTCCAAACTCCTGTGGTAGACAATTATTGGGTAGAAACACTTGACCTTTTCCATTTTCTCATTTCAAGCTGTAAAGGGAATGTGCAATTATCCTTGAAGTTATTTCTCCTTTCTCGTCTGAACAGAACACCTCGTCATTGAAGCAGGCTTCAGTTTTTTCACCAGTTTTATAGGAAATGACTTCAAAACGCTTAATGTTTTGGACAAATTGCCAACTTCAACATGATTAATGCTCCTTTCTATAGTTTGTGAAATAAGGTTTATGTAACACAACAATTATTAATTTGCCTGCATTTCCCAAGAGTTTAGCTCTTCCTGCCGCAGGTCACAAAGGGGACTAATGGTTCGTGCACATGTCAAAGTGTAATAATTCCTATTTAAAGTACACTTAAGACCTTCTTCAGTGCCTCTATAATTAGTGCTCAGCACGCAGGTTACATATTCATATGATATTAAAGTGATTTCATGCTTTAAGTGTGACAAATTGTGACAATTTCCCCATTCGCCCACATATGCCCACACACACACACAAAACACACACACACACACACACACACACACACACACACACACACTAAACACACCCATCGAGTTGGTTTAATTCCAAAAGGTACAAATCAGAATGAACGCATGTTTATGAATAATTTAAGAATTTTACATAAGAGCCTTAGTCTCTAAGTGGATTGGATTGGTGTGTACTATACGGGTGTATATGTGTGTGTGTGTGGGGGGGGGTGCTCCTTGGTTGGAATACATCTCTATCAGTGTTTAGCCCCATAACAAATGGGATTTGGCAAATCTGAAGGTCAAATCGAATAGCAAACAGTGCCTCTCAGCCCCGGCCCCTTCTCCTATGAATCCTTAACAAGCCACTCAGGGTACAACAACCAAGCCCAGTTTTTGGAAGGCAGCCTGTTTCTCAGCTTGTGGCATCTCTCTAATAACGCAATCTATTCACCATTATAAATAATGTAGGCAGAAGACTTATGATTGCATTGTAGTTTTGCAGCATCGACCTGCTTCCAAGGCCGTTGCTCAGCTGAGTAAAAAGGAGATAATATTGAATATTTTCACAGGGATAACATTTAATATCTCTGCCATTGTCCTGCAGGAGGGGCTTTTGTCTGACAGCCACCTTTGCAGATTTAGGGTAATAATGGCTTGTCTTGTCATGCTCATGTATTTTTTGAAACTTTACAATGTTTTATCAGTGGACTGGGTTCTTTCCAGGATCGTCAAACATATTTTGTGGGCAACAATACTTGCATTCAGTGGACAGATGGCAGAACATAAAACGATAATGGGACCAGAAACACGGCCAAAGTTTTCTGTCAAATTCTAGCTTGTGGTGTGACATATCTCACAGTGCTGCTTTAGCAAGTTAGCAAGGCCTCTTACTGCTAATAGGGATTCACAGTACAAGATTTTGGCAGTTCTGACTTGACACTGCGACTTATTACCATCTAATATCAAATCACGCTTCAGAATCATGATATAAAGGGTCAGTTCACCTAAATTAAAAAAAAAAATCTTTGTAATGAACAGCAGTCTGAAAAGTTCTCAGAATAGTGAAAAGTTTAAACATTGAGAGTTCCATGACAACTGAGTGCAGTCCACCTGCTGATGAAGACCACCTATGTAATATGGTTGATAAAAGTAAAGAAAGTATTGTTCTTTTTTTCCAGCTGCTGTTTCTAAGATCAAGAGTGAAAGATCAAGCTCAACATTTAACAAGATTGAAAAGCGCAAAAAGGGCTCAGAAAGAAAAGTTTGTGGGCAAAGCAAAGTTTGCAGATATCTGTTCCATGACACCTGAGTTGAGCCCACCTGCTGCTGAAGCCTGTTTTGAGACCTGTTCGCCAGCTGCCATCCTAAATATTTTCACATGGCCTTGGAGGTATATTTGCTTTTATTTGGTTACGTTTTGAGATTTTGGATCTACTTTTTAAAGAATGCTTTCTAAAGAAATAGTGTGCACAGCACCTAACAGCAGACAGACACAGTTAAGAGTCTAGCTGGGGAACATTGTGGAGCATTTAGTATTTAAGGAGTGGGTAGAGACCTAAAACAGAGCTGAAAGAGAGTCAATATTGGACATTAGATCCACTGAAACATGACTCTACATATCAATTTTAAAGGGGCTGACACGTCAATTTCTACCACCCCCAAGTGGACAAAAGGTCAATTATTGCAGCTTTAATTAAGTACCTATTTTATTCCAAACCAAGATATTTCTCTTAAATTAACAAGTTAATTTTGTGCCCAAGTTTTGGATGGCACAGACAAATGATGTCGTTCTGCTGATGTGTCTTTCCAGAGGGCTTGGACACAACATGTGATGACATTTAATTTGTTTATCAATGAACACTGTTGTGGAAAATACAGATAAACCGTAAAACTTGTATCCATGGTGACTCTGTCGTCATTGTAAACCATAGAAGCAGGGTGGCGTGACTTGTTCAGATGAGCCTTACAAACTTGTTGCACAAACCTTACATTGAACCTGACAACCTGGGAGAAAAGAGAGAGAGAGAAAAAGAACATGTTTTCTATCTTTTTTCCATCACACACAATCAGTCCAAGGACACGTGGCTATTCACATCTGTTACGCAACCGCAGCGGCTGTGACCCTTGTTTGTAAGGTTGATCGTTTTCCATTCTTGTGCTCCGTTTAAGTGGCTCTGACTAAGAGTGACAGCTAAATGGCTGCGATTTAGAAATTGTAACTCTAATGCTGCAAGGTCTCTGCTGTTAGAACGCTCTGCTACGACACTGCAAACCTTTGCAAACAGCACCAATCGTCTCTGGCTTACTAACTTCATCATTTGGTAAATTCAGTGATTAAATATCTTCTGATGCTAATTCAAAACAAGGTTTGTACCGTGCCATATCATGATTGAATCAAAATCTCAGCCTTGTTTGGGTTTATGTTGTATCTGGCCACCTGCTGCACATCATCTTCTGTGAAATGCTCGCTGGCAATAACTCTCTCATATTTATTCAGCAGCAAACAACAACAGAGTAAAAGAAAAAGCAGGAAGAATATTTTCTATTTTCTGTCTGGATAGAGAAAGATGATGCTGTATATACCCCCTAACAGGCGTAGCTCGAGAGGAAGCATGTGCGGAAAGCAGGTGAAGTAATGATGTTATGGGGAACTGGTCAATGATTCTGCCTAAATGCTGTCAACACTGTATATAACAGAGCCCGGCCTGGCCGTGGATTACTGCTGAGAGCTTTCAAGGACAGATGCAGGAAAGATAAAAGTGGTACAAGTGTGAATAAGAAACAATGAGACTTATATGAGGATCACATATTTTTTTCTATTTGTAGACTTAAAATAGTTTAATAGCAATGCACAGCTGCAAAGCCCTCTCAACTTGTAAATCTATCTTTAAACATAAAGTGAATTATTGCTCAATTTTCTACCTGTTCTTGTTTGTTCTCATCGTCAATTTCAATGTAATTACAACTAAATTGTCTCGACTAACGCTTCTGTTTGGTCTATTTATACTCTCTGCAGCTGCACACTCCGTGTCCCCATGAGGATATCTAAGGTTCATCTAAAGTATAGTCTTTATCCTTCATCCTTCAATCCCTCCAGCACTCGGTCCTTATTTTTATAAACCCCTTTCCTCCGAGCAGACGCAGAAGGATGAAATGTGTTATGGAATGCTCCTGAGACAAGGCTGAGGCAGGAAGGACAAGAGAAAAGCAGGGAGAGGGACAAAGGTGATTGGACAATAGAGGGGAATGGAAAACTGGGAGACAGGAGGACAATGACGTGTCACTCAGCTGGAGCAAAGTTTCCGCAGCTGCTGACAGTCTTGAATATGGTCTTAAAGTATCAAGCAATGCATCACACTACTTGTATTTTTTTTGTACCCTGAAAAATGAATAATTTTGATTAGCCAGTAAGCATCTGTTAGAGGACTAGTTCATTTTCTTGCTGAGAGTTAAAGAAGAAGATTGATGCAGCGCTTGTTTGTTAACCATTGAGCTACAGCTGGAAGAAGACGAGTGGAAGCAGGGTGGAACCAGCTAGCCTGGGTAACTCCAGTCCCATTACAGACATCCAGAAATCCATTACCAAGTTGTATACATTTGTTTAATCAATACACAAAGATAAATCTAAGACTTCGTTATAACTATTTCTTGATGCCCAGCACAACAAAGCACTGGTTGACAGTCAACTTGCTCAATCTCCCACAGTGACTCCCAGCCTATAAAACCATATTTTTTTAATCTTACATGTTTGTGTATAAATAAAACAAATGAGAATTTATGTTAATATTTTACAGATTTACATGTGCTATTAAGCAGATTGTTGAACTTTGAACACAAACAGACAAACTCAGTCTTCATGGTAAAATAAGCCGATTGCTTCCTGACCCTATCTCCAGATTAATGCGCAGACATGAGAGTGGTGTCCGGCTTCTCACCTAAACGTTGGCAAGAGAGCAAATAAGCATATTTCCCAAAACCTGAACTCACCCTTTAAACTGTATATCAGAACACCTCAAACGCCTAAATCAGTGCTCTGTCAATGACACACTGCAAGTATCACAGCAACAATACGGATACTTTAAGCCAAACTAACTTCTAGTTGAGTCAGAGACACTCAACACATTTAGTTGGTTTTTTTTATTGCAAGACAAAAAAACTGAACATTGACAGGACAACAGAGAAAAACAAAACAATGAATACAGAACAACTAAGAAAAGACTGGAGAGAGAGCAATAGAACAAGGTGGCATTAGAGGTCAGGTGTGTTGAGTTGATTTTGTGTGTGTGTGTGTACTACGCTGTCAAACTAGAAAGAAGTCTATAAAGGGTTAGGGTTAGGCTTTGCCATACTATTACTACTATTGTTACTACCATCATCAGCACCACTAATAATAGTAAAGATAATAATGGTAATAAAGTCAGAGAGGGTGACCAGTGTTGTTGTTTGTGGAGATTTGTATTTATTGCGAACATTATGTTGGTCACATTTTAGTTCACCCCTCAGAGCCATATAGGGAGCTGGCCCACTGTGGGCTTGATCACTTCCTAAACCACTCCCAGATCACAAGGAGGGGGCCTTTATTTGGGATTGGCAATTGAACTAGTAGGCAGCTTGTGTGGAGAAATATGGTGACCCAGCCTCACCCTCCCATGCTGATTGCTGTAAAGAGATCCACAACACATTGACAGAAAAAAACTGGATGATGCTTCTCAGGTTTTGTTTGTTGTGATGCTTTTTAGGCCATTTTAGTCAACCTTTATTTAATCTGTGTGTCAGTGACAGCAATGCTCTTTTTGTCAAGTTTATAAAGTAATAGAAACAGACATTTGATATGCAATGATTTCTCACTGTCATTTTACAACTTCTGACCTGTCAAGTGATTTGATGAGTTTAGTAAGAGCCGCACAATGCAGATTACCATCAGCATTTGTGTACTTTTACAATGTTTGGATATTGTAAAGCGCAGAAGGCAGCGTGGTTTTGATCCATATCACTGTTGACACACACAGAATGCTGACAGCTTTGGTGTCAACAACACAGTTTGAATACAGAAAGTGTTGTCTCGTCTATCTTTACTCCCAGGTGGATTGCAAACACACACACACACACACACACACACACACACACACACACACACACACTTATGAGAATGGTGCACTTAAAAAAAAGACATGCAAAAGATCACCTGTACCATTTTTTTTTTTGCTTCATCACTATCTTACGAAAAGGGCTTTACATTTTTCAGAAGTCACCAAAAATGGGTTTTAGAGATAGGCCTACATTAGAAATGCTCCTTTAGCCTTTAAGCCTGTGAGTGGGCAGGTATGTGTACACATTTGATTGACAGCTGAGCTGGAGCACTGGGGCACAATGTAAAAAAAAAAAAAAAAAAAAAACTTGTGCTGGTAACTGAAGCTTACAAGCTAATGACAGACAGTGTTTTATTCAGAGTGGTGCAGGAGAATAAGGATCCCACCATTTAGCATCTCAGCTGACAGCTGTTGACATGTTCAGGTCAAAGGTCACGACAGGTGTCCATGCCTCATAAGAAGGACACAACAACAGCTAAAAAGTTAATCTAGCTTTCTGGCTTCATTTACAATCATGATCAACTTAGAAAGTTGGTATTGCGCACATGTTGGCAACAACAACAACATGAGCATTCATTTGAAGTCAAACATCTGGCTACCTGGCAAAGGTGAGTCCAATATTCACTCTCCTATTAGCTTCACTTCTTCCTGAGGGAAATATCTGGCTCTTCACCTGCTAAATGCTCCACTGTGTTCGCCAACTTGCTTACTTTGTTGGTCTGCCTTTTGGTGCTGGACAGTTAGTGTAGAGTGGGTTTATCAGAGCCTTTTTGCTGAAAACTGCTGCCTACTGCTGGAAACAAGGTTTATGAGAGCGGTGGGGGTGAAGCAATCAGTAAAGTTGCAGCCTGTAAAATGAAAACAATGAGATGAAAGATGCTAAAATGCTCCATAAAGCCGAGGGAAACTGCAGACCCTCATTTCATCCACTGTTTATATACAGTAAAACTCTACCAAATAGTACATATGCAATAATGGCTTGTAAGTGTACAAAACATGATAGGTAGTAATGTATCTGTCCAGATCAATGATGGCACACACATTACTGACAGAAGATAAAGTCAGACACACTCACTGGGACAAGGCTGTGCATACACATACAAAAGTATTCTTTCAGTGCAGAATTAGAAGGGCTACTGGTTATTAATCAGTTTTTTCAAGACCCCCTTCAAACTGAAATTTCCAGGTCTCTTTCAGGAGAAAAAAAAAAGAAAAACAACAAAGTTTTGACATGTTCACTAATTTTAGAATTTCATTTTCAAGGTATTTCATTTCATGAGGCATTATGCAACATTACCACAGGAAATATATGTAAGTGAGAGCACTTTTCTTGGAAAGGCAGCATTTTTCATCACTGTATTATTCCAGGTAGCGGTAAAAGGGTTTAAGTGGGAGTTCCATTGTTGGCAGTGAGCATAAAACATTACCAGGCTCTGGTTAAAGTCACATACAGCTGCGTATGCCTAGAGAGCACAGCTATAAATAAATGATCACTATCTTAAAATGCGTCCACAGGTGGCACTGTACATGCAATTGCTTATAGCTGGGGTATCTGTGTGTGTACCATGAGAAGATAAGACTCCCCATGTACTGCACGCACGCTGTAAAACACACACACACACACACACACACACACACACACACACACACACACACACACACACATCATTAGGCCATATTACGCTGTACATCTGTACTATCCTCCCTGGAGTCAAACCATTATAAAGTAAAACACTCGCATGCCCTCTTGACCTCTGCATGTTGTTGTGTGTGCACGTAAGTTTCAACGCCATGAAGAGATGCATCTTTACTCATTACACACACACACACTCAGACATTTTATATGCCTGGGTGACCCTAACATGTTAAATGGGAGCGCTCCAAACTCCTTCTATTATAAATTGCTGTGGTGAAATATGGATGACTTTGGCTTCCTCAGTGTAGTATGTTGAGCTGCTGTAGCCTGCTGAGTGTAATGGGTCAAAGGGCTGAAAGGCAACATGGATTTAAAGACTAAATGACTTTGACCTGGGTGTAAGGGAAGGGAAGGAACACACACCGCATCCATTCGACTGAAGACGCGGTCACATAACCAAAGGTCAGAGAGTTTAATAGCACTGCAAAAGCAAATAATACTGATGTTAGAAGGGTTAAACCACAATACTTGAGCAAAAATGACTTTCTGATGTATGTGTGTGTGCAGACCCACTGGCAGAAGCAGAGATATCTGAGTAAGAGATATTTTTATTGTGTACCAAAATACTGTTTAAATCAATGCTGTGTTTAAACAGTATTTAAACAACTCCCTGTAATGAACTCACTCGTTTTCAATCTGTAATATGTTGAGAACACTTCCAAGTTTCCTGCAGTTGAATAAATGCCATTTTTGTTCTATCTGAAATTGAGTGTTTCTCTCTCAAAATGCAACAAAGACCCAAATTGAATTGGGGCACCTTCTGCTCTTTTCTCCCATTACTCCCACTTTCTATCCTGTCTTCCCTTCCACATTACTTTTCTTACTTCACTGGTGTTAAAAGAACTCATCAGGCTATGTAAAGCATGATAATTTATTACTGCAGCATGACTTGCTTCCCCTTTGGGATTACATGGCTGTTTCGTCACACATACGCATCAACGATCAGGACAAACGGAGAGCTGAGAGAATGGGAGAGTTAATGCGCTTCCTAAATGCAACACAGTATGGTATATGATCTGTGATATGGCTGCACGAGTGTTGCAGAGAGAACTGTTCAGTTACGCGTGACATTCAATTTTGTTTTCAGTCAAGTGACAATGAGAATGAGTAATGCGATAATGATGCCATCAGTGCCCAGAGAGATATAGTGCATGTGTGGTGAATAATAGGTGTGTGTTTGTGTGTTTTTGTGTGTGTGCTGAAATGACGTCATTCACTCCTATAGTGTGTCTCAAAAAATTAACATTTTCCAACTGAGTAAAAATATTCCTCAAATTTTCATTTAGTTTACACCAAACACAGCACTTGGCCTCAATGAATGCACATATTTATTAAGAATATGAACATAATATACAAACAACATGGCTCATCGTCATCCTTTTAGATCCTTGTGGACTCTTTTACACAATAGAACAAGACATTTTAACTGACAGATGATAAAAGATGCCATGGCCTCTAAAGGAACTGCTTGTTAAGACACTTCCTAACTGGTTTCAAAATCTGGGACTGGTGGATGCCATGTGCTTAGGTCACGATGCTACATTACATTAATTTGTCTTTTCATTTTTTATTTTTTTTTTCACATTTTTGCTTTTATTTGGACAGAGAGTGATGGGAAATTTGAGACAGGTCCCAAGTTTGAGAGTCGAGATGGGAACATTGCAGTTGGCATGCACCTTGACCATTCAGCCATTTTGTATTTATGCTTCTTGACTTGCAGTATTTCCTTTTCATCTTTCTTTATATTTTATACTTATTATGTTTATTGTTATGCACCAAAAGACCAAGTCAAATTTCTTGTATGTGAAAACCTACTTTGCAATAAACCTGATTCCCTTCACCAGAGCACCCCGATAGTTGTTTTCTTTTTTCACTGTTAAAAAATAGGATCCGAAAAGTGAATATGAGGAATATCTTGAGGCAGTTAAAAACATATGTTTCGTTACTTGCTTTGATTTACCGCAATAATGTTTCAGAAGGAGAAAGATATCACACTACCACACTGACCGGCGGCTGAGAGGTTTCATCAAGACAAATACCACAGCAGTGAGATTTTCAATGAGCCAAATGCTCACCGTAACTAAAAACAGCCACCAAAAACCACACAATCAGAATCACCCGAAATAAACCCTAAGCACAGAGTGGCACCATGACACCATGGTGTTTTATTAAAACTAGCAGGAGTGAAGCTGTGCGTTAGAACCCCTGCTGGGAACCACTTAAACATACTGGCTGACTGTGTCTGTGTGTTCGCGCCTGGCCTCCACCTCATTAGGAATCCAAGATGTCTCTGTAAGAGTGTCTGATACATCTGTACGTGTGTGTGCATATGTGTGTGTGAGAGTGTGTCCATGCCTAGTTGACTCTCTATTAGTAGAACTCAGTTTGACTGTGTGGCCCGAAGGCCTATTTGTTGAATCAGCACAAAGCCTTGTTGGATTACTGAATTATTAGATCAAACTGCTTTGCTAAATTATCAACCTAGTGTGTGTGTGTGTGTGTGTGTGTGTGTGTGTGTGTGTGTCTGTGAATATGTTTTCATGGGGTATTTAGCAGCGCCAAAAGCAGTTAGTGCTAATGAACGTCACAGAGCTGCGTCACGGTTCACACTCATTGTACATACAGCAGTTCCCACACAAACACACGCTGTTTATTATTTAATAACATGTTGAAACCGTAATTCTCTCATTCAACAAGACTCTGTGTCAATATACCATTTTCAGCATTCAGGCCACAAATTCAAACTGACTTCTGTTGAGCGAGACACACACAGTCTGATACAACAATTCAGTGCAATTCACACTAAGTATGTAGTTTCTACCTTTCACCTCTGATTGCTGTTTAATAATCTGGGGAAATTAACTCCCTTGTCTTGTTGTTATCCTTGATTCACATCTAAGCTTCAAGTCCCACATTAACAAGGTGATGAAAGCATATTAGTTCCACCTTCAAAACATAACTAAATTACAGCCACTCATAAATCAAAAAAGATGCTGAGAAACAGATTCATGCCTGTATTCAAGTGGATTCGATTACTGTAACACACTTTTTACTGGTCTTCCATTAAAAAAATAATTAAATAAATACTGAGAGACTACAGCTCATTCAAAGCTCTACAGCTCGGCTACAAACCAGAACCAAGAGGAGAGAGCACATTAGTCCAGTTTTATCTGCTCTACACATGCTTCCTGGAAGAATTGATTTTAGGGTCCTCTTTATATCCAAAGCCCTTTGTGGGCCAGGACCAAGATGCATTGCTAAGTTCACCCTCTGCCTTCAAGTACAGTGTGATCATCTGCTGCTGGTCTATTGGAGGTTTCCAGCAACAGCTGAAAGACAAGCAGGGATGCATCATTTGTTATATTATGTATTCTCTATTTTCATTTTATCTTATTTTTTCTATCATTAGTGGATTTTCTATTTAATGTTCATTTTGTCTGTTTTTTTTTTGTTTTGTTTTATCATAAATGAAGATTATTATTGTTGTTAATATTGAATTGCTGTAAAACTGGTTTGACAATAGAGGCCATCAGGCAACATGTGCAACAATTGTCCCACTGCGAGTAAATGAGCCATGTCAGTAAACTGATAATAAATGGTTTGGGGTAATTGGAGTGCTTTGTTTGGTAATGTTATAATAGATAAAGGAATGAATGGACAGATGGACTGATCCAATTCACAATAAGTTGTCATCATCTATTAGCTGTGCTTTTAAAAATGAATCAGTGTAGAGAGAAAATGTTGATATAAGGACAGGTTTAGTTTCATTTTTCAAGAGGAACAGAACAAAGTGTGTGACATACAGAAGGACAGAGAGAGGAATGACAGAAAGAGGGAAAGGAGAAAAAACAGTTTACTTTTGTAGTCTTTGAATTTAGGGAAAGGGAGAAGACACATAAGAAGGAAGGTTTCAAGTATAGAGAAGACAATAAGAACATGAAAGGAAACAGAGACAAATGGAGGACAGGGAGAGAGAAGAGGGAGGGAGGTCGAGAAACAGAAAGACAAACAAAAGAAGGAGAGCTAATTTGGTGACAAAAGGAGAAAAGAAGAGAACAAGAGACCAGAGAAGCAAAGGGTTACTGTGGAGTTTGATGGAAGGAGAGACGAGGGAATGATGGGGTTCTTCTCATTTCTCTATTTTGTGCCTCCTCGACTCGTCTCTCCTCCGTCCTCCTGCCTGTGACCAGGAAATCGATCTCAGTGCGCCATCTTGAAGGATGCCTCAATTCCTAAAATGCATCTTGAGGAGAGAGGAGAGAGAAGAAAGACGGCTTGTCGGAGGAGCTATGAGCAAGGATGCACAAGAAATCTATTTGGCACCTGTGACGTATCCAAGAGGCCTGACACAAATTTAAATGTCCCTGTTGTACTTATAAGTTGTATCAAATGGAACTTTCTGCCCTTCATCATTTGTGTCATACCTCATAAAACACTGTTGTAACTGTGTTCTTTAAAGACATTTAACCTAGGTATTACCTATCTTTATTGTTGAATGTAACTAATGATCATTTTACATAGTCATTTTTACAGGGACTGATGGTGAAACATTGAGAGTCAATGATCACATGTTTACAGTCAAAAGGCACACAGTCAAAAAAGCCTCATGGGAGTGAGTTACTGAATTACTATGTAGAACATAATACTGGAGTCTGTAACTGATGTTGCTTTCAACGTATGTCATAATGTTCAGTGCAGCCTTGAGATGTCTCTACGTGTCATGATGTTGTGTCATTTTATCTGTGGCCTTTATGTGTTGGTGCAGATAATTGGTATTTTAATGATGCCCCCTTGAAAGTCAAAACTTCAATAGCATGTATTGCATATTGTAAAAGTAAAAATGTTTGACGTACGAACATTGTTGTTGCTTTATGCCACGTTGTGATTTGAATTAGAAGTAAATATATAAGTCGTCATGAACACTGTTATGCTCATCTGACAGAGATGATAAAATACAGCAGGAGGCCATAACAAAACAAAGGACAGATGATGCAGCTGTGACACACTTTAACCTATTTAATCGATTCCTCTTTAAAATAACAACTCTGAAGCAACAGTGTCTCATTTTGCTTAAATGCCTGCTGTCTCAGCTCCTCTCTCCTCATGGCTCTTGATTGCCATCATCACTTGCACCTCAAGTGGAGCGGACTAAGGAGAGGAGAGGAGGCAAGGGAAGGAATCAAGGGCGTACAATCTGAGAAATGAGAAGAGGGGAAGGAAAGAAGGGGTCAAAAAAGTTATAATGCAGATGGAGAGAAAGGATGAATAAAGAGGAAGTAGACATAAAGAAGAAAGAAAGAGAAGGCAGGATGGATGAAGGATAAGCTGAGCAAAGGGGAAGTAAGGGAGTCCATGAAAGAAAGGAGGGGCGAAGAAGGAAGGATGGCAAGAAAAGATGAGAGAGATGACTGAATGAAAAGGAAATGAAAGGGGACAATTAAGCTTTGTTCCCTGCTGGCAACAATGATGCTATTAACTCTGGAAACAATCTCTCTCTCTCTCTAACACACACACACACACACACACACACACACACACACACAGAGTCTTCCTGCTGGGACAAAGATGCTATTAAATGGTGGAGCTGTGTCTTTGTGCGCTTCTCTGTCATTTTCTTTGCTTCTCCCTTCATCTGCTTCAGTCATTCTCACTCTTTTATTGTGCCACCACCACTGTGGCTTTCTTTTCATTTTATTCTGTGTCTTTCCTCGCGTCCTCTCCCGATCTCTTATCTTTCTGTCACATTTGTGCCACTGTTGTCACTCTTCTCTTTCCTTCTACCCTCCTGCTTATTTCTACCTCAAGATATTTAATGGTGTTTTTTTTCTGTTTTAAAAGTCTACTTTTCCTAAAAATGTTAGGTGACATTCTGCTGTGTTTAGTTGAATATAATGTTTCAGGCAGGACAAAGGAAAGCAAATTACAAACATTAAGCAAATGGCAGCACTTGTTTCAAATGCAGTTTGCTTGATTTTTTTCTTTATTTGAACCAGTTAAATTAAACTGTAATTTTGACTAATTGAAGGAATTAGCAATTTGAAAAAAAATATACTTATTTTTCTTTCCAAGAATAAGATTAAAAGAACAACATCAATCTTATGTCTGTATGTTTAGTATGAAGTTTAGGATTTGGTTATTTCATGCGAGTATTTAAGTTTTTTTTTTTTTTTTCCCACTCACACTTTTTCATTACACACACACTTAGGCCCGAAAAACACACCAATGCACACACAGGACTGTGGTGATGGGGCTGCCATATAATCAGAAGAGGTTCAGTAGTATCCATCCATCCATCATCTGTACATCTGTACGCTGCTTAATCCTCTGCAGGGTCGGGGCTGGAGCCTATCTCAGCCGACTTAGGGCGAAGGCAGGGGACACCCTGGATGGGTCACCAGTCCATCGCAGGGCCACACACAAGACAAACAAACACACACACTCACATTCACACCTACGGACAATTTAGGATATTCAGTTAACCTCAGCATGTTTTTGGACTGTGGGAGGAAGCCGGAGTACCCGGTGAAAGCCCACGCTGCACAGGGAGAACATGCAAACTCCACACAGAAAGATCCCAAGCGTCCTAACCGGGATGCGAACCAGGGATCTTCTAGCTGTGACCACTGCGCCACCGTGCAGCCCCTCGAAAAGTATATTCCTCCTTCCCTGGCTCAGCTCAGAGTGTATAGTGTTTGTTTGTTTTTTTAATCCTGCATAGTATACCTTAAAACATTTAACAACATTTGTCCAAATGGCTGAGTGTATTTTCTATTCTGTGCTGTTATCAGCTGCTCCAATGACAAACTGAGAGGGAAAAAAAGAAGTAAAAGCCACAAGCCTTTACTCTCTGATATGAATCTTGCTTTCTTTAATCTCCATTATTATTAGATTACCTGGCTGAAATTCCACTTTTACAGTATCATGTGTTTCTGATTTTTATTAAATTATGCATTGCTTCTGATTACAATGCAAGGAATCATTTAATTACATCAATCCTAAACTGGAAAGCATATCCTGCTGGGTTTAATTAGAAAGCTACTCCACACTACACTTTCATATCTATGCTGTGGAGGTTGGACAGAGGCTTTTCACGACTGTTGTACTTCTCAAAGCCTCTGTCATAACCACTTTCAGACTAGTTTAGAGACACATTTAGACAGACTACCTTCATCTGGGAGCGACTGCTGACTGTGATTAACCCAAACATCTCTGCTTTTACTATTAAACTGTCCAATGTCTCTGTTCCACTCTGTCGTCACAGTAATGGCGGTGGCGCTTGAGAGCGTAATATAAATCAGCTGCCACTTTGGTCTATAGACACTTTATAGACAGACATACTGGGCAGGTTGATAAACTGTGACTATGAAACTGTGAAAACACTGTGCGACAAAGACACCTTAGCTTTAAACAGAAGCAGGCTAGCCATTGCCCTTTGCTCCCAGTCTTTATGCTAAGCTAGGCTAATCACCTCCCGACTCTCGCTCCATTAACAACACAGGAGTCAGAGTGGTTTTGATCTCCTCATCTCAATTTCCTGTCCAGCCCTTCAGCTGAAGACATCTGCCTTGAACTCTGAGGACCTTCTGTCCCACGGCCAAGTGTGTGTGTGTGTTTGTGTAGGAGGTTGTTGCAGCGAATGAACCGACACACCGTCGGCCTGCCACTGATATGGTAGCAGAAAATAGGAACAAAATTACATTTCCTATCTCAGCATGGCACTGCTCCAGAGATCTTTGTGGTACTCTGTCTCTACCTCCCTCTTTCTTTCCCCTCTGCCTCTCTCTCCTCTCTCATTGTCTTGCTGGCTCTTAGCAAACAAGGTATGGAGGAGTCATATTGATGAACATCTCCTCCTTCCTTCCCTCCTTCTCCATTTCTCCCCACTTCCCCAATTTTCTTGTGCAATTAGTCTGTAAAATGACCCCTTTGGTGTCTCTTTGTGAACACTGACTACATAGGAGGGTATAATAGTTCCCACTTTGTGCGCCACACTCCTTCAAATTAGACTCTTTAGAGCTGTCTCATCCGACAACAGAGCCATTGTCCGAGCTCTTCAGCATGATGGCTGCATACTGTTTCTATGAAATAAAAAGGGGGTGTTAAGGCTGCAAACACTTTACATTCCTCTGCTTAATGTCCTCTTAATCTCTATCTTTGCATGAAAAGAGCAGCTTAGACAGAGTGAATGCATCCTCTCCCATTCAGCCTCCTCTTAAGTGTTGGACTCTGCTCCTCCTTTTCTCCCTCTCCACCACAACTTATCTTCTACCACACAGGAACACACAGATACCTAGCATGACGATAGCCCCCCCCCCACGGCTGAGCAGACACACAGTGGCACATGCAGAACAAACTCTCTTGAAGCAGGGTCACTGACATGAGGCAGGTCTGCAGTAAAGAAAGGGGAGTTAGGAATCCCAGCTTAGGGAGCTGTGCACTCTGCAGTGCTTCCTAATGGCCACAGAGGGGCTGATGGGCTAATGGGCTGTGAGCAAGTAAGTGACTGAGTAAAAGTTCCCTCCAGACCAGGGAAACAGTTTGACAAAGAAAATAAAATCTTAACTCAAAGTCCATTTCCTTGCTTTTTCTAGGCTTTCCATAGCTTCTCTCTGGTCTTCATCAGCAGAGTTTGCTTCATGTGAACTAATCATGCCTGTTGCTATAACCGGTCTTTGGTCTGGTGTTTACAGACAGTTGAAGTTGTCTGAAGCTTCTGATGTTGATTCGGTCAAGCATTTAAACACTTAAAGCCGCACTAATCAATATTTATACATTCAAAATTTTCAAAAATGAATAATCCCTTGAGGTGATGGACTCACAGATGATTATCACCTAATTCTGCAGTTCACCTCAGCTTTATGGAACACTTTTAGTTTGTTCTTTGGTTTTATGGCTTGCAACTTTCCAGTTTTGGTCCCAGCTCATCACTGACAGCTGGTGAAGATATCAGTAGCTGCTTGAATGACAGACATGTCCCTGAGGAGTTGGTGGAGACCAAACCCAGCCAGAAACTCAGCTCGGAATGAACGCTAATGTTGCTCTGTGTCTGCTGGTTGAGTAAAGAGGCAACTAACATTTTGCCATATTAACATTTTAAAATGACAGTATGTCATTGTTGTGATGACATCTTCTTGCGCTGCACCCATGGGGCCAAAAAGTGCATAATGCCAGTTTTGGATCTGTGCCGCTACAGACAGGAGCCCCCACCCCTCACTGAAGAGCACAACTGGAGTAGTGCACAACATCCATAAGACCATAAGATGTGATACACAGAGTTAAAGATACACATTATTTTGATATTGTAAGGAAAGGAACAGCACTGTAGATGTGCAGTGGCAATACACCATAACACAGCTGCTATTGTCACTGTAGCAGATTCTTCCTTTTAAAAATATATTCAGGAGTTGGACAATGACGTGACAGTAATAAAGTTTTAATCATTTTTCATATAATTATTTTTGATTTTTTGATTTCTTTTAGAAAAGAATGTTAACATTGTGAAACAATGCAGAATAAAGCAGAAAGCTCTATTAATACCAGGAAAATTAAATCCAAGTCGCCACTAAAAGAGATTCAAGATGAAAAAAGACCAGAGGGACAACTTCTTAAAATGCAGTTTTACTTTTAGACAAAAGCACCATGTAAGTCTGCATTTGAAGAACTTGTCCCTCTGGTGTCTTTAACAGCTTCTGTGTGGTCATGCTATGTTAAACAGTGGCCACTCATCATGATTCGGGCTAGTTACTTTGACTTTCACCAGTCAGCTAATTCCATCCATCCCATGGTGGACTGATAAACTTTCATTGAAAACTGAAAGGCTTTTTTATCAATTCAGTTTGTGTAAATGGTAGAAGCTAATGTTATAATGAGGTATTCCTATATATTTTTACTTTAATTACAAGATTATCTTTGCAAATCAAAAATTCATGATATATCTTTTTTAAGCTTAACCTTAAAAATCTGTGTAGCTTGTCATCCATGGTGCTTTGGTGAGAAAATGGTGATTTTTTGCATTATATGTTTTCCTATAGAGAAACAAATCATGCTTCTGTGAAGGTGTTGTGATAAATGTCTTTCATTCTTTTAAATTCCATCATATGTTGGCATTTAGCCACCTCAGCAGATGAATACCCAAACACAGGTGCAGTTGTGACTAATTTAATGTCTCAGAAGATTCAGTGATGTTACACAATCTGCACAAAAGACATGACAATTTAAAGCCACTAAAAATTTTAAACATTGCATGGTGCATCAGGACAGATTCATGTTGATTGGTGGAGTATTAAGAGTTAGGACAAAGTGCTTTTTTTTCGGGCACCCATGTGCAATGTACAGTTTGTAACAATTCGGCTTTTTAGAATTTATTTGCCCAGACAGTAAATTTCATATTCAGCACCCAGTGTTGAATGATTTCAAATTGAGTCTCCAGTTTTCATTAAATGACTGTCACCATGGTCACAAGAGGTAATTAGGGATCATAAACCATTTTCCCCAGATGACCATTACGAAAGGCAATCCACAGTCCAGAAAAGTTACTTTTCACTGACCCTGTAAAATCAGTTGTACAAACTTACCTGACTGAGTAAGACTTGGATAAAAACCTCTTGTTGCACTTAACAGACGCTAGGTGTATTTAATTGCAAATTAAACTCTTTAATTTGAATGATAAACTGTGCTGCATTTCTTTATTTAATAATTGATTTTAATTATAAGGGATAAGACATACCTTTATTCGTCCCACAGTGGGGAAATTTATAACTATTTTTTTAATGATGTCATCAAAACACCCGTGGATATATTTCCCTTTAGGTGTTTCATGTATGAAGCTTGCATCAAGCTTGTCAAAGATTTATTTCTCCCATAGACACAAGTAAAAAGTCAGCTAAAATGTCTAGTCAACTTAGCCAATCAACCCATAAACTGCAGTCTAATCAGGGAAATATTCCTCTATTCCTGTATTTTCCGGCTTCCAGCAATGTTAAACCTCTTGTCTACTGAAGCATTTAGTGTGAGGGGGCGTTTATCATTATTTCACAGGCTGTACATCTTGAAACACATGTAACATCCGCAGATCATTGTGAGGTTAAGTCATAGCCTTAAGGGTCGTCACACTGAATGTACAGCGTGTCTTCATTTTTTTTTTCCCCCCAAGATATTAATCTTAATTAGTGGAAGATTATCAGATGCTGGTGAAAATGCTTTTGCTGCCAGACACATGCTTGAGCAGCTGCTTTTCTGTCTGTGTTTGGTTTCCCCTTCAGACAGCACACAGCGATGTATGAACCATTCAAGCCTTGGAAATAGCAGCATTCAGCACCACGATGTAGTAGACAGGACTTTTTTTTTTTTTTTATGTCATTTATTAAATGTAAAATACAATTGAGAGAGCAACATTATTGACCTGATATGCTTTTTCTTTTTTCTTCTTCTTCAAACTATAGAATATATTAATATGCTGCCAAGTCTCAACATCCCAAATGCATCTTGAATAGCTACTAATTAGCCCGACATGTTAAAGCCATCAAAACAACTTCACTTCCACATAAATGCACCTGTAACATCTGTGTGGGCTTCCCCAGACATTACAACAAGCAGCGATGTGTTTCAGCGTGGGTGTATTTTGAGGCAGTGTTTTTAGCGTATCCCTACCCTTATCTCTCCCTGAGGTGTTCCTGTGTTGTTCCTGTGCGCTAATTGGCTTAATTACAGGCAGTCTAATGTGGAGTGGTGGGACTCGTCCAGGTCCCTGAGCTCCTCGTTGTGTCTGGCCTGCTTACTTTGTCCATATTATTAGGAGCTGTACATTAGAATAAACTCAAACGTACATATACATCCAGGTTTTTTTCATTCTTCCAAACACACTCATAGGCACCTACTGAGCTTTGCACACTTTGCAGTACAAGATGCAACTTGCTACAAATATAATATAGTTTGTTTTTTTCATTTTTTAATAGTGTAGTTAACATAAGATAGATAGATAGATAGATAGATAGGTAGATAGGTAGACCACTGTCTGAGTACTTCAGAGTACAATTAATGGTTGAATGCATTGCAGTATTAAATACAGTATGTCAACTGAATGTAGACAGTTGTACTTGCATGTTGGTGCAGTGGAGAAGTAA
The DNA here is from genome assembly GCA_025331565.1 of Holacanthus passer. Lineage (NCBI taxonomy): Eukaryota > Metazoa > Chordata > Actinopteri > Pomacanthidae > Holacanthus > Holacanthus passer. The sequence goes on along the minus strand of JAFREQ010000091.1, from coordinate 2,034,494 downwards.
ACTGTCTGTCAGCTTGTTGTTTAAATTCTTCCCTCTGGCACAAATTATGTATTCACTTTAGCAAGATGATGTTCACTCACCGTTTTACAGTGAAACCAAACCAAAATCATTCATATCTGATATAGAGTTGACCCGTTAACCTTGCATACTTTGGTTTATGCTGAAAACCTTTACTGAAAAGTTTTCCTAGTTTCATCTAAAGTAGGTTGGAAAAACAATAGACACAGCCGGCCCAGCAAGTTTGGTTCTGTCTGCTTTGAGACACTGTTGGTATTTAGCCAGACAGTATCACAGATGCTGGTGAGACGCTTGGAGATCTTTTTGCCTGCCATGCTCTGCTCTCCTGCATTCCTGCCTAACCACACGGGTTATTGAGTTAAACCAGGGCTGGCAAGTGCAATTGAATATTGTGACCAGTTCTTCTGTGCCCAGACCAGCAAGGGGAGCTTTAATGAGAGCAGAGGAGAAGGCATCAGAGAGCCGCCTGGCAGAGAGAAGGGAATAAAACCATAATGGGCCAATGATCAGATGGAATGATGTTGTTTGTCTGGACATTAGGGACTGGATTGCCAAAAGTTAAAATAAGGTCAAGAGTGTGATTATGTACGTGAGTAGGATCCCTGACGAACTGGAAATGAATGTTAAAATCAAAAGGTCATCAGATTTGGCAACCATATTCATCAATTCGTCAATAACAACCTTGTTGAATTTGGGGGCTTTGTATATAAGTGCACAAAGTAGAGGAACTGACTGTTCAGTCTAATTCCAAACCTGTATACTGGTCAGTCGACATGGGTTTACAGGTAAAAAGATTTTCAAGCACAGCCAGGCAGCCACAAGGGCCATTAAACTTAGTTTTATTTTGGAGGACTAACTCATAAAAAGAGCTGCTCAGGTCTTTGCAAGGTTTCAGTAAGAAAAATAAAGCCATACACCTCCATTTGATTCTGGCAGTTTAGGCTATAAGACCAATTTGCTGTGAGCATACGTGACCCCAAAACATTGGGGTGGAGACCATCTGTTTTAAAAAAAAAAAAAAAAAGCCTCAGCGTGTCCAAGATTAAAATTCTAGTCCAAAATGCTGTCATGCCTAATTACAGCTCCACAGAGCTTCTAGCATGGCTGTAGACACTTAATCTTATTTTGGACAGTATTATAATATGACAACTGATTTAAAGAAAATAAAAAAAGACCACACGAGTGGGTACAGCAAAACACACTAATGAGGACAGCATACATGACCTTAGCAGCTGCTGCTGTGCTGTTTACTGTATTTCCTAACCTTGTTTTACTGTCAGTCTTTGTTTTCTATTCCAACACAGATGCACAAGGGGATCAGGGTCATCTCATACTCAGTCTAGTATTAAAAATTCCCAGTTGCACTGCACCTCGTTCCCTTGTTCTCCCGCTCTGAGCGCTTCACTCTGGCATGAAGGATCTCAAGGCTGCGCTGCTTCTTGCACAACTTTCCACAATGCACTTTCCCCCTCCCGGATCTCGTAGCTCGCTGGGGTTCTTTCTCACAAAAGGCGCAGACTGAGTCATGCTGGATGCCATCTTTTCTCTCCAGTTGTCAACAAACATGTCATCGTAGGTGTCACTGTAGTTTCACAGTGTGTGTTTGTGCATGGAAGTTCGCACATGCATGCTTTCACGTACACATAAACGGCGTCTGAGTGTGTGTATGAATGTGTGCATCAGAGCTTTATTGAATAAACAGCTCAGTTGTGCTGATGAGACTTTACACTCCACTGCACAATGGTTAAAAGGCCATTAACTCCCCCTCCCAACCAGTAAACAAGCACCTGTTAGCCTCACACCTCTCTGATACACTCACACATACCTTACATACATCCCCGAACCTGCTCAAATACTTCTATCTGTAGCAGAAGCCGTTTTGTTCTCACTGTTCTCCAATGACCTGATGAGAACTCCAAGTGTCAAGTGGCACATCACACCAGGTTGAAGCATCTGCTTTGAACAGAAGCACAAAACTGCTGTTTTCACACCAAGAGCAATGTTAATGAGAAACACCTTATTGGGTCTTGAAACACTCTGCAGTATTTAACAATTAAGCATGTAATCGCTCCTGACACTTATGTGATAAATGTTTTAATATGAATGTATATCCACTGTCCTTTGCAAGTGTTTGTAAGACAAAAAAACAAATACTAAAAACTTATGTTACACTGATCTCATTTTACAAAGACAAATAATTAAACAAGCAAACATTAAATAAGATTAAAAATATTACATTTGTCTTTGAGTTTATTGCTTTTCAGGGGTGTGAATGAACACAATTACTAAAGCTTCCAAAATCCTGCACCCTTCATTTCCAAACACCAGCCTCTCTCTCCCCAATTGTTTTCCTACGGTTCCCCCCAAAACCAGGTGAGCTATGTTGAGCTAAGTGTGGCAGACACTAAATCAATAGAGGCTCGGATAAGGTTGTAGTGGTTCACATTTAGCAAAAAGATAACTTTAGATAACTCAAAAGGCACGATTACACACACATACACTCAGCTGGCTTAGATAGAGATGGAAACCGACAGAGTGCATCAATTAAAAAGGATAAGAACGCATGCATCGTAACACACACTCGCATGAACACACACATACGCGCATGCACGCGCATAAGCGCACAAGCAACAGAGAAGTTGCAGCTACGAGGCCTCAAAAAAACAGTTTGAGGGCAAGAGGTGACAATGATTGCTTCAGACTTTTGGAAATTACCTGTGTAACTTTTCTAGCATCCACAGAGTCCTATAGAAGAAGAACATTCAGAGGATGTAGTTACAATGGTTTTGGGGCCACGTAGGAAATGTATTGGGAGCCTGTGGGAGTTGTGAGGTTGGGTCAATCTAATTGGCTTTCTCAAATAAAAAAAAAATGTCAATGTAAGACCAAGCACTGTAGCTGTGTCCCAGTTAAAGAGCTGGATTCTCCAAAGTCCTTTTTTTTCACTGAATTCATTGCAACAGCCCAACAAAGCATGTCTCCTTTGCAGCTCTGTTTAAAAACACAGTGTAAGGTGTGTCCTGATAAAACTGTGGGTCAAAGTAATCTCAAAAATAATTTGCAAAAACTCTCCATTGGAGAACAAATCTTTCTTAATTATTTATTTTGAATTTCTGTCTGTCTGTACTTATTTCCATCCTTGTTCTGCTGTAACACCCATCTCAGTTTCCCCTCTGGAGGATCAATAAAGGGTTATCTCATTTTATCTTGTGCTATTATCCATGTGTCTATCTCTGCTGCTCCTTTGTTATATGTGTCAACTGCATAAACCATACTGTAGAGCTAGGCAAATAGATTGGCTATACTACTGCAGATATTGGTGTCTGCCAATAAGTTGCAAGAAACTGCAGTACAGTAATGCCCAATGAGGCTTGACATAATTTAGAAACAGTGTCATCATTACAGTTTGTCCACCAGAGAGCACTGACAAGTTGATTTTTCAACTGCAACATGTCCCTTTTATTGTGTATCTTGGTCAAAATTCTTTAAAGAAAAATAGCATGGTTCAACAAATTGAAAGCTGAGAGAGATGAGTTCACAGGGGCCAAAAATTCCATCTGCAATGTTAGAGGGTCATTGAAGGTGGACAACATGAGCCAGCGCCTTACAAATGAAACATCTGTTGGTCAGAGCAAGCCTTTGTCCTTTTTTTTTGTCCGTTTTTTATTGTATATTGCGTGACTATGTGTACTATGATCAATGCAAAGCATGTGGACATGCAAACAGAAACACATAAATGGCAGTGGTGGGATTTGGACACTCATCTCCAAAGAAGCTGGAGCTTAAGCTGTAGCTCACTCGACCACACTACCTTTTAAAAAGTTGCCACTCACCTTTCGATGATCCAGGCAATATGGAAGCCTCTAGATGAACAGCACCCTGTAGCTCTTGTCCAGTCATCACATCACCATAACCTGAAAGGTCAAGGACAGAATTTTTCCACGGGCCTGTGTTGGTCTGCTTCAACTGTTCGAACCTAGTTGTGAACATATGTTTCCAATGCAGTCTTACAACTGCCAATTGAACCTTTCCCACTGTTACTGCTTCATATTAAAAGGTGAAGCTGCAGGATGCTTTTATTTAGAAGAAGTTATGGGAAATGCAGTTTGTTTTGGGGTGTCCTCACCCAGTTAGCAGAGCTTTGTTAGCAGTACTAAAAAAAATGGTCTAATCAACCAGATGTGGACATATTCTGTGCTGCTTGGTCAGCAGATCAGGTTTACATATTGCAGGAAGGAACAGAAACAACAGTGAGGTGAAAAAGGCAGCAGGCAACAGACTCTTAAGTGATTTGTGGCCAGAACACCTCCAACATATTAGTGGAAACACATGTACCTTTCTACACTGTGCGGTGGAAAAACACTCAACACAACAAAAGCAGCACGACTTGAGTGCAACATGGCTCTGCGTGACTACCGAGCCTACTATGAAAAAGCCTTATTTGATGGCATCAAACGACAGAAGACAGATACAGGCAGCGGCACTGACGAGGTGCACACGGAAAACTCAGGAATTCAAAGTCTTACGTTACACAGAGTACAGAATTAAATCATTCCATGTCAATGTCTTTGCTGTGCTACTTCTACTCTCTGATTTCTTTGTGGGAAATTCCTACAGACGAAGATGGCAGAGGTGGGGACGCACGCCTCCACTAGAGACTGGAGCCTAAATCCAGCACTGTAGACCACTCGGGAGGGGACATTTGCTTGCAGGACAGGTATTTCCAAGAGAAAATAAAAATAAAGGAGCAGGTTCTAAACAATGAGCGTAACACCAATAAAGCATTTCAAATCCAGCATGGTCGAGGACAAAAGTCTGATTGGCAGCAGTGAAATTTGAATCCAAGTCTTAATCAGTACTTCTCGCAACATACCAGTCCAAATGACTCTGACACTATCTAATCACTGTTAACACTGAAATTGTAAAGAAGCTGACGTGTGCCACATCCTACATGGAATCAGTCCATCACTTTTTCCCATATTCCCTAAATGCAACCCTCTCTCTCTTCCTTTATCTGTGTCATTACTCAGCAAAGATATTGTAAAGTTTTGCAAGAGGCACAGGCCCCCACTCCAATTTGGCCTATTTTTATTTTACATCGTCCTCTTATCTTAGGTTTAGGGCCTTCTGACCAGCTGCCGATTCATTTTATCTCTCATTGTCTTTTTTGCTCTTTATGCAGCAGACGGATCTTTCTTTCTTCTTTAACTGCTCCCTCTGTTTGACATTATTGGTGATTAGGTATTTTAGAGGCCTCATCTCAATTTCTTTCTCATTTCGCAAGTCCTTCCTTTTTTATCTCTTCTTCCACATCAACCCCAAACTACCTCATTTAAATTTAAAGCATTCATTGTCCAGGAGTATTTTCAGCCAATACCCTGCTTCAAATTCATGCATTTACTCACATTCACCTTTGAGAGGTGCTCAATACAACCTCATATTTCTGTTTGTGACCTCTGTGCAGCGCCAGTGGAGTCGCAGATGGAAGGTCAGTTCCTTGCTCAAGGGAAAGTCAATAGTTACTGAAGTAGTGTTACTCATTCGCTTTTAACACCCACATTTTCACTGTCCCATGAAGCACACAGCCTGAACGCACCCTGTGAGAATATGACTGACTCACTCCCAGACTAAATCACTTTAAATAGGCCCTTTTTGGAGTGAGAACAGAGATGGAATGAAATGAGAATAAGAGATGACACAATTGAGACAGACATGGAGCAGGTGAATAGGAGGGAGGGGGGGAAGAAGAGAGCAAAGAGCCCAGGGAAAGTGTGGATAGGTCAAGAGAAGAGACAAGCTGAGAGTCCACAGAAGATGGAGGAGGTGAGGTGAGACGAAAAGAGAGAGAGGAGTTCAAAAGGGGAGAGAGACAGAGAGGCAGAGACAGCGGAGATTTGAAAAAAAGTGAGCAGTAGTATAAAAAGAACTTTTAATGAATCTTAGTTTAAAGTAGTAGAGGGAAAATGACATTTTTTTTCAACGTTATTGAACTGATAAAAAATTATGGCCTTTTATATTTGTCTCAATCTGGTGCGTCCAATCGAATATTTTGAGCACGGTAAAAAAGATTTTTTTTTTTGCAAGCCCATACTGATATTCTGCTAAAAAATGGCTTAAAGAATAATTTAATTTGAGCAAGCCAAAATCAATTTTTCAGCAATAAATGTAATTTGTGTCCCTTAGATATTTGCTCGAAATGTTGCCCTTTCTCTCCTGACATTTCTGTTCTGTGTGCACAGACTTTTGCCTCTGCACATGCTCAACTTGACATGGTGCTTCTGAATATGGTAACTTATATTTCCTCCCGTCCTCCCTCCTCAGATGACCCAAAAATTGTTCCCCCTCTGCCGTCACTGAGGATCTTCCAGTCCCTTAGATGCACCTTCATGAGATGAGGAGCTGGGAGAAAGGAGGCTTCTGGAGGAGCTTAAAGTGAGGACACAGGTGTATCCTTCGCAGAAGTCTTTTATCAAGTGGTGTGACAGGCGATACAGTTGTGCAGCAAGTCAGAAGCAACTGATGTCACTTCAGATTGACGCAATGGAACCAAGGATTTCTCCTTCTCGCTACTCAAGCCTAACATCTCTCCCTCACATCCTCGCTGGGAGGAGCTAAGATGTGAAGAAGAAATGTGAGGGAAGGAAGTGAGGAAATGTTGATGGTCTGGGAAACATACATTTCTTGGGAAACACACATTTCTCACCACCTGCGGAGGTCGCTTTGTGTAGGCTGTGTTTGTGTTGTCTCTGCTACAGGCTGCTGTTTCTCTCTGGAATATATTGTGTATATATATCAGCTCAGCCCAGCCCAGAACTGACAGATGTCTGTCAAAGGTGGCCTGTGGTAAAAAATAAAAAAGTTTTAGAAATGCAAGGATGTCACATACAAATTCACCTCTGAACAGTATTTCTTTATATAAGTAGCACTACTTTAACTACTTATCTAGGGCTGATACCAATCTACCAAAAAATGTCCTTGACTAAAATTGAAATTCCTCTTCTCCTGTGCTAAAAATGTTTTATCGTGCAGGGATTGAGGCCATAATGCCATAAGAAATTGCCAGTTACACATTCAGATGTAATATTAAGTAATAAATCAACAACTGAGGTCTTCCCTTGTGGGGTCCATGGGGTCAGACCTTATCAGATGAGGGTCCATGGTCCTAACACATTCTCAGAGGTGGTCTTGAAGGGCTGGCATTCTACAGGTTTGTGAGCCTCTATGATAGTCATGACTCATTAACCACTAGAGGGAAAAGCAGCAGGACGTCGACCTTGACTACGACTGGCCCTAATAAGTGTCTATTCTGGGTTCCTTGACATTAAAAATGTTAATTCACCTCAGCTATAGGACTCATAGGGGCTCATCAAAAAGCCCTCTGATTTATAAATGAGTTTAAAGTGGCACACTCTGGTTCTCTAAAGGGTCTTTTTAAATGTACCGATGTATGGTATTTTATATGTTTTTCATTAATGGTGTTTTACTGCAGTGGCAATAAATCCTAAATGTGAAATGGAAACCATCTAAAACCACTCCTTTACAGCTCTATAAAGAATGAATGTGAGGACTAATTAGGCTTGCTGCCTCAGATATAGATTTTGGTTTATAACAATCCTAAAATGTCATTTTAGGATTTAGACTTTTTTTAAAAATTGTTTTATTTTTTACAGATGAGCCTATTTGAGAGAAGAGGGGAGGGGATCAGAACAGGAGCAACAGGAGTACAGGAATTGAGCTGAGAAATTGTAAGGTGCAAAGAATAGATGGTGGGTGAGGAGAAATGCAGCGAAAATGAGCAGGTATAACAAGTGAGATGATGCGAGAAGGTAAGATTGTGAGGAGAGTTGAGAGAGATAGGAGCATTTAAGCGAGCGAGATTGCCTCCTAATGTTGCCCATATGACTGTTTCAAAAGTTCAGTCGAAGCTTATATGAGTCGAAGCTTATATGAGTTCAAACAGGGTATCTTTGTCCCAGCAGTAGAATGTAGGTTTATTGTCTTGTTTAGTCCTAAACTTCTCCCTATTTTGTAATAAAACAATTTTAGAATAAATTTTGTAATAAAATAAATGTCTCAAAAACAACGTCTCTCTCATTTCATCCTGTATCTGTACATTTATGAAATAGATGAATAAAGCCTCGGGATAAGCATTAATTTTTCACTCAATTCTTCACTGTTCTCGCTTCAGTTCACCCCACCTGGGGCATATTAGTGTCAATAAATCCCTACTTGCGTTGCGCTGACATTATATGCAATCGTGCCACATGTAAAACTTGCCTGGCATTTCATCTGAACATGCTTTTGGAGTAGCCATGCGATGAAGGTATTGCTTAAAGGCCAGTATACAAGAGGAATGATCAGAATGAGAGGTCTGTCCCTCAAGGTTTGGTTTAGTTAAAGAAACAAACATGACTCAGTGGCTTAGGGAAAGATTGCCTTCAAGGTTTAAATAAATCAGTGCTAACTGTTGGCAGAAGTCACACACTTTGGAGATATAACAATCCACCTTGGAAATTCTCCCTAACAGGTTTTGTGACAATATAGCATCCAGCTGTTTCTGCCTTCGCCTTTGAGAAAGAAAGGTCATCATTAGGTTGAGGTCACGCAGCCACAAGAGGCTGCTTGTCAGCAAATTGAAACATATTCATTGTAGACTGTTGTGAAACCTTTTCTATTAATTGCAGTGATCAGTGTATTCTTGCAAATGCAACTTTTGCATGTTTGGGGAATAAAATCCAGTTGATTCCAGTGGTCATCAGGTCCTGTTAATACAATAATGTATCCTGAGGCAAGTGAGGTAGGTGAATGGAAGTGACAAGTAAACGTATGAACATTAGGATGTCTGCTAAATGTCAAGACAATATCCTCCTCTTCACAGTCTCTGTATTCTCGCCAGCTAAGATTTTCTCAATAAATAATCCCACATCCAGTCAGAGATGTGTTTTACATATGATGGTGCCAATGACCTTAGGAAAAAAAAGTTGACATAAAAACACCCATGTTTGCATAATGTATGTCTCACAACACATCATAAGACACTTCTTTGTTATTAATGTCAGGAGAAATCCCCCCAAAATAAAAGCTTCATGACCCCACGACCGTGTAGACTCAGTCATGATTTGATGGTTAATGTACTGTGCTTAGATTGTGAGATGCCTATTAGTTTTAATAGTGAGAACAACGCGCTAATGAGCAGCTACTGGGCAAAATTTGTTGTAAACAAATATTCCGCCACAACCGAACCCACTAATAAGTAACACTGGGAAAGGAATCTTCAGCAGCACTTCTACCAGAGGAAAAAAAGAAGATGTTATTAGTAAAACCAACATGTTTTGGCAAAGCTTTGTTCTCTGTACTGCCAGTGTTAGTACTACTACTCCCACAGAGCTGAGAGGAGACGAGGAGAAAAGAGGAGAGGTGCAAAGAAAATGAGCTGAGAGGAAAGCACCTGATGCTCACACGCTTCCCCTTTGATACTGCAGAAGAACCTGGAGAAAAAAAAAAAAGAGGTGGTGCTTTTGAGAAACAGGTGAAGTTGCCAGGTTTTGTCTGGAAGACTGTGGGAGAGGTCGGGGTACAAAGAACTGGTGACAGCAAAGAAAAAGATGAGAGTTAAGAGTTTAGCGCAATTAGAGCAGAAAATGACATAGGACTCGCTTTTAAAGCGATTCAGAGATCTAGTGATTATTTTGAAAGCAAATGTGATAATTGGTTGCAAAATGAATAATAAAAAAAAAACACAACAAAACAACTGAGTATGAAAATGCCATTGCCAGCAAAGACTAATAATGTCTGTTTGTGTTTGAGGATCTTTGGTGCATGATAGCTGCTTTACCTTTGTATTGTGTTGTTGTTGGCCTCGCTGGCTGGGAATTGAAGAATTGCAAAATCAACATTTTTTTTTTCTCATAAATACATTTTCTTTCTGTTCTTTTGACCTTATTAAAACCCCATACACAGTGTAGAAAAGTATTAAAGTGGTAGCACTTCCGTTCGCCACAAACTGGGTCTGCACGTTGATGAAGGTGACAAAGCACTGATAATATTATAATGCATTGTTGATACACCAAACAAAGAAATATATCATGTTCTATATGTAATATGGGCTGTGTGTGAACAAGTGCTACATTAAACATTACTGTCAACACCAGTCACAGACACAGGGCAGCTGGAAATCCCTTGCATTTAACCACTGTTTTACAGCTGGGCCGAGATCCCAAACAAAAGTCAAGAAACATTTTCTGTCACAGACTTCGAAAACATGTCAGCAGTTGAGCAAAAATGAGGACAAGGTGGTAAAACGATGTTAAGTATGTGTTTTGAGCTGGTGAAGAGGGCCTGGGGTCTGCAGGACCCCAAACACAACATCAGGGTAACATTTACTTCCATTTTTTCATAATTCTATTGTAATAATTCTATTGTAAAACAATAAAGAGTCCAGGTATTTTTTTTTTGTGTGAAAATCACCCAAAACACTGAAGCTTAACCACAACATGCGAGAGAGAGAGAGAGAGACAGAGAGAGAGAGAGAGAGAGAGATTGCCTTCATTTATGTTGGATCCATGTGCGTGTAAGAGTCATTTGTTGTGGTTGTGTTGGTTGCGTTCATGTGGAAGAAAATGGGAGAATAAATGAAGATGTGTGTATTTGTGTGAGTAAGCGAGTCATTGAGCGAGTCAGTGTGTTTCTGAGTGAGTGTGTGTGTGTGTGTGTGTGTGCACTGACAGCTGAACAAAAGGTGTATGGGTCCATGACAAGTTGTTGACGGTTTCATATCCACTCTGGGGCCACAGTCTGACTCTACTGGAGGAAAAAAAAGGGAGATGAAAAGATGAACGGAAGGCAGGTGGAAAAACACATTATGGCATCTCCCAGAAGAGTCACAAACGCCACTGACTTGTTATTGTCTTGTCTGTAGATCTGTGTGTGTGTGTGTGTGTGTGTGTGTGTCTTTCGCTTTTTATCTTGCACCCTTTCAGTCTATCATTTTCTTACTTCCTCTTATTCAACTATTCATCATTGAAGTTACAGACTTGTACTTTCTTCTCATCCTTGCATGTATATTTGAGCATGTCTGTCTTGATCATGCGTGTGTGTGTGTGTGTGTGTGTGTGTGTGTGTGTGTGTGTGTGTGTGTGTGTTACATTCCCTCAGTTCCAGCAAGGTTGTGTCCCCTCTGGTTTTAGTTTGGGCTTCAATACATTTACCTGGTGGATCTTTGGTGTTTTTTGCAATGTGTTTCCTTTTCAACCAATGAAGGGATGGAGGGAAAGAGAAGGATGGAAGGACTGAAGGATAGATGTGAGTCGTGAAAGAAGAAAAGATGATGGAGAAGAGAAGGTTGAAATATTAGAGCAAAAATGAGATGAGCAAAAGAGACAAATGTGAAGGAAAGAGAAACCCACAAAAAAAAAAAAAAAAAAAAATGCTCAAATTGAAAATGAGACCAGAGTTGGTTCTGTTCCACATGTTGTTAGGTTTGAGCTCATAAAACGACTGGGTTGAAGAAAAGATTGTTTCAGTTAAACATTAAATATTCAACTTGTCCCGTCTTCTGCTTCAAGCCATTTACTTTTTGAATTTTTAACAAAGACCACGTTTCCCTAATCTCAACCAAGTGCATAACCACAAAATAACATTATTCATATTTGCCAGAAGTGGATATAGACCTGTTCCACAGCAGATATCTGTATGACCGTGAGCCAGCATGCACAACATCAGGACCCTGATACCGAAGCAGCGAAATGGAATTCAGCCGTCATTCATTTTATTACTTACACCTATGATTTGCCAGTGGTGGCATGTCATGATGCCTCAATGAAAAAGGACTATTGTGGGGAAAGAAATGAAACCTGACTTCAAACCAGGAAATAACTGAAATATGCTCACAGTAATAAATTAGCAGAAACATTGGTTACGAATACTTTTTGATGGCAGTGAAGGAACTGTCGACCTCTAACGCAGGGTTGCAGAGATGAAAGACAGCAAGTATGGCTGTTCCCTGAAGAGGAGACTTCAAGGCAGTGTTAGGTTGCTTTAATAACCGAAGACGTCAAAAATCAGCAAAGGGTGAAAGAGTGATGTGGCTCAGAGAATGGGACATGAAGCACCCACAAACTGCAGAGCGTGGATGGTTAAAAAAAAAAAAAAAAATCCTATGAACGCTGTGTATCATCTGATGCCGACTAAAGGCCACAGCTCCCACATTGAGAGATTACTTGTGAGAGCACTGATTGGTGTACAGGCAGCACATACAACTGTAATGTTAAGGGGATGCAGCTGACAAAGAAAAGATGCGAGAAATGAAAAAAAAATGAACAGTGCGTCAGCGAGAGGGCCATTAAACAGAGCTGCACACCAATACAGAGAACGGAACATAAAGGGAGGCTGAGCGGAGGGGAGGGAAGTGAATATCAGAGAAAGACGGAGGGTGGGAAGAGGCGAGTAGGTCCACAGAGTCAAAGAGATGAGAAGGGACTTGTATCTGTGTGTTCCCATTCTTCTCCTCGTGCCCCCGTGGCGCTCGGATAAACAGGCCCGAACAGACACATCAGAACTGCGGGGAAAGTTTTTGCCTTTCGTCAGAGTTGTCGGTGGTGGTGGATGTCCTTGCGCTTGTCTTTTCTCGCTGTCTTTGCTCGTCTGTCTCCCCTGTAGTTCTGCCTGTCTTTATCAAGAAAGGTGGAAGTTTGTCGATAAAGTTTGGCGAAAGGTGCCCTTGTCCGACTTGTCTGTGGCGAGAAAGTTTTAGCATAAAAAAAAAAAAAAAACCCGATGAGAGTTTGATAGATGAAACTAAGTTATTATTTGCTCCATAGTTTTTTTCTTCTCTGTCTCTCCGTCTGATGTTCTGCTTCCCCATTTGCATCTCATTTTATTCTCACTTATATTTCAGTATTTCGAATCAGTGATGACTTTGTGCCTGTATCTATTTCTGATATCTCCGCTCCACTTGACTATCTGTCCCTTTTTTCTCTTGAATTTATGCATGACGATTGTTTACCAATATTTCAAGGACTGATATCACTCCAGCTGCTCTCACCTGATAACTCATCTTTAAAGAATTACCTCTCTCCCCTCTGAATCACAGTATCCTCTATTTATACTTGCTCTCGAAAATAAATAAATAAATAAACAGTCTCACTCCGATTTCGATTTCTGGCCCTTTTGTCTTGTTGGACTATCAGAAGGTCACATGAACTGAGTCATTGATCCCTGTCTACCTTGTGTGGTTACACTTAAACCTTACCAACCCTTAAAGCTGCTCTAATCACTGCTTTATTTGAACAACAAACCAGATAACTTTGTGTGATGTGGTTTTTTTGGGGTTTTTTTACAGTTCCCATCAGTTTTACCGAGATTTTTTTATTATTATTTTTTTAAATCTTTGTTCAGTTCGTCTTTTTTGTTTGTTGCTCTGCGTCGCCTTACTGAGTAAAGAGGGCGCTGTTTCCTAATGTGTTATCTCAATTTTATGTGATAATATGTCAATGTTGTTTTTAGAGCAGGTGAATGAATGAATGGATGAATGTGGTGGCAGAAAACATGGTTTTGGAAGGCATGGAAATGACTCACTCTCAAGGTTAAAATATCAATTCAGGCTGTGTTTTAATTGGAGACAAAAAATGTGATTTTTTTTTAAAGGACTGTATTCAGTCCTATGTTTTCATGGAGATAAATAAATTGTAGTTTTAAATTCGATTCAATTCACCTTCATTTGTCAATGTCTTTCACTTTATGACTGATTTTTTGCAGATGATTTTATTTACAGTTTGAGTCACGATCAGTTGTTTGAGGGGACAATTTCTAGAATCAAAAATGCTGTACTTTCACAACTTGAGAGTCAAAGCTTGAGCCAAAATGCCTTTTTGATTCCTTTGGCCTCTCTCCTAGTTTGTATCTCTCTCGCTCACTCTGTGTGTGTGTGTGTGTGTGTGTATGTATGTGTGTGTGCTGTGGGACTGCCATAAGATCATTGTATCAAAGCCTTTCCTAATCTGAGCTATTTCTGTTTTCCCCGTCCGGCTCGCTGGCACGGTCATCATACACAATGCAGCCAAGACGCTCAATGTTGGACCGACATTCAGACTGGCCTCCATGTCCATATTGTGTTGTTCCCACATGGTCAAGATGGCTGCCTCCTGTTTCTTGATTGGATGAACAAACAGAGATTGAGATCGCATTGCCGCTCAGTGTCCCTTCCAGCTCCGCTCAACTGTTGGATGCCGTCGCTGTCATCTTTGAGTGCATGCATTCATAACCAGTCAGTCAGCCAGTTGGTTTTCAGACTACCACTTACTGTTATACTGCAGAACAGTCGCTGAGGACACACATTAAAGTTTCATAGATGCGAAAAGACATGTTTACAAAGCCAAACTGCCGAAGAGTTTCTGATGCTGACAGATTTACTGTAACACATATTTAAATTAGGTTCAATACTTAGAAAGTACACTGTAGAATGTATCGAGCATGGAGGGGGCCCCTGATGTGTTAGTATCTCATGCACATATCGACAGATGCACACGTGAGTGCATGCACTCGACATGACACGTGCTGCTGATGGTTTCACATTATTCCACTGGTCAACAGTTGGTGGTGGTAACGTGCCAAGTAATGGTGCAATTGATCTGATGCCTCAGACTCAAATGTGGACATACCATGAAGTTGTTACAGCACCAGAAAATCTTTAGGTGAGGACATTTGGGTGGATATTAATGCCAGCTAAATGTGATTTTGACACAGGTGACTGCTGCTTAAATCCTGACAGTTATTGTTGGTTTCTTTTTATCTATGACCACAAATTCCTCAACCTTAACATGAGTGTGAGCCAAACCACAATGTGTCACTAAAATGAACTTTTGTTGTGCCTTCTATTCTATTTGTGCCAAAACTTTACCAATCATTAAAGCTGCACCACTTACAGAGAATTATCACCTTATTAATATCACTCCTCCCAACTCTATGGAGCTTTTAGGCTTCTTTCTGTTTTGCTTGTGTTCACTGTTTTAGTTCACTGTTGCCACTTTCACCAATCCAGCAAAAAGGCTCTGATAAACCCACTGCACACTGCCAAGCAGTAGACAAAGTCAGCAAGCCAGCTGGTGGACACTGTGGAGCATTGAACAGCTAAAGAGAAGATATTTCCCTTAATAGAGAGAGAATATTAAACTTATGTTCATCAGGTGACCGGAGACGTGACAAATGAATGATTATGGCTAAATTGGCAATTGTCTTCGAACATGTAGGCCATATCAGCTTTATGAGATGAAAGGAAGTCTGTCAGCAAGCAAACATGGATATAAGCAATGCTGGTTTCAAATCATTCCAAAAATCATTTGCAAATTTCCCCACTGAGGAACGAATAAAGGTTTATCTTATCTTAAAATAAGCTTTGCAAATGTTTTCAATCATTTAAAATTATTTGGCCTCAATGATACACACAGTGTGTTTTGGTGTGAAACACTGAATGCAAAAATAGCCTTGTTTACACACACAAACACACACAACAACAACAACAACAAAAAGTTAAAGACATTTACTCAGGCCATTATTCCATTAGACCTATATGCAATAAAGAATAAATGATCCTCGTAAAACCAGGCAGTATTTAACAAGTAACTTTTTGAACAAGTTTGTTCATTTCCCCCCTGATAGACATGTCAGTTAATCTACTGGGGGACAATTTGCTGCCCTTTGCTTTATCCAGTCAATCAACAGCCAGTGTAAGAGGGACCTACGCTCTGACTAATAAATACATCCACTCAACAGTTCACTGTCCACCCCGTCACTGACACCATCAGCCACCACCACCACCACCACAAAATGGACTGACAGTCTACGAACTGACTCGAGTGCTGCAGATTAACAAGAACTCCAACAATCTCTGATCCTCTGTGTGCGTTTGTGTGATCCACGGGTTCGGTATCGTTTGACAGACAGCCAATGATCCTTGAGAGAGAGAGAGGCGGAGAACATGTGGATGCACAGATAACAGCTGCTGTGATAGAGCAAAGAGGCAAAAAGTCCTGCTGGAATTACAAGAGTTGCTCATGGGTTTGTGGATACAATCCTGTTTGTGTGTATGTGTGTGTGTGTGTGTGTGTGTGTGTGTGTGTACACAGCGGGGTGTAAGGAGGGCGATTAGGGCGAAAGCTAAGAGTGAAGCATACAGGCCAATTTCTCTCTCACACTGTTTTGCTCACATGGGAAATTACAGCGAACCAGATCTAAATGCTCAGAACTGTGGAAGACATTTGAGCAGCTTTGTCCTCTCCATCAAGAGAAATAACCATCTTAACATCTGAGGTTACGATGGAGTTTGTTAATGTTGAACCAGAGAGAAAATTGCTTAGCAATAGACTCTGAAATCTACAGCAGATGGGAATTCTGACATCAGAAGCATGTTAGGAAAAGTAGCATATGTGACAAACAGAACAGCAAGTGATCCTTTTCCACACCGAAACTAATCAAGAACCGCTCACAGAGCAACACTGTGTTATTACTGTTCCTGTACTCGTTCCAAAGACATTTTTTGTTAACAAGTTTGCACCATTGTTGTCAACATCACAATATGAGAACCTGTTAATCAAGTAGCCTACGATTGTGAATGGTGACTGCCAGGCTCTCACTTGTTAATATCATTTTCATATACTATTGGTTGCAAAAACATTTGCCCTTATAAATGTGTCTTAAACCAGCATTAATGTTTGTCACCATTAATGGCATCTGTGTTTTGAGTGTTTTTAGGCCCTTCCTCAACACTCAGATATCATCCATCTCATGCTGGAGGTTCATGGCGTTGTCCCTCCACGTATCTATAAGAGGACATTACTCTAGACTTGGATCATGGTGGGGGAAAATACCCCTAATAAGCAAGGGGAAAAAAACAGTATTTGTCTTAATGGAGTATTTCTTATGTATATTTTTCCATTTTATCCAATTCAGCATGTTTTAGAGCTACAGTGTGTAATCACTCTATAGCAGCTACATTCATTGACGTGTGCGCCGCCTGCTGATGTTCAGGCCGATGTGTGGCATGATGAGGCCACTAGCACAGAGCC
This sequence comes from Holacanthus passer, assembly GCA_025331565.1. Taxonomy (NCBI): domain Eukaryota; kingdom Metazoa; phylum Chordata; class Actinopteri; family Pomacanthidae; genus Holacanthus; species Holacanthus passer. Next base: position 2,017,416 of record JAFREQ010000091.1, on the reverse strand, counting down.
TATGTATGTGTGTGTTTGTGTGAATTAAACCTCGCTGTCCTGACAGTTCAGTTAGTTAACATGAGCTGTCCTGTCCTGTCCTGCCTTAATTACACAAAGTAGACCTGTGGTGTAAGAAGACCATTTCCTCCCTCTATTCTAATGCCACTTCTTATTAGGGTGTGACTGTGTGTTTCCAGGGGCCAGCAATTACAGGCACTCACTCTGAAACACTTCAGATGATTGTGGAACATATTTACCTTACTGACCTGAATACCTTGTCTAAGTACTTCAGTTACTCCGTTAAATCAAACCAGATTATAAAGATTGGAAACATCAAAGAAACCCAGAGGCAAGCATTTTAAAATTTTATAAATACTTGTGGGACGTCGCCCTCTGAATGATTCACATTCATTTTCTCCCATTATGAATACATAGGCCTATGTGTGCCTGATTGCATGTGTTTATTTGCATACATTTGCATGAAGGGGTGTAGCCCAGTTTTAAACCCATCAGAAAGTGTGTGTGTGTGTGTGTGTGTGTGTGTGTGTGTGTGTGTGTGTGAGAGAGAGAGATAAACACCTGAACGTGAACTAGGTTATCATCTTGTGCAACTTTCTCAGGTGTATTTACAGGACATGTGTGCATGTAGGACAGGTGGGTAAATAATGATGTGCGTATGTGAGAGACTGTAATGTATAATTACGTGGGCGTGTTCTACGTGGAGTTGAAAATAACATCTGCAGATTGGCTTCAGGACAGCAAAGGAGACGTTTGCAGTATGATAATGAGGTTTGTGTGTGGTGGGATGAGGAGATGAGGGGGTAAAGGGGCTCTGTGTGTATGTCAGTGTCTTAGTGTGTGTGTGTGTTTCAGGATGACTTTCCACATGGATTGTATGCTAATAAAGCGAAATGAAGCTTATGATTGCTCTACTTTCTGCGACATCAGTCGACCCTGGCACCAAAATACAGCAAACAAACAGAGGACTTTCACCCAGGAGACCGCTGTTTGTGTCCTGCGTGAAACCAAAAGTCAAAGTTGACCTCTATTAACTTACATCCTGTACATAACATAAGTTAAAGTGTCTCATACATACCGTCATTTAAGTTACGCACGTAACTTAAGTAACGCAACAAACAAAATTATTTTAACGCAAAACTCAATCTTTTCTTAAACCTAACTAAGTAGTTTTGGTGCCTAAACCAATCCAAGCTGTGACCGTTTCAAAACGTTAAATAGTAGTTACTGGATATAACTCCAGTCCTGTGAGTCCTATGAGCACGCGCATATGTCGCTGGTACTCTCTGGCCATATACGCCATTTTGGGAGTCATTAGAAAATCACCTATTCTGTTGTCTAGGTATGAGGATGTGTTGGATAAAATCTATGTCTAAAGAAAAAAAATACATTCCAAAGTTTATCTGAAGCTAAAGTTACAAGGCTTCAGAAGTCTGAGGTAGTCAACTTAAATGGCTATCTTCCAAAGTTGTGGTTTCTGTTGTACTCAGTTCCCTTTGGAGTCTTTGGAGTGTCCATGGACAGAGGAGCATAGTTTTCATCCCACATTTATCACAATGTATTTGAGTTATGATCGAATCTTCTGGGATCCATAATCACTCTATGAAGGGAGAGTCTCACTCACAGTATGGGGAGGGGGATTACAGCCAACTACATTGCTTTCAACATTCATTTATTTTTATTGTTTCTTGGTTTTTGCTTTGTATTTATTCGGACACACATGCAACAGCATAAAACGAAACAATAGAAATAAAACAGATGTGACAGGTCACAGAAGCACAGGCTTATACAACAGACCTCCCTTCAAGCCAAGAAACAAATATTAAAAAGGAAAGGAGATAGAAACACTTATAGCATATGACTAATGTATGTAGATGGACTTTGAAATTCTGAACTCATCCTTTGTTGGTCTGTTCAGAACAGGAAGCAACTGCTCTTATTCTTTTGTTTCTTTCTGTTCAAATTCAGACATCTTTTAACCTACATTTTGTGCATTTTGTGTTTATTCACCATATAGACCCAATGTTCCCACCAGTTGTTCTCTCTTTCGTCTCTACTTAATAATGGTAGTCATCCAACTTCTGTTAAAAGTGCAAACACTTTGCTCAAGTTGAAACATATTAAACACGTGCACACGTCTTTGCCTTAGCTTTGCGTTTATTGCATCTGCTCCTGCACTCACTTCCTCCCTTTGACTTTTTGTGAAACAAGTCAAATGAGAATACACTGTGCTATAGGTGCCAGATTCATTCCAAATCAACCAGAAGTGAATTCATTTAAGTTGCAGATCGTAAAATCAGTTTCCTCAGAAGTGTGAGCTGAAGCTTTTGCTCATTGTTAGGAGCGCAAACAGCAGAATTTAAAGCTACATGATAGTATGACTCTTCACACTCTTCAATCTCAATGTGCTTGAGAGTAGTAATACACTTTTCTAGTTAATGTTTTATGGACAGTTTTCAGAGATTTGTTCATCCGCTCCTTGGAAGTGCCACAACTGTTAGTCACCTCACATTCTCTCTGCAGGAAATGAACAGGGTTTTTACTTCTGAAACCCTGGACATCCAAAAAATAACTATTTTCACTTTGCAGCTATGTGGCGATAGAATACCCATTGATCATGCATGGGGAAGTCTTTCACAGAGAGGTCAAAGTCAGCCCCATTGTGCTTTACTGTATTACCTTACTCAAGTGCATTACCTTGGCAGAGCAAACATGTCATCGGCCACCCTGTCACCCCACAAAGCAGGCTCGGGACGTTCTAACATGGCGACCGCTTCCATACTAATGCAGGATAAACACAGGATGGTGCACCGCTGCCATTGTTAGGAGCCCTGCTCAAGGGGGAGACTTCAACAGTAGAGGAGCCAAGGCATCCGGGAGTGATGTTAAGTGTAAGAGAGGCTTAAACTCATTGTCTCGCTCCCATTGGAAATACAGGGGTTAAGACTGAGCGGACCATGTCCAATCCACACTTTGATGGACTGCAGCAGCAGAATTTCAATTGCGGCCAATTTCCATTTCTGTCCCTCCATCCTTTACCCTCTCTCTCTTACTTTTTTCTGTCTCACTCTGCATTTTTCTTTTCTTTTTTTTAACCTCCACACTCTTCTACTCGCTCAATCTCCCCCTCCCTCCTTCGGCACTTTGTGTAAATTTCAGAATATTCCAGAGAGTAGGATTGAGCTGGCATGAAATGGGATTAGCAAAAGAGACAATTTTCACTACAGAATCGCTCCCTCTTCGCTGCTCACTTCTGTCAAAGCCAACATTTCCCCCAGAAAAAGCTTGTACACGTTCTGTTCCGCTGTTTCTTCCCTCCTCATTTCTTTATTTCTCAGACAGCCATGCTATACCTTACAGTAATGACTGGCTTCCCACATGTCTCCTTTTACTTCAAACATGAAAAACACAGGTCTGACCACCAGAATTACATGGATTACTATGTCACATTCACTGTGGTGAGACAGTGATGACCAGTTTTCTATATGAATTGTCTCCTGCCAGTTCTTCCCTCTCTCCTTTATCCAACCTCTCTTCTTCCCTCTGGTCTGATCCAGCAAAGTCCTTCTATCACTTCAGCTCATTAACAAGCGAATCAATTAGCAGGTATTAACTCTCAATGATTCCTAAGTGAAGATAACAACCTGTTTGTGGAATCTTAAAGGAGATGAAGCGGTGACATGCAGAGCGGTATCACACAGGTTTGATACAGATTTTTTAGTCTTGCCATTTAATGTATCATAATTATGAAAATTGCCTTTCATGTTTTGCAGACAAAATGCTGCATGCGATGACATTATTGGTTTTGACCCCATTGTAATTGTCAGTTGACTGTAATTTCTTAAGAGAGTGGGGAGGAATTGCAACAGGACTCACAAATGCTGCTAAGGGTTGCTAGTACGTTTCCTAGTGTTTTAATGTGCATCAATGAATATTCTAATAACCTTTGCTACAGATGGCAGCGAGCAGTTCCATTATATTTAAAATACCAGTGTAATTACAGTGTGTCTACTTTAATAGTGCTATTACCTTGACTGCAAAAAAAAAATAAGTGGAAAGAGGTTTTTGTTTCGTCCTGCAAAAAAGTACATTGTTTACATTTGGTGGCTGTCCTTCACTGTGTTTATTAGCTTGAGCCAATTATGTTGAGGTTTACCCTCCTCTAACCTCCGCTGTAGTTATTTGCTTTTAGGTTTAAAAAAAAAAGTGTCCTACAGAGTGGCAGACATGACATGAATGTACACACTGATACATCCAGCACAATGAGAACATCCCAAGTTAATATTATTTCCTTACCCACAATAGTCATTATTTTTATTATCTGATTATTTTCCTCCATGATATTTGGTAGCCACAAACACATGCAACAATATTAATGATTATAACCTGCCCTAAAGTGGAATGATTTCAACAAGTGGGAGGATTTTATTAACAGAGCGCATTGCACTGCTCTGCTTTCTGCCTGTGTAGGTTGGGGTTAAGATACAAAGGTTCACCGAAATGTTGACTGAGAAAACTTGATACCTGATAATTCCTACTAATACCTAATAATTCAGCCTAATATTATGCTCATGTTGGCAGATCTTTTGGAAGGTTTGTTTTGCTGGAACCAGTTGCTTGCAAGTGACCTATCTGTCCGACCAACATCTTTTTCCAAGGACATGGATTGTTTAATACATCTGAAGAAAACTTGCACTGAAAACTGTAAATCAGCATTTGCTAAAACATAGAAATATCATTTTTATGTATGAGGACTTGTTGAAGCGTTCAAGCTGACCACTCCCAAATTACCCAGCACATGTGCTTCCTATCAGCTGCAACACCTGTAAGATCTCGGTGGGAAGGTAGAGGTTCACTGTCTGCAGGCACTTCCATACAAAAGTACTGATGTAGTGCCAAAATTCACTTCACAGTTTAGCTGGTGTACAAATTATCATAATTATAAATCACTGGAAATCATGCAGCACTCTAAATAAAAGCAATACGGTTATTGATTCTAATGGTAAAATGCAGACAGAGGTCAGGACAGAGAACTGCTGATGCTTCAGTTCGTCAGTGTAAAACTCTGTTGTTACTGTGAAATATACCACACAAAGACGTTCTTAGCACATTTAATTAGATTTTAGACAGCACTTGGAATTCGCCAAAACATTCCTTTACCTAGACACACTGGTTTTACAGCACCACTTTGTCTCTGAGGGTTGGAATGGCGTTGAGTGCGTTGATGTATGGGGCTGCAGAGACTTCTGCTGGAGTTCATTACTATGACTTACACTGTGGAAGATCTGTTCTCTGCTCTAATGGACATTCCACTTGAATTACAATGGCATGCTCCTCTACAGTAAATACTCCCTAATACCTGAGCTCGTGAATGTGTGTGTGCGTGTGAGTGTGTGTTTGAGTCAGTCTCCAGTATCTGTACTAAATTTTGGCCGACAAGTTCACGTATGGCTGCATAAAATATAAGCTGCCACGATGACAAATAGATTTGTGCATGCTTGTGCGTTCATCGATGCAGCTGTGTCTACAAGCACATGTGAGAACTTTCATTGGTGTATTTGACAGGAAACTCTGCTCGCCGTATGATCAAGCCTTGTCTTCTACGGTGCGTGAGTGTGCGCGTGAATCTGAAATTTGCATGTGTCACTCCTGTCACGCATGGAGTGTGAGGATTTCATTTTAATCGGCAGCAATGCAAAAGCATTTGCCTTTAGTGCTAATGAAATATACAAGACATATGGGGCTGAACAGAGACTTTAAATGTTACTAATAACAATAAAAAACAAAATGTGTGTAATTATAAAACAAATAATAGAAAGCTGCAATATTTTTCCTCATTACACCATTTAAAATTCAACTTTCCTCTCTAAACAAATACATCTTCTTGGATAAATCATTATTATGTCTGCTGTCAATTTATCCATTATGTCACTGATGTGCTGTGACATATTTGTTGACTAATTAGCATCTAGTGTAGCTCTGATAGCTAATTCCATGACATGTGGATGTGAATATTAGTATTGATGTGCCCCGAGTATGGTAATCAACTAGCATGGTAGCTAAGGGTGAAACAGTAGCTATTTGTTAGTTGAGTAGGATGAAGATAAGATACAGTGGGGAAATTCACAAGGTCAGTAGAAAGTAACTAATATGTGCACAATATGGACTAAATATTAATATGTTACCATCACTCCATTAAGTTACCTTAATAGAGCAACATAGTGACTCATAGCAAAGGTGACAGGACCTTTATGTAAAATAGATACCTAAAACTGAACATGCCATGTGATATTAAAATAATAAATGCACTAATGATTAATCAAGAGTCTGCAAACTTTTACTTTGACAAACTTTTAATCATGTTACTTAACAAATATTGTTGATGAACCATGAATCCAGGCACAATGCAAACCCACAGGTCCTTAATCGACAAAATATGTTGCTTATCAATATCATCCAAGATAACCCTGTGTCTGCTCCACAAATGGCTCATATGAGTTCAGTTAACTTTGAGCGTAGTTTTGGTTAGGTAAGCATTGTGACATGATTGAAAGGAAGCCATCATTTGCCATTCATTCACTATGACATCTAGACGTGCTACAAAAAAATGAGATCATTTCAGACAGTTCAAGTATTTTGATAACCTTTTTATACTGATACTTCCGGCATGATTGTCACAGCTCGTTGAACAATGCCAGGGCCACAGTATTTTCCCTTAATGTTTATGTCCTATGAGTTTTCCTAAACACGTTTCCATGACCTCAATGGAAAACATCATGAGGCTGCCATTTGCAAATTTCCCCACTGAGGGACGAATAAAGGTTTATCTTATCTGATCTTAAATACTGCCAGTACAATATTCACTTTACTTTTGACTGTGGTTTGATCTTTATTGACGTTTTCGAGAAAGGAAGTGCTTTAGTTAGTTAAATGTTCAACTATGTTCTCTAGTCATTGGCTAACTTTGTCTGTCTGCTATTAACAAGCCGAAAAACAAGCTGATGATGACTGTGTGTTGGACTCAATGAGCCAACAGGTTCATAGAGCCACAGATAGTGATTTGGTCCATTGTTAATATAAACAATATTAGTAAGTTTTAAGATATTTTAAAGATGTTTAATAAAAATTAATGCAAATTTCCCCACTGAGGGATGAGAAAGATTTCTGGCCCCTGGACTCCTGTGTCCATGCTGTGAACATATAGATCATTAGTGTGTACTGAAATGTATAAAACTACAAAGTTAGAAGTGGGTGTGATTCTGAGTATCATACTAAGTGTGATGGTGTAACCCAGGTTTACAAAGCCCCAGTAAAATAAAAGCCTGTTAATAAAAACAGCTGTGAAGAAACACATTACAAGTGATACCTAGACAATAAATAGATTAATATTGTTTAAAAATCATTAAAATTGTTAGCTATGCTGTATTTCATGATGTGATATTTGGTTTAGGTTTGAAACCATGTTGGATGATTGGAAACTTGTGAGTTCATGTTATTAATTTTGATTAATTTAAAATTGGCTAAAAATGTGTTCAGACCCTTATTTTGGAGAGCCACGTTGTAGCGTGACCCATGTGACTAGCCACAGCCAACCGGGTTTTTTTTGTTTTTTCCTGCTGCTGAACGAGGGAGATACGCACGCAGTCTTTATGGAGCTGCTGTTGAAAAGAGAGGAAAATAAAGGAAACGTGGTGAAGTGTATATTTGAAGCTATTTTTTTACTCTAGAGGAGTTATTTTTGGTTTTCCAACCTGTCCTTGCCTTGGTGACGGTGCATTCATTGCCGAACGGGACTTGGTGAGTCTGAAAATTGTATTTTATTTCATGAAAGGAATATTTTGTTAATGTATTGGTTATTTCATGGAAATGGAAATCTAAGATAACAGATTTGTGTTGTTTTATGTTGAAATGGTGGATATAAACTGTGAATTTGGTGCTTAATTAATTTTCCGCCGCTATAATGGTGAGTGCGCCATCTTGTTAAGTACCAATTAAGCTGAAGACCGGACTTTTATTGACATTTGAAGTTACCTGATGCATTATCTAAGTTAGTTATGCATATTATTTGGTTGTTATGGTAGGCCATTAAGGTTTGGATCGAGAATTCCTGAGCTAATATCGGAGTTGGATTCCACGTGCGAGATACAAGATGGCGAGCTGCCCAGGGACCGCTTGAACTGTGCATCACGTAGGAGCAACGCGCTTTCTGCTGGACGTTGTGCTGCTTCATCAAAAACTGGTAGGATCTATCCATACTTCTCTGCAAAACTGCAGTGGACTCTCAGAGACACTGAATTAACAATTCAGGACAATCGACGGATTAACAGTCAAGGAAATAGAGACATTGAACTGTGATATACAAGTTTGTTCAGTCTTTTGCTGAATTATTTTGAGTAATACTGAAAGGGTATTGTTTGAAATGTAAATGTTTTTTTGTTTGGTTCAAAGCAACAAAACAGGAAATGGTTGAAACTTGAAGGGGAACATGATCAAACTTGAACTAAAACTTGGAACTAAAGAACTAGACTTTATTCAGAATAACGCTGAGTTAACTCACATAGATTGAAGGATTGAAATTACTACGAACAATAACCTAGGTTGAAAATAATATCCTTTTAAGCCTAATAATAGGTTTGAGTCAAAAAAGGGATTGAAACTAAATCACTTGAACAAAAAGGGAAAAGTGTTTTATTTTCTCTCAAAGAGATTTTGAAACTAGATGTTAACTGTGTGTCAACTGTCTTTCTGTGTCCCACTAAAAATAATAAGCCGGCAATTCAAACTTATTCTCTGGTCTGTGGTCATTAACGCACCATTTCATCACTGCTCTAGTAGTCGAACCTAGCACTGGACCTAGTACACTGTAACTGCTCCAACGGGTGTGTTACAATGGTAATAGAGCCTCAGGGTTTTATTAGTGTAGAAATGTATGTGTGTTTTATTGTGTTTATCCTATGCTAATGATTTGATATTTGCATTTTCGTTGTAATGCGTCCATTATGTGTCTGTTCATACTCAGTTATGTTCATCCTCAGACATCAGGTGCTGAGACAGGTACTGACTGTTATGGATATGTTTTTTTTCTTTAATGTGAGCACCAGGGAGACAGAGAAGAACTCACTTATTATTTTGGCATATAGAGCGGATTGCAATCTATTTGTGCAGCATCATTAAAAGCACATCAGAGCATTAGTAAAGGACGGAAACTAGAGAAAATTCGTGTTGGCCTTTTCCTGTTCCGTTTCCAGACTGCAGTGGGGGAACAGTGGGGATGTTTGTTTTTCTCTCAGGCCGAAGTCGATTCTTGCTCCGGGGCTAACCTGAAGCTGCAGCCTTTATTCACTGACAAACTGTAACCTGTACTGTACATTTATTACTAAACTTTGCAATATTTTACCTCTGCTTCCCTCACATTCATCGCAACTTCTTCTGCCACTCGCTCTCTCGCATGCTCAGCCATTCACCATTACAGACCATTACACACTGCCATATTCCTTTCTCATGAAGGCCCTAAGGGACACATACTAAACATCCTGGTGTGGTGGTGGTGTGACCTGTAGCAAAAGTGAAGGAAGTAGCTCATTTCAAAAAGTTTGTTTTTTGATACTAAAGGTAATTTTGAACCCATTTAACAGTTCCAGTGCTTTAATAACATGTCCTGTATTACATTTAACCTGCTCTGACCATATTTCTAACAAATTGATAAATAAATAAATAAATATAAATATAATTAACAAAATATTATCTAAAATATTATAAATTATAAGATAAATAAATATTTAAAGAAAGATCAGAAAGGTGTTCTATGTGCTCCACTTGGTCAGTGGTATATCCCCCATAATTTTTGGGAAGTTATGAAATGGGTCTGGGGTCTTATGGCTTAAAGCAGCTATGCTCTTCTTATAACACTACGTTCAAGGACTGTTGTTTTGAATGATTACTTGCAGGACTGAATTCCTCCGACAGCAACTGAACAGAAAGCCAAGTACTGCGGTGTCATTAGTCCACTGAAGCATCTTGTAGTGAAGTCAAGTTGAATTAAATAGACACTAATCGACCTTAATATCAACAACTCGCATGGATTTAAAACCATGAGCAGAACAGTTGCAGCTTTGACTAAATCATAAAGAACATATACCTATGTGCATAGCCTCTAACATTTGAGCTTAGATTGAAATGCTTGCTCATCAAGATATTAAATATAGAAGTTTTCAAACTGCACTCGGTAAAGAATGTAAGAAAGAAAGTAAAGAACAAATAAGAGGACAATTATTGGAAATGGAAGTGGAAATTTGTGCACCACTGTGCATCTATAGTGCTGGTATGGGAAAATTTTGTGGTAAATGACCAGAAGGTGGAGCTATTAAGAATAATGAACTTCAGGGATTGAGGTTAGGCTCAGTCTATAAGCATAGCTGCACATTTATTATAAGAGCTGATACAGTCACAACTATAGTGATTTTCCTGTGTTGCAAACCACATATGAGCATGTCAGACACTTTAGTACTAGACTCCCAAGAAAGACAGCATGCGACAGGTACATGGGGACGGAAATAATTCTTCACACCATAATAAAGTCGGAGCAGCCTGGGAAGAGTCAGCTCCTGCGTTACATAATACACACTGAGGGCCGCTGCTCAGTGGAGGAGACAGCTGAATGATGTAAAGCACACCTGCAAACTTCTTCAAACCAGGAGTCTGTAGAGAAAGAGAGGATGTCCTTCAGTAAGCCAACCCTCCACCCTCCTGCCAGACTGTAGCTGAATGGAGAAGGGATAGATTTCTAGGTAAAACCTCATACAGAGTTTGATAAGTGAAAAAATAAATAAAAAACAAACAAATAAATAAATAAATAAATTACACACATATATATATATATATATTCTGTGCATGTGTAAATACTGAAGGGCTCATACTGCACTGTAGGTAATACATGCATCACTTGACAAACAGAAGCTTTTGAAAAGTAATTTAACTGTAACATTGCTTTAAAAAAATAATTCAATAAAAACAAATCTTTCACTAACCCTCAAACCAAATTCTGTTCTCAGTCCCACAGCTGGCACCCACCATCAACACAAATAGACAGGAATAAGAGGCAGAATAAATTGGAGAACAGACAGAAAATTACACCATCGCCAGTGTTTAAATTACACAAGATTATCAAGAAATGAAAGAAATTATGCCGCCATGATCTGGTGCCGCCATCAGAGCATTTCTGATGCCTGAATTTCACCTGCAGTTTCTTCAGATATGAGTATCTTCAGGTATCTTCGTCAGCTCATCCTTAGACCTTGACTTCCAAATGGCCACCGACCTTTATGTGAACTTGCATTCCAGTTAGGTGCAAGTGATCTACAACTATATTCATATAGCTGACTGTTTGTTTGGATTTCATTCATTTTTATAACACTGACAGTGACTTACTCCCGAAGCTCACAACCAATCCTCTGACAGGTGCCTACAATTTACAGTTCCTCTATTCTTTTCAATCTTAGCCTGCATTTGATGACACTGGTTATATATATGACCATTCTGTATCTTCAAAACAATGTGGCCATTACTGATGCTGCAGTTTCTGTTTAGGTTTAGTTAAGGTTAATCTATTAACTAACAGTTTGCTGGTGTGCAGCAAGGGTCTGTTTTAGACCCCACTTCATTTTCATTATTTTATACATGTAATTGTATTCTATTGCTATGCACGTGATGCAAAATAGTACATATCAGTAAAAACCAATAACCACATCAATGATGATCAAAGACAACCAAAGGCTCATGAAGTGCCTATTTTTCTGATTAAAGAAAAAAGGTCAGGTACTTGTGTTGAGGCACTTTATAGGGATATATGTGCAGAAAAAGCCAAGCAAACAGTAGTGAAGAGAAAGCAAGACCCCCTGGAAACTAGCATAATTTCATAAAAGATATATAGATTGATTTTAGGCGAATGCCGACAAGACAGCAGGTTTCTGTGTAAACATTTAGAAGGAAAAAAATATATATAATCCATAAACAAATATAAAGTAAAAATATTGAGGCTAAAGTGTAAATGCTTGCCAAGTGGCCAACTGCCCTCCACCTCCAAAGCTTTGTCTTTTATCTGTAGCACACACACACACACACACACACACACACACACACACACACACACAGCAAATGTGCCCTTTGAGAACCAGCAGTAATTTAAAGTTGTTAAGATACTGATCTGTCTCGGGATGGCAAGACAGCAGGATGCAAAACACAGTCTGACCCTTAAATCTGTGTGTATCTGTGTGTGTGCGTGCGTCTGTGCTGTATATGTCTGTGTGAAGGGAGATAGTCTATGAAATGGAAAAAGACAGAAAATGTTTTGTTGTGTGTTTGAGTTTATGAGTGTGTGTGTGTGTGTGTTCGGGCTATTAACATGGCAGTCAGCATGTGACAGAGATGGATGTGGTGGGCTTTCTGCGATCAAATCACAGGAGGAGGGAGAGAGAGGGAGAGTCCGAGAGGTATGTATTATTTGCAGAGTTAGTAGGAGTATAGAATAAATGCATTAGTTTGTGCGTCCTTGGTAGCTCTATCGATTTTTACCTTTTTCACAAGGGCATCTTCTGCTGGTTGTTATGACAGCGAGAAAACCACTGCAACAACCCATACACTACATAGTTCAATATTCCAGACTTCAAACCACATTTTACAGTCAGTTCAATTACTTAGCAGCGTAGGAACAGATGTACATTTCTCTCTTGTCCCGGCATTTATCGGTAAAGTCATTGAAATGCCTTTCAAGCGTGTTTCTTATCTTTTGCTACGCTATTGTTTGACGTGCTGTATATGCCACTGTAAAATGCTGAAGCTGAAATGTGATAATATTTATTAACTCTTAACTTCTGAGAGGTGACTGCATTGCTGGATTGCTAGAATACAGTTCAGTAAGACAAGTTATCATGAGATCACACCGCACACGAAGTAAATAAGCTTCCAATGCTACTGGTCTCTATTTTATTACATTTATTTTCAAAATTTCCAGGTTAGTGTAGTTGAATGTGCTGCATTCATAAGCCCTGATTTCCAAGGGAATTTCCTTAAAATAACAGATGCAGTGGAAAAGCAAACATTAATATGCATCTTTTTTTTTTTGTTTATTTGTTTTTTCCAGCAACCAGGAAAAGTAATTAAAATATGAAATCTGAGAGATGGTCTTCATGTGAGTGATATGTTAGTGATGTTAATACATTTCATTTTCATTCCCCTGCTGACCTCAGGCCCTGCCTCTTCGCTCTGTGACCACTCAAGTGACATATGGTGCTACTTCTTGTCAGTTGCAGAGAGAAGGCGAAGAGGGGCATGTCAAACCAATACTGAAATACCAAATCAACTCTATCTCACTTGTAGTGGTCTCTGATTCCATCCTCAACTCCAACAGGCCTCTACCACCTTTGCTCAATTTTAGATTTACTCACATAATGTTGGCCCACTGTCAGCTGCCCAGCAGGAAGTGCTGCTTGTGTAATGGCAACACGTGTCCAGAATACAAACGATTTCATGTCATCGTTGCTCATGTGGAACTTTGAGCATTTTCAACTACTGGTGAAGCACCACTTGTGATAGCTGCCTTCAATTTCATGATATCCTGTCAGGGCCTGAGCGCAGTCTGAATAGTATTCATGCTTCAGAACCTGTTTCATAAAAGCATTAAGGGACAAGAGGGACTTCCTTACAGTAATTGTAGGTAGTTAAGTGATAAACAGTGCTCTTGTACTTCACCTCACCTCACTGTTCAACTGCAGTAGCCATAATCACAGCAAAGGCAGCCTTCTTGTCATTAGTGTAATAACTAACATAATGAGCTTCACCCCCTCTGTCTACGGGACTGAACCTTGCTAAAAGGGATATATTGTAGACTATTAAGGACTTGGTTTGATGAAAGAAGGCTATAACCCTACATCACTGAAAAGCAGGTGTGAGTAAAACAGGCTGTAATTGGTCAGAAGGCAGTCAGAGAAGGTAAAGAAATCCAGAGGGGTATAGTGAGCAGAAAAACAAACTGGACCACTAAGGCAACATAGATGATCTGTCTTCTATATATGATGAGGCTGATCATGAACCAGCAGCAGCTGTGCTGGCAGGTGGCTGCTTCAGCTGATGAGCTGAGGAGGGAAACCCAGTAGTGACGGCTGGTGAGAAAAACAGCAGGTCTGGATCGAAATGAGTGGTCAGTGTGAGCAACACTGAGATGAATCAGGTGAACGTAAGCCAGAAGTGGAAGAGGTTGTATTTGTGACTGTTGAAGCTTTTTGATAATAGTAGCCCTTCTGGATTATGAAATCAACATAAAGTCAGCAAACATATAAGGGTGTTTGCTTCTATCCAATTCTGTGTGTCATATATCAGGAGTCATGATATATTAACAGGGCACCATGTCGGACGTATTGGTAGTATTATTGTGTGTGAATGTGTGTGTGTGTTTATTTGTTGCTTTGTTTCTATTTCTTTCTGTTCACTGATATTCACCCCTCATCTAAAGCAGGAGGGGTGTTCGTGATGCAGAGAGAAGAAGATTAAAAGAGAAAAACGAGAAAGAACAAGAAAGAGGAGCCAATACTACAGAAATACTCTGCTCCCTGTGGCGAGGCAGGAGGGTTTCTATTGATCCATTACTCCAAAATATCACTAGTCTGTTCATCCTATAGTCAGCAGGAGGTCAAGTAAAAAGTTGAAGAAGAAAATGGAATCAATTTGCCTGCATTAGGTACACAAAAGTGCAATTCAATTTTCCAATGTCTCTTATGGTTTAGTTGACTGCTCGAGAGAAAAAAACAAACAAACAAACAACAAAAAAAGGTTAACTTTTCCATTTTGAAGATTCAAATGCTCAATACTGAGCCATAGGTGGCCATAGAAAGTGAAGATGTGATTTCTCTGCTTTCACATTTTTTATTGTCTTTTAAAGATTGCAACAAGGTGTCTCTGTTGATGTCTTGCATTAGTTAATCTAAATCAAATGAAACAAATACAGAATATAACCAACGAAGGGTCAAACGATGGCAGGTGAGCAGTATTATGACTTTGTTCCCCTTAACATTATATATCTAGAGCTTGGAGGCGAACATGAGTTACAAAAATATTGATGTAATTATTTTTAGATGTACTGTACTATTTCTGCATATGGCAAATAAAATGTCAGTCTATGAAATCTATGAAAAAGTTTCTATCATGTAGTCTACATAGACATGTGCAAAGAGATTCTTTAGTCTTCTGGTTGGTCTTTTCAGCACAGCATGAAGGTAGAGAAGAAAAGATGGTTGTTGGTAGGTCTTGTTCTTGCAGGATCTTGACCCAAGATGGCAGATGTCCACTCCTACTTTTAATTTAATTGCACCATGGAACTGACAGTCACAATATCCAAATCCATTTCTAATCTGTTAAAATGTGACGAGACTAAAAATCCTCTATCATGTGTTTGAAATTTACTTGTGAACTTTTAGTCTTCAAACATGCAAAACCTGCATAAAAATCCTTGAATGGCAACTTAGTTTTGAATGAGACCAGTTCATTCATCATGATATGGATCCATATGGCTCTTTGTATGAAGGCGTCAAGTGTGACTGGGTGTCATGGGGATTGTGGGTTACTCCGGCTCCCGCTGGGCTGCTTCACGCTAGGAGACTCTGAAACATGTCTTCCTGTTTAAATGATCATGCCGAGAATACAAATCCACAGCGTTATCATATGAGTGTGTGAGGTCTGCGCCTTTTTGTGTATTATTGCGTGCATGTAGCTCCCGCCATCAGGTCGAGCAGATGTTTAGCTGCTGGTGAAGATGACTATCACCCAGCATGATAATAAGGTCACGTCAAGGAGTGTTCGGATGCAGATGTCTACAAGCTGTGTGTGTGTGTGTGTGTGTGTGTGTGTGTGTGTGTGTGTGTGAGAGAGAGAGAGAGTTTTGGTGTCAACCCAAGCTTTGCCAAGTGTAAAAACTGACATTCATGCGGTCCACCTTGCAGAGCAGGGCGATACACGCACACACAAACACACACGCATACACACACCACGCACTTTTTTGAGCTCACATAAACAGTACTCAGACACACACACACACACACAAAACACACAAATTCACACTGAGATGGCACCAGCCTTCGGGGTTGTAGATCCATATGGTAGCAGTGGTAGGAGACAATTGTTGAAGGGATTTTGAAGGCTTGTATTTGAGTCCCTGTTTGCTTTTCCGCTGTGTAACATATGCTGTACACACACTCTCTTCAGTGAACTGTGAGACAGACACAGGAAAATCACTCCACTTGTGTTGGAATTTCTACAAACAACAAATGAAATCACAGACAAATAAGGAATAAATGAGTGAAATGTTTGAAATTGCAGTAGCTATTGTGTAATAAAAGCTCTTAAGCCTGCATTGGACTGCCATTAGCAATCATATTATTAGAGTTTTGAAAGGGTTTTCATTGTGAAAACTTTAAGACATTTTTATCATGATATGTATTTGAATATTACATTAATGAAAAATTAAAATTTTCCTATGTTGCTTTTGCAACTTTATGCAGAATGGCTGACAAGTTCGAGGAACACTATTCCCACGGTTCCAAGAAACAACGTTCCTTTGAGTGACCTTGGACAATAGTTAATGTGTTTCTGTACTAGAATTATATGAATTTACTATACATACTGTAGAATATTTAGATATATAGGTTCAGATCTGGATATAGCAATAATTTAAGCTTGCTCATTAAAGCCCAGCATTCTGAAGAACAGTTAAAATTACATTTAATAGAACAGAAGCTTATAATTCATTACATTCAAGAGGAGCCACCACATTTCATTACACCAAATAAATTCCTCCCAGCCTCCTAATGTGCTCCCCATATTCTCTATTTAACAACATACCCCCAGTGGTGCTTTTCTTTTTGAGTCTTTCCATTTCTTGCCAAGCATTTTTCAACCAAAACAACTGGCAGCCAAAGTGTCCGACCAGCTTTAGCTCATTCATACTATCACACACTTTTCCATAAACAAACTGAAGTTTTATCAGGTGGCCTTGCCTCTTGAATTAGTCACATTGGCTAACCTTGGTCCTGGTGGTGTGTTTCATATCTCTTCTTCTGATGTGTTTCCTGGTGGCTATTCTGGAAACATTTTGTTTTTCCCCTCTGAGAACATTTTGAACCAACAAGTTGTGAACACAAACCAAGTTGAAATAGCAAACTTCCCTGCTGAAAATGCTGGTTTTGCTTTTGACCAGTTAGCTTTGCTGGTAAACTTGCTGGTCTTTCTGGTGACCAGGCTATGTTGGTGGTTTTTGCTGGTGACCAGGTCAGGTTTGTGCTGGTCTTGTTGATATTTAGCTCGGGGACCAGCCTTGCCTGTGGAGGATGGATGACCATGGTAAATTTCAGTCAGCTGTCCACAGTACAGATGACCACTTTCCTGAAATAAACTATATGAAATTGAACTAAATCCATTAAAGTGTTTAAAAAGTAATTTGACTCATACCCATTCATTTTATTTAAACTAAAAACTTACATAACCCCCAATAAAAAATAAAAACCTACCCCACACACATGCACACATAATGGGCCAACTCTCTCTCTCTCTCTCTCTGATTTCTACAGGAACTTCTCAGCAGATGGTCAGATTTGATCAAACGTTAGTAATTTTTCATACTCTGTTTAAGTTTTCAGAGTTTTCCATTTGGCCAATTCAGCAACATCTGAAAGAACTTCCACCTAAAATGTGGCCTAAACACGTTATCCTGGCTGCTCATGGTTTGGTTCAAGTGAACCTAACACGCATGTTGTTCCCGAGTCTTACGGAGACCAGTTGAAGTTGCTTGCATCCAAAGGAGTGAAAAAGAAATGGGATTCAGGTCAAGAGCAAAGTCATAGGTCTAAGTGGAGTGAAAGAGATGCAGAAGGAACACAAGGAATGTCGAGGAATATAGAATTGACAATAGTGTGTCAGTGGTGTCAAAGGTGCATTCCGTGAGTGACATGCCACACTTCATCATTCGGGGATTGTTGTCTGATTACCTGCATGCTGTTTTGTTGTCAGACAACTGAGAGAACTCATGCTAGAGGGTATCAATCAGCCTTATTACACTTATTGAAAACCGAATCAAATACAATCAGCCACCTCATCTGATTACTCATTAAGCAAGACCATTAAGAAAGAACAAATTCTGGAAAGCATCTGAATGAATGGACATGGCTTCTGTTCTATAGCTCGCCTTGCCTTGAAGGTGCACTTAATGTGTGTTACAAAAAAACCTCGGCCTTCTTGTTTTAGCTGTTTTTTTCTCCTTTTGAAAGACAAAATCCACTTTGATGAGGTGAACAAAGCGGGCGCCATGCTCCTTAAATTTGTTGTGAGGTGTCAGTTTCAGTAGAGGTGTAAGCAAGTCTGTGAAACTGTTGAATCCATTGTAGGCACACTCAGCTTTTCTTTTTGAAAGTGCAAATGGGAGTCTCCTTAAAAAGGTGCATGGAACCAAATGTTGCCATTCAAGTAGTTAACAAGTTCTTGCTGCACAGAGCTGCGCCACATTTCTCAGCTGAGTATGCAGTCAGTGACCATGTCCTTACATCTTGTAAGGAGATGAATGAGCACTCAAAAAGTGCAGAAACATACACACTACCAGGACAGTGTCATATGATGGAAAAATCAAACATGTCACACAGAATGAGCAGAATGCCTTCTTCATTGAACAGAATGATACACAAGGGTTTGGTCTACACTGAAAAATAGTCACAAAAAAGATGCAGTGATTATTAAGGAAGCCTGAAAGATGGATGCTCTGGGGAGATCAAGCAGATGATACCATATAGCTTCAAAGCAGGAGCTGAAATTGCCTTGTTCTTCAAACCATCTGACACATATAGGTATAACCCTTCCACAGGGTTATGTGTTTGTGCCTCATATTGCACAAGTGACTGAGGGTACATCTCTGATCCAGTTGGTTCAAGTTGATGAGGTCATTAAAATGTCAGATTTGTTGTCTACTTTCATTCAAGACAGCGATTTGACATATCCAGTTAAGCTGACCAGTCCAGTCTGATCACAATCAGCTTGACCACCTTTCCAACTGGGATTTGCTGGTCAGGCCAGCTGACTGGACGGCTGGTTAGTTTAGCCATACTTAGCTACACCAACTACACTGACCAGCAAGAGCAGCTTTTCCAGTCTAAACCAGCCTGACACAAGCAGCCATAAAAAAAAAATGTTACTGCAGGTTTAAAGAAAGGTTTGCATACTCAATGACGTGTCTAATTTCTTGCTTGCAATCTCTTGTTAAAATGTAACTAAGATTTAACTAACAAATGCATCAAGTGGTAATTTGAAACTCCAGGGAAGTGTGTTACATAGAGACAACATCCAAGTCTATTAACAGTCTATATGCATGTAAAGGCACTTTCACACCAAGCATTTTTTTTAAGATGAGAATTTTAACTGGATATTAAACATATTAATTGCATTTCAAGTACCTGCAGGGTTGCTTAAATCTTTACTGCCCCCCACTGCATTGCCATAAAAAAGTGAATCTCACCCATCTGGGCTCATAAAAGACTGAAATAAAATGGACCCAGCTCCAGTTTTAGAGGTGGATTGAAAAGTAATGGTCTAAATTGTTTATGTCTTTCCTTTAATTACAGAAAATATCCATGAAAAAAGCACATATGGAGTCATTTCCAAATGACACTTTAATTGCAGGGTCGTGAAAGTTCACCAGTCATCTGAAAAGCACTGCCATTCATGTCTCTTTAGGACTCTTGTTATTATTTTACATTTTGTTTTGCACCATGTTAATAATGAAAATATTGATTTACTATTCCAAATATTAAAAATGAACCACTTAGCCATTTTAATTTAAATTGACAGCCTGTTGTTAACGCTGTTTCACACAACTGATCTATGAGTCCTTGTGTGTGTGTGTGTGTGCGTGCTGTACATTGTCACCATCAATCTCATTAATATCCCTTTGAGTGCTGCCGAAGTACTCAAGCCTTCTTAGAGTTCCCATAGTGAGTCATCAATTAATACATCACACACGTCACAGCAGCCACACACAGGGCTGAACATGTGTGTATACATACACACACTTGAATACACTTGAGTGAATCCATACCCAGATATCAATTAGTAACAAACACCCTTCAGCACTGCATGCACAACGTCAATTATCACCAAGGGCACTGCAGTGAGCCGCCACATGAAGACATCAATTAAATTTAAACACAGTGTGGTTATGGTTGTCAATGACGGTTAGCGGGAAAAGTGATCTGAATCACATACGACGATTGTGGAGAGCACGTGTTACTGCCGTCCTCTGAGGGGAAGCAGGCCTTTCTGAGGAAATGTGAGCATTCCAACCATAAAGAATAGAACCCCTTTTTTTTGTTTTTATAACATCAGCTGAAATCATTTTGAGTGCCAATGCAAAAGTAGGTTCCATGGCGTCCCAGTTTCATCACGTTTAGCAAAATATTGTGTGTGTTTGCAGCATTTGGAAGGTGCTGAGCGTACGGATGGACGGTGGAGAAGTGGATTAGGCTGCAGGAGCGGTTTGAAAAGTCTCTATGTAAATTTGAATGTTTTTATTTGTAGTGAAACTGGGTCACTGTCTGAATCCATTTGAACCATTTTGAATCCGAGCTGACTACAGCTCCCATCCTCCACAAAGGACTACGTTCCAAACTTTTCAGAGTCATCTTTGAAGTCTGCGTATGGGACCCCAACATCAACAACAGACTATAAGATGAGTAGATGAGTCAAAAACATAAGTGATCATATAATTATATAAACTGTTGTAGTATAAAAATAAGGCTTTATAGTTCTTTAACACAGTACACATTACTGTTGATTCATTATCTAAACTGGTGGTTGTGTGAAGAAAGTTAGCTACAGTTTGGGTGGCTGGTTAAAAAAAAAAGACTGGTGCTCATTATCTTTAACAACCAGTGTTTTCAGTTAAGCAAACTAACTAGTCCTGCCATTGCCCTGGAATGATGGTCCATAATCAAACACATACACATTTGACCAATTGAACACACTCATCTCATTTTCAGACAGTGAACATGAACAACACGAACAAAATGGGAAATGTGACTTGGGGAAAATAGGAAAAAAGATAAATAATTAAATGCATACCAAGATAAAAAAATATGAAAACTGTAGTTTCATTCTGTTGCGTTTTTGATCGGTCTGATAACCTTTCACTACATTTTGTCAGTTTCAAGGCTCCATCCCTATGCGAGGTAAGTGTCTGACATTTAAACACAGCATCCCTTTAAAATGGAATTAACAACACACTATTTTCTGGATTTCTGCAATGCCTCTCTGTACTTTTTAATGAAAGTTTTATGCACTTGTCTCTCTGCTGGTGTCCACATTCATTCTGTCTCATTTGCAAAATAGCAGTTGTTTAAAGCGTTGAAACATACAGCGTAATGAGTTGTGTGACATGCCGTTCTATGCCATAATCCTACCCACTGTGTAAATGATTCCTCTACATGTAGGATTTCCATTAAAGTATCAGTCTAATGACAATGCTTAGATGTGTCCGTGTGCACTTTTCTATAGCGGGTATAATCTGCTCTCCATTTGCATTTTCCATTATTGTCTGACGCTTTTAAAGTGTTACTAGTCCACCATGTAAATTGCTTAAGCGCTTCACATGAAAGCCCAAAGCAGATCCACGCTACTGTTGCTACACTGATAGTCGTGTTTTTGCCTGCAATAAAATGTAGCCAGACATCGCTGCTGATTGGGAAATGAAGAGCATGACAGGCTTTTCCAGTAGATTTCAAGGTAAGCTCTGTGGATGTCTGTGGACTCTTTTTAAATATTACAAGAGCCAAGCCAGAGCCAGCTGAACTGAAATGTCTCAGCTTTTGGAATAATCCTCCAAAGCTTTTTCTATATCTGCTAAATTTGGCTTTAAAATATTTATATTTCTGTCTCATATCGGAGACAAGTAGACATAAGAAAATCCCCGCACATTTCAAAAATGGAGAATATTTGGTGTATGGAACATATTAATTTTGAGGCACAATGGTTGCTTTTGAGCCAAGTCTGGTTCGAGCAAAACTCTGGTGCAGACCAAACAACCAAGCTGAGACCACCTGAAAAGGTGTATGTGTCTAATTCCAGTCAGACTCTGGTGAGGGTCATTTGAGGTGCAAAGCAAAGCTGGTCAACCATAAGATTTTGTAACAGCTGATACTACTAGTTTTCCCTGAATGCCATGCATGTATGTGAGGATGCACATGCACTTGCACAAGCATACAAGGACCTTCCTGCTGAGGGTTTTAGGCTATGCCACAAATTAACCGCTGGCGGTGATCACGTGCCAAGAAGTGCAGCAGTCAGTGCACCAGCTAAGTTATGGGACTGCAAGCGAACATGAATGTAAACAATGCAGGATTTATTTATTTTAAATCATCGTGGCAAATGATTCAGCAGGAAGAAAATGCATCAGTGCATTAGTCACATTTGTTGGGCCTCAAGAATACATGCAGTGCTTTTTGGTGATAAATTGTGAATGCAAATGTAACTTTGTTTAAAAACTCCACAGCGTACCTTTAAATGCTCTTTCAAATCTTTGTTTTTTCGCTATAACATATTCATGATTAACCATGCAATCAAAGTCGAAGTTTAGTCTAAGATGTCCTCATGTGCCATATTTATTAATAGTTTAACACTCAGCTAATCTCCTTCATCTAGAATGTGTGGGTGTGGTTTGATCAGATTTAATTGACAGTCCCCTGGCAGCACAAGCAAACAACCTGACAACTGTCATGACATATTGATTCAAATGTTTTTTTAAAGCCTGAGTGGTGCTCAGAGGTATGCAACGTCATCTTTTGCCATCTTCTTAAAACCGCTGAGACAGGCACGGCAAAACACAAATACAGAAATAGCCAAAAGTGTTTTAATGTTGCAGCAGATGGCGAAAATATTGTTTTCAGTGCCTTTAAAACCTGACGATCCTGAACTGTTGAGAAAGCAATCTGTATGTCTGCAAAGTCATCTGGTAAGCATGTGTGTATGTAGCATGTCTGAAAAGGAGTTACAGTGATTATGTGTTGTCCTACTCCATGTATTTTTCTTATTATGAGCGTACTGAAACAGTGCTGTTTAAATGTTAATGAGACGTGTAAGAGCTATGCTGCCATATGCAAGCTGTACTGTTCATGCTGTGTCAGGTGTGTCAGGAAACCAATGATCTCATGCTTGTATTTTGAGAATGCGGTTTGTGTTTCTGTTTCCGCAAACTTTGAGACAAAATCCTCCGTCTGTCACATTAGTTCAAACAAGTGAAAAGAAGCTTATTTTGCATTTTCCATGGCTGATGCAGATATATAGTGTACTTACATGATTTTATGACCAAATAAATTGTGGAACAGCAGGATAACATCCAACAGAGTCAGTGATTTAGCTCAGTGAGAGCATTGCTTTGAGCTCTTTTACAGCATACATATTGACTTGGTCATAAACTGCCCATAAATCCATAGGCATTTAATAATGAGCCCATGTCATCGGCTGACAGAAGCATATGTCTTCTTATACGGCTCAGAGGAACCAATAGACCTGGTAATGGTAAATACAATCACAAGTATAAAGACAGTGAACTGAAGTCACTCTGCTTTGATGCTGACAGCGATAAATCCAACTTAAAATAGTGAATGTGAAGCAAAACATCCGACTGTCCGCATTTAATCACGGCTCAAAGCAACTCACTGTCCCCCACACACAACCTTACTGGGATTTTACAGACTTCTTGCACAAGATGCACTAATGAAAACATTTCCTTGTTTCAGCTCACGGTGTTCCATTCTATTATCTGAAAATAGTTTTTACAAATGTAGAGCAGTTCACAGAGTTGATGCACTTATTATATGCCTTGCTCAGAACACAAGCCATTTAATGAAAGCGCTAAATTGTAAAAGGAAATTTAAACCCATAACCACTGAGAGGCAATTTCATAATACTGGGTCTTGGCATGGGGCATAGGCAGGCAACACAGCACGGCTTGTTGATTGAAAAGTCGCATCAGCAATATGGTAAGTGTCACTGCATTTGCAGGGGAGCCAAAAAGAGAAAAATAGTCTCCTTGGTACATTATTATGCTGCTTTTATTTCAGCTTGGTCACGGCTTTTGGAATCAAATAGGACAAAACTACACTTAGTCTTCCTCAAGGAAATGCATGGAGTTAAGATGCTGTCTGGGTGTGTGATGGAGGGATCTAACAAATCCTTATTATGTAATTCAAATTCACATTAATTCCACTATCCTGCTTATAATTACCATGTCATACCACACCTAACATAACCTGCTAGACAGACTGGTAAGAAATCTGCCGCTAAAGCTCACTAATTATCTCTGCCAGGTGTAAGTTAGGAGAGGATCATGTGTTCACTCTCGTGTGTGCGTACGTGTCTGTCTGCAGATAATCTCACATACTGCTGGACGCATCAGTCTAATATTTTTCTGTACGCATTTGTATGCTCAAGGACCTCTGTTGATTGTGGCGATTTTTCAAAAACTGAATGATTCTATTTTCTGTTTTAGAGTAAATCACCACCAACGGCTGACTCCTCACTCTTCCTTGACTGGCCAGGAGGAGGCGAAAGTGATCAACAACTGCTTCGGTTTGGAATCTTTCTGCTCGGGACAACATATTTGGAGGCCTTGAGCCTGGAGTGCAAAGTCACGCCTCAATCGTGTGACAATAGTGTTCACACAACGCTGAAGCCACTGTCTATACACTTCCAGTTCTGGGAGCAGCCAAACCTTCTGTGCACTTTGAATTTAAGCTTCAACAACCTCAGCTTTTTAACTTATTGCAACTTGGTCCAAAAGTGCTGATGATGATTTCACACTAAACAGTTTCCCCCTCACAGTCCTGTACACATTTTTTTTCAAACCTAAAGTTCTCCTAAAGCATTTATTTGTCTTTTTTATTGTGCGTATCTTTCCTTTTTTGGAAAGTGTGATATACAAATAAATAATAATTACAGTAATAACAATAGAAGAAGAACTGAATGACACTGTGCTTTGACTCTAATAATCATAATCTATTGCTTGTTCATAGATGGGGGAGGCACATTTCTTTCACTTGAACATTAGCACTTACTTTCAGTCCAAACTGCAGACCCATATGCAGAATTAAACTGAAATTCAAGTGTAAGGTTTTGCGCTTTAGTGAAAATTAAATGTTCTTGTCAGGAAATACAAAGCCATTGTCACAAGATGGGATGTTGTAATGTTAGAGTGAAATGCCATTGTCAATGAATGTTTGCCCTCGAGCAGGAGTGCCAGAACCACTATCACACACAAATGGATGGAGGGCAGCAGGGCGGCTTGTAAAATCTTGCAAAATGAAGACAAACTGCGGAAGTGAAAACATGTCACAAAGTGTGTGATGTATTCGGTTTGTATGCAAAGGGCAAGTCAAACACACTTTTTTAAGGTTTTTGCTCACACAGTTCTTCCAGACAATTTCCTGGCAGACTGACAGAAGGTAGAATAAATGTATATACTCTTCAACCACTACACCTCCGCATGCATTATTCTGTGCTGCTTCACTGTCAAAGCGCTGCCGGTCCCTGTCATCAGTCATGTGAGGACCGCTTCAAACAGAAGGCTGACTGAATGCGTGACAGGTCTCCGTTGAGCCGCTCGGGTGTGTGAGTTTGTCAGAGGGACTTGTGAAAAAGCAAATTACGTATCTGACAGCTGATGTGATTTCAAATGCCTTGGAAAGAAATCAAATCTTTCAAGAAATCAGTCTGAATAATGATGTAGTACACTTAAAGTGTTCATGATGGCCTTTTTCTTCCTGATTTTGCCCAGATTCAAAAGCTGGTCTCTGGTTCAGTCCATATAACCCACAACACAACTTCAGCTAATCGGCCGGGCTTTTAGTTATTCTGGCAATGAAGGTCATCCAATGCTTAGCAAAAGTAGGCATTTACTTCAGAAGACAGCTGGCTGTCTTGCAGAGTGTGTTTTTTGGAGCTGAAACATTTGCCGTAGCTGCCAGCACGTTCCCTTGTGTTTGTAAGAGTCATGCTGCTATTTGACGCTCTGCATTTAATGGAGGTTTAATGGGACACCATGTCTTAGCCCTTTCATAGTGCAACACAAATAAAACAAAGAGGAGCAGACAAGCTGGCTGTCAAAATAACATCATAGACTGCTGGTTAAAGTTAAGACCAACTGACAGGTAGACTAGTGGTGGACTGATGGTTTT
Organism: Holacanthus passer; assembly: GCA_025331565.1. Taxonomy (NCBI): domain Eukaryota; kingdom Metazoa; phylum Chordata; class Actinopteri; family Pomacanthidae; genus Holacanthus; species Holacanthus passer. The sequence continues at coordinate 1,991,164 of JAFREQ010000091.1, read as the reverse complement.
AAGTCCAGTTATCAAGTAAACTTCTGATGAAAGTCCAGTTTCACTGTAAAGGTGAACCACAAGTGACAGAACAACTTGGAAGTACTTCACTTCCTGTTTGCTTCACCACCATGGATTTCATTTTTATTTTTACTTCTCAATGTTTAAAAGTTGATGAGTTTTTGAAGATTTCAACCAAAAATTTTTACAAGTAAAACTAAAACAGGAAATCATCAAAGCTTGTCCAGCATTGCTTTCCAAAGCTTCTGCCACATTAAGCACCCATCACTCCTCCTCTGTGTTTCTCTGCAGCATACAGGTGCACTACACGGTACAGTCAGGCAATTAACATCCAATTATGTCCTGTAACATGTCTAAAAATCCTTGCCTGATTTCTTTGAATTGAGATGGTATCATGACATCTGCATTTAGATCTATGGGAGTAGATGAGTAAATAGGGTTGGAAATTGTGGTCGACTGTGCACATTTCATGAGCCTGATGTTCATGCATTACTGGGATATATAAGGAAATACACAAGAGCAACTCTTCCTCAGACTAAGGATGTCAGTGTAGGAAGTCAGCAAAAACAGTCCATCAACAGCTTCATAAAAAGGGACATTATAGTATGGTTGCAGAACACAAACCCTTCATTACAAAGATGAATTCACATTTGAGAGTTCAGTGGTGCAAAAACCAGGTAGTGGTCTACAGAGATGTGAAAAACAGTGACACAGTCAGATGAGTCATCCTTCATCATATTCTAGACAAGTGGGCAAGCGCCTGTGTGTTGTACACCAAGACAACGGTACAGGCCTCAATGCTTGACCTCTACAGTGAGGGGGTTTGGTGGCTCTGTTGCACTGTGGGGGGCATTTTGCTGGAGTGGTTTGAGTCCACTTGTCCCCTTATAGGGAAGGGTCACTGCAAATCAGTACAAAGTCCACTGATTGGAGTGGTCTCTTCCAGGATGACGATGTCCCCATCCAGAGGACAGGAGGGGTCACACTTTTTTTTATTTGTTAAATGTAGAATACAAGTATCCCTTTTAATGTTTAATGTAACTATGGGCTGTTCATTACATGGCACAAATGGTGCTGTGTTGATAGTCTTCATGAAAGAGAATTGATTGACTCAAACATCTTACTGAATAAATGAATAATTAAACACCCTATGTAAGAAACAAACAATCAAACATTCAGCCACATGTGTGTGAATACATGCATGTCACGGTTCTTGCACTGTGTGTCAGAAGAATGACGAGCACGCGCACATGTGCACATATGTGTGTTGACGAAAAAAGATAAGGAGGCAGGCGAACGTGCGTGTACTAAAAGTACACAACCAAGCTCACAGTGTGTGACAATGTCCTTGGATGAAAATTGGGGCTGGTGGCCAACTGCTTCAGCCCACAGAGTCAGGAGATTAGCCTAGTTTTCTCTAAAACAAAAAAAAAAGAGGGAGAGACAAGGGAAAGACTGAAGCACAGAAGAGAAGAAAAGAGCAGAAGGATGGAAGTTTTGAGGGGCAGATATTAGGATTCCTTGCTTCACTTATCTAATTTTCACTCAGAATGCTCATTATGTTGGCTAACATTGTGGTTTTGTGACCCCAAAGTAGTCTGAGGATTAGCCTAGTTTTCTCTTTGGAAGAAAAAAGAAGGGGAGAACAGGAGGAGGAAGGGAAACAAAACGTGCATATACACTACTTACTTTTTTTTTTTTTTTTAATCCTGGAATTACAGTGACATACACAGAATACATGCACAATTTCATTTTTTTTCACTGGGAACACATGCATGAGCTGTTAATACAGTAATTCTAGAAAATATAAATATAAAATAAAGGCAAACACACTGATAATAAAAAAAGTGTGTATCTCTGAAAGGAAAATGACTTTCAGACTGAAACACTTCCGTCTGAACTTACACTGAAGGTATCATATTCTTGCTTAAAGCTCAAACTCAACAGGAAAACAGACGAGCTCGTTTGCGAATGTGCCATTTTCCACGCCACCATTCATGTATTTATTTTCTAAGGGGTGAAGTACACAAAAACAAAAATCATTACGTTGTGTATAATCATTTTGATATAAAGGCAAAATCACCACCTCAAAAAAAGATACTGCTCAGTGCCAAGTAATTGGCCATAAAAATCTTATTGGCTGTAACAATAACAACCTTATTATCTTTTATTATCATCAGTTTATACATCCATTTAACAATATCTTGCAGTTCCTGGAATGCGAGCACAGGTCATAAAAAAATGTGAATATATTGCAGTGGTACATTTCTGAATGATTATACACAAGCCACCGTCTGTTCACTTTATACAGCATATAGTAGAAGTGGAAGACGGGGAGCAACATAGAGACACATATATGGAGCCACAGGGCACATGGGAGCTCTTGTCAGTTCCTTATTAAGTTCATGTGGTTTTAGATAATTGCCTTTTGCATCAGGAGGTATGTGTTCTAATTTACCTGAGGTGAAGAGCTCAGATGGGGTTTTTATATTGGAATAGATTAAAGGGCAAAAATAATGTCGAATTTCCTTCACATCGCATGAAATTTCCATAGGTGGGAGAGTGCTTATGGATTTGAGATGGATTGTGTTATTCATGTGATTAATGGATGTTATGCTTCAGGCTCATTGGAAGGCGGTCAACAGGACTGACGGGATTGCAATGTGTGGTATTGTTATTAAGGTGGCAATTTTAAAATGCAGGACGTGACTGGCAGTAATTGTACAGCATGTAGGTGATATGGCAGCCTTTCATCAGGAGTACACTGGTCTTTTAATGAAAAGCTAATGCATTTGGCTTGTTATACTCTGTACAATACTGGCACATTAAGATTGAATCAACAATTATATCCAGTCATATAAAACTCAAACTAATTTCAGCCCTGTGAATGAAGAACTATTTCTCCTCGGTGACCTTGGCTATCCTAGAAGGTGCCTGCGTCAGATCCACTTTGTTCCTTTAATCATTATAAATCTGAACCCATTTTGAGGACCGTGGTACAGTAAGCTAAGATGACAGTCTATACATGCTCTAGGTGGTGCCTCTGTTTCCATAGATCATCAGCCTCCTGCAGAAAAACCGATCGCCAATGTTCACATTTCTGACATTTGGACCAGGTGACCTGTCAGGTGAAGACTTTCATTACTATAACACCATGTTATGACAATGACAACATAAATGTTCCTGCTAAGACTAAATTGAACTCTTTTACATTGTTTTCTGGGCTTTGTGGATGCAGAATATTTCTCCATCCAAAGCATTCAGAGGGACGACAGGACGTCTTCCCCATGGCGAAGACTAAGAAAAGAGCATTTAATTTCACATGATATTCAACACGTTGACCAGGCAATCTTCTGTCAAGGTCACTACACCAGAAAACATTTAGCAGTAGAATAGCTGCTGATAAAATGGCTGACAATAAAAGCCTTTCAGCCTGTTAGTGTTTTCCTCTGCAGGTTGCCTGGCAACTTCATGGTGAAGACTCCAGGAAGTCAATGGACCCTGCCAAGAAATAGTTCCAGTATGTAAAAAATTGTTGCTATTTTTTATTACCTTTATTCCTTCTATTTTTGTCCTGGCGCGAAGGAAAGGGACAAAGCATGAATTTCATTGTATGGTGGAACCGCTGTGTTTCTCACCATATATGACAATAAAACTTCTTGATTCTTGAAGTACAGATTCAACACGATAAAACGTGGCAATGAGTTAATTAGTGTGCTTAAGAGGTGTTTTAGATTTTTTTTTTAATCTATACCTCTTGGTTTCTTCCTGATTACATAAGTATGGTACATAGGTGCTAATCATCTCATAACTGATAAAATATAAGATCCTTTTTGCTTGTTTGTTTGTCATGGTTTCTTTTAAACCACAAATGTCACTGTGAAGGTGGCACAGAGTAAAAGTTAGGATGCGCTGTGTGGGAACCATGGAGGTCTATACAAAATCATGTGCAAATCCAAGTGAAAATTGAACTTCTGAACAACAAGAAAAGTGGGGGATCGCCAAAGGATTAGCATTCATTATTAGGATTTATCCTCTGGGCACTTTGGATGTCTACACTAAATTTTCCTGGGTCCAGGCCAATAATCCACCCACTCCACCTACACGACTGTTTCGTCTGGCAGCGATTTCTTGGTTTAAAAAGCAATTGATCCAATGAAAGCTGCGGGGTGATTAATGACTAGCCAATCAGGACCCAATGCCATTGTTGAGCTTGTCAACCATTGACAAGCTGTGCACTGGAACCAAGAAGAAACAACAATGGCGACCGCTCTCGACAAGACAGACACTGCTAAGAAGGCTGCTGTAAGTTGATTAAAAGCATGAATTACTTAACTCTTCAAGCCCGGGCAAAACCAGTATGTTGGGATGGCTACGCATCAGTGCTGACTTAAGATGATGTTAGATTCAGGCAGATACGTTGGTCTCTAGAGACTGGTTATGTATATCCCCCTCCCACACGGAAATCAGGTTAGAAAGGAGGCAACGTCAAACTGAAGACGGAAAGGGATTGTAATGAGTTCACAGTTCTGTCCACAATATCAGGCAAATACTACATTTCTTGCCAGTATTTCATTTCTTGTTCAGTAGCTGTCAAGACATGTCGTTAAAAACACAAATGTCACCCTCATGGTGGTGCTGGAGGAAAATCCAGAGGATCATCTGAGTCATCTGGATTCATCCTGTGGGAATTTCATCTTAATCTATCTGATATTTCAGTCTGGACCAAAGTGATAAAGCAACTGATGGACCAGCCGTGCCATCCATAGAGCCATGCTGCTGAAGTAAAGTCTATTCTAAGGTGGTTATAGAGTGAAAACCTGCTGCATGGTGTCTTAGTGATAAAGAGCTGCAAAAAGGACATTTATCATGTAAAAGTACTATAGATTATTACTTTAAAGAATGATGTTGAATGGAGATGAATTGATGTGCGCACTGGTTTGGTGCTGCAGTGGAACATTTCGCCGCTTAACTGGGGTGAGATACAGCTGCTCCCTGCAGCTCATTGTGTTTGTCTTAGTCGCTTTACGAGCGCATTCGTTAGAGGGGTAAATTGATTTTCGCAGGGAATGTTTTTTCTGTAGGTAATTATGGAAATGGTGGCGTTTCCTGCACATCTGCTCAACCAGTCTGTCCTCTTTGGGTTCTGACAAATTACTTTACAGGAAATGTTGAAATAATTGCAGGGAAGTGCGCATGCATACGGAAATGTGAATGCACTGTACATTTGTGCACACACACACACACACACACACACACACACTCACACAACCATGCTCACGCACACCTCTCCCGCACAAACGTCACTTCTGTGAGTTTCCTTATTGGGTACTCAATGCTGTTTTAATGACAGCGTACATCCACCACAACCCAAACACTTACGATCAAAAATGCAAATTACACACTCACACACATATAATACCCTCTGTAGGTGAAGGACATTTATCATTGTACATACAGATCACAACATAATGAAGATCATACACATACTCACTGAGTTCATCTGTGAAGTAAAATCAACAGTGTATGCACTTTCTTTCTTAAATACACACACACGAATGCACATGCAGATGTAAAAGCATGACTCAAACTTTGGAGGACATAATGAGAATGAGGCTGAAGAGCACTTTTAATCACATACACACGACACACACGAGCACACACACACACAAGGACACTCCAGCGCATATCCAATGCAGCAGATTTCTAAAACCAAAGTCACCTTTGCCTACACACATATATTGTAAGCCTGCTACAAAGAATTGTTATTATTATTATTGCTATTGTGTATTTTTTTATTAATCGGTTGATTGTTTATTCAAAAATAGCAGCATATCCTCACATTTGAGACACTTGAACCTGCAAAGTGCATACAAAGCTTTATCAGCATTCCCTTGAAATAAATTAATTAAAGTCCAACTGTAATTAAATTGCAGGGTTTTTTTTGTCTCAGCATAAAGATCTGTTCTGCTGATTGTATGTCCCGCCTCTCTTTTGGGGAAAAAGCTGTACACAAAAGGAAGATTAAATTTCACATATTGCTTTTATGATGGCACTCCTGTCTGTGCATTTATTTTCTTTTTAATATAACCTCTTTTTATACTTGCAATGAAATGATTTCATTTGAATCTGTGGCTGCATAATGTCTGTAACATCGCTGTTTTATCATTGGCTAATGGTAAAAATGGCTAAATGCCAGACAGCAGCCTGAGACGCCACACAACAAGAGGCACACACTTTGAACTGCAACTTCAGACCCAGTTTCTCATCCACAAACAGGGACATATGTCTTGTGATGCATCTTTCTGAGCAAGCTACCATATAAACATCCAGCAGGGCAGAAATATGCTGCAAACATTAGTAAGTAAGTCAGTAACTGGCAGCTGCAGTGAACAAAACAGCTGTAGCTAGCAAAAGGTTCTCTGAAGGTACAGTTACATGCACATGTGTGTTTACATTGTGTCTTGGAGCCACTGCTGCTGCCACAAGCTGCCCATCACACGTACACACTTCGATGCTGAGTGAGTGAAGAAACATTTGTTTTTATTGTCCCGACACATTTTTTCTTTCTTCAACTAATACAACTATTCCAATCAATCAATAATCTCCTTGACACGATTTTCTAACTGACACAAGAGATGACTAATGGTGATTTTAGTTTTTAAAGGATTTAGTAAATTTAGTTAGTAAATTGGTTGATTAAGTTATTAATGTATCTTTGTTTGTACTATTTTTCAATTAAGTCAGAAAAATGAGAAAAGAGACTGCAACATTGTCTCACTATGAAGTTCCAAATGACAGTTTAAAATATGCTGAAGAAAAAAAATAACAGCCATCTGCATCTACATAATGTACAGATGTATATATGATGTTATACTTACAAGCTAATTCAAATAATTCTGTCTTTCCCCTGGTCTGAAAAACAGGTGGCAGCACAAATCTCTGCATGTCTGGCTGATATCTCTCAGTGGACGTCTGCACACCACCTGAAGCTCAGTCTTGACAAGATGGACCTACTCTTCTTTCAGCGAAGGCATCTCCTATCCAAAACCTCTCCATTACTATTGCAAACCCTGTGGTGTCCCCAGCTCAGACCGGAAGGAACCTGGGTGTGACACTGGATGACCGGCTGTCACACATTGCTGCCACAACCCTCTCCTGCAGATCTCCACAACATCAAGAGGATACATTCGGTTCTCACCCAGAAGGCCATCTCAGGCTTTTGCTCGCCTAGATTACTGTAGCTCGCTCCTGGCTGGTGTGTCTGCATGTGTCATCTGACCTCTGTCGCTCATCCATGCCTTCAACATATCATAAGTTCTCCCACATCACAACAGACTGGTACTTTTAAAATGACTCAAGCTCATTTTATCTTATCCAGGACATGGTCAAACCATGCTACAAACACACTGCACTCTGCTGATCTGATCGGCTACTCCCTCACTATAAAGAGGGCCCACCAGCCATTCAACAAAATCCAGACTGTTTGCTGTCCTTCAGACTGAGCCTTAGCCCATGAAAGCAGTAAAAAGCTTCTCTATCTGTTTTGTCACTAAAAGTAGCAGTTCAGCTTATTTGATGAATTTGATGTACTGAGTTGGTTTGGATAAAAACATGACCAAAAACATTGTAATGCTATGTAATGTAACTTGCACATACATACTGTACAAGTATCAGTATTTGCAGAGACCCAGACAGACAGCCTTTAAATCTGTCTACACACAGCCATCGACCAGCGATGACAAACTCTATACTACAGAAAACCACTGCACAAATCACTTGCCGCCACAATCTGACTGCCTGACTCAAGTGTCGATGATGATGATGTTTTCAGACAAATTGTCAGGTACGATATTTGCAGAGGGAAAGCACACCAATGATGTGCCTCGATAAGACCTGAAATAGACCTAATCAGCGGGTAAGTGCCACACAATCAGGTCAATCTTTGGAGATGACAGTGGAGCTAGCACGCAGATACAGACTGATGGGAGTCAAAAGCTGTAAAATCACAATATAAATACTGACTAATGGAGATCTCAAGGACTCATTAACTCACTCATTCACACTAAATGAATCATTTCCAGTCAGACATTCAGTGACTCAGCTGGATGCCCTCCTTCCATATATCCATGTGCACAGTAAAGTTTGTTGACTGAAATAGCTTTATGCATGTTATTTAGAATCAGAACCATGGCTTAAACCTTAATTCATAATCCCTGACATTTTCACATAAATAAATGTCAGCTGTGTCACCATCACGGACTGACAGCAGACAAGTGATTCAACCTATGGCCATTTCTCGACTGCTTTTAAAACACTGTGGTGTCTGCTCAGGCTTTCCTGGGGTAACTCTGAATGTGAGTCATGGAGGAAATGCCCATTTTGTAATTCAGTAGAGCAAGGCAAAATAAGCAGATAGACATGAGAGCGCTATCAGTTTTTTCAACTAATATTTTTGTGTGAAAACAATTTGTAAGTGAAAGTGTTAGCTCGTAGTGTATATACAGAGAATTAGCACCTGAATCTGGAGCTCCTCTCAGCTTTACGGAGCTTTATAGTGTCAGCTCATCGTTCATCTGTCCGGCCCACAATGTGACTGTTTTGGTTCACTCTCCTCGCTCTCATAGTTGTTTTTGGCAACAGGAGGCAGCTGTTTTCAGCTTTAAAAACCCATTGTACACTGTCTGCTCAGCACCACCTAGCACTAAACTTTAATAGAAAATAGCACAGTGGGGTAAAAGTGGGCTGTGAGCTCCACCAAAGTTTGGCCCATAGCAATGCAATGGCTGAGTCCCTCCAGTGGAGACAATGACCCTTGACCAAGACTGCTGCTGCTTACATTATCCAGCCAGTGTAGATCACAAGCTTCTTATAGTGACACTGGAGGCTGCACCATGTGTGTCCATGTGTTTCCTGCCTTGGTATGTTTGATTGTGCAGAGGTGGGAACGACAGGTTTCCAAATTTCAACCCATATCCCTCTACAAATGAATGCAACATTATTCATGCAGGATGTAAGGTGAACCTCTAAAATAGTAGTGCATATGGCTTTTATGGAAAGCAGAACAAAGCCTATTATCAACTGAGAATTTAACTTTTCCTGAACACAAAATATATGAAAAACAATGTCGCAGTGCTGTTTGACTGACAGGTGATCTTTGAAAATACCACCACAATAAATTCATTGAAGACACATTTAAGAAAAACACGATTAAAGAGAATTTGACATTCCAGTGGCTCCAGTCTAATGAGACAGGGGTTCTGATGGTAAATAAAACTGTGGGCACACCTTGACCTTTGCTCCGTGACCATCGTATAGCAAACAATTACAGATAAAAAAACAGTTTCTGAATCGCAAATGATCGTGCTGCTGCTGCCATTTATTATTCTGTAGACTTCATTCATACAGATTTATTCCAGCCTGGTGGGTAGAACTCTATTCCCTATTCTGCAAACAAAAAAAGGTAAATCAACACCTTATCCTAACTACCCACCTGTTTATTCCACTCCAATCTCCAAAGCACTCCTGAACTCCACTTCAGCTTGAGAAGCGTCCTTTGCGTGCTGGTGGTAATGCAAATCGTGCCCACGAACAATAGGATAGATGGCTCACTGCTAATTATGCTGGTTATTCAATACAATCAACCAATGTTTTAGTTAACGCCAAAGCTTAGGGACCTTAAGTAAAGACAGCTGGCTTTCAGTTTGTAAGTACGCACACCTCTCACACACACACACACACACACACACACACACACACACACTCAGGGCAATATAGTCATTAGCTTTTCGAATAAGCACTGCCTATTTATTTCTCTCTCTGATGTGTGTGTGTGTGTGTGTGTGTGTGTCACACATCATATCACAGGGCTCTTGAGAGTTGCGCTACATCCATGTTGTTCTTTCATTACCGTGGGCTTATGAAGATTTACATGGATATTGAGGTTGGTTGGGGCCCTAAACCATAGGGGCTTAGGCAATCAGGCAGTTGACTATCTCTCTCTCTCTCTCTGTGTGTGTGTGTGTGTGTGTGTGTGTGAGAGAGAGACGATGGTGGGGGTTTGGGGGGTAGATGAACATTCACCTGATGAAAAAGTATATGACATGAAAGCTTGTCAGCTCAAATAATCTATCTCCTTCTCCTCGTCTCCTGCACTCTCTGGGGTGACACGCTACATTTGCATTGCCAACTTAAATTACGTTAATTTCACCCATGCGACACAGAGACAGACAGCTGGTCATGTGTTTGGCCCTTTACGTGAACGGGGAAGTCCCAGCTGCATCAATTGCAATTAGAAAGTGATGAAAAGACAGCTTAAAATCTCAAATCATGGCTAGTACACAGGCACAGAAGAAAAGAAGGAATGTGATTTGTAAATCCAGCTCTCATGCAGCTTCTCTTGTGAGGCCACACAAGGGCTGGATTCTGTCATTCCTGATCACATTCTTCATCAGATTCTTAATCAGTAACACTGATGCAATAAGCTCAAGGCATTGCATGTCTGTTCCACACCGTCGATCACTTTGACAAAGATTACGCAATTGAGTTTCAAAATGCAATCGCTCGTGTTTTTCTTCTCTTCACTTCAAGTGGATTGAGACACATTTACTTGTTGCAGATACAAAACCTTTTGTTCTAAGAAAATCGTAGCACATGTGCTTCATACTCATATAGTCTTATTCTGCTGTGTATCAAGATAGTGACACCTTCTTAAATGAATGGAAATAAAGCCCTCCTCCCTCAGCCCTCCCTTCTCAGGCATATGCACGCACTACACACACACAAACATGGTGATCAGCTAAATAAATAGCATTTATTCAAACATTATCTTCAGTTGCCATCTCCAAGTTACAGCTGAGAAAAGACCACAATTAGCTATGGTGCGCTGCTAACACTATTGTTTTTGAATGGCAAATATACACATTTGAAAATAAAGCCATGACAATGTATGTGCAAAAATGTGTTACTTTACAGTTGATACATTGATACTACTGACAGAGCATCGCCGACTCAGATATGGGTTGTTACAACTACTTTAGTAAAAAAGCCATTATGGTCAAAGGGTGTGATAAGTGCACAAGTAATAAATAGACGAAATAGCAGCAGGATATGAGTCAAGTTGATGTAGTGATGCTACACCAGCAGAGAAGTCATCATCTCCGAAAATGAGGGAATCAAATTAAAATCAAAATGAGTCACAGAGCGGACACCTGTCTTGACAAGGTCAGCTGCTTTCCTGATGATTCTTGATTAGCACAACAGTGGAAAGGGCTATTTGGGCCAATTCTGATTTCACATGATGGCAAACAAACACAAATTAGACTCGCTGTTCAGAGAGAGATGCTGCCAAAATGCAAGATGCTGCTGTGTTTGGGAGTCTGGAGATGGTGTTCACACATTACCCTCTTCTTCTCATAACACATACATAAGACAATCTGTATGTGCAATACTATTAGAGATTTTGATCAAGGATGTCATTGCAAAAGAATATGAAAATGAAGACATTCAAGTCCAAGATTACTAAGGACTGACTGTACAGGTTGACTATTACTGAAAACCAAAAAACAAATGGGGAAAAGTGTAAATCACAAACTCTCTGAAACACTTTGCTAATATTGACACATTTTGTTGTATTTACTGTCAGACTTTCTTTTAGACTCTTTTTTTTTTTTTTCCTGCTTTGTAGCTTTGTAGTGAAGGCAGTTGTTGCCAATGCTGGATTCCTGCAGGATTTCCCCTCACTGAATTAGACTTTCACCATCCTGAAGGTACAACTTGTATGACGATCTCTCTCCCAGACTTATTGAGATCTGGGAGGTGTGTACGTCATCTCCACTGCAAGGCTCTGCAACCTTTGGTTAACCACAAGTCCCCCCTGTTTGTAGGTCTGCAGAGACATTTAGATGTATCTTTGCAGAAAGATTATTACAATTTTAGGCAGTACAGTTTTGGGGGGATAGTTTTATCATGTACAGAGCAAATAAGCTAGCTTTTTGTTTGTTTTTATTCATTTTCTTTAAAAGAATGTTTGGAAACTTGAAATTAAATTTTACTCTGTTGAAACTTTTTTTGTTTGATTTTATTCTTTTAATGCTATTGGCTGATATCCACATCTTCAATTGGGCAATATTTAGGACCAAGGAGAGACAATGGGAAGAGAAGAGGAAACACAGGCTCAGAAGGCTGAGGAGCTCTAATGATGTGCAGTACTAAAATTGTATCAAATTTATGCGACTAAATGACTTAATGACAGTTTACAGTGTACTGTGAGTACACGTTAAAGACATTCACCAGTGTGGACAGTGGTTACACAATGAATTCTGGACACATTCGCTGCTTAAGTTTTGCACATTGCTGGAAACCCGATCAGCCTTCCCTCGTCTCTTAAACTCGATCATCTATTGTCCTTTGAGCCAGACTGTACATGAGATCATACATGCGGCTGCAGCTGCGTATACTGATACTCTAAATTGCACAGCATTGCAACAATTACCATTTGGCTCTTGAGATGAGATGAATGAATGATGTGAATGCTATTATGGAGCTGTGCCATATGTTGCTGTGATATTAATGCATAATGGAATTTCCTTTATTATCTTATAGAATTTCCGCCCCTGCATTGTTGGTGATTTACAACAGCATGGCCTCATGCGTTACTATAAGCAAGTGGGTTTTGAAGCAGCTGTAATTGTGTAACAGAATGCCCTCCTGGGTGTTATAACATTACATAGCTCATGTACAACAATTATCAAAGCACAAAGCCGTGTCAAAAGTTTTCTGCGAAAACTGTTGCGGCTTTAGTTCAGTGCGGTTCATCATCATAGACTGTGGGTGTTAGCCGTATCTGAATGTGGTCATTCCTGGCTGAATGTTACCATCATGTCATGAGTCATTTGTTTGTCTTTGAGTTTTTGGGAAGTATTTCTGATTCACAGCAACAGGAAGTCACTCATTTCAGTTTATGATTGGTACGACTTGTTCATTAGCGTGTGGCTTACGGCTCCTGAGGGATTGTCAGCGCAGAGATGTAAAAACTTTAATAAGTGCTACGTGGGCGCGTATTCTGTGAGGAAAAACATATCAGAGCATGTGTTGTGTCTGAAAAGCCATTAATTTGGATGGATGCAGCCACTGTGACTCAGTGTCATTAGGGGCTTGTTTGCCGGATCCTCATGACACCTTCAGGTATGTTTCACTCAGTGAAGGAAAATGAAAGGGACTAAACTGCAGACGTGCTTATTTGTATGAACTTATTAAACAAATCAGCATCTTCTTTAAACCACAGCTAAAGCTGGCTTCAACTCAACCCACCATGTTGTTACAACTAATAAACTTTTGCTTCTTTCCATTGGTAGAAAGTGTTGCTGCCTGTGATAAGACTTGACTTGAGTCCTCTGCCTATGGAATTATTACTTATGCTGAAGCAGCCACGGCCCTGCACAGAACCCTTCTCCAGTCGTCTATATAAATCTGACAGTATTGTGTAGTCAACATGATTTTGAACTGATTGACTTGTATACTAATACACACTAATGCGTCGCCATGTCTCGTGGTATTCCTTTGGGTGATACTGAAATTACAAAACTGCCATGGTGGCTCACATGACAAAGGAAAGAACTGCATATACAGGTCCATCATTCCAAGTCTTTTCAAAATGGAGACACATGATGGCATTCACTTCTTACTGGCATTCTTTGGCATCATGCTTTTTTACTGGAACTAGCGTGAGCTGGTCCCAGGATCTCATAATATCTTGTAGAGATGGGTTTATCCCAGCAGGTTGATACAGTACTAACATATCTTCCCCTGAAGTGGTCTCCAGTGTGTACATGTTCGCCTCACTCAGGGGTCGAGCCTGTAGCGTATTAGTCCGTATGTGGTAAAATGCCATGATGAGACGGCCTGGGTCCACTGAGGCTAATGCTACTGGCGTGTATGAGAAAGATGACAGAGTGACATGGTCAGCTCCATGAACTTTTTCTGCATCTTGTCCCCAGAGACGGACAAAGACATAGAAAATGAAACAGAGGGAAACAAAGAGTGGACACAAACATTCAGAAGGAACAAACAGAGGAGGTTGCATGAGGAACACAGACACACAGAGAAGGGGAGAGGTAGCTTGGAGAGGTTAATACGACATTTCCTAATCCATTCAGATAACTTCTCTGCTGTGAACCTTCCCAGCATCTCACTCTGCTTGCTTGTGTGTGAGACTCCGGTGTCCACGTCATTTATTAGATCTTTCTTTATATCCACCAAGAAGGTTGTGTTTTCAGTTTGGTTTCTTTGTCTGATGGTGAGCAGGATTACGAAAAAAAACCAAAAAACTACAGACCTGATTTTCATCAAACTTGGTGAAAGGGTGTGGCACAGGCCAAGGAAGAACCCTTTAAATTTTGAAGTGAATCCAAAATCATGGGGCAGATACATGTCTTATTTTTCACTTTTGTTAACATTGAGAGATGGAGCATTTGGAATAAATGCCATCCATCTTAAAATGCAGTAGACGGTAGTAAAGTTCAATAGCGACAAAACCTATTCAATTATAGCCAAATACAACGACTCCATAACACAATCCATTTTCACCAGTAACACCAGTAATCTTGTGGGGTAGTCTACACATGTAGTTGGGCAAACTTAATAAAGGAAGCAGTCATTATGGAGCACTTGGTGGTTTTAATGGGAGAACTGGCACAATTGTGACAAAGCTATTTTCAGAAACGGTGGCTATTAAAATGTAAATACACACACATCATGCAACTACTTGTACTCCTGCTCACATCATGTGGAATTACAATGGTTTTGGAAATACATTCAGACATATTGTCACGCCTCCCCATCTCAGCGTGTGAGAGCACAACATAGGGATGAGAAATGGAGAGCGAAAGTGAATGCAAAAAGTAATTTGTAGTAATTGTAGTAATTTATTACTACACACAGTGAGCATCCTTTTTTTTTTTCTTGCATGCAATGAGGTGGTGCTTCAGAGTGAGAAATAGGGCGCATGCAGAGTGATATATATGAGACAGATTACTTTTAAGTTAGAGTAACAAAACAAGTTAACGTGTTGCAGAAGATAGTTCTTGCAAAAATACAGACTGGTGTTTTTATATCCAACTGATAAATATGTAACATTTCCAGCACCACTCAAACCTTAATGTTCTCAATATTCATGAACTCCTCTGGACTGCTTTTTTTTTTTACTGCTTTTAATGAAATTTTATCTTTCTTATTTTTTACTGCCGCATCATTAAATCAAATAGGAGTGACATACAGTATGAGCTATCTTTGGAAAAAAACGTCGTCTTGAATAGAGTTTCAAATAAAGTTCAATTGACTGCATAACAACCTGAGTCTTGAGGCTAATGATGGACCTGCCAAAAGGTCTATGGGCTGAAGAGATAACCTGACTATTAAAGCTACAATGACAATGATAACACAGGACAATCATGATACTATTACACTGTCTGCAGTGAACACCAGAAAGACTGAATAAGAAAGCAGAGCCATGGCAAATTGATTTAGGGCATTTCTTTAACTGACCTTCAAATATACTCAAGTCAAAATCATTTCTACTTCACAGAACTTGAAGTAGAAGTACCAGCTGCCAGCTGGGTTACTGCTTTTATGAAGGACATTTCATGACCAACAAATATGTGGTCCTCTGCATTCAAACTGTAAACACAGCAGATTTGCTGTGGACAGAAATAACATTGTTACTCATTTGCTCTCTTTATGATAATCAGCTGGTCTTTTAGGCAACGCTAATGCAAGTCCATAATTTGTCAACTCAGTCTTTTCCAGTTATGTAAAAGCCGAATGATTAACCTTGATGGTAATAATCTATAGTTCACAAACAGAGTGTCACCTGTGATGATACCAGCCATTACTGTGTTTACTTTTAGCTTTGCTGCACTTTGCATAATGTTGCTAATAATGGAGTTATACAACCCTCGCCACATGGTGATGAGTCATTTCTGCAGGTTCAGCTGTATACTGATGATCACTGACCAACCTTCCATATTCCCTGGCTATACTTTGATTTACTAATAACCCAAGTCCCAAGTGACATTTGGATATCATGACTTGAACTTCTTCTCCTTCACTGTTTATCTTTATTTATAGAGTGGACCAACTTCATGGTTGCATAATTTCTTATATTACACTATACTGCTGGCTCGTTCTGTTTCTCTGTCGGTGCTGTGGTGTGCATGACAAACAAACAGGTAACAGCTATGATGCACTTCACTGCGAGGTGGAGCCCATGTTAACGCTATAGGGATCCCACTGTCACAATGACAGTCACGTTTCCAACCAAATGTAGCACAAATTTAAACGAAGTTCCAGAAACTCTGCAGAAGAAAATGCAATATAAATATATGTGTCTTTCCAACTACTATGGTGGGTGCATTGAAATAAACAGTTGGTGGCACTAATGTTCTGGATGGGTACCATTAAACCACTGCAGAAGAAGAGCAAAAAGGTAACATAAGTAGAGGAGCGCCAGGGAAACCTCAAATGACGGAAAAACCTTGTGGAAATCGCAAAAATAAAGCATTTGCATTTATTTTATTAATGAATTCAAGCAAGGTTTCAGTCTCTTCATCACTTAACGCAAATCTGATGTTTTCTTCTGCTACTTTTTTTTTTTGTCTACAGTATGTATGTAGTCATGATTGGAACGGCCTTGAAAATGCTGGGATGGCCGATGCAGTGTTGTTCTTGTTAGCGCTACTGTTGGTGCTGTTTTATATGTTCTTTGTAGTTTTTATGAGGTGTCTACCTCCATTAAATATGGGCAAAATATGCCCCCATGGCCAGAAACCAACTATGGACCAGCTCAATCCTGCCCACAACATCCTCAAAGGAAAAAAAAAAAAACTGCAATAACTCAGTAAAATGTATCATTATGTTAATGAATCACAAGGCAAAGTAAAACTGCAACGAGTGTGTGCTGCCGTTTAACTTGTTTCTAGCACAGGGAGCTGTTGACATTTAGATTGACGAAAGGCCTCAAGTTGACTATCACTAACCTTAACTGACAAGTTGGCATCATCGATGGTCATGATTAAAGAATCATGCATAACAATGAACAACTCAAAAAAAGAAACTTAACTCTGAATGTCCTGTTTTAAACCAAGTGTACATTTCCAGACATTTTGTCACAAGCATCAGCTCAAAGGCAGTACGTTTGATATGCCAAGAAAGTATCGCAGTGTTCAAGGAACACAACATCAAGACACATTTTTTGACCAAGCAACGTTCACTGTGCCACAAAGTTGCTGCTGTAATGAACAATAAAACGAAGTTCGCTGGTTGAGCTCGAGAAGGAAAAAACAGACTACCAGTAACACGGAAATGCTGGAAACTGAAAATGACAAAGTACACTTACCGCAGCATGTCCGCACTTCCAGGATCCTAGAAGTCAGATGGTTGCCACTTCTAACGCTGTCTTTACTGGAAAAAAAAAAATTCCATTAGAATAGTTTGAGTCGCTTCAAAAATCTATAGATACTGGCTTTAAGTAAATCACATCTCCACAGAGAGAGCATGTCTATACCTATGTGCCTATGGTTACAAGTGTAAGAGCAATATTATATGTATAGCATATTTCTGCTAAATAATTGAAACTAATCTGTATGCATCTTTGCCCTGATCCATATTTGACGAAGCCTGCCTGCTGTACAATACAGTACAGTACAGTGATCACCATTTCTCATATGAATTTAAACACACTCAATTATTCACTATCACATAGCATATTTAACTCATGATATCGATGCTTATGGAATATTTAAGTGCTCTCACGTCCCCACGAGTGCTTTTAATCATGACTGAGCAAATGTGTAATTGGGTTGTGTTTGTATTTTTTTGTGCAAGTGGGGGGGGGGCACTGTTGCTGTCACTTACATCAGTTTGATAGAAGCACACACTTCTCTCTCACAACATTTATTGGACTGTGCAAAAGTGTTGATTTAGGACGAGGTGGTACAATTGTTGTTGTACTTGCCTTAAGACTTGGAGTTAGCACAGGTAGCACTAGAGCTCCAATTTCAATAGCGGACCCTCAGAGCATTGAGTGTTTCTGCCATTATCACTGAACATCCAGGTTAATCAAGTCTTGGGTGTGTCCCTTCCCCCAGGTGTTACTAGAGTGTTGTACTGCCTCCTGTGTTCCATACACCGCACAACCCCAGGAAGACATGAACAACTCCACTGAGAACTCTGTGAAGGAAGTTGGAAATGGCAGGCTTTCAAGTCCAACCTCACTCCTGGGGACAGCTCCCTAACTCATGGTTTGTACTCTACATACAGAGGGGCGTGGTCTTGCTTTTCAGGGGTGTGTGGCTTTGCTCTTTTTTTTTTGCTTTTTTCTCTAAATTCTGTACTTATTAAGTTAAAAATTCAAGTGTTTTCCCTCCTCTTAAACAAGATCTACTGGCTTGTCCTTTCTGCAGCAGCTTTAATGACTTGACTGTGTTGTTGACCATTGCCATGTCCTTCAGTAGTCTCGTTGTTGATGTGCCTACAAAGCCCCTGCAGCCAACTTCAGCCTTAGCTTTCATAAATCTCATCCGCAGCATCCCCCCATGGCACTGTCGAGGTCTGGTCTAAGGTTGGCGGTGGCCATCTTGGGTGGAAAGCGTTGATCGCTTGCTCTCCAGTGCAGCTGCGAGGCACCTCAGTACCCGGTTGTGTCGGTAGGTGTAGTAAATAAATGTGTATAATTTTTGTGTTGTGTTTAGTGTAATGTTTTTTTCATGAGACAAGTGTGACCCTTAACACTTGAATCTGATTTCACAGAACACTGCTGGGCAATCAATACAACTTAAAGTCAATTTTAGTGTGAAAGTACATTGCTTCTGTTTTCTTACCAGTGTTTATCTTTGCATGCATATTATATAATTAAAGAAAACCAATTGTAACTATTAACCATGATTTTTATCACCATGTACCTTAATGTACAGTCAACACTCACAGTTTACTTCTTTGATCATTCAAATCAACTTTTAAGGCAGATTTCTCTTTTCTCTCTTTTTTTAAAATCTGTGTACAGTGTTGTAAATGCAGACAATCATCTTCAACACTAATGATCACAAGCATGGCTGCCATGAATGGGATGTTATTTTTGCATTTAAAATCACACTGTTGACTAGATAAGTGCCTGATTAAGCATCATATATTCATTTCCCCAAATAATCTGTGCTTGTGACTGACAAAATGTCGAGGTGTTGGCTCAGTACACCAATCATCACCTCAACTGGTTCTTCACTTTTGTCCACCTTAGTAAGAATGTTAATGTTGGACAATTCTGCAAAACCCCACACTAAGAGCAAATATGGCTAATCAGGACATATGTTCCATTTATTGACCATTTGAAAGAGTTAAAAAAAAAAAAAACAGAGTAAATTCCAACTAACCAAAGACCAGATTAATGCAGACAAAGGAAGTCAGTAGTCTTCCAGATCAAATTAGGAGGATCACATCTAACATGGCATGTTAATGCTTCCCTGGAGTTATTTCCTTTCTGTGTGGTCCCTTCCCAGCCCTGCATGACTCTGAAACATTATTCTGAATAATAACTCTCTTTGACCAAGTTCCCCTCTGCTTCACTGTCAGTTCTTTCCAACAGTCATGGCGTCATGGTGGCCTGTTGGTCTAAGATGCATGCACGATAAAGCAACATTTGCGGGTTTGAGTCTGACCATCTCTCACTACCCATATTTTCTACATCCTGCTTTTCATAATGTTGGCACAAATAGTATTCAACCTGATTTATCAGCAAATCAAAAGTAAAGACACTATTAGTGGGAGACCCTCCCCAAATCTCATCAGTGCTCCAGCCTGTGCCCCAACGTCATCCTCTTCTTTCCAGTAAGTCTATACAGTTACTGACACAGGATGACAGCCAATAATAATACTAACACTCACGCTTTCTCCTAGAAATTATCATCCACCAGTCACTGGCAGTAGATGCCAGACAAGCTGGTACAGACGGCTAAATATGGACTCTGCTGGGAAACCAGACGAAGACAATGCAGTCATGGTCCAAGAACGCCACAGTGTCTGGAAACATTTTAATGTTTAAAGTTGAAAGTTGTTTAAGATAACTCTTTTAATTTGTTTTCACACCTCCATTACTGTGTAAATAAGAAAACACATTCAGCTTGCATGTGGCTCAATGCACCACCAATAATTACCAACCTCGAATCGTGTCTCCTTCCTTGTTAAGAACTTATTAGTCAATTAAAAACAGAAGGAGGTCCCTGGGAAAACAATGGGGATCAGTGATTGGTGAACGTGCTACTGCTCTCCCATGCCCTGAACACCAGCTAGTTTTCCATCCAAACGTATCGCACATTTTAACTGAATTTTGAAAAAAAAAAATGAAAAGAAAAGCAATAGAAATGCAAATGAATGCTTGTTTCCATCCGCTACTGTTTTGCAATTATTAGCAGTTGGTTCATCGAGATAAACTGTGGGTGATTTGATTTTTTAATCTGCAGTGTAGCCAAGGAGTTGATGGATGTTTAACTCACATGCTTCATGTACATCATGATTTATTTGCTAAGTCTGTTTCCATTGCACTTCTTCCATTTTACTTTTATTGATAGCCCAAATTCACCTCAGACAAACTTTATTTGCAATATTTTGGCATTTTCATTCCATTTTTAAAATCTATTTATTTATTGTTTTAATGTGGAAACTGAAGATGTTCATGAAAAGGGATGGATGGAAACACACCTAAAGTCAGTCCTGATATCTGAAAACACAAAGAGCAAGGATAGGTTCACATGTTGGTCAAAAACTACACTTGTTGCATTGGGGGGGGAGAGAAAAAAAACAGGAGACAATCCACCATGGAGACAATCTGATCTGATCCATTCTGATGTCTATGTGTTAAGTACAGAGCTTTAGCAGGGGCATAATTCATTTAGCTTAGAATAAAGACTGGAAGCAGGACAGAAGCAGAGTTACGTACTGGTGGATCATGTCTCTTGTTGCGTGGGCCTGTTGTGGCGGCGTACGGCAATGACGTCGCTCCTCCAACACGCTCCTTGCTCCTGCGGTTACTCGTCTCCTGGTCCGGTTGCTCGGTCTTGGCGACCCGGCCGTAGGCTGGCGTCTTCGCCAGACCATCAGTTGTCCATCCCAGCTCCATCCTTCCTGTTCCGCTGCATCACCACATCCATCCTGTCCTCCGCCCACCTGTCACCTCCTCCACTCATCTCTCCCACCCCTCTCCAATTAGCCCTGTATATATAGTGCAGCGCACCAATGAGCATCCTGTATCCTGTTGCCTTCGCAGGTGGAGGTGGTTAGTGGCAAATGACACTTCACCCCGTGACATGTACCAGGTGGTTTCAAGGCCAATGTAATGACATGACAATTGACAAGTCATCAATAAATAATTACAGTTTGTCACTCCCCCCAATAACATGAACCATTAAACATGCAAGATACAGCGTGTCAACTAGTGAGCTTCAGAGGTATAGAGACATATGTCTTTAACTTTAAAGAGAGCCAGGCTAGCTGTTCCCCCCTGCTTATATTTTTTAATGTTTTAATTGCCTCCTGATTGTCTGCACTAAGATGAGAGTGGCGTCAATCTTTTTATCTCTCTCTGAGAAAGAAAGCTGATCAGCAGCACATTTCCTTTAACTCAGGTTTGTTGAGAAACGATATCTTGGAACTCCTTGAGCACACGCACTGTAAAACCTCTCAGAGTGTGCAGAGACAGAGAAACTGCAGTTGTGTTACTGATGACAGTTGTCACAGAACTTAATGTGGATGCATCGGGCTGCTGGAGTAGCTCAGTTGAAACTATGAGTTCACTTCTTGGAGTTATTTTTCACTGAGAGCACGCTATGCCCCAGGGCCAAAGCTGCATCGCTGAAATGACTCTGGAGTGCAAATTGTTTTGAAGTGAAGTTGCATTTCATTTCTATCTAAATGTATTTATTCCTGTGGTATATTTTAAGTTTTATACCCGGAGTTTCAAGTGCATGAACCCAAACAAATCATTCTGATGGATGGGGATAAAGAGAGAGTAGACTGGAGCAGAAAGCCATAGTTAGATGACACGTTTCCAAGTATTTTATTTGTTGTCATTTTTGTCTTTGCTGGATATAAGTTCAATTTCGATCAGCTCCCAGCAAGCGCTCGAACACGAACACAGGCAGAGCGACAAAGGAAAAACTTCAAAGATCCAATTAAAGTGTGTAATGTCTCTAACTGAGGAATTAATTGGTTCATTAGAACTGCACTCCCCTGCTGTGAATCTATGTACGGCTCAGAGGTGAAGCAGGATAAATATCCCGCGATCGACTCAAAGTTACTTTTACTAAGTCAAAAGTGTTTCTTCTAATGAGCGCAGTGAAAAATGAGAAGCCTACTGCCTGAGAACACCAGGGAGAATAGGATTAGGAGTTTTGTTTAGTGCAAGTTTCAACTGTTTTTGCAAAGCAAATAATTGGGTAACGGTTGGGGGTTGAACACAAAGTACTGTGTTGTATGAAAGTAGAACTGAACAAAAAAGAAATGTCTTTGTGCCATTTTGCACCCTGTTGTTTAGATTTTCTGTCACTTTTGTGTTTGGAACTTCCATTACTGTGAATTGCAATTCTCATGATGATGGGATCATTTTATTGCTGCTATAGAACAGTGTAAATCTTGTCACACATTTTACGAACAGCACAGATCATTGACAAGCATGAAAGCACTCAAGCCTCTAATAATCAGGACTTCAAAAGAGTGAAATAATTAAAACAACACAAAAATAAAAAGCCACTACAATAAAATGTAAATAAACATTTGAGTCATTTTTATATCTTGGAAGCAGTTAGAGGCTTGAACTGTCGCCATCTTTAATGTGTCCAGTTACAGGTAACTCCTTCTCTCTGGTTCATCTGGATCCTCTTTATTCAAGACGCTACAAATATATTTGCATGCATATAGATGCAATGATGGTAGCAGACATAATAGTTAGTGTAAATCACTGCATAACATCATCCAGCAACATCTAGTGCCTCCAGTGTTGGAGGAGGCTTTCGCTGCAATCCATTGAAAACAGCTGTCAACACTACACCTGCATACGCATAGTCAAGCAAATAATTCACACACTCTGTGCCACTATTGACAATAGGAGGCTCATTCATCACATGCAGCTGTCAATCTAAAGTCTGGCTGTTGAAAAGAGCTGCTCACTAAGTTTTGTTCTGTAGCACTTCAGTCCAGAGTACAGAGCACAGCAGTGTGATCAGAGGCCTTTTTCTCGGCACACATTTGGATCAGTCATAATAGGAAAAGGCACAGGCGTTTCTAATAGCATCAACAATGGCTCTGTTTGGGTGCCCCGGTAGTTCACCTGGTTGAATGTGTACCATGTATCAAAGCTGGGTCCCCAGCACAGCAGGCTGGGTTCGATTCCAGCCCGAGGCCCTTTGCTGCTCCATCCTATTCAAGTGTCCCAGTGAGTCGTGACAGCGATCCATCATGCACAATACCTGCAAACTGATCATTCATTTCATTGTGCACACCTGTGATTTTTCAAAGGGACATTGTGTTCTGTGTTTATTTATCTCTTTACTTTTTTTATTGACGATAAAATGATTTGCTATTTTGCTTACTTGTTTGCATTCAGTCTTATTTTTGTCATGTGACAGGTTTTTCATCTAGAGCAGTCATTGTCAACTGGTGGCCCACATTCCACATCGGGCCCACCCAAGCTTCCCATCCAGCCTGCAGAATAGTAATGAATTCAGAAAAAGCGCATGTGTACTCAGCAGTGTAATAGACCCAGCCCACCCAGTGATCATCGATTAGTTTGTCAAGACCTGGCACAGAGCCAGAATGTCTATAATTCATAGTTCTCTGGAATCAGTATGTCCTCCAACTTCATCTTCTTCTTCTCTTCTCTCCTGACTTCTTCATCTTCTCTACACCATGGCCGAATTACAAATTTTAAGCATCAGTGGCAGAAGTCTGAGGGCATTTTCTTGTAAAGTATCCTATTATTATTATTATACTTTTACCATGTTTTTAGGAATCTGTTCACACTGATATTGGCTCAAAAAATGACATTAATTTTGTAAGAATGTGCAAATATTAAACATTAATTGGCAAATTAGACTTGTATTTGTGTTTGTTTGTGTGAGTGTCACAGATGCAGCCACAGCATCTACTGAGAAAAACCCTGGCCTTTGGACAAATGTAGGTTAAGACTCCTGGTCTCGAATATTCGGAAAATACAATTTAGCAGAAAAGAGAGAGACACGAGATGGAAGACTGAGAAACAACAAGAAGAGGAAGAGCCATGGATAGGTTCATGAAGCAGTGAGACAGATGAAGACATAGATTAACACACAGCGACAAAGGCAGCACCACATCTGTTATCAGAAGTGCAGCTGGACAGCAGATTGAAACCATAATAATACAATCCAGCAGTTCTGACACCACAGTGTCTCAATCACATCCATCCACTGCAGGACACACACACATACACACCTATAAAGTGTCTGTATCCCCCTCTTGCATTTGGAAGGACATGACAGTGGTGTTCTCTGGATGGGTGGGCAGCCAGCATGTGGATGTGACAGTTCACACTTCTCTCCAACCAGCCACAGCAAAGACATGACACAGCACAGTGGATGGCTGGCTGTCGACACCCAC
Organism: Holacanthus passer; assembly: GCA_025331565.1. Lineage (NCBI taxonomy): Eukaryota > Metazoa > Chordata > Actinopteri > Pomacanthidae > Holacanthus > Holacanthus passer. The sequence continues at coordinate 1,966,492 of JAFREQ010000091.1, read as the reverse complement.
TGCCCCATGTTGCTTCTCCAGAAGCCCCCTGTAGAGGCTGTGCAGTTGCACCACAGTGTCTTAGCATCCACAGCCAACATTATCATGGAGTTTCATATATATATATAATTGGCTTTGATTTTTAAGACAGATTCATGACATTTCACTTTTTGGTAACATTTCTAGTACTAAGGGGGTGTTAAATGATTTCTTATTCTGTAATATGCTGGTGATAATAAAATACACAAAGAAGAAAAATGATGAAGTGTCCACAACAGGCTGAGAGTATTTCATTTAATAGTTCACAAATTTACACATTTAAAGTTGTAATTTAACATTTTTGAGCTGATAGGAGTATCTGATACAAGGAGCTGACACAGCTAGTGCAAAGTAGGAGGAGCCACTGGTAGTCCTCAGGGGTATGAGCACGAAGCCAAACCAACCATACAAGCAGCAGGGACAGATATTCACAATTGGGCCAATAGGGGGAGCTGTGTGAAGCTTCTGTGGAACTAGAAAGTGGCACCTGTCAATCAAGCAAGCAATCCTGAAATATCCTGAATGAAACAAGATATATTATGAATATAGCTCATATGTAATTGGTCAACCTGACCCTAAAAAAGGCATCTGTGAATTCTGAACAACTAGGAAAAACTGTAAATTGTGTGTTTGACCTTAAAACTCATTGCCTTTTGGAGAAATCGACTGTTTTGAATGGAAATTGATCAACACATCCTGGCTACTGTAACTCATGTACTTCTGTCTTTCGTCTGCATCTAGTGTGTGCCACTTGAGTCACACTAAACAACAAGACACTATATTTTGCAGTCATTGTGGGTTGCAATAAAAAAAAAGTGGCCTTTCACTGCAGCAGAGATGAAGTTGTTGAGGGCAGCAAAGCAGGAAAAAAAGAGGCACGTGGATTAGCAGCAACAACAAGAAATCATGGTTCAAGACAAAAGACAGAAATGATGCACTTGGACGTATTGTGGTTGACCTGAATTTCTCTTAGTCAGCTCAACAGGTAGGAAGAGTCCATGAGGCTGCTGCCATGCACCTACAGCAGCTTTAGTTGAACAAAGCTGCCAGGTTGCTGATGTGAATTTCCTCACTGTGGGATGAATAAAAGTTTATCTTATCTTATCTTATCTCAATTCAAAATTGTTAAAAAAAAATCATCTTTTTCCTCTCACTTCAATCTGCAGAACTAAATTGAATGAGCTTGCCTAACTTTTAAAATGTAGGGAAATTAGTAAAACTTCACAGACACTAATGCAAACTTATATTTCCACTTCATCTCTTCTCTGGCATGTAGCTATTACCCTTCCTCTCACTCTAATTTTCTATTTCCCTATTTCGCCTCCTTCTCCATTACATCCTCATCTGATTTCTAGTCTTTACTCATTTCCTCCTGCCTCCCTCCCGTCTTGACTCTGCCCCATCACTCACCACCATGTCGACCCCCTCCTCCAACCACCCCTCAGCCATAATATTTACTGTACTTAAATCCTGACGAATGCTCTTCCAGCACCTGCCCTTCCATCATTGCCCTCCCAGTCACAATTAGTTATCCTCATCAACCCCAGCCCATCACATATCTGTAAGAATTCTCACTGCTCATTTTCTACAAAGCAAATAACTCCCGTGCTCTTTTCTGATGGCATCTCTGATAATTGGCAGCGAGTTTTTGAATAAGCCACAGAGTCAAAGTGAACGGTGGGAGGAAAATTCAAACAGATCCAGCTGGGAGGAAGATGATAGACAAGGAAAAAGGATTACAGAACGAACTGACACTGATGCAAAGATGAGGATAATATCGCCTGTGTCAGAGCATAGATTTGTCAAATCCTTCACAAGTCAAATCTCTGTGGAAGGGAGTTTAATACCTCCACTGGCTTCATTTTAATAAGTCACTGTGATTTCTATGTTCTGCTCAACAAAAGTAAATATGGATAATCAGTTACAGGCTATATGTGTCACACTAAAGCATAGATAACGGGTCAGAGCAAGGAAAAGTGGTGAGCTAGATTACAGTATTTTAACATGTCCAAAATTAAAGCTTGATACATGTTTACATCAGAACTGTCATCAGTTCACTGCATATACAGTATTTAACATGCATTTTCTCTCTTACACACATTTTATTTTCAGTGTCCTTGTCACTTTACGTCAGTGCTTTCCATCTGGGGGGTCAGGACCCTGACAAAGAGTTGCAAGATAAACCTGAGAGAGTTGCGAGATTATAAAGAGGATAGAAAAGCAGAAAAAAGCAACTTCTTACTATACAAACTCATGTTCATTATGCTTAGACTGTCATTGAGTCCTTGCTTTTTTATATAACAGTCATTTAAGTCATGCACCTAAATTAATCAAAAAATGAAGCATGATGAGTTAGTGCACCTGTTCAGGTGGAAATGAAAAGTGAAACAAGAACATGCCATATTACAGGACTTTTTTTTGTATGTATTTTGTAAGAATACTGTTGACGGTGAGGTTATCCAGAATGGAAAGACAGTTTGCTTCCATTTTCTTTGAATCCAGTTTTTTAATTTGTTCAGCATCAGAAATTAATTTCAATTCAGTGTGGGCAAAAACCTCTCTGGATGAATGAATCCAAACGACAGGACTAGATACCACTAGGGGTAGATCATTGTTAATTTTTAATTAGTGTAAACTGAACCTTTAACATTGTTTACTGTGCTTAAAGTTTTCTGAAACTGAATGAAAATGTGTGTATTTCCAGCATTCTCACCCCTCAGAATTATTTATCAGATATCCTCCTGAACAAAATAGCAAAAGCCTTGTATGATGATATAAATGGATAAATGTTTTACACATCATTATACCCCACATACAATGGCCACTGTGGATGTATCCATACAATAATTGTGGCTCCACGCCATAGTCCTACGATGGCACTCTGAAGTGTCTCCAGGAACTGTCCACTAGTTTACTCAGAGTGTCACAGCCAGCGAGTCTCCAACAGCGAGCGTGATAACAGTCATCATTTGGCCCGATCATGTGGACAACACACATGGCTGTCAAACACTGGATCACACTTAAACAACTGCATCTCTCAAACTGCTCAGTGATTGTCAAAATAACTACGGACAGCGAGTGACCACGTCTTTCAGGACATGGTGACACAGTGCTGTGAAATGAGCTCGAACCTGACAGTATGGATTCATTCCTCAGCTGGGACAATATTTGGTGCAGGTGTGAGCTGCTGAGAACCAATCTGGCCAAACAGGAGGTGCATTTAAAACTGCAGGGATCGACCGGGGAGAAGAGGGTAGAGCACTCGCTACAGCGTAACCAAGTTAGAGCTTGTAAACTGTAATATTAGCTGAGATGGAAGGTTTAGCAAAACAGAATGAAAAGACTGAAATTTAATCAGAGGCCAAATAAAAAGTCAAGTGAAAAAGAAAAACAAAGGATTATTGCATTGCTAAAAACATTGGGGCTCTAGGGATGGCGACATCAGTGTCTTGGTTGCCTTTTATTGACTTTTCATTAATAGCAATCACCAACAGGTTGAATTCAAAATGTACCCAGTGAAATATATCTACATTTGCCATTTGGAGTGGGACACGCAGTCATGCAGAGGATCCATCCTAATAAATTTGACTGACTTTTCATCTAGCACCACCACGAGGTTGACATTTTTTCAGTTTTGAGTGAAATGATTGAAACTATTGGATGGATTGCCATGGAATTTCAGTACAAACATGCATGTGACCCTCAGAAGGAAGTGTGATACTTTAGTGATCTCCTGACCTTTCCTCTAGCACCACCAACAGGTCAAAGTTTTAATGTATCCAGCGCTTTCATTTATACCCAAATACCTGCATTAATAATGACATTCCAATAAGTAGAAAAGGAAATGAGTCATAAACTCATGTTTCATGGTGTGACTAAGATAAGACTTCACACTCATGGATCTTGACTGGACCTCCTACATCATATTTAGCCTCCTGAGTGCTATATCTATCAACATGCTGACACCAATACAACCATTTGCATTTTTAAAGCTGCCCAAGTCTGGAGTGGCCGTTTAGTACTTCTGATGGATTAACTGGAGACATCGCTTGAGGTCATGAGCCTCTGTTTACTAGGGCTCCTATTTCAGCTTTTAGTGCTATGCTAAAAACTAAAAGCCACTGCAGTTGTCTAGTTTTATCTTTCCACTGCATCCAGATGTGGCCTATCTGCACATACGTCCTATCTTCTAGCAGGTTTTACTTACAGTTTGAGAGAATAAAAGAAGAGTACACTTTGAATTTATTGTTACAGATGTCTTGTTGCAGTGGGTGTGAAAATTCTACAATTTCAGTTAGCAGACGCTTTTATCCAAAGTGACGTACATCTGAGAGTTAGAACAGCCAATGGGGGCAATTTGGGGTTCAGTGTCTTGCTCAAGGACACTTTGACATGCAGCCTGTAGGATCCAGGGGTCAAACCACCGACCTTCTGGTTGGTGGCTGTCCTCTTTACCTTCTGAGCCACAGTCGACATTCAACCAGCCTTGTTTTAAGGTTCAGCTTAGCACTCCTGTTCCGCTCTCAAGCAAACCGACCAATCACTGCAGAGCCTTGGCTGACCCCAACACCCAATCAGATGTGAGACAAGTGAACTCAGCGTGGCACCTTGTCAGACAGTCTCCCCCACAGTCTGGAACAACTGGAGATAGTGTGGGTGGGGGGAATGTGTATCTGTGTTTCCTGAATACCTTCAGGGGCCGAGGTGCAACTCAGCGTGTGTGTGTGTAGACTGTGCAGGGTGTGTAGTGTGTGTTTGCTCTTGCATGGATGGCTAAGGGCAATCAAGAGTAAATGTGTGAGTGTGATTTTCTTGCTCCGATGGGAATTTCTCAGCTTGCCATCTGATGGTCAGCGTGGCTCTTTCTCTGGATACCTGTGAATTGGCAGCGAATTGCTTTGAAATAAACCAAATATCTTTTGACAACAATCCATCTTTCACGCTGCGCTGGTTTGTTGAAGCTTGGAGGCTTTATTTTCATATGGGCCAAGAGACACAGGTCAAGTGGAATCTTTTACTTTTGAGTATTCTGTGTTTTGTCCTTCAGACCCCTGGATGTCAGATGATGCTTTTTTCCACCATAGGAAAATGCTTTGTTTCTATCATAAGAGAAGAGATAGATAGAATTAAAAGGAAAAGCAAATAAATTAAAAACCCTGTTGTTGCCAAATACGGCCCACAATTGATAAAGACACAGCACAGGTCAGTATACATATTTTGTTTAGCTAAATTTAATGCATGATTGGTCACACTATAAGACATTTTTTGTAACATACTTGTATGAAGGTTTTGTACCCCCATTCCAAAATGAGCAATCTCAGACTAGCTAAGATTATTGGATATATTTGTGGCTGGTAGAAAAGATTGAGGTACAGTATTTAGCAAAATCATGTAAGACATCAGTGTGTGTGTGTCCAGAACTTTCCTTCTTTCACTGCCCCATTTTCTTAATGCGCACTCATTAGACACTGATCGTCTCCCATCAGACTGTTCTCCAAGACAATAAAACTGCAAGCACACCTTGTTTTTGGTTACAATAAAATCCACTAAAAATATGGTGGAATCAGGGGCGGCTCACTGCGAGGTCAAGACACTAAAAGTAGACAACCTTTCTCGATGAGCACAAGAGTGGATTCTGCAGACTCAAGGATTTTTGGTTCCAACCTTAAAACTCTTTCAGGACAAGTAAATTTCACTGCCAAATGAAAGGACATTTAATAGAATAAGTAAGCAGTAATTAGTAGTCATCAGAAGAATTAGCCACAATATTGCTCCCAAGTTAAGTGATTCTTTTTTGGGGTGATTTAAGTAATGCAAAGGCAAAGATCACAAAACAGGGCAGCATTGCTAAAAACAGGTCCAACAGGGCAAGAAACAGAAGCATTAAGATGATCATACCAGCTGTGGACAAATGTGCTGAAGTCAAAGGTGAGTCAAATTCATTCAGAAGAAAACTCAAGTAAACACACCCACAGTCCCATATTGCAGAGGTAAACCACATTTTTTTCTCCAAATAAGTCTGACTTCCCTTCTTTCAGTGCATGACAGGAGGCGTGGCTGGTTTTCCTTTCCCCTCCCTGAGACCTGGCAGATGAGGCACACCTGTTCTCAATCTCCACAATCAACTCTCCCATATAAGGCTGGTCCGGACTTCACTCCAGCAGCAGATTATTCCATCACGCATGGTATTCTCTAGTTCCCAGTGTCATCTCTAGCGAATGCCAGCTAATGCTTCTCTTTGTCAGAAAGTTTTTGCCTCATGTACAGAAGACTCCATGACAAATCGATGCAGACCTCTGGATGACACTTCACCCCCTGTTCACGTGAACAGCCTGTGCCCGACTGCATACCCTACCTACCCACCAATCACAGACGGCCGCGACAACCCATCAATCCTTCTTGACTTTCTTGCGGACACTCAGTGTGGAGCAGTGGTCCGAGAGGTTGGTCCAGACCACTGCTTTTTTCATAACAACAGCTTATGTTTCTTGCTACATGTGACTCTTTTAGTAGCATCCCTGCTTTCTGAGACCTCAGCAATTACTTGTTGAGTCCAGTGTTATCATGCCATTAGAACTGATACTCAGGGAATCAAAAATAATAAAATGAATAATAATAAATTGTAATAAACAGCAGTTTTCCTTTATTATACAAGAATTATACGAAAAGCACGAAAAAACCAAACCAACAAGTGATTTATGTCAATGTGCACTTAAATGTTTCAAATCGAAGGACACATAGTTCCCACCCCCAGTATCAATAGGCAGAGTAATGTTGCTGAACAGAGACAGAGCAAATAAAAGAGATTGACAGACTTAACAAAACCCACAGAGAAATTTAAACCTTTATGTTTTATTTATTTATTTATTTCAGTTGAAAAATCCAAGGGCATACAAAGCCACCACTTTAGTGTTTAAATCTCTCCTGGAAAACACATAAATGGTTCAGATCTGCTCTGCTAGTTTGTAAATGTTTGCGTTTTCGTTCTTCATGGTCCATGGGGTTTTAGTGTATGTGGTTTTGCGGATCAAAATTCCAGAAGATGATCTCCGATACAGTAATATAATACTAATCCATTGCATGCACATATTAGAAATAGCAACCACATTTTATATATGTTTGCATGAGTTTGATCTGACTGATTAAAGTTAAGTTTCATGTCTTTGTTGAAGAGTTTCTTTCTCTGCATGCATGAGGCACACAGCATAACCCAATGCAAAATTCCGTATGTGAAGTGTAATCCACCTGTTTCACATTATGCAACAACACTATGGACTTCAGAAATAGTATGTTTTCATCTAATTGTAAAAGATCTCATTAAGTTGCCTTTATGCCATTAGAATGTAATTATACCACACGCTACTCTTAATTAGCCATAAGGGGTGTAACACATCTGTTCTGGTGATAAAACCTGAACTGCTGTGTTGTGGGCTTTGTGTGGTTCAGTGTTGTGCTGATTGGTTGTGAAAAGGTCTTGATTACTGTGATGAGACTGAGACAGGACACCTCTGTCATCCCGCCTCCCAGGTCTCTGCTTAACCAGTTTGTGTTCTAGTTTTAATATGATGCTTTACCCGACCGCGTCTCTGTAGTGGTTTTTTCACACATCGGCTTCAGGTGTTGAGCAAGAACGGTGCAAAAAGCTAAATCTACCAGTGATTAGTGATTCTGTGGGTGAAAACAGCTTGAGCATCAGAGGAGGACTGCAAATGGAAAGATTGGACAGATTGGACAGACAATTTTGGGTGCCCACGTGTCAGCAGACACATCTGCAGTAAGCATAAGAGGATCAAAACTCTGGTTCCTGACATGATGACATTAGCATTTGGGTTTTATTATATTAGTCATATAATTACTTTCAGTTTCAGCTATAGTTTTTTTCACTACAAACCTAAGAACTCTAACTGCTGGAGTTATTGTTCCCCAGGAGTGAATCAGACAGCAGCTTAAATCAGTGTCTAAGAACCTAAACAGCACTCAGCACTGGATACTACATAAAACAGCATGGACCTGAGTTGCATGTTAGTACTGTGCATGGTGTAAATATCATCCCACTGACACAATTTAGAATAAAGGAAACTTCAAATCCTACATAAAATAGTCATCATCTGCAGAGTGGAGACACATTTCAAAAGTGAAAAGTGACTTTTTCTGGGACTCACATGTTGCTGAATCCTGATGCACAGAAGTATGTAACATCACGTTTCCAACAGAGGAATGCTCACTTCCAACCAGTGAGAAGAGCACAGCCAAAAACACACATACACAAATGTCTCATGTAAAAATAACTAAGTTCAAAGTTTTGAAAATGGTATGTATTTATGCTCACATTAATGGTAACAGTTCTTAATTTTGATTATGCACACACACCTAGGTGCAGGCTATCGCATCAGGGTCATGAAGGCAACACAAGTACATATATTGGAGAGGAGTTGTGCTACTGGTTGATGGGCTCCCGTTAATTACCACAAATGACTGCCCACTGAAAAATTAAAAAAAAAATTAGTTAATTAATAGTAAATGACACAAACTACTGTTCAACCTTGTGGACTATCCAGCAATTGCAACAGAGTGCTATGGTGTTCAACTAACCTTCAAAGTCACATTCAGAAAGAGATGGAGAATGGGGAGTGACAGGAGAACATTGGAGGTAAAAGGCGAGCAGTGCTGCTAAAAATATTATAATCACGAAGAACACAAATGAGGACTTATTGAAAAAGTTCCAGCAGAGTTGGGATTTTCTTTGGTGACTGAGCTGTCAAGATGTTAGCAGGATTTCTTTGGAATGCTCCAATACTCTAAGACTGAAATTTGCAAGACTAAAATGTCATAATACAACTGCTGCTTTGTTTTCATCCACTTGTGTCCTGCCCTGCAGCGTATCCTTTTAAGACGTGCAATCTCCTTATTTTTCACTGGGGCTTTTTTTTTCTGTGACTTTTATTACTTTTTGTGTTGTCGTTGTCTTTAGCTCTGAGCTAAGTTCTTACTCAGTGCATGTGAAGAGGGTAGAAACAAGGTGCTGGTTTGTCTTTATAAAGGTATGTCTCTATCTAATCTGCATGACAAATGAAGAGTAAAGCTGAAGAAAGAAAGAAAGACATTAAAGTTCAGATGAAAGTCGACAGCTGCAAGTAAAGGAAAAAAATGTTTGCACAAAGTTTTTTACACGTCTTTCTCTCTCAACAGAGAGCTATTTGTGTGATTTGATTTCAAAGACAGTGCTCTGATTCACTCAGAGAAAGACCCCAAAGTGGTAATACACAGGAGACAACACGACGGAAAATCACGTTTTATGAAGTCACGTTTCATTGCTTTGAATTGTGCACACTGAAAATAACATTTGTGCAGTCATCACATGGGAAGAAAAAGTAGGAGAAGGAGAAAATGAGGATGCCAGGTGTTGCTAAGCAGTGCCGGTGGAGGTGGAAAGACTGCTGTAAATTTCACACACAAATCCATGGATTTGTAGCATTTCAAAGCAGGACATTTGTGACAAGTTACATGGGAAGTGGGCCATGGAGATGCTGGTACTGTTTTTTTTTCCCAGCTTTCTCATGACGGTTCATGCACTGCCATATTACAGTTAATAAACCACATCTTTAACATGCAATTTATTGTATGCAATGATCTTATCAGACAGGAAATAACACAGCAGAATATTTTTACATTTAACACTTAACTTGAAGTTGAAGTTATGTTGGCCTGTCAGTTCTATACTAAACAGGTTTGTAGCTTGTATAGTTTAAAAGGCATTATGGCTCTTAAAAAAACATAGTAGGAAGGAGTCCATGTTTCTCATGAGTACAGCTTATATATCGTTCTTGTGACACGTGCAGTATGAAGAGTTTTATGAAAATATTTTTTTTTTCTTTAATTATATTTATTTTGAAAACAAAAAGATGTCCATGATATCTCTAATTCAGATGTGTGCTTTTTCTGGCACAGTGCTCAGCCTCTGCATCATACCTGAGCCCATCACTGCGATGGGTTAGATTGGAAACTCGGTGTATCCATGTCATTGTGCTGGTATAATGGGACATGGTGTGATTGTAATTCCCTTGGATTCATTGTTAATTTGACATTGAGTGCTCTTTTACTTCTCGGGTTACTGTTCAGCCTAATTAATTCTTCTTTTCATTTAAACTCCAGAGGGTTTGCAACATATGTTTTGTGAGTTCACAATACATCTATGGACTCACCAAGTTGACAGTTATTTTGCAGGCTACACATGACACATGATGCATCCTAGCATGTAGGAAACAGTGATGGCATATGGCATGTTAAGCAAAACTTGTGGATGATTTGTTTCTACCAAACGGTTTGACACTTAAACCATATCATACCGTACCAAACTGATGTCATTGGATACTTTATGACAGGTCAAGGGTCTGTTTTCTATATTACATTTTTTACATAGTTAATGTACAATGAATAATAAGACTGGTTCCTAAAAGGCTTCATACTATTTCACTACTTTAGAAAAAGACGTATCATTGTTTTTGAATTATTAATTGTACATTGTTGTACAAAGAGCTAAATTATCACACAAATATGATAACACCACGTTACAGACCTGCTGTGACCTGTTTGAAAAATGGTGCGACTGGTTCTCACACTATTGTGTTATCCAATTTCCATTTTCCATTTCCATTTAGATATGAAAATGTTGTGAAATCCCAGAAAAAAAACTTTCTTGGTGACAAGCAGAAGACTGTGTCACTTTTGATCTTCAGGCACACATCACGTCACACTTATGCAACTGGGATTCAGGTGGAGTTATTTTGTCATTTAGAATCATTTCAATGAAAATTGTGTTGATGTTCAAAGAGAAAGTTTCCATCCCAACTGCAAGCAGAAGTGCACTTTAGACACAAAGTGCTGACGGGGGAACATTTGGTGTGTGTGTGTGTGTGTGTGTGTGTGTGTGTGTGTGTGTAGTGTTGTAGCCTCTCTGACCTATCTGCAGAGCAGTAATGTTATCTCAGTGCATATGTTCTTATCGCTGCAACCAAATAACACACACACAAACAGCCACACAGTTCTGTTTCTGTCACTTCAGAGGACATTACACTGACTTACATTCATTTCTTGGAGACTTACCCTTACCATAACGTTAACCAAAGTCTTCAGCCTAAAAATTAATGATTTGAATTATGGGGACTTGTGTTTTGTCCCCAAAAGGAAGGCAAGTCCCTACAATGTGACTGTGTAAACAGATTTATGTCCCCCCAACGTCCACGCACACACACATATGCACACACCTGACTGCCACTGAGTAACAGTCTCCTGTGATTACATTGTGTTGCTCTCCTAAGACTTGCACGCACACACACACACACACACACACACACACACACCTGACTGCTACCAAGTAATCGCCTCCTGTGATTACATTGCATGTTCCCTTGAGACCTACACACACACATGCCACAACACAACTCGCACACACACAAATGCACGCAGTGCCATTTTACCCAGAGGAATAATCTCTGTGGCTGCTATTTGGAGTGAGTGAGTTTCCTCTAACTGGATTACTGCGGCCACTCCTGCTGCTGTCACAGGGGAGATAGAGCAGCCAAGGGCCTGGAAAGCTTTCCAGTGATGGGAGAACCTCGAGAAGAGGTGGGGCAGCGGTGTTCAGATCCAACCTAGATCTCAAGTATCAAATTTGAAAGATCTTATTTTAGATATGTTAGAGTTTGGTGTCCTGGGGCATGTCAACATTCTGTTTTTTTGCCAGTAGAGAACATTTTGTGCTGATCATGCAAACAGTTAGCCAAGCACTATCTGCCCATACAGCTGTAGCTTCAGTATACCTGCTACAATCAGCAAACACCACTTGTATACGACTTAGATTCTCAGTAACTCCAACATCTTAGCGATTCTACTGCCTGAGTAAAAACACTGTAACAGCTGTGATTTTCTTTCTGGCTGTTCTTGTAAACTCAGTTGCTAATGAGCTGTCAAATCCCTCCTCCTGTATTTTGTCGTTTAGAAAAGTGGCTGACGTGATGTGTTCTCCAAAATGTTGAATTTATTCAAAGTTTTATAGCCACACTAGAAAATGGCTCTAGAGATGGTAATGCTGGTTGCTCTGTCTACCATTTTGGTCCAAACTGAAATATCTCATCAACTATCCCCTGTGCAACCCACAGATTGTACAAAACATGGATGTTGTGTCACACCTAGATTACTGATGAGCCACTGTGAAGCCCATTGTGGGCAGCTCTGCCATCGCCATCTTGGCATTGTCGGACTCTGCTGACTGTTGGCTAATCCACAAATGCGCAAAGAAGCGGAGCGTGGGTGGAGCTGAGGCGGAATGAATGAACCCTGTTTGCTGAAGCACACCCACCAAGCTCCAGCTCCAGCTCAGCCAATAACATATTGCAGCATCTCAGTTAGCATTATTTCTGGAAACATGCTGATATATATTTTGAAGTTGCACACATTTTATTGTATTTGCACACAGTTTATCGCTTTTTAACGTACCTAGCCTACAACTTGTGCAGTGCTGGAGAAACAGAGAACCCTGTAAGAAAGTGAAACTGGGTTAAATAAGGGCCAGATAAATGTACTGTTCTCCGAACTCTCATAACACTCAGGTAAAACATCTGGTTGTTCTAAAGACCATTACATTTGTCTAATTACAGCCCGTGTTGTGTTTCAAATAATAAAAAGTAATTTGATATAATAGTGTGTATTGTATTGTATTGTATTTGGGTCTAAATATGGCTTCTGCTTACAGCATAATTTTGGTGTATGATATCTAATTAGGATATATACGTGTTTGTTTACTAATAAAGAACATATTATTTCTAGTTTTTCTCTAATTTGATACAAAGAACAGCTTGTTACTTCTTATTGAAATAAAGTGCAACTGAAAATCTAATCTCTATTCAGCGATCTATTGAGCAGTTTGCCATTGAATTTACTGAGCACATTTATGCTGACCAAGGGATGAAGTGTTTTAATTTTAGACACTGTATAAACTTTCCTTTAGTGCCAACATGTAAAATTTACACTTGGAGTGAGATCTCTTACAATATGATCTGCAGTTTGTAATGAAAGGGGAAAATGTTCAAATCTTTTTTTTCACCAAACAAAAAAAACAAAAAAATTGTAGATGTGTAATTACGGCAATAAAGGACGTTTATCAGTGAGTAGCAGTATTTCACAAATGGAAGCCTCCAGCCTGGACCTTGATGCTTCATGGTAACTATCATAAAAAGTGAACGTAACTAAAAGTGAAAGCTGTAAAATAAGCAATAAAAATGTCAACAGTAGTAGTAGTGTGTTAGATAGTGTGATTGTCACCTTGAGTCTCTCTTGTTAATCATGTTCTGTTGAAAAGTAGCTGCACGCAGTATCGCAAATTTTGTGGCATCTTGTGTGGACCAAGGGTGTTTCAGTGTGAGGTCCCATCATGACCTACCTATTAGTGCTGGAGGGAAAAACTGAAGTGAGAAATCAGAACACATCTACAGAAAATGTATTCACACAAAAGACTTTATGTTAAAAATCCAAGCCATACTGTCACAGATGATGTTATGAGTTAAAAATATATGGAAAAAAAGGAGTACTGCCTGGACCTTTTCTCCGCTTGTTTTGACTGTTCTGTCTCCACGTCAGCTTACCTACTTCAAGACAGACTAGAAAAATATAATGTAGGTTGCTTTGAAAATCCTCTTGAGCTTCAAATTTATGAGCTGCACTGTCACATTACACCTGCACCCTTCTTTTAATTTCTATGAGTGTATAAAAAAGGGGTTAGTTGTAGTCTGTTCCCATGCACTTGTATATAGTGCATTACATGAAGTTTGCAGCATACATGTCAGTACTTTTCCCATAAATGCTCTCTGAAGGAGATAAAATTGCTGTTCTAATAGTTATACTGTTGTTTTTGGTGGCACAGTTTCTGTATAAACAGTGCTCAAGCAGCATGCTAAAGATTCAGCAAGGAGAACAATCAAACCCCCAGGGAAATACAGATGAGGAGCAGCAGACATTAATCACTGAGATATGAAAAATACATCATTTGAAGAGACAAGCCTAAAGAAACATATGGTAGATATTGACAGATAAGGAACTGAACAGGACTGGAGGGGGGAGTAAACAAAAGACAGGCAGTGTAGCAGGCAGGGATGAATGAGGTGCTGACAGTTTGAATAAACCGCCTTGTTTAAGTGATGTGAATCATCATTTCATCTTTTGTTTTGGTTCTTTCGCTCCGTTGCTGTAAATTCTACCCGCCATCACCAGGAAGCAAGAGGTGGGGGGTTGACTTTCGTTCACATTTGACGTCTTCATTTAAAGGGTGAGGAGGATTTGAGAGATCTGTTGCTAGATAATGGGGATCACAGGACACAGGGTCACCAAACTTTTTACGATTCATTCTGACAAACATGGCATACATGATTTTAAGTCAATCCCTCCAGCTGTCAAGATATTCCACTTTGAACCAAAATCATTCTGCTGGTGGTGCAAGAGTCAGGCGAACCCTAAAGTATTTAGACTGCATCATCAGGGAACCATGAATGTCTGTACTGAATTTTGTTCCAGTCAGTCAAGAAGACTTGGGCTTGTAGATGGCCCTAGAAGAAAAGTTTAATTTTAATGGTAATCCATCCAATATTTGTCGTAATATTTTAGTCTAGACCAATGGAATGGATCAACAGACGGACTGACTCGCCAATTGACCAACCAACTACTAGTTACTAATAACTACTAGCATGACTATGACAAGTTCTGCAGCGCAATATGGGGCTTTTAATTTATCATACGTGAGAGCAGAGTGCACTGATTTTGGACAAGGCCTTCACAGTAAAATGCTAGGTACCTTAAACAGACCATCAGGATGGCCCAAGACGCCACTGTCTTAACGCAAATGCTTTTCACTTAGGTGACAACGAGTGGCTTGTCAGAATATCCCTGCAAACTGAGTGTGGAGAAAAAGTGGAATTGAAAATGAAGCTGACCTCTATTAATGATTTAGAGATTTAAGTCCAAAGTGCACTTAGCACTAAATAGAGAAGTAACAATTGCTCAAGTATTCAACGTTAATATGTATATGTAGAATAATATGTGGAAACATTGGGCTTAAATTTGGGCAGCTGGGACTGCAGATTCAGCATTAGTGATGACATCATTTGAACAGGATAGAAGTTTCAGGATGAGGAGGCCAAAGTGTCTTACATTGGAAGGCTCTGGTGACAAACGGAAATGCAGCAGGCCGTGTAAAATACGGTTTTCCAGAGCTTGAATGCATGACCATGTGAGGTCTGGATGTTGTGACGGCTCTCAGGGGTGAAGCTATAAAAGTTTTGACTCTCACTCTCAGCGGGTGTCACAGTCACAGTGGCAGAAGCAACAGCGGAATCAGCGAGACAGCGAGTTCTTTAGTTTGACAGAACCTTCTACAGACAGTAGGAGGGAACTTTATTTGCCAGACGAGAGCTGGAACAGCAGGTTTTTCATTTACAAACGTACCCGAAATAACTTCTCCTGCCATGGAACAGTCTACAAGAGGCTCAATGCAAGACGTCGAGAGAACAAGAAAGATCTAAGGGCTCCACATATGACAGTTTCTATGACACATAACGAACATATGTTGGATCTTCATAAAAATCCAAGTGTTGACAACAAGCAGAACGAGCAGTCAACAGCAGCACAGCAGGAACAGCAGGGCAGATTGTGGAAATGACAACATAAATGAAGCGACTTATTTGAAGTGCCAAATGTGATCGTTATTTTTATGAATCAACTGATGCATTGCAAAGGACTTTTGAACTTGAACTTTCGGAAACTCTTTATGACTTTTTTGAGTCTGAGATTTACAGCAAGACGAAGACATCATAAGGACTCACTTTAGTAAGGTTTTTTATGTGTGTACATGTGTATCTACACCTGGATAATATCCAAAGCAGCTACCAAAAAAGATATTGAGCTAGTCAATCACAAAAAAAAAAAAAAAAATACATCTCTTATGCTGAGGAATTCTTTTTTTTTTCATAGAAATAATGCAAACAATAGTTACCTAGTCTGAGGTCTCAGACAGCAAAAACAGACAGTGTATTCATTCATCCTAGCTGGATTTATAACAGCATCTGTCTGGAAGGGGTATTAGGATTGTGTGTGTGAGGCACATGGGGAGAAAGAAAAGAATAAAGCGACAGGGATAAACAAGAAAGACAAATGTGACAAAGAGACGGCGAAACACACTGGGAGAAGAAGTAACACAGCACCTAACAAGAACCTGGATGTAGTTTGGAGATTATGACGGCCCCAGTTCCAGACCTCATTTATTTTTGTTTAGGGTGCCACATCCACCTTTGTTGGTGCCCTCTTTATCTATTCATTTTTGACTGTCTCATTGGCCTTTCTCTCCACCAGTCCTTCTCTGTACTGTCTTGCATTGCTTCTCTTTATCAGATTCTTTCCTCTTCACAATGCTGCATTCTTCACTGTCTTGTCAAACTGTTTCCTAGCCTCTTCACTGATAAATCGCCGTCTGCCTCAAGTTCAACCTCAGAAAAATCATCTTCATCTGGGTGAAGTCATGCTGAATCTTAGTCACTGAATTCCATTCACATTACATGTAATTTTCATTAACATTGGCCAGCCATGCACCAGTGATAACGTGTTTCTGTGTACTGAGAGCAGAGGACAGAAATAGACAGTATAATATATATATTAGAACTTGGGAACATTGGCAGGGTCATTGGCAGGGTTACCCTGTACTGAACAAATTAATTAACAAATTAATGAATAAACAAAACTGAGCAAATACACTAACCCAAATGATGGCCAAAGCTTTGAAAACATCTTTTAAAATGTGGTTTGTATTGCAGGTTCTGTCATCTTCCTGTTTGTTTGACTTTCCTAATCCCTCCTGTGGTACTTTGTGGGCCCATTAAACTGACTCAGGACATAATTGCTTCAGGAGCATCCCATGATACCAGCCTGGTCTTTGTGCGATCCAGATCACAAAAGTCTTATATGTCAAAACATCTAGCATGTTGTGTAAGACAACACAGCCTATTTTACTCACACCTGTGCAAAGTAATAGATCTTTGGTGCACAGACTGTGTGGACATCGCCAACCTGCTGTTTTAGCTCATATGTGTGCAGCAGCATAAAGCGGGCTGATATACAGTGCCAGCCAATCACATCACTGGTCTCATAGCTCTGAAACAGATGAGCCAATCACAGTAATGCATGAAAACAACAGCTCAACAAATGGGAAAATGCTTCTTCAGGAAATCAGACTGTTGTTTGGCTGGTGCAGAGCAGTTGCTTATTTAGTTATTTATCTAATATAACTTACAATATTTTACGATTATCATGTAACGTGTAATAAATAGACTAATGAAGCAGTTTATATGATGTCATCAATCCAATTCTATTTCAGGTTTAATTCTTCTTTATCTCATGCTATAAATGATCACATCATACCTTGAAATAAGACACAGCAGAGTTGCTTTTTTATGTATTTTAATAATAAAACATGACGGCTGAATAAACAAACAAACAAACAAACAAACAAACAAACAAACAGTTGGAAAACACAGGCCAGTCTGATGGGTGTAGAGGTGTGTGTGGTTATTCTGTAACTGGAGTCATTTGCATGTCTTTTAATGATATGATTAATGATATAAACACATTGACCGACATATGTAATGAGACACTCTGGAAGTTGTGGACAACAGATAGTGTGAAAATCAATTTATATGAATGTATATATTTCATTGAATTTAAACATCAATGCAGACTTTTAAACATAAGAAACAGTGTTTAAGAGTTCATCCCTAAAGCCTTTGGCAGTTCATGGAAACAGCTGATGCCTTTTTGCCAACAGCACTACAGATTTCTCCATGTGCTTCCAGTCACAAATTGTGACTTTCACATATGGATGATATGTGGAATGGTCAGGCTACAGGGAGGCAATAAATGATGCAAAAATCTCATTTCTAAGTTAAGGATTCCTTTCAGCAACTTTGTTCAGCTGCTTTATTTTACTACCTTCAACCCAATAACACAGAAAAGCTTGTCCCCATAAAATAAAGTATATAAAGTAAGAGATGTACCATGACAGTAATTTTGCTCTGCCTCTCCACTATGAGTGAGAATAAAATAAATCAAGTTGTTGTAACGCAGTGTGTGATGTCAGTTGGTTGTCTCCTATCAACCTTTGTCAACCACATGGTCACAGACAGACTGATGTGCATGACAGCTAATTATTAATTTTTAATTTTTTTTACATTATTGTTATACAGGTCAACAGGTCTGAAACAATTTTCAACTCCAATAATAAACTCCCTTGAGGAGCCTTTACCTCCTGCTTCTAAACAGGAAGCTCCTCCTACAGACAAACCAAAGTTAACTCAAGAAAAAGATGTTTCTATGTGATAACAATATAAAATACAACTTCAAATTATTGTAGTCCTAATAGAAATATTATTACAATAATGCTTAGGGTACAATAAAGTAGTATAAAGTATAAAGTAGTAAGAGTATTCTTTGGACTAATGAAACCCCCTCTGTACTCTACTTCACATGGTACAGTCTGATTGCCCTCTACTACAAAGCCCATTGGCTGCTCTTACTTCCTGTTTGACAGTTTGAACCGGTGACCAGCAGGTAATATGGATGTGAGCTCATTAACAAACATTTGGTGAACTGAGGTTGAATATAACCAAAGACATGATTTGATGAATTTGAGTTGAATGTGCTAATGAATGAATTGAGTGCTTGTTTAATCAACTATGTGAATGATGATAGTGTACATGCTGGTATTACTTTGTGTTAGCAGGTTAGCAGGTTAGCATGCTGCACCCACATGTGCTCCTTGTAAAAACAGTGGCAAGATGGATTAAAGAACAGAACTGCAGAGCTAGAATGTGTTTGGACCCTTAGGTTTCCCCCTGCAACCTACTCTTATAGAATAACTTTAATTTTTTATGAATGTATTGTTAATCATCTTGTGAGCTAAAGCTTTTTCCTCTTCTGTTTTATAGGTTCCCCTCTGTTTGCCATTCCACTCCTGCTCCCCTTGTCTATCCCAGCCTGTCCTGACATCTTGACTGTGTGAGTGTATTTAAACTTTCACTTGTTTTTTCCCTTTTTTTGCTCTCTCAGCCTTCTTCTCCATCTCGTCTCTGTCTCTATCAGCGGATGTGGTGACATATGGTCAGTGGTAGAGTGTAGGAAACCTCTTAGCATTCTGCCGCTTCGCATTACCACTGTTTGTGACAGATAGAAAGGGACACACACACACATACTGTATGTAACACACAAACAAATGCAGACACACACCCAAACCCACACTGACGTTTGCGGTTGACTGCCACCTTTAAGTAGCTGCTACATCTAGTGGTGTAAGTCGGGACCACCATATGTTTCCCTGCTCTTGACATTTCAGTGAATACAAATTGGCGCTTTTCTAGTCACTGGTATCAATCTACAATCTGTGCGTGAGAGAGAAAAGGCATTACTCTGGGCTCACACAGGGGTCAGATCAGGGAGAGATGTCTAACACACACACACACACACACACACACACACACACACACACACACACACACACACACACACACACACACACACACAGAGAGAGAGAGAGAGAGAGCTTGGAACCCAGTGATTTTTCTTCTCGTTGCCACTGCTGCCCCAACTACCATCAAACATTCAGCAGCCATAAACGCTGTGAAATATCTCGGTGGCTCTCCGTCTTTTCAGCCCGTAACGAGGGCTGTGAAGTCAGTTCAGTTACATTAAATTCAAAAGTGCATATATGTCAAATAAAAGCAGTTTTTCACCTGCCTCAGTGCACTTTCTACAGATTTTTCAGGGTAAGAGAGAAGATTGATCTTGAAATACAGATGGCGTTTGTTGTATGTAACACCAATAAGTCATTACCATGTTAATGTTGAAACATTTGTGTAATTGTAATCGTGTTTGACTGCGGTTGTTTTTCCGCTGCATTTCACAGTACTCCAGCTTTTCAAAGCTAAATGCAGACAGTGAAATAATTGTTAAAATGTTGACGTGGTAGTTAGCAGTTATCTCATCCATTTATATTTACTTGTTAAAGCTGCAGTAATTAATAGTTTCATATATTAGCAGTAGATGAAATCACTTCCTAATGTGTCTTTATTAGTGACAAAACCACAGAGAGTTAACATTCGACTTTGTAATTCCGAAGCTGTATGGTGGATTTTAGCTACTTTCAGCTCATTGTTTTGGCATATGGCCACAACTTTACTGTTTTGGTCCAGTCTCAGTGCTCTCTTCAACCCCATTTCCTGTTGGCAGCGCTCATAAACCAACATTACCTGCCTTGCACAGAGCAACAGACAACCAAAGTTAGCAATGAGCTGGAGTTGGTGGAGACCAAAAAAGAGGGTGAATATTGTCTCTCGGATGTGTAAATAGGCGACCTATTTGACAAAACATCATTATATGGTATATGTCAATGACATGTTTACAGCTTGTTTTACTGCCCCAACAGCCCAAAAAAAATATTTCAAAGCTGCTTACAACTGCTACTGTGCTATAACTACATACATTTTTACACAACATTTTTCAAATTATTCTGATTCCATATTTTTGTTTGTATTTTTAAATACAAGACATTATTTTATATAGAAAATCTTTATTAATTTGCTAGCAGGTTTTCCATTATTATCAGAGACAAGATGGAAAACAAGGGAAAATAATTTGCCAAATATTGACTTTTCACCCATAATAATTTAATTTCAAGCATCACTGCAACGATGAAATATGAAGAAACATGAATCAATATTTTGGCCAATAGATAGCATCACAATGAAACAGCATTTTGCAGTGCTTCATCTACTTGTTAATTAAGGCCAGAACCTCAGACAATCAGCTAAATAGTTCAAATGAAATACACAGCAATTTATATATACAGTTATGTACAGTTATGTCTGCCACTTTACCTTACGACATCTCATCCAATGTGTAGGCGAAAGAAATAGCCCTCTCTACTCTTGGAATAGATAAAGGATCACTTAGCAAAAGCTGAAAAGCATCTGTTTCCTTTTAAAATGTACAGAATGTCTGAGGACATTGCAGAGCGCTGCAGTGAAAGGGAGAGTGGAAGAGGAAAAGGTGAAGGAGACACAACACAGAGAGAAAAGAGCCGAGGTAGAGGAAACGAGAGAGATTGAGCTGCAGAGAAAGATTGTATTGTGCTCAGCACCAAGGACACTACTGACAACATGTCTTTATGCCTCTGTCACGACTCATCAACCTAAAATAGTCTCTTAATCAACAAGCACACAGAAGCAGAGAACTGTTGGCCTCGTGGACCTGCCAGCAGCAGGCTGAAAGGAGAGGTTAACGATACTTTAGCATGGATTTGCTGTCTGAAAAAGAATGTGTGGAAAAAATAATGGAATAAAAAACTAAGACCATAATTACGAATATAGTATATACTCTCCTCTGCTCTAGCTAATCAGAGCAATTTATCAAACACCTGCTCAACAAGCATGAGGAGGAAAAGTGATGTTTTCAACTGTTTAGCCCATGTCACCGCCATAGCGTTCATTCAGGTAACATGAATGCTAAACCGTTGACATTCCAGTAACGTGTTTGCTGCTTGAAAAGCACTCAAGTGTAACAAAAAGTGGCTTCATGTTGCTTGTGTTTTGCGTATTTAACCTCATATCTATTTTATGTGAAATGCTGGTGCTAAATGAGCCGTCATTATCATGAAACTCTCCCTTTATGGAGCCAATTCCTGGATGTTTGAGAATTCTGTTTCATTCAAATGGGCAATCATTTTTTATCTGTATAATTACTTATCCTTTTTTTTTCTGAGAGTGAGATGAGGGTTCAGATGTGTGTGTGCTGAGCACTGAGCTATGGTGGTGGAATGTAAGCAAGTACATTTACTCAAGTACTGTACTTAAGTATAAATTTGTGTACCTGTACTTTATACTTCATTTCATTTTGTGCAACTTCACTTCTACTCAATTGCACCTAAGAGGAAAACATTGTGCCTTTTTTACTCCATTACATTTATCAGCTTTAGTTACAAGTTACTTTTCAGACTACAATTTTTCATACCCTTCCTGTCCAGCGAAAACCATCTATTTCTAGCTTTGATTCTGAATGCTTGTGTATGAAGTGTTCCTTTATGAGAAAATGCATTATCACAAAATTGAAGACAGGGATGTTTTTCTGAGCTCATGAAAAGTTGACTTTTTAGAGATATGTGGTTCTCACAGGACAGCAACTCTACAAACATATGATGATCTTATATAACATATGATGCATTGCTGTAGATTAAACTAGCCATCAGTATATAAAATAGTTACAATTATCTCAACCTCAAACATCTACAGCTGCAAAATGCAACACACATATTTAGTAATATTAATAGGGAGCATTTTACTGCAGAATGAGTACTGTTACTTCAGTAAGGTTCTGAATGCAGGACTTTTACTTGTAATGGAGTATTTTCAGTTTCATACTGCTACTTGTACTTAAGTAAAAAAGGATCTGCATACTTCTTCCACCACTGCTGAGCTGCAGTCTGTTTAGAAGTGAATTGAAAAGGACATACACACGTGTTTGCACATGTATGCCCTTGTCTCTATGTGCTTGTACAAACCGTACAGTGACACCAGTCCTCAAATGTTGCATTCTAGAAGAGCAAACATGTTCTGATCCACAACACTGATGCGAAATGTCAACACTTTAAAAGGTGATGCATAGTTTACTGCGGGTAAAATATACAGGTACATAAATAATGTTAGATGTTTTGTATGTTAACAACACAAACAAGGAGCAGCAAAGGGTCAGAGACAGAATATATCTGAATACAGCATCCTCAGAGTGTGTGTGTGTGTTTGTGTTTCTGCCCTTCAGGTATCAGCTATCACACAGATCTGTAAAAATAGATTCAGCCTTTGTCAAACATATGCGTGCACACAAATACAGAGTCACGCAGCCATATTTATGTTGTTAACCCTCTCCTTAACCTCATCCTTGACCTTTTTCCAAAGTAACAGCCAATAATTACCGTGGAGGATTTTCCTAATCTTTCAGTCATGACAAGCACATTCTCACAAAAACGCACTCATGCATACACACAAAGTAGCCTGCAACCCTGTTTTTACCTTTTATGAGTAAGGATTTCAAGGAGCAGGGGGGCACGAGTGACTATCTTTATACCGCAGCTTTTACATGACTTCCAAACATTTGCTACTTTTTATAATGTAAAGTGTTTTTCTCTGTCTGTTTACTTGGTTGTCACTAAATGTGAATAGACAGAGAGGGTCAAACTTTACCCCTTTGGCTATATGACTCATCATCAGGGAGAGAGGGCTAAAACCATGGGACTATTTCTGACAGTGGTGAATTATAAGAGAGGGGGCTGCTGACAGATTGTTGACACTGATGTTTACGTGTGATTGTCTTGTTGCAGATATACTTTCTGTAATATTTAAAGTTGTAGATGAAGGCCCCTTCCTTGCTACATATTCTTTTTGGTAGGTGATCATTATCTGATATTCAAAATTTCAAACTTTACCCACTCTTTACTCTTCTGTAATTATAGTGTCAGGACAGATGAGTCTGGCTGACAGTTCATGTCTTTTGTAGGGGTATTGAGCAGAGAGGATTTGTCAGTGATCTGCATGACCACCCAGCAGGAACAGGACAGCTTATATCTGGCATTAACCGGCACACAGTGACCTAAAGGTTAGAGTCATGGGCTTGTGACCGCAGAGGCACCGTTCCGATTCCCGGGCTAGGAGGTTAGAGCTGGATAGGGAGCGTGAAAAAAGCACCACGGTCGGGGCACATTTCAGGTTAGTAGTGTCCAGTTAGACTTTCAAAATAAAGCTTGCTGAGATGTCTGGCTTATGCAACCACCCCAAATTCCTCCATTTGTGGACTTTTCTTCCTCTTTATACTACGTCACCTGACTTTGACAGCACATCAACATATTATGCTAGAGGGGTATGCACAGTGTCAGATTTCAGAGCGTAGGGCCACTGACCAAACTTCTGTATTTGACATGTTTTGACAGTTTGATAATGACAATGACATATATTGACTATTTTATAGATGAAATCATGTATGTTTTTGCTATTCCCCAAAATTGTTCTTACCAAGTGAGCTATCCTGCCTGATAACAGGATTGTCACTGTCAAATGGGTTAGTGAAGTGTAATAGTGCTTGTATTAACGAGCATTATTGCACTGAACTGTGCAACTGTGTGACCTGCACTTTAAGAGATGCAGCTGCTTCACAAGTCATATCAGAGAGGAGTGAAGGTTCTTGTGAAATGGAGGTTTGATGTGTTAACAAGACAGCCAGTGCCTTACACACTGATGTACCCCTGTGTGTGTGTGTGAATGCATGTATGCATTTATTCATTTAGGTTTTCTGAAGTAACCAACCTGATCATACTGGACATTAGACTGAAAACAGTAGGAGGAATTACAATCTAGAAGAACAGTTTGACAATAGATCCATGACTTTAAAGGCACCAACACACAGCACAGAGTTTATACTACTATCATCTTCTGTGACAACAATCAGCATCTCCACAGTAAACAGTAGACATATCAGGTTAATGCTACGATGTATTCTACCAGGAATGTATGTGAGTATCTAGGTGCAAATAAGTAAACGTAAAGTATGAACATTTTCTCAATATTGTAACATTCAGACACACGCTCACATCAGGAGAGCCTCTCACTCTCCTGGTGCAGTGTCACATATCACTACCAGACTGAAAATACGTCAGTATTGTTGTAAAAATATAACAGTGGGTTGGACAGATCTAATTACAACCTGGGAATGTGGGTTTGTAACCAGGTTTATTGAAATGCATGTAAGCAAATTTCCCAATTTCCTCCTGATAACCTGGTTTCCTGAGTGCATGTAAATCGAGCATGTAGTCAGTGACCCCTTTCTTCATGTTCCTGCAGCTCTTGTACCTGGTCCTGTTGTGATTTTCTGCCGTCAGTATTATGCTGTTGCTGTTAAGTGCAGCTATATTGTTGAGATTTTGTGGCATGTTATTTACTTTTTTTTTTTTAATTGGGAGGTTTTCTTTAATTTTGTCTTTTTAATCAATAAATATGTCTATCTTATCCTGGAAGTTAAGTCAATCCTGGAAGAAGTCACTCTAAACATATAATATGTTGCAAATAGACCAAGTATTAAAAAACATTATTACAATATACAAATAAATTTCATAGGCTAATTATAGAATATAATTCATAATGTATTTATAATTTATTACATACCAAAGCACTGAATGTATTTTAAAACAGGCCTTGCAAGCCAAATACTGGGAGTAAGAATATATTCTTGCAACCTCCCAGAGTGAAACTCAGTTTGACAGGAGTTGTTACTGGTGGAGGAAGTCATACATCACTTTCAGAGATGAACTTTTCAGAAGAGTTTTGACATTTGAATAG
Source organism: Holacanthus passer (assembly GCA_025331565.1). NCBI lineage: Eukaryota > Metazoa > Chordata > Actinopteri > Pomacanthidae > Holacanthus > Holacanthus passer. The sequence goes on along the minus strand of JAFREQ010000091.1, from coordinate 1,941,008 downwards.
GGTTATGAGGTCACCATGGGAGGACTTAAACATTATTTAAAACACTCTCTCTTAATCACCTTCTTTTATGTGTAAAAGTGTTTCAGGCAGCCCGCCGCAGGAAATCAGACCAAAAGCAATACAGGTCTGCCAGTTGTTATCAGTGGATACTTGGATGTGAATTTGATTTGTTCACATTGTTCAAAGTGAAAACTAAAAAGTGGCATTGGGTGACAGTTGATGTTTTTGGGGGTGCACATGTATCCAGGGCTTGTGTCAAAATTTCAGATTATTCTTTAAGATAAACTTTTCCCAGACTATGACATCCTTTCAGAGGCATGACAAGAATGCCCTATGGACAGTATTTCTGCCAGGTTCCTGTTATGCTTGGTGACTATGTGTGTGTGCTTTACATAACAAGTCCACGGCCTGAAATGTATAATGGTTCGTGTAGATCAGAGAAGGTTGCGCCTCCGATACTTTTACAGGGCAAGAGGGAGATCAACATGTACGAATGAGTCATCGGTTGAAATACATTTAATTTATAAATGACCAAATCTCAGTATCATTTATAAAATGAAAAAGTTTTCCCTTTGGAAATATTAATCACTGAAACTATGATTCAAATACGTCAAGAGCGACATCTGTAATCTAACTGGCCAAAATATGTAAAATGATGCCCCAATGGAGAACATCCTCCCTAACCAGAATATAATATTGACATTGTGTTGGTCCAATGATAATTTCCGAATTTCATCTTCGTGTTATGGCGCTAAAGCAACCAATAGGTTAATAAAGGAGCATATTATAACGTGTGTGTAAACGTGCTGATTGAGTACTACTACTTTTATTTAAGCCTCGTCAACAGAATCCACATTCCCTTTTTTTATCAAGCAGTAGCTAGACTCTTGTGTTAGCCAGTGCAACAGGCCTCAACTGTCTGGGCAGGACCCACAGTGGGGCCAAGACTGGATCCTGATATGGAAGAGAGACTGCCGCACAGGCTGCATGGTGTGGAGGATGTTCACTTTACTTTTCTCCTTTAAAACTGTGGAGATTTCAAAATAAATCTCAATGACACAGACTTCAGCAGAAGATTTTGACTGAACACCACCCAGCTTCTTGCACTAGTGAAGGAGCGAAGAGGCCAAGTGAATTTCTCCAAGTTCCTGGAAGATGATTTTGATGTGAAAGACGGGGTGAACATTCAAGCTGGTGCAGAAAGACACACAGAGGAAGGCAGACACACACGCAGCCACGCAGGAAACAGCAGCTGCTGCAGTCAACAGTGCCAACTGCAGGAAGTCACCAATGTCATTCACAATGATTGGCTAAACTAAACTAAGGACAGTTTGAACAGTCTGTGGGATGTCTTCTTTCAGCTGAACAAAGTGCTTGTGTTTTCTCATGCTGTCACACAGTTGCCAGTCTATGAGATATCACTTAGCTAATCTTACTGCGTTGTTATAGTTAGAGGTGTTTATAATGTCCTGTCCACCCTATTTGTGTCAGTGAGAGTAGACTTAAATATTAGAGACACTTCAAAGTTGAATGGAATACAATTCAACAGCAACACAAATAGGCCCCAAAATGCCCATACAGTTTAATTAATACCTCTTATAAAAACTTTTTTATAACCTTCTTTAGTGTCTTTGGGCAGTGGTGGCCTAGTGGTTTGTGAAGCAAACTTGTTACTGGTGGGTTCGAGTCCCCGGACTGGCAAGAGGGCAAGAGGCCACTGTGGGCCCCTGAGCAAAGCTCTTAACCCCTGACTGCTCCCCGGGCGCTGCACCGCGGCAGCCCTCTGCTCCTAGTATGTATAGTTAAAAGGTTAACTATGAAATGCAGAGAAGGAATTTCCCCAAGGGGATCAGTAAAGTATAGATTAAAGCAGGCTTTATTGAATTAGTTATATTAAACTGCATGCACATTAGTGTTGTAATCAAAATAAAAATAAAACCATGGTGTCTTTAACAAATCTTGTAAGCCATAGTTTTATTGTTTAATTCTTTGTTGAACATAAAGTAGCCAACTAGCCCAGGGCTGGCTTTCCTCCTGTCCTCCCCAGTTGTTTGGAGGCACCAGCTGCCACTGGTGCAGATTAAAGCCTGAGATGCACAGAAGTTTTCCACATTTAATCATATATTTATAGAGCGCATGCACACCTCCTTGCTATGAATCACAGCGTGAGATAGTCAACATACAATTATGCAAATGTAGGCTTACGGTTTATGTTTACCCCTACAATTAGGCATATGTAAATGGTTGTTGAAACCCCCTTAATCAACCTGAGTGCTATTAATATCACGTTCAGCTCGATCTGTGGGAGGAAAAATGAGAAAACATTGAGGAAAAGGTCACAATTTTATTTTAAGTGAAGAAACCAGAAAGAGTGAGAATCTCCTTTAAACAGCAGAATCTTATTTAACCAAGACTGTTCTTGAGCTAAATGCTAATGCCAACATGCTCATAAACATATTAATGCATGGAAGATATTATGTCTACTGTCTTTAAAGACATGTTGGTTAATTAGGGCTTGAACACAAAGTCCAACTGAGGTTGATGGGAATGTCAGTTTTGCAGGTATTAGTTCATAAACCAGATTATAGAACAGATAAACATTAACAAATTCAACCTGATGATACTACAAGATGAAAATTTAGGGGATCAGCAAAGTTATCGTTAACCCTGATGGGAACAAGAATGTCTGGACAAATTTGCCATTTGAAATCCGTTTGAAAGCAGTTTAGAAACTCAACCAGTAATACAAACTGAAGAAAGTTATTTTGTTTTCAGTTGCTGCCACTTGAAATTTTAACTTAACTGTCTTGTCCAAATCAGCCGAATGTTGTAATGAAGCTTTCTTTTGCAAAGCTGCAGTGGTGAAGTTTGGCTATAATCATTTTCTGTGGAACAGGCAGCATAGTGAGGTCAACATCAGCTCTCCTGGAAAGCAGCAGTTTTATCACATTACCTCTCTGGACTGGCACATCTTGGCTACTGTACCTTACCCACCTCTTCTGTATAGTGTGCACTAAAAGGATGGCGCTTCACTGCCAGCTGTTCTGACATGCAGCAGAGAGAAGTGGTTAAAGAAGAGAAAGCGGCAAGAAGGAAAGAGACATGTTTAAGCAGCAACAACAAGTACTTGAAATCCTGGTTTAGGCCATAAGACATGCATTTGAACATAATGCAGTTGAAGTGAATACTGAGTCTGCTGTATGTCCGCTCAATGAACTGGATGAGTCCACGGAGGTCGTGTCCTGTCATGTTCTTTTGACCTTTTGCACAGTACGTACAGCACACAGCCCGATACTTCAATACTCTCTGAAAATGGTTAAAGCCAATGGTGGAAAGAGAATGAACACCAGTGCTCCATCTGATAATGTCTTTTCTTGAGTCAGATGCATCACCTGAGATTGTAACGGACACAATACATTCAGTTTTAATTCAGTTTAATTAGGAGGAGACTGGGGTCTCTTGGGTGCTGGTCCAGGTGTAGTGGGCCTCAGCAGTCCAGTGAACCTGCACTGTTGGCTGCAGATGGACATTTGAAGCCTGACTGACATAGCAGATGCTAAGATGGAGGGACAGAGGGAAATGAAGAAAGGTACTGCAGTATCAAAATCAAGCCTGTCTCTTACTCTTAGTTGCATTTGCCAGGTAGTTTTCAGTTACCCATCCTAAGCCATTAAAGCTGGTGCATTGCAGCAAAACACAGTTGGATAGCTGCAGCTGTTGGCTGGCGCTGGGGTTGGAGCTCATGGGGGTCATCAAGCCTTTGGTCCTCACTGGGAAAGGGAAATCCATTTCTAATCGCAGGACTGTGTAGGACTGCATGTCCTAATAATGCTGCAGGCGCTCTCTGGTTGGTAGAGCAGTCCCCCTCCCCCCCAACCCCCCTTGGCTCTGAGGCAATCTATTTCCTCTTCAGTGAGCCATTGGTTCGCTTTACCCCAGAGGCAGCCCTGCACTGCTGTGTGCTCTGGGGTTTTACAAAGAGGGTGAGTGGCCATGTGTTCAACAGGTATACATATCTGTCATTACCTGAGGGTTCAAAGCATAGCAGCTGGGGTTCAAAATGGTGCAGGAGTCAGAAATGAACAAACGAGTTTCACAATGCAGTCTAGCCAAGCAGTCAGCTATAAAACCCAACTTAACCCTTGTGTAGTGTTTGTACTTTCGTTACCAGCCAATGTCTGTGGGTCTGGTAGACCCGCAACATTATTGGATTTGGATTTTTAAAACAATACAGCCATAACAATTTATGTAAAAACACTTCACAGATGTTGACCTTATCTCAATTATAAGCAATGTAAACAGCATATATGGTCAATATTTGCCATCTACCTCTGCTAGATCACATCTATCAACAGAAGTGCTTTTCGGTTTTTGTGATAAAATGTGATTTTTGCAAAATCAAAATCGATCAATTATAATCAAGACATGGGTGAAATAAATCGTGTTTATCTTGAACAAATATAAATAAAACAAGGTTTTCATCCCTATTGATGTTAATTGCTTTGAACAGAACAAAATGGACAGAAAAAAAATACTTATGGTGTCTGGTGTATGGAAATGATAAATGAGCCTATTGAACAGTCTGCCAGTCTACACAACAGCGAGACCAAGATGTTGAAAAATATCACAAAAGGCCAGAGCAGGTTTGCATGAATGCAAACTTAGATGAATTGACAGGCCTGTTCTGTGTAGTCAGCAGCTGAGGTGGGAGCTCGGGCTAGTTTTTTCATGCTGTTCCTACCATCGTCAGCTTCCTCTTCAGGAGCTCCTGTCTCAGCTTGTGCAAAGTGAAAAAAGTTATCACATGTGATGTTGTGGCCACAGAGTCCCTGTGTCATGTCCAGGACCACTCGCATCCCTTGGTTCTTCTTAAGGGCTCGTCCATCTGGCTTCACTGGAGACACTAAGTTTCCTGCATATGATGACGCAGCATCACAGGCAGTTTAGACAGTATGCACTGCCTGAAGGGGCAGCGGCCCTTAAATGGCATGAACTGCTCATCAACAGTAACATTGGGCACAGGGTTGAAGGTGGTCCACCCACTTGTCCCACACTGACCTGATGGCAGCTAGCTTGTCTCTCTGCCACCGGGTGGTGATGGGACTAATGGCAATAATGCCTATAAAATGGTGGATAAGGTCGTGTTCATCCTATGAAACATGCTGCAAATCTAAAGGAAAAAAAACACACACGGAATTTCACAGTTTGGAACAAATAAAGTACATTTATCTATCAATCTATCTATCACACCCTAACAGCAGGCCCAGGTAGGAGGAAGACAGAGTGAAGGTACACAGCAAAACTTCTTTCATTTTTACCATGTTTACTTGTTTTCACCTACAATTCCCACACTTTTCTTACCCACGGGTCCCACAGACCCGAACACCACGTATGTAATGTAAATGTGTAGGGGGGGTCAATGAAAATGTGTTCTTTGACATGTTCTTCACAGGTAATGAGCCAAGGTGAATGAGTCTCAGGTTGAAAAAAATAATTAGTTGCTTCATTTTTTCTTTTGATAAAACGTGTCTCACAGACCCGAACACCACACAAGGGTTAAGTGTCTCCCACACACTTGGACAGGCCACTGTCCAACATTTGTTCAGTTCATTCCCCCCTCCTTGAGACAGAGCCATTGTCATACCATAATTACTCATCACCAAATGTCTGTATCACTTCATGCAGATCATTTGTGGTTATTGAGCTGGCTTTACCCATTTCACTGTTCAGAAAAGAACAGAAAAGTACAGAATGTATCTCAGTATTTCATGGTGTCATCTGAGGATATAAGTAATAAGACTTTTTGATTTTATTTCAAAAAGACAGTCACTGTGACAGGTAGATGGACAGTTTGATATTGAAAATCATAAATATTAAAACTGTCTTAATTGATTTTTGTTCACTTGGGGAGTAGGTATCACTGGTGTTTGCTAAAATAAATTTAGTCCAGCAACAGCAACACCTCAAATTAATTTTCTGGCTACATAAAGAATGTTCGTCCAGTATTCACTTTTACCAGATTGATCTGATCAAGGAGATGGAGCCAGATCATTTGCTAATGTAGTTATGTAGTAGTCATGTGTTACCATGATGACTGTTTGGACACATCAAAGATGGGGCTGTTGTAGCTTTAGAAAATGTTCTTTCAAACTGCGATAAAACAACAGCATTGGCATTAGTGACATTTGGTGTAATTATGTATTCAAATTGGTTTGATCTTTTCTCTGTGTGTGTTTTAACATATGCTCTTATTTGAATGACCCAGCTTTCTTTGATCACATTGAGAGTATTATTAAAATATTTTCAGAAAAAAATTCAAATGTTATCTGTACAAAAATAATTGTAATAATAATAATAATAATGATGACTGGACAAAATTTAATATTTTCTTTGAGAAAAACTATACTAAATAGGTGGGTGATTTCAGATCAGGGAAAATAACTTAATGTAAGAAAAAAAAAGATCACAGATCTAAGTATACCCCAAATGTTGTGTCTTCAAGTGGAAACCAGGGTGGTTATTTTATATTGTTGGCTATGTAATGTAATTCACAAGTGATAGAGAGAGCAGGAGATAGACAGCTGGCTGCATCCACTGTGATCTGCAGGTCAACTCAGGTAGAAGTTCAAACATCTGACCCACCATATGGTATATCTCTATGTACCTGTCACACAAACGTATTCCTTTCCATTCCCCCTTTTCCATTCCCTCTCTCTCTCTCTCTCTCTCTCTCTCTCTCTCTCCTTGCTGTACCAGTGTAGTGAATAGGAATGAAGCAGGAGCGGTGCAGTGCCATGCATATCAATGTGTTCTTAATAAATTATGAGCCAGATGTAGAGAGAAAGAGGCCCTCCCCGCTGGGTGGCCAAGAATTCACTCCAGAAAAATATCTATCTAGACAGATAGATATGTGTGTCAATTTAGTGTCAAGGTTTATTATTTAAAAAATGACATAATGGCTGACTATTGCTAACACTCTTGCAGTAAAATGCTCTTTTCAGAGATGAACATAAAAACAGTTACGGTTTAGCTTTGTGTGAAGGGTAAAGTGCGGTGTGGCTTTTGGGGTCCAGTTGTTCACCATTGAGTGGATTATCTTGAAAATGCACTAAACATGAACGGGATCACAACTAAAAGATAACAATGAGTCTTACTTTTTTCTTTGGTCCAGATCAAATGAACCAAACTACAGCTGTGAAAGTGGCCTGACAGACTAATGATAAAGCTGGGTGCACAAATCCCAAAGTGGGTTTAGTTCTGCTAATAGAGCTGAATTTGGGCATCTGTCTGACTTCAAATTAAATCTGATTATCCTCACATGAGAATTTCACCCCCTTTCATTCATATTAATACTGGGAGGCTAGTGACTGCTATGATGGCCCACAGGTGTTGTTAAGAATTACAAATAAGAGATTTCAGATGGATATTGAAATAATGTTTGGGGATGTAAACAGGAAGTATAAGTTCTGGAGTCAGGAACATCTTTTTTTCCTATGGTTTCTAAGATGATTCATCTATCTATACAAGATGGAGATAATGTGTGATTTCCTCTGAACATGTAAGTCACACTGAATCTAAAAATATATGATGCACGTCTGTTCAGATTTGACTGAGTTATGACTCAGGGAAGGTGTTTGGTGCAAATTTCAGCAATTGGGCACTATGGGTTTTACTGTATACGGCTGACTGTGCTGATTAGCTGGTCTGATATTAAAAATATGTTCTTCCCTCTTAATACTACTGTGATTGTCATCATATTAGACCACACAACTACACATCCATGCTATATGAAATAAAGTGAATAACTTTAAGTTGGCCTTCTGTTTTCATTTTGCATAAAGAAAAACTTTAAAGGCTAAAGTTCAACAGTTAAAATAAGCTTGTACAGCAGAAAATATTGCAAAGAGAACAAGTCTGATGACAGACAACAAAACTATTTTAGTTTAAGCCAATTGCAATCCATATGTAATGCAGTGAGGTGAGAAGAAAGAGTCACACACACGGTGCCTTCAGTCTTGTAAGACTTGACTCGTACAGAAAAGAGGGCCAAAGGAAAATCAGACATACATACACAATGTGTCAGCATTGTAAATCGGAATTAAAGTTAGACCACCAAGTTATTAAACACCATATGTTCAAAGACTAAAGCTATGTTCAGACTGAATATAAAGCAAATTTTATAGGCTGCGTTATTGCACAGTGGTCGGTGTGTGTATTGCTAACTAGCTACAGCTAACATGCCTGTAAACACTGAGTAAAGATGGATTGCATAATCAATCCGTCAATGCATATTTAAATCGTGAGAGAAGGGCTGGAAGAAAGGGGGAAAAGGGGGATCTGGATTAAAGTTTGCTAATCTTAGCATGGTAAAGACATGACCAATCTGGTGACCAGGCACAATAACATCTCTGTATGTATGTTTTATTGTGCTGTAGATATGAACTTATATTTAAATATATATATACCTATATAAATAAAGGGGAGAACAATTTTTGATGTGAAGTCTAGCAATTGGCTGCTAAGGGTTTTATAGTGCCTTATTTTAAGGCTGACTACGTAGTGAGTCAAACTGCGATATCTAACTTACTTACTTAACTTCTGATGTGAAACACAACACATCTAGATTCCTGCTTTTTAAACACATACCTACACACACTCATAATTACAACTTTAGATGGACAAAAGTTCAGACTTACATTACCGTTCTTTGGCCCTGCTGCTTAAAAGGCTACTTCTGTAATTGAAAAAAAACTCATCAGATGGGAATAAAGACAAAGCGAGGGTATAGTATGAAGGACGTTTCCAGATAGCTTCCAGTTACAGTATTCTTCCATATTGTGACTACACACTCTATCCTGTCATCCAGACCAATTCAACATGATAGCTTCGGACCAGTGCCAGTGGATCAGCTCCTTTTGTTATTTTTGGGTCAGTGTTTCTCGGGCCTGTGTCCCCTGCTACAAGCTGAACATGATCCAACAACAAGAAACCCATAAGCTTTGATTAATTCATTAAATTGTCATAGGGCTGTTGTGCAAAACCACAACGAGGCAGCACATTCACACCCCCCGCATGAGTACACACACACACACACACACACACACACACACACACGGTCACAGATGTAGGCACGTACATTAACTCACGTGCTTGTTCACAGAAGCAGTCTCACAAACACACACACACACACACAACAACACTTGATCTGCGTGGCTGCTGTTTATTTGATAGTTATCCTTTACAGTGGAAGGAGATCCAAAAAGGAACTGAGCTGATCACCTGTGCTTCCTCTAGTATCATGTGATACTGTTGGGATAGCTTGTGTGTGTGTATGTGTATATGTCCATGTTGGCGATGTGTGTGTGCACCTTTGTATGTGTGAGGTGTTGAATGGCACTGAACAATACAGAGGGTAATTCATTTATTTTCTTATCTTGTACTTTTGTGTGTGTGTGAATGTGTATATGTCCATGTTCGTGTGTGTGTGTGTGTGTGTGTGTGTGTGTGTGTGTGTGTGTGTGTGTGTGTGTGTGTGTGCGTGTGTGTGTGTGCGTGTGTGTGTCACTTACTCCCTCCCTCTCCCGCTGGCCCTGTGCGCAGACCTCAATCTCATTAAGACACCTCTGAACTTTCTAGAATGTCACGGCCCTGTTACCTGAAACCACCGTAGACACGCACTTTGAAGGTTTACTCTACTTTCTGCAGCTGCCTGGTAATTAATTTCAGTTAGGAAGATGTTTCACATCTGGACACTCATATTTCTTCCCACATTCTGGGCTTTATTTATTTTTCTTAAATTGCTTCAGCAAATTATGGTAGGCATTTTTCAGCCTCGTTAGTATTTAGGGGAAAGATGCTTTGATGGTCTTCCACTCCAAAATGCTATATTTTCTAAGAACATATTGAGCTTGGAACTGCAAAAATATGTAAGATTATTATTATTATTATTTTTTGCTGTTGCACCTGATTATTCAGTCTAAATTAAATATGTTCCTCTGTTCACGAACCTCGGTTTTAACAGATGCTAATCCTTGGTTGTAATAACCTTGAAGAAGTGAAACAAACAGCCCTCAAATCCAAGCTGCTTTTCTCTTTGGCCTGAGGTCTAGACTTACACAGCTACTCACAGAATCAATATGAAACACTACTATTTTAACAAAATTCTTTTAAATAAAAAGACCTTGGTTTGATTTTCAGCATTACATATTGTAAACCTATGAGCATATTAGTGCATTAACATTTAAGCCTGTCCAAAAAACTTTTGTAAACATCTGAAAAAACACATTGATTTTCAAACTTCAGGGCCCTGAGTGCAGGTTGAGGATGACACGTTGATCATTTCTGACTTCCTACCTCCAGCCATGAACAAATCAAACAACAACCAACAAAATATGCCACTTTTTGTGCTCTTGGGCCTCATTCATTAATGATTTCCAAAATTTCATCTTCCATTTGTTTGTAAAGCCTGAATACAAGAAAAATACAATTTTGTGTCTACTCATGAATCGTGTAAACAGCCATCTGTTTTCCATGTGGAAGGGCCGTAATATTCTGTACCATGTGTACCATGACGGGGACAAGATAAACTGCTCAGAGGGTTTGACAATTAAATGGTGGGTTGCGCTAGAGATGTCGTGACACCTCATAACATGTGTTAATATTAAAGTGTGCATGCATATAAATGTAAATATCCTGCACGTCTTATTTATATAACAATATACAATATAACAATATAAAATATATAACTGTAAATTTCCCCACTGTGGGACAAATAAAGGGTTATCTTATCTTATCTTATCTTATCTTACAATGTAAATAGCTTAAAAACAAGGCACTGAAAAAAAAAATGGCTTTGGCGTCCTCCTGGCGTGTCCCCCGCCACGCGGACCGCTGCTCCTCCTCTCTGCCGCACCGCTTCACTTAACTTTCAGTAGGCCTTTAACCAAGTCTTTTATGTCGCCCATCTGGCTTGTCCACAGTCTGCAGCCGTCCACTCCCTCTCGCGGGCCTTACGTCCTGCCTGGTTGCCCTGTTCTTTGGCGGGTTCTCCAGCTGCAGTCTCACCCCATCTGCTCTCCCGTCCAAACTTCTGTGCGTGTGCTCCGCACTTCCGCTTCCTCCCCACACGTCCTCTCGTTCCTCCCGTTTGTTTCTCCTCCCCCGTTCACCTGCGCCAGCTCACTTAAAAACCAGGAAGAGCCGTGGATTGTCCAATCCTGAGCTGCGGGGGGTTGATGTTTAATTGGTAGCTTTATCAAGCCAGTCCTCACTTCAAAATGACACAGCAAGTCCAACTCATGCAGTAAAAACAAAATCCATAAAATCACTCCATATAAAATATATATATATATAAAATACAGCCTGCACTGCAGTTTGTGCTGTCAGTTTCTGGGTAGAGCTTGTGACTAACTGGGGAAGCCACCAGGTAGGAGGTGGCAACAGCGTTGGCTGCTCTGCCGTTGGAGGTTCTTGTTTGGCTGGCACTGTATCCTCCTGTAGCACATTTAAAGGGCATGGCGTGAGGTTATTGCGATGTACTGTACATGTGGGTGCTTCCTTACCCTCAGGCCGCAGGCCACAAACAACTCCGGGGTCCATCTTGGGGTCAGTTTTCCTCTGGCTCTCCTACGGAAGTTGCGAATGAGGACTCGTTTGCCTGGGAGCAGGGGCGCTGGCTTGGCCTGTCGATTGTAACGGGCCTGATCCTGTTCTTGCCATTGCTGAGTGTGCTTCTTTACTCCCTGGTATGCCTGACTCAAGGCATTTTGATGCTGTCCCACCCAACCTTGTAGGGTGTGGGGCTTCATGGTGGGGCTCAGGCCAGTCACCAAGTCGACGGGGAGCCTGGCATGTCTCCCGAAAACTACATAATGTGGAGTCATCTTTGTCGTAATGTGGACAGTGTTGTTGTAGGCTTGGAGGAGGGCTGGCAGCTGATTTGGCCAATGTGCTTGGTCGGTCTCTGTCAGGGAACTTAACAGTCTCAAAAGGGTCTGGTTAAATCTCTTGCAGGCTCCATTCCCCTGCGGGTGATATGCGGTTGTGCGGCTTTTCTGGCATCTGTATAACTGGCACAGTTTGCACATTAGTGAAGACTCAAAGTCAGCCCCTCTGTCTGTTAGAATTTTTTCAGGGCAGCCGAATATCTGGATAAGACTGCTGTACAGGGCTTGGGCTGTGGTGTTAACAGACTGGTCCTTGGTGGGTACTGCGAGGGCATACTTTGAGAACAAATCAGTCATCACCAGGATATAGGGATACTGGTCACCTGGACGCCCCAGAGAGAGGTAATCTACCCCAACAACTTCAAATGGATATGAAGTAGAAATTGGCACCAACGAGGCCCTCACCTCAGGTCCAGCCTTAGCACACACACACTGCGAGTCCTTTCACTGCTGGGGTGGCCAATGCCATTGTGATACTGTCTCCACACATCATTGGCTTCCTGCTTGGGAACAAGCACTTGAAAAACTTCAAGGTCAGAACCAGTTTCTGCAACCAACCTCCCAAGCACACCATTTTGCAGTCGGATTTTGTCCCACTCCCTTAATATTCGTTTCATATATGGTGACGAAGAGTCACATACCTCTGGCCGTGGCAATTGTTGCTCCTTCCACTGTCGTATTTCAGAGAGATCTGGATCTTTGGCCTGGCGTTCCTCCCATGTCTCACCACCTTCGACCACGACCTGAACTGCATGCACTGTTTCTCTCCTTTGCTCCTGCAAACTGGACAGAGCATCAGCATTTCTGTTTTGTGTACCAGGGCAGTATTTAATGGTGTACCTGAAGTTTGCCAGCTGGGCCACCCATCGCTGTTCCACTGCTCCAAGCCAGGTGGTTTCGAGGTGCACCAACAGATTGTCTGTGAACACAGTGAATTCTGCACCATAGAGGTAGTCTTTGAACTTTTCTGTAACTGCCCATTTCAGAGCCAGCGGCTCCAACTTAAAGGAGCTGTAATTCTGGTCATTGCACTCTGCTGGGTGGAGGCTGCGGCTGGCATAAGCAATCGCTCTCTCCTTGTCTCCCTGTACCTGCACCAGTACTGCTTCTAGACCGTTGAAACTGGCATCGGTGTACAGCCTAAAGGGGAGGGAGAAGTCAGCATAAGCCAGGATGGGTGCATTTACCAAGGCCTCCTTTAGTTGGTCAAAAGCCTGCTGGCATTCTGGGGACTAGTTGACTGGAGCTGACTTTTTATCGTGAGCCACACCATGCGTCAAGGCATGCAGTGGTGCCGCAATTTTAGAGAAGGCAGGTATGAACCGGTGGTAATAACCAGCAAAGCCAAGGAAAGATTTTACCTGCTTCACTGTTTGAGGTATTGGCCAGTCTTTCAAAGCTGCCATCTTTGCAGGATCTGTAGCCACACCTCTCTCACTGATGACATGTCCCAGGTAAGTTACCTCTCGCTGGAACAGGTGGCATTTTTTGGGCTGCAGCTTCAGTCTATGCTGATGGAGTCGACTGAAAGCCTCTTCCAGGTGGCGTACATGACTGCTGAAATCAGGAGAGAACACAACCACATCATCCAAATAAATCAACGGGAATTCATTTACCATGTCTCCCAAGCAGTGTTGCATCAGCCTTTGAAACATGGCGGGGGTGTTGCACAGCCCAAATGGCATTCTTTCGAACTCGTAAAGGCCGAAGGGTGTTGTGAAGGCAGTCTTCTCTCTGTCTGAGGGATCCATCTCCACCTGTCAGTAGCCACTTACGAGATCCAGAGTGGAGTACCATTTGGCAGCTTTGAGCCCAGTCAGTGACTCTTCAATGTGGGGCAGTGGGTAGGCATCCTTATGAGTCAGTGCGTTCAGCCTTCTGTAGTCGACACACAACCTCCAGCTTCCATCCTTTTTCTTTACAAGCACGATTTGGGCTGCCCAGGGACTTGCACTCTCCCTCACCACACCACTGTCGAGCATGTTTTGCAACAGGGTTCTGAGCTCAGCATAGAGGCTCGGGGGGACAGGTCGATACCTCTCATGGCTTGGTGGCACTGAACTGGTAGGTATATGGTGCTTGACCACCCCAGTGCAGCCAAAATCTTCATCATGACTTGAGAACACTTTTGTCCACTTCTGCAGCAGGCTGGTCATTTCACTCTGTTGATGTGGGGTCAGCCCATCACCCTGCAGGGACATTACAGGATGTAATTCAGAGTCATTTTCTCCCTCCGTAACCCCTACCCGCCTTATGGATACCTCCACGATGTCTGGCTCCACACCGGTGAGAACCAGTTCCTGTTCCCCTTGTATGTCCGCCTTGGCCACTTCAGACACCTGTGCCAGTGGCTGTTGCTGTGGGACCTCTACTGGGTAAGGGTTGGGGTTGCAGATCTTGCAGGGTGCTCTTCCTCCATTTAATGTGGCCAGTGTGCGCCCCACATGCCATTCTGTGTCACTGTCAGGGAGAGATTCCACAATCACATCACAAGATGGATTAGCTGCACCTTCAGATACCTGCGTCCACACAATCATCTCAGAGTGGGGTGGGATGATGACTGGTTGCTGTCTTGGTAGTTTTGCCACGCCCTGGTAAGGTGGGGGAGGACTTCTGGTGGCGACCAAACAGCTTGAATAATGTTCATGCCAAGTATGCTTTTGCTTGGCCCCAAGCCTTCATCATTAACAATTATCACACCTTTCCCGGGAACACAAACTCGTCTAACCATACAGTCAACGAGAGTGTAGCCAACATAGGGGATCTTCAGGCCATTGGCAGCACGGAGTGTCAGCCAGGGGACCTTGTCAGCACTGGTCACACCGGTTCCTTCACGATACCTCTCAAACAAGCTATGGCTCAGCAGTGTGACTTGGGATCCTGTATCGAGCACAAAAGGCATCCATTCATTTTTACAACAACATCCAGGCACTCACCAACCAAGGCAGACTTTGGCTGTGTTGCTAGTTGTGTTTCAGCCTCTTTGTCCTGTGTGATTGCCCCCACCGCTTGGCCCTCAGCTGTAGGGGAGATTAAAAATCCTGAGGCCCGGATGGTCTTGGCAAATTGGTCTACCCTGTTCATCCCACTGGTAGGCCGTGGCTGCTGCCCCTGCTTGCTGTCGTCCCACCCAGGGGGCTCTAGCTGTGGCTGTATGATGGTCCGTGCATGGGGCTCTTGGGGTTGGAAACACTTCCCTGGTGGAGAGCTGCAGCCTCATTTCCTCCATTAGATTGGCTGAGAGGGCCTTCATCTGATGATCTCCTTCCTCATGTCTCCAATCAGTGCAGTCTGTATCTGGCCTTCAAGTTTCTCCATGACTTTTGTAGCTGTGCTCTTAGGGGCTGGAACTGTGACAAAATGGCCATCTCACTATCTTGCAGCTCCTGTTCCAGGGCCCGTGCCTCTTTGCAGGCTCCCATGAAGGTCATCCGTTCATTGTGCCGCATCTATCTGTTCAGTTCCTGCCTTATAGGTCCTGGTTGTAACCCAACCAATAGCTGGTCCAGCAGGAGATCTTTACCCTCTTCAGTGCCGTCTTCATCCCGCTGAAACTGAAAAACAGTTCTCGCAATCTCAATATAAAAGCTTTCACATTTTCTTCGGGCCTCTGTTTGCAGTTAAAGAAGTTGCCTCGCAGAAGTCGCAGTTGGGCTTTCGTGGTTGGTTTGGCATACAGTCTTTGTAAAATATCCAGTACTTTTTGTCCAGTGTCTTTATCCCTTGGAGTAACAAGCTGCAGCTCACGCTTAGCCTCTCCTTCTAAGTCACCCAGAACAAAATCAGCTTGCTGCTGCTGGCTCAGTCCTTGTGCCCACAGCATAGCTTCCACCTGAGCCCTCCATTCTACAAATTTAGCTTTGTCACCATCAAATTTAGGAATCCAAGCAGCCTCCATGAACCATGGCATAACAAACCATTTTTTTTAAAATTTTGTTTTTAACAGTGGAGCTGGTATCCTGCCGACAACACCAAATTAATAGATGTCACACTGTAGTGTGGTTCTCTATACCAGCAGCTTTAAGGCAATTTTCCACTGTTAAAAGCCACACAAAAATGATGATGAAAATTAAAATAGCTTAAAAGCAAGGCACTAAAAAAACTAAAACAAAATTGCTTCTCAATTAAAACAGCTTAAAAAGAAGCCACTAAAAAGGCTAAAACAAAAGACTGCTCCAGGTACCTATGGAGCAATGTATCGGAAGAAAAACAATTTAAAATAGCTAAAAGCAGGACAATAATAAAACACCAGATTCAAGATATAAAACCAGCTCTGGACGGGTTCGTTAAAGATTGCAAGGCCAGAGTCCCACATGTATTAGCTTCTCAGCTAAAACACCGTCCTACTTCTCAGGTACTTTTGTCAGAGTTGGTCGAAGATGGCGGTGGCGTCCGCCTGGCATGTCCCTCGCCACGCAGACTGCTGTTCCTCCTCTCTGCTGCACCGCTTCACTTAACTTTCAGTAGGTCTTTAACCAAGTCTTTTCCGTCTCCTGTCTGGCTCATCCACCCTCTGCAGCGGTCCACTCCTTCTCGCAGGCCTTACGTCCTGCCTGGGTGCCCTGTTCTTCGGCAGGTTCTCCGGCTGCAGTCTCACCCCATCTGCTCTCCCGTCCAAACTCCTGTGCCTGTGCTCCGCTCTTCCACTTCCTCCCCACACGTCCTCTCGTTCCTCCCGTTTGTTTAAACCAGGAAGAGCCGTGAATTGTCCAATCCTGGTCTGCAGGGGTGTGGTGTTTAATTGGTGGCTTCCTTTATCAAGCCAGTCCTCAGTTTAAAATGACACAACAAGTCCAACTCATGCAGTAAAAACAAAGTCCATAAAATCACTCCATATATATATATATATATATATATATATAATACAATATAAAAAACACTGCAAAGTCAGGCGTGATAAATATTTTATATTTTAAAATATAAAACCAAACTACTTAATAAAACATCCAAATGAGGATAAGTTAATAAAAGAACTTAGCTAAAAAAAACCTTGACATAGAGACATATATATGTATAAATGGACATACTGTATATAACCACCCTTTACATTATATAAAGTAATAAGTTTAATAAGTAAGTTTTTTTTCTCTCCTTCTACAATTAAACAAGGTTTAAATACACCTGATTTTTTAGAAATAGGGATTTAGTGTCTTGTTTTGAATTTGTGACCAACAGTGTAACAGTGTTGTGTCTTTGTTAAGAAAATCATTTGTTGTGCTGCTTTCGCTGATAAAATACGGTACGTTTTTTTCAGGTTTGATATATACTGCAATTCTTCTAACCAGGCTCACAACTTGAGATAAAAAGAGGTTGAATTCCTTGGCATGCTCATGATAAATCTCAGTGCTTAGAAGAGGGAGTGCTTTCTTTTCAGCGCTGCTGTAGTCTTTTACTGAAAGTACAGAGGGGTGAAGGACAATGTTTTTAACTGAATTATTTTCCAACTTTCCTATTTACCTGCCTTCACCATTAAACTGCTGCAATGTTTCTCAAAATCTGACATTTTTTCATCCATTCATTTTCCTTCACTTTGCTTTTGGAGTTTGTCTGTGCGCCTCCCCGACTCAGTTGTGATTTGCCGAAGCAATTTTAGATTCAAAGGAAGCAACTCCTCCTTTAAAATAACACAAGCTGGAGAAGGAGCCTATATTCTGATGACAAATCTGCTAAGTTTAATAGCTTCTGAATCTGTGCCTGATTTGTTCTACAGCAACTTAACACACACACAGAGTTTGGATCACTTGATTTGTCGGTGTAAATGCATACTCCCTTTCAGAGGAATTCAAACAAAACCTGAACACACCCCTGACAATCTATCATTACCCTGTAACCCTGCACTGCCCATGTCAGCTGACTCCTTCACACACACATGCACGCACACATGTCTACACACTCAGCTTGTGTTCCAACAAGAGTTGTGTTGACATGATTCAACTATTGTGTGAACTAACCTGTGTGTGTGTGTCTGTGTGGCTTTGCTTATGTCCAAATTGGGGATATACAATAGACTCAAGACCAGTTGATTCGGGACAGAGGTGCAATTGAGGAAAAAAAGTGGTGTCCTCAATTTGGAAAACTGTGATTTTTAGGTCACCAGTTAAGGTTATTGTTAGGTTAAGGTTATTGTTAGGTTAAGGTTAGGGTGAGGTTAAGGTCAGGTAGTCCTTCAGGTTAGTCTCCAGGAAATTAATGTAAGTCTATGTAAATTCCCCAAAAGTGACATAAGTAAAGACTGTGTGTGTGTGTGCGTGTGTGTGTGTGTGCACCTACATTATGTTCAGTATTGCTGTTCATATTGATATGTGATAAGTGCATGTGTGCATGGAAGCTCTACACTTTGGTGTGATTGTGTGTGTCATACAACTGCCTTGGATAATGTTGTGTTTTATTCTTTTACAACACTGTATCATCAAACAAAGTAGAAATTCAAACCTCTAAACACTTGTCTTAATTAAGTATAAATACATAACACAATAAATGATTACATAACTATCACAAACCAGCAATTAATCATCACTCGTTAACCAGTGATGTTCAGTTCAATTATTTTTATGAGCCATATAACAGTTGTTTAAAGTGAAATATGTCTGGTCCAACAGCTAGTAAATCAGCTTCCTGCAAAAACCATTTATAAACTATAGCATCATTGCAAACAAATCAGCTGTAAATCTATATACCGCAGGCCATTGTCACTGTGTGTGTGAGTCTCTGTTAGAATGACAGTGGTAAAGATGACCAGGGGTATGTTTTCCATATAACTGCGCCCATGCGTTAACAATGAGTTTTCACTGTTGTGGCCTGCTCAGTAGGAGGCGTCGCAACCGATCTGTTTCTCCTCTCTCAAACCAACACAGTGTCTCACGCTAAACTCCGCCCGCGTGGCTCTGCTTTAAAAAGTCTCGCTGTTTTCCCGCTGGAAGCAAATAAGTCGTGCAACATCACCTCCACCACTTCTGGCTCATCACGGTGAGCCTGTCAGCACAAGCTTGCAAGTAGATTGTTTCGCATCCCTGATCAGTCCTGAATGGCCAGGAATCCCACAATGCCTTGTAAAGCCATTCGCTTGGGTCCAATAGAAAATGAATGGGAGCAAACATTGTGTTCATTGAGCAGGCAATCAATGGCTGGTAAATCACTTCATAACCCTAACCCCCTAAACAATTTGCTATATAAGAAAACCTGACACATTTTCCATGGTTGTTAGATATTCTTTATAAACTGGTTTTTATATTCTCATATGTGATGATTTGCAGATTTGTTTACTGTAAATTAATTATGTTTAGCTTTTGGACTGATGGACAGAACAGGACATTAGAAGCCATCACCTTGGAGTCTGAGAAACTGCGATGGGCATGTTTTTCAATTTTTTGACATTTTAAGGACCAAATAATTTTGGCTGGAAATTTGTAGAAAATAAATAAAAAAATCTTAAAAATGCTATCGGCTGCTTTTCCTCCGTGATAACAGCCTGTCCACAGTACAGAAATCTAAGCGAACAGATCTGTTTGGCCTCTGTTTACAATCTCATACAACCTGAATGTGCGTGTTTGTGTGTGACATTGTTAAACAGGCATTTCTGCAGGCCATTATAAAGCTATTTTAAAGCCAAGGCCACTGTGAGTGAGTCACAGCGGGATGAGTGACCCTGTAGGTGTTGATGGCACGACAATGCGGATGACATCCCAACATGCTGTGGCTTTAGATGTTACGTATCCTCCATTACTATTTCAGCCCCGGCTGGCTCGGGGGAGATGTGATTACAGGGCTCTGCAATAAGTCTGCAATCTGTAGTGGAAAGTACAAGGACTGAGGGTAAATAATTGATTAAGATTCACTGTTTGAGGGATTGAGTGACCGGCTGACTGATTGTCTGAATGACTGTCGTGCTGCAGAGAGAGAAGAAAAGGAGACGAAGGAAGAGAAAAGATGATTCAGATTGAGGCTCTTTGGCTACTTTTTGTCTTAGTTGACTTTTTCCACTTTTTCATGTGTTTACTTTTGCTTTATTTTTCCTAATGCCCTCACGTCGCCTGTCGTCTCCTTTCCCATCTGACTTTGCCTCTCCCCACTTTTCTCTGCCTCCACCGCTCCTCTCTGCTATTTTGTTTCCTGCCTCTCTTCCCCCTGCTCAGCTCAGGTGATATAAGGTATGGCGACAGCTATTGAAACCTGAGGGATTAAGTAAAGCTATTTTAGTACCTTGGGCTAACACCACAGTATCTCACACACATAACACAAACGCACCTCAGACAACCAGGTGATATAAGGTAGAGAGACAGAGGTATTTAAACTTGGGTGGGGGGTGGGAAGTATGTCTATTTTCAAGACACAGGTCTTCCAGGCATGGATAACAAGGGTGCAGCACACACACGCACATATACCACAAAAAAAAAAGTTGAACACACACACATATACTCCACCCACACATGTGAAGAGAGAGCATCGTGTGACACAGCCACTGTCAAGTTGTTCTCACACTCAGGCAGCCAGAGGACCTGAAGTCAACACCCAGACAAGACTAGCTTGAAAACATCCTCACTGCAGAACCATGTTGTCTACTTATTTTTTTCACAAGTCAAGGTTCATTTCTCTTGTGTGAGTGTGTCCATTTATATGATACTCAGGAGAAAAAAGTAGTCCTTTCCAGCAAATTTCAAGTAATGGATGGATGCATACCACTGTCCCTTCTCTCATTTAATGCCAAACTTGAAAAGACATTTAAACCTTTTTATTAGTCAGGCTGCAGAGATGGCAATGTTGGTCTATTTGTCAGTCAATCAGTGCACTGATTTGGTCCAGTATGAAATGTATCAACAGCTGTTTGATGGATTACATTGATATTTTGTACAGACATTTATGGTCCCCAGTAGATGAATCTTTGTGACGTTGATGATTCCCAGGATTTTCCTCTAACGCTACCATGAAGGTGACATATTTGTTTCTTATTGCAATATTGACAACTATTGTATTGATCACCATGAAATTCAGCTGAGATGTTAGCCTCCCTATTATCAAGGTACAAGGTAAAAGGATTATTTATCAGTACAGGGTTGTACAGCAAAATGCAAATTGAAGCCCCTTATAATCATAAACAAAGCAAACAATACATAAATGGATGAATAAATATAACAAAGTCATTAAAAAAAAAAAAAAAAAACTATTTTTGTTATGGTTGAGTGTTCAGGATAAGTTGCTCACTAATGCCAAATATGATGAATGTTTGGACAGATCACAGAAGAGCTAAGCAGAATTGGCCATCTGTTACTTCATTACACTTTAGTTAAGAAAAGATCAAATTATTCACCAAATCACTTTTTACTGGAAATACAGTTGTGTTAAAATGATGTGTCTTAGTAATGATTAAAAATAGCCAACACATTTAAATAAAAGAAATATAATATTGTATTATATAGAGTTGACTGTCACTAATTTTATATCCAGTAAAGACATTTTTAATTCTGCAGTGTTTGAAACACTGAAATGAAAACACTGAGTCAAATTGCTATTCATTCATCTCCAGGAGCATGCATACAATCCAAAGTACAACAGGTTGCCAGGTTATTAGGTCAGGTATCCCCCATATATTTTGCTAAATCACAATAACCCACTTTTTTTGCCGAAAACACCAACTTGCCAGCTCCTCATGGATCTTACCCGTAACTCTGTGTGGTTCCTGTGAAGTTGACAACATCTTCTGTAAAAATATTTGTAGGGATAATCCAGCAGCACCTTGACAGCAGTAGAGACATCTCCCTAATGTCCATACGCAAGTATGCTGTTGTTTAAACCCTCCAGATTTTCAGGAGTAGCCGTGCAGCTGACGTTCTTCTAATGAATACTAATGAACACGTTTAAGTTCAACTGGAACTCTGGGAACTTTATTTTACAAATGTACCTGGCTGACTGGTGTCACCAAAAACACCAAAACAGATGATCACCAGGTTTAACTCTAATTCCTTGTTTCATAATGAGGAACTGAGCAAAGTCATGTTTAAGAAAATAGATTTATATTTACTTACATTGCCAAATTTAATGAGCTCTTTCACTCAGGTCTGCTTGTAACTTCATCATTAAGTTTTGTCATTAAAAAAAAAAAAAAAAAGAAGCTGACTTGTAAATTGTGCATGTCATAGTGGTTAGACAAGGACATGTTTAAAAGCAGACTTTTATATCAAAAGGGTGAGGATAACATTGACTGTTGAGAAGCTCAGCTGCTGGTACAGAACATGCATTGTTGAACTTACTTTACCGTGAAAGCTTGGTTCTACAATTTCATCAGCTAATCAATGATCATCAGTGTATATTGCCATCTACTGAAAAAGAAGGCAGCAAGAGAGTGGGAGATGGAAAGATTAAAGGTAGAGGAGATAGCAGAATCAGAGACAAACTTTCCCTTCAATACATTCATTGTAAAATGCTACAACAGGAGAGAGGGAGAGATGTGATTACTTGACATAATCTCCTATCTGAGATCACCATTTGCATCAATAATCTATCAATAGGGCTGCTCCTGATATCAGTCATTTGGAACTCAACTGAAATTTGTTTGTGTGCCATGAAATTCCAATGATTTTTATTCATATCAGACACAGTATAATTTCTTATCTGAAGATTTCTGACTGCACAACGTGCACACTGTCTTGGTTTCTCAGTAGGTGTATATGGGATTGTGTTCATCAAGCCAGCCATACTTCACACATACCAGAACACACATTTCATGCTACGCAGCTAACTCATCACTAACTAACTCAGGTGGCTGAGTCATCAGAAAAATCCACTCAAATCGAGAAAATAAACGTCCTGCTATATCCCCCTGACAATGACACCTTGTTCCACAGTAAGTCTCATTTCAATTCATTCTTTTTTGTGTGAAGGTTTTAGCCCTCAACAATGTATCTGAGTTTTTTTCTTTTATGTCTGTTTGAACACTGAAAAAATGGCAATGGATCAAAACAAACAAAACAAAACAAAAACAAAACAATGGTAACTATGAACAGAAGCTAATGGTAATACTTTGTAGAAAGTAGAGCATACATGCATTCAGTAGTTGAAATCAGTTTACTTTCAGATTCTGATTAGTTTCAGATAAATTGTTCTGTCTATATATATATATATATATATTATATATATATATATATATATATATATATATATATATATATATATATATATATATATATATATTTCCTCATTACAGGAAAAGAGGCAAATGTTGAAAGTTAAATGTGGAGAAGGTGTTGGCTACTTGCTAATGTCTGTTGGTCAGAGCGAACACCCACATCCCTGTAGCTGGATGCGGCTCCCTGTTTATACCAACCTTAGCGGCGATTATAGTGTAGGAACCATAATCAAATTTGTTGGTCATGTGATGCCCTTGGGCACAAAACAACCTACATTTCAAAACAAGGTGCTAAGAAAAATTGGGGGAAAAAGGAAAGAAAAAAAAAAGATATTCTCACATATACTCATCACCAAGATTATTTATCAAGATAAAAATTTCAGCTATTCTATTCAGCTGTGCTATTCAGGTTTGAGGGGAATCAGGAAAGACACACACAATGCTTTGGGCCCAAACATGCAGGTACATTGATAATAACCTGTAGCTACTGTGCTCCTCTGTTTGAACCAAGCGTTTCCTTTAAACCATTTTCGAACCTTACTGTTACTCTGCCTCTCTTCAATCTGTTGATCTAGACACTATTCAAGGGTTTCCTGCAAAGGAAATGGTGCACATGAAAGACCCACAAACATCAACCTTAAACCATAAATATAACAGAGATGTGACCATTTGCTAATCCTTTTTTTCAATTGAAAAGTGTACAAAAACAATATATTTCATGTTTTATAAACTTCATTGATTTTTGTATTTTTGATTTTTTGTCTGCTTATTCTAAATTTGATGCCAACAAGAGGAGCAACAAAAGACTGTGAAAGTTGTGGACTGATCCAAAAACACCTGTTTGGATCATTCCACAGGTAAACAGGTTCATTGGTAACAGGTGATAGTATCATGATTGGGTATGAAAGGTTCATCCTGGAAAGACTCAGTCGTTCACACGCGAGGATGGAGAGAGGTTCAACACTTTGTCAAACACATGATTGTATAAAGGAGATTTATACATGAGCTCAGGAGGACTTAAAACTGTTGTCAGTAAACACAGTTCATTTGCAAATGATTGCATTCTGTTTTTATTCATGTTTTTTCACACATTGTTCCAACTTAGGATTCATCTTCTGTGGACCATGAGTATCAGAATTTAAGATCCAAAATTTCATTGCAATCCATCCAGTAATTATTGAGACATTTCAGCCTGGTCCAGAGGGGATGGACCAAGGGACCAAGAGACTGACATTGCCACCCTTATAGCCATGGGACTAGCTTAGCTAAAAATATACCATACCAAGAATTTTCTTCTGTGGCTTCTAATTCTGTATGTAACATATGTGATATATAATGTAATGCCCTCATGTGTCTATCACATCCACATGTTTTTTTTTAATTGTTAAAAATCCAACAATGCAAATGTGATCATCATCTCCAATTAAAATTTGTTGTTTTATTGAATTGAACGATATAAACGCTTCATTTGAGATGTCTCAACCTGGGATTTGATCTATACTAGTCTTGAAGCTTGAAGAAATGTGACTGTAGGTAATACAAGCAGCTCTGCCATGTTGATCACAATGTGGCAGCAGTCACATTTTTTTTAGTAGCCTAGCAACAGTTGCAACAGTAAACTTCAAAGAAGTAGCTTGTTGCTCTCAGCATCCCTAATGTGGCGTGGACACTGCAAGATGTACTGTATTTAAAACCATAGACAGACCTGCACAAATGCACTGTTATACTAGACAAACTAACAAGACACGATCATATCGTTTGTTTTTGGGGTTTTTTAGCAAATGCCTTGGATTTTAAGCATGGGTATGTTCTGAATATTTTTTTTTCTCTTCCCTGTGTCTCTCTCATCCTTCCTTCTTCTGTCATCTCTGCCAAAAAGCTGCCTTTGTTATTTATTTCCATTAGCATCATGAGCAGGCAAAGCACTGTTTTATTCTGATGGCTACTTTGCTGATAGGTGGCCCATTGCAACAATACAATGATGAGGGGTTGACACAGAGAATACGAATGCAATCGACAGCTGCGCTTGCTGAATAACAAGGGTAAGACCTGTGATTTTAATGTTTGTACAATCTAAATACATGAGAAACAGGTGTGTTACAAAAAGGGTGGGTTAACTTGTTTCAAGAAAAATCATCACATGATGGCTTGAGTTGCAAAGAAAATTGAGGTGCTTTTATTTATAAAAAAAAATAGTGAAAAAACAAAAACCTGGAAGTCCACAGCAAAAAGGAAAAACCAAAAAGATATCAACATCAGACAACTGTCTCTCTTGTTACCTGTCTGTTTTACAGCCACCCTCCGACTGACTCTCTCACGATCCTTGGTGGCCAGAGGCTTAGAACTGCTGAGCCCCTCCCTCTGGACCAACCAACAGCTAACTACATCAATTACCTTCCCTTCCATTTTAGATCATTAGACCACTTTTCTGACATTCTTACATTGAACTAATATTATCCATCATAGGATTCAGTCAAATACACTTAATAAACCCCCGCAATTTCATTAATAAAGCAACATACCCTCTGACCTAGTTACACACGATATCTTCTACCATCAGCACACCTGAGCCTAATCTCCTCAGCCGTGGAGCTGTGGAGGAGAACAACATTTTAGGACCATGTCTTTTCTTTTTTAATTTTTTAATCAATATCTTGTGACTGTGGAGTAATAGTGATTATTGTGGTGCAGGCACTCTCCACCATAGCTGAGGGAAATGGTATTAATGTGTGTGTGGATAAACATTTGTGAAGGTATGGCTGAGTGTCATCTTTACCATGTGCTGTCCTCAACCAGCGACGCATCCCTGACTGTGGCTTGGGTTTGATTCTGACCCAGGATCTGTTGCCGCATTATGTCCCTTCTCTTATTCCCTCTGTAACAGTATTTTGGTAGCCTGGTTAACACAACTTGATTTCTGCTGGGAAAACGTGATTGCTTGGCTTTCTTTACTTAAGCAGATGTGGTACATATGTGCATGGAGCAGACATTGGGGGAAGTCATCACCTGCTGGTTCTTTGTTGCGTGAATGGTGTGACAGGCATCAGTCACACTACTGAAGCAACAAAGGTCAGTCTTTTGGACCTTTCTTTATTGTTTCAATATATAAAGACACTGCAGTCGGAATGTTTTTAGATGTTGGATATCATGGTCGAGGATACAGAAGGATGGCGTGGTTAGGGAATGCTTATACATACCTTAAGTCAAAAGGCAAAATGGTACAACTTGCAGCGACTCTGAAAAATGTATTTTGATGTTTTTCATAATTTGACAGATCAGGAGGATCATGTTTCCTTTCCACTTGATCCAACTCACCACAAGGAAGTGACGTTTTGACAGCTCTTTACCAGAGTGTCCACAACATGCAGCCATAGGTCTAATGATGCAACTACAAAATCACCATACCTTTGCCGAGTGTTCCAGTACCAAGTACACTTTGACCACAGATGTTCTTGTTATGGCCAATTCATGACTAGTTCAGCAACAAACCTCCACACTGGTTCACATGAGACAGGCTGTATTCTGTCTTTTTTTTTTTTTTGATGATGCCAAGTGGATACATTCAGCAGCAAGAAGGCAATCAGACACAAATTTGTAGGTTTCATGTAAAAGTTCTGTACCTGGCAGCTATGCTTCCCTCATAACTCTATTGTGGATGGGAAGCTGTTGAGGAATTACATTCCTGAACAAATGACTCCTACCTATTGGTCAGGGTGTCTCTGCAGAAAGGGTTGATATCTGGTGGATAAATGAGAGCTGTCAATGTCAAACTCTTCCCACAGAAGTTGGTATATTGACACTTGTTGCTGACTTACAGGTCCTAGCTGTTCAGCTATGTTGTACATGAGGACTTTAAGGAAGTCAGGCAGATCAGACTCGCCAAATATATCCAGCTGGAACATATGTCTCCATTTACTATAATTTACTATATGTTCACATTTACTATGATGAGCCTTATTTTTCTTAAAATACATCCCATCTGCAACCCATAATGCCAAATAGAGAAGGTGGAATTCAGTGGTGGGCATCAAAGTTTCCTGGTCATACAGTGGATTTCTGTCCAAACTACATGTTTTAGATCAGAAGCCGTGCTCTACCTCCTGAGCCACCGCCACCCCCACAGTCACTAACACATGTGCTGTCCCTAAATGAACCACATCTGAAGAGCAAGGCGTGAGCAGACGGCCACATTTAAAGAAATGTGCAATTTGCAATGCGTTGGCTATGACAGTAAAAAAAAACACATTTAGACAGGTGCTGAATATACTGATGAGGTGTAATGGCACTTTTTCACGCCACAACATTTGCTGTTCATATAACGCCTTCTGTAAACATATGAATGTGACACATATTTGCACATGCTGTGTGTCTCCCTGCTGCTGCTACATATGGCTTATGATTAGTTTGGGTTATTTATTATTTAAAAAAATAGTTATTAAATTACTGATCATCACTTTTTTTTCATGCACAGAAACTGACATTTTTCACACAGATGTTATTATAATACTGAAAACCTTCTACACTTGTCTTATCTTTGACTTAATAGACGACAGAAATGACATCGTAATAATGCACTGCTAATATATGTTCATTCTACACTGGCTCGACGAGGACCCAGGGCCAGATGCACCATCTTAGTCCCTTCGAGTCCCTATCATGCAGCCTGTCCTCTTTGCCAGCTTTAATCATCCCTCCAACTGCAACACATTTAGCAGATCACATTCAAAATAAAGATGTAAAGACTCTTTTTTCCCTTAAAATCTCCAATTCATTCAAATGACTATTTAAACCCTCTCTATTCAACACACCCTTTGTCCACTGGCACAACATTGACATCAAGTCATTTGCTGGTGTCTATTCTGATGGCATTGTTTCTTCATTTAGCAATCTCTGTGAAAAATTAAAAATATCTAAAATTAGTTTCTCTTGCTACTTACAAATTTGAGACTTTATGTACCGGATGCAATTTTTAGAAAGAGTCAACACTTCCTCTGTTTGCATCCAACATTGTTTTGTGCTATGTAAAATACTTTACCACAGTTACTGGACCAAATCCAAAATTCTAAAAAGTGAGCTCTGCATGCAATCACAAATCAATTCCAGCCACTCACGTTCTGGTTCTACGCTTTGCGTCTCAAAAGCAGAGACAGCTTGTATTGCCT
This sequence comes from Holacanthus passer, assembly GCA_025331565.1. Taxonomy (NCBI): domain Eukaryota; kingdom Metazoa; phylum Chordata; class Actinopteri; family Pomacanthidae; genus Holacanthus; species Holacanthus passer. The sequence continues at coordinate 1,912,782 of JAFREQ010000091.1, read as the reverse complement.
TTGTCCCATTTCTTGCCTGACATCTGATTCTTTTCAAATGGAAAAAAGATACCTTTTTAAGTTATTTTACAGCTATTTTCATTTATTTTTGTTATTTTTGTCTTTCTCTATTTTTGTTTTTTTGTTCTTTTATTTTCCTTATATCTTTTTTTAATCTTTTGTATACCATTTCAATGATTGTCATCATTTGCTGTGTGTGTGTGTGTGTTGTGTGTGTGTGTTTAAAGGCTGAATTGAGTTTAGCTTCACTTCACCTTATTAAATCCAAAGTTAAATTCATAGCAACATTATTAATAGCACATAAACCAACCTGTCATATTCTTCTTTAATAAGGGAGCTGTTTAGTGAAAGTACACTGTGTCTGGACAGTCTTTACTGTGACTCTCACGAGTGTGTTTTTGGCTGGGAAGTGTTCACTGATAGTAGGTTTTAGATGGTAACAGCAGCATGGCAGGCCAGATTCCTGCCGGACATCCCGGTGACTCACCCTTCTAGCCCACTGTGAGTGTTTGCTACAGCTCTCCCTGGGAATAGCCCAACAGCAGCGTGACGCACAGCATGCTGTCACACACAGACGCACAAACATGCTCACACACACACATAGAGTGCATGTCTGCAGGGGTTTGTGTGCATGGGGAGATCTATTTATCTCTCTGTGTGTCTCTTTTTCGTCCTTTACATGTGACACGGCCAACAGCTAGTTCACCCTGACAAGCAGCCTCGTGTGCAACACGGCTTTTAGAAAACAGTTAGTAACACATGTGCTGTCTCTAAAGCTTTGATCAGAAGTGGGGTGAACACATAAGGTTAAGAAAGAGGGGGAGTGTGGAAGATTACCATCAGCTTCCTGTACAACAGATGGCATTACAGTAACAGAAGAGAGAATGAGAGCTTCAAGTACTTTTCAGCACATACTGTATATCTGACCAATTAAATTGATTAAAAAATAACTAATTAATTGCACAATTTGCTGTGATTAATTGCAATTAATCACTTTTTTTTTTACTTCTCAAGACTTGGATATTTAAATGCAAAATCATGTGTGGTTAAATAGTCCTTCACTTTCCATTCTTTTGCAACTTTCAGAAAACGATGAGCACATCCCTCAGCATAGTGTTGCTCTTCTATTCTGCTGAAAGTCAATGCAAACAATTGCAGATTCCACCCTGTGTCAGTGAAGCGCACTGTGATGTCCACATAGTTGTCACTGCGCACAGAAGTCCAGTAGTTCACTGTGAGAGCGACGTCCTTTGCTTGCTCAAGCATGTTCATCCTCCTTGCCCTCTTGCCTTGAAAGTGTGTATTCTTGGCATGATGGTTTTTCTCAAGGGTAGATTATAAGAGGTGTCTCTTGATTTGAATGATTCCTCTAAGTATTTATTCTTTATTCATCGGCCTGAAAGCAATGTAGCCAAAAGCTGTATTACATGTTGAAGGGGTGCAACACTCACTTTAAAGCTGCTTTAATCAAAATTTACACATCACTACATGTAAAGTGAAAAAGCTAGCTATCAGCTGACCCTGTGGTTCCCCTCAGCCTTACAGAGCTTTTTGGCTCATTGTTTTGATTTTACAGCCGACCTTTACTTCACTGTCCGTATTTAGTTGCTTAGCATTTAGCAGCTATAGAGCCAAATATTTATCACAAAAGTTGGTGGAGACAGGACTCCAAATGAATACTAACATTTCATTCCAGAGGGCTGTACTACAAAGTGAGGTAACTGGCTTATCGGGGTAAATTCAGGAGTAACTTCGTGATGTCGAGGGTAATGTCCTGATTAACCCGTACTACGAAGGTGGATGGATTTTTCTCGAGGTGTGTTGCCATGGTAATTTATGCTGCGTCTCTAAACTGCTCGGAGCAGTTTATGTTCATGGTTAACTCAAGGTTACTCTGTGTAAGCCCCACGCCTCCGCTACAATTGGTCCAGAAAAATTATTTGACATTTGGAAGAACCAGTTAATATTGGCTTGTGGATCATGAGCGTCTCAGTCTGCGGGGCGACGGTGTTTAGAGACCGGAGTTCACCCTGATGATGTTCTCTATGAAAGATATGGATTTCAGTGTCTCTGCCAGCTTCTGGGTCCAGACGTCTCCGCAGCCAGAGGCCGGAGTAAAGCCTCACTGTTGGACACACAGTGTATAAGTGTAGGCTACACAACACATCTGTCCTCAGTGTTAATGATCAGGACGATTAATACACACCTTGATAGAATATTTGTATATTTCATCCTGACTTGTTGCAGCTGAAACGACTGTTAGAATGAAGTTATTGTTAACAGCAGCTTTACATTCATGCAGGTCGGTCTACAGCCGAGGAGCTTTAGGAGCAGATCTTCATTTATTAACACAGAGGAACGGCTCAGTTTCACAGATGGAGCCATGTGGAGGCTGGAACTGAATTATCCTCATTGCTTTCACATATTCAGATTTTTTTACGTGTCCTTACATCTCAATCATATAACAAAAAAAAGAAGAGTCCGTAAGACAAATAGAGGCAAGAACACTGAACTAATGAATTTACTGTGTCTGCAGTCAACAAGCCTCCCTGACTGTTTCTTTACGTTTCTTTAAACTCTTCATATCCTGACATGATCAAAGTGCTTTCTTCCGGTGAAAATCACGGAGCACAAATCATCAAACAGAAACTGTGTGTGCGCTGCTGAACACGCCTCTTTTACACGGACGCGCACAGACTCAGATTAAGTTAACACGGACTCAACAAACCAACATCTTCATCACCGTCATAGTACTGATTAACTCCAGCTGAGACAACCAGAGTTTGTCAACCCCGACTTGCCCTGGTAACCCCGAGTTGAATCGGAGTAAGTTAATCTTGCTTCGTAGTACAGCCCACAGGTGAATATGTAAATGGGCAATTGTTACCCAGCACATGACAAGACAAAAAAACAATTACTGCAGTTTTAAGTCAACGGAAACTCATTAATATCACTGTTGCTGTTCCTCTCTTCTACACGACCGTACATACATACCTCCACATGTTGCTTCAGTCATGTTAAACAAATAGGTCAAAGGACGCTGCACAGTGACAGGGCACTCATTGCTGCACTGACCTACAGTATACGACTTTCTTAGATGCAACCAAAAATAAATAGCTTTAATAATTAGTCGACAGGAATTAACATAATGTTGGCCTTATTCGAGGCATCTTATTTAACATGTAAATTTATGTAAATTACCCTGGAGCCAAATATCTGAGGAACACCAGAGGTTCACAGTGGATTTACCATCACTGGCACATACTGGCACAACATGCCAAAATTAACTAGGAAAATTAATTTGGTCCTCTGGGCTGTTGCTGTAAATATGGACTTGTCTTCAGTCAGCCCAACAGGAAGTGAGTGTTAAATAAATGTTGCAGTATTTGGCAACCATGATTACTAGTATTTCTCTTGCTGCATGTGTAATTTTGAGAGAAATGAGAAATGTAAGGTGTACAAAGGCCACCTCTGTTATGCTTAAATTTAAATATTCACTGTTTAAAACATGAGGAAACACTTTCTGACATTTAGTTAAAACCTTTTTTTTTTTTTTTTTTTGCAAGGCTTTAAAACCTCCTTTTTAACTTTTCTCCTCCCTGAGTCCAAACCTTCTTTTCGTGCCTGCAGTGTCGAAATCAATGCAGGATCACAGCTATCTCCTGAATTCACCTGCTGTGTGTGGAGCTGCCTGTCCTAAACTGCTGTGTATGTGACTAAAGTCCTGACAGGATTAGTTTTACTTAAATATTAGGTACTGTCATTTTCACTTGTATAATTCTATTATTTTTGTCCTCTGTTCGGATTTTGGGTGTATAATGCAACCTGATGCAAACTTCTTAGGTTCTATCTTGTTTTTTTTTTTAGTTTTTTCATTTGTTTTATCAAAGGCATACTTGCATAGCACTATACACAATTCAAGTAATCAAAATAGACAATCAAGAGGCTGCACATTAAAAGTCTATTGAGATGAGTAACGATTTTGCTTCAAAGCGTTCGTTATACAAGCGCACATAATCATCAGTGTCTATGCAGTTGCAAAGACATTTTAAAACTCACAGACAAATCTCAGTGAGTCTGACTGCTCTAAATCTTCTAAGCAGTAGTTTCCAGTGCAGTGAGTTGTGCTGTTTCGTGGTGGGAAGGCAGCAGTAGGTGCAGAGGTGCCCGCAGGCTCAGCAAAGTGGTGAAAAAGACTTGTTCTGTTGTGGACTCCCTGGAGGCACAGAGAGGAGAGGAGGGGAGGGTGAGTCCGAGCCGAGCGCTGTCCTGAGCCCTTCTCACATGGGGCTGCCATCATATGGGGACTTCATGTAATTAATGAATTACCAGCCAATCTCTTTGTGAAACTCAAATTGATACAAACTTTAAATTACCTTTTTAAAAGTGAAATATTTACAATTTATCAGTATCTAATGGAAGCAAATTCTTCGTGCAAAATATCCATTTATCAACACACTGCCTTAATGCCTTTATTTATGATTTTTGAAGGAATGCTGAATCGTGTGTCAGACTGCTCATTGTCTTGTGCAGTACCCCTACTGAAAGTGTTGTCCCTCTTGTCGAATTCTTTAAGCTCCTTAGACTAAGCTTTGTGCACTAATTCATCTGTATGAGTAGTTAAGTAGTGAGCTGCTCAAGCTATTTTTTTTTGGTGTTGCTGTATCTCATGAACATGTGGTTGCTAATTTAAAAGTTCCAAAGGAACTATTTGGCATTCAGTTCACCAGCTGCTTTCCCTTAAGCTGTGCCATTGACTGACTGTCACAACTTTTGCACAGAAACAAATTGAGAAAACACCAAAGCTGGCGAGTGGGTCGAGTGGCCATCTTTGGCTTCCTTTCTTTACACTTGGTTGCTGACTTTAATAAGTGTGCACCTTCTCTGTTGCACCAAATCGTAGTTCTTTTCCTGAATTCAGTCTGTATTTTACTTCATAATTCACTGAGAAAATTATCTCTCGCTACATTGACTTATTTGCTCTTTACATTACAGCACCTTGCTCTGAGTGTCTAACATTGCTGTGGGTGGGTTTACGTTGAAGTTACTGAAGGTATCTTGTGTATGAGATGCCAAGGACATGACAAAACATCAGTATTTGACAACCTGGGAATGAGAACAGTGTGAAACAGCAAGAGCACTGACCAATCAGTTGCTGAGTCATCATTCCTACAGGATCCCGACAGGCACAAAAGAGTTTACAATATAGTGACGAGTAGTACAGAGCAATAGATTTTTATAGGTGTGTAAAATCACGGTGCTGTTCCAGGCTCTCCATGTCTACTGTGGTGTTAGAGCTCCTGAACAGAGGGAGAGTTTATGGCACGAAAGGCATAATGATGGACAGAGCTGCATCTCTGTCATTCCTGACAGTGTTGATGTTCTTACTCTCTTATTCCATCACTGCAGCTCAGGATTACATGAGGCTACTTTGTGATGATGAACAGAACTAAAACAATACTCCGTTGTCTTTTATCAGGAAAAAAACAATCCACACACTGTTAGTGCCTGATAAGGTCTATTTGACCAAATTGTTGCAATCTCAATGATGGGAGCTTCTTTTCTTCTTCTTCCTTCTTCTCTCTCCTCTCCTATCTGCTATGGCAGCAGAAACAGTCTTACTTTTAACTTTTGTTTATGCGCATCACATATTCACAATAGTTTGTCTATACAAAAAATAAAGACTCCACAGAAACACAGGAAATAATAACTCCTCACTTTTCATATTTGGAACTGATTCCCAGTGGTTCTGCAGCTTTTATTCTGTTCTAGCTATGTGATTATTTTGCAACCCAACGAGAGTCAGAACTGCTTCATGACACACGCCTCTGGACATGAGCCAGCTATAGTGAATAGCCAGTATCTCTTTTAACTGAGACAGTGACATTATCTTTAATCATTGTTGATAAAATGAGACTTTGATGTGAATGCTAGGACACTCTTGAAGGCTTACCGCTTGTCTTTATCTTACTTGCATCCTTTTTTTCTGATGCTGCAATGACCCAATTTCCCCACAGGGATCATTACACTTTCATCTCACTGATCTCTCTCACCTGCTGTCTTTCACTATTTTAGACACCACAGAGGAAATTGACCTTTACTTCCTGTGTCATTATCCCCACAAAGTCTAATTGTGATCACACTCTCATGTGCGCTCACACATACACATCGCCATCCCTCATCATCAGCCTTAATTACAGTCCATACATCAGCAGGTTCTCCTCTCTCATGAACTCATAGAAAACGTATTACTGGATGTGCGGTAGTTAGAGGCTGACTATGAAAGTTTTATCTTCATAGATGACGATACCGGTGCCTGTGTGTGTGATGAATCACATGCATGTATTTGCTTTGAGGATAAGTGTATTCCAGCTACAGGCTTTTAGAGCTCGGGCAACTCTTAATGCACCACTTTTTTTTTTTCAGATGAATGAATGAGGGTCATTTTGAAATAAGGTGTTTAGTAATGTCTTAAGATATCCCTGTGTGGGTGTGTATCTGCCGTGTGTTTGTGGTTGTTATTGTGAGTGTGCGCATGTGTAGATATTAATAAATGTGACTTTATTATGCTCCTGACAGGCTGTGATTACATGTTTTGGTCCCTTTTGTTGTCGGTGACGGTGGATGTTCTCGTTTCCACTGCAGAGGATGATGGGAAAATAAAAAGGTCTGTAAACACTTCTTCTTGTTATCTCTCCTTGCCTCCCGCCCTCCTCCCCTCGCCACCCTCCGCCCTCCTACATTCCACTAACTCCCCTCCTCTCTGTAGTGAGCCATGTGGCAGCTGTGTCATTTATGGCCTTAATGATATAGAGATCTATTTAACACTTTCTCTCTCCGTGTCTGTTCTTTGCCTCTGACTTTAGCAGCAGTCAGCATTTGTTGCAGATGTGTGATCGCTCAAATTGAACCGAGGCTTGTATAAAATGAGCTAAACCCCACCCTAAGTTGGAGGTGAACTCAAGTCGCTGATAAAAAATTATACAGTAATAAAAAACAGTGAATGCCCATAACCACATTTAAAAAAAATAGGCTTAACAACTTTTACTCACTGGCTTCATGCCTTTATCAAAGTGGCTGATAGTGAGGAGAGTTTGTCAAACATCCCCCTGAAGCTTCACAAAAAAGCGATAACCACAGAGCAAACACCATCTGCTGATGAAGACCGTGTTATGCAGTTGAAAGCTCAGAAAAAAAGCCAGTAAGAGGACCTTAAGGTGGGATAATCCTGTCAAAGTCAAAATTATTTGAAGGGGTGGCATAACAAGACCAGTAAAAAGGATGTTTATTTGAAACATTAATATCATTAATAAATTATTGTTCACCAATCAGAGTCGCAGGGGAACTTCTTAGGCCAGTTCTTAGAACAAAGCCAAGGCAGTAAGACAGAACCCACCTACTATAGTCTTCATTTTAGTAATGAATGCACTGCGGTGCCACTCTGTTTATGAGTAAATCTGCCACTCTCACACCAGTAATAGCCAGCTGGCCCTGCGTGAATGCTTCAGATTTGCATGACCATCCTGCACCTTGGTGTGAAAACATCATTTTTTTAATGGTGCTCTTCACCTCAACAAGGCCAAACTGAGGGTCTCAGAGGTTTTGTACACACTCTCATTTTGGCCCGGCCCTAAGGTGTGGTGCTTCAGGGTGAATGATGAATCCAACAGGCTGGACACTGACACATAGCTCAGCCGGACTTCACCAACAGACCGCATTACATCGCAGCTGTTTGCTTTGTTGACCGTCTGGTCATCTGAGCTGCTAAGGTGTTGGCTACACAGTCCTGTGCTGCACTTCTATCCCATTCTACACACGCATGGCAAAAACAGCTGGCTGTCAGCCTTGGTCGTCCTAGATGCCCCCATGCAGGACACTGCTGACTAGCTCCCTCCTTAGTCTCTTTTTGACGTCTATGGGAAAACATGCAGGCACTTGCATCAGCCGTTGTAAACCTGGTACAAAGTAAGAGTTGATAGTTGCCAAATTGTGCTGCATCAATAGCTGCAAAGCCTCGAGCAAGAGGATGTGGTGCAAGATGATTTGTGGCGGACACCGACAGGACATCAGTGACCATGTGAGACAAAAGGAGAGATGACATGACATATACAGCTACCAAGGAAAATAAAGCATATAATGCTCAAAATTTATAGTAGCTAGATTTACGGTTACCTCAGCAAATGGCTCCTGAGCAGGTCAGTGTAGCATTAAGCAGTCTTATTCCTAAATAAGATCATATTTGGCTGAGTTGCGTATTAACATTTAAAATATAAGGAAGAGTGAGGAGCACTACAAACTTGAGGATGGACCTTAGATAGAATGCCATTTTGCATTAGGTGAATAAGTGTTCCTCTTCCTGTAGCTGGTTTTGCTTCTTGCTGTGGTTGCAGCAATTTGGATACACACAAGTTCTTTGCTTTGCTGTTCGCTGCAGTTTGCATCCTCTGAGAGACTATCATGAGCAGCAGTTTGAGTTTAATCAGAATATCTTACTGTAATTGTAGCTCTGCAGATATCAGCGGATGCAGAGCAGGAGCCTGCTGGTTTGAAGGTATACTCATGAAGCCATGCAGATGGCCAGAGATTCTGGGACAACGTGGTTGTTGTTTAATTGTAAATTACTAAATATATCTATGTGAACATGAAGTGGCTATGACAACCCATTCAATAAGTAGCAATGGTAAATTACATTACATCGATATCAATAACAAGTCAGTGTTTACTAAGGAGGGTTGCAGGGGAACTTAATCCTCTTAACAGGGGTCCACAGTAAATGAAATATCAAGAGCAAAGGACAGACAGTAAGACAGTCTCCAACCATCATCACAGTGGCTGCTGTGTAGCCAAACTTCCTCTTTCTTTTAAGCGAGTTTGGCTCAAAGTTGTCACCGTGCCACTGATATGTTTGCTTTACAGCATTATTACAATTTCCACCCTATGTAACATAATCTGGAACTTAGATGAGATCATGTGGTGGACAGGGATTTCAGAGGAAAACTTCAACCAAAGTAGAATCTGTGTTTGGAGAAGATCAAAGCTAATTTTCTTAGTTCTCTGTTTGGTCTACTTAAAGTCAACTTGGTTCTTTAATAAAAGATTATATAAGCAATCATCACTCTCTCTTTCTGTCTCCCCCCTCCTCATCTGCAGTCACTTCCTCCTCTCTTTAACTGTCTTTCTCCTCCTCACACTCCTCCCTCTGTATTTAAATGTAATGGCAGCAGTCATATGACTGTCTTTGCCCCATTGAACCGCTGATATGACCCATCAGCGAGTCATTACAGAGATATAGGGGTGTGAAAATGTATTAAGAAACGCAGAAATGAAAAGAAGATAGTTATCGATAATATGAACAGATAGAGAGAGCTAAAAGATAGGGAACAGAGAAAGGGAAGGAGAGAAGTGTTATCTATGAAAACAGGCACTGGACGAGGAGATGAATAGTCATCTGTGGAGGATCATGGGGGAGGGCCGACAGGTGTAATCGAGGTTTTGCAGTGACAAACACTGATTAACACACAGACCAAATAGAGAGAAACAGACCAAGGATAGGGGGTATGGGACATTTATTTACATGCTCCAGCAATATTGTTCATGTAACATTCATGGGTCTCTGTTGATAAGCTGTTTGTTGATGGTCTGTGGAGTCCTACTAATCATACTTAAGAGAAGCACCATGCTGGTTTTAATGGGCCCACAGAGAGAACGAGGGAGGTGGGTAGACATGTTGCAAGGGCATGTTGAGGGTGGGGGAATTGAGAGAACGTAAGAGAGATAAAGTACACTTTGTAAACAAGCCATAAAACCTCACATCATTTGCAGTAAATATGCACATATATAACAGAATATGCAGGACATGTTTTGTATTTTGCAGGAAATGTCAGGTGCATAGAAAAAAATGCTATTATGTGCCACGACTCTGCAATGGTACACACAAATGCACCGTTTCACAATTGCACATGTACATTAATGAGTGCATATGTAAGCAGGGCTCTAAAATGTGAGCATCACTGACATCGTCCAACCTGGAAACAGTCATGAACAGAGCTGTTCTGCTCCTGCCAGCCTGACGATGACCTACTTTAATGTTGTGTAAAGACGCACTAATCAATATTTTCATATTAGCACTGGATAAAATGTGTAATCTGAAATGCGTAGCTCATAGTGATGAATGAACCCAAGTCTGCAGTTCTTAGCTGTACACAGCATTTTAGCATCTTTCAGCTCATTGTTTTTATTTCACAGCCTGCAACTATAGTCATTTAGTTCAGTATCACATGCTCTGGTCAGTGCAGCTTCAAGTTGCAGCAGGGAGCTATATTCAAAGAAACATTTAACTGCTAAAGAGCCAGATCTTTTTTCTCTGGAGATGGCGGTACAGACCAAAACAGAGCTAAAAGAAGAGTGAATATTGGACATACATTCTTCAGGTGTCCAGAAATGTAACTTTGAATGAAGAAACATTTCTGATGCTGGATGTGAATAGGCAACTGTTTTTTTTTTTTAACTTCCAAGCTTTATAAGGTAATAATATGCCACTGTTGTGTAGAGCAGCACCCACTCCTGCTGTTCTGATGATATTGGATGAGCTACAAGATTGTGCAATGTTACAAGATTATCCAATGTGACAGAGCACAGTGTGAAACTGAAAGTGAAACTACTCACTTCATAAAGACTCCATGCTGCCTTTGTGCTTCCCTAATGGTGTGTGCCATACAATAATTAGACAGTTAACATTGTTGCAAGAGATCAGAGTTGAAAGAGATGCTGTGAATTATTCACTCCACACTTTGGCTATATATAGTTGTTCGTAACTTATTTGAATTTAAACTTGCTTTCTTCATAATTCACTGTGTGCGTTTTTCCTTTAAAATGTGATATTTGAACATTTCTCTGAATGGTCTAACCTTTCTCTAAATTCCTCCTCTGGTTAACAGATGGGCTGTGTCATTGAACATTCAGTAGGTAACAGTGCAGAATGTCGGGGTCTCAGAGCTACCCCTTTAATGCTATCTGAAAGTTGAAAGTACTAACTTCATGTGGAGAATAGATGTCATCGATTCCTCTCTCTCATTCTGTTCTCCTTTCCATCTGATGTTACGTTCTTTTGAAATGCATAAAAACCTGCTGCAAAGGTTCTCATCTGCTGTGATTTCCAATAGCCATTAACTGCCCTCTTCTCATTGCTGCAACAAAGTGACCAGACATCTGCCTACTGTGTGTGCCCTCACGCAATTATAAAAGCAATTGCAGTGGAAAATGAATTCTGTGAAGAGTTCCACTTGGCAGAATACTTTGTATTGATGGCATACTTTAAATGCTGTTATGTACTGTAGGCATGCACGTTTGTCACAAAGCGGTGACACACACACACACACACACACACACACACACACACACACACACACACACACAGACCACTGCTAAGTTACCATTATGTCTACTCAGTTATCTAGTGTAAGATTCAGAAACAAGTTTGCTCAGCTTGGCCGAATCACAAAAACATATTTCCTTTGTAACCTCCAGTGGTATCCATGCAGTTTCATGTTTTTTTACCCAGATTTGGTCTTTGAGATCTCTGCTTCCACCAAGCAGGGAGGTGAATAAGCCTGTATAGTGGACTTGACTGGTGCTTAAACCAGTAAAAGCTGTTGGAGGAATGATGAATAAAATGTTGTATGTGAATATACATATACACACAGTATATGTGACTATGTTCATATGTCTTTTACTGCTTTGAAAAGTGACATAGACTAGAACCTCTGTTGTTGGTTGAGTTTTCAGTTTTTGGGAGAGTTTTTCATGCTCACAAATGCGCATTGCACTAAAGCACATTGGATAACATACAGTTGCGAAAGGCTAAGAGGAGCTTAGTGTGAAGGCCGATAAGCTGTAGCTGGCAGTGAGTTCTTTTAGCTCATATAAAATCTGCTTCAGGGTGTTTATTCACTTTAAGGTTAGATTCTTTGGCGTTGAAATAAAACAGCCTTATAGAAAGGTAAATTGTTAGGTGGCAGGAAAAGACTAGGTGCTTGTTTTTCTAAATGCCACACTCCTTTGGTCATATTATTTCATATCCTTTCACTTTCTATATGCGAGAATATTACAATCCCAGCAGCGACACACACACACACACGCGCTGCATCTCCTCACAACCTCTCACACGAAACCTTGTTGGTATGGTGGCCTTTTTTGCGCTATAAAGATATTGCTTATTACATTCAGAGCCCATTGGGGCAGAGGAAAGGTTGAATTAAGGATTTGATGAGATAGGTTGTGACATGCTACCATTTAGCAGAGTACCACCAGTCCCTGCGTTAGCCCCGGCTGGCTCAGCCCAGTCATTGGGAAAGGTCAACGCTAATGCTGGCTGCTTAGCTCACGCTGCACTCTATCTCTATGCCGCTTGCTTTTTCCTTCTCTATGTAAAGTTCCTAGTTGCTCACTTCAAAAGATTATTCACATGCGATGGCTCTGTGTAAGAACAGATTTCCAGTAATGCATTTCCCCTGCTTCCCATTATGGGGAAAACAGAGGTCAGAAAAGCCCCATTGGAGCACGTTCTAACTCCATATCTTGCTCAAGGACACTTCAGGAGTGTGCTGACACAGAGCTTTGAACCCCACTCATCCATTTGAAGAGTCTCTGTAAACCACTGCAGCCCCGGTGTGATCAGGCAGATTCATTATTTTTGCAGATTCCCTGTTTTTTTTTCTCCCTCACTGAGGTTACTGATGTTGGCTTTAGCGCTGCATTGCTGACGACTCATTACAGCCTGGTCGCCTTGTTAGTGCATCCAGAAAGGTCACAACTAATACACTGCAGTTAGCTCATACATTTCAGCTTGTATAATGTGATGCTGGATAGTGTTGCTTTTCAGATGCTTGATGAAAACTCTCCATGAAAAAGTAGGTTTGAACCTAATATATTTAATTGTTGTGTAAAGCCGATTGTGCCCTTTGTGTGCTCCTAAAGGGAGCTGTGCAAAATCTAACAAATTGAGTGACACCACTTGAGCCAGTGACTATAAGTTTGGAAATGAAAAAAAAAATGATTCAGGTGTGGAGTCAGAAAGAAGCGAGTTCACCTCTGTCGCCTGCTCATCATCTCTGTTTGAGGCTACATTAGCTGCTCCTAACATAACTTACACAAATCTCTGAATGAGCTGTCTCTGGTTGAGTTGCACTGGCGGTAATATAGGCACCAGGGTTTGACAAGGAGAAGCATACATACTCTGCAGGTCTGCTGCATCGATTGTGATGTATGAAATAAGAACAACTGAAACCGTCCATCGTTTGTTGGTTGCTGAGAATGTTATAGAAGTTCAATGCTAAATCCATGGAGTACTTTTTTATGTTTGGAGGAAGCTGCTGCCCAAGTGAAGGAGTTTAGATACTTTGATGGGGGGGGGCATGATGAAACAATTTGGAAGTTAAAACACCAGGATAAAGCAATGTTAATGAGTTAAGATAAGTGGATCAGGTGCTACTTAACTGGTTGTCTTGTGGCCACGGTCAGCTACTATTCAGATAAAACAGATTTGGTGTCCCTCAGCTCGATCTTCAGGCCAATTTTATTCACCATGTAACACATACCATCAGTGTTGTTGGCACAGTGCTGGACTGCATATTCTTCATCAGCTGAATGAATAGTAGAAAGAATCTTTCATCCAATTTCATTTATGCATGAGCCCTTTGAACCCTTTAGCCCTTTGCTTCAGCACTTTAAGATAAGATAAGATAAGATAAGATAAACCTTTATTCGTCCCACAGTGGGGAAATTTGCAGTGCACAGCAGCAAGGTAAAGAACAAGAATGAAAATAAACAGGCTAAAAAAAGTATTTACAAATTTACAAATTTAAACGGGATTATTTACAGATGTACATGAGAAGATGAATATGATATGATATATATGACCAGTACAGAAGGATAAGATATGAAATGTTAAATATCAAATATGAAATGCTTGGCTTGACTTTGATGGAGTGGAGTATTGCACAAAAAGAGTAATGCACAGATGCCCAATAATTAAATATCAATATGAATATTGCACTTGAATTTTTGAATGGAGTGTTGCCCAGTAAATGAAATCTGGAATAAATATACAGATATTGCACAGATACAGACATGGTGGTGTATTGCCTATAGGGAGCAGTGCTGGTTGTACAGTCTGACAGCTGCAGGAAGAAAAGACCTGCGATATCGCTCCTTCACACACTTCGGGTGAAGCAGTCTATCGCTGAAGGAGCTCTCTAGTGCTGTTAAAGTGTTCTGAAGGGGTGGGAGTCATTCTCCAACATGGATGACAGCTTAGCCATCATCCTCCTCTCTCCCACCACCCCCACTGGGTCCAGAGGGCAACCCAGTACAGAGCTGGCCTTCTTGATCAACTTGTCCAGTCTATTCCTGTCTGCAGCCGAAATGCTGCTGCCCCAGCAAGTAACTCCATAAAAATGGCTGATGCCACAACAGTGTCATAGAAGGTCTTCAGGAGCGCCCCTTGCACTCCAAAAGACCTCAGTCTCCTGAGCAGGTAGAGTCTGCTCTGTCCTTTCTTGTAAAGTGCAGCAGTGTTATGAGTCCAGTCCATTCTGTTGTTGAGGTGAACACCCAGGTACTTATAAGATGTCACCATCTCGATGTCCATTCCCTGGATGTTCACTGGTGTTGGAGGGGGAGTGAGTGCGCCTGCGGAAATCCACCACCAGCTCCTTGGTTTTCCCCACGTTGATCTGGAGGCGGTTCCGCTGGCACCAGTCCATAAAGTCCTGCGTCAGTTCTCTGTATTCCCTGTCGTCCCCATCTGTGATGAGGCCGACGATGGCAGAGTCGTCGGAGAACTTCTGCAGGTGACAGGTTGGTGAGTTAAATGAAAAGTCTGCAGTGTAGAGGGTGAAAAGGAACGGAGCCAGGACCGTTCCTTGTGGGGCCCCCGTACTGCAGACAACTGTGTCAGACACACAGTCCTGTGTCCTCACATATTGTGGGCGGTTGGTAAGGTAGTCCTGGACCCAGGATGTGAGGTGCAGGTCCACCCCTGTGTTCTCCAGCTTGTCCCTCAGAAGTGCTGGCTGGATGGTGTTGAATGCACTGGAGAAATCAAAGAACATGATTCTCACAGTGCTCCCAGGTTTCTCCAGGTGAGAGAGGGCTCTGTGCTGGAGGAAGATGACGGCATCATCCACCCCGATGCCAGGCTGGTAGGCGAACTGAAGTGGGTCCATCGAAGGACCCACCAGGGGGCGGAGATGGGCAAGGACCAGCCGCTCCAGGGTCTTCATCAGGTGGGATGTTAAAGCCACCGGCCTGTAGCTGCTGAGGTCCTTGGGGTGCGGAGTCTTAGGGACAGGTACCACGCAGGATGTCTTCCACAGCTGTGGCACCTTCCCCAGCTTCAGGCTCAGGTTAAAGATGTGCTGAACAACCCCGCACAGCTGGTCTGCGCAGGACTTCAGGAGCCTGGAGCTGATGCCGTCTGGACCCGCCGCCTTCCTTGCCTTGGTCTTCCGGAGCTGGTTTCTCACCTGGGTTGTTGTGAGGGTCAGGTTGGAGCAGGGGGGCTGTGTGCTGGTGGGTGTGGGAGGGTGGGTTGAGCTGATGAGCTGAGCAGTGGGGAGTGGCTGTAAGCTGAGAGTTGCAGGAGGGGAGGTGGGGTGGAGCAGTCCACCTGAGGTGTCGATGGGGAGGGTTGCAGCAGGGGGGCTGGGCCGGGGAAGGGCAGATGGCTGATCAAATCTATTGAAGAATAAGTTCAGCTCATTCACCCACTTCTGGTCCCCCACAGCCTGGGAGTCAGGTTCCTTGTGGCCAGAGATGGTTTTCAGGCCTCTCCAGACTCCGCTGACGTTGCTCTGCTGCAGCTGTTCCTCCATCTTCCTCCTGTAGTTGTTCTTCCCCTCTCTGATCTTCCTTCTCAGCTCCCTCTGCACAGCCTTCAGCTCCTCCTTGTCTCCTGACTTAAAGGCCCTCTTCTTCTCCTTTAGGAGAGCCTTTATGTCCGGGGTAATCCATGGTTTGTTGTTGGAAAACACCGTACAGTCCTGGTGGGTACAGTGTTATCCACACAAAAGTTTATGTAGTCCGTGATGCAGTCAGTGAGACTGTTGATGTCGTCCCCATGAGAATCGCAGAGTTCTTCCCACACCGTCGTGTTGAAACAGTCCTTGAGAGCCTCGTCAGCCTCGTCGGACCATCTCTTCACTGTGCGGGACACAGCTGGCTGCCTGTGTACCAGAGGTTTGTACACAGGCTGGAGATGAACCAGGTTGTGATCTGATCTTCCCAGGGGAGGAAGGGCTGATGAGGTGTATGCCTCCTTGGTGTTGGCATAACACAAGTCCAGTATTCTATTGTCTCTGGTGCAGCATGTGACGTATTGGGTGAAGGTGGGCAGAGTGGAGGATGGAGAGGCATGGTTGAAGTCCCCGGAGAGGAGAAGGAGGGCCTGTGGATGTTGGGTCTGCAGCCGGCCCGTGACAGAGTGGATGACGTCACAGGCCGCATCGGCGTTAGCAGAGGGGGGAATATACGCAGCTATCGCGATAACATGCGAGAACTCCCGCGGCAGATAGTATGGCCTCATGCTAACGGCTAACAGTTCAATGTCCTTACAGCAGAGTTGCTCCTTAATAGTGATGTGCCCAGAGTTACACCATCTATCGTTCACAAACACTGCCAGCCCTCCTCCTTTCCTCTTACCGCTCTCCTTCGTCCTGTCCGCCCGCAGCAGTTTAAATCCTTGCAACGTGACGATCGTGTCCGGGGTCTGCGGAGTCAGCCATGTTTCCGTAAACACAATGATGCTGCACTCCCGGTACTCCCTCTGGTGTCGGGTCAGCGCCGCTAACTCGTCCATCTTGTTGGGGAGAGATCTTACGTTCCCCATGGTGATGGACGGGAGGACCGGTCGGTATCTTCTTTCATTGGGCCATCAACATGCTAGTTTATCCAATCACAGCAAGCATAATGTCGCCATTGAGCCATAACCTGAGTCACTCCATTTGTGAAAGGCAATGTAAACCAAATGGCTTCTAAAAGAATGAAGAGAAAGAAATTAAACTTGATAGCAAGAATTGAGCACTGAGGCAAAATATATTTGTTAATCACATCTCAGAACAGGAGTTAGGAATGTGAAACATCACAATGACATAGATAGAAGAAACAACACTGTAAGAGCCATGAGCTCCTTATCAAGACAAAACCAGAATATTAAAGACAGAGCAACTAAAGCTGTTGCTGAGGTTTTGGACAAACACAAACGCTTTTCTGTTCTAGATAAGTGGGTGATATTAAAATAATTTACTGACATCAGAAAAAAAGTTTTTCGAAATTTTTACATAGACATCTAAGACCTGACAAACTTCCATCACCACACAAACAGAGATAACACACATGTAGCTATCGGGCGGCTGCTGAGCGAGAGATGAATGGATCTGAAGAAAGCGGTGTCCATTTGAACTGATGGAGCTCCAGCAATCACTGGGAGACAGATGGGCCTTCAGCACTTAAAGCAGCCCCATCCAGACTTTTTTGAAACCACGGCATGATTCACCAAACTAATCTGCAGGTCACTCAGACATCATGAGTCTGTCCAAGAGTGGACTGTTAAAAAAAAAAAAAAAAAAAAAAAAAACTTCAGACCAGAGCAGCATCACTTGTGACGCATGTTCATGGTTGATCTTGTATTTTCTAAAAGTACATCAGTTTCTTCATAATTTTGCATGTATTATAGTTATTATCCTGCAAAATCCTGAGGTTAATACAATTTTTCAACATTTGTTATTAGATGGAGGAGGTTGATCGATTCCTTTAGCACTTGCTCTGCCTCCTTCCCTCCTATCTGCCCCTTCCCTAATTTTGCTGCAAAGAGATTCTTATTTATGCAAATAAATAATCTCTAGAATTGATTTGTGTTAATTTTGTCTGTCCTCTCTGTCTCTGCTACGGCCTTCACCTGCAACCTCTTTGTCTCCATCCCGGCTTCCCTCTCTCTTTTGCCTCATTTTCTTTATCTCTGCGAGCAGGTCACAACAACGTGAGTGGACTTTGTAAGAGGAGTTTTCACAGATGAAAATCATTCCCACAAAACCACAAAGTGGACCTGGATATTATACAGATGCTGGCCAGAAGATGTGCTCAATAATCTATAGTCAGATAAACATATCTTCATAAGTTTCCAAACTGTGACCTTTTATAAAAGTGATCATTTAAACAGAATCAGTATGTGATAACACTCACACCCTATTGAAGTATATTAGAGCTGTCACTGATAGATTTAATGCCCTCATCTTTACATCTGCGTATTGTCAAAGCAGCACAGACAGTACACCATTAGTGTCAGCATGGACTTCATGGACTTTCCTGAGAGGACTCCTGGGTACTGTGTCACATTCATGTTAAAAAGCTAAAATCTCTCAAATCTCCTGCCTTCTGTAGATGATCACAAAGCACCATTTTCAATCTGTGTTTTGCATTAAGTCTGGGCCTTCAGTATGATGGTGAGGCAGAGAGAGACCTCCCCAATTTGAATAGTTAAAAAAGCAACTAGTTAAAAAAGTCAGCATGCAAACTAAAAGTGCACCATTTTTGTGTGTGCTATTGATGCACAGTACACTATTGTCCCACAATGCAGTGCACAAATGAGAACTCAGAGCTGCACAAACTTTAAAATCAGTTGTGTAATGTGGTGAGACAGTTCCAGCATGCTAGTAGAAAACAACAAAAAAAGAAATATTAAAGGCGCTATAATCAATATATTATCAATATTAACAATGTATATTACCACTATTATGCAAAAGGAGCGGAATTTTACTCTTTTGTTTCACTCTCACCAGTCGCATCATTATGTCCAGCAGCAGCAACTAACTAGTGAACATAATAGAGGCTTTAACAGCTAAAGTGTCAAATATCTGTTGGAGACTAAAACTAAGCAAATAGGAGAGTGAATATTGGACTCTGATGTCGCTCCATGTCTGCTAAATGTGTAAATTAGCAACTGGTTGCTAACAAGTTTACTATATCAACTTGAACGTCGGTGATATCCGCTGTCCATAATAAACAACTAAAAAATCAATTAATGTTGGTTGAAATGCTCAAAGAGTTTGTGAAGTTTCATTATAGCAGTAGCATTCCAACGTTGCAGTTTATTAATATCATAGTATTTCCTGTTAGAATAAAATAGTAAAAGCAGGTTGATCTCTTTTTATCAACTACAATAAAACACTATATCACAAAGCTTAGTATATACTATATACATTCATTTTGTAGTGTGGTGGTATGGACACAGCACCTGTGTGTGTGTGGTACACACCATTGTGGGAAAATAATCATAAGAATAAAATAATAAGAATAGAATAAAGCTCAAAAAGAAATATAGGCTGATTTTATTTACTTTCTGAAAGAACGTTATTACATTTGATGAATTAACTACGCTGTCAACTTTGGTAATGTTCAACTTAAGTACTTTTACTAAAACTTCTTAACAACTAGAATGAATCTGGAAAATCACTGCAGAATAATTTCCCCTGGGAATTCTGACCATTTTCTGAAGCAGTCTAGGAAAATAAACATCTGTCATGCAATTACAACAGCAGGATGAACCTTTTCCAAATTAAAACTAATCAAAATCTACCCCTGCAGCAGCATGGCACAAAAAAGACTGAATGAACCGACCATTCCAGCCATTAAGAGGAGCAGAGCTCAGGATGGAGATATAAAGGACTCTGGTGAGCATTTTGCTCAGTGGATGCAGTTTTAAAATAATGTGGCGTCCATTTAACTGATGGGCTGTTGGAAAGTGAGCGGGTGCTGTTTCAAGGAGATTTGAGATTTCTGATAGGTTGCTGTGCCAAACTGTTTGAGCGGATTTCTGTGCTGTGTCACTGCCAATTGTGTTTCTGATAAGACTTTGGGAAAGCTTGCGTGGAGGACAGCAGCATTACTGTAAGCATACAGGACAATGTGTGCAGTGGTTCAAAAATCTTGCCTCTGTGTTTAGCTTCTTTTATTGTTGCGCTGATGCACTTGACAAAGAAGTAACCACAATTTATGTAAAATATCTAGAACACAAAGTCGATCTACCAACCAGTCAAAGTGGCCGGGGGACCCAGTCCCGGGTAGGGGGGGTGCAAATTTGCATCTTAATACCTGATGCAGTGCCCCATTGAAGCACAATATAAACTCAATATATAATCAATATTTTGAAGTAACAACGTATCAAATGACAACGTAAACCTGCAGAGAATTATCACCTGTGTCTGCAGCTCCCCTCTGCTGTTCAGAGCTCACAGTAAGTTGCAGTTCACGGTTTAGCTGCCCGACTGCAACTTTACTGTTTCGGTTCACTCTCCCTCCGCTATCATTGCGTCGTTTTCAGCCACAGCAGGCAGCTCTTTTCAGACATAGCAGACAGACACAGTTAGAGACAAGCTGGTGAGCATAGAGCAGCATTTCGTCTTTAGGGTTAGGCTTCACCCTGCACCATCTTCCATATGAAAATTAAAGTGCAACCAGGACTCTGTACTCTGAGAAGTCCGATGGGCTCAGACTTCACACCTGGATGATACACTTTGATAACTAAGCTTCTTTTATTAGAGAGACTCTAATCTTTCCCCAACTGTACAGGGAAGAGTAAAAGGTTCTTCCAATGGAAACTTTCTGTTATGTTTCTGCCTTATCTTTATTCTGCCTTTCTGTCCCAGTTCTCTTAGTTCTGTCTTGGTTCTGACTCAGTTCTGTGTGCCATAGTCTTTCAGTCACATTTCTGTCCTGTTCAAGTCTGAGTCCTGTTCATGTCTGAGTCCTGTTCATGTCTGAGTCCTGTTCAAGTCTGAGTCCTGTTCATGTCTGAGTCCTGGTCTTGTCGTAGTTCTCTCAGTTCTATCGGCCGCTTCTTAGTCCATGTCTTCCTCCAGTCTCTGTGTCTTGTCATAGTTCTGTCTGTCATAGTTTGTCACTCCTCACCTGCCATAGTTTTCACCCCAGTACTTTTCCTCTCACCCCGCCTCTGCCTCACCTCACCTGTCAGCCACTCCCACCTCATCTAGTCACCTGTGTTCCCAGCTGCAGCCAATAACTAATCAGGACTCTATATAAGCCACTCCACTTCACTCAGCCTTTGCCAGACTGTTCCTCTCATCATTGATGACAGACTCTCAAGCTAATCTTTTGGATTCTCTGCCCTGTTTCTGTTCTGCTCCTGAGTACCTGTTTTTCTGTCTTCCTGTTTCACCGTGGCTGGGGGCATTTCCCTTTGACGGCCCCACAGTAAGAGACTACACTAAGTCTACTTTCCTGTGTTCCTTGTGGTTCAGAAACTCTCTTGTGTTGCCTCACCTGCTGCTGCATCTTGTGTGTTGAAATAAAAGTCAATACCGACTATCCCAGCTCTCCTGTGTGTGTTGCAATTGAATAGAAGCGTTGGGCATCTTTCTTATTGAAAATAACATGGACAATTAATCAACTATCAAAATAGTTGCTGACTAATTGTCTCAGCTCTAATTTTATGTATATAACTGATAAGTTCTAATCATCATTATCTTTTTAAGTAATTTTAAGTTGTTGTTAGTGCTTTGTGCAGTGCAGTTTTGATAAAGATGCTAGAATATTTTAGGCATATGTTTGTTTATATTGGTATAAAACGATTACACTATATAACACTATACTACAGTTATACACTATAAAACAGTCAAGAAAATGTGGATGAAGAAAAAAAAATCTGAATCTGCGTGATGAGGTTGCACTCATTCTTAATATGCCCATGCACATTTTGTCACTTTTGCCCCACATAGCTTTAGATGGTAAAGTTAAATGACTTAGATATAAATACAAGTGTTTTAACTCTGTTCAAAATGAGGCTGCTGCTTTTTTTAATCTGATATCAAAGTGGAGGGAGATGTGCATGTTTAAGCGCCAACACACAGGTTTGACATGAAAAACATTTAAATTCTCAAATTTGGTTAAAAAAAAAATTGCAACTGAATGAAATAAACATGGTTTGGAGGGGAAATACAAGGATAGTACACTGTGGCACTTGGCTCTGGATACACACAATTGATGTGCAAAAAAAAACACAAACAAAAGCTTGAGGTTCCAATTTAACTGGTAGTGCAACAGAAAAAAATGAGCTTTGTAGAGACACATGCGACAAATGCGGAAGACAGGGAGCTCCTAGGGCAGTTGGCAAGCCTATGGGTCCATAAGCCAGTTCTGTTGTCAACTCCCTCCACCTCCGTCTGCTCCTGGGAGCATCCAGTTAATTAGCAAGCCAAGAAATGAAGCACAGATCAAAGCACAGTGACAGTCCAAAAGAACCATCAAATTAGCTGGCAAATGCTCCAAGAAGCAGTCTAAAAATCAATTCTCGGTCAGCGCTCCACTAGCCAGCCCTTTACCGTACATCTCATGGAGCCAAAGCTTGCCAAACATCTTTGCAACCAGCCCTCTTTCCAAAAGACAGACTGAGCTGGCCAGAGTTAAACTGTTTAAACCTGAGTGCTGATGATCTGCAGCTGTCACCTCCACACCTGCCAGATCAGGGAGGAGAAGCTGACCCTTTTACAATCTGCTCACTTCACTGTGCCTCATATTAAACCCCACTGGCATGGTTGAGCCCTGTGTTCTAGGAATGAAATGTTTATCTACTAGCAGTGTTTTATTGTTTAGGTGTCATAAACTCTTTGTAGAAATTGCTGCATGGATCGTCGACACTGGCAAAGTTTTTTTTTTTTTTTTTCCAGGAATTGTTATGCTTTTGTCATACAGTAAGGGGAGTAGTTGGGGTGGACACCAAGGAAAAAAGCAAAAAAGAGCAATACAGGAAAAGTGTAAAGCAAGGTTCAGCATGTTCAGTGTTCAGAGATGGTCTTCTGCATACCTTGGTAGTAATGAGTTGTTATTTGAGTTACTGTTGCTGTCCTATCATCTCGAACCAGTCTGGCCATTCTCCTCTCACCTCTGGCATCAACAAGGCATTTTCACCCAGAGAACTGCCACTCACTGGATGTTTTCTCTTTTTCGGACCATTCTCTGTAAACCCTACAGAATCTCCCAGTAGATCAGCAGTCTCTGAAATACTCAGACCAGCCTCTCTGGCACCAACAACCATGCCAAGTTCAAAGTCACTTAAATCACCCATTCTGATGCTCGGTCTGAACTTCAGCAGGTCGTCTTGACCATGTCTGCATGCCTGAATGCATTGAGCTGCTGTCATGTGATTGGCTGATTAAATATTTGCGTTAACGAGCAGTTGAACAGGTGTACCTAATAAAGTGGTCGGTGAGTGTATATAACAAATGTAGGGCAAAGGAAAAGCCTTCAACATATCTCTTAGGCCTGAAGTGCACATTATGCATGTTTGCAGAGAAACACTGAATGTAAACATGTGTATGTGTTTATTCACAATTCAGTTTTTGTATTTATTTTTAGAATCCTTAAGATTTTACTATTAGTTGCTTTTGCGACACCTGTGGGTACTGATGTTAACAGCAGGTCCCTCATGAAATATGAACAGGTGGTTGTGATTCTAAATGTAACCACTAACATAATATTCTTAAAACAGTTAAATAATTAATTAATAAATTAATTAATGAAATGTCTTGTGCATCTGCTTATGGGTCTAGATAGTCTAGAGACTAATAAATTATCCGATGCGTTAACTATCACTGTAATATTTTTACAGTGTTCCCACAAGAAGTGGCTTACACAGTAGAATCTAAATTTGCTCACTGGTAGCCAGGTCTTTCATGGTAACACTGACAATTGTGAATGAATAAACAATTTAGTTGACATGGCCAGCTTTTCAATCTCAGCCCGTGTGATGTGTTCAAAACTATTCAGTCAGTACAAATACCCTTCCAATTGTGAATGTTCAGACGTATTTTGAAGCCAAACTATTTCTATTTCAAAGGCATGAGATTCCAACACTTGTCCTCTCATTGTACTGATACGCCATCATGCTACCTAGGTTACAAGATGGAGCAATTTCCAGCCACTAGGTTTCTCATTTTCTACTATTTGCTCCTGAGCGTAAGGTCAGCGTGCATCATGCAGTGAACCTTTGGAACAGAGGAGATGATTTGTTGTCGACATACTGGGTTATTACCACTGGGCCAAGTTGTGTGATGAAGGGGAGGAGGGAGCGTTGGGAGAGAGAGAGTAGGAGGGGAAGCCTCAGTGAGAGAGGGAGAGCAGGGGTAATAAAAAGGAGGAAACAGAGTGTATGAAATTGGACTCAAAGCTTTACAAGCCCCCCGAGAGAGAAAAGGGAAGAGATAGAAAGATGGAGAGAAAAGGAGGTCTTACAGAGTCAGATTAGGTGTACTTGTTAAAGAAGAGTAAAACCCAATGCCTTAGCGAGTTACACATCTTTCCAACTTATGTAACAAGTCAGGAAAAGGAGTTTTGTGCACCACAAAGTCCTCATAGGATAAAATATTCACACCACTCCACTGCACATTCTAACAGGCAGACTTGTTTTAGTCTTGTGTTGTCTGCTCACGACCACTTCCATGAAGAATCTGAGAACCCATCAACTACTGTCTGATGATGATTTAGCCTCTGGTGGTCAATGTTTTGGGCATTTCTTGCAGCCAGCAGATATCTGGATGACAGAGATCCAGGCCAAGACCTCCTCATCCATGCACCGGTCATTGTTTACAGTCTGATTAGCAACTTCAGAAGCAAAGACAACATTTGTACCAATTAGGTTAGCTTAATTGGGTCCTGCAGATTGTCTCAGCCAGTAGCTGCAAAATGAAAGAGTACGCTCAATGAAAGTGCTCGCTTTTGCCACTGATTGTAATTAAAGATTGTAATTTGAAGTGCCTCACAACATTATGAAAAGGATCCCTACAGAGATCCTACAGATCCGTTAGATTCTGGTTCTCTGTTTAACCAGGAACAGCCGTTATATTGCTCAAAGCGAGACTGAGGCTAATACAGATCAGATTCCTGCTCCAACATGTGTGGTGGTGAAGATTTAGGTTTATGGGTGGTTATTCTGATGATATTTGAGGTAGAAAGGAGCTAGATGGGGTGATTGATCCCCTGGCTGAAAACACCAACAGAGCTGTGAGCTGAGGCCTGTGGGATCTGACCAACCAGAGCAGACCGAGCTTTTAAGGGGGGAGCTGAAAGACACAGGAGGTAAAACAGACAGAGGGTGAATAGAGGCGCTGCAGCAAAGGACAGTATGAGACAAACAACATGAACCGCCTATGTCTTTGAAGTGCAAAATGAAAGCTTATATAATAAAAAACAATAAAAAAACCCAAACACATTATATGATAAGATTGTATTCAGAAAGAGCACAATAACAAGACACTTACATTTAAATTCATGTATTTCAAAAACATGTACAAAAAAGTTTTAAAGTTCATCTAACAATACATTGAAGAGTTCAAACAAGTAAAGTGTAAAAAAAAAAGTAATTCAAAAGCTGAGAAGGTGAGTCAGTTTTTTCTGTGATTCATCAGTCACAAATAAAGCAGGATGTCATGACAATAGTGACGTTCCCACTGATGTCTGGAAGACTTAGATAAGAGACAAGTTTTTCTTGTAGTTTGGGGAGAGTGCACACACAACTGTTGAATTGCCCACACAGCTTCACACTGAGTCTGTTACATGCAGAGATATATTCTGGTGAACAGCCAAAGAAATAAATAAGTACTAAATTACTGATCCATCCTACAGGTGTTTTACTAATGACTAATACTTCACATCTTATTTTCAAATCTGTCATGACCTGTGGGAGGAAGGTCTACCTGCTTTATAGAGCAGTACTGCAGTCAACAGCAATAACATTTTAAAGCTAAACGAAGCTCTGGGTGACATCAGGTTGACCAAACCGACAAACACATCGCACAAGAATAATCTACTATAAACTTAATGACAGGTCATAGATCTGTGGGACGTGAGTAAATGCTGCTTTTCAAAATAATGGAATCCACAGATTTTTCAGCCCAGCTCAAAAGTCGACCATGTTTGCAGTAGCCATTTACTTTAAAAGCAACAATAGTTTCAGCTATACTGAGATCAAAAAGCCAAACATACAATATACCCCACACATCTTGATTTAATTATTGTGTGTTGTTACCTAAATCGCTCCAGTGGGACTAAGTGCAATGACATAGGCTCAAGTACATTTCAACCATTCATTATATTTCGACCAGCATTAAACAATGGGATTCTGTCTGCAAAGCGTCTCCATCAATTATGCACGACCCCTTGAGGAAAAAGGATTTAAACATTTAACAATAGATATTGGAGAATCAACTTAAAAGAGGAAAACCAGGCCTGCTGTTTTGTCTCCTCAATGCATTATTCAAATATAAGTTACAGGAATGCATTCTTGTCACCTCCAGTAAAAGACATTAGGAGGAAGCTGACTGTGCAGTAAACAGTTTTTAACCTTTTTCATACATACTGAAAACAGGGGGGTGCCTTACATCATTATAAGAATGTTGTGTCAAATATGACCTATGATTCAGACACTAGGTTTCCCGTCTTTCAGTGAATAATCATCAGGTGCTGAAGGGACATAATGATAAAGAATCATTACAGGTTATTCTCTCTTCCCTTGCAAAACAAAGATATGCATGAATCATTGAGGGACTTTATTTCCATCTATCTGTAGTCTTTATGATCCATAATTTTGGACCCAATCCAAAACACATCCATTGAAAGCCCATTCAAACCCACAAAATAAAAGAGATACCTGATTCAAAAGGGATGCTGGGATATTTAGATCAGACTTCAGTAAAATCAAACAGACCCGAAATAAGCAAGAAAATGGGACTCCATGATTCATTTACACAACAGAGGTCATGTGTTTCATGATATTTAGCTTTGGAAGAGATTGCGTTCAAATGAACTGGACTATTTGAAAAGTTCATTTGCAAAGACAGATAAATGCCATTCTCTAAATGAATAAACCAGCACCAGTCTGACTGATATCACCTTGAGTACACAGACATATTTTATCAAAACAACCCGCCAGTTTGAATATTTTCTGGATTGCACACACACACAGACACAAAACATGATTTAGACAAATCGTTCAACAAATAACGGAGACATTTGTTTTTGCAAAATTAAGTCTCCATTTTCAATTCCATAATAAAAGACATGTAATATGAAATTGTGAAGAAGCATTGGGAATATGGAAAAGCAGAAATCTGAGTTAGCACCCAATAGGTACAATACAAGTTTCAGTAGTCAGCTGGCTCACCAATGGCTTTAATTACCTCTGGCTGATCCACCTCACTTTTGGCAGAAGTAAGAATATAGATGAGGGGGCTACTATCTGTGAATCCACAATGAAACTAGCCAGATACAGATAGTTACTAAATTTCTCTCTGGCGGCCCACTT
Source organism: Holacanthus passer (assembly GCA_025331565.1). Taxonomy (NCBI): domain Eukaryota; kingdom Metazoa; phylum Chordata; class Actinopteri; family Pomacanthidae; genus Holacanthus; species Holacanthus passer. The sequence goes on along the minus strand of JAFREQ010000091.1, from coordinate 1,885,415 downwards.
GAGTGCTAGGAACTCCAATTTATGGGCTGGATATGTAGCCTCGCTTTTATACAACCCTCTGCTTGGAAACGCTGCAGCCCTCATCTTGATGTTGAAACAAAGCTCCACCCAGCCCTATGGTACGAACATCCGTACAACCATTAAAGGTTGTTCCGCTTGTCCATGTAGGTGAACCCTTTTTAGCTCCTTACAAAACCCTGTACAAAGGGTCATACCTTGGTTTCACCAAGATCCCAGCATATGTAACAATACGTATGTATAATAGGTTCTATAAAGAACCTTACCTTAAGTGTTACACCTGACAGTTCTGCAAAGAACCCTTCATGGTGTCGCATATGTTTACATACAATGTTACAACCAGCTAATTACATCCTGTACAACATCCAGCTTTCTTGCTTAGTCAACAGGGCTAGCTGTTATAGCATATCAGTGTGTGAGTTTGTCGCATCAATTTCTCATTCAGAAACAGTTCAGCTTCCCTGACAATACCCTACTGATTGAAAGCATCCTGTCTTTCTGGCTTGAGGACAGAAGTTTTCACTCCCCCTCTCTCGCCTCAGTACCTCACAGCACACACAAGGGGGCGGAGTTCACTCTCCTTTCGCTTCACAGATTTTGTGAATAATATCCATCTGTCTATTAGTCTAATCAACATCAAATTAATTTCAGACACTTCAGGATAAACAGATTTCTTTTCTGCAGCATTCTGAATAAACAGGCACCCTCAGCAGCCCTCTATACTAACAGGGTGACAACAGCATTGATGCTTTGTAAAAGGATCGGAATCCTTCATCCCGCCTGCGCATGTATTCATCTTAAATATTAACCTTTTATTATTTAAAAATTATGAGAAAACAATTTCCTGTGTGGCACTCAGACAGCTATCAGCCTGAGGTTAGTCACAAACATCAGGATGAACCATCTGCCACGTAAACATCGCTGTAGGTGAAATGCACAGGAGCTTTATTAGCAGCATTAGTGATGTTTCAGATGACCTTTTAAGTTAATTGAACCCTAACACTTTATTATTGCTACTAAATTAGAGCTAATTATGAGGCCAGGGTCAATTATCCTCCCAAGGATTTATATGTTTTAAACCTCGTTACAGTCGTGCATCTATATGAGCCATGCCAACCTGAAGACCTGTAGGAAGGTTAACGAAGAACCATTCTTTTTTTTTTCTTATTAATAATTCATCTTTGACGCGCAGCCCAAAAGGAGGAGTAATTGTTATTCCACTTTGAGTGAATGAGCTGATTTCTGAGGCATGCTACTGGGGCACAGCCTGATACAGGTTGCTCACATCCCCCCGTACTGGTAAAAGGGCCACGCGCCAAGAAGGGTAATGAAGATACGGTGCCATCTGTCCTATATGTTGCTCGCCTGGAGCTTTACAGTACAGGAGCTGGATTGGGGCCCAGCGTGGGAGAGCACTGTAATATTCCAGGACAGCAACAGAGAGATGCAGAATGTGAATCATGCAAAGTCAAATACAGTAATCACATTAGCCGTGCTTTTGAAAATTAGGAGCAAGATACTTGTTACTCATTGGATCATAAATGAAAATGTGCATTTACAATGAAAAGCTCATAAGGATGCAAAGTGTGTTTTTCATAACGTGAACTTATTTCACGCTAAAAGGTAATACACACGTGTGACTTTGTTGCACGCTCTACATGCCTGCAGCCAGGAGCGTTATAATTCTTGGCACAGCGCCCTCGCGTTGGAGATAGTGGATCACACCCACAGCAAGACCTGCGATGTGGAGTGTCAGAGAGATTAATCCAATAATGGAAAATATGAGAATTAATCAAGACACTGTAACCCAGTTTCACCATAGGGCCTAATTACAGAAAGCTCGTCTGCCACATGGCAGCAGTCCAGATAAGTATTCCTTAGGACTTGTCTTCTCTGTCAGTTGACTTGACTCCTGAATCTATAGGGCCCACACATACTAATAGTTAATAATTCACTGAGTATAAAAGCATGTAAAGAGTTCAGACATTCAAACGTAATATCCTTTCATTGATGCGCATACTATATTTATACCCATGTTCCTCGATTAGAACATAATGCATGGCCCCAGCTGGCCTGTGAGGCACAGGGCAGGATGTTCTCTATGTATGTGACAGATATAACTGTCAGGATGGATGAGTAGAGGCATTTATGTGCATGATTCATAGAGACATGATACAAAGACAGTAGATCAGAAGTCCGATCGTTTCTTGTGTCATGCAATGACTAATACTGTCGCGTTTGTCTATCAAGCACCTTTGCAACGAAAAGATGGACAGATGACAGATAGACAGAGAGACATGCATTCATTTTTAATGAAATGTTGTAAAGTGTCTAATGCCCATGTTCATGCTGTTTCCCTCTACATGTCCTGCTTCAGACTGAGATTTTTCCATGTTTCTTTCTGGCTTCTTTCTCTGTTTCTTACCCATTTCCCATGTAGAAATAATCTAAATGTATTTATGTAAACTCGTGCCTTTATTATATTTTTGCCACTTCTATTATATTCTTCACATGTCACGACAACAAACATTTTGACTTGAGACAGACTGTCTTAAACATAATGGATTTTTCCATTAATGCTTGTTTTAATGTGTTAACAGTACAACTGGGCAGATCTATGATGTGTTCTTTCTCTCAATGTTAAGTATTTTTAAAAATAACAGAACTATTGGAGAAGCCAACAGGTCACTGTTTCCCATCTTGTGTTCCATTTGATAGCAGATTCAAGGCCAGTTAGGGTTCTGCAGTCTTCCAAGCAGATTATATTAAAACCAACAAGGTACACAGTTGATTTAGTTATCATTCTAATAGAAGTTGTACTCCCTTTATGCTCCTCCTTGATATCACTGATGATCGGTAGATGGGCACCAGTCACCCACTGCAGAGCCCTCCTGCCTTCTTAAGTTTCCTTGAGAAATACAGTAATTTGATGTCCTGATTTTTCAAAAAAAAAAAAAAATCATAATTAGTCATTTTTGATTAAGGTTTCCCATTACAAAAAAAGGAAACTGAATTCTCTTGCCAGGAGCAGGTGGTTAAAATACAGCCTCAGGGCTACTTCTTCGTCCTCTCATGTTGGACTAAGGGCAGACTGGACGCTCCAGTGACTCACTGTGATATTACAAGCGTGGATGGGCCAAGGCTAGCTGGTTAGCATGCTAACTTCGGTAGATATCTCTGCAATAGAATATGCAATGTCTTTTATTTCAACACATTCTGCTGATCATTTTGACTTAATTTTGAATGCTTTGAACTATAGTTCTTACTTTAATCACAACACACCAGCCTGGATTGTGAGAAAAGCTCCTCCAGTGCAGATGCAGAATGAGAGACATCTCTATATGCTTCTGTCTGATCACAGAGTCTAACCAGAGGCCTCTCCCACAGAGTTCAGAAAGCTCTTTTGATGAAGCTGACAAAACTGTGTCAGTAATGAGGACTTTGCATCAGTCCGACCGCCTGCTTTTGGATCAAAAGTCATGTTTGTTCCAGTTGGCTCTTAATGGACATCTGACTTCCATGACAGAAGAGGGGTTGCTTTGATTTATGGTTCATGCATTGAGAAATTTAGCTTTGTCAATAGAAGGATTTGCATCTCTTACAGGGAGCGAGGATGTCTTACAGCAAAATATGTCTATAAATATGGAGCTATGTGTCCCCAGTTTACCCACAGGAATGAAAATGTGTTATCCTTTGTATCCATCCCTCCATCTATCTGACCATTCCAGACTTTACACTCGTGTCTTGTTAAACTAATGGGACTATGCGTACAAAATATGTGTACACATATACTGTGCGCATAAAATCAGTGTTCACACACTGCAAGAGGGGGGTGCAAAAACATTAACATCCAAAGCATGACTCATCTAAAAAAGGGGGGAAAGATCAAACAATGGGAAGGGAAAAAATGAGAAGTGGAGGGGAGGTAAATGTCAAACGAGGAGCTGCTTAGTGCCAGCTTGCCTGGCTGTGATGGATGGACTGTGGTGGGAGGGCAACACTTCTTTTAAACTGGCAATATCTACCATCTACAGAGCAGACAAAGAGAAAAGAGGGAGGGAGGGAGGACAGCTGAACTCCCATTGTAACTGGAGAGAGACAGAGGAAGACAGGGTTCTGACTGAACTGAACCGGGGAGGTTGTCATGAAACTTTTGGCCCAGAATTATAAAGTTCAGTATGACATTTCACTTATTAAATTGAAGTTAAAGCCTGATAACATCAGCATTTCTTTTGCTTAAGTTGAAGATTGTACACAAATTCATTTAAACCATCACATAAAGTAGAAGTTGTCACACTAGTATGAAATGATATAATGATATTTAAAATTTCACATGTGAATAAACAGCAAACTTTCTGAAAGAAGAACAATTCAGGGGAGTTTTAATCATTTCATTCAGGGTAAAAATGAAAACACCTGAAATGTGTCTGTTTCCTGTTCTCATCTTATTTCAAACTTCAAAAACCCAAAACAGCTGATGTGACTCAACAGTATGACAAATGCTGAACGAGCAATGTATTGTTTATTCAGACTGGTCTTGAATCAATCTCAAAACTGCTCAGACACGAACTGCCTTCAAATGGACATAATCTAATAAATTACATATGCAGTCTCTTTAGTACAATATCTATTGATCCTGGTCTCAGTCGGTCATGTTCTTTGCGTGTCCGAGTTATTTTCCTTTTTTCCAGAGAAAATATGGCCACCAAAAATATGAGGAAATATGTTGTGACAAAGTGGGTGAGAATACACCATTTGTCCCATTTGTTTAATCAATTTCATGTCTTACACTAAGTTAGCCATGCTTGTTAATTGTTTGCTTTAGTCATATTTCCATCATTCATGTGTAACCAGCGAATACAGGCTATCCCGGGTTTGTTTGTGTTTGCATTAGGTTGAGTTGAAAGTTCAGATGCAATCCACATTTCTGATTAAAGAAAACAAATACACGAGTAATTAAGTTTAGTCAATGTTTATTGATTGAGTTTTGTTTTACCTTAGTTAATTCATTTATGTCATTGTTCCTTTGTTACTTACCTTACTCACCATGTGCTCCAGGGGACAAAAGGAGGATTGACTATATCATCCCCTGTATTTATACCCTGGGTGACATCGCGATGTCACCAGGTGAAACCAAGTGAGAGGGGTGGAAGGTAAATTTTGTTTAAATTAATTATTGATGTTAAAAGTTATTTAGGTAAGCGTGGTTCTACAGGTACAATATCTGGCTTACCTGCTGTTAGGGGAAGTATTTGTGCGCACCCGTGCGGATGGAGCTGCTGAGATTGACTCCTGTTGACAGGAGTCTATTTAAGCAGTTGGTCATTGACTGTCGGGAGAGAAGGACATCAGTGTAGTTGTGTGCACTTGAGGCTACATTGATTTGAGTTCGTATGAGTTGAGTTGTGTTCAGTTAAGCTGAGTTAACTGCTTAGTTGTTTCTTTGTTTATTTTTTTTATTTTTTTAGTACACGTGTAGCATGTTGCCACATTTTGTAAATAAACGCTTTCTTTTTTGTACCTGGAAGTCTCTTTCGCCTGCCTCCTACCATATTTCAAGCTGCTTCGGTCTCACTTCCTAACATATGTTTATACCATGGGCCCCCGAAAGACAATGTGACGACACATTCAACCACCTTGACACACGCAAGCTCGCAGTTCAATAGTTTGAAGGTGAATTTCAGGGTTCTAATGCATGTTCTGAATTTGGGAAGGGTCATGTTCAAGCGAAAAAATGTGGTGTTAAGTTGCTCATTAAAAGCGCCCTGTGGAGTCTATTTCACTGACCAAAAGGTGGCGGTAAAGTGCAGCAATACACAAGCGAGAGCAGCGAGAAAGACGACAGCCAGCAGGTACACGTGGGCGTGCAGGATTCAAGCGTTTAAACACCTGACGGATTAAAATGATACACAGTTGTTCAGAGACAGAGGACTTGTCCTCTCTCTGTCTCTTTGCTGTGAATCTCTGTCTCACCGTGTCAGTCCCTAACAGACTGCTGAGTCTGATGCTGGCACACCACACCAATTAGGACGCTAATATTCCGACCACAGCATCCATCACATACCTTTCTAGCTTCCTCTCTTTCCTTACCTTCATCCTTCTGCTTTTTGTCTCACCCCTCCTCTCTCTCTCTCTCTCTCTCTCTCTCTCTCTCTCTCTGCCTCTCTTTCTAAGCTCTTCATCAGTAAAACACATGAATAATGGACTAAACCGGTGGAGGAATACTTCCTCTTCCTGATGAAGTGACACTTGAGTTGTTGTTTGCTGAAAACAAACTGGATTAATAGTGATTTATTGAGGCTGTTTTGTTCTGAAAGCATTTGAGGGACCCTCTCACTCTGTATAGGTATGTGGTGTGTGTGTGTGTGTGTGTGTGTCAGGTTGCTCCATTACCACCCATCACTGCTTTTATCTCGTTTTTATTGTCTCTGTGGAACTGCTGATAAAACCCCCTCAGGGTGTGTGTGTGTGTGTGTGTACGTACCGTGAGGTGTGTAGCCATATGCAGCAGCCTGGATGTGTGTCTCCGAATTCATATCTCGCACTGCAGCCTCTCTCACCCACACATCTCTTCATATATAGAAGACATTACAATATTTACAAAACAGTAACAAGTTAAAAAAGTAAAGTAGTAAAAAAAATTAAAAAGGGAAAGAGCAACATAAAACTGAAAGAGTTAAAAAAATAAAAAAAGAGAGATGGACAATCAGATCTTCTCTAGAAAGCAGGCAGGTGGGAACATCATGCATCTTTTCTGTTCAGTCTGATGATTGAGGACTTGTGAGTTTTGACTGGGGAAAAAAAAAGACAGGATGATGCATTAAAATGAGCTGGCAAAGAGAGCAACAAAATCAGACGGAGTGACCCAGAAGGGAGCGTCGTGAGTCAGAATATTCCAGGAAACAAAAATGACAGATGAGCTGCGCTTGTTTCATTCAGCAGGAACGCTCGTGCTGCACTGCCGTGTTTATTACCTCCACTGTTCTCAGGTTCAAGCCAAGACTTCAGTCTGTTTCTCTGGGTAATTCAACAAAAGTGATTTTACTTTTACAGGATGACTACCTGCTAGGCAGTAATGTTTTATTTGGCTGAACTTCAGCTTGACCTGCAATGAATAATAGGATGGCTTTTTTTGCACATATGAGCCAGTTATATTTCTAAATCCAGGCGACTTCCACCCTTATGCGATTGTTCTATTCACCAATTCTGTTTTTTTTTTCCCTTTTTTTCAAAACATCATGTAAAAAGGCCAAAACCTATAATGAATTTCTCCTTGAGACAAGTTGTGTCTGTGTAGCCTGATCTTATTCCTCTGTTCCACAGAAAACACATCAGTGAGCCACACTGTTGCATGAAGATACACATGAACAGTCACGGTCATGAACAAACACAGTGCAGTTGATTTTGACTCAATCCCTCGTACACATCCTGCTGCTGTAAATACTACCTAGTCCTTTTTATACGTAATTTGCCCTTGTTTGAGTGAGTGTACGAATTACTACATTGTCCAATTGTTTTAGGATTTTTTTTTCTTTTAAACTGAAAGTGCGTATTTGTGATCTGTTTTTAAAGATTTGCATCTTTAGTAAGAAACACTGGGCTTGAAGCTGAGAGAAAGACACAGGGTAGGGAGGTGGAAAGCATTATGATGCAGACTAACACAGTGTGCTTTTAGTCTTTGCACTGCGTTGTTAACAATGACACAAATATAGAATATTGCCAGCCTTATCCTTTAAAGCTCATCTGGAGATGTCCATTTCGTGGACACTCTATTAGTTCTGCTCTACACTTAAAGAAAATCTATCACCAGCATGTTTGCTCCTTCTATCCAGAACTTTTGCATTGCAGGGTGTAATAAACATTACATCCTCTATGGCTTTAGATGTTTAGTCCTACCAGATGAGAATCAGTCAGTGGACTCATTACAGTGGTTGAAACAGGCCAGCTGGGTCCTCTGACTCTAAACACTGGAGGCAGAGCAGAGTAATAATAGAAAAGAATACCCAGCGCTTAGAGTGGACATCAACAAACAACACAGTGTATCTCTTCTTTTTTCTTTTTTGTCTTTTTCTGTGACTCACTCACTCTCATACTCACTCACCCTATGTTCTCAGCCATCACCAGTCTAATTGATTTGAATTTAACAATGCTTTATTTATGGCATTAAGAAAAGATGAGACCCCAAAAAAAAATAAATGTATAATCGGTGTCATGTTTACAGGAATGATCAGTTGCATGTACAAGGGTGTAGGTGAGAGCGAGGGTAATACAGGTAGAGAAGGCTTGGACACAAATATACAGAGGCCGTATACTCTAATTATATACCATCCTATACATGTCTATGCATGGAGGACTTACACCTGAGGCATGCAGGAAAAAAGGACAGTGATACGATACAACATACTGCAAAGCACAAAACAAGAATTTTAACTTTGTATAATATTTAGTTTAGTCTTGAAAATTTGTGATAGATTTTCTTATGTTTCCTGTGAACTTTCAGTTGAGCCACCTTTTTTGAAAATGTACTTAAACAAATATATATATTTTAAATAAGGCTCAGTATTAAACACTCATGTCTCACTTACTGGCATTGTTTATGGAGCTTTCAGCCACATCTCTGTCTATGGCTTTCTTCAGTCGCATGCTCAGGTATCATCACATGACCTGGCAGAAGCAGGTGGGGTGACTGTAACACCTGTTATCGCATGAGCAAACTCACGCATTTGAGCAAGTTTCATTCGCTGAAGAAGATTGGTAGATAGTGAAAGGCTCCAGAAAAGATGGTAAGTGACCCCTGACCTTTAAATATTTCATCATACAGTAGGTATATGTGTTCGGAAGGTCAAGAATGGACGTTAATGGTAAAGCAAAAAAACCCAAAAACTTATCACTGCTTTGAGGTGGTCAGATCAGTGACACCAGTTACAGAGTAGTTAGTAGCAATTCCAAAACTCTATATTAAAATTTTAAAAAAAAAAACAAATGTTTTGGTCAGTTGGTGACTTCTCTCTTAATTCATTACACTAGTAATCATCATTATGAGTAAGGCTAGGTCAGTAGTACCATTCAAAGTATGAAGAATCAAATTGTTTTTAAAGAAAATGAAGAAAGAAATGTGTGGTGGCAATTGTGGATTTTAACATTTAAATATCATGAACACAATATAGTTAATTTTGCCTCTATAACCAATTGCTGCACAGTCTCCCACCCACCTGCCTTTACCTGAATAAGGAAAAGTAGTCCATCACATTTCAAAAGATTATATTTTTTTTTCTTAATTTTATTTAAAATTTCCACAAGCTCATTTAAAAGAAAAAAAAATAGGTTTAGTTTTTTTTAGTTTTTTAGTTAAGTTGAGCTGCAGAGCACCCATTTGTCTTCTCTCCCATGTGAGATATACTACTTAACTACTCATATGCCTCAGAACATATAGCCATAGTGTGCAAGTGTCTGTGATGTATCTGAGAGCCAGAGATGGCTTTGTGTCTTTTCTCTCATTGGTTAATCACTAAGTGTTGTCCTTTAAGGTGGACTTTTTTTTAGCATTACGGATCTGTGTCCAAATGCCTGGATAAGATGTAGGACAGGGTCTCACTCTCTCTTCTCATTCTCCTCCTGTCCTTTGAAATGTGTTTCTCTCGCTCGCTCCATCCCGACTCGCTCTCTCTCTCTCCTTCGCTGGGGAAGAAAATGGAGTTGCTGGCCCGACGCCACACCTGACACTCCAGCCTTAATCTGATTAATGTTTTTAATTTATATAAGTGAGTAGTGAGGGAGGAAAAAGGGGGCTGTTGCCTTTACCGATGTTGGGCCCGACACACACACACACACACACACACACACACACACACTTATTTGCAGCCTTTATGTGACGGGTGTCATACAGGCCAAGACGTGAAAGGGCAGACTGTGTGTGTGTGTGTGTGTACAGAGAGAGAGAGAGAATGGAGGAATAAGGGGGACCTTTGAAAAGACAGAAAAAGACAAATGGAAACTGAATGAAGTAAACAATGAGGCACAGAAAAGACATGAGTGAGAAATACTGACAAACAGTGAGGGGGAAGTAAAATAGGAGATAGTGTAAAAAAGAAATTGTAGAAAAGGGAGAAAGGGGGCTTTAGGGCAAGAGGGCTGGACACACACACACACACACAGAGAGGGGATTTTAGAAGAAAAGTAATGTGTTGGTGGGATGTAGGGAAAGACAGAGGGAAAAAGCACAGAGAGACAGGGAGAGAGAATGAAGAAGAAATGAAAAACCAAGAGAGAGAGAGGGCAGAGAGATGGTAATTATGAGAGATGAGGGATGAGGAAAAGGCCGGCTTGGGACAATCTAATTGGAAAATCCTGCCTTTTTTATTTCAAACTATTCATCATAATGAATTAAAAAATCACATCTACATGAAATTTCCCCCCAAAATATGAATAAGTCATATCCACAGGCTCCAAAATGGACGTCTGGAACAAATTTATTTAGCTTGGCTGGGAATCTGATGTTTTTTCATTATGTACACCCATTAACGTTTTTATATAGTTGTAATGTATAAAACACACCGGCTCTCTGTGGAAAAATGTGTGTCCTGTGAAAAACTGGAATGCAAATAATGACCTCAGACATATACCTTTCCATTACTGTTCCATCCAATCAATAGACCCATTGATTGCAGAAGAAACTGTTATAGTGAGGACAGCACACACACACACACACACACACACACACACACACACACACACACACACACACTGCTCCTATTTCATCAAGAAAATGGCCTTAGTTGTTTTTCGGCTAATCACAGCCTGGCAGAGAGAAACCGGTGGGATGAAAAAGCATGGAACGATTTATAGAGTCGGGAGGTGAGAAACATGGTTTAGATAAATAAACTGAATGAGACAGAAGGAGGGAAATATTAACAACTAACTATTATTAGTTGTTACCTTTCCTCAACCCTTTCTCCTAAAAGTCTTGCTCATATGCAACTCATTTGCATAAGTAAAACTGTGTTCTATAAGGAATGTAATGCCAGCCTGACTTTACACTATCTGTGTGTAGTCACCTTAAATAAACACTGAATACCTGCAGTTGCCAACGGCAGAAAAAGGATGCAGGCCTCAGCCGAACCCTGGTGAGCTCAGCTCTCCTGTGGTGTTGCTTCCTGTGGTGCATCGCCAACAGCACACACAGTTCTTTTCAGGTCAAATATTAACAGACTGGAAATAAATTATTCTAAATACTTCAGGAATGTTATTATTCATTGTCATTCATTCAATGGCAGCTTTCTCGTGTTGGTGTTTCCTTCCTCTGCGTCTGCCCTCTGACAGGCTCACATTAGATAAGACCTGCCTTCTTGACATTTGGCGACCAATCAAAAGGACAATGACAACCATGTGACTGTGGCATTTCTAAATGTCAAGAAATTACTTGTTGTTTAACTTTGTTAAAGTCATGAAAGGTTCAACTTCGAATATCAAGTACTGTAGTAGATACTCATTTATCTTTATCTTTCCATAGGATATGAACGAAAAACAAAAAAAACAAAACAAAAACCCTCAAAACACATTTCAGTTTTTCAGAAAGGTCAATGAAAGAAACTTTTAAAACAGCTACCCAGGAGGTTTTATTATAACAAATTTAACCAAGTTGGATCGTATTTATGTATTTTGAAAGACTTCTCTCATGTACATTCTTTTTGCCTCTACATGTCTGCTGTTTTTTTTTCTTGCATATCTTCACCTTTACTCTTATTCCATATAACAAGACAAGCACATCTGTCTGTGTTTCTGCAGCATACACCCTTACACCTCTATGTTCTCCTCTCCAAAGCTGAAAGACAGCAAATCTCATGCTAGTATCTTTCTCCACAAGTACCATCAAACACACTCTCACTCTTCATTCCACATAACATTTTTTTTTTCTGTCCAGACATATCTGAGCAAGTCCAACATTTCTGCAGTCCAGATGCATGTGAATGCTAATCCTCCTCCCCACACGTCCAATATATCGTATGTCAGGAAGCTACTGCAGCTCTCTGACCTCTCCAGGTCAGAGCAAATCCTTACATGAAGACTGTAAAATTATATGTAGGACCTGTGTTGAACTTTCCTGCAGGCTACTGGCTTTCAAACTGAACTCTGTTACATAAAGACAAGGAATAGTGTGTCAACCTTGTGAATGTAGAACTCTGCAGACCAATCGAAGTCCCCTACAGAAGTACTGTACATTTGCAGTACTCACCTTAGGGCTAAGCCAGCAAAGACAGGTGGAGCCAATTCTCCTATGGGTTTTGTCAAATTTGATCAAACTCTGTGATGTACTGGAGGTCACAGTAACCAAGCCATAGTCCTACTTCCAAGTCAGCTGAGAACAAAAACAGCCTTAGAGCTTCTCTACGAATCATTTAATAGACCATCGCAACTTTTTTTTTTATGCAGCCTTTTCAGAGAAACAGGAACTTCATCTGCATTTAGACTGGAGGAATTTGGATTATGCGCAGAATGCAGACGTTTTATCTGACAACGAAATTGACCCTTTTGATCTGTAGAAATAGATTAAGAGTGACCAGTAGACATGGCATCGATGTGGCAATGAGGTGGTCGAGGGGTGAAGACTGCAGTGACAGCAGAGAGATGAAGCAGGTAAGGTGGTTGAAATATTTCTCAGGACAGTCTGCAAACACATGCCAGTGTAATTATTGGATAATAAGGTGGAAAGATGAAATAGACTGATAATGGTCGTCCTGCTTGAAACTGTACTAAAAACTTAATTTCCTGGATCATAGCCAGAACACTTTAAGACTGATTATTAATAGTCAAAGGTGGAGGAAGAGAGTGATCAATGACTGAACCAACTAGATTCATATAATGATATAGCATGACTGAGATGTATGTGATGGTTTAGGGATGCTATTAAAGGGCGAATGGTGAAGAAGATAGAGATCTGGCTCAGGGGTATCGTGGGAGAAGAAGGCCACGTGCACTACAAAAAGGATCAGCAGATTCTCACTACTTTGGAAACAAACATCTTGCCTTTCTGCATTTTCATTCTCACTTTCATCGCACGTCTCTTTTCCATTATCCATTTAGACATCGCAGTCACACTGTATACAATATGACAAAGAACCTCACGGCGAGTCTGCCTCTGTGATGTGGAAAATATGGTGTCAAAAAAAAAAGAAGCCTTTCCTTTTCATAATGGGTCTAATTTTCTCAGTTCTTCAGAAATGGTGAAAACCTAAACAAGAATGTGAAAGAAGGAGAATGTGGCTCCTTCAAGTTCTTAGTTGCTGGGACTATTTGATGGAAAATGAGGCGATGACAGTGAGTTAAAAATGATTCTTTGGGTCTATTGTAGGTGGAAGTTGTAAGCTACTTCCTTCGTGTACTGATTTTTCTCCTATGATGATACTGAACTGGGCAAAGAAGGTTGAGTCTCTGGTATTTTATGCCAGGAGTTTTATATAATTTGGTGTATTTTAGATATGGCAATATAGGCATTTTGGCTTGGCTTATGTAACATTACAGTTAACGGTGAAGCTTAGAACAGGAGTGACTGTGTGTAGTTTCCAAACGGCAGCAGTAATATGCAAATAATACAAGCTAGAGAAATAAAAGTGTCAGTGAGAAAGGCATTATTCCCTCGGTCCTTCCCTCAGTATTTTGCTGTTGCTTGTCTCCCTGATTTCCTTCTGCAGATGTTTCCTTCCTCTAGCCTTCTGTCTCTTCTCTCACCAAACCCCCTTCAACTTCGATTCCTCCCAATCCTCTGTGTACCCTCAAACAGCACTTTCTGTTGTTCTGAGTTTGAATTGAGCAGCAGAGAGCCAGCAAAGCGCATCTGAAATAACAATGAGAGATACTTGCAAGCGTGTGCAAGCAGTTGAAATCCACTGGTGTGAACATACATTCACAAATATGCCACGCATGACAACACATGTCCTTCTTAACAAGTCGCTGTCTTACGTTCAGCGCAGAATGGCGTCACAAGCCTTTAATTAGTTGAGTATTTAAGAAACCAGAATCAGCCTCTTTAAATGACAGATAACTTGATCAGTTTCTTGGTGCAAGATCATTTGCAATGGAAAAGAAGTTTCGTGTTTCCAGTCTTGAGGTTCCAGACTGGAATAAAATGCTCGATGAGACGGATATGTTTTGCCGTGAAAGCTTCAAGGGGTTTAAAGCCATTGTTTCCTTTGTGCCTCGCTGACTCTCAGAATAATCAAAAAAACTCGGTGTTATTGTTGTTGCTGGCTTTGGAGAAATGGCTGGAAAACATGTCCCTCCCCCTGTTCCCAGCTCCACACTAATGGCAAGGTGTGCTGCCTTGTTTCTTCTTTATCTCTTCCCCCGCTTCACCCTGCTTTATATCAAAGTGATAAAGTTTATGCTGCTTGCTCCTGCAGGGGTTTGTGAGGAGGTATATCCCTCCTTTAGTAGAGTAGAGGTATGAGAAATAGTTTGTGCATCCTCTGAGGGCTGTGCAATGGTGTTGCCTCTCCTTCCCTACCTTTCTCTCTTTCCTCCCGTCTCATGTTCTCTACTCCTCCTCTCTCCCGCTCTCGACTTCCAGCTGATGCCGTTACATGTGCTGTGGGGAGGCTGCTGCACGTTGCCGTGCCTCTGCCTCTTCGCAGCAAATATTTTGGCCTTTGAGGTGAGAGCGAGAGGCCCAGGGGTGAGCAGATGAGAAGCGAGAAAGAAAGGAGGGAGAGATCAGGCTGATGAGTGGTGGTTTGGGGACAGAGAGAATGGAATGAGAAAAAGAAGGGAGAGATGTTCTTTTTTTTTTTTTAGATTTTGGAGTCACTGAAATGAGAAGAGGAGTGAGTGGAAAAAAGAGCAATCAGCCTTCTTCCTCTATTCTTTTGTAAGGTTTCCTGTGAGTCACCATGTTAGGCTGCAGCAGCAGTGATTGATGTCAGGGATGTCGAGCATGTTATTATGGATCCCAATGCTTTTCTTGGCGAGACCCGCCCTGCTCTGCCTCTGATTGCCTTCGTTTGTTGGGTCGGCATGAGGAGTAACATTGGTTAGAGTTGGGGTAAGAATGTCAGATCAGAGGATGACAAAATCAGAGAAACATTCATCCTCTGTGGATCACGTTTGCCTGTAGAAGATTTCATTTCAATCCATCCAAAAGTTGTCAAGATATATCAGTCTTCAACAAAGTGGTGGATCAACTGTTGCCTTTTGGGTGCAACCAGTAACAAACCAAACAATGTCTTATTTTAATTTGGCTCATTGGGACCTTGTAATTATGTCCCCTATTATGGAAGAGGAGAATAATACAAAAAAATGCATTATCCAGGGGGAAAATATAACAGATGCTGTGATAAATATGAAACAATTTCAATGTATTTATTTACCTTATACAAACTCAAAGGGTTTTTCTTCTGTAATGTTTTTTTTTTTTTTTTTTTAAATCTTGCGTACTGTTTGGGATGTGACAGTCTTATCCTTAGGGGAACTTGACAGAAAAAAAATATTGTCGCAAAATTATTTGAACTTGAAACAGAACAGGACAGGTTTGAATTAATCGGCCTCCCTCTGAGCCTTGCTGGAAATGAAAGCAAGTCAAATGAGTCAAGTCAATCTACAAGTCATTATAAGAATATAGGAATTTACACTGAACAAAAATATAAACGCAACACTTTTGTTTTTGCTCCCATTTTTCATGAGCTGAACTCAAAGATCTAAGACTTTTTCTATGTACACAAAAGAGCTATTTCTCTCAAATATTGTTCACAAATCTGTCTAAATCTGTGTTAGTGAGCTCTTCTCCTTTGCTGAGATAATCCATCCACCTCACAGGTGTGGCAGATCAAGATGCTGATTAGACAGCATGATTAGTGCACAGGTGTGTCTGAGGCTGGCCACAATAAAAGCCCACTCTGAAATGTGCAGTTTTATCACACAGCACAATGCCACAGATGTCACAAGTTTTGAGGGAGCGTGCAATTGGCATGCTGACTGCAGGAATGTCCACCAGAGCTGTTGCCCGTGAATTGAATGTTCATTTCTCTACCATAAGCCGTCTCCAAAGGCGTTTCAGAAAATTTGGCAGTACATCCAACCGGCCTCACAACCGCAGATCACATGTAACCACACCAGCCCAGGACCTCCACATCCAGCATCTAGGATCTCCAAGATCGCCTGAGACCAGCCACCCGACAGCTGCTGCAACAATCGGTTTGCATAACCAAAGAATTTCTGCTCAAACTGTCAGAAACCATCTCAGGGAAGCTCATCTGCATGCTCATCGTCCTCATCGGGGTCTCGACCTGACTGCAGTTCGTCGTCATAACCGACTTGAATGGGCAAATGCTCACATTCAATGGCGTCTGGCACTTTGGAGAGGTGTTCTCTTCACGGATGAATCCCAGTTTTCACTGTACAGGGCAGATGACAGACAGTGTGTATGATGTCGTGTGGGTGAGCGGTTTGCTGATGTCAACATTGTGGATCGAGTGGCCCATGGTGGCAGTGGGGTTATGGTATGGGCAGGCGTATGTTATGGACAACGAACACAGGTGCATTTTATTGATGGCATTTTGAATGCACAGAGATACCGTGACGAGATCCTGAGGCCCATTGTTGTGCCATTCATCCACGACCATCAGCTCATGTTGCAGCATGATAATGCACAGCCCCATGTTGCAGGGATCTGTACACAATTCCTGGAAGCTGAAAACATCCCAGTTCTTGCATGGCCAGCATACTCACTGGACATGTCACCCACTGAGCATGTTTGGGAAGCTCTGGATCGGCGTATACGACAGCGTGTTCCAGTTCCTGCCAATATCCAGCAACTTGGCACAGCCATTGAAGAGGAGTGGACCAACATTCCACAGGCCACAATCAACCTGATCAACTCTATGTGAAAGAGATGTGTTGCACTGCGTGAGGCAAAAATGGGAGCAAAAACAAAAGTGTTGCATTTATATTTTTGTTCAGTGTATATTTTATTGCTATGAAAAAAAACAAAAACCCTTGAACCTACAATTGTTTTCTGATAACATCCACTCAAGGTCTTGTCAGTTTTTATGTTCAAGCAAAATGCAAATATGTTTGGACTGAATCTAATATTTTGCCCCAGTACTCAGTAGTTTGCCTGTTTGCCCATTTCACAGCAGAAAAGCCTATGAATCAACATTTAGACAACTTTTTTTTTTTTTTTTATTTTTTTATTTATTTTATTTTATTTGAATGCCTGTCTCTGCCCCCTTTTCAAGATTCAAGGAAATGGGAAATGACCTACAGTCAAACCCGCCTGTCATCAGTCTGTCTAATGGGCGAATGTCCAAAGGTATCAAAGAGCAGCAGATCAAGAACCATGAAAAATACCTTGCAAAAGTTCATTTATGTAGCTCACTGCCGTCAGTTACAAGAGGCTTCAAAGCCAGCGCTTTAAAAACTTTCTCACAGATGCTGCAATTCCAAAACCATTTGTCATGTGACTTAAAAAAAAAATGAACTTTGCAGAAAGAATTATGCACTTTTAACATTTTTGATGAGGACAGTTTGAGCTTGCACCCTTTTTTGATTGTGTTGGTCAGAGGCTTTTGAAAGTCTGAGCCCAAAGAGTTGCAGGGGAGTGAAGAGACGTCAGGTAAAGATACTGTTGGAGGTGAAAGGGTCAGGTGCATTCTGGGTTCTAAAATCAAGAGGAATGTACTTTATCTTGCCAACACGGTGAGCAGTTGGAGCAGCAGCAGAAGCAGTGACACACGGCTCATCAAAGCCATGAAGGTACTTTAAAACTCCTTCTCAGAGTCATAACTCAGTTGAATTTCAACACACAGAAGTTAGACAAATATTTCCAATGCAACTTCCACTCTACAATTCTGCAATTTCATTTAGCAGACGCTTTTATCCAAAGCGACGTACATTCACATACCGATGAAACAGCCATCAGGGGCAGTTTGGGGTTCACACAGCATACACAAGTACAGTCAAAGGTTTATGAGAGGCTGGTGGAGCGGAGTCGCTTCAGTGGTTGGAGGCTGGATGGTGGGTGGTAGGTGCTGAGGCCCAAAGGTAGGAAACCTGCAGGTGGAGCTGGTAGGGATGAGCACAGGAGAGACGAAGCCAACGAAAGACTGGAGACACTGGGAACATGGAAATACTGGTTGACAGGAGCAAACAGGCAGCTTCCTAGAAACACTGGAGACTCAAAGCACTGGGAGAAAGGGAGCATGGAGAGGGCACACAAAGCACTGGGGACAAAGAAAGGGACAATCCCACAGCCTGCAGGTGAAATGAGAAGTGTTTTAAAGCTGTCAGTGATGAGAGCAGATGGATGCGGCTGTGTGCATTGAGAGCCCCAGCACCTGAGGACCACGCCCCCAGCCACTGAAGCAGAGCCTGAACAAAACACTGAAAAAACCAAAAACACAAAATGCACTGAAAATAAACTAGTAAAAACACAAATTAACTAAGAGACCTAAACCATGACAGTATAAGTCTAAAACTCACCTAAGTATGATCATGTTGTTAAGTGTTCTTTACTATCAAAGTAATAGTTGTCTGTATGTTTATAACTACAATGCAAACAGAAACTCATAAAAAACAATTTAGCATACATTTGAATAGTTTTCCAAAATGTGGCCCACAGTACAACTCACTGAATCAATGGCAATGTAGGGGTGCAGTCGGCCCACAGTGTCAGACTTCGCAGGCGATCCCTTTATAGACTTTTTTTTTAATGATTGAATCTCATATTTTGACAAAGATAGACACGCTAACAATAGAGATGTGAATGTGGAGTCACTCGGGTGCTGAGACACTGAAACCGCCACTGCATCTCAAGAGAGAGTCGATCACACATTGATAAATCACTAACAACTATGCAAACTCTATCTTCAGAAATTGCCCTTCTCAACACCCGGAGATTTTCAGACACTTAGATTTTGGCACCTCCTTTACATATCATAAATATTCATTCGCAAGTACAACTTAGGCATTGTGTCAGGGAGATATACAGTAAGTCTGACTATGAATATCCACTTGGAAATATGATATTTCACTTTTTCAAATGATGAGCATTGTTTCAAAGTTTGAGCCCACATTTGTCAAAACTTCAGTCATTATTATATCTCAAAAGGGATCAAACCTGGCACTGTCTAATTATGGGACTGTCTCCCTAACCACCAGACTAATCTGATGCCTGATGCATTAAACATGGCCAGCAGGTCTAGAAATTAATATAGCAGAGCCGCTGAAAGAAAGTTTCAACACTCACTTTTGGAAACATTTTTGACTCTCTTCATGTGTCTGTAAATGTCTGCGAGTGTAGATGTGTGTGAATGTGTGTGAGCATGTCTAGGCCACAAAAGGTTATATTTACCATTTGTCTGGGTTTCGGGAGAGGCAGAGGGCAACTGGGGACGACAGCGCGGACCACCAGAATTCTGATGATGACGGTGGACGATCAGACACACACACATACACACACACACACAACAACAAAAAAGGTGTTTATTGGGGATTTAATCAAATGTCAGGGCTGCTTCCGTCACGCTGTGAATACAGAGTGTCAGAGGCTTGGAAAGAATGGGAATGATCGGGAATGAATGGGAGATGGATCAATGCGAATGAATGTGTGTTGGATTGGAATCAATGGGATAAATCGAGACACATGATGACGTGTCCCCATTTTAATGTCACTAACAGTTGACTGCCTACAAAAGAACCAGAGAGGGCACATGGTCATCAGTAGTTTCATTAAATCCCATTCTTTAAAGGGGTATTACATCATCTTTGACTGTTAGAGAGATCACTGTTAATAACCAGTGTGAACTGCAAAACATTATTTCCATTTGCTGTTTATGAACAAACTGCCAAACTACAGACAGACCCTGATACGTCGAAGCGAAAAAGGCATATTTTCCTGTATTGATGGAGACAAGATAAAGATATTGAAGATATAAGACAAAAGATATTGAACTTATATCCATCATGTGAGCATTTCTTTTTAAAATAACAGGTAAATGAAGCTGTTGTTAAAAGTAGTTTTCAATCTGTGCTGGAATGTGGGCAAAAAACATTACCTTGTCCACTGTGATGAACCATTTTGGTCACTTGAGGTGATTCTGTGAGTGTGTGTGAAGTCTCAGGTATCAAGCACAAACACTTTCATCTGCTCCATTGAGTTGGACAATTAAACGGCTATCCAAAAAAGTACATTTGTCACTATTGTTTTGGGATCTGGGGTTGGCAGAGGGAGGGGTAATGCCCACACACACACACACACACACACACATTCCTGAAACCAAAAGGGCTTTTTTTTAAAAAAGGGAATGCCAACAGTCAAGACAACAGACATATTGCTTTCACACAGTCAAAATTATCTCCAAATGAGACTTGATTTCTCTTATGACCATGATGTTAGCTATACACACATTAGATGTTATTTAGTTAGTTAGTCAGGATCAGAGGAGCTGTCATCATCCAAGCTCCAAATGCTCTCCATGATGAGGTCGTCTTCTAAATTGCAAAGCTTGTCTTCAAATGAATTATGCTTGAACCTGCATGGGATTTGTTTGTATCTTGTTCACCATGGGGCGTTCTCCCGCATGACTTAGGCCCTCCCGCATTAAAGGAACTAATTGGCATATGAATAGAGTTGCAAATAGTAAGGTTGAGTTTTGCCCTTTGCATTGATGTATATTTCCCTTATTCTAGATACTTTTTTATATGATGATTTGTTCATTAGATTGATTTAATGTCAACAGTGTGAGGTATCTGTCAGTGCTTATATGATGTTTATACACCAGTGGGGCATGAAGCATTTCATCTACATTCAAGCCAAAGCAGCTTTATAATGTCTATCTGTTATGGTATGTATTTAGGTTGATATGTGAAGGTTTTACTGAACCTACAAGTAAAAATTTGGGAATCAAACTGAATTTTGTTTTTTGAACACATACTGAACCACTTCTATTGGTCAAAGGGGATTTTTAGAAGTTGAGGGATATGGTCATTTCAATCTGCCCAAAACGTGTTAGGGGTCACTGACAAATGAATGTAACGAACCAAACATATAATACTGGGTCAAAAGAACAGAATATAATTGTCTGCTGTGGCCGATTCCACCTCTGCACTCGCACCATGACTCAGGTAGCTCGGTCTGAATCCCACAGTAATCCTGCTCACTAGACTGTAGTAGCCAGCTGACTTCACTGACACGGCGATAATTGGGACATTTAGTATGATTAATCACTACCTAATCAGATTTGCATATATAATGGATTTAGGTCAACCAGTTGTGAGTGCGTGTGCCATCCAAAATATCCAGAGAAGCATGCTGTGTGTTAATGATCATCCGTCTACTTTGGTCAGCTAAGAGAATCCCTCTCTTGAGTCCTGCCGTGATAAATGTGTCAGCCAAAATGTCAGCTGAAGGAGGAGACGCTTTCACAAAACTGAAATTGACCACGAGCGTGAAATCAATGAAGCGTTTTCAGAGTGCTCGCTGTAGCAATTGTCCGCACCTAACAAGTAATTAGACTCATGTCCAGTTCAAAAGAAAGACTCATAGCCTCATGTTGTCCGTCTTTGAAATCCACAAATTGAGTTTGAAGCCTTGGAGTTACTGTGGCTCGAACATCACCAAAAGTTTGTTTACCATTGTCTTAAAAAGATTTTATAACGTCAGATGATTTAGCTAAGATTAACCCTTCACGATTATTTCCATAAGGTTGGACTATTGTCTTTGTCCGCTCACCCCCCAAAAAGGCTGTCAGCTCTCATTCACAATGCTGCTGATAGTCGTCTAATAATGAAGAAAATTGAAGCATCACACCAAAGTAGTAAATGTTCCCATGCAGCAGTTTCCATCTATAGTTAAATGCACATCTCATCTGTCTGGTGTCTGATTCTGAGATAAGCACAATTCCCAAATTGACGAAATTATTCCTTTAACTCATTAGTTGCTGCATCTAAACATGTTTTTGCTGCCTCCATGTGGTCTGTTCTGTCAAATCAGCATCTTCTTAATGATGATGTCACCTCTCTGAGTGTTAGTCTTTCTTATTAAGATGCCATTATCAATTAATATATCCCACTATCTTCATATTGATCCCATCCCGTCAAACTGCGATAAAATAGTCTTTGTGTTGTTTCACACTCACACATACACGCACTTATATATAGTGTTAAGCTCTGAAACACATCCTAATGCAGATCATATCTTGACAGAATTCAATTTCCCATCTGAAATTAAAACCCTTTGCAGGCCTTAATTGCTCTGAAATTGATAGCAGGAAGTGAAGTGGGAGCTGCTGTGGTGTGTACTTTCCCCTCGCTGATGTGGTTGTCTTATTTAGCTGTAATATGAACTTTATGGATGTTTAAAAAAAAAGAGACAGAGAGAGAGAGAGAGAGAGAGAGAGAAAGGGAGAGAGAGAGAGGGGGGGGACTGGAGGAGCTAAAGCCTTATTAGCTTTTCCTTGAGATTACAGACAGAAAAGCAGGGCGTTTGGCTGAGGCTGCAGTCAAATTAAAAATCTGCCATGGAGGAGGAGATGATGGAGAGAAAATAGAGCGGGGCAGAGCAAATCAGGCTGGAAAGGATTAGCCAAAATGACAATGTCATAGGGCCGGAGAGCAGATAGGTGTTAAGGCAGACGTCCTGCCTCTGCTCGTGACTCATGCGGGCAGGAGACAGCGGCTTCAACGCGACCGCAGCATCATGAACACCTGTGCTGGCGAATGCAGTCCAGTTAACACGCCCTGTGAAAGAACTCATAATGTTCTTTTTGTTGGGCTGTTGTCAGTTTTACTCTCCTCTATGGCAATGTCATTGGTAATGCTCAAGGTCACGGTTTGTAGCACTTCCTGTATTGGATTTCCCCCCCTGCACATCCCAAGGACACTTCCACTCAGGCCATTTAATCAAGTGTAGTAATTAGTCTCCTATTCAGTCTTAAAATCTTCATTTACTTAATTAAAACAAGGGGAGAACAAATCTGCCAGCGAGGTGAGGAAATCTGACTTGTCTCCAATACAAATCGACTCATTTAAACGATTCGCTTGAATGAGGTGTTGTTTGATTTCCTCAACACTCAGCAGGGTTCTGCCTTGTTACGAGATGCCGACGCTCCCAGAGTGACATCAGCATATTGGACCAATGTTTATCTCGTTTTCCACAAGAGGAGTCTATTTATATAGTGCATTTTATTAATTACTTCAATTCACAGAGTGTTTTAAACAAGGAAGTTATTAAATAAGAAATCTAAACTTAGACATTTAAGAGACTAAATGAATATTAAAAAGACATTAACACATTTAAAGATCAAGAGACAGAGAAATCAATTGCAGGGAGTGCAGGATGTACTTGCAGGGTGGATAATGGTTTTAATTCAACTGGACCAAAGACTCCCTAAACACAACTTGGGCAACAACTGACTGATCCGTGTTTTGGCCCCGATCCTGGTCCTTTAATACTCTCTGATCCAACAGTTGTATTTACCCAGATGTTGATTAAATATGTATCTGACAGATTGAAATAATGTGTAGCCCAGTGAATTTGGCACACCTTATTTTTTCACAAGCTTCTTGAACAAATAACAGGACCCTTGGTGCCACTATTGTTTGCAGTAAAAAAAAAAAAAAAATAGTTAGTGCAAATCACTTTAAAGCCCCTACACACCTGTCGTCCATGCTGGTGTTTTCAGGTAGGTTGCCTGACAAGACCTCACCATAGTTTTCTTGCACCTGTTAGAGTGAGGCAATTCACACCTTTTTACTGATATTGTGTGTTTTTATTGATTTTTTTTTTTTTTTTTTTTTTTTTACAATTAGATGTGTGCATTTCTCAATACTGACCTTTACAAATCTCTTCACACAGCACAACAGCAGTAAATGTGGCACAAACAAACAGTTAACTCTGTATGGCTATTAACCTTCATACAGTTTTTTTAAGCAAATATAGTATTACAATCAATAATATATACAATAAAATTACAAATGATTACATCACCTAGGATCCTCCTTCCTGGCACACCCAGCTGGCCTCTTCCACTTCCTGCTTGTGTCATTATAAGAGGCCATTTTAACTGGCGCCACATCTTTTGACCAGAACTCACTGAGGATCCATTCAAAGGAGCAGAGGTACAACATAAACTAATTAAAGCAAATATAATTGAGATAATGAAGACTGAAATGAACTGTGCTGAAAGAACTCTAACTGTCTGACTGGCACACATGCAGAGAAATGTGTGTAACAATTTGTTTGTACTGACATCATTTAATTCAATGCATAGCTCCTCCCGACTTCCACCATGCCAGAGGTCTAATTAGCTCGAGCAATTGAAAACACCTGTGTGTGTGTCTGCTGGGCTTTTAAGACATCTGTGATTGCCTCTACCTGCATTAATGCACGGTTTTACTGCGCGTTATTCTGCTGTGAACAGTTTGTAGTTGTTTGCCTTGATGTTAAACTGTCATTCTTCATCTATTACTGAGACACTCGTAAACAAGAGGTGCATTTAGCCCCATCTGCTCTGTAGCCGAGTTGCTCGGCAGCCAACAATGAGAAACTTTGTGCAGGCCGAATCCCTGGCGAAACCCTGTATGTGCAGTTTCAGGGCTCTTTGCTGCAAAACAAGCGTGCCTGTTCAGCAAAACACACCTGGATACAGCAGGTAACCTTTGCTTCTCTGTTGTTGTAATGAAGCTGCAGAAATCATATTTCAAAAAGTGCCTTAAGCTGTGGTTTGTGCAATCAGGGAGTAGTATTCCCATTACTTGTAATGGATTACCCATTTATGCACAGCTCTGCGTGTGCCCTGTGGGGTTTCCCCTCAAACATCTCTGTTTAGCAAGACAACAGTGTTTATTAAGGGAGAGGGGGTGAATGTCATCTTAATGTGCATCACCCTCAGGCTTTGCTACCAGGGGTCTCAAAATGCGGCGTGAAGTAGCATCAAACTGTCAGCGAGCAAACCTTGTATCTCCTGAAAGGTTAAATATCTCCTTCCTTCCTATATGCCGTGTAATTTAATACACACGACTTCTTGAATGTGTTATCAATATTTGCTTGCTCCCGGGGTCATGCAGCATTATCTGCTCTTGGGAAACAGTAATAAGGTAGATGTTATATTAAAGGTGGGTGTTTTTAGCTGGGGAGAGCATTCAGTCATATGAAATAGTGCCTCTGGCTTTTCAATATGTAATGCTCAACTTTTCTCAGCAGTTAAGCAGAAATGAATGCTGCTGATTCAGAGAGATGATATTTGTGTGTGAGAGCTATTCGGTATCTGCGCATTGAGATATTGTGTGTGTATGTGTGTGTGCGTGTGTGTTGTTATGCCGGTGTTTGTGTGTGTCAGCCAATTGAGTTTTAGCTGCTTTACAATGCTGATCCCCACCTGAGTAATGATTTTCTTAATGTATGTTAAAGCCACAGGTTCCCAACAAATTATCCGCAGTCGGCACAAACACACACAATGTCTTAACAAGTCAGCAGCTGAATGACTATAAATCAGCTGTTTTCTATGCAGAGCATTATAGGAGCTGTTTGTCATCTAAAAATACATCACAAACAAAAAAGATAGAAGGACAAAAAACACTTAAAGCTCTGTATGTGTTACTGCTTATAAACCACCAGCTTCCCTCATCAGTGATTTATAGGTCAATTACTGTGATGGTATTAAAGGTGCATATCAAAATGACAGGGTGTGTCTGACTTCTTCAGATGTGGAAATGTCAATAACAATAGCACACTTCAAACCATCTGCGGTAACAAATTAAGTAAACAGAAAAAAAATGTCCTAAATGTTCGCCTAGCCAAAGAATAGCTTTGTCACTTGGTGCGTCAGGCCTGATGCTTCTCTCAAACAAACCTTGTAAATCCATCAGCTTCCCTCAGGGATTTCATTCCCTTTTCCAGGAGTGCTGATGCAGTCACAGTGGATTTGAATCTCTCAATGTGTGTACCTGACCTGGGATCATCATAACTGCTGCCATGCTGAATGTGTGAACTTACATTAAGTTTATACTTGTTATGTTGAGGACAGGATTGCACTCAATGCCAAGAAGTCACTTTACCTTCCAGAGACTGTCTGGCCTTCATCATGCAGTGCAGATACCTGTTAAGCTGCAAAGACACTGCTCAACCGCATTTAAGGTAACTTGAATTGTGTGTGAATACAAATCAACATTTCACACTTGAGGACCAATGACAGAAAATGTGTTTCATCTATCAAAACTACTAATCCATAAAACCACCTGCATGTAACATGTTAATATATATCCATATTATGACTAGATGCTGAAACGGATAATGCCTCGATGTGTCTATATTAAAAAAATAGACTTGTGCACTTCATACAACCTAAAACGTTTTTAGACATATACACTGTTGAAATCAGGCAATCCTCCAATTTGCCAGATTACTAATTAATTTTGTCTTGTAGACACTGAGACATTTTAATGTATATTTTTGTACTGTCCTTTACAAATGAGGCTGGAGAAACAGTATTGTTTGTTTGCAAATCAGCCACCGAGTTATAATGCTTCAGTGAACTGAAATGACCAGTGTTTAAGCTTACATAAACTGAGTGCCTATGGCTAATCTTAGAAGCTATTTATTTTAAGATTGCACTGATAAGGTGGTTTGCCATCAGGGCACCTAATTTTAATTCATTTAATTTATATTTATTTCTAATTGCTGTGTCATTTTGAGAATGATTATTAAAATAGAGTTGTTACTTCAGGCCCTGCTTCTTTTTTTTTTTTAAGTTCAAATATAGCACAATCACATCCTTTTCCTCACTGAAGTGGGTCGAAATACTAATTTAGATAGAGACATGAATTTATTAACATGCAGGCAGCTGAATATGAATTCACTCAGTGTACGGGCTGCAGATAAAATTCATTTGCTATTTCACAAAGAAAAGCTTGTCATGCATCCAACAATGATGTGAATGATGTAGGCTTTATCAATTTACAGCTGATACATAGGGATTGAATGGAAAGAGAAAATCCAGACTATGTTGCAAAACATCACAAAGTGAATATCTACAGTTTAACTTCTGTTTCAGCTTCAGTGTGTGTGCGTTGTAACAGCATAGCCATTTTTTTCTTAACCCCGTGGCAGTTTATAATGAGACTGAGAGGTTGAGCCACAGACACATGCATCTGTCAGTGTTAGAAACCAGTTTAGAATGAAAGGCTCGCTCCTGAGGACATGAGCTACCAGCTGATTTTCTACATTACTGAGGCCATTTTTGTGTCTGACAGTCAGGTTTCCAAAGCAGCAAATGAAATGGAAAGTTAAAAGCTATCTGCTCTTTAGAGTTGAGAACTCCCAGAAGGTATTTCTATCACTTCTATGAATAAGCGGGGTTTATCTGTGATTGAAATCTATTCAACTCGGCACGATCCAAAACCTTTATTTAGACACGGTTAACCCTTAAAGAGCAAGCTCACACAAAGTCTAAAATATGAAATGAAATGCAAATAAATGTAATCTAGTTCATTAGAGGAACTTTGATGAAAAGTAACTACGAACCATTTTCTTTCTGTACTTTCCCTTCCTGTTTCATGGCTTTTGTGCTTAAACTTATGTTAGATTTCTGAGATTGTAACTGTCCATAGTCTACCAAAAAGCTTTTGAGCCCCAATGCCTGCCAGCGTAGTAACAGACAGTGTAACTAACTGATTTAATTCAACCTGCACTTATAATTAATTAACCAGATGATAATACTTCTACCAGGAGAAAAAAAAAAAGTTTGAAGAGAGTTTCTCCAACTCTTCTATTTTGTTTTTGCCTGACTTTTACCAGACATTTTCATTTGCTTTGTGGATTGTTTCAGGACACCTTGATTTGCATAGCCCAGAGTCAATTTTTAATTCAGGAAGCTCAAAATGAACTATGTATGCTAATCACAATTACAGGTACATATTTGAGGACTCCCTTTGAAGTTTCTGAGTTTCGTTGTCACACTATCAAGGAAGCACTGAATTCAAGAAACTTTGTGAAATAAGTTGAACTTCAGTAAGTAGGACGTCTACCCCAGAGTCACACGAGAACTGAACACTGACACTGACTGACTGGGACCTGTTGGACTGTCAGCAAGACAACACTGCAACATTACAGTTAAACTAATAGATGACTTCATAGTGCAACACACTGCTACAATATGTCTACTTTACAACTGCACTTTTGCATGTAGTATCTACAGTATTCCTAACTGCACTATTTGTATACAGGGCCACCGCAATTTCAGCAAATGTACAATATCTGCTGTCATATTGTTTTTCTCTCCCATTGTATCTTATTATATTTCATTATTTGTTGTTGTTATTTTATTGCTTTGTATATCATTTATAGCTTAAATCAGTACCTCATAGCTACCTCACATACTTCACACCCAGTGTTAGTATAATTTGATTTTTTTTTCTATTTTGAATATTGTGTGAATTCACTGTCAGGAAAATCAAACCTGTTTACGCATTTTAAATGGGTTTTTTGGGGGGTCTACAGAATGAATGAGTGATGAATGAATGAATGAACATCCATGTTTGCTTGCTAGCGGTCTCCCTGGCATTTGTTGGCGCAATGCTATGTTTTTTTAATGTTTGTAACCCAATGCTGATGAGAGGAATGCCTGAAACCATCGACAGGACTGTGCATGACATAATTGCATCTATCATCGAGCACGTGTTTGAGGTATGAACAAAATAGTGGTGAAAAACTCCACAGGGTGCCTTAAAATTGGCTTTGAGTGTCAGCGGATACAGAACTCATGGAGATGATAAGATCTGAAGTATGACTGCACATACTCTTTTTAGTATTCCACTGCAGATATCAGTATGTTCTGAGTATTATCAAGACTATCTCTTCACCATACATATTCCATATGCACATGGAGTAATGCAGGCACGGTGCAAATGGCCTTGAAACACAGTTACGTATGTAACCTTCCTTCCTTCTTCTTCTCCTGAAAGCACGTCATTCAAATGTGTCTAAAATAGTGACATACTTTACAAAGATAGGACTTATTATTATACCTTATTATTATTATATTATATATATGTATGTGGTTGAAAACCATCTAGAATCTAAAAACACATTCTGTAGCAGGAGGTCCTGCTGGGTCGGGAGTGCATTGCTGTTGTTGCTCTGCAGGTAACCAGCCTGACTCCTGTGTTTCACCCTTTTGTTTTTTTTACGGTTTCCTTGATGCCTGTGCCGTAACACAAAGTGGGAGGGAGGCACTTTGTGGTCGTCAGGGTAAAAGGGCAGGGTTTGAACCTTCTCTGGCTTTTGTAGTGCAGCTCTGTGATGTGCATATGCTCCATGGTCACGCTCAGAGACATGCACAGTGATCTCACTGCTGCCAACCATGTGAGAAGAGCGCCTTTGATTGCTCAGTGTGTGATTGAAGCCCACCAAAGGTCCATGTTTAAGACCTGCAGGGCTCGGCCTCCCCAAGCTGGCTGCACGATCACCTCCTCTTTAAGCAAGGCCCTGTTTCTTTCTCTCTTTTCCTAGCTGCATCTCTTTTTAATTTTCTCGACTCTCTCCTACATTGTCTTGAAACCTCAGCAGCTAGATGTTTAGTATGTGCTCTATCTCATTCTGACACATATGCCCTTCTGTTAAATCAATTCTAATGGTGTCATCTTCCATAGGGATGCAAAGCCTGTGACATTTGATATATACCATATCACCAGGGGCCCTATATGAGTGTCTCTCATACAGCACATGAAAGGTCTGTTCTGTACGTGTTAAGCCTCTTAAAATACCAGAACTGATCAAAAGCATTAAGACAGAACGAACTGTGGACACGTTATTTGCATTAAAAATCGACCAAGCACAAACTGTAAAGTACAGTGTATCTAGGTGCAAATGATGCAAGTCTGCTGGGAGAAATCCTGCATTGCCTTCATGTGGCTTCAACAGTTGCCCAGTCTAATGAGTCACTGAACGGTGGTATAATACAGCTGTCTTACAAATCCTTCCTTCCTTCCCCAGCACACTGTGATCCAGCATGCAGGGGTTTGAGCTATTATTGCATTCAATCATATTCTGCCCAAGGCTTGAGCTCTAACATTGGCTGGAGAATACATTTGAGAAACACCAGTATTTGATATCCAACCTCTAGACAGGGTGAAGTTGTAATGCCTTTGAAGAGAGAGTATAAGAATTAAGATCTCTGCAATGGTCTGTTCTCACCGCAAAATGACAAAGTGATTTCACTACTTGGGCATTTTTGGATGGTGATATATGTCACATATGATTCTGTTGGATCTGTCCTTCATCCATAGAAACAATATCTGTTTAAATATATTTGGTTTCAATAAATATTTTTGAACTCCCTGTGGATAATGTTTGGGTGATAGAGCATCTTACAATTACTATGAATCTGTCACATGCTAAAAGCAAAAAAAAAAAAAAAAAAAAAAAAAAGATTGATTTTGATTGATTGATTTGATTTTACAATAGCTATGTTAGTAGCATAGATGGCAATATCAATCAACTGGTCAGACAGTTAACACTTTGGTCCAAAAATTGGATGGATTGCCATAACATGTTGTGCAGACATTCATTGTCCCCAGAAGCCTTCCAACTATTGTTTCAGTGCCACCACTGGGGAAATTTATGGTTTGAAGTGAAAAAGCCTCGAGAACTATTGAATTGCCGTGGACTCTTGTCCAGACATGCAAGGTCTCTAGAGAATGAAACCTAATTACTTAGTTCATCCCCTTGCTTTTTGTCTAGCACCACCGATAGGGCAAAGCTTTCACGTATCCCAGTGAAATATTTCAACATTTACTAAATGGATTAGCAAATTTGTTACAGGGATTTGTGGTTCCTAAATGGTATTACCCTAATAACTTTGCTACTCCTTTGACCTTTTCTCAAGCACTACCAGAAGGTTAAAATCTTTGCTTCAGTGAAATAGATGGTTTGTCATGAAATATGGCGGCATCATTCATGCTCCCCACAGGATAGATTGCAGTAACTTTGGTGATACCCTGACTTTTCATTAAGTGCTATCAGTCAATTCACACTTTGGTTTATGAACAATTACCTGCAAAGCTAACAACAATACCATCAGTCTCATTTGGAGTTTCTGTTAGCAGGTGTGTTAACATGCTTTGAAATGGTGAACATGGCCTGCAAAACGTCAACATGTCAGCATTGTCAATATGATCATGTTAGCAATCTGCTTGATCTGCTAATTAGTCCATCATTACTATGTCACAGAGCGTGGCTGACTTGACTTGTTTTCCAGCCCATCTAACTGTTTCTGAGACTCTGCCTGCATCAGTGCATACTTCATCTTTATTAGGGTTACAATGAAAATAAAGCTAAATCACTGCTCGCTCCATTCCACTAATTAGCATTTCGTGAGCCAACACACTTCATAACAGAGCTTTACTTAAAAAAAAAAAAAAAAAAAAAAAAAAAGGAACAAAAATAATTAAATAAGAGCTTTAATCATCCTTACAAATGAAGATGAGTTCGGGTACGACCTTGAGCAAACAAAACAACAAAAACACACAGAGGGGAAAACAATTGTTCATGTAACTTTTATTACCTGCCCCAAAACAAGGTGGAAGTCAGAGGAAATTATGTAAGTGAGGTGTATGAACCCATGTTTATGCAGATGAGCCATCATTTGCAGGGTGTCAGTTTTCTTCAAAGGGAATGGAAAACTTCAAAGAGAATGTGCAGATAGTGAATGGGTCATTTCACTAACAAGAGACAAGCAGAGGAAATCAGTCTTATAGCAAAGTCTTCAACAACAAATCCTCAGCTCGGTGATTAGAGTGAATAGAAAGACACAAATGACACACACTTTTCTCTTATTTTCTGCTTTGATGAATGCTCACAGCAAATCATTCGTCCATTGCTGCTGCTGTCACCGGACACATCCAAATAGTGTAAATGAGATGCAGTGGTACTTGAGCAAATCTCCTCCTGACTATCAGTCAAACGCCAGATTAGAAAACTAATGATATACAGATTTCTTGTATTCAAAACAAAAGCATCTGTGTATCGTTCACTAATTTCCAAGCAAAGACTTTGACTTTGTTGTCTTGTGAAATCCACGTACCTCCAGAATGTCAACTTCTCATGAGCTAAGAAGCCCTCTTGCCAGTTTTGTGACGGATGATTCATCAGACTTGTTGATGGTTCATTTATCTTAAAAAGTTGGAGAATACATAACAAAACACTTCATAATCACTCAAATGTGCACATACATGGTTTTCACTGGACAGCCACATCATGTTAAACAGATAAGGTACATGACCTGTCTATTCAAGAACAACAAACATTTCTTTAGGTTGAGCCTAAAGAACACGGGGAGAAAGTCGGCAGGCCTAAAGTTACTGGAGCTTTGAGTAAACTAAACATAAGCATTAAACATCAATCATGCTTTAGCTGCAATAAAGCACTTTGTCAGTGAATGTTTTCCATTCCATCACATTATTATCACCTTGATGAAAATGTAATCTGGGCTGCATGATGCTTCTTTCTAAATGTATTTGCTGATTGTATATGTTAGTGTATGAGTTGGCGTGGCTGTGGTAACAGCTACTTTTTTACATTTGTTAGTAACTTCAGAAGAGGTGCTTACCATGTTGTGTCAGCCAGCATTCTCTGCACCATTTCATGGCATATTCCAGTCACATTTGGAGAATTCAGTCCTCCATTTCTTGCACCGTCAGAGTTTTCATATTCTTTGAGAAAGCTCTAAATCGGTAGTCAATAGACTTGACCACCCTTTTGGATTGATAGCAAATATTTCATCATTTTTCTCTCACACATTTTGGCCCAGAATCACACTGTGCACAAAGGTCTTTACAGTGAAAGTTGGCTGAACTGTATTCAATAAATACAGAGGAGATGCATTTAAACTCCAGTACTCCTGCTTCTATGCCCCATACGTTGATCCTTTCCAATGTAAAGACACAGCGAGAGAGAAAGAGAGAGAGATGATTTTGTGTACAACAATATTTTCATCAGTGTACAATATATCGATCTGCTCCTGTTTATGTGCAACAGAAACAATCTCCAGTCCAGCGGCAGTGTTGGCTGTCCTCCGCTCTGTTCTGGGCAGAGTGGGCATAATGACGAGGGAAGAGCGGGGCGTGATGCCAGGCAAGAAATCAATACCTCAGGAAATAAGATGCAAACCCAGCAGCTGGTGCAGAGAAACTGATTTGCTGTGTGTGTGTGTGTGTGTGTGTGTGTGTGTGTGTGTGTGTGTGGGGGTGAGCGAGTGCAAGAGAGCGTGTGTGATTCTGCATGTGAAGCGCAACTCAAAAGTCCTGTTGAGATGGGTGAACTGAAACAAATTACATTTTCAAACAAGGTCAGTGTTCAAATATATCTGTGTGTCAGGAAAGGAAGAGTAAGTAGATGATGCAGTTTTGCTGATAATTTAACTCTCCATGCTTTGCTTTCCCAGTTGTGAACAAGAATGCCAGCATGCAGCTCTGTCTTGGTACTGACTGGGCAACAATACTGGTACATTCTATTGTGAACAACTCAGCGCATTGTGTGATGAAAATAGGGACGATGATGAGGAGGAGGATGTAAGTATCCAATCCTGCTGCACAACAAAGGGAGGTGAAATTTCTTGGAAGTTATGTTAAAATCGACATCTTGTACAATGCACCAAAAGAGGCAGTTGTGATATTCCAATGCCCATTGTTTTGTGCAGAAATGATCCACTAACAGACCTCATTAAAACTGTGATTTGGGGGAAAAAAGAGGATGTATTTACTCTCTGTCGCTGCAGCTATCACACCACTGTCAACGTTTTCTTATTTGGCTTCTTCATTTGTGTTGTATTGTGGAACCATGGTCGATTATAGGACAATGGGAGGCAGCCATGTAAAAAAGAAAGTATGTAACACGCTTTATTAACATCTTACTGTTTAAACATCACTCAGATGTCAAGGTATTTATTTATATTGCTTATATTTATTGCATACTTTATTCTTAATCTTATCTTTACTCGAATATTATTCTCTCTCTTTGTCTATTTTCTTTCTTTCCTATCTATCTATGATTAAGAACAAATATTGGATCTGACTTTCCGTATAAGGGATTGGGTCTAAATGCAAAAAAAGCCATGATTGAACTGACTGACTGATCTCCTCCAAAATAAAAGTAAAATACAACATCAGACAATACATATTTAATAAGCTTTTCTGATCTGCAGCCCATAAGGGCAGAATGATATCACTTGTCTGTGCCTTCCAAAATAGTTGTAATTCACCATTATATTATGTGATATGACTATAGTAGGCCATTGTCAGGTTTAAGCACAAAAGGAACATTGTAAGTGTTAAGGAAATATCAGTCATGGTTATAAACAAGGAAAAAACCAAAACAAAACAAATGTTGACTGTTGATAGAAAATGAAGCAGTGGTCCTGTGTCAGTCAGATGTCTTGCTTTTTGTGTGACTCGATAACGAAGTCTGAATTTCTCCTTTGGCCCCAAAGAAAAGTCATAATTCCTACGGCCACTAAAGGGCTTTGTCACTTGCACAGTTCGTCTCTACGTTTTTGTAACGGGGAGTGGGGATGCAAATGCAACACATGAGAACAGATGGTAATGTGATGGTAATGACCTTTAATAAAGACAAAAGAAATCTTCTGAAACATTAAGTCACGGAAGGCTTCATGTCCAGGATTGCCAAAAAACCATAGGGACAGGCAGACAGAAACCACGAACAAGAACTACAAACAGGAGACAAAGAGCAGATCCAAGAAAGACATGAACACAAACAAGGATGAGAAGAGGACAATCCAGCAGAGTGAGAGTGCAGTGGAGTGGCTTATATAGAGTCCTGATTGGTAACTGAAGACAGCTGGGTCCACAGGTGAGATGATGAGGTGGGAGAGGCTGGCAGGTGAGGTGAGGCAGAGGAAGGTGAGTGGAAAAACACTGAATACCTGAATGCAGAATCACGGCAGACAGAACAGAGACCAGAACATAGAACTAAAACAGACAGAACTTATACATGACAGGAACAAGGCTGACGGGACTACAGCATTACAGATTATGACAGAGACTGAGAACTAAGACAGATCTTAACTGAGACTAAGACCGAACAGAAACGAAGACAGAACTAAGAAAACTAAGACACATAACTAAGACATGACAGCAGAGACATGGCAGGACAAATACAAGACATGGACAGGACTCAGACATGACCACAGACAGAGAGACTGGACACAGAGAGAGACTGAACACAGACAGAGAGACTGGACACAGACAGATAGACTGGACACAGACAGAGACTGGACACTGAGAGTGACTGGACACAGACAGAGAGACTGGACACAGACAGAGACTGGACACTGAGAGAGACTGGACACAGAGAGAGAGACTGGACACTGAGAGAGACTGGACACAGACAGAGAGGCTGGACACAGACAGAGAGGCTGGACACAGACAGAGCCTGGACACACAGAGACTGGACACAGACATGGCAGGGAATGTGACTAGGGCTGAACAGAGGCAGAACTAAACTAAGGCGCGGAGAATGAACAAAGACAGAGAGACCGGACGAAGACATGGCAGACTGAAACTAAGACAGAGACTGAAACTAAGAGAGACTGAACACAGAAACATGGTGGACAGAAGTTTTCTGACGGACGCTGGTATTTTCTTGGAGGACAGTCTCACTAGAAATGTTTACAACAGTCATTGTTGAAATGTTTCATTCAGTCACTTTGCCATAGCCCCCCTCGAAAACACTGGGACACTTGCATGGTGGGCCCTTTCAGTAATCAATCAATACGCCCATTCCCGACGGTCAAAAATCTGGCAACATCAGTATGCTGGCATTGTAGTATGCTTACATGTATAAGATACCTTCTAACTACTTTATAAGAGATTATACTAAACAAATATCAAGGCACAGTTCAGTAATTGTCCTCCTATTACTCAGTGGTTCTTTGGCTCTACTGGGTTCCTCCCATACTGACTTTGACATTTGCTAAATTCATGTGATTTTTGGTGGAGGCTTATTCCTCATTAGAAACCAGTTAAATTAATTTAATTCAGTGAAACCTCCAATGAGCAAGAATGGCTCAATCTCACTGATAAAAGTTTAAAGCTTATAAAAAAAAAAAAAGACTTCTTCTATTGATTTCTGTTTCCGCTGACTTCAGCTGTGATGACTGCAACATGTTAATAGCTGTGCACGGGTCCACATAGAGCTGATATCCCAGTGGGAGAGGAGATTCTGTGTCAAAATGTGCCACTGAAGGGCTCTTGATCCAAATTATTTCATTACCCGTTAATGAATTCAATAAGGTTGAGCTGATTGACAGCTCTGACACTTCTCCCACTGCAGCTGCTGCGCTCACATGCTGCTGGATAAATCCTGCACACGCTCCGTCAGACAGACTACCTCTGTACCTTTTCATTTCCCAGCTAATCAGCTACACCTCTCGTGCTTCTTTGTTCACAAATCATCCATCTGCCGCTTGGTTCAAAAAACTAATGATGCAATCATTTCAGTTATGGGGAATGCAGCACCGCTTCTGTGCTATCGGCCTATCAGCTGACATCTGCAGCATTTCTATTCATACATTGTTTTTATTTCCACCTGCATGCTGGAGCGAGTAAGATGTTAAAACGTTTGACTGCGACACGCCGCTCTCTCTCTGCTATGTGTGGCTTCTCCAAGAGTTTTGCTAGAAGCATACATATTGTCTTAGAAATAAGAAATGTATATATTCTACATGAAACATCAGCCCTTATTTATCTATTTTTGGATCATAGTATACGGTGTTGTTATTGTGTGCAGTTTCATAAATATGGTAAAACCTTTTTGCAGGTTTCTCATTCGTCAAGTTCAAGTGGAAATACCTAAAAGTCACCCGAGATGGAGTTTGACTAACAAATTAAGAATATGTTACAGCAGCTGTCATTTTAAGGCAGCTAAAATTCCCAGGCACTGGATGAAAATGAGGAGCTTTCTTTTGCTTATTGCCCAGTAGGCTACACACCAAATTAAGTCATTATACAGTGCAATATTTTGTTTTTAAGACTTTATATTTCGCTGTGCAATATTTCATTCACCGTGCAACATTTCATTTACTGTGCCATATTTAATTTCATCTCATATTTAATTCATCTGTCCTGTCTATTGTATATATATTGTTCCCATATTTCTTATATTTCTCTTATTAATTTGTTAATACTTTTGGTGTTGTTTAAATTGTTAATACTTCTATATTTTCTTCTATTTCTTCTTTTCTTCTTCCCAGACAGCAAAGTTAAGTTGAACGGAAACAGTCCAAAAGCCAGGTAGTCGATGATCAGGGCAGAGAAACCAGAAGGGATGAGATGACGGGATGAACCATGGGCAGGCAAGGGTCAGAAAACTGGGAGGAGAGTCTAACAACCAAGAGGCTGGGTTGATAGACACCAACACGGGCAGATAGGAATGCAGATACAGATACTTGTAGTTGGTGATGGGAAGTACAGGTCAGGATCAACTCACAGGCAGGCAGGCAGGCAGGCAGGCAGGCAGGGTCGGCAACAGGAAATCAGGCAGGAAGATGATATCACTGGAAAGTCCCGCATGTAGCAAAGAACAATCTGGCAAAGAATGAATGATCCGGTGGGCTTTAAATACTGGCTTGATTGTGATTGGTTGCAGGTGAGAGCACAGGTGAGCAGATGAGGTGGGAGTGGCTGGCAGGTGGAGTGAGGCAGAGGCGGGGAGAGTGAGAATAGAAGTATGGCAGGTAGTGACAACAATGGTGCAATCCCCAACAAATTTCCAAACAAGAACATTTTATATTGCTTATGTACGATTTATTTACTGCTACTTCACTAATACTCCTTTCTGTTTTGTTCTCCTCTTTGCTGCTGTGCACTGGAAATTTCCTCGTTGTGGGACTAATAAAGGAATATCTTATCTTATTGCCTCATATCACTGTTATCATTGTTGCGTGACTTTAAAATTAGATTACAATTTAAGAGAGGTCGAACAGAGTGAATAATTAGCTGTTGTTGCTGTATGTTTGGCCTTGATCAAGCTATGTTCAGTAATTCAAATACGTTTGGCGTCGTGTTCATTCACAGCTGTTTGCCTAAGTTAGAGAAATAACTGACCAATCAGCTTTTTAGGTGTGATTGTGATATTGTTATACACAGCTAGTTCCCTTGACAAACAGTGACAGAAAAAGAGATCAACATAACTGAACAGATTGTTGAAAGTCACTTTCAGAGATAACAACTATAAAATCAGCATAATTGTTCAACCTCTGCCGAAGCTTCATTGTCAGCTGAAAATGACGGCAGTGGGATCCATCACTCACAACACAGAGTAATCCCCCTTCCCACCAAGACGTCTGCTACCATCAACACAATGTCAGGCTGAATGAAGTGAAACAATATTGCAATGCTCTTTGATTATGAGGCAACAGTGAGAGTCTCATAACTTGCAATTCATCCGTGGCTACTACGTTGTGTCCCCGCAGGCTTGTTCAGTACCCATTACTGATCCGCCCGCTATCAACACCACCAGGGTTCCATTCGGATACCCACAGTGTAACTGATAACACATGCATTTTTAAAGTTATATGTAATTTAAAAGAAGATTCTTCATGGACTGACTCTGACAGTGTGTTTCACAGTGGAGGGGCCTGATGGCATAAGGTCTTTTAGCAGTGACTATAAATGGATGATTCTTTGCTCTTTGGCCTCCGTTGCTTTGCCTACATATTGTTCATGCACCTCACCACTCGAGCACCTCGTGCTTCCATGATGGCTGCATGCCTGAATAATTATATGTTGAAACTGCAGCATTTTCAAAAACAGCCAACCAATTATTTTTTTCTGTTACAATGCTCCAATTTGACCCCTGTAAAGATTATATGTAACCTCATATTACCCAAGCATTTGTGCCACTCACAGCTTTTCATTACGTCTCCACTTTCGATAACCAAATGCTTATATTAAATGGCCTTGAGTCAACTAATATGACATTATTTGATCTGACACTTTTCATTTTGCTGTTTATTTCATCAATGCGCAGGAATGAATTCATAAGGAAGATGCATGCTCATACTGTGTCTGCAGTTCTTTCCATGTGCATGAATAAAAAGAGCTTTTTTATTCATTATTTAAAATAATATTCATCACTTGGCTCCACCGATTCTGTGAAGGGTAAAACTTAACCCTTACATACATAGATAGATTATAACCCTGTTGAACCGTTTCTTGTTTTTCTGATATTTTCATGAAAAAAATATTTCAGCACATCATGTTCCAAGTATTCCCCAAGTGGTTTTCATACACAGCCAATGAAATGCTTTACCTACCTCTTTAAATTAATATCAAGCAGTTTTTTTTTTTCCATAAGTGGATGAAAAATAACCTGTATGTATTTTCTATGGCAATTCATAGGTACCATATTTATTGTGAAGCACACTTCAGCTGGCCTTAGCATCACCGCTTAACTGCATTATTTTACACAGCAAGACAGTGTTACATTTGATGCATGACATATTAACCAAAAAGAAGAAGAAAAAAATCTTGTTTGGTAGTTATAGGTCTACCTTTAATAAACCTATTCATTGATTGATAGATGACATGTCCTTTAAAATTTGATTATGTATTTCATTCATAATAAGCACTAGCTCTTCTCGACGTACAGCTGAAATGATCTCAGAGACACTAGATGAGAATTTAATGATGGAGTTCGATTTAAAATCTGACATCTCAGATCAAGATGACCCAGCTTATTACTAAATCTTCACAGCATCTCCTGATTCTTACTAAGGAGCATGTCAGACTGCACACAAGGTATTGACTGGAAGACTGCGCCCATCTATCAACCCAGATCAAAGAAGTTATGGAGAGGTGTGGGGTGCCACATGAGAGACAGGGTCAAATGAGAAGAATGTCAGATCTGCTCAACTAAAATTGTGCATAAAGTCAACAGCTGTGTGAAATGTGAAACATTTTTAACCCACTTATGGAAGAGTGTAGGCTCTATACGTGTGAACAACCCTGTAGTGTCAAGGATTCACATGCATGTAAGGTGTAATATAGCCAGTCTGTGCAGTCATACAGCATTGTCTTCAATAGCATGACGCTGACGATATGACAACATATTTATAATCAACATAATACATAGAAGAAGTCCTGGGGCTGTGAGTAGCCAAGGCCAGACCTACTGTAGCTGTGGGTTAAATCTGATTGGGAAAAAAAAAATACCCTCAGTGAACAGCAGCAGATGAATGTGACAGTGATGTTCTGTGGATGCACCTTGATTCATGCTGGTACGAACACAGAAGTCTCTGGCCTGCCTTGCATCTGTCCGCCCACCCACCCGGCCTTCCCTCCCCGGTGCTGGGTGCTGTCCAGAGTTGTACGTGACTCTTTGCCAGCTGGCGGCTGCCTGTCGCTCAGGGCAGAATCTCGACTTGCAGATGGACTCCACCTACAACTGGGACACACACACAATTAATCATAAATACCACGCTTTGCCTGGTGCACTGTAGAATGATAAATCATACTCCAGCAATTGAGAAGTAGCTATTATTATTGTTGTTGTTGTGTTTGTTTTAGCATTCTGCAAGACATTTTGCTGAAAATATTAGTTCTGAAACAGAGATAATTGGATTTAAGCTGTTGCTGCAAGACACCAGTGAAACATGCAATTGGCTGTATTCTCACTCTGTGCCTTTCCTTTGCAGTGTGGATGTACATTTACGATGTGGTGCATACTGTCTGTGTGTGTGTGTGTGTGTGGTTAAATTTACTGTATATGGGACAGACTGTACTGTGTTCTGCTTCAAAACATAAAGTAATCAGTCTTCCTTCTTGCTTTCCTACTTTTTATCCAAAATCATTTTTTGAGCTTCAAGCTTCGCATAGAGCTGAGGTTTTCAGAGTGGGAGGCAAGCCTCCCCAGGGTTGCTCCACACAGTTTCATGGGAGGCTAATTGAATCAAATGAATATTACAATAGTTATTACATTAGTTATCAAAAGGAGATCACATAAAATAGCCCACATGTGTGTGATTTGATTA
Source organism: Holacanthus passer (assembly GCA_025331565.1). Lineage (NCBI taxonomy): Eukaryota > Metazoa > Chordata > Actinopteri > Pomacanthidae > Holacanthus > Holacanthus passer. The sequence continues at coordinate 1,844,367 of JAFREQ010000091.1, read as the reverse complement.
AAGAGATAGTTCAAAGTTACAGTAATTTTGAGTCAGAAACGAATAAATTCCTTAGCACAGACTTTTTCTATGTATCTGGAATAGTCTGAAACAGCAACATTAGGCTGTCTTGGCTCAACTGTTAAACGTGTCCATGGCATCAAATAACAAAATTAAGATCACACAGTCATCCAGGAATTGAGCGAAACTAAGCAAGTAAACTAAGGCTGGGGGTGGGGTCAGGTGGACGGGGAGCTTCGTCTAAAGGAAGGCCCACCGTCTCTTAAAAAGCTCTGGCATTGATTTAGTCATCTTCATCTAAAGTGCAGATAATTGCACACATGCATATGCAAGTAGACAAAAGATATGAAATGAATGAATAGTTCAATGAATAACCAGGGAAATTTAAAATAAGATTAATTGTCTACATCCATGCTAATGACTCTGTGAGGTTGTGATGCCACAAAATAGAACAACCAAACACACTGTGAAAGAAATCAGGAAGTGTTGGCTTTGTTGATGGTAGTTTTACATCAGCCAGGAGTAGGACAAAGACAAAATGACTGCCATTAAGTCAAGAATGAAAACACAGAAAAAGTTGGGCTGAGTGTGACATGGCTCGAGTGGAAATGGACCCTCGGTGTTTGATTTGCCTGGCCTTTATTAACGGTCGGCCTTGATGTGATGATATTTATTTGCCACATCAGCTGCTTTCAACTGCTATTAGGAACAGTGTTGCATTCAGCTAAATACTAATGTCAGCATTTACGTGTGTTAGCCAACATTTGCTCAATAGCACTAAACACAAACTACACAAGCAGTTATTCAGTCGTAAACCAAATTATTGAACAATTATTGACGTTTTGACCTGATGATGGTGCTAGATGAAACATCACGGTATCATCACAGTCATTAGGGTTTATCTAAAAATCCTATTGAATATTGGACCAAATCAGTGGGTCGACCAGCATCGCCATCCACGCAGTCATGTTTGGATAAGAACATAAAGAGATGCTGAATGACTTGGTGGTGAGGCCAGCGAAAAAGGAGCGATACATCAGTGTTGTTTGTAGCTGTTGCATGCTCACATGCTATATTACAGTCCAGGCATTAAGTCGAGTAACTTGAAATGAAATAACACAAAAAGCATCAAATCCAAGCAACCAAATAAAAGAAGAAGACAAAAGACAATTTTCTTGTAACTCTGTCAGAGTGAAAAGCTAAGTAAAGAAATAGACTAAAAGCTCCTGAGTTACATTAAAAGGATGTTTTTCTGTGTGTGTCTTGACTCTTTCTGTTACTTTATTGTGAGTCTATTGTATTATACATCTTACTTCAGACCACATCTCCCATTAGGGACAGTTACATTGTTTTTTCTCAACTATAAAGGACCAGCATCTTTAATGTCTCAGAAAAGGTCTAAAGACTGAAAGATTGCCGGTACAGAAATAAAACCGTCTGACTTTCTGCCTCCCACACACTCTTTACTTCTCAGAGGTTTAGGATGTTAAGCCTGTGGCTGTGGCAGATTATCTTTTTTTCAGCTATTTGGGATGTTTTTCTGCCCTCATTAGGCCTCCACTGTGATTTCTTTCAATGTTGGATCAAGGAGCGGGAGCTTGGGAATACCTCTAACACAGGTGCATCCATACAAACAGGAACAAATTTGAGAGAATGCTCCAAGTGGTTGTTTATTCCTAATATCAGAGAAAACAATGTGTAGTTGGAGATAAACACCCGCCTCCAAGACAGGTTCATTAATGTGTGTGTGTGTGTGTGTGTGTGCGTGTGAGAGAGAGAGAGAGAGAGAGATGTCTCTGATCTGCTGTCTTTGACATTCTTTCATAAAATAATCCTTTGACAATTTTGTAATATTTGCTATGCATTTTTTGTGCAAATGTAGTGACACAGTGTCAGAGTGTGACATACACATATAAGAGTGTGTGTTGCATAGCGATATTTCACCCATATACATATTTGACACCTATCCGTGCCAAACACACACACACACACACACACATATGTACATACACAGTATTCTAAATGCACAGTGAAAAATGACCCCCAGCCCAGCTGTCAAACATTCCTAGGTGTTAAATCGATGCAGGAGAGGCCGAATTGTTTCTGTAGATAATACGATTTGGGAGCGGCTATTTTTAGACACAGCAGGAAGGTGGAAGGATGGAGAGAGAGAGAGAGAGAGAGAGAGAGAGGGAGGCTCAAATGACTGCAGTGCGTTGGCAGACAGGACTACACAAACATGCACACATGCTGATGGGAAAACACTTTGTTTCTCTGCTCTCTCTCTCTCTCTCTCTCTCTCTCTCTCTCTCTCTCTCTCTTCTTTCATCTGATTGCTGCCCTGCAGACTCAGATGGAGAGTATATGGACTGCCCAGCAAGTCAACCTGGCCTGACGTAAAAAAAAAAAAAAAAAAAAAAAAAAAAAAAAAAAAAAAAATCAGCAAATGAACCGATACTTGTAAGTTTTTAGTTTGCATAGAATTACGATCCAAACAGAGATGTGTTTTGATATGATCGTATTTAATGTAATTATGAAGCGTATATTCTCTGTGTCAGACCTTTCGAATCTCCTCTGTGTAATGTCCCTGTGCGTCGGCCAAATGAGGTGGGAAAAAAGCAAATTTTAAAAAATGGTCTCACACACACATACAAAAGGAAATTGTTGATGCAGGTTCCCCTAAAATTGTCTTTACAGTTTCATGATACATGACAGAGAAACTCAAACAGTTCACACAGCCTTTCTCATCCTTTGTATACAGCATGTTGAAATTGGTTCCCCTAAACTAAACACAGACTTCATATTGCACATCCTTATATCACAGTGAGTATATTCCATTACATAAACGTAACAGGAAGAGATTGTATTAGAAAACTTATTGCTACATATATCAGCAAAACAGTCCAGAATGGGATCCTTACAACACTGTAAATCTCTTCTTGACACAACCATATGAGGTTTTGTCAGCCAAACTATATTATGATATAGAAACCACATAGTTCCACAATGTACCTTAGTCATCAAGATAACTATGCTGGCAGCACAGAGTCACAACTCATGACAGTACCGTACTTTTCAAAGTGCTGCTTATGCTTGAAAACTACATTGGAACTTTTGTCTTAGTATTTAGTTCATGCTGGAAAGGCTATCTGAAACTGGTATAAACCTGATCTGCCACAACAGATCAATACAGACAAACAACTGAAGGACACTGTACAAGATGATACAGGAAACCATCTGAAGAGCTTGTGTTGTTCCCAATTAAAACACACACACACAATTATATCTCATCTTATATAGATGGAGTCCAATGTGACACAAACAAACAATCTCATAACCAAATACAGAAATATTATCAGAAAATGTACAGAATTCACAGTCCAATAAATTGCAATTATAAAACATATTAGATAATTATTTTGAATGCATTAACATCTAAGCGGTATGTTAGTATATCTGAAGGAGGTGGAGCTCATTTAACTACTATATATATATTATTTTTTTATGTAAAATCTTACAAGTTACAAAGTTACTTAGCTCTTACTGTGAAATAAATGGATAAACAGTGGAGTAAAAGTGTATTTCCGTCTGAAATGGAGTTAAGAAGAACTATTAAGTTGCAAATATTTAAGTGCCTCGAATTTGTACAGTACCAAAGTAAATGAAGTTACTTCATTTGCACCACAGTTTGACATAGAGTCCATTTACATGTCTGTTATAGCACATTTTGTTTTTAATCTGGGCAAATGAGTCTGTGAGTGCTACCAGAGGTAATTTGAATGGTATCTTCAGGGCATCTTGGGTGCCTTTCTGTCTGCATCTGAAGCGCCCGCGTGCTGTCTGAACACAGTCCCAACACCCTGGATACTTGTTAATGCCAGATGCCAGCATGTAGACAGAGGGTCTATTCCTCTCAGTAGATCTGGGACAGAGAGACACACAGAGATACTTCCTCTAAGGGCTGTAAGCCATGTAGTAAAATACTGGCACAGGCAGATGTCTCCAATTTTGTACCCGATTTAACAGCCCCTGTGATGCAAATGAGGTCATTACCATCCAGACGCTCTGTGGGACTTTAACATGAGGTAAAGGAAGAGAAAAATTAAAATAGACAACATTATAATATGCAGTTTTTGATCTTGTTTTCATTTAATGTGACAGCAGACAATTTCTTCAAGGTTGTCTCGTGACCTATTTAATACCAAACTGATAAGGAATTGGCTTGGAATCATTGGCTGAGGTTGTAAATATGGGACGTGATTAATTAGGCCTAAAAATTAAGCTTATCTTATTTATAGACTGCTAAGCCAATAAGTTTCCTAAAGGCTTGCTCAGCTGTAATGAGGAATGGGCAGCGTATTTACTGAAAAATCTATGTTTGGACATGTTGTCCCACTTCTACTTAAAAGAGCTCTGGCTATCTTTTCAGCTTTATAGAAGAAATGGTAACGTTTTTTTTTTTTTTTCTTTATTCTTTCTTTAAAATCAGACCATTAAAGGAGAAGCGGTAATGAGAAAAAATGGAGCCATACGTCCCCCTGAGGCTTTCTGTTACAGCTGGAAACTGATTCTGTAGGAATCCAGAGGCAGTTAATGTCACTGAGGGGGTGATTTGGTTTATATTGTCCTGTTTTCATATCATTTCTATCTGGAAGCTTTCAGAATACACAGTTATTACACAACAAATGCTCAACATTTGAGGCCCGTAAAATATCTCCATCACTGATTCTTAGATGAGAATCAGCTATTTTGAAGTGTGCAAAAGCTTTAGTGCCAATTGAAGTAATTAGCTGAAAAGTGTCCATTGTATGTCTGTATACACTGTATATCTTATTTGCTGTCTTACATGTACTTCCTCCATATATTAACACATGCCAACATGTGGGCCAGTCGGTAATATCACAGCATTTGGTTTAGATCTGATACCAAGCCAGGGCCAGAATCACCAATATCCAAATATCATCTGATACCTTTCATTATTAATAGTAAATTACAAAACACGTAAGAAGTGCATCAATGCTCAGATCACAATGTAATGTCACACTCTTGACAGAAGGTGACAACAAAGCTCTCTCTGATGAATTATTGTTATATTATTATCACAAGAGCCGGCAGTCGTCCTAGCGGCTCCGTGAGGCTGTACTTAGGCACAGAGGTACTTAAATGCTAATGCCAGCATGGTCACATGCTCAAAATGATATAATGACAGTCTATGTTACAATACATATCACGAGTGAAATGAACTCAAGTCAAAATCATGGCTCAGCATCTCCGCCTTGGAACTGCAGTGAACCAATGACCAAATTTCATACGTAACATACCTGAGGAACCAATCCAGTCTTCTTGCGGGGTGGGGCCAAGAGGTATCAGGAGAAGCCAGGTGTAGCTACATATCAGTATTTTGCAAGCTAAGTTTCACTATTTTTGAAGAGACGTGCTCTTTTTTCTGGATGAAAGATTACAAAAGGAGAAATGATGAGCCTTCACGTATAACCAAAGGATCTGAAAATGTAAAAACAAACTTCCACAGAGCATGCAGTTTGCACTAGTCATTTTCCAGAGAACTGTTTTGCCACTTTGAAGTCTGATTCAGTTCCATCCTTTTATCCCAGAGATTTAGCGAGTACAAATAAGTTTCATTTTCCTTGTGTTTTATCCATTGATCCATGTATCCATTGCCAAATTACATGATGATTCATGTCAAATGCTGACAGGATGTTTGGCTTTATGGAATAATAATCCCAGTACCAGCACTGTAATCACAGTAACACCTCTCGTGTCTGGTGTGAGCTCTAGTTGGTGGTAGCCCCACTTCAGTGTCCAGTTTCCTGACAGTGAGAGCTCATCCACAGTGGGATGCAGATATCTCCCTCTGATCTGCTGCATCTGCTCTCCTCGTATCGAGGCACATCCTCATGTTGCCCCCTGCTGCTTTTTGACACACGTCTTTGGGGTTGTGCCGAGGCTGCTGCACTCTCATCAATAAACAGGCTTATTTGCTCGGTGTTCACTTTATCAACCCCTTGAAGCAGTTTGGGGGTGTTGTCTCTTTATCACTGATTTGACATCTGTCACTGTGGATATGCTTGTGCCCACTCTAAACACACCTAGCTCAATAGCAGTTGTTGCTGTCGCCGGGCAGGTCCTTGGTGAAGTGATCTCCGTGTCCACATCCAACGCACACTTGATCAGACTTCTCTTTCCATCCTCATGAGATTTTGGTGTCTTTCTCTTGAATTGTAAAGGCGTGTCTCTCCCCTCAGCACTGCCTCACCTTCATTGCTGCCATCTGTGTGTTTGGCTGATGTCCTCCTTTCTGTTCTCCTGGTTGCATTGTTCTGCACACCTGTCAGATCTCTGTCTGCTTTCTGTCTCGGCAACATGTCCCTGACCTGCACCTATTAACTGAGTCATGATAAAAAGTAAAAGGCACCAAATCCCAAGTGCATCAATCAGAGTGTTGCATGTAGAAAGGTGTCCTCCAGGTTCAACCCAAACTTTGTGATAAAAACTACCTCCACACACACCTGACATCACCCCATGACAACTACTTACCTTTAATAATGATCATTGGACAATATCATGTTTGTTGGAGCTAAGAGTCCCAGAGTACAGAACAGACATGCTTATGGTGTAAACACCATTATAGATGCCAATATTTGAAGGCAGTGAATGGGACAATTAGCAGGAAGTTGTGTCCATTCATTACACTGTTATTCCTTCATGTCTCAGTGCGTCGTTTGAATAGATTTTTTGACAGTCTCTATTCCTCCTGAAGGCTAAATTGCCTATTTCCATTTCCACTGCAAGTTTCTTGAGTCACAGCTATGCGCAATTATGGGGCAATTCTCCAAGTAAAAACTCCACAAAGTTTATTTCTTTTCATTATTTGTTTTGCCTTCATTTGATAGTGACAGCTGAAGAGAGAAGACATGCAGCAAAGGGCCTGGGCTGGAATCGAATTCAGGTAAGGGCTCATATTGGTACATGGTGCACACACAGGTGAACTACTGATGGGCCTGGAAAATTCATTCATATGGCCTTCTCAGCTACCGTGTTTCACATGCTCACATTTGACACAGTAAATAAAGATACATGTTATCAATTGTGATACAGGGCAAGAAATTTATTCATTAATTCTTTTATCAGAATGAAGAAAAAAAAAACGCATGCTTGAAAGTTCAGCCCGCATGCACATTTGCATATTATAATAGATCACATGAAATGGGATTCCAGCAATCTTATTACAACGATGAGGAAAAAATTTATTACATCATTGATTACAAATTAATGTGGGGAATCAGTCATTTGGAAAAAAGCTGTGTTATTCAGACTGATGTTTTATTCTGTGGAGAGCTGAGATCAGAGTCAAGAAATGTCTTTATTGCTCCAACTTTGTGCGTGTGTGTGTGCTTGTCTGTGTGTGTATGTGCGTGTGTGTGTGTGTGTGTGTGCCGTCTTGAAAATGCAGAGTTCATCCCCCCAGCTGTTATTTGGTGCTAAAATTAGAATCCAACAACAGCAAACATTGAGAATTAAAGGGAAAAGAGATCAGAGAGGAGAGAGAACAAAAAGACAGACGGGAAAAGGGAGAGAGAGAAAGAAAGAGGGTGAAAGAGGAGGAGAAATTGGAGAGGAAAGAAAAAGAAATGTGGATAGAAGCAGACAGACAGAGGGAAGAAATGAGGAGGACGGAGAAGGAGAGGAACGAGTGTGTGATGCATAATGCAAAAGTCTGCTTTCCAGTCTTAATGTTGCCCGGAGTGATTCACAACAAGACCACCAGCTCAGCATGGGACGCACACACACACACACACACACACACACACACACAGAAACATTCATATATGCAGAAAACCAAATCCTCCCTTATTTCAGATACTAATTATTCCAATTCCAAACTGCTAATGAAATTTATAGAACAAGGTACAGTAGAGTGGAGCTCACCAAACAGGGGAGACGTACAGGAAGTCAGTCTACGACGAAGCGAGAACACTTTGACGTTGATCAAAACAAATCTCCCTTTATTAAGGCAAGAGATCGGCTTGAGTTGTTGGCACAATTTCAGTTTCTACTTTAAATGCTGATCATTTAGGTTGTTAGACCTAATGAATGTTAATTGTTATTTATGCCAAAGAATTTAAGCTGACATTTATACAATGCATTTTATTTTGGTGGGGACAACATTGTGACAAATGTGTGAAACCTTTGGTATGGTCCTTTTAACAGTAAATATAAAACTGTCACAAGTTAGAAACAGTTTGACTCAATATTGTAACATATCACCATAATGCAGTTAAAGACATAACATTGTGAACTTTTTATTTTATTGTAGTTTTAAGTTACAAATTTTATGTTCTATGTCACAACCTATACTGAGCCAGAATGTAAACAGAAATACACATGAAGACCGGAGAGAGAGGAGTGGTGAGTTGAGTCATTGTAAACAAGAAACCAGGCTGGGTAAGGAGGACAGATGAGGAGGAGAGGAATAAAAAGAGAGGAGCTCGGAGGGGACGAGTGTCGGGAAGAGTATATATCAGCAGGAAGTCGCAGGTACATACTCAAGGGCTAAACACACACTCTCTCGCTCAGACACACACACACATGTTCCCCCTCAGGCTCTCCCAAACACGGACGCAAGCAAGCAAAAAATATATTCAGATTTCGACAAGTGCGCACGCACACACACACACGCACACACACACACACACACAGGCATTCATAGGTACATGCTTAAAGGGTAAAAGTGCATGCAAAAGCTATACATCCACTTTGTTTCACAGGTAATACTGGTCAGACAAGTGTGTGTGTGTGTGTGTGTGTGTGTGTGTACATGCTTGATAATGTGAAAGATGTTGAGTGTCTCAAACCATCACTAGTCTTCATATCTGAATTGGTTTTCCCCACAGGACACAATGCAGCCGGTTGTTAACACACAGACAGAGAGAGAGAGAGAGAGAGAGAGAGAGAGTGTCATCTCTCTCTCTCACACACACAAATCTCACAGAGAATAAAGAGTTTTTGTCTCCCACTGCTTCATTGATAGACTATTACGACACCACAGTGCATCACTCTCGAACTCAACTGGCTGTAAAATAACCAAATTGTGCTTCCATCCAAATAATGTCTCCTCTCATCCCATTTTTCTACTCATCATCCTCAAATAATGCAGGCAGGCCTTGACACCTGACGGTTAGATTTCCCTGAAAGTTACCTCGAGTTTTGTCTGCAGGGGAAAGAGTACATTTACCCAGTTTGAATCTCGACACAACACTATTACCGAGCCTGGGTCTGAGGGTGAGACAGAATTTACTCAATTACTTATTTATTGCTCCCTGTTTCCTTCCCATTTCCTCTCTCTCAAAAACTATTGCATACTCCGGGCCAGAGGTGTCTATCTAGAAAGAGATCTGCCTCTGAAATCTGCAAAGCCCCCAGTTCCCAGCGCTTCCTGATAGAATGTTGAATGAGATGATGCTGCCAGAACACAAATACAATTCTGGCCAGTGAGCTGTGGGTTTCCCGCCTTATAAGGCTTTGCAGATACAAAGTAAAAGAGCACTGAGATGTTTGGATTTGACTCAACACAGAGCTTTCTGTAAAGGACAATGCCAGCCCTTTAAAGATACTATGTGGATACTAAATTTCCCCACTGTGGGACAAATAAAGGTATATCTTATCTTATCTTTCTGAAAATCTTTGTTATTGATGACACTGGTGGCTGTTAAGTGAACTGCAGTCAGCTGTTGCTTGCACTCGCATCTGAGCATCATCCTGGGAAAATAAATTACAATCACATGGAATAACAATATTACCTGTAATGTTCCTATATGTTACATCATTTACATCCTTTGGGTTTTACTGGGGAACCCCCCCCCCCAAAAAAAAGCATGCCTAGTCCTTTACAGAAGGTCTCATTCAAGTCATGTCACAATCTGTTCACACATTTAGTTTCATTGTTTTGGTTTTGCAGCCCACAACCTTACTGTTTTGGATCAGATGATTAATCTAATGTATGCTACTTGCATACGTTGACATTTAGCAGCTTGAGCTAGACATGTCTCTCAGGAGTTGGTGTGGACCAAAGCAGAGATGAGAGGGTAGTGAAGAACCTGACCTATGTTTGCCTGGTGGCCAGAAATGAAACAGCTACTTTTGTTTATCCATCTCAGTTTAAATCACTACACTGCACTGTCCATGTAACAGCTCATACTCACTGCACTGAGGAACTCTGACCAAATCATTGTGGATGATTGATATCTAACTATGGTTCAAAGAATTCTGTATGGTTGCTGGATATGGATACTCAGATTTCACATGTTGCAGTCTGGTGAATAAAATAAATTCCTCCCACACTGCAGAGAATTAACTCGCATTATACAGTTCTACATTTTTGGATGCATTTTTCCATAACTTCCAGAAAGCCACTGAAATGCATTCATGTATGTCCAATATGAAAATCAACTAGGAGCCTCATGAAACTTGCTTGAGTTGTGTAATCTCTCACCGCTTGTTGTGTAGTAGCTTAGTTTATGTGATAATTAATTTGAAAGGTCTGCACAACATTACCATTCAACAACAATGTAACTTTTGACAACACGATGGCATTTATTCATGAATTAATTGTGGTTTACATTGTGGAACTGTAATTCTACAATTATACAGTTTCATTTAGCAGATGCTTTTATTCAAATCTGAATGAATCAAGCAAATGTCAACAGTCTGCTAGTTGATTTTCATATCAAATGGATGTGAATGGAAGCTAATGGTTGCTGGTAGAAAGTAAATTAAAGTCTCTAAAACAATGCAAGTGAAGAGAAATATGCCAGATGTAGGTGTGAGGGGATAAAACTTGTGTAACAATCGGTATGGCCCTTTAAGTTTCCCATGAATCCTTTGCCTTTTAATCCCTTTGTTGTTGGGAGAAACTCTGAAAGCTTCAGCTTCATTTGCTTTGGAAGAGCAGCACTCTCTTCTTGTTTTGTGCTATAAAGCACTTCAAATGATTTCCTGCCAAATCCAACCTGGTGGGACACTGTTAAATACAGTGCAGCAGCAGAGGCTGTCAATCTTCCTGGCAACTAATTTGTGCTAAAAAAAAAATGTTTTCGCCAATATTTGAAAATTGAACGCGGCAATGATTTACTGATGTTGTAAAGCAATGAATAGCACTTTTAAAATTGTGGTTCCAAAATAAGCCCCGCCTGCTCTGCATGACAGAAGAGGTAATATGTTTAAATTAGCCCTGGTCTCAGGCTGAGAGGATACGTTCACCTTCTAGGTCGCAGGCTGGAAAGTTTAAGAAGCCCTCTTGTAATGTATTTTGTTTTCCTCTCATTTCTCCTTCACAAATGTTAGCAGTTAAAGCCTGGGCACAGCTCCCGTGTGCACCGGCAATAACAGAATCACGCATGCCTTATCATTTACTTTCTTTTTCTGCTGACCTTGGACTGTTTTGCTGATCTTGTTACATTTTATTCAACTCTGTGGAACTGAAACAACAAGAACCAAGAAAAAAAAAAAAAAAACACACAGCAACATCCAGCACCGATCTGATAAATATGCATTTTTCCCTCCAATGTTGCAGCAGAAAAGGAGCAGTGGAACAAACAAAGCATGATGAGTTGCCAGCTCTTTTAATTAGCACAGGCTCAATACACCGTCGTGCCGCAGCGTTGCCAAACTACAGGATGTAAAAGGAACAGTCATGATAAAGCGTGAGCCTTGTTTGCACATGGAGCATAATATAACCTGCACAACTACAAAAACCATAACCCCCTGCATCACTCATATGCAGTTAATTAGTGGATAATAATATATGTGAATGCTGTGAACAACAAACACAGCAGTGGTCTCACAGAAAGAAAAGGAATTATAATAAGATGCATTTACATATAGACGTTACCTGATAAAACATACACAGCCATACCCCCCATTCCTCTAAGCTCATTGACTGAATATTTACATAATTACATGCTGAAATGGATAAAACCACAATGCCACATGTTTTTCTTTAACATTGCTCAAGGTCTAATTGGATAATGCAGACTTTAAGATTTGAAACAGATGGATAAAGATGTAACTGTATTTATTTCAGTCCTGTACTTTTCCATTTCTTTTTCACAGCAGACATTTTGACTTACAGAACAAAAAGCACTGTCATTACTAATGGCATTAACAATGTCCTCAGTGAGGCCTCTTGTTTTCTGCTGCCATTTATACACATGAAAGTGTAAATATAAAATATAATATATAATATAAAGTATGTATAAGTTTATACATAACTTATATGCATATATACATTATAAATGTAATCTCAAGTCTAAGAGAGGTTATGTACATGAAAGATTTTTTTGTTTGTTTGTGGGGTTTTTTAAAGGAGGTTGTGCTTGAAATCAGTGCAGCTCCAGATGACATTAAAGTAGGTCTGAAGTTTGCTGAAAGCTCTCGTGTGTTCTTAAGATGTTCCCTCACTTCATCTTGTCAGTTTTCTCTCTGCTGTGTTGCAAAGTGCAGGCGTCAACGTATGATCATGAAGTAAAAGCTTTCAGATCCAGGATAGGACAAAACTCCGTTCCCCCTTTGGTCACGCTCTTTTTCAGGTTAACAGCACTCCTGTGAGTTTTGTTGATTATTTTATCGCAGCTTATCTCTGTATGCAGCACCATGCCTTCCAGGTGGTAATCCTGATGTTGAGGACCTCCATGCAAATCTCTCCTGTCAACATTAAAGAGTTCATTTGCAGCAATCGCCTTTGAACAATGTTCGCTAACAGTTGTTAGTGTTATCAAATTGATGTGCCAGTGCAGCTGTCTCTTTATGTAGCGTGCACCTAGTGAAGAAAGAAGCCAAACTTTATTAAAAAGGGTTCAACTTTTTTCCAGAGTGTGCATGTTCATAGAGCATAGAGAGATTCCTGCTGTTCCCCCACTGAGTTTGAATGGAACCCAGATTTTGAGATTTTGCTTCTGGAACCACGGGAAAATCTTTCAGTCCTCCTAAAAAAGCACAGTATACAGATCCAAACATATCTGAAGAGAGAAAACCTGGTTCACTCAGGCCTTTGTGCCTGTTTTTTTTTTTTTTTTTTTTCCAATGCAGATGTGAAGCATTCTGTCCAAAAAAGCCACATGTGCTGTATGTATCAAACAGGCCGAGCAGGCTGGAGTCACAAATGTCTGCAAGCTGCGTCTCTCTCCTCATTGCACATGCAGGTGAAGGGGGATCACGCAAATAATAGGAGGAGGCATGTTAACACAGGTTGATTATGCATTCAGCTGGATTTACTGAGGTCAGGCTGTTTGACACTGGAATTTTATGCCCCTGAAAAGGAGGCGTGAACACGGTGCAGATGGGCTTCACAAGATTTATAAGGACGACTGTGGTGGGAAAAAAAACCTGAATTAAATTTTGACTTCTACATCACACAAACCTGATTATTATACACAAAAAATGAAGCAATTAAGTTATTATCAATGAGCACAATACTATTACTGTAACATATACAAATGGTGGACGGGTGTTTGATTTGTGTTCATCAAACATGACTGTGAAGTTGATCATGAGTGAACTGTAAAATGCGAGCTCTCCTTCACTGCCAGTGTGTCTTCATAGATCAATCCAAGAGCTGACTGTGTGATGAGCTGCTGTTTTAGTGAATCAGTGAATACACACAGATCGTGGCCACAAACTCAATAAAAACCCATTTTCTTAGTAAGCCTCACCCCTTGTATCTTTGTCTCCACCGACAGCTCTTCCACTTCAGCACAATTTGGAATCTGTGTTTCTTTGGACTGGATGTACGACACACACACATGGACTGACGGCTGTGCAGGCCTCAGTAAGGTGATGTTACTTGTTTTAGATTTCCACAGAATCAAATTCTCTCTCTCTCTCACATCCCCAGAAAGCAAAAGCGGCCTTGTTGCCTTTTGGTGAAGTGTCACACAGCTCCAGTGGCCTAATTCTAGTTTCTATGAATGCAGACAAAGCATTCATGGCCACTCGCCATTTCTTACTATACTTCCACTCCAGCAGAGAGAAATAACAAATAAAAAGGGCTGAGGTGTTAGATGTGATTGTAGTCAGAACATGTCCAGTGTGATTCGATACAGGGGCCCTTTCATATCCCCTGTCCATCATTGCTGAAACACAAATAAAGAGATCGAGATTTTAGAGTGTGGGTTAGAATTAGTCCTTGGGTTTAAATGAGCTCGGTTGTCATGATCACAACAAACCAAAGTTAATTGAAAAAAAAAAGAAAAAACAGAAAACAGAAAGTCTGCAGTGGTCTGTTAAAATCCAATGATTCAAGATTCAAGATTTAAGAAGTTTATTGTCGCAGTGCAACACAGCAGTTACACCATACAATGCAATTGTTGTTTTGTCCATTTTCCCTCACATAGCAGTAAAAAAGAGTATAAAAAAATAAAAGTGATAAAAATAATAATGTAAGAAACAAGGAATTTAAGTAAGTATATAAATGTAAAAAGTTAAAATTCCAAACTTTGTAGCTCTATATAACAATAACTCACACTGCTTCCTCCTTTATTACTAAAGTTTCCCAGATGCAGTTAAATGTAAATGGGTGTAACTTGCTGAAACGACTGACGCTGATTCTTCTCGGGAGGACACACTCAGGTAGTCGATGGTAACTGAATCACATTTTATTTTGCTGTATTTCCATTTCCTTCATTTCTCCATACATTTCTTTTTTTGAAACTCAGGATGGGACGTAGCTCACGTGACTTCAGTCTCATGAATTCACAAATCATTAAATCAGAATGGTCAAACCTTCAGTCAACAGACATCCCTCCCTGCTGCAGCGTCCTCGTGCAAGTGAATAAATCCAGAGCTCTGATGTCCCCTTAGAGAAAGAGGGAAAAAAAGTACATGTTATTAGTCATATTAGATTCATAAACCCCCGTCGTGATTGCTGTTAGCTGGGTGGCGATTCATATCAAACCTTCATATTGTTAGAGAATGGAAACACTGGAGCGTTTCAAATATGACCAGCGAAGATAAAACTCTTTTCTCAATTTGTCTGCGGCTGATAAGAGTGGAAGTGACGTGCAGGGCGGAGATCTGCTTTGTGTGTGTGTGCTTCTCTCCCTCTCTCCCTCTTTCTTCCCACCAGTCTGCTGCCGTTTCTCATCCACCTGAGCTCGCATCCACCCACATTTACAGTACATGCAAACCCTTTCGTGTGTGTGTGGCCTCCTGATACACATGTCTGCACTTTCCTGCAACTTTGCATGTCTGTGCGTGTGTGTGTGTGTGTGTGTGTGTGTGTGTGTGAAGGAAGTATTTGTTTCTGCATTTTGCTGTATTTGTTTCTCTGTGTGCCGCAAGCATTTTTTCCCTGTGTGTTTAACAGAAGCTGTTTTGGCAGCATCCTTCCTCTCTCCCTCCACCTCTCCTGCACCCTTCTTTCCTCCCTCTCTCCCTGTCTTTCCTCAGCTTTTTCCTTCTCTCTACGTCGTTTTTTTTCTCCTTTCCTATCCTCTGTTTCTCTTCCTCTGGAGGCAATAATAGTGAGAATACATGACGGAAAACAATTTAAATAATCCTTCCCTTGCTGCCTCTACTCAACTCCACCCTTACCCTTCTCCTGCGGCAAAATTGTCCAGAAAGAAGGAGGAAATTATTTATAAAAGCACGCTTCCCACCGGCCTTGAGTGCCTCTTCATCATCTCATCTCTCCTTTCTGTCTTTGCTTTTCTTCTGTGATTCCGTTTGTTTGTTTCCCATCTTTTCTGCTCCCATCTCTACCTCTCTTCCTCTTTCCTCCCTCTCTTTCCCCCATCATCATTTCCTCAGTGTTCTCTAATTATTCGACTCTGTCGCCACTTCAAAGTGGCCCGTTAGCTGATTGAAGCTCGTTAAGGAGAGAAAACGAGCGGGAGAATTTCATAATGGCTGCCGACATTCGTTAGCAGAGGATCTTGAAGATGCAGAGTGTGTGTGTGTGTGTGAGAGAGAGAGAGAGAAAGGCAGAGTGGGGGCTTGATGAGATGGATCGCCGCGTGTGTTTTGGGGATTTTATGTGAAGGGTGATGGATAGGGGTGTTGGTGGATGTAGCAGGCTGTTTGTTTGAGTGCATGTGTTTGGTCCAAATGCCTGTGTGTGTGTGTGTGTGTGTGTGTGTGTGTGTGTGCACGCATTTGGTCTTACTGTTTGTTTAGTGTGTGAGCTTGTGTCCGTCCTCTTTGCAACGTCCTTGTTTAATGCACGTCTGTCTGTGGCTGTCACTGTCTGTCTTTGTGTGTGTGTGTGTGTGTGCCCTTTCGATTACCCTTGAAAAATGAAGCAGCTTTGACTGAAAGGTCAAAAACTCCCCATGCAGCTGAGATGTGGAAATTCCTAAAGTACCAAATGCTTGAGTCTTCAAACGTAATGAGTCCCAAACCAATCATTGCAGAGCATGAGGGTGGACAGCGAATATGATTTCACACTGTTGCACAATTGCACTCTATTATTATTTTTTCATCGAATTGCATCAAACATTATATATATATATATATATATATATTATATATCCTTTCTTTGTTTCTTTCTTTTGATGACTCATCCTCCACATATTATAGGCTAAAGTTAGATATGAAACAGCTCATGTATAAAACAAACTCAAAGTGTCTATGGTGTGATATCTAGAGATCAGATCCACGTCCTAAAAAATCTCTCCTAAAAATGATATTCATATAGAACTCATTTGCATTGGCAATACATTTAATAATAATCTTAATGCTTTCTTTAAAAAAAACAACAACAACAAAAGCATATCAAGGGAATGTTTCTATCGACTTAAGTATAATATTTATTTAGATGGTTATTCATGCAGCTTAAAGCACCCGGCTGAGGTTGCCTTTCTGTGTAATGTGAATTGGATGGGATCGATAGAGTCAAAACCTGTGAATGATTGATTGATTGATTGATTGATTGCAATATCTAATCAAACCACTGTGTTTCTTTGAAAGAGTGCTTTGATGATTTAGCATTTCCAACAATGTCAAACTCATAATGGACAGTTATAATAAAAACAACACCAACAACAAAATCAACATCGATGCAGAAGAATCTGAGATATTTGTTTTACTCCACGCATTTCTCTTCCCTGTCAAAACCTGACATCTACACCACCCACAATGCAACTTGACTGCTAACTGTTCAGTAAGAGGCTGGGGTATGTCGTGCTCGTAGCTGGTAATGTAGCCTGGAGCAGCCGGCCTCGAGCAGAGATTAGCAGTGGAACTGTTTCATTTTCAAACTTGGAGTCTTCAGCACCATCCAACTCTGACTCAAGAGACATCACTTGAGGAAATGTACCACCCTTTGCACAGCTCCCTCTGGAGACAGAGGTTTTACACAACTTTTTAACACATTCCTTGTACTCTGCATGACCTGTAAATAGACCTAGATGTGTGCAAATTGTTCAATTTACCTTTCAACCATAATCAAATCTTTGAACAGCCTAAACAAACAACATGAGATGCAGTTGCCCCAGCATCCCCAACGTCCTCCTTGTTCTTTGTACTTCCATTATTGGAAAAAATGATTATTATTATTTATTTAGTTAGTTTGTGGGAAAATGAGGTTGCTCAGACAAAATCAAGTGACCTTGATGATACCTATGTTAACAAGCTTATTACTTTTTTTTTTTTTTTAAAGTCAGTGAACACCGTTTTGATTATTAGCAACAGCCAACAGTGCCACAAGCCAGCAGCTTAGCTCATTATGTATACACCTTGATATAATAATGTGTTAGCATGGTGCTAGTGGGCATAAAAGATCTACCAGTGGCACCCTGCAGTGAGATAATTACACTCCTTTGTGATGAAAATCAACATGTTTCTTGCTATTCCTGTATCCAGGAACTTGCCCCCAAGTAACATATCTCATTTCATTCTGATGACATTTTTCAAAAAACTTGTTTTACAAAAAGTAACTAAAAATTTGGAAAATCGCTTCAGTGCTATCATCTGTTTCAGTTTTGTGATCTTCTCCTTCAGCTGACATTGGGTTGAGATGCTGATCATCACAGCACACAAGAGTGGGTTTCTGTCAGCTGACCGGAGTGGACTGGTGGTCATTAACACGCAGCATGTTTCTCTGCAGGTCTGGATAGCTGGACAGCACTCATGCTCACAACTGGTGGACACTAACTCTTTCAACATGCACGTCTGATAAGGTAAGTAGTAGCCAATGTGTAACTCTAAATACAGTACATGAATGGTAATAAAGTCAGCTGACATGGAGGTCAAACATTTTAGAAGTCAGTGACAGACTGAATAACCAGCCCTATTTTGTCAACTTGCTCATCGAACTTTGTTGAGTTGGTAATTTTCTCCTTGATTGCTGTGCTTCTATACTATGTTTTTTGGGTTGTTTTTTTTTGTGTCTCTTTTAATGGTTTGCATCATCATTATGATTTCCTACTTTGTTGTTCTGTAGCTGACAAAGTTAATATGGATAAAGGTTGTAAAGGACAGGGATCAAAGTGTCCACGATAAGATGAGATAAGATAAGATAAGATAAGATAAGATAAGATAAGCTTTATCGATCCCCCTCAGGGGAAATTCACTTGTTACAGCAGCTCGCAAAACAGGCAAATTGAATAAAGTACTCAAATAAAGTGGCAATTAAAGAAGTGGCAGTATAAATAATAATAACAAGAGGAACATCTCATCATCCATGGTGTCAAAAATCTTGTGACCGGTTGACTTCTGGCCTCATGCCACCTGACGTAATGTTAATGTAGTGATGTGATATACAATCAGGAGTTTAATTCTTAATCAGGAGTCTGCACAGGGTGTTTCTTTTTGAAAATTGCCCGGATGCTCTATGCAATCCTACGCTGCTCTGTGCAAAGACTGGGCACGTGTTTTAATTGGAACAGAGAGCCGCGTCTGTGACGCACATCTGGTGGAATCACAAGTATTGCCTAGAACAGAATGATCAGCTCCACCAGCCGTGTCGCAGACGCAGTGTGACACAGTTGCACCCGATGAAATCAAGCTGTGACACAACCTGTCCCAGAACACGACAACAGAAGCGCACTTTGTTATCTGCTCTGAGTGTGCATGGGGACTTTTTCTCTGAATGTAAGGTCACCTGGCAATGTGAACAAATACAGACTAAAAATAACGAGCCTCATATTGTCGCCCACAGAGTGACTCACTGAACCCATGGCAACATTCTACTTCCTGTTACATCTCCAAAACATGATGGAGTCTGTGATTCCAAAACTTAAGACATATTGTTGCGTTGGGTTTTGGGTTGGACCAACGTAGGCAGGAACAGAAATGGACTGGTGGTTTGGTTTTCTTTAAAGAAAAAAGGCAAAAGCAAAAAGTCAGGTGGAGGTGACTGGAGGTGGGCTGGCTGGTGGACGGAGGAGATGGTGGGCTGGCGATGGCTGTAGCTGGAAACCGGGAGACTGGAGACACAGAAGCACGGCAGGAAGGATGGCAGTGAAGCACACACACCAGGGATTTTACTGGAAAAAGACACAAAGTGAGCAATGAGGAAAAAACACGTGGCAAAAACTTCTTTTCTAAGGCAAACATTAAACAAGAGATCGCAGGAGTAACATGGGGGCTAGATTCTACCGTATGAGATGGAATAATCTGGCGCAGGAGTGGAGTCAGGGCTTATGTAGGAGGTGGTCAATGACAGTTGGGAACAGGTGTGCCTCATCTGCCAGGACTCAGAGCGGGAAGTGAGAGTCACACCAGCCACACCTCCAGCCACAGACACTGACAAGGAAAGAAGGAAAAAACACAGACAACAGAAAACCAAACCCAGAAACCCAGACCATAACACATACAGTATATCCCTCAAAAATATCCTTTATTGAGTAAAAGCCTTATCAGCAAAATATACTGGTTCAAAAGTAAAAGCAGTCATTCTGCAGAATGGCCTCATACACTGTCATATTACAATACACTATAATATTATTGCTGAAACATTAAACTGTAAGGAGCATAAAATGCTGTAAATGGATGAGGTGAAGCAAATATTAACTTCTTTAAAATATTGAGTTAGTTTAACCTGTAACACACATATTACAAACTGGATCACATGTTAGATATGTGAACTCTGCAAATAAACTAGTAACTATAGTGGTCAGATAAATAGTGAAATGAATAGTAGAATATTTTTACTCCGAAATGTGGTGGAGTGAAAGTACTCGCAAATTTAGTTGATTGTGTGTTGATTTAGTTTTTTGCTCCATTGTTATTTAACAACATCCTGTGTATCTGTCACTGTAACATGTGCTTTTGTTGATTGCCATTGCAAAACAGAGGACCACCTACTTTCATGTAGTATAAATACACATACAATAACCCCCATCCATCTCAGAAAACACTAACATAAAGAACATACTTAGTGAGCAATTATGGATGCAGTGATTGTAATTGGTAGTTGTACTGGTGGCATTCTGGTTTATGAATGTGATTGAGCAAGAGTGTGTGGTTTGGATTTCGCTGATTGGTCAGTTCCCACTCTGAGACATCACAGAAATCAACTCAGAGCACTTTATTTTCCCAGAAATCACACAGCTACTTGATGCACGCTGCCCAACTTTCCCACTTAGTGTTTATTAATGTCTCTCAGTTATTGCTATTCGAGTTTCCAGTTCGTGAAGTTCACTCATGAGTCAGAGTGTGAGTCACTGATCTCTCTAAGTCAAGTTGGGTGATTCAGCCGATGTAAGCTGTGTACATTTACTTAAATGACGTTTAAAACCCAATTTAAATGCTCGGGCCAACAGGGGAAGTGTGGGCAGAGCCAGTCTGTGAGTAATGCTCCCCTGCTTCCCTTAATGCCGTCAAGGTGACTTTGAATCCCCAGCTGCTCTGCTGAAGCTGCTCGCTGGTCAACTGCAAAAGGCTGCTTGGGAAATGTATGCGACTGATAGAAAGGCATATCTTAGTGTGGCCACAGAGAATTCAAGCTCTTTGAAATGTTGTTTTGCAAAGGTAAACTTCGAGAACCTGCGTCACTGCAGTGCCCTCGAAATTTAGTTCAGAACTCAATATTAGCATTCGCTTGCAACTTTGCAGAATGTATTCAACAGTCATACATATAGATGGATTGCTTGGGAAACAGGACCTTGCTGCGGTTAGAAGTCTGTTGAGTGGTTTTAATTTAATTTTGTTCCAAATTACTGTACGATAGTGACTGAGCCTAAGAAACTAATGTGAAAGCACCTTTAAAGTGCAACTTTGCTGAGTTGCCAATTAATCAAACTTGCATCTTTGAGCAAGTTTGGTTAATGCACTTTTTTTTTCTTACTTTTTACTGTTGGAGGAAACCTACTCATGCAAAAAGATCCAACTGTTGCACAACTATGTTGCCCTAACATGCAAAATTATGAAATTGTGATAATGCAGATTTTAATATATCATAGCTTCAAGTTCAATGTTGAATATTCATGACAAAATAAGCAACAATCAAAGTAAAAATGTTAAAAGATTTAAAGGTCTATAGCTAAGCCAGCTGTCTGGACATTTTCATAGTAAAGTTGCATTAAAATCTCAATGTCACGACATGTAAGTCTCTCTTTCAACGGTTTGAACCTGAGACATTGTGATTATCTGAAAGAATCTTGGCTCAAAGAAAGTTGTCTTGACTTCAGCAGCACTTAGCGTCGTTAAATGAGCGGTTCCGCAGCTCACACAACATCTTCTATACAAGGACGTCAAGCTGTGGTGAATTATAGCACTGGCAAAGAAAAGGGGGGGGGAAAAAGCAAATGCGAGGTTAACATGACCCTGCTGTCTTCTTTCTGTGAAGTTTAGTGTGAGTCAGTGTGCCAGTCAACAGTCTGCCACAGTAACAAATCAGCTGAGCGTGAACTCATCTTCCTCTTTAAAAGCCTCTAAGTCACGCCGCTAAACTGTAAATTATATTTAACTCAAATAAATAACAGTAATCTGCCCTCCTAGTGCCGTTGAGCTCATCTTTCCAAGAACCGAGCAGAATGGCTCATTTCAGCGTCTAACATTACTTGATCTGTAAACTTGTCAGCGGCGGGGACCTCTGCGCCTTAAATATCCGCCTGACACATTTTGCAGATGAGCTTTCCGCAGCGGCATGAAAAGCGGCCTCTCAAACGTGTCACCGTTCATCGCGACCCACTTATTCCGGCCCGTTAAATGCCAGCCGCGTTGACCCTTGAGTCCTTCAGCGGGTGCATGTTTTGACTTGATAAATGAAACCACCCCAGACTCCCCACAGAGCTGTTTAACCTTTGTTTTTTAAGCTGTATAATTATGCAATGAACACTTCAGAAACACAACACAGGAAGTGATAATTAAGCCTATTTTTTTGCTTTTTTCCACCTGACCTCTTACCTCGCTTTATCGTCACCTTGCTATTTTACTCTATTAACCTCCAACACTGAATAACAAGAGGAAACGGGTGCAACAACAACAGTCGCTGCTGCCTTTAAACTGTAGTTATAATTAAGTTTCAACTTCCTGTTTTTCCCTCTAGTGTCTTGTTACCGGCTCCCATGTTGATTGTTCTCTTTATAGCTTCCTGCCTTTTCCTGCTATTTTTAGTGATTAATCCTCTTTAGTTCTCGATCCCTTCACTATTTTTACTTCAGCTAATTTCCCCTTTACAAGCACAAAACCCTGTGTTCGCCTCCGCCTCACCTGTGCAATGGAGAGGAAATTAGCAAAGCAAAATAAGCGTTCTGTACTATTTTTACCTGTACTAATCTCTGCATTTCTCCGGTTTCTCTCTCTATTAGCTTGTGTTTTTTTTTTTTTTTTTTTTTTTGCTACCTTTACAAATCCACCCCCTCTCTCCTCTCTATACACCTGTGCACAGGAGGAAATTAGTCAAAACAAAATATTAAAGCGCCAAATCTACCTCCAATTAGCGGGAACTCGTGTTGCTCCTTTGATGTTGCATGTAAAGGTAAAAGACAATGTTTTAATTAAAAGATGGGAAGGAGGAAAAAAAGCACAATTGTAGACAAATGGAGGCTCATTAAACATCTGAGAAAGGTGGATTTATTTTAAGAGTCACGCATCTCATTGGAAACTGAATGACCCTTTCAAATTTCATCTACCCTTTTCCTCTCTCTAATCCTGTTCTCTATATGTGCACTCGTCACCATCATTGCATGATTATTATAAAATACATCATGTCTTTTTCTTCAGATACTTATATACTACAAACCAACCTTATTTCAACATGGACCTCTCATTACATGC
Organism: Holacanthus passer; assembly: GCA_025331565.1. Classification (NCBI taxonomy): domain Eukaryota; kingdom Metazoa; phylum Chordata; class Actinopteri; family Pomacanthidae; genus Holacanthus; species Holacanthus passer. The sequence continues at coordinate 1,821,132 of JAFREQ010000091.1, read as the reverse complement.
ATAACCTCCTTTCACTGAAATTATGCATTGTGGCCCCAATGAGCCACCGTTGTCAGTAGCTTTCCCTTTTTTATCATGACTTTCAATCTACTTTACATTCATCTGGGCCTCCTAACACTTTATACACAAGCTACAGAGAAATCATGCAATATGGTCCAACACATTTCTCGCTTTGCCCACCATAAACAAACAAAAACAAAACCCTCCTGTGCTTTTAATAAGACTTAGTGTAGACACTATAGTTGCATTACTCCATGTACTCTGCAGGCATTTATGTACTACACTGAACTAAATTTACAAAAAACCCTACAACTAAGTCTTGAGTCTCAGTTTATCACCCTCTTCTATTATTTCAATTTAGCACCAACTGTGGTATGAAAATAAAACAAATCCACAGAGTGTATTTATAGCAGAAAGATTTCAGGTTATAGGTTTTTTGTACACCTCCTTATTTGAGGATGAGCAATGGAAATGGAAAGAATAAAATAGAATAGAGGCAATAATGGTATTAAAAAAAACATCAGGGGAGGAAAAAGGGACAGGAGGAAGGGGGGGAAACTGAAGAAGAAGAAGAGAGGTGTTGCAGCAGGGGAGTGTTATTGCCTGTGATGTGTCATCTCCACTCTCGCACCAAGCAGTCTGGCTGCAGGCCTACAGGCCAGGCTTTATCACACTGAGAATACAGGCCACCTCCACAAGTGCAGAGGTCAGGTTAGCAATGCCAGCCCAAATCTGGTTTTCTCACCTCAAGAGTTGTGGCAGCTCTGAAAGTACAGTGAGGGTATATCTGTGCTCAGAAGCTCAAAGAGAAATTCTCCAAAATTCTCTTTTGAGGTTGAGTGTGTCTTTGGTCAAAAAAAAGATCCCACAGAAAACTGAAAGATTTTTACTGAGAAACCGGGACGTTGTTTCTTGAAAGAGCAGCGGTTGGAGGACAGATTCAGATTCTTCACTTGAGGAAAAAGTAGCAAAATTTAAAATTACTCCACAAAAAAAACAGTGAAAGTCCAGCCATCAAAATCTTTCTCAAGTTGAAGTATAGAAATATTATCAGCAAATGTACAAGCACTTTCTGCAGGCAGGGTGGCCTCTGTTAGTGTTGTCATATATTCTATGCTTTTATTTTTAGATGCATGACCTTGCAAACAGCAGCAGTGTTGTAGCTGGTAAATGTTTAGACTGACAGGATGGCAATCATGGTGAGGCAACCACTTTGGTCCCATCTGAAATATATGAACGACTACTGGACGCAATTTTCATGAAAATGAATTTAAAAAAAGTTCAATATTCATCTCCCTTTCAGCTCTGTTTTACTCTCTTCCAAATTGTCAAGTGAGCATTATGGAAATATCTGACTCATTGGCATTAGCATTAGCCACTATGCTCAGCAGCTAGTCGCTAACATTGTCTGTGTGTTGTTTGCTGCTTGGCAGATAATGTACAGTGGGTTTATTGGAACTGATGAGAACAGAGGGAATCAAAATGGTATATCTGTGTGTCCTGAAACCAAAATAATGAGCTAAAATGCACCAAAATGCTGCATAAAGACAGGTGGTGGATAATTCCCTGTTAGTTAATCACTGAGTGACTTCCTATCCATTACACATTACATATTACACTACATAGAAACCATGTGATCAATTACCATGTGTGGCCATCTCACAACCACCATCTTCAAGACTCCATTCAAATCCAGACAATAACAGAGAGAAATCAGTGGCTGTTTACTTATATAGTTTTGATTATAATAATTGGCCAATAGCCCCAAAAAGAGTATCCAAAGTCTGTTTATCCACATTCCTTTTAAATCATAAAATAAGTTAAGTTACACCACAATTTATTATCAGGATAAAAATACACTCATATACCACCTGCATGACCTCAAAGCTGAATAAGATTCAGTCTGTTTTACACTGTTTATATACTGTATATAGTTCTTATTATATGGGGAGCATGCATGTTCATGCATATTCATATAACGGCATACTGCATTTGGGAGAGAGCAGGGACCAGAGCATATTTAATTATGTGTGTAATGCACAACATATGAGCACATATGCACAAAGAACATATATTATCATGTATGTACAGTAGCAGTCACAGGCAAAAATAATTGTATGCAAGCAGGTATACACAGTAGGTATGTTTATCCCAGCACACACACACACACACAAAGACATGCACATTCACACACACAGTCGCAGTGAATTTACTGTGAGAGTACTATCATGGGAACAGTAACTGTCTCTCGCTCGCTAAATTCTCTGATTGTGGGTGTGTACGTGTGTGTGTTTCTGTTTTTACCCACATCCACACCCTGACTGTGTGTGAATGAATCACAGTGCTAATGGCACGCTGTGAGTTAGCACCTGCATTAATGTGTCTGTGTGTGTTGGGTTTATATACTGTACGTGTCGGGGTTTGAATGTGAAATGTATGCTGTGTGTGTGTGTGTGTGTGTGTGTGTGTGTGAAGCAATGAGTATCACAGTGCTAAAGGACTGCATGAATAATGAGGTATACAACTAGTCAGAGAGTGGGAGCTGAAAAGACACAGACAAACACACACACACACACACACACAAGGAGGAACCCACATCCATACCTATAGCTGAGCAGAGAGGCAGTACATCCTCTATATCCTCTTCATCTTGCCCTCTCTCTCTCTCTCCATTCATTTGTTTGCTCTCTCTACCACTATGTCAGCTCCCTCTATCTGTTGCTCTCTCTACCTCTCTCACTCTAAATAGGTGCTGCATTAAAGCACTTGGATGCCACTTTATTTAATAGGGAGCCTTTCTGGAGACGCAACTGCCAATTGACTGGAAAAAATGTGTGTGTGCGTTGTGTGTATGGGGGGTTCAAGTGAGAGAGCTTTACCCCCTCAGCTCGTCCTGGTGCCAGCAGCCAGATTGTATTAATGGCACAAATGAATCAAGCCCAGGAACCTTGGAGGGCACGTTAGTGCCAGCAGTGTTTCCGGAGGGAGGGATATTCCCTGAACCCCAGGTGACCTTGGAATAAATAAAACAAGAGCTCTCCACTTCAGTCATCAGAAATACACCACTCCGGATCCACCTTCTTTGCTAAGTTTCTAGCTACTGGCTGGATTTAATTGGCTGTCAAAATACAGAGTTGACTGCTGGACCTGCTTGTCAGAACGCAGTTTTTAATGTCACCCGATGTGCAGTAGGAAACCGAGTCAACTTAGATTTACATGACGCGCAGATTCAACATCAATGCACGGCTACATTTTTGCAGTGTGATATCATTGAACAGCAGGAAAAAAATAAATAATGTTACAGCTTACAGGAAACGGTCATGAACAGCTGTCAGAAAAAAAAAAAATCTAGGTTCAGATTTCATGAAATGTTCATATAAAATCTGTGTTAAAAATGGCACAAAAAGCAGAGCTGTGATAAAGTATGTAGTCATTTATAGATGTATAGATGCTACCTCCTTCAGGACCTAAATATTTCTGATGCCAGTAAAATAGCACTTTTCCAAAACTGCTCATGTCAACCAGGATGTGTATTTTTTTAAAAAAAGAAGCGGCTCAGTACACTGTAACTTCAGCTGACACCTTTTACAAACTCCAGAAATCTTTAGGTTGTGTTATTGTGCTGTACTGTTTTCAACTATGGTATTTGAGAAATTGTCTTTTCATAGTTTGTTGCCATGTTGTCTCTATCATGACTGCAAATTGTCAAATGAAAAAAAAAAAAAAAAAAAAAAAGCTTCCCTCCTCCACTGGAAGTAAATAGAGAATCTGTTGATGATCCATCTTTTTACTTAAACTCCGTGTGCTCAGATGATCTGTTTATGCTCACGTGTTGAAAGGTTTTCTGCTATAGTTACACTAGACAGCAGAGGGTACAGTGTGTGTGGAGGTGGTGCATGTGCCTACTGCTTCTCTGCTTTCTCTGTGGAGCTTGAAGAGGCAAGAGAAAGAAAGGAAGAATAACAACTAAAGCTGAGCAAGAATTAGCTATTTATGCAAATTATGATGTATTATATTGAAAAGGGTGACAGGAATTGGCAAATTCAATAAAAATAAATTCTTCTTTAGTTTAGTGAAGTAAATGTGCTTGTACGCCTGTGGTGAAAAGCTTTTTGTTCCAGGAACACATTTATTGAATAAATAATGACATAATGGTATTTTCTGGTTAAATGTTTGTATGTAATATGAAAGACTGGGCCATTGTTGCCTCAATTCAGAAGCCTGAGTCGTCGTTATTTAACCGTTAACTGCTGGATGAGGACGTCCGTTTTTTCTCCATCATCAGCTGATGCTTATAAACACGAAAATCAATCATTCTTGATACCTTGTTATCGCTTCATGATTTTTTTATGATGTTGTCATGATTCATAACGCCTGTTTATTCAACCAAACTCATGAAAAAACACCACTTTATTCTCTGGTGACATTTAAAAATATTGCCAACAGTTAAGTTTCCAGTTGAAGAGAAACACAGCGAGACACAAAGAGAGATCTCTCCTGTTTCATATGGTGTTGGTCTAGAGAGCCACCGGTGGGGGAATACACCATCCTGATGACTGAAACACAGAGAAAGAGCAGTTGGTGTAAAGGTCACACACACACATACGCACACTGACACATGTAGATGCTCACACATGCAACACAGGCAAACACTTACACCCACCCATGGGTGAACGCATCGCATCTCACCCACACGAGCACACACACAAAGGTCAGCGTTTCCCTGATGTGTATCAATGCTGGAACCAGTCTCTTTTTTCCCCTCGTTTGAGGATTTTGAAAGAGTCTTCTGTGTGTGCGTCAGAGAGAGTGTATTATTGACTTATTGAGCAAACTGCAATTGACAATCAGAAATAAAAGGTAAATGATAAATGAAGAGGATTTTCCGCTAATTACACTTCACAGAATATCCCGCAGTGAAAGGTATTATCTCCTCATCATTTTTTAATACCACTATGACTCCTATTTAAAATGCAGAGGCAAGAGAGAATCATTTCTAAAACCAGCATAAGCTTCTTTGTCCTTGAGTTACTGCGTCTGTGCGATCCGACCTCGGGATTTGTGCTGCTTTGTTGTCCAGTTTCCATACACACAGAGAACAATAAAAGTCACCTGATGATGAGGTTCGATGTCAGGTTATTAATGGAGTTTCCAAAATGCACTCGGTAAGCGTTTCGCCGTGGCTGCCGTCCAGAGTGCTGATCCGATGCGGGGACTGTCCGTGGGCCCTGCTTTGCCTGTGAGCTGGTGACCAAAAGTAAAACTCAGGTGTAAGTTTTGTTTTGTTTTTTTGTTCCCTGAATTACACACTAACTTTATTTCCTTTCCTGTTGGCAGTTGTCTATTGTTGTTTTCCACCACGTCTCCTGCTGAGATTTATACAGAAAGACTTTTGCCTGTATCCAGCCGCTGAGTCATCTCTCTGCTTGGGTCCAAAATGCACATTACTTATTTTCGGCAAAAAAGGAACCCGTACTGGCGCAATAGACCACAAACTGGGACACGGAGCAATCCAACTCAAACTGAGACGAGTCTGCTGTCATTCAGTACATCCTGTTTTATAGAGCATTAACCCTTTAATGCATGCAAGCATTGCTAAAAACCTAATGTTTTTCGAGACGCAGGCCCAGGTGCCGACTGAGGCTACACTCAAAGCACTAATTCATCGTATTAGTGACACAAAATGAGGTCAAATAGAAAAACACATTATCTACCTACTGCCTGCATACCATGGGGAAAATATATACAAAAGAGAGAAGAGAGCTATTAGAGATTTTCCACAATACAATGTAATATGGTCCCAGGTCCCTAAAGACCTGAGGTATGCATTTAATATACAGTGAAGTCTAGAACATGGTACATATCATGACTGCATTATACACTACGTGTGTATATACAGTATATATATGCGTATATACTGTATATATAACAAAGTATGTGGGCATCCGTACTTCACATCCACATATCATTTTTTGAACATCTCATTTCAAAACCATGGTATTAATCTGCCTCCACTCTTCTTTCTGGTTTCAGGCTTTTTACTTGTTTGTGGAAGCAATTAGACTAATTTAAGGCCACAAAAAACATTTCTCCATTAGATTTTTGGCAGTGTTGAAGACCATTTCATTTTACACCTTCTTTACAGAAAAAACAAACAAAAAACAAACAAAGAAAAAAAAAAAACTTCCTATTTGGTGTCACAGTCAGCCAACTCACTGTCAGTGTTCCAGCTCATCCCAGAGGTTTTGGATGGGGTCGAGGGGCACAGGGCTCCGTGCAGAACAGTCAAGTTCCTGCACACCAAACTGGGAAAGCAATTTATCAAGCTGGCTTTGTGAATGAGGCATTGTCATGTTGAAGAGGAGAGGGACAAATGATGCAAATTTGGAAGCATGTTATTGTCTAAAACAGTAGTTTGGCTTGCAGCCCCTTAAAATAAAGCAATACCTGGTGACACCACGAATCATAGTTCATGACTTAAGTTTGATTTAACTTGTGAGTAGTGTTATTCTCATCATATTTTATTAAAAGGGTTTGTGCAGATTTGAAATTATTGAAGAAAAAGGAAATCAATGAAACTTTAGTATCTTGTGACCCTTCTGATAGGGACTACTGATCTAAAATAGGTTTATTATGATTCCCCATGACTGGAACTAAGGGGACACATACATATAATGTATATGAGGTTCTCTTAAAATGTACTCTGACATAATGTATCATCTTAAAATGTTAACCTCAGCACTGAGATCTCATTGCTAGTGTAACAAGACAAATGAAAGTGATTCTGTTCTCACACCCTCTGCTTTGTTGCTCTGTATGTGAAAAGTGATTTACAAGTTTTATTATCTTATAACCTTTTCTGTCAACTTAGTTAGGAAAAAAAAAAACACTCCCATGCACCTCTGTGGATGTTTTCTTTTAATCTTATCCTGACAATTGGCTTGTGCCAGACACGTCTCTTGATGAGTATAGCCCCGAAACAGAGTGGAACAAAGTGTGAAGTCTGTGTGTGTTTAACTAAATACTTCAGGCCCATTAGGGGAAAGAAATGCTCTGAAAGTAAAAAAAAAAAAAAAAAAGAATTTAAATTGAAGTCAGGCCAAAATTACTGCAGAGATTTGCCATCTGAAAATTACCATAGAGATTTACCGCCTGGTAATTGCTTGGTGATGTTGCCGCTTTTGTCTGTGTGTGTGTGGGTGTGTGTGTCCAATGCACTCATTCTTCAGTGTATGTATATGTTCTTCGTTGCATATGTCTGTGTGTGCGTGCATGTCTCTGTGTGTGCCTATTTCTCTGAGGTCACATCTCTGTGTCATCAGTCTCCAGACACCGGTAGGCTGTAATTGTGTGTGTGTGTGTGTGTGTGTGTCCGTATGTGTGTGTTTCAGGCAGAGCTTAATTGAATAGGAGGTAAAGGCCATGGTGTCCCCCTATGGTGCAGACTCTAAATGTAGCCTCACTGGTGAGGAACCAAGGGGAAATTGAGCTTAGAGACAGAAAGAGAGAGAGAGAGGGAAAGAGGGCGAGATGACTATAAATTTGACATTCCTCAGAGAGTTTGAATAGAGAGACTGACAAAGAAAGAGAGTGTAGCTAAATGTGGGCTCCCCGATGACACGGAACGAGTTTTAGAGAAAAGAAAATGGGAGCGATGTAAGTAGAGAGAGAGAGAGAGACTTTATCTAAATGTGTCTCTCCCCAGTGAGCGTGCTCGGAGACCAGGGGAGCTGTCCTTGGTTCTGAATAAGCCTCTGGCAGAGAACCAAGTCAAGCAGTTAGCATTGAGCACATCGCACAGGGCTGAAGGCTCACACACTACCGCTCCGTCATTGTCTCGCTCTTCATCTGTCTCCCTCCCATTCTTTTAACCCCCCGTAACCTCGTCTGTGTTTGTCGTAGAGAGGTGACACAGGCGGCCGGGGCAGCGCACAGAGAGCAGCCGAGGGCAACGCAATACAACACCTCTCTGTCGAAATAAGTCCATGTTTATGTGGCCTTGTAAGAGTCTCGTCTTTCAATCAGGAGCGTATCATTGGCCTGACTAAATATATTTGTGTTGCAAAAAATAAAACCTTGGAAGATGAGCTTAAAGCGTCATTCTTGAAAAAAAAATGTTAACACAAGCTACACTTTGTCTTTCTAAAGCTTTCTGCCTCATTGTTGTTGTGTGTGTTGTGGAGGTGGTTTAGTCGTCATTGCATTCCTGAAAACCGAAAGTAAGTGGACCTTGTGTTGAGAATGTGTCAAAAATCAATGACGTGCATTAAAAATATACAAGCTGAAAGAAATGACAACAAATGAAGCATATTAACAGTAGTATAAAAACTTTAGCAAGAAAGTGGATTTTGTCCTTGCCAATATAAAATTTACAATTCAAATATAGTCTGTTGCCATGCTGAGTTAAAGCAAATGTTTGGTATTCAGGGAATTTTCAATCATTTTTCTGCTCACCAAGAGTGGTCAAGGACGTTTCTTGAAAGGTTTCCAGATGCATACAGTCAACATATTGTATCCTGAGTTTACTCAGTTTCAATTTTTTTTTTTTTTTGCTAAATTTCTATCAAATTAGATCTGCACAAATGTAGGAGGAATTGAAGAGAGAAAACTTTCAACAGCCATAATACTACTACCTTTGTACTTAAAGGACTAGTCTGCTATTTTTTAAATGACACTACTATGATCTATTCACATGACTTTCATATTATATAACGAACTTTTTCTGTGGCACTCAAGCCACCCCCAGACCTATGTGTTCACACTTAAGATATAAATCTTTAAAAACTGGTCACTGCTTCATTAATTTCCTAAAACAGCTGGACTTTGTAGTTTTTAGCAAATGTTACATAAACAGGAGGAAATATCGCATTAATCCATATTTGGTGCCCTAGCGGGTATTTTGGGCAGCAGGACAGTGTATGAAGGATTGAGTCATATTATACTGTAAATAAAATGTGTTTTTTTAAATAGTTAGTGGACAAAAATGGAGGTCCGTATCACAGTGGAAAAAAAAAATATATCATGCTTTGGATACCCACACAATACTTGTTAGAAGGACATATTCATTCTTGGTTTTGATCTTTTCATGACATTTATTGACAAGAAGAATGAAAGAAATAGAATATGACCAGACCTGTTTGTTGAGAACAGGCATAAAGTAGTGCACAATCTGCACAACCCCTGATCTCATTCATATCCAGTAACTGAGAAAATCTAGACTGATTTCCACATTCAGCACGCCGTCAGACTGTAGGCAGAGACATGAGGGTCAGTAAAAAACTGTCTCGGTAAAGGCCACCTGGAACAGCACATTTGCTGTCCCCCCTCATGTGATAAAATGTTCATGTTTCTGATACATTTTTTTTTTCAGCTTGGAAGCTATATCTATATATCTGTGATGACTTTTATTCCAATTTAATCTCCTGTACTTCAGCAGTGAGGCAACATTGTGCTTCGCTGCCACACTTCCCCGACCTGCTGATTTGAACATGGTAAAAACTATTGAGGTGAAAAAAGAGGTCATGGCCTGGTGAATGTTCAGGTGGGTGGATAAGAATTCCATTAAGTCAGAACAGAAAAATGCTTTCTACATTTATATTGACTACGAACACAACTGGCCATCTCTATATGTTATACAACTCTGATTCCAAATAAGATGGGACGCTGTGTAAATGCATCATAATTTAGGTTGCTAATCCTTTTTGACATATACTCAATTGAAAACTGTACAAAGGCAATATATTGAATGTTTGACCTCATCAGCTTCATTGATTTTTGTAAATATCTGCTTCTTCTGAATTTGATGGCAGCAACATGTTTCAAACAAGTTGGGACAGGAGCAACAAAAGACTGTGAAAGTTGTGGACTGATCCAAAAACAGCTGTTTGGATCATTCCACAGGTAATCAGGTTCATTGGTAACAGGTGATAGGATCATGATTGGGTATGAAAGGTTCATCCTGGAAAGACTCAGTCGTTCACAAGCGAGGATGGAGAGAGGTTCACCACTTTGTCAAACACAGGATTGTAGAAAGGAGGTTACTACATGAGTGCAGGAACATTTTGTAAAACCACTGTAATAAACACAATTTGTTTGCTAATCATTGCATTTTCTTTTAATTTACGTTTTACACAGTAAACACAGTCGGAATCGGGGTTGTATAATCCTATTTATGCATGTCAGGATGGCAGCAAGTACAAGTATCTTTTAGTAAGGTATCGAACCCCTGCTCGCTCAGTCCACATGTGACAAGAGCATGAAGCTTTGATGATCAGATTACAAACCCTTATTGAACATTATACAACCCCCTGTGCTATCAGCACTAGGCTACGGAGACATCCTGCATGCTCATGCTGCTTTCACTTAAAAGACAGGTTTACAATGTTTCACATCTGTCTTCAAACAATGGTCTGTTTCATCACTATGAGAGACCTCCTTTATGTTACACATAGTTAAGCAATCCATTTGCGACGATTTCAGTTATTTCTTAATTGGACCTGGGAGCGAGACACAGTCGAGGGTGAAGAGGTAAAAGATTTATTAAATAAAGAAACTCCAGGATACAAGAAAAACAAAAGGTGACTAAACACAGGAAGTCCAGGTGGAGTGGAGTTGCCTCAGTGGATGGAGGCTGGTAGGTGCTGAGGCTGCTGGCTGGAGACACGCTGGTGGAGCTGGTAGGGATGAACACAGGCAACACTGGAAACACTAGGAGAAGGAGCAATCAGGCAGCTTACAGAGAAACACTAGAGACAAGTAGAAACAAGGGGAAACACTGGAAAACAGGAAGCACTAGAGACAGAGAAACACTGGAAAACAGAGGCAAAGACAGGGAGCATGGAAAGGGGAAGTACAAAGGGTCGATCTGGCAGCTTGCAGGTGGAATCAGAGGTCTTTTAACTAGTTGTTAGTAGAAATTTGAAACACCTGAAGACCACACCTCCAGCTACTGAAGCAAAGCCTGAACAAAAGACTAAACACTAAACCAAAAACACTGGAGTATAAAACTCAACATACACTGAAAATAAACTAGAAAAACACCAAAAACAACTAAGAGACCTAAACCATGACACCATTGTTGATATGAAAATATTGATTATTGTAGCTTTAAATATATTCAGATTTTCTCCACTTTATTCAGCACACCATGGGATGTTTGTGATTATATAAAAATGAGAAGGCAACAAAAAATGCCTTGTTTTACAAGATTAGGGGAAACAGGGAGCAATTACAGGTTGTCTGTCATCAAATGGCCTCGGCTCCGTTTCAGCGTGTTTTGGTTTCTCACTTAATGTTGTTAAAAATGTCACCCTCCAACCAGAGTGGCCCCTAATTAGGATTCAGATGAGTGTTAGGGGCTCTTGGCCGCGAAATGGACCCAGGGGATGCAAGGAGATGATGGCGGCTGGCTGAGTTTGTCTGTGTTGACAGAGCAAGAAAGGAGGGCGGGAGGAGAAAAGAGGGACGAGAGGAAGAGAGAGGGAGGAAAAACATTAAGGAGGTTTGTGATGTGGGCAATCTAACTTGTTTATTTGGACCACACAGCTTCCTATTTATGCATGGATTCACATTTCGCTTCTCCCTCTGCTGCTGTTGTGTTACTAGTGTTGAAAAGGCAGACGAGGCTCAAACATGTGTCAGGCCTCACTATTAAAAATGAAACAGCGCTGTAAAAAATAAACAAAGTTTCAAGGTCTGACTTTGTCGCCGCATGTCTCTGAGCGTCTGCCGCTGCCACATCTCTGTCCCCTCAACTGTCCATCCATCCATCAGCCCGGGTGAATAAAATGAAGATAAAATGCTCAGAAACAACCTTAGTGAAGGAAAAGGACAGCTTGAAAAACAAAGACGTTGCCTGGCTAGTGTTACTTATAATAGTCGCTGTCGCTTCAGCCAAAGCTGTGGCTGTATTTCAGTGCTAATATTTCAGCCATTCATATTAGCCAACCTCGCCAATATTTTAGCAATCATATTAACCTTGCCAGCCAGCATCTCAGTATTTATATTAGCCTCCCCAGACAATATTTTAGTGTTATATCAGCCACATTGCATCTGTTCAATGTCCCAACATTTGAATTCCTGTCTGCCCTCCCCTCCCCCCAGCCTCCTTTCTGCTCCCTGCGCCGGCCAAGGAGGCATCATTTTATGGCCAGGAACAGTAAATTACCAGAAGCAGCCTTTTCTTCATTTTAGTGAGCATCTTTTAGACAAGTGGGAAGGGGAGAAAAAAAAAAAAAGAAAAAAAAAAAAGGGACGGCCTGTCTTTTGAAAAATCCACCCCAAAACCACATTTGACTAACAACTCTGGGTTTTTTTCAGCCCCGGAATCTTATTTTGAGACATTCAGATGGATTAATTAACCACATGCAAAAACCTTTGCTCTCGCAACCTGCGATTATCCACCAGGATGAAAGCTCCCCCACCTGATTACTGTCTGAACCCTCAGCAGGAAAAGAGACAGACAGTTTGAATTTCCTCCTTCAGCAACAATAGGGCAGTTTATTCTCTTTCAAGCTCAAGGAGGCATTGAGGGATGTGAATGGGACTGAGCTGAGCTCAAAGCATTTATTGTTACCACTGCAAAGCCACCGCGGAGCTCAGCTTACATCTACTGGCTTTTTCATCTGGGATGGTTCTTGGTTTCATGTACTAATTTCACAGAAAGTATCTCAGCAGAAGTTGATTCGATCCTCTCTTTCATTTTTCTGCACTGTTTCTCACACTGTTACACCCTGAGGTGAAAATCCCCTTTAATGTTTTGGTAAATTAGCAAAATTATCGGGTAAAGTAGAAGGAATATTTTCCCAACAGGAAGGCCAAAACTCTTATGTCAAAATGTTGATGCAGGGCTGTTGTCAAGACCAGTTAAAGGCAGTGACACACATTGGGATCGCTGAGCTGATTACTGGTATAATTTGAGCACCTCGACTGACCTGTTGGATGAGGTCCATCACAGTCTGAGCCAGTTAGTGTTGACAGTCTGGAGATAAAATCATACAGTGTTTTATGCTTACTCATTTAAACTGTCGGTCTTCTGATCAAGTCATTGCCCATCATAGTGTTTAAGACGAGGTTTAACAAATTCTAATTACTAATTTCACTTACTTGGTTTTCCGAAAGCTTGGCCGCAACTCCTGGCCTCCTCGAGTAGATGGAGCCTCCAAGTGCTGATCAAGACTAAGAGATCATTTTTATTATATTTCAAAACTAAGACTGCATGGATCAAAACTTGTAGTGATATTCTGTGATGCCAATGGTGCCCATGTGCAAGACCTATTACAGTCAAAATAGAAGCAAAACCCAGTGATGGGATGTCCCTCTTTCATCTCCACTATATATAGCTAGAGCATGTGAGGCTCCTGTTTAAGGGTGAATCTTCCCTTTATGGATCATAGAAACAGCCAACGTACTGTTGTGGTGCTGGGGTGGATTTTCTCCTGTAATGAGCAGTCTGCAGTGTCTGTAACCTGCTGGGGAGACCAGACATCATTTATACCCAGGGCAAACAAGCCACACAGCCTCTGCTGCCAAAAGCACCATCCATTTAATAGAGACAAGTCAGAGAGAGGGCAGCCTGCATACTGCCACACAGCTAGCACTGCACTGCAGAGCCCAGCAAACAGACTGAGGGGCGGCTTAATAAAGCCCATTTATGTGCAGTGACTATTAGTTCTGAGTTTATTTGTGAATATTTTAAAGTTTAAGAACTCCATCACTGTATAAAATGACTTTTACATTTGTATGTTGTATTATAAAAGTGAAATGCTATAAAAAAAATTATACAGAGAAAGTTTGTATGGAATAAATAAAACTTTATGGAAATGTGGCTTGTTTTAAAGTCAGTGACGAACAACTTTGAAGAACTTGCTGTCCAGTTATTTAGCTTTGGTGTAGAAAAAAAAGGTCCTGGACCTGCCTGTGACAAAAATATCACAGAACAAGTCTAAGCTACACACTACTGTCAATATCCGAAGAGGAGGGGGGCGGCACAAATTAAAGTCCGACTTATCCGTGACATCAGAATTGCATTGCACAGCTTGATAGCCCCTGACACACCCCTCACATCCCGTTCTAGTTCACAATTTTCACCAAAATAAGCACACGTGAGGAAAGAGTCCTTTGTATAGTCAATGAAAATACCACTTGTCTGGCTGAATAAGTCCTAAATGTTGAGTCCTGTGGTCACCAAACCCTTCTGATTTGACCGGTTATACTGGGCATCTCTTAGGTGTGAAACTTAAGGACATAGCATGTTCAGCAAGCGTTCCTAACAAAATAAAAGTTTTTTTTTTTTTTTTTTTTAAAAAGCACCGTCTGTGTTAAAAGTGTGATATAAGGGTGAAACTCATTTCCTCAGTGTTGCCCCTCTGTGCTTTGGCTCGGTGCTTGGCCAAGAAGTCCACAGGGACGACGAGGTGAACAGCCTGGCCTGCTGAGTACCTTTAGTTCCTTATTCCTTTATTTCCCACATCGTTTCTCTAATATCCGTTGGGGGGGGGTTCGGGGTTATGGCCCAATTCAGTGGCTGCCAATCTCTTCAGAGCAGCAGCTCACTTCCTGCAAGCACAAAAAGTCTGCAGCTCCAGTTATTGATTGGATATGTCACATAAAACCTTCTACATAAGAAAGGGTCAATAAAAAGGCATGTAAATGCTGCTCTCAGCCTCCAAATTCATTATCTAAAGGAAACAAAAATGATCAAAAGTCATCACGTTACTTGAGTTATATCATCCTCACCTTCATTTTCACAACATTTAAGTCAAAGATGCACATCTGAAACAAAGCAGGTCCTTTTACTATAGGCACATCTTTTGCATGTGTGAACCTATAATGATGCTTGGTAACTTTATTAATATACATTTGACAAAGCAGAGTCTTTGGAGATTCAGGCTCTTCAACGAGAGGTTAAACAAATGACACATATCTCTTGGCTCCTTCACATTTTGAGGGAATTTTCTTGCACCCACAAGAAAAGAGAAAAGAAGATAAAGCAAAGAGCAGCAGCAAAATGTCTTGTCATTTCTGTAATGTCTTGTAAAATCTGAGCCAAAGACAATCAAAAAATTCTACATTCAGTTCCAACAGCATTATTGTTGCTGTGACATCTGCGTTAAATCCAGGCTGATTCTGATTTTACACATTTGCCTCATTTACCATTTTGTATCCAAGTACAACATAAGCAAATATTCCTCTGCTCCATTACCTTGAAATGTTCTACATGGCTCATTAACTTGCATGCAAGCAGGGCTGAGTGGAAGAGTTTATACATGTATGATCTTGATTAAGGGAACTGTAACTTTGGCCTGCATCTCCTCGTCCTTCCAGCTGTTGAAAAGCACTCATGCTTTGCATAAAGGCTTCACCTTAAACCCAGAGTACAGAAATAATCTGTATTTCAAAACGAGCTAACATCTTAAAATTGTAATGAAATATTTGATTATTACAAATAAAACACCTAATCTGAATTTTTTATTTCATTTTCAAATATCATTTTGAAATAATTAAGAGTAACCTTTGAAGGAGTAGTAACAAATGTTTGTATTATTTTATTGTTATTTAAGTACATCACTCCTCTGCATTTTAATTGACAGCCTTGAATCCACATTAATTAATTTGATGACTCTTTGGGGCAGCACAACAAGCTGTAAACACACCATTGACATATTATCATAATGTTATAAAGTTGAACAGATCAGTAAACACTTATACATCCAGCAGACACAGAGCAACATTAGCATTCATGTGGAGCCATGTTTCTCACCAGTTGGTGAATTCCAATTTATTCTCCATTTATGCCCTGTCTTGGTCTCCACCTGGTTTTTCAGCTGCTTAATGCTTCAATATGTTCACCAGCCAGCTATAACTTCGCTCATTTTTTGGTGTTAGCTGATCAAAAATTTTGTGTGTGTGTTTGGTGTTGGATGGTTCGTTAGTGATTTTTCACTGAAAACAGCTCCAGCGGGACTAATGAGAGTGGTGAGAGTGGAAAGAGCGAAGTTGTGGGCTGTAAAAACCAAAACAATGAGCTAAAGAAGCTAAAAAGCTCCACAGACAGCAGATTCTGCTTATAATTCTTTCTGGGTTTATCGCTAAGGACAACAACTTGACCTTTTGTCCATTAATATTATTATTGTTGTTGTTATTGATTAGTGCAGATTGAATGGGATGGAAATGGGGGATTGTGCTTCAGGTTGCCAGAACTCAAAATGTCAGAATTTTGTGGTGAAATACAGTCCAAAGGAAGATTGATTTTTTTTTAGATGCTCTTTCAGTGTAAGTTAAGTCATTGTCCCACACTTCTGCTATCTGATGTCTGAGGTTTCATCTAGACCTCAGGACACAAATCAATAACTCTGTGCTAAACATGGCCTTTCCATTGGGAACACTTGAACAGTGAAAAACTGACTTACTCCCAGCTCTTACAATGGGAAATTACTGTTTATGTTTTTTCTACAAGCCATTAGCCGATCTGATTTATACCCACAAGCTTTAGCGACGTCCCTGGAAAACATTTCTCTCGCCATGGGAACGTTACCTGCTCCAAACCACAAAGTGGGTGGTTGATAGCCGGAGCAGAGCCAGGTAATGTTGGCAAGCCAGCAGAACGTGTTGGTGATTAGCACCTCTCCACCGCAGTTTTACTATCAGGTCCGATTCTCATTTTACGGTTGATGGGAAAATGAGCAACAGAGAGTGTGGGACATAAATCACATGCTGTGTAGGATTATAGTGTTGTGCATTTTTTGAAATGTAAAATGGCTTGTAAAAACTGGAGGTGGGTGTTTCTGCTTTGTTTCAAAGCTGTGCTGTAATTAGAACATAAGCTTTTATCAACCTATCACAAACCACTTTTTAGGGTTTATGCTGCATTTGCTTTATTTGGGATGAAGTGTAGCTATGGGAGAGATTCCCATGTGTAGTGTTGTGGCAACTCAAGATGGTGACAGTCTTAAAGTCTTTCAGCTGTTAGGTTGTTTTAATCCCAAAACTGACCCATCAATAAACACTTACAAAATAGAAAGAGGTAGTCCAACATAAAAAACATTATTAATAATGACGATAATTTTAACACCAAATAGCAGTGATGTGCAGTCAGGGGAGGCAGGTGAGGCAGCGTCCACAACACGAAAGTGAGGGAGAACCAGACTTGATTAATGCAACCTGCTTCTTTGCCAAACAAGAGTTGGCATTTCGTGGCAATGATGAGACTACAAGCTCTTCCAATCGTGGCAACTACGTAGAACTATTACATGCTTTTGCTGAGAAAGGTGAAAGGTTAGCTAGGCATTTAATGACATCCGCTGTGTTTTCCGGCCTGTCGGACAGAATCCAGAACAATTTAATTGAAGCAGTTAGTGAGGTAATTCGAAATGCTATTAAAAAGGAGATTAATGCTGCCCCATTTGTTGCTGTAGAAGTTGACGAGACAACCGATATCACAAATAAGGCGCAGATTTCTGTCGTTTTGCGTTATGTGTCTAAAAGTGAAGTGGACTGTGAAGTGAAGGAGGCGTTTTGGGATTTGATGATGTGAGTGATGACAGACGAGCTCCTGCTATAGCTAATTATGTATTGGGCGTGTTGGATAAATGTAACTGTGTGGAAAAGCTTTTAGTATGACGGAGCTTCTGTCATGGCATCAGAACTTAATGGGGGGCAGGCCAAAATGAAAGAAAACGTGCCAGAGGCCATGTTTACCCACTTGAGGGACTTGGATCATTTTTTACGTCCACAAAGTGCACCCGCTTACTGGATGACGTTGTGAAGCGGCGTTGACCAAGAGCGGCACCAACCAGATGGAGCTCCAACTCTCGGCTGTTGCAAACAATAAGCATGTATCAATCTGATCTACGTGCTGTATTTGGCATCATGAGTGAAAATCCTGACAGTTGAGATAGTGACACTCTACTGATTGCGTCAACATGAGTCAACAAATGAGAACATTTGATGTACTTTTTAGAGTGCTGCAAAACAAAGTGTTGGACATCGGATTTTGCTGTGCACGAATCCGCAACACAATTGCAGTTGTTGAGCGCATGAGACAGGAGTTTGACACATTCTATCAGCGATTTGAGCAAAAATGCACCACGCTCGGCCTGACAGACAGTGGAGGTCAACACTCTGGCAGAGATGAGAGGAAACGGACATATTACAGCATAATGGACAACATCAGTGTTCAGATGAAAGCTCGTTTTGATCATTTTTGTGAGCTAGCTTTCCTTGGTTTGGTCGACTGTAAACACTAAATTTTCTGAAATGTCACAACAATTTGATGACACAAAACTGCAGAGCCTGTCCAAATATGCAAAGTTCTTTGACTTTGTTAGACTAAAGGCTGATCTCATCGGACTGTACAGCTCCCAAACCGTAAGGAATGAATGTAAATCTCCTGGACAACTTCTCAGCTTTTTGGCCCAGAAGGATCTGATGCAGACTGTTCCTGAGGTGACAAAGTTACTCCAGCTGGTGTTCACTCTACCAGCTACAACAGCATCTGTGGAAAGGTCATTCTCTGCATTGAAAAGACTGAAAACATACAGTCGGAATAGGACCGATCCAGGACGACTCTCCTCCTTGGCAATCATCTCCATTGAAGCAGCCAGACTTTTAAAAATGAAAGCAAACATGGGCGATTTTTACAACAGAGTGACGGAGATATTCTTGGAGAAGGACAGGCACTGTGGACTTCATATACAAATAAAGGTAAGACCATACATGATTTTCAATTTTAATTAAAAAAGAGAGCCAAAGATCAGCCAAAAAAACCATTTAAATTTTAAAAAATCTAATTTGACCTTATATTAAATATTCCTTTGTTTTTCTTGTTATTGTATTGTTGAACAGTGTGGAATTGATTAAAGCATAATTAAAAGCTTTGAAAACAACAAAATGTTTCAATTAAGGGCAAAATTGAAATATAAGCTTCTATTTTGGGTTCATATATTTTCACATCCGACTCCAGAGGAGTCACTAGTCACTAGTTCATGGCTTCACTAGTCATGAACCTCACCACACATCACTGCCAAATAGAGTTGGTCAAGTGAGGGTTAAAAATACAATCCATGGTCAATATAGCACTGTGTCTGTAAAATTAATGTTTGATAACCATGAATAACGAACTTTGTCTGACAGGAGTCACCAATGCTTGTTTGTTCTTTCTGACGCAGTTTATGTAGCACCAAGTTGGACATCTCCACTTTTAGAGACCAGGCATCATCATGGCATGGATATTGATGTTGACAGTATTCACAGGTTACACGCTATATTTCAACTCCTCATGACATGAACGAAACAATCTCATTTGTGTTATTCCATAAAAAAGAAAGGATTTACATGGCTAAGCCAATTACTTGGGCTATTCAATCTTCAGATATATGTTAAATAATACAGATCAAATAAGACAGTTCCTCTTTTTTCAGCCCTTGCTGTGAGGTGCAGCTGGCTGACCCCAGATCAGACATCCTGCCAGTTCCTGCTGTATTCTGACCTCCACAACTCCACATCCTCTTTTGTGACTTTTGTGACAGTTGCTGTAAAGTTCTGCCCAAAATTGAAAGACAACATATTGCAATGTTATACGGTAAATAAACCATTAGCATTAGCAGGGTAACAGATCATCAGTCAAATTAGATAAAGGCCTAAAAGTTAAGGGATATTCTTTCCACCTAAAATACTGGGATGTTGCCCAACAATAACAACTATGTGCATTTAAAACTTTTTAGTATTATTATTTAACATAACTGACAAATAATGAAACAAGATGCAACCAAAATCTGCCTCCTGCTTGTCAGGTGAGTCAGGAAATACTGTACAGCTGAGTCTTCAATATGCATTATGTCCACTCCATCTGATTGCTTTGTGTAGTGGAGACTGTTGATGTTTACCACCCTAATGTGATGAAGCCATTATGTGAGACTCTCTGGGGGGGTGAGGTCCATCAAGAAGTGAAAGCCTGTCATATCATTAGACTGGTTAAATAGATTAACCCTTTCTGTCCCACTGCAGGATCCAAAGAAGAAAACAGACTTTGGTTTCAGTTTACTCTTGAGCCTCTTGCAGAGTACAACAACACTCACACCAATTAACATGTCACCAGAGTGGCAGCAGAGATAAGTGGCTAAAAATATCAGCCTCAATATCCCAAAATCATTTGATGTAATGTCAGCATATCAGCAGATGGACCAGCATTTTCTGCACAAGAGACTTGATGATTGCTGGTTGGTCGACAGTTTGGATGGTACATGTTTTGTCCTTTGAGCTGCCTACCTGGCTCCAGCCTAATCAGACTTTTAGCCACGATATTCCCACCTCAGTGTTCTGCATTTGTCTGCATCCCTGCAGCTGTTACAAAACCAAACTAACCTCACATTTTTACAATATTGTAAGCTTTTGATTCCTCAGATGTGTTGGAATGGTACGTGGGCTAGGCCCTGTAGCAGAGTTCAACTCAAAACCTCTCCGCTCAGAACTCCGACTCCCATGAGGCCTCTGCACATTGCCACTTTCTCTCCTCAGCCTATTTCTTTGGGTAAGAACAGAAAAGTGAACTCACTCATGCGTGCAGAGTCGAGGGTAGGGGCGTGGATTTGTCTTTTCATGTTTTATTCAAATGTCAAATGAGAGTAGAGCCAAATGAAACTGGGAAAAATTGTTTTGATTCTGTTGCAGTTGCCAAAGAAAATCAGCAATAATTATCAAACCACAGCTCAGCGTAAACTAATGGGCACCATGCATACTGATTGTAACAGCTCCAAACCCCTGTGCTGGATTGTTTTTATATAAATCCTGTCAGTCCGTGGATTCCCTCAGTGCCCCATCCATTTTACTGCAAAAGTATCACAAAACTCTGGAGTCTTAGAAAGCTTCTCTTCCTTCCTCATTACAATTATAGGACTACAAAAGAGCTGCTCAGTTCCCTTTAGATTTGTCCTAATCTGTAAAATGTAGATAGATGTTTAAAGTCCAAATCTGTGAGATCTCACTTTGTACAGTTTTGAAAATATTATGTCTTTTTTTATCTTGTGCAAATAATGAGTTGTGTGTTATTCTCACACAGAAACAATGCAATGCATTTTAACCCTCTACTGCACACATTTTGATGGTACATGCTGAAAATTATTCAATGTCATTTACTGATTCATTTTGGGCCACTTTATTGCCGAAGCATTTTTTAAAAATATATTTCAGACCCCCCACTCCAAGATATTTTTTTTGTTGCCTAGGGGCAACGTTGTGCAACCAAGTACAAAACAACAGAGAAATTATGAATTCATAAATCATAAGACAACTGTTAGAGAGCAATAAAAACATCAGATAATCTTCCAAAAATGTCAACAAATTATGAAACAAAGAATTGAAAAGCACTTGAAACATATTTACATGTATGACTTGATGGAGGCTTAGGTTTTTCGTCCTGTGTCATGTCATATTGATTCTCATGTTGTGATACGTTGCTGTCACTCTGTGTGAAACTTCACAAGAACACGTCTTCCGTGCTGTGAACCACAGGTGCACGTTGCACTTTATGCACATCACTTTTGGTGTTCCTGTGCATGCAGGAAAACTGAATTTCTGAACATGCAAAATAAAAAATTTGTTCATAAAACCTGACAAAAACCCTCTCTACAACTTTTATTTGTATTCTATTTACACTTTATGTAATTTTAAATATGATTACTAGGGCAAATATTCTTACCCTCTTCTCACACATCTCACACCATGTGCTCCTGTGACCATGTGTCAGAAAACGATGTCCCACCTTTAAATCATGCATGATAGCGACTCCCACATCTTACTGGACTGAAATTTGATAGTTTTTAAAACACTGATTAATTGGCATCATTTAAGTTCACATGTACTGGGCATGGGGCTTTCTGTTGCTCGAGGGTAACGCGGTGCTGTAGATGGTTAAATCCATGTGCTTTTTTCATATGTAGCCACCTTTAATCCACCACCTTTGTCATGCAAAGTCTTGTTGATGCAATACCAAGCCACAGGATAGACCACTTTCACATCAGATATTTTAGCAGGTCATAGCAGCAGAAGCACAGGTGTAATAGATAAAGTTGTGCATTACATTGTTGTGCCCGATCCAGAGTTATGTTATGGTGACAGCTGGATCACTGGAATTTCTTTCTTTAGAATGGGGTCGTCATTAATGTTACGAGTTCCAGCATTGCACTTCCTGCAATAAGTTAACGAGTCTTTTGTGGCACATTGTCCCCTGATCAGGGATCATGTGCTATGCATTCTGTTCCATTCAGAAGGTCTGTAACCTGGATAAGGCATATGAAGATTTTTGTGTTCCATATCCTTAATATGATCAGAACCAGGATAAGACTTAAAGCAATGAGTCCAATCAAGTTCAAGTTTATTCATTGTCATTCCATCTATGTCTGTAAGCACACATACAGTGGAGCAAAATGACTGTAAAAGGTTATATGTTGTTTATGACATGACACAGGTTGACATCAAACCCCAATTGTCACAAGTTGTTCATTCAACAAATTCAACAATTAGATAAAGAGATAGACAGATAGATAGACAGACAGATAGATAGATAGAGAGATAGATAGATAGATAGATAGATAGATTCTTGATCGTTCTATTTTATAATATTTTGAATTTTATTTGCAATGAAGAGATCAATCCCCTTGTGTGTGTCAGTGGATGTCGAGCCTCGGGCACCAAAATGGCCAGAAACCGCGCTGCTTAGATTTACTGTGTATAACTGTGTTGATCATCCATGGCCAATGGGCAATTAGGTGTACACTTCTAGATGGATGTTTATGAAGGGCTAAGAAAATGGCCTCAAGGTAAAAGAAGAATCATTAACTAAGCTTGATTCTGAGTGCTGAGTATGCATATGGAAAATGAGACTTCACAGACTGCAGCTCTACTTAAAGGAGTAGTTCTACTTGCATACATCAACCTTCTTCCTTATTCACATTAGCATTCGGGAAAGGGTTCAACAGTTTGTTTGTTTTTTGTTTTTTTTTTTATAACTATCTTGGAATCTATAAGCCATGAAGTCCAGTGGAACATGCTTCATTATTATCCTGTACCAACCAGAGATCATGGAAGCTTTACAGGAAATCAATTTAAGTCATGTGTTTTTCTTCACACAGAATGCCAAGACATTGAACAAAGTTTCCCAGTATTTCTGTCATTTGGAACGGGACCATAGACAACGTGTAAGACTACCAGTGTTTCCTTTGTATTCAATGCACAGTAATGGTGATAAACACATTTTGTATATAGTATTTTGAATTGTAAATCCCTACCTCGAATATAGGTAGTTAATTTTGTGATACTGTTCTTGATGTCTGCCCACATACCTTCTATAATCTATGCACCCATTGATTTTCCATTTTTTTTCTTAATCTAATCTCTTATCTGAAATCAACGTAAAAAGGTAGTTTCGAGATACACACATCACATTTCTTGTAGCTTCAAATAGATATGAAAATGGTATCAATCTTCTCATCTAACTTTAAGCAAGAAAGCACATTTTCCCAAATGTCAAACTGTTCCTTTGAAAGGAACAAGTCATATCTGTCATGTTGACTCATCGGCAAGGTAAAACCTTTGGGTTTGTGTATTAAATAGTGTATTGATAGCTTGTGCCCATTCATCGATCAGCGGGTCCAGTACTGTGACATTTTCTTTTTTGAGATGATACAAGAGCAAAGAGGGGGAGGAAGACAGTGAAAGGAAGAATCCACCTTTAATGACCCGGCTTCATGAATCACTAGCGTTGAATCAAGAGAAGCAAACTGGACTTTTGTTGTGGATCATCAGCATCGATTTATCTGCATCTCTCCGCAGATGATGTAACACATGTAAGTGTTACCACGCTTGTTTCAGTGTCTTGTGGTAATCACCTCCTCCCCTTTCCCTTTGTACCGGCTGCCAAACAACCACTGCTGCATCTTTAGAAGCGAGGGAAGCCAGAGAACAGTCCAAACAAAGACTCTTTGAAAAACAAATTCTCTTCTCCATACTGTTTGATTTCTTTCTGTAAGTTACTTCAACAGTAGACTGAGGGGTGATATCACTAAAATATGATAAGTGGCCATTTATGATCTACTTAACGAGAGAGCAATTATCATGCACATTACTTTAATACACAAGCAATTAGTGGGTCGAAATGCTTTGACTTGGGTGTTATTCATCATGTTTAGCTAAGAGAAGTGTTACACAAGGTCTCCTGTTTCTCCTTCATGTCATCCTGGCTCATGTTCTCTGCCTCTCACCGTGTCCCTCCCCGAGTGTCTATTTCTGTCACCGACTCTCTCCACATCTTTCTTTTATTGGTACGTCTCGCCTTATGTCGTCATTTCATATTCACTTTTTTTTTTTTTTAAATCTCTTTTCTCTTGTGTCTGTGCTTTCCCTTTTCCACCCGCTGTATGTTCAACCTCGCTGGCAGACACAATGTTGACACTGGACTATTTTTTTTTGCTAATTTTTAACATTCGACAACCACGAGTTAGCAGTATCATAAAAACCTGATTTTCTTCTTCTTTTTTTTTTTTTAAGTGGTGTAACAGTTCACACTAAGATGAGATACGAGTTACATTTTCAACCCAGTTACTGTGCTTTCAACAAAATTGTTCCCATTATTATTTTTTTTAATTATTTATTTTTTAATTTATTCTGGGTGCAAAAAAGTGCTGCCTTGTACAGCAAGTGCTTTCCTTCATAGCATTTGCATTCACTGTTGGGGAGAGTTTAACATGAACAACATTACACTGGTGCTTGCTGTTAGTTCAGCAGTCATGTGAGCTAAGCACACGTGGTAAAGCAGCCGCTGTCACCATCTTTGCTCTCTGCTACAACTTGCCATTATTAGATGATTGTTAGAGCTGTCATGACACTGACTTAAGGATTGATTCTGTTCATATGCACACATCTGATTCTAATCTGCACTGCTTTAATTTGTACGATAAAGAATGAGATTCCATCTTAATAGCGAATAACGGTGTCAGTCATGGGAGTGCCCTACATTCTGTAATCACAACCACAAACTTAGTGTGCATGCACTCATGAGGACTATTTTTTTTTTTGTGGCTTTGATAGTATGCACAGTTTTGTATGTGTGCACTTTCTCTATAACTAACATTCTATAACAGACAAATAGTGTTTACTTCATCCTCCTTCATCATCATGTATTCTCTTATAGATATAACTTTATGTCTTAGTGAATTTCCCCACTGAGGGATGAATAAAGGAATATCTTATCTTATCTTATCTTAGCTTAATGTATAAAATAGGATTTTTGTGTTTTAAACAAACTATTTTTCCCCAGTCAGTTGCAGCAGCACATGGGTAGAAATAAGCAAATAAAAAATTAAATACATTTAAATAAATTAAATTAATTAAAATCTAAATTAATTAATTAAAAAGAGATATACAACTAAAATAAGATTGCAACTAAAACACAGACCAAAAAAGTAGTAGTTGTTTGACAGTTGCACCTTGCAGAGTCAGCAAGTAAATGTCTTTTTTTCCCTTTTTTTTTTTTTTTAAATATTATTTTGTTGCCAGATCCTCAAGTCAGCTTTTTCATACATCATCTTAATAGCACTCATCAAAAACACTGGGTGGAGTTAAAAGATAATTTACAATCCATAAAAAAATATATATATATTTGTGGGGACAATTCGGCAGCAGCTTGTCATTCGTCAGGACTTGTCCCGACTGCACATGCCCAAACTCAAGACCAATTGGATCAATGTGCAGGTCGCTGGGAGTAGCAGCAGTCATGGCTGGAGGGTCGGACTGGAATGTGGCCTGGAGGGATGGAGGTGCAGCTGGCTGATAGTGTCTTCACACCATGTTAGTTTAGAGCAGTTATTTCAAACCCTGCAGCAATTTCACCTTTGCCCCAAAGTTTCACCACAGCCAGCGGGCATCAGGCATCGTGGGAATGTCTCCTTTCAGCCAATGAAAGCTGCTCCCCTCCTACAGCGCATTCACATTGCATCATGTGCGATGGCAGCACACAAGCTCAGCAGACGGCAAAGTTTACTTTGACGGGTGACGCATTTGTTCATCCTCATACACTGCCTCAAATATATCAAGGATGTATTTGATATCATTTGTTTTTCACCATAATGACTCAGACCAAGAGCTTGTTGAGAGGGTGGATTCTTATTAGGAACACAAGCCAATGCTGCACCTTTGTTTACAGCTGGAATGTGAAGCACTGTGAATTATACTAATGCCGCATCCCTTGTGTCCTTCCTAGTCCTGGCAGGAAGTTACTGTCGTATCACAAACTGTGACATACTTTCATTTTTTTTTTTTTTTTTTCAGAAGCAAAGCCATATATTAAACTTAACATCCAACCCTTTTTAAATAACTTTGTTTAATGCATAAATTAAGTAAAACGGTGTGTGTGTTTCACAGTAAGTCGTCAATTATTCCTGCAGTTTAGACTGACATGTATTGTGATGTTTTGGAAAATGTAATTTAAAGTATGACGTGCTCCATGACCTCTTCATCTTCAGTCTTCAGTCATCTTCAGTCAGTATACTAAGATGAAGAGCATTTTAAAGGTTATAACTGCTGAACATCAGCTCTTATCCTTCCTCTACCTTTCCTTCACCTCCTCTGTCTTCTCCCGTCTTCATTTCTACTTTCTTTCCCTACGTTCGTCCTGACTTTCTCCTCAGCCCACCCTGCTGTATCATATGAATGTGTTGAAAGCATGTGGGAGAACATGCCTCGGTGGATGAATAAACCATGAAGCACATGTCCTGGAAGCATTTCATGCTCTCTTTCTCTTTGTCTGTATATGTCTCTCTGTTGATCGTCTTCTCGTCTCTCACTATTTTGTTCTGTCTGTCTCTCACTTGCTCTTTCCATTTTTTCCTCTTCCTCTGTCTCCTTATCTCTCTCCCCCATCTCCCCTTCGCTATCTCTCCCTCCTGACTTCAGATGAGTTCATTGCCTCCCCAAGAGACTCACTACCCACCCACAGTTCTCTCTGATTGAACTCCGAAGCCTCAGAACTTCGGCGTTAAGATTCAATTTGTTCTGACCTGAGCGAGGGGCGTGTATGCCATCATTATATCATTATATTAGAGGAACGGGACGACGCCATCGCGGCAGAAGAGACGGATCGGATCCTGAACGCAATCATCCTAATGCCCCCCAGCAGAGAGCATCAAACAGGATACGGGGTTATGTTAATGGAGTGGAAGGCTGATTGAGATTTCAGTAAATTAATTAGGCCCCGGGAGAGGGCTGGGCTAAGGAGGTGCGCTGGATTGCGAGGAGAGAGACAGGCGGGTGGGTTGGACTGGAGGGTGAGGACTGGGTCGGTGCGTGAACAGAAGAGACAGAAAGAGAGAAAGTTAAAGAGGAGACAGCCGGCTGAGAGACAGATGAAGGGGGAGACAGGAAGGTGGGGCAGGGTGAGGGGTGGATGTGGGTTTAAATGTAAAGAGGTTGAAAGAGGGTAGATCCACGTGTACAACATCGCACGAGATAGAAGGGTGGGCAAGGTTGAGGGAAGCCCACAAAGCAAAGGCAGACAGAAAGAAGAGACACATGCACAAAGAATTTGAATTTGAAATGACCTTAATTATAAAACACTGCTTTAAAAAATAAGTCCCAGTGTGCTTTCCTCATCCATGGTCCAAAGCACAGCACTTTCCAGACGAAGAGAAAGATGTAAAAATGATTGTGTCAGGGGGGTGCAAGCAAGAGAGGAAACAGAAAGAGACGCAGACAGACAAGGGAGCATTAAGTTCAAACCGCCGAGTGTTTCGGGGGGAGACAGAGTAGCTTCTGGTCTCTGTGTAAATGTCAAGCTCTCACTTCCCCATAATGACCCCTGAATCACCAACAAGTCAGTCCAGAGCACGAGGAACAAGCTGCTGACTCCATTATCCGTGAGCAGGTTAGCCTGGGGCGCTGGCACCGGAAAGACTCAAAGACCCAAAGGTGGTGTAGTCAGAGGAATAAAATCCCATCATAAAGTTGTCCGAGAGAATACAAGATGTGGTTCATCACTAAATCCTCCACATCTCCCTGCACATGTAGCACATCACAACCCTATTACCAGATGGTTGGTACTGGATGGGTTTACATAACCCCATGTTAAATTTAGCTTTCTTTTTTTTTTTTAACTCCACTTCAAACAATTTGTCAATCATTTCTACCTTCTCTGTGCATGACATCTACAGCATGGAGGGAATGGCTGTGATTGTGGCAAACTATGGTTAAATATGGCTACAGTTAGGTAATTACGACATTTGGTTAAGGTTAGAAAAAGATCATGCTTATGGTCAGTAAAAAGTGAGCGTTAACTGTGAATTTAAGATTGTTAATCCAGTCATACACATGATCCATCGGCACAACCACACCCTCACTTTCTACCTCACTACATAAAAGATGCACTACTTCCTCCATTTGCACTGAATGTTGGCAACAGATGTAATCGTCCAATGGGAACATAGTTTCTAGTAATACTGGGCTGTACATTAAGATAAGATAAACCTTTATTCGTCCCACAGTGGGGAAATTCACAATTATACAATTACAGCACAGAGTAGTGCTCTTTTTAAAATAAGTCCATTTAGAAAAATAATTTAAAATGTGGTAATAATCACTGTATTTGCTGGCAGATAAGACTGCTGTTTCCATCCCATTTCCTACCAACAGTCAACATTCTGCCTGCAGACTGTCTCCTGCCAACACAAATGTCAATACTTTTTGTCAATATTTTCTGTGGTTTCCCTACCTATTCACTTCTGCCAAATAAACCATGAAGACATTTTTCATGGTTACGTTTAGGCAACTCAAACACACAGTTAAGTTGAAGGAAAGATCATACTTTAAAAAAGTCAACATAGAGTTAAAAGAGATTCATTTACCTTTCCAGGATACAACCAAAGTTACTTTTCCCCCCCAGATCTTACCCAAGTGCTTTACACATCAGTGTAAAATGTCAGTCCTCCTGAATCGGAATAACATTGTCTGAATGTAACCCAGCAATTACATGTCCTCCAAAACATATTTGCAAAGCAAATTAGCAGCACATAAACACATTTTTTATTTAGGAAACAGGGTTGTCATCGCAAGTTAGCCACTTCTGCAGCCTTTGGTTAATGGGACTGAGTTGTGGTTCATACTGCAGTCAAAAGCACTGACATCCAGGTCTCTGCTGTATAAATTTGAATGGTATGCTGACTATAGCCGGAAAATCGGCATTGTCATCCTTGGATATGCTTTGCAGAATCTTTAACATACAGACATTGGAGCACATCCTTCCCGGGGCTCCACAAAAAGTTAGTGATTCTATCTTTTTTGACTCTTACTTCGAGGTGTGCCAAAAACAATAAAACCCGATCCGACATCCTTTATAACTCTTGTGATGTCATCTTTCACTTGTGCTTTAGATATTTGTACAATCCCCCTAAACCATCCCTGTCCTTGTATTTTCCGTGTTTGACTTTTTGCTTCTGCACACGAAATAGTAGGAGATCATAGCAGCAGTTCAGCATAAGCCTTAGTGGATGCAGGAAATGAATTCATACCAAGCAAAGTGGTGACAAAATGGCTCTAAAAATGTGACTGTTTCAGTATATTACACCTATTTGTCCTGCTTTAATAAGTTTTACCTGAACTAGAGTGAAAGACATTTTCAAGTATGTTTGTTAATGCAAGCAGTGACTGCTTTCACTGGATGTTTAAGAGTCTTGACAGAACGTCAGTAAACCTGACACAATCAGGTGTCCCCAGGAACACATCAGCTCACGGAGCGGCCGTTTGCACTGTAGCGTTTGCCCTGTTTGAGGATCAGTTTGCCGCCTGCAGGACTTCCTGACCCGTCCCAGGGTGGTTTTTCCTTTTATCTTTCAAACATTGTCTCCACTGTTGGGAAATGTTTCGAGGGTTGGACCTGATAAATGTAGACTGCAGCTCCAGAAAATCAAACAGCAGTCATCAAACAGCAGTCGGTATAGAGGGAGCGATATTTGCTCCTTTATTCAGTGCTGAAAATCCCATTTTTCACTTCTCATAGACTCTCAAGAGTTTCCTTAAAGTGACAAAGAACAAGCATACTGTCACATTAAACAACTCTTCAAATGACACAGACTGCACAGTGATGAGTCCGATTATTTTATCTAACTGATTGTTTTCACCTCTTTAAAAATGTTTGTTTTTAAAGACATAATTTAATCCTTTGTTAATTTGAATCTGCTCTCGGGATTCTTTTCAACCTACTGCGATCTGTTCAAAATCTGATTTATCTTTTCTTGCAAGTACTACTCCCACTTGAGGGAAATATAAAACATGAGGGTAGTATAAATCAAGTGCACCTCCAGTAAATCAAATGCAGTGCAGTGTGGGACTGGATTTCTCCAGCTCCAGCACTTAACCCTTGCCTGATTAAGGGGCAGTGGCTCAATAATGGTAACCAGCTGAGGACAGGTTAGGCAGCTTCTTGGTGTAAATAAAACAGAATGAGTTCCTTTTTTTTTGCAAAAACAACATGTCAGTCACACTAAAAACAAAGTTTAACAAGTAGAGCAACCTCATATTTTTTGTCTTTGAAGTTGCTTTGCACTCGGGAATCACTTTTTCAAGAGCCCTGTCTGATAACACACATCAACTAAATCAAACATAGCGCAGCTCCCCAAAGAAACTATTATATTTGGGGAACATTGGACTTCTGGCGAGGTGAATAACCCCAGCGTGAACTCGGCACAGTCGGCTGGACATTGGACACCTTTGCAGTTTGATCTAACTGCTGTTAAATTTTCCTCTTTCAAGTACAAGGTGTGTGGCAGGGGTGTGTTCATGCTCAGCCAACTCAGGTGCTGTTCAGACCTTCTTTTGTGAAAGCCTCAGGGTATATTAGATTGTTATTCAACACAGCACTGATTAGTTTAGTTTGGGGTCAGATAGATTTTTAATTTAGTCAGAGACACTTAGATCTAGTAATTGACCATTTATAGCAAATGGCTATGCAGATAGATTTTACTCTTTGAGGAAGCTCTCACAGGATCACAGCAGCAGCAAGGATTCTACTGGAAGAACTAATCACCCTATTATAAACTAATATATGCACAATGCATTTGAGCTTTTAGCCTTTTTACCAACAATACCACAAATTAAGCACATATTATAGGAGGAGGTTGAGCAAATGGCAGGTAGTCAGGTTGTAATGGCTGTACTGAACACCTGCATGAATATGACTGGAGTTAGCTGAAACAGCTGGAGACAGAGCCAGTGATCAAAAGCATGAACATCATAGTTCTTGTCAATCACTGTCCATTATCTTTTAGGTGGTTTGCCAAAAAGGCAGTGGTCCTCAGTGTCATCTCAACCATGCACGAGTGTAACGGGGGGTGTGGTAGGACCCAATAGCGACACACAGAAGAGCTGAGATAGTTGGCAATGACTTTTTTTCTAGCATACACGAAAACGTAGCAGGCAACACAAGATAGTCTCTGAGCCTCAGGGAACACAGGGAAATAGACATGGAGAAGTTTCTTACAGTGGGATTGTCCAGAGGGCTGTACTACAAAGCGAGGTAACTGGCTTATCAGGGTAAGTTCAGGAGTAACATTGTGACGTCGGGGGTAACTTCCTGATTAACTCGTACTACGAAGGTGGATGGATTTTACTCGAGGTGTGTTGTCATGGCAATTTACGCTGCGTCTCTAAACTGCTTGGAGCAGTTTATGTTCGTGGTTAACTCAAGGTTACTCTGTGTAAGCTCCGCCCATCCGCTACAATTGGTCAAGAAAAATGATTTGACATTTGGAAGAGCCAGTTGATATCGGCGTGTGGATCATGAGCGTCTCAGTCCACAGGGCAACAGTGTTTAGAGACCGGAGCTCACCCCGATGATGTTCTCTATGAAAGATATGGATTTCAGTGTCTCTGTCAGCTTCTGGGTCCAGACGTCTCCGCAGCCAGAGGCCGGACTAAAGCCTCACTGTTGGACACACAGTGTATAAGGCTACACAACACATCTGTCCTCAGTGTTAATGATCAGGATGATTAAAACACACCTTGATAGAATATTTGTATATTTCCTCCTGACTTGTTGCAGCTGAAACGACTGTTAGAATGAAGTTATTGTTAACAGCAGCTTTACATTCATGCAGGTCGGTCTACAGCTGAGGAGCTTTAGGAGCAGATCTTCATTCATTAACACAGAGGAACGGCTCAGTTTCACAGATGGAGCCATGTGGAGGCTGGAACTGAATTATCCTGATTGCTTTCACATATTCAGATTATTTAGATTTAGACTGCGTCACATGTTCTCACATCTCAATCATATTACAAATAAAATAAGAGTCCAAAAGACAAGTAGACACAAGAACAGTGAACTAATGAATTTACTGTGTCTGCAGTCAACAAGCCTCCCTGACTCTGTTTCTTCACGTTTCTTTAAACTCTTCATATCCTGACATTATCAAAGTGCTTTCTTCCGGTGAAATCACAGCGCACGAATCATCAAACAGAAACTGTGTCTGCGCTGCTGAACACACCCCTTTTACACGGACGCTCACAGACTCAGATTATAATCACCGACAACCAGAGTTTGTCAACCCTGATTTGCCTTGATAACCCCAAGTTAAAGCTGAGTAGGTTAAACTTGCTTCATAGTACAGCCCTCAGGGGAAATGACAACAGCCACATAGAACAGGCAGACAAAACTAGGTACTCAGGAGCAGGACAGGAACAGAGGGCTGTGGTGAAGAACAGGTAATCCAACACAGACGCAGACGGCAACAGAAATCAAAGTGAGAAGAAAGTGCTGGAGAGTCTTGGGAAACATCAAGAACAGTCTGGCAAAGGCTGAGTGAAGTGGAGTGGCTTATATAGAGTCCTGATGGTGATTGGCTGTAGCTGGGAACACAGGTGACTAGTTGAGGTGGGAGTGGCTGACAGGTGAGGTGAGGCAGAGGCGGGGTGAGAGGAAAAGTACTGGGGTGAAAACTATGGCAGGTGAGCAGATGACAAACTGACAGACTGAACAGAGACAGAAAGACTGAATTTAGAAAAACTGACAGAACTAAGAACAGAGAGACAGAGGCTGAACACAGAAAGAGACAGACAGGCTGAGCCAAGACAGAACAGGACTGATACATGGCAGAACTTGTGGCTGGCAGGAGCTGTGACTGGGGATGAACAAAAACTAAGGCTGGACACAGACAGGCAGAACTGTGACAACGAGGGCTCACCCAGCTGTGAGCAACAGACCAAACGGCAACCTTTAGCACTGAAAAAACCCAGAAGTGCAAAAAGCTGCAGTTCCTTGAATAAACACTAGGGGCAGGCTCCAAAAGGGAGTCAATTACATATGAACCCCATGTTAAAATGTCCAACTTTATGGCAGAATAAAACACGTTTACAGCCTGGTACAAAAAATGGCTTTAGTCTCTTTAGCTTATTTTCTACTTCATGACAACTGTATGGGGGATGAATTTTTTTATAACACACTCGTTTAAAATCTGAAATTGTGTATAATGAAGAGCGATGTCACTTTGATTGACAGCTGCCTGCTGGCTGTCGGCTTCAAACACGGAGCTCATTCAGTCACTGAACATCGTCTGTGTTTGTGCTGTTTTTGCCTTTCGGATATTTTTCCTGTAAATACTGGATAAATAACTTGGCTTGCTGAGCGGTTAATTGTACTAACAGACTGATCAAAAGTCGGCGCTCCCATTTTTTCCTTTACTAGTAAGTAGCTAGCTAATGAATTAGCATCGGGCTCCAGCTAGCTGCCGCTGGCTGTGTGGTGTCTGTGTCCGGGACGTCTGCGCTGTTTTCTCCATGTGTTTGTTCTGGTGTTTGTGGAGCTGCTTGTTGGCTGGAGTTTGACTGTGCTGCCTTGTTGACTGTGTTTCTCTCGGGTGTCCAGGACGAGTTTCTCTGGGGGGAGATGGTGGCGGTTGAGTTAAGCTAACGATGCTAACAGGAGCGTCTGGTAGCCTCAGTTATTAAACCTGTTGAAATAAAAACGTAATAACAAGTGTTATAATTTAAGGCGTACTATAGAATAAAAGGCATCGTATGAAAATAAAGACCCTCCACGTTTGTTAACTAATGTTATGTAATCTTAAAATGAACTGTGTGTAAATGCAATATAGTTTTTGTAACTTCAAAATGTTAACGTCTCATTTCTGAATGTTTCCAGAAATAACATTAACCCAGATGTTGTTATTGGTTAAACTGGAGTTGGTTATTAAACAGTAACATAAAATTTGATGGTCCACGAACTCTAATCTGATGAAACTGTGATCGGCTGGAGACTAAAATGTTCACATATAACGTTACACCGGCTTATTAAAGTACCATAACCGGTGCCGAAGCCGGCCGGTACCACTGGGTTAGCCGGCTAGCTCAGTGAGCATGTTTCATTAAACAGGTCTCATTCAGCTCCACCCTCGCTCCACCTCTTTGTCCATATTTGGATTAACCAGAGTTAGGCGACGTTCCCACTGCCCAGATGGCTGCACACTATGATTAGCTTCATTTTTGCTCTTCAGAAATCTACGGGTGACATCACGGAGACTACATCCATGTTTTATACAGTCTATGCATCGGACCCAGTTTTAGCTTCACACACTGACATATGTACCCTTGTTCTGGATAACCCTCCGCCTAATCATCTCGAGTCATTTACTTGTTAATTAAATGAAGTTTTTAGACAGGCATGTTGTGTTAAACTTCCATAAAGCTGTTGCTGTTTTTAACACAGAGTTTTGATTCAGTATCTATAGCCTCACCTTCAAGCTGAGGTAACCCCTGATGACATCTTCAGGATTATTTTGTCAGACAAAGCTCCTCCAGAGCCACGGTAGATTGTCTACTGTACTACTACAGTATGGGTGAGGTGAGGTGCTGCAATAGACAGTAACCACAGATATTACACAAGTGTTTTCACAGACTAAGTAGTGCTCTTCGTGACAAGTAATCTGACCTGTGTTAAATCAGTAAAGTCCTGTTTTTAATCATAACTAATATTAAAAAAAACCCAAAAAACTAGAGTGCAGACTGCATTAGATAAAAATTTCCAGTTCCAAGAGATGCTTTGCTTGTTTTTTTCTGTTTCTCTTAATAACTGTCATATTCGCTGTACTAAAAACTTTTGTTGCTTGTTTGTCTTACTAGTAAACACAAAATCCATTATTTTCAGCCATTGATCACTTCATACCTCCTACATAAAACAGACCCACCGAGTGGTATTCAGCAGATGACTCAGTGAGAAACTCTACATGGATGAAGTGGAATATAATGTCTTCCACTGTAGAGGAGCCAGATGGAACATAATTTCTTTTTTTCTTTTTCTTTTTTCATTAGTAGCAGAGCGTGTCTATAAAGTCATAAAAATAGGCCTCTTCATCTTATCATAGATTAAAGACTTGTTTCTGTGAATTTTCTAGCTTTGGTTAAGGGTTGCATATGTTCATTAATATTAATTGACTGAGATCAGGGAAATGGCATGCGTGTATTCTGTTTTAAGGTGGATTTTCTCCCTCAGATCACAAAGCACTGGCATGCCTCTTACAGTAGCAATATTCCATACAGACACAGATTACCATAATTAATATATAGCTGTGAGTCAGATGAGAGTCTTAGCCAATGAAGGATGACTTATTGATGTCTTCCACTGATGATACGCCAGCTCCAAATACAGAATTCTCTTTGCAGTTCAGCCACACAAGGCCATGCAATTATGAGAAAGCTGACAATTAATGTGACACAAATTAATATATTTCTCATTGTACATAGTAGACACAAAAAAAACAGCTACAAAGCAAGGAAAGCATTTAAACAGTCAGTGACACGTGACTTCAGTGTGGTGCAGTGGTTAATGCCCTGTGTTGACTCGTACCATCATTGGTGGTATGGTACCAATACACAAGCTCATTTACACCTGGTAGTACTGGATGAATAAACAGAACTAAAATGTATATGAACTGAACACACTGCTAATGCATTATGATGCAGTTGACCTGTAGTGGAAGTATTCAGATTCTTAAGTAAAAGTACAGAGGTATTATCAGCACAAGGTATTAAAAAATAAAAGTACTTGTTCACTATGAATGATCTTTTATTATATATTACAATATTAGATTGTTACTGATCAAATCATTTTCATACAGGTGCATAGCATGATGTTAATAACATGATGCTTTTCACTATAACTATTACTGATATCCTCATGTTATTGCAAAGTTCTTACCGTTTATTAAGATCCAAAGTTTGTGCATTTGCGATGACTCTTGACTCTTTAAGAGCTCCCTCGAAAATCAGAGCCTTCTCCTCCAAATCTGTATCACCATTTGCTAAAAACACTCAATTCCTCGACACAAGCGTCTGACTGAAATGAAATTTCTGCAGTTCTTGCAAGTTTCTGCAAAACTGGCATTGGTACTTTGGAAAGTCCTACATTTGGCTTGCAACCCACGCAGCTAAGATGCTGTATGAGAAAACACATTTACGGAATGGAGGGGCTTTAAAGCTGGCCAGCATTACTCAATATATCACTGACAGCAGCGCCTGGATAAATGAACTAAGTTTGAAATGATACTAACTGGGGCCTGTCACAGTTGTATCTGTTATGTCCTTAAAATCCATACTGCATTACATATACACATACAATTCAGATAATGCAATAAAAAAGAACTAAAAAGTTGCCATTCTATAAAACAGTTGATACCTTGACTAGTGTAAGTAGTTATTACATATTTGCATGGTTTGTTGCTTATATGTCAGTCAGTTGTGTATGTTAATGAGAAAGCACCATGATGAACAATGCTTATATTACTAAACAAACTGAGAATCTCTCATCTCATCTCTCCTGTGTCGTTTTAAGTTAACATCCACTACAATCAATACCCACAGTTTGTAAAAGATTCAGGTTGTACAAAACAGCTGGTGGAAAGAACACACTGGCGAGGTGGAGCTTGTCACAACTTTAAATACTTGGACTGAACAAACAAGTGACTGGACTATGAGTCATAAACCAATCTGTCCACTTAATGATCTATTTTTCCTCGAAATACCACTTTGGCTCATCTCTTTTTTACACACCTTCCACATTGCCTCTTAAAAGGCATTTTAGATTGGTCCTTAATGCTCCATCACAGATAGTCTGGAAACAATTCAGTTGCAGCGATAAGAGTGAAAATCTCAGAGCAATAAATGTAATTGCCGTCTATGGTTCTAAAGCTTATCCAGCCTTTTCGATATGTATTTGGGGACTGTGGCAATTGTCCCATATGACATACTAGCGAAAAGAAGTCATCTCTGCACATTGAGACGCAGCAGCAGTTCCTTTTGGCACCTTTACAGTGGGAGCCATTAATCGGCCATTGTCCACCGGCTAAGAGGCTCAGCAGAGCAGTATCACTAAATTAATTAGGATGTACAGTGCCTGCTTCGAATGTAAAGTGAGTCAATTAGTTTGCATATTCACTTCAGTCGAGCGCCTCAAGTCCAAATGCCCTTTAGAATAAAAAGAGTGGACACATTTGATTTCTGCTGCGCTGCTTTTCACGTAGCTCCTCTGTCGTTTCCAAGCTCTCTCTCTCGTTCTCTGTCTATCATACTCTTTCTTTCCCACAAAGCATATTTTGAGTTTGCGAGACAAAAATATCTCATTTTAAGGTCCACTTGCCAGGTTTATGTGACCATTCTTACTCCTTTAAAGGAAGTGGCTCAGGTGTCAACATCGACATCCCAAACGCGTGATAACAGGTTCCAGCATGTGTCTCAGGTTCAAGGATGGGCTTTGGGGCCAGATGTGAATCTTCGATTCCTGGTTGTGGCCATTGTTTCGTTTGCTGATCAAGACTGTGAGGTTGAAAGCGCTAAAAGTATGTGGACCTTGAGTTGCGATCGTCTTGTCCCAAGTTCAAGACAAATTCTGAAATGTTTTCAGTATTATTTTTAATACTCTGG
Organism: Holacanthus passer; assembly: GCA_025331565.1. NCBI lineage: Eukaryota > Metazoa > Chordata > Actinopteri > Pomacanthidae > Holacanthus > Holacanthus passer. The sequence goes on along the minus strand of JAFREQ010000091.1, from coordinate 1,783,188 downwards.
TTTGATTAGCCTCATAAGAACACCGTCATTTGAACTAGAGAAGGAAATCATTTTTACTCACCACAGCAGAGGAGCTCCCTTCACTGGTGACTGAAAGCACCATTGCCACTACAAGCTCACTGAAAGGCGACAAAATCTACAGGAACAACCACAATGTGAAACCTCAGCTGCAGATAGGTGGTTGTTGAGAGATCAGCCTTGTATAGTGCTTGTAATAGGTCTTGTTTTGTATTGAACTGAACACACCAGTGTGAACCAGCAAAAGGCTGAACTAACTATTGAACTGTAGACAATCAGAATGCGTGTTGACTGTCACAGCTTTATGAATGGTGAGATGATGGCACACTGTTGTAAGAACTGATGTGCATTTGAAAATGCTGAGCTAAGGAAAAACTGAACAATTCATACAATCAACAAATTTCACATCTTTAATCCAAGTCTTTCTTTTGTTTAAACTTACCCACCTACCCAGATGTGTCTGTTGGCCAGGTCACAACTCTGATTGCATTAATGTCGGTTTTCTAGGGCTCCAGGCCAATCAGGACTGGCCCCAGCCAAGGGACTGGTATAATGCAACTCAAGCACTTTGTAAGCGCCAAAAATGCCAGAATAACTTCTGCACTATTGTAAGTTTACTTACAATAACAGTTTAGCTGGCTGCTAGCTAACAACTTTCCATAAGACAGACATGAATGAAGGAATCATATGTCAGAGCTAGTAGTGAGACAAAGGTTCTATCAAGTTCAAGTCGCTACCTCACTAAAATGCTGTACTTCAATGCTCTCTCAACCAAACAGATCATTCAGTAATCGAACTGATAATAGATCAGATATAAGTCACAACAGCTTGGTCTGACTTCTGTCATATCACATATCACATATCATATCACAGGGATGTTGTAGGCATGTGAAATTTGCTTAGTTGCCATGTTGCAACTTTTAACTCAACATGGAGGAGAAGCCTTAAAATGCTCAGAATAATGGAAAGTTTAAACATGTACAGTTCCAAGACAACTGAGCAAATTTCAACTGCTATTGAAGCCATACAGTCAAAAGTCCCAGAACAAACACACGGAGAAAACAGCGCAGACGTCCCAGACAAAGACACCACACAGCCGGCGGCAGCTAGCTGGAGCCCAATGCTAATTCATTAACCAGCTACTTACTAGTAAACGAAAAAACAGGAGTGCCGACTTTTTGATAGTCTTTTTTTGTTTTTTTCCAGTATTTGCAAGGAAAATTATCCAAAAGGCAAAAACACCACAAACACAGCTATGAAGTTCAGTAACTGAATGAGCTCCGAGCCGACAGTCAGCTGTCAATCAAAGTGATAACGCTCTGCTTTTTACATACATCTTATGAAGCACTTGGACACGTCATCAGTGATAGTACCTGGGGTCATAGGGGGTTTTGGATCTTTCAACTTCAGACCCCCTTGCCCAGGCGACCCGACCAGGAGTGATCAGTTCCTGGCCTGTGTCCAAGCAGCACTAGTCCATGGCTTGTCCTTTGTGATAAGATAAGATATACCTTTATTTGTCCCACAGTGGGGAAATTTACAACCATCCACGGCCATCTTGAAACCTTCTCTGCCGCCTCTGAGGCTTTGCTGATGGCTTGTCTCCAAATAACCTGACCTTGAGTGGCATTTTATCAACTGCTGATGGTCAAGAATGAACTGTCACGCTTCGAGAGACATAGTTTAGAATCAGATTGGTTTGGACTCCAATTCATCAACAAAATCTCCAACCTGGCAAAAATTACCAACACTGCCATTTTATTCTCTCTCCCTATTTCTGTTCGCTCTTTCTATTGTCTTGACAAAGCCAACCCTCCCCTCTTATCTCCTGTCCTCCCTTGGTAATAGCACATTAGTTTGTAGGACATTAGTCAGTAAAAATGAAAGCATATGGCACATAATATTTACTTGTAATGAGCCTGAGTGCCACCATGCAAGGAAACCAAATTATGAGTGCCTCGTTTTGTGGCAGCCCAATAAATATTTTACCCTGTAAAAGTATGGATGACGTGGGGGAATGAGAGAGCCACCTGTTCTTGTCTGCTAAATGATTTACCAGATGTCTCGTCTTCATTCTTTTTTGTCTTCGGTCATCCCCCCATTCATTTCTCTATTTCCCCAAGGTCCACAAGCGAGGGAGAGATGGTGTATAACAAAAATAGGAGATTAAGGAGAGGGAGCAGAAAAGAAGTGTCAAGCTAATTTAGGAACAGCGAGAGTGAGTATGAATGAGATGCACAGATCTTCCTGTGTACTCCTCACACTCCTGAACTATTCAAGCTCTGCGGCACGGCCAAATGTTCTTCACGTCATACATCATTGATGCAAACACTGTGTCACTGTGGCCTCTTCTTGTTTTCTCACACATTCACTCCTTTGATGAGATTTATAATATGGACATAGTTTTTTTTTCTTTCATGTAAACTCTGCAAATTTGTCTTTTATTCCAAGATAGCACTTCACGTTAAGTGGTGCTCATAAGGTGTTCATGCATCATAAGTACATCACAGGTATAATGAATTGATTATTGATACAGCATGCAGTTTGTTCAAGTTTATTCAATTCTACTGATAGCATTTAGCTACAAAGTCAAGGAGAAAGTAGCATTTATTACAAAGATGAAGCTTGAGCAGTTTTTTTTGTTTGTTTTTTTCTTCTTCAAAGTTTGTGGTTCCCAATTGTCTTGTCCTGTTAGATTCTGACAGTTTTGATTACTCATCAAGACTTAGTCATCAACTCGCAGGTGAAGCAGAGGCGACTGACAGTGGAAGTCAATAGAAAGTGTGCCGTCACTAAACCTTGGTAGCGTGATTTCCTCTACAGTTTTTGTATGTGTTCCTCATCATTCCAGTTGTTTTTTTTCCAGCAGCTATGACTGACTTCTTTTCATCTAAAAAGAAAAAAACAACATTTGTTTGAGTGGACCAAAACAAACATGAGCAATGATAATATAGCTGTACTAATGGCTGGAAATATGTCTGTCAGTAGGCAGCATATGGTAACCAAACATCACCAAACCAACCAGACACAAAAACAGTTTCTTCCCACAGGACATCCCTGTTAAATGTGTTATACGTTGTCAATAAGCTTGTAAAACCAAAGCATCCACTTAACGACATATTATAAGTATATGTATTAGATATTTACAGCCTAAATCTCACACAGTATTTACATGTACATATCATCCGATATATGGTTTTTATATATGTATGGCCTATTTTCCCACCTGCTTGTATGTATGCAGTAATTCTCTTTATTTTTTATTTGTCTTTGTTTGGCTTTCTTGTCCTGTTTTTAACTGTATTTCTATTTCTGTCTCCATTTCTATTGGAATTGTGTTGAAGTACATTGAGAGCAATGAAAAATTGGCCAATAAAGCTGATTATGCTTAAGAATTATGAAGTAACCTCTAATACTTGTTATACTATATATGCGTATATATGCATACTCACTACACACTAATCCACGTGAATACATTCTCTGGAAAAAAAAGAAAGAAAAGAAAAATAAATCACAGGCAGGAGCCCTCACACACTCCACACACACATGCAGATCATGCTTCCAAACAAAGAGAGAGATGGCATTTTGACATTAAGTGGAAGAGAAATACACAAATCCCTCCCACTATACCTGGGATTTGGGCCAACACACACACACACACACACACACACACACACACACACACACACACACCACACTCACTCTGTCTCTCTAACTCTTGGGAGAACAGGAGCTTAGTACAGGAGGGCTCAGATGGTGTGTGTTTGTGTGTGTGTGTGTGTGTGTGTGTGTGTGTGTGTGTGTCCTCCCACCTCATCATGTCTTGAACAGCTCTTTTCTTTTTCCTAGTTCCTTCCTCTCCTTGTCTCTTCCTTCCCATCGTTGTCTCCCCTTCGTCCTTTAAATCTGCGCTTTGCTTTCTTTGCCCTGACTCTTCTCCTCATCTCCCTCTGCTTTTAGTCTGCCAACAGTAGGCATCTCCCTCTCCTGAAAGCAGAAAATGAAAAAAGTAATAAATGCTACAGTAATAGCTGTTCTTATGGTCGCTGACAGAGCAATAAAAGTTTTATCTGGGTTGAAAATGTGATCTAATGTGAGCATTTTATGGGATGAAATGCAACATCCTGATAAGTGTTTTTCAACTTTAGTTACACCTGCATTAATCTGATTTTCAAGTGACTGTGTTGCTCAATATGCCCATATTGCAGAAAATGAAGACTAAACTTTGCAGCTCTACAAAGCTTTTGAGCCTGATTTTGCTCATTGTTTTGGTTGCACTCCCCACACACTTGTTCGGTTTATTCAGGAATTCCACAGTTCTTCTACAAAGACGTCAGTGTTGATGGAGACAGGGAGACGAAACAGGTCCAGAGAGAAGTCAAGGTGAGGACCCAGCTTGGCAAAGACAGTTAAAGGACGTGTGGAGGGGCTTGAGAAGTAGCATGCTATATGTGGAATAGTAGCCAGGTAACAAGGCTGGGCGAGTTGAATCCGTTCATCAACAGATTTGATGGTGGATCCCCTGTTCACCCCTCCCCCAGCTCTTCGACCATCTGCCCCCTATACCTGTTCTCTACCTGCCACCACCATCTCCCCACTACAGCAACACAAAACAGCCTTCACAGCAGAGCAGGTGAGGAGGGAGCTGCATCTGTCCAGGTAAGGCTGTCAGGCTGTAGTATCCATTCTTATTTATCTATCTGCATTTTCTGCCTTTCTTTTAAAGTCATCATCCCTTACTTTTCCTCTCTTCTGTTCCTCCACTCCTACCATTGTCTTGTCCTCCTCCCTTTTTCTTCTCACCTGCTCCAAAAAGTATTCTTCTTTTGTCTCACTTTCTGTCTCTCCTCCCTCATCCCATTTCCTTGCTCCCTTCTATCTCGGTCTCCCTCTCTCCTCCTCTGAAAAGGTATCACCTCTTCTCAAGGATGTCCTGGATTCGCAGCTACGGTATCACCATGGGGACTGTTACCGAGGAGATAATGAGTAAGAGCGATAGAGAGACAGACGGATGAAGTGGTGGCGGCGGAGCGGGAACTCCAGCTTCATGCAGCCTTCTTTGGTTTGGTAGGACAACAGTGTGGACAAAAGACGGAGAAAAGAAAAGAAAGGGAAAGAGCAAGAGAGAGATTAAAAGGAATGATGGGGGGAGAATGAGAGGAAGAAGAGGTAGGTGAGGGAGAGAGAAAGAGACAGGCAGGTAGGTAATGAATCCTGATCTATATTTCAAAGGCTTGACGGTACAAGAGGACTGGTAAGTGCCTCAAAGACATGGAGCGAGTGATGAGAGGAAGATGAGAGAGACTGAAGGAGGGGGGTTGGAGATGAAGGAGAGATGAATTAGAGGAAGAGGATAGAGTGAGGATACGATGATAAGAGAAGGAGAAATGGAAACTGATGAAAAGGAAATTAGAGACAAGAGAACTGACAGTAAAATAAGAAGGGAGGTTGTGACTAGTAAAGATGAGATGGAAAAAGAAGAGGTAGGGGGCGTATCAGCGGGCAGGTGGGATTCTTGACTGATACCTAAATGAAGATGATCAGTGTCATCGACCACTGATATGATGGAAATGATAGAGGCTAACAGGAAACTTTGGTATTTACATCCTAGACCCTCCCCCATGTTTTTGTGTCTTACAGGTAGAACAATTTTTGAAATTGCTCCAGTATTGAGCGAGAGTGCTGCAGCCAGCGTCGGCCTGCAATCTAATCCTTCTGCGCAATTGCACACGCGTCAATGTAGACCCACTAAAAGTGTTTGTTTTTGCCACTGACAGGCTCAGATTGTTATTAAGAAGCGTTTGACAATATTAAAGAAAGGTCCCTAACTTTTTTTCTTTACCTTTCACTTGATCTGGTTCGTTGTCCAACAAAGTCTCGCTCAAGGCCAAGTCTCGTTCTGAAGTCTCGCCACAGGTGGCTTGCTGCTAGACTTGGTTTGGCACAATTACAGACCAGATCAAGCGGAAGGTAAAGGAAAACTTTTCCCTCTATATTTCTGTCTGAGTCTGTGGTGAAAACACGGCCTGTTTCGGCTAATATATATATATAGTCCATCATTAGCTACTTAATATTAATCTACTTAAAAGATTGCAGGCCCTGAACCTGAATTATTGCTTCTCTATTATTTGTTTTAACTCAGTTAACCGGTCTCGTATGTCTATATTTCTAAAGATGCCACATTTGTTGCATCCAGCAATTTGCTTTAAGTGTGGGAGAATGGCTGTGATTAATTCTGAGGTCTTGAAGCTGCAGTTGTTGGATAAATACATATTTCTGTCTCTTCGCTCTACATTTCTCCCTGAAAGAATGCTTAATATTGGAGCTTTTTATTCTGAAAATGTGCCTTGGTCAGCTAAATAATAATAATAATAACAACTAGAAGCATCTTTCTTCACTTTGTTTTTTCACTTTGTTTTGTGCATCTGTCCTCACTAAATTGGGATAAATGTTAAATTGAATCTAGAACACTGCAAGGTGTACTAGTCATAATAATACGTTCAGAAAGTATTAAACATGGAAATAAATGATGGCAGATATTAGCAGGAGATGTGGATCTGTGCGTGCGGGAACAGATGAAAGAGGGAGGTTAGAGAAAGAATGAACGGTGTAACGGTGAGCATATCATTTTTGAATCATTTAACAGCATATATTCTCAGCATGACTCCCATTTGACTTGACGGACGGTAATGTCAGCACCACAGATAAGGAGGGCAACGATAACGTGAATGAGACTGACTATGTGTTGAAGAGGGACATGAGCGGAGAATAACAGTGATGGTAGTGTAGTGGAAAATGAAAGCATAGGGATGAGAAGGGGGAGAGAGACGAGGGCCAAGGTAAGAAAAGAAGAAAAAGAAAAACTAAGAGGCACAGTATAAAAATTGTTTAGCTGTAGGCATTTTTTGAGACAACCCAAACTGCTAAACAAGCAAATACAAAATAGCAGATAAAGCAAACTAAAAGCTCCAGCATGTAGAATTTAGTGGCATCTAGCAGTAAGGTTGCAGATTGCAACCAACTTAATACCCCTCACCTCACCCTCCTCTTCCAAGTGTGGAAGAGAAACTACAGTGATGCTACCTGCCCCCTCTGTGGACATAACGGGCTCATTCTAAGGTTCATTCATTCATTCTCAATCTAAAGTTTTCAAGTGATTATACATTAATTAAAACATGATTATGAATATTATATTCCATTTCTGACAATAAGATCCTAAACACTAAACACCAGGCCTTTAACTTACCGAGGCATGGCTACTGACTATATTATTGCTAATGCATTTACAATTATTCCTGGTTTTCCCCACAAACAATCAAGCTTTAGATTTCTCATGCCAAAGTGGTGGTTCACCAAGAGAGATAGACTATGGAGGGTGAGGTCTTTTCTTCCAGTCTTTCCAAAACCAAAAACTAGAACAAAGGTGTCACAGATTGTTCGCAATGGACGTGTTTCAACAATGTTTTTCAGTGTTCTGTCTCAGATATGCTTCTATTTTAAGCAGGTGTCTACACAGGCTGTATGATATTTCACTCGTGCTATATATGTGTCTTATGGAGCATATTCAGTTGTATTTTCTTATGTTCTACCTGCAGAGATTGTGTGTCGGGTGCTGTCAGAATGTTGGTGACCTACACTCAATAAGCATCCTGTATAGACTGAAGAGGCCACTGCTCTGCTGACATGTTGCTTTTGTGATGTAGACATTATGTATGAAATGGATTGAGGTAAACTACAATTTGCATGCCCAGCTAACTAGCTTACTATGTACCTATTTTTCTAGTAGGTGGCGTTATAGGTCAAAGGTCAAAAAAGACCACCCATTGCGTATTATTTCATCGTAGTGCACTGTTGTGATCTTTGGTCATTTTCAAAAAGTTAATTTTGAGTGGTATCTGTATCCGTTGTTAACTAGGAGGGGCAGGACTTAGCAGCAGTTAATTGAGTAATTGAGTCTTTGGCTGCAGAATGTGTATTGGTCAGTATCATCATGGCTGACAGTAGGGAGGCTCTTCACATCATTTGCACGTTCATTCTATTCCATGAAAGACCAGCATGAAGACTCTGTGAGGCCTATATATATATGTATAATGGCTATTTATGGTAACAGATTCTTGAATAAAAAACAACACGCCAGGACAGTGTAACAAAACAATGCCACAAATGGCAAAGACTAACGTTTGGTGAATGATTACATGATCAACAGCAGGAGCCACATTTGAAGGATAGATATTTATGCAAATACTGATGTTTTATCTCTCAAGCTGAACATACTAAAACGCAGCATCAATTAAAGCTGGTTGAAGACAGCATTTTGAATAATATAATAAGGATAAACTAAATGACCAAGTCTGGTATTTTGCATGTTGGCAACACAGGAGCACGTTGGAATTGCAGTTTACTTGAATGTCCGTTCATCTTCTTTCATTAATTTGCTCTAAATAGTTCAATCTACTCGGGATGAGTGTTGGCTTGAATGAGGCAGTAGACCATATTAATAAACATTGGTTGGTAAATGCCATTTCAGTGCAGCATGCCTACTTAGTCTGTTTTTCTATTCGTTGTCATCTGCATGCATCTCTATTTACATGATTGCATTTGATGACTGTTTTGAGAGTTTTATATAACTTACATAGAGGCCTGCTTTTTCCCCACGGCACAACAGGAAGTGCTTCAGGTCACTCACCCACTCTGTCACCCAGGGACACTGAGGACAGGGACAGGCTGAGCAGCAATAAGTCACTGTAAAATAGAAATAAAAAGTCCAACCAAGTAGGTCAGAGTTTGTCTCTTCACGTCATTCATTCTTCCTGTGTACGTCTTTATGTCATGTGTTTAATTATATACTCAATGATGTGTAGCGTACATCTGTGTGTTTGTATGTGTGTGAGGAAGAATTGAATGTCAGATGTGTGTGTGTGTGTGTGTGTGTGTGTGCACAGACTCTATATGTTTGTCTGTGTGCCATCAGGAACCCCAGCAATCTGCCATCTGCCCCCATTCTGTCACCCCAGCAGCAAAATACACACACACACACACACACACACACACACACAAGCATGCTAATGTAAAAATGCTCCTCAAATTCTGCCACTTTGTCACCGTGCAATTGTCTTTTTAGACATCCAGGGTCAGTCTTTGACATTTTTGTCTTGACTATTTTATTAAAAACCTTTAACCCCATAAGGCCGAATGCAAATGAAAACAGAAAACCAGAGAAAAGGACAGCTGCCTACCAGAGACAACACCTTTATACCTTTGAGGAGGTTCAACCACAGTGCTCGTACAGTGCAAGTTCTAAATTGAATTATCTTTTTTGTTAATGTAATATGTTGTATACAAAGAGCCACAATTAACAATTTGTACTCTTAGCATGTGTGCATGCTAAAAATGCTGACAACATCATGACAGAAAGGGTTTGATAGAGAGTCTATTTGATGCAGATTTATGTTGTCACATGTGTCAAAGTCTGATTTCCAGGAAATATTATGAATAGTCTCACATAAATGTCCCATAAACCCTAATCAGACAAAATCTATTTGTATAGTATTTTTAATATGAGGTGCCTGTGTGAGTTATTATTCTTCCACCACCCCCAACAGTAATTACAGTTTTTATGTTACTGTTACTGCTTTTACGCACACTAGGAGGTCCCACACAGAGAAATATTTTTTGTATTGTGAAATATATATTGAGTTTTTTACCTGCAGAGAACGATGTCTTCTATTTGTGAGAAAGCTCAGTGTGCAATTTGAGTTCTTTGTGGTGAGATGATTTTTCCAGCAGAATGAAAAATATTTATTACAGAACCACCTCATGTAATCACATAATTCGGCCACAGTTAAGATGCTGTCTGAAAAGATGAGTCTACATACTCCAGCACAGGACTAATATTTTCATGATACTGCCCACAACCCCCTGGATTATTTGAATCAGGCTTGATTAATATTACAGTTTCAGTTAATCGTTCATGAACTAATGAGGCAGCTGTTGTGGATTTAATGTGACACATGCTAGTGAAAGGACTTATATAGCTCATGAGAAGCTGCTTAGTTAAGAATAAAATATCTATTTTGTTGCCATTTACACATTAATTGATGGTAACACAATTCAGACATGAAAAACAAAAAAAAATCATATAAAAGACTACATTACACATATTTTTTTCTAACCTCCTTCTTTCATTTATTCTCGCACACACGTCTCCTAAACATATACTTCTATATCTAGACTCAAATCTGGTCATATTGGTGAATTACAATACTGATAGTTTGGTAAACATTAATCATTTGAAATGCTCACATAAATATTTCTGTTTGTCTCCTCAACCCTGCTGACCCTAATGCAGAACAATTGTGGGTTTTTTTTTTCTTTTTTTTGGGTGACATTTACAGTTGGAGAAGGAAAAATTAAAGACAGCAAAATAGAAAAAAATAGCCAAACCCATTCGCCTAAAAATACACACACACACGCACACATAATGACAGATGAACAGGAAAATCCTGTTATGACCCACTCACATCATTCCTCCAAAATGATTCATTATAAAGAGTTGACAATTATATCAACATTAGGATGTTTAGAGGAAATGTGCACATCAGCGATTAGTCAGAAAAATAGAAATAATCTTCCCTTTCATAAGGCTACATAGCCTGTCATGTGACATTTCACACCAAATGTAAGCGGGTGCGTGAAGAATTTGACAAGTTCATCCAGCAGCCCGTACACACTGCGGAGGCTGAAGCCAACGTGGAGCCGTGTTTCCTCCACAAACGTGTCCTTTTGTTCATCTAAAAATCTGCCTGCCCAATTCACGGTGTAGTGCAGCTTCAAACCCACACAAACACCTTCCACCTTAACAAACACCCACGTCCACCTTAATATGCACATGCAGGCAAAACACACTCTTAAGGAAAACCATATTTTCTTTCAAGATATTTTTATTTTCATCATTAAGCACAAAAAATTCTTATACACTGTGCAGATTTGTAGTCAGATGCTTTTTGAGCACTTGTTTTAAATACTGTCTGGTTAAAATCTCTTTGAAAGGTCTCCTCTTAATGTCCAGCTGATGTCATCCAAGCGTGGGAAGCACTGATCTGATCAAAATGTTGATCATCCAGATCACCTTCAGATATTACTGTGCACTAAAAGGAATAAGCTATTGGATGAGCAGCAGTGAGTGATTTGTGAGCTTTTACATACAGTTTGCCCTGCTTCATTGGTGGAGGTCACTGGGACCTATAAACAGCACAAAACATCCTCAGCATTTTTCAGGGTTAAACAAAATATATAATTAGATTTTCAGTTCATATTCTCTTAAAACGATGCTTAAATTTACCGTTAATCAAAGTTAAGGCGGCAAAGCTGAGATGCAAATTCAATTTTACAGATCATAAGCCCTTTTCAGACATGGGAAACACAACGTTATGTGTTCCTATCAAAGTGATTTCATTATTTATATATTCATGACTTTTATATTAATGTTCTTAAAATCAGACATGACAACATATTTATGGAGAGAGCTTCATGGTCACGTGATGTTTGGTACTAGGTGCAAGAGAGCAGCGAGAAAGAGAGAGAGAGGAAAGAGACAGAGCAGAGAGAGCAGTGCTGAGTTCAAAGTATTATGATACATATAATATTATAATATTATTAGGAATCTCTCTCTCTCTCTCTCTCTCTCTCTCTCTCAGGCTGCATCACTGCATCACTTATGGATTTCAGAACATTTCTTTTGCCGTTGAAGCCTTAATAACAGTCATGAGCAGGAGGGACGCTCACCGCAGCTTCTAATCCACTGATACTGTGACGCTTAAGCTTTTAGTAGGACCCAGGAGCAAGATTCAGACAAAGGTTTAGGTGAAAAGGGGTTTATTATTTAACTCCTGAAGAGAACTTGCTGGCAATGGGGCTCTGGTGGTGCTGTTTGTGGGGCTCTGTAGAGTGATCAGGGAGATGAGTGAATCCAGGCATCCAGGTGATTTGAGTGGTGAGAGGTTTGCGGTTAGAGGCTGGGTGGTGGAGGTGCTGGGGCAGCTGGCTGGAGACACTGGAGACAAAAGGAGAAGACACTTAAGAAAAGCACACAAGATAATCACAAGACTTGGTCTATTAGCTAAGGCTGGCCGACAATACCACGAGACGAGTGGAAACAATGTGGCAGCTTGCAGGAGGATGAGCAGGGTTATGAAGCTGCCGGTGATCAGGGGAATGAAGCTCAGGTGTTGCTGCAGAGGACCCCAGCACCTGGAACCCAGGCCCCCAGCCTCTGAAACAAAGCCTGAACACAAACCAAAGAAAACACACTGATGCAAAAGAAGAAATGCCAAAACCAAAAACACCAGAGTTTAAATTACCAGAAACACAAAAACAAAACTAGAAACAAGGCAAAACCCAGAACCATGACCGAAACATGAGTTTAAGCATTTAAATGTTATCAGAGAGTGAATTCTGCTGCCTGTTTTATAATATCAAACAGTGCAGAGGCATTGGCCGACACGACCTACAGTTGAGACTCATTTCATAGCTCGCGTACTGCATGTCGAGTGTGTTGCTGCATATTCATTTCATCCATAAAGTTAGAATGAACACTGGAGATATAGTGGAGAGAGTGCTGGTCTGAATATGTAGTTATACGAGTTTTTTTTAACCTCTTTTGCCTCAAAAAAATGTTCTCTATTATATAAGAAGAATGGCTCTTTCGCTGTGTTTCATACTTTATAAAAGTGATTTTGTACTTAAGAGATGACGGTTGTGATAATAAATTAATTACAGTGAAGTCAAGTGGTGGAACAAGCCGCACATTTCTCTTTCTATCTCTCTCTGTATGTTTAACCCTGTGACAACATTCAGCTCACACTCGTCTCATGTTGTATGATACAGACACGTTTCAGGTCTGACCTGGTAAGATCACTGTCACAACTTTCACGTAAAAGTGACTCAGGTGCTTATTCAGACATGAAACCAACATGTTAAATTGCTTTCAGATTAACTTAAAGTGGTGCTATCAGGGCTCTATCGAGAAAGCTAAATGTGATTTAAAGTAGTGTTAACATATTAAAGATATAGGCACTAGTTTTTTTAGTACCATTATCCTGATTGGAAGAACGATAACTAATGAAATCACTATAACATATAACATCACTTGAGCTGCTGGGCCTCTGTTCAAGCCTGATTTATTGTTGGCACAGGAGGTTAACAGGCGTCCCGCTGTAGATACACACATACTAGGTGGATTTTGATGTATAGTTCAGCATCAGATTTCAACCACCGATAACGCCACTACAATACCAGACAAAGGTATTGTACATGATGAGGCCGTATCATCCCTTAATGATATCCTCCACAGTAACTGTGTTTACACATAGCTGGAGAGCCTCTGCATGTAACCGTAACCCGTTGATGCAGAAGTATAAATGAGGTTTCACCTCCCATTCCTCCCACTCTCTGTGCAGTGTGTGCACAGGTTCTCTATCCCAGAATATTACCTGACCTCAGATTTGATGTGTGGTAATTATATTGAACACATTAATTTACAGATATCCAAGAAAACTGAAAAATCAGCACTCCATTGGATAGACAGCTAAGCATCAAGATGAGATAGGATGATATATTTCTTTAGTGCCAATATGCCATTTTGATTAGCATAAACCATCCATCCATTATCTATAATCATTTATCCTTTATAGGGTCACTGGGGGCTAATCTCAGCTGACACTGGGTGAGAGGAGGGGGTACACCGAACTGGACAGGTCACCAGCTCATCACAGGGCTGAGACACAGAGACAGCCAACCATTCACGCCTATGTGCAAGTTGGACTCACCAATAAACCTGTATGTGTTTGGACTGTGGGAGGAAGCCAGAGCACCCAGAGGACCCAGAACTTTCTTGCTGTAGGCAACAGTGCCAACCACTGCGCCGCCCTCACACAAACCAGTTGACACAAATTAAGCCTGTAGCTTTTTGGGTCCCTGGACTTGTTAGGCCCCAGAGCGCTTGCCCACTTCGCCCAGGCAGTAATTCAGCTGTGCTCATAAATTCTCGTGTTGCACTAAAATAGAACATTGCTTCAGACGTCACTTCGCCTGCATTGACTCCCGTGCAGTCCTAGGACTCCACTGATCTGTGTCATCATATCGCAGAGTTATAATGTGTTCTGTAATAAAATGGAACAGCAGGGAAGGTTAAAGTTAAGACCTTAAACTGAACAGGGAAATTAAGGCGGTTCCCCAATGGCCTGGCTTTATTTCAGAATTTCATTACCTCAACAAGGCACGCCCAAAGGTCAAATATGTTTCATCAGCTGAAAATTTGCCACAATGGCTGTCAATGTGTATCCAGCTCAATACGCTGCAAAGAGTTACATCAGACCTCTGTTTGGAGCCATAGGTGCATTTCTTGAAGAGGTTTAATAAGAATGTTATTTTCTTTTATCTGCTGCCATTGTCATTGAGGGAGGATTTAGCCCTGAAATGCTAACAAACACTTAAGGTTTCAGTGCTTCTGCTGTCAGCTTTCACAAAGTTCAGTTCAGATGTGCTCATTAGGACTGCCGGCTTTCTGTTTCATTCTTTATAGTGTGTCTCTATTCAGGTGAGTGAGCTGAATTTACTCTGGGGAAACCACAGCAATGCGACTTAAGAGACACAACTGGCATTAATCGAAATTCGCTCCCTGAGGCGTTCATTTGAAAAAGTTCCCTTTGTGCAGGTGGACATATCAAATTCAATAATGCTCAGCAAAACGGCCAGCTATAATCATCTGACTGCGATTGTGTCTTCTCTCTCCCTCTCTTGACAATGTTTCGCTGAAGCAAAAGAGCTTTATTTTGTTTAATTTATTTATTTTCTTTAAAAGGCATAAAATGCCGGAACTGGGATTGTGCCTCAGCTATTCTGACATTGAATGGAGTCATTTAATTTCCATATCAAAGGAACTCCAGGAAAATCAGGAAACCTGCACGAGCCGAGAAGCGTCGCTCCGTCGTTCTCGACGAAGCATCTGAAGAAAGAGTAAGGGGGAAGTGAGAGAGTGGCAAAGAATGATTAGAGAGGCTGGTGAGGCAAAGGGGGAGACAGATAGACAAGAAGAAAAATGAAGTGTTTTGTATCTCGGATCCAAAAGGTGTCTCTTCCTCACAAAGGCTGTTTTCTCTCGTAAAAACGCCTTATTGCGGAGGGCCCAGGAGTAAATTAACCACAGAGGAATCAGTGCTGGGATGCTGGGGTGCATGGAAGGAGGGAGGGAGTGTCTTTAGGGGGAATTCTTGCTCATTTTTGTGTTCCCATGTAGAGAGCGACAAGGGAATATTGCTCATGTCACTTCCCTGTGGTCCTGACTGCATAGTGGAGAAAAGTGGGCTAATCCTAACGCTGTGAGAGGTGTC
Source organism: Holacanthus passer (assembly GCA_025331565.1). NCBI lineage: Eukaryota > Metazoa > Chordata > Actinopteri > Pomacanthidae > Holacanthus > Holacanthus passer. The sequence goes on along the minus strand of JAFREQ010000091.1, from coordinate 1,767,781 downwards.
AAAGTGGCACACATGAGCCAGAGCTTTGTGATGTTACGTATTTAAATATAAATAGTCTGAATATTTAAAACTGCAATACGTTAGAGCATAAAGACATTATTGGCTTCTGACCCCAGCAGCAAAACCTGTAAAACCTGCGACACAAGGTTCTTTTTCAATTTAAAACTTGAACATGTGTCTCAGCATGTCCACACTTCTGAACAAGTGCAGTTGGAAGCAGCTTTCAATTTAGCAGGTTTTAGACAATATTCAAACTGGCAACCCAAATCCCTTAATTGTCAAACTGTACTTTTGAGTATAGACATTTTTTTGGGAGATCACAGGATTCCTGCAGGATGAGAGTCAATTTCACTATTCATTGCATGACTGGGATGGGACAGGAAAAAAGCCAATGACAGCAGGTGGGATAGGAATCATCTCAATCAAATCCAACGCATGTATAAACTATACATGCCCAGCTCACTACTTTATCAACTGGCTGTCCAATGTAGTTAGTAGTGCTGTCTGCATCATACACTACACTGATCTGAGTCAAATGAAATTCCTTAACAGCATGTGATATTTTTTAGTATGTCCAAAACCTTAGTAAGAAATCAATAGTACAGTCAATTAAATACTATTTGCGGAGGATTATTACAGCATGCAAGCACTGCAATAGTGACAACAATATAACAGTTTCTTCTGAAACACACATGGCTCCTCGAAGATAAATTTTGCCTGCTGTTGTGGCATCATCACTTTCCATTTGGCACCATCATCAAGTCAAAATTTCTTACAGCAACTTATTTTGATGTTTAAATTGTCATTTAGACATGAGGACTTGTGGGTGTTATTTCACTTTCCATGTAAAGAGACAGCAAGAAAATGAGTCAACTTTTTTCAGCTTGTGTAAATGTTGACACTGAACCAAGAGAGCATATTTATTTTCAGTTATTCTAAAAGGCCTTGGACATATCAAAATGCATACACTTCATTGCCAGTTTCCCTTTGGTTCCTAAAAAGCAGACATTTTAAAGTAAAGAGGTCAGTCCAGTTCAGAGTCTGGCGGGTATAGCTGTCAAATCCCTGTGACTTCGCTGCATGAGGGAAAGTGGGTTAATCTCATCACTGTGCGGAGTCAAATGGCACTTTGACTCTAGTTTTGCCAAAGTTGAAAACTTGAGGTGTTTCATACTGTCAGAAAAGGAGGGATTCGGATCTGTGTCGTTGTCCAGTAGCTCTAACTGCAACTGTTTTACTCAAGTGTTTGGCTAATATTATTCATGTTACACAGGTGAGTGTCAAGGGTGTCAAGTAGCACTCCAGACTTCAGAAGCAGGCTCGTATGAAGTGGCTGTTTCACATGTCCCCGATGTCAATTTTCTCCATGTTAAAAGAGGTAATATCAGGACTCCAGAAACAGTTATATCCATTCACAGTGCATTTGGAAATGTCAAAATACACTGGCATGAATGTAACACTGTTCACACTCCGCTGGATCGACTCTGTGGGGTATTCCTGCTGTCAAGTTCCAATGAGTTTACTGCAGTCTGATGGCAAGTGGGCTAATTCCACAAGAGAGGAAACTCTCTGTGACAACGTGATTTCGGAGTTGTTGAACATAAACGTATCTGTCAGCGCTGAGGGAAGTAGCCATGATTTCAGCTCTATCGCTTTTGACGTTGACACTGTTAGTGAGTTCTGTCAATTTCCTCCCCAAGTGCCGGCCAGGGTACATGCAGCTGAATCGGTAATCATGTAAAGTCATAAAATTCAACACTGTAAATCACCACAGGCAATGTTCTCCCAGTGACTCCCATTCAAAAGGTCATGTGAAATGTCAATAGGGGCAACCGTAGCCTCAGGCAATGATCGCATAGGAGGCCTTTTTGAAAGCATTTTGGTAATATTTGGGTTGCAATATTTGTCTCCTCAAAATGATGCATTCTTCTGAAAGAAAAAAAAAAGTCTACGAATAAGATGTGCTACAGGTTGGAAAGGTATAGGTTGAAACAATGCATGGACAACATACATTCAGGTTTGATAAATGACAGTTACTCAGATCACAAGACTGTCTGACATCTTATTAACAACAAACTCTTACTGAGTAGAGGAAAGAGGTGCTGCATTGTTCAGCAGGTAGGTTTGGGTTTGTATGGAAAAAGAAGAAGCCACATATGGGAAATGCACATTCATGTAATTAGACCTGATATTTGGAAAAAGCAAAGTTGACCTACTAACCAAAGGGGAATGAATTGATTATTTTGAGATGTCATAGTGTTACATGTGAGTAGTTGACTGCTTGCATACTGCGTATGTATTGTCACTTATGGGAGAAGTTATAAACTGTTTGTTCTGTGCTGTGGGCTGCTGTGCCGTCTTCTCTGTCGGTCTATTGCTGCTGTGAAATTGGTTGTTTGTTACCTGTGATAAAGCCTTTTTAAAGCATGCATATAACTTTCTCTTTGTAGAGGAAATCACAAAAATGTAGCCTCTGCCTCAGGTCAGGTTTGGGTCTGAAATTCAGCAGCACCAGGCAGGTTCAGTCTGAGAGGAAAGTAGGGTTCAGGTCTCGGTTTTAGGCTCATGCAGAAGTCTAGTAGGGAGGTGGGATTAAGTGGGAATAACTGGACGGAATATATATAGTATGATACTACTAATAAATAATACTAATCTGCCCATCACAGAAGCATTTCAGTGCATCCTAACCCTGAAATGAACCCGTGGTGCTGCTCAGTTGCCAACAGTAGAAGACAGTAGCTGTGACTGTTTACAGCCGGCATGAATGTGTGAGGCACTGCTGGGAAAGAACATGCATACTCAGCAGATCTCTTCAGAATAAAATAAAAGTTTAAATAATGCATTTACCTTAATGAAAAAAAGAAAGAAATGAAATTCGCAATAATGAAAACAGGGCTAATTCCATCAGCGGCAACTCACGGTTTGACTTCAAAGATGTAAGACATCGATGCCATCATACTGTTTCAGCATTAAACTGCAGAGAAATATTGTTTTAATGGAAAACAAATGAAGCAGCATTGGCTGGCTGCTTTGGATAGGGCTGGTTAATACTTCTTTCTGGATTGTCTGGGGAGTGTGGCAACAGCTGGGTGATGAGAACTGGGCTAATCTCATCAACGGGACGGTCTACCACAGGTTTCATTAAACTTTGGAGGGCAGAATCAGAGACTATCAGATCAGAGACTATACGTTTTGTTGATTAACCTCTATGATAAACTTCAAATCGACTACAATCAAATCAAAGCAATTTTGTGTCTTTTGTGCAGAAGTGTACACTCGCAGAGTATCAGGTTTTATAAGCTTTTTTGATCCTTTTAAATTGCACGTGTGGGCAAGAGCCACTAAAACCAATTCTGTTCATCATTGCTGTTTTATCTGCAATATATTTTCAGATATAGCTGCTGAGTCTTGTGCTGCCATTGCGCTCGTAGCCCGAGGCGTTCAACTGAAGAGAGAGCAAATGTATCCGCAAAGCCCAACTGTGGCATTTCCCAGTACGCTAATGAGAAACAGGTTATTTCTACACAATGTGGTGTGTGTTTAACGAGACAGCGTGGCACACTTGCTGGTGGAAAAATGATTACATTGCACAACAGGAGAGTTTCACATTATGCATAGCCTCTGGTAAAACAACTCATATTTTCTGTTTAACCTATGCAGTGGAGAGGGTTTCACAGAACATGTCAGAATCTCTATGGAAATGTTTCCTCTTGGTTGCAAACATGGTTGACCTTTTGAGTCCTTTCTCTCCATGGGAAGCATGAAATCAAATCATGTCCAATTTGACACTGGGAATGGGTTTGTGTTGTTCCCGCTCGTCAATTTCATCGCTTCGAACTTCTCTGCCATCTGCGATTGTGCATCTTGCGATCCATGCTTGTTCTTGGATCTTGTTCTTGGTTAGTTGAGATGGTGACTGCGCAGAAGAGAGCTGGATTTTTTTTCCTTCCAACTTCTCTGAAAGTAGTCAGATTTAAAAGTTCAGCCTCAGACAAGCGGGCATTCACAACCCACACACTGTCCATCTCCCATCAGGATGGGTAGCATCGATCACTTTGGGCATGCGAAGATGTTGAAACTGTGAAAAACATTACAGAGGAGAGCTCTGTCTGAAAATGAAAAGAATCACTGTTCAGTGTCCAAACAACAGACAACACATTCATTGATTGATGAGAGTCAATGTGTAATGATATTCTTCTGCATTTCAGGTTGTTGTAAGTGATTAAATATAGCTGAAATAAACACAGCTCAGACTTAATTAATAGTGAGATAAGATCTTCCATGTTGGGAAGACTTTAAGAGCCAGAATAGATAATCATTTTATGAAATTACGCCAGGAAACATGTATATGCCAACATACAGTATAAACAAGTGCTGCACAGGCCAAGCTCTCCATTTTGGAAAGCAGATAAAACTGGCGGTGCTTTCATACAGACACCAGCTCATCTACAAATCTGGAAATGTACTTTATTGCTTTTTGGCACAGACAGATCGCTGCGTGACTGAAAATGAAAAGACGGATCTCATTTTTAGCTCAAATGAACATGGTACCACTTTTACCAAGGAATCATGACTAATTTGGAGCTGTTATAACTGTGTTTTAAAATCGTAGTGACTAACTGGTGCATGCTGTAGGTCAATCTGGTGTGTCCTATTGCTTGTAATATTTTTTTTTTTCATCAGGATTCTGCAATCCACATTTCAAAACCACGCTCATTCCTATAACATTGTTCCTCGAAGCCTCTGTTCTCTCTTCATCTGCCCGGCTCACTCGCCCCTTTTTGTCTGGACATATCAAATTGCCTCGACTCGACTCTCGGTTACACTTGTGTGCACACACAAAAAAAAGACGTGCAAACTCTGTCTCTCGCTCTCATCTCTACCTCCGCTTCCATATGTCACCTCCTCGTCCCCAGTGATCATCTTAAAATAGTATTGGGGTGTGGAGCGTTGTCAGATACAAGATGAAGTGGATTTACTTTCCTTCATTCTCAGTCTCTTCCTCTTTTCTCTTTATCATTCATTCGTCAACTATTTTCATTCTGTAATTCCCTTTTCTTTGTCATTATTTTTCTCACAGTCACAACTCACCTCAATTTGTCTCACCCCTTTTTCTACAAGTTCTTCTTCTTGAAGTCCTCCTCAGTCTCTTTTTCTTCATATTCATTCTCCATCTATACCTCCCCCTTTCTCTTCCCCTGTGGATCTAGTTTAAACCAAGCAGTACAAAAGGAAGAGAGCTTGTCTTTAAACAGACTATAATAATCCTCACAGTGTTTTTTTTTTTGTTACAGATGAGCATTGCCCTTCTACTTATTTTATTCTACTTCATCACATTCTCTCCCAGTTGGTCTTCCTCTAGAAGATGAAAAGACAGCAAAGAGTAAAAGGGGCAAGAAGGATCAAACCATGCCATAGTTAAAGAGAAATACTTGCTTTTTGTTGAATACTCTGTGATCAAATTATCATTGTACAATGGAAATAAAACCATAGTTTAACGTGTGTGTTCAGTATGAAATGAACCAGTTTTCAAGGTAACTTTAACAGAAGGAATTTATTTCACTTCTTGGAATTGGATCATCGTTAAAGACATAAAGTTAGTAAACCCTGACCAACAACAATTATTAATAAAATTGAGTGCTGTCAGAAATGCACAAATGTATGCTTTGCTTATAGACCTCATTGTCTTCATTTAACAGACTCCCTGTCTTTTTGAGGCCACCTGGCATATCCAGTCACGCAGCGTCATGGCTATGACCATGCCATAGTTTCCCCCTGATATTTCCTTATGTTTCCCCTTCCCTGTGTTTCCTTTGCTCCTGTCTGTCTCTCTGTGTCTCTGGTGTAGGCGTGTGTGAACCTGCTCCTGACCCCCGGTCGACCATTCTGTCCTGTCCTGCCTGATTTCTCTGAACCCCAGTCGGCCGTCCCCCTCGATGTCCTGCATGATTCCACAGAACTCCTGTCACTGGCTTCCAGTCCTGCAACCCTGCCACTGGTCTCCTGCTTACCACCCCACTGCTCTACCTGTCCTGTACACTGTCTTGATCTACAGCCTGATCATCAGTTGCCAGGCCGTGTTTGGAGGGGCCTCGACTTTGTTGCCACCTCCAGAGGGCATTGACCTATGTCGTGACCTCCAGAGCACCTGTCACCTGTCCTCTAAAGTTGTTCCCCCTGTCTGGTCATACCCCTATCAGTCTTCCAGAGCAGTCCAACATCAGTTGTCGGGCTCCAGAGTGGCTCCATGTGTGTTGAATTCCCTGTCATGACTGTCCAGTTCAACATGTCTCTTGCTGTATCGCCCTATTGTCTTCCATCCCACTGACTCAGGTAATTATTCTGTACATTCATTTATTTTCAGTGTGTCCACCTGTATGCATAATAGTGTATCTCAGGCAAAGGCCTTGTATATTGTTTTTGTGCCAGTCTGCACAATCCTCAAACATGCAGACCTGACATGTGTCTTTGAAAAAAAGCACGTCAACTGCATGCAGCTACCTGCTCATGATTGGCCCCTGGTCTTTATCCATTCTGTTAAAGAACACAGTGTTGGCATGATTTGATCTGCTATTCAAGAGGGCACAGAAGAAGAAGGAAAAAAATCCATGTTTAACTACTATTCCCAAGATGTACTTTCAAGCTCAAGATGTATGCTGGTTAAAATATAAGTTAAGCATGTCAGCAGTCAATTACTGGGAATGCTGTCAAGATACATGTAACCTATCTTTCAAATTGAAGTTTGAAAGGAGTTCTGATCTTAGACTTTGGTACTTTTGGCTATGTTGAGTTCTGTCATCCTAAAGAAGGAAATAGACTATTTTCTTCTGATAAAAAGGAAAATAAACTGCCTTAACTATCTTCCATGCCTTTGCTGTAATCCGATGCTCTCAACTCTGCTGCCAGGTTTTAAACTTTGAGTCCTTCGAATCTGAATATTTCAAAGTGTTTATAACAGCACTTTGAGTTCATTTTCATCACTGGAGTTATTAGGATTGGTTTCCCTATTTATATATTGTCATTTATCTTTTCATTAGATGAATAATTCATCCAGTATGTTTCAACATGTGCAGTACTGATCGGTCTGCGAGGAGCACTATACCTGTCTGCAAGTCAAAACAAGGTGCCGTATTTGCATCTTATTGGCCCAGAGGGGGAGGAGAGCCACTGCCTCGCTCTCTCTTTGTCTTCATCTAAGCACATATTTTATCTCTTCATTCTCTTTTCTCTCACCATGAATCCCTTTTTTTTTTCTCTTTCAACTTCTCAATGTGTCTCCTCACTTTTTCCTCCCTGTTAATATATGCCAGTCTCACATTAAAATTACTTTCTGCAGGCTATCTGAATATGCTGTGGGCCTCATAGGAAGCTACTACACTGCCTCTGTGAGCTACTGATATGCAATTCTCATGCAGATAGGAAGCACAGGGATAATGAGAGCAAGAGAGAGTGGTATAGGCAGAGAGGAGAGGTAAAAAGAGAACCTGCCCTCTGAACACAATGAATCGTCACGTTAAATTTCTGCATACTGTATAGGCTTTTCTATATAGGTTTTATGTGCCTTGCTTAGAGGCTCATGAATAATGTGATGGAGTCAATATTCCACCTGCATAATAAAATTCAAAGAAAAGCTGCAGAATAGGAGTGAAGGTTTGGGTGTAGTGGCGAGCAGAGCTGCTTTCAAAGTGATTCACCAGGGTTTGATTTCCAACTGGTGCACTGAGAAATGCCAGTGTTACAAAACATACATGCTTTCCTTTAAAATATGCAATTGTTCTTGGATTGAAATTGCTACGAATCACACAAGTGACTGGCTATTACAGTTTAATATATTCACTTTTAGGTATGATGTAGTTTCCAACCCTTCCAGCCCCACAATGCTGTAGGCGTAAAATAATCTCTAATAGGGATAGCACCCAATAAAGAACTATTAGGGGATATGGGATTTGAACCCTAGACCTCTCGCACCTTGAGCAAGAGTAATACTCCTAGACTGAGCCAAGATTTATCACTTGATGTCATCTCCACAAAATCCCATTTAGATTAGCCACTTGCATACAATTTCCATTATGTGGCATGCGTCTTATGTGAGTGTGGCCTGTCCATAGTGGGTATTAAGGAGGGGAGTGTATTTTAGGCTTTCTCAAGGTGACTGCAAAAACCCCCCTTTGTTCAGGACACAGTCTCTTAACATGATTTGACAAGCAGGATGCACAAGTATTTGTAGAAAACTTTTATGGGGGTTGAGCCTTCAAATCCCCAGATAACATTTGTCCATAACTTCAAAGCTACAATGTTTTACTTGTCCTTTCCCATTGTTGGATTCATTGCTATCACAATGAGAAGAAAGTAGCATTATGATTAGCACTGTATCCGACTCAAAATGTTGTGAGTCGAATCAGATTTGGCTGTTCAACATGAGGATTTGACTATTTGTTCGTTTTTTTTTCCAGGTTTAACATTTAATGCCTTTCTTTGTCATCTGTGATGTGAAAACATTACATTTCCACACAGTCAGAGAAAGTAATAGTCCAGTACTACAATCCCAACACTCCACAGAGCGTGTCTCCTGCCAGACTGTTGACAGTGTTGTCAGCTGAAGAATCAATCAGGGTGGACAGCAGATGAGAAGGTTTTACTGCCGTCTGGTTCAAAAGTAGTTGAGTCGACTTCACTGACAGTCATTACCGGAGCAGAGAGCGCTGGAGCAGCCAACAGGCTGGAGTCGCACTGACCTGCCTCACACAGTTGGGCATCACGCTGCCCTCCGTGTCTATCATCCTGTACTTCCATCGCAGTTAGTTTGGTGGTTTTTGATCATTTTGAGACTTGTTAAAGTTTACGGCCTGCTCTGCTTGCAATGGCACAGCTGAAAAACAAAAGTGCATTGATCCAACTGACAAAGTGCGAGTCAACTCATCTCGACTGATGACTTGAATCATCGACTTTCAGGGGGCAGTCCTAATTATGAGGCAGCCTTCAGTCATTACCCAGCAGTTGCTCTATCCAAGAACAGTGCTTCATCTTCATAAGCCAGAAGAGCCTGTTTCACCACTCCCACAGCAAGTCCTGCTCTTGGAATAAAGTTTGCCAAGTAGCTGCTCCTGTACTTATTACTCACAACCCTCTAATGAATGTAAAGGTACTTATGGTGTATTTATTGCAAGTGTATTGTGTATTGTACAGCTCGGAACGATGTGGTCTAGTTCAGCCACAAAGCTGCTAGATTGCTGCTTTGAACTCCAAAATCCTCTATCTTTAAATGATCTTTACAGCTCTCAGCAGGTAGCAGTGCACACATTAATTATTAGTATTTGTATTAAATAGTCATCATTTTGCATGCTCGTTCTGCCTGTTCTTTGTGTTTAGAGTGTCACTGTTTTGTAATTTGGCAATCAGAAAATATGAGGTTGTCTCACATTGAATGCACTAGAATTTCTTACATTTCTTTTTTTGTCTTTATTTGATTAAGGTCGCAGTGAGTGGTGTGACTTTTTTATTTCACATTCTTTGTGGAATAGTTCAATGAGTGAAGTCCTTGCATGGAGAGCAGATGATTTCTGGTCTATTGGTATCAGTATGTCGCTAACTTTTGGGCAGCAGCTGGAAGTTGTGAGCAGGTGATGGAGTATAGTTAATAGTCTGTCAAAGCATTCAGCAATGATCAATGTCAGATGTGAGCTGTAAAGAATAGCAAAATTGATGTCTCTGACTATTTTGTTTCCCACATTTGCAGCTCTGACTGTTAGATCATAGTACTGGCACTTTCTTTATTCCAGTGAATAAAGAAACTTGATGGAACATAAACATTACATACTTCACCATGAAACTAACACACGCTATTAGCAATGATGCACATATTACATGTTTCCTTCAAGCCTGTAGACATTTCCACTGGTCGGTCGAACCGAGGAGCAGTCTGTCTCACATAGTTTTAGTTCCATCGCCAGAAGACTTAGACTTAGACTTAGACTTCCTTTATTGTCATTTCTCAAATTATACAGCAGTGCATTTGGGTAACGAAATTACGATGCAATGGCTTCCAGAGTATTGTCAGCAGTATAATACAGTGAGGTAGCAGTGGAAATATAGATATATAAATATATAATATAAATATGGTGCAGAGAGCTATATATATATATATATATATATATATATATATACAAATGTAGGATGAGCAGTGGTGATCAGTATGAAGACTGATTCGACACTTTGAATATTTACATGAAATATTGCACAGACCGAGTAGCAGTGAGTTGAATAATTTCACTTCAATGGTGGAATGAGAGTAAATATAAATAGAAAACTACACGGAAAATATTGCACAGGGAAAAAATTGCACAGAACAGCAAAACAGTTTGAAAAGTGGCCACGTTTCCTTAAAAAATTTAAAATTGAAATGTAATTTTAATTTGCAAATTTAAAATTTTGAAACCCAATAATATTGTCCATTGTCAGCAGTTCTCAACAGTCCATGTGCATGTGTGTCTCGATGGTCCCTCTGTAGAAGGTGGAGAGGATGGGAGGTGGGAGGGAGGCTCTTCTCATCCGGCGCAGGAAGTGCAGGCGCTGCTGTGCTTTCTTCACCAGGGAAGAGGTATGCAGTGACCAGCTGAGGTTGTCTGTAATATGCACCCCCAGGAATTTGGTGCTAGTGACAACCTCCACCGCTGTGTCATTGATGAGGAGTGGTGTGTGACTGGGTCGGGTTCTGCTGAAGTCAATGATGATCTCCTTTGTCTTGTCGACATTCAGGAGAAAGTTGTTCTCCCTACACCAGTGCACCAGATGACCCACCTCCTCCCTGTAGGCCCGCTCGTTGTCATCTTGAATGAGGCCCACTACTGTCGTGTTGTCCGCATACTTCAGGATGTGATTGGTGCAGAATCTGGGACGACAGTCGTGGGTCATCAGGGTGAACAGCAGGGGGCTCAGGACTCAGCCTTGGGGGGAGCCGGTGTTCAGGGAGATGACACTGGAGGTGTTGTCGTCCACCCGTACAGACTGTGTTCTGTTGGAGAGGAAGTTCAGTAGCCAGTTACACAGGGGGTGTTGAAGCCCAGGGGTCCCAGTTTATCTACCAGGTGCTGAGGGATGATCGTATTGAATGCTGAGCTGAAATCCAGGAACAGCATTTGCACGTGGGTGTTCTTCTCCTCCAGGTGCTCCAGGCTCAGGTGAAGAGCAGAGGAGATGGCGTCCTCAGTGGAGCAGTTAGACAAACTGGAACGGGTCAAATGATTGGGGGAGTATGGAGATGATGAAGTCTTTTATCACCCTTTTGAGGCACTTCATGATGATGGGTGTAAGTGCAACGGGGCAAAAGTCATTCGGGCATGTGATGGTTGGTGTCTTGGGCACTGGAATGATTGTGGCAGACTTGAAACACTGGGGAACAACGGCCTGGTTCAGTGAGGTGTTGAAAATGTCAGTGAGCACGTGGGCCAGCTGATCAGCGCATTCCCTGACCACCCGTCCTGGAATGTTGTCAGGGCCTGCTGCTTTCCAAACATTCACCTTTTTCAGGGTTGTCCATACCGTGGTGGTCTCAAGCCTGAGTGCCTGCTCATCAAGGTGGGGGGTGGCTTTCCTCGTAGGGATGTTATTGTGCTCTTCAAATCTTCAGAAGAAATTGTTGAGCTCATTGAGGAAGCTGATGTTGTCTTGACAGGGTGAGGGTGTGGCTTTGAAGTCAGTGACAGTCTGTATTCCCTTCCACAGTTGTCTGGTGTTGCTGGGGTCATGGAAGAAGCCTTGGATCTTCTGACTGTGAGCGCGCTTTGCTGCAGAAATCACTTGCCTTAAATGAGTGCCATGTATGACCAGGTTTTCTGTCACAAAATATTCTGTAGCAAGTATCATTGTGCTTTCTGATGGTAAAAATGTGGACTCGATGTCCTCGCAGGCTGAAACACAAACACAATACTTCATCCAGATAAATAATAGTGAATCTGAAACATAAATTGCTGATAAATGACAGACCAGACTCACTAAGACCCATATGTCAACATGCAATGTCCCTGGCCATGAAAAACACAGTTCTTAATATGTTTACTTTGCTACAAAGACATTTTATCAACACATTTTACATGTGTTGAAAGTTGAATTACTATACTTGTGCTTCTTCCATTTAGTTGTCTTTCATATTGTGCAGAAAACATTCCCAGACATGATTGTCTCTATGGCAGCTGCAAAGTACAAAGAGTTTTTATTTCTTTATTTGTTAGAAGCTGCACAGCTACTGCCTTGCTCAAGTAAGCATTTCTACAGAATGGAAATTCATGAGGTAACTGAATCTGAGACAGTATCTCAACAGTATTCACTTCCTCCACCAAGCAAAAGATAGCACAGGCAGTTTTGAGTCAAACAGGCTCATATTGATTAAATGCAATGGAACCACTATCATCTCATCACTGAATGGTCCTGAGCTGAACAAAGAAAGAATATCATTGAGGACCAGGGAGTCTCTTTTTTCTCTCTCTGTGCCACACCATATTGATTAGCATAGTAGTCATATTGCTAAGTGAAAAAGGATTGGACTTTGGGGAAAAGAGCATTGTTGAGAGAGATGAGGAAAACCCCTTTTGTCTCCAATTGGATCACAATCCTTGAGTAAATCTTTTTAATTTCTTATCTCATTTTGTTCCTTTTCTCACGGATAATATCTTCTGTACTCCTTCCTTTACTGTAATTTAATTCAACTGAAATCACTTTTTTTACATGAAAAAAGAAAGTTAGTTATTTGCCAAAAACGAGCAAAATAACACATCTGGTTCTTGGACTATTTTGATGAATGGAACAGGAGGGCATGTAAGGAAAAGGGCATTATGCAACTAGAGAAATACAATTGCAAGAAAGAGTGACAGTGTAATGATAGAGATGGAAATGATTTGGACATTTGATCAGTGATTGGATAATACAATCCGTCTGGAGTTCAAGGTCCTGCTTTCTTAAATTGCTTAACTATAATGCCCAGACTCTGAAGGCCTGAAGCTAGGCACACACTGTGCGATTTTAGAAATGTTGTTTGGGTCCAACTCCTACTGTAGAAGTAAATTGTCAATGATGTAAAGCCAAAGCTCATAATGTATATGCTCACGATGCACAGTCCAATTGCCAAGTAACAACCTGCTCACACTGTATGCGTAAAATAAAAAAAAACACAGCCTCACAGACTGTTCTGTCTATTGACAAGTGTCAATAAAGATTTGTTGGAAAGATCCAAGACAGGTAGTTTTTACAGCCCTGCCGTATCTGGACTCTCCGGCACAACCTACTGTGCTTTGATATAAATAAATAAATGTGCTTGTTTAATGTGATAGGCTTTGCATGGGCTTGTCCCCCTCCTTTAAATGAAGGAATATACATGGGGCTGGCAGTGGTATTGCACCAGGGCCTCCACTAGGGGAGACTGTGAGGCGCCACATAGGCACATTTTATTTGGACAGACGGTGTTGGCAGTAAAGGGAAGTAAATATTGGAATGGCCTACCACTTGTAATAAAGACATGTCCCACATATTTCACTTTTAAGGCTCATCTTCAACAATGGCTGAAGGCAAACCAGAAGTATGATCACTCTTAATTGGATATGTTGCATAATGAATCGTCTTTTTTACTTGTGTATTTGGTATCTGTATCTGTATACTGTTACTCATAATGTTGCTGTTTTTGTTAGCTGTTAAGGGACTTGAGATGCAAATTAGCATTCTTGCTAAAATCCAACATGTTTACATTCCAAATTTTTATGCTGATGTTCATTAGCGTGCTCTTTCCCTACATCCACTACATCCTGCATTAATGATCAGGTCTCCCACCAGCCCTTCACTGGGACTTTAAGTTATTAACACAAAGCATTAGGGCCAAAACAATCACAGTAATGGTAACATAAGCACAATGTACATTTTCCTCTCTGTGAAATGTATGTGTAATACTGGGTCCTGTATCTATGTGTATTTCACTTGTCTCACCTGCCGTCAGGTGGGTCCCACAGCTCACCTTCACTGGCCATATCTGGGCATTTTACACAAGCACCGCAGGGGGCTACTGACCCACTCTCCATTCATTCTGGCATCAGTTTTCTCTATCAAACCCTCCCTCTCCAACCATGCTCATTATTGGAGATTCTACGGAGAGGAATGTTATGAAATAATCTGTGGCAACTTTCTGCTTTCCAAGTACTAAAATGAGCGCTATCCTGGAAAAGATTCCCAGGATCCTGGCCAAGTACCCCCCCAATGACAATACGCACAATACTACAACGTAACATTTGCAAACTTCTCGACTCCCTCGCAGTCCATGGATCTTTATCTCCAGTCCCATCCCTCCACTCAACAGCAGCTTGGGCCATTTTAGATAAAAACATTGGGTCAGCCTCCACACCTGGCTGCACTGTGCAATCCACAACATAGGTTTTATCTTCTGGAAAAGCCCAGCCTTCATCCAGTGTAATGACATCCACCCCAGTGGCCTTGGCTTACACACTAACACACTAACACACACTAACTGATAATTCATTCTACACAATGTGGAACTCTCATCCACTCCCAGTCACTTTCAGTCCCCCACCCCTCCCCTACAAACCATACTAGCTCCACCTTGTAGTGTGGTCAGGTAATGTGATGAGAAAATCATCATATTATTCTGTTTTGTATTCATTTACAAGCAAAGAAGGCAAAAAAAAGAAATCGACTCTCACATGGTAACCAGCTCCCATTGTTTACTTAAAGGAGCTCATGACCAACAGATCACACGACAGAGTTCTTATCATTGGTGATTTCTACATTCATATCGATAGTCCCACTCTTTCATCTTTTACTATTGATTTTATAAAGCTCCTTGAGTCTTTTAATCTCATGCAATCAGTTAATGGCCCAACCCATATTAAGGGTCACACCCTTGACCTTGTGCTCACATACAGTTACTCTCTAGCCAACCTGAACCTATTAGATTTTCCCATCTCTGATCACAAGGTTGTCATTTTTCAGCCCTTACACCATCCATCCAAGCCAACTGCTTGCTTCCAATCTCATTGTTTTAACCAAAATTCAGCTCAGTAATTCCACCAGGCCTTTTTGGCCATGGCTCCCAGCACCTTCAATCAACCTGATTTCTCACTTGAGGACTTAATGTATTGACAGTGAAGACTCTCTGTCCACCAGTTCATGGTTAGTTCAAGGAGGATTGAATCTAGGGCAACTGTGGGAGACACTTCAAGATGTTTAGCCCCTCATCTCAAGGGGCTTCTTCAGTTCTAACTGACTGGCGGGGACTCCCAGGTTTATAACCTCTGTTGTAATGACAGTCATTATAGTCGTTGGACTCACCTAAGGCCAAGTGTAAACAGCCATTGTTGGATTTGTCACATGAGGCTAAATGTGAATGGTTGTTCAATCTCCTGGGAGGGGACAAAAGGGCAGCATTGTAGGTGGAGGATAAGTGGTGTCTTAGACCTCCTCCTCCTCTGTTGAGGGAAGGGTTCTCTTCTTTGATGTACATAGCCTTCATCACTCCTCCTTCAATCCATCTGTCCTCCCAATCAAACATATGTTGTTGTCCTCAAAAGCATGCAGCACATGATATGTCCATAAGATCTGCTGATGAGATTCGTGCTCCCTTAGTGATAAACCCTTTTGCTTCTAATTGCCCAGTGCCTGTTCCACTAATTACCACTACTGGTGAGGCTTTACAAATACACGTTGTCAATATGTTGTATGTCCAACACTATTGCAGTGTTGGCTGTAATGAACATTGCAGCCTGTAAGGGCCGCTAGCAGTCCTTTGGACTTTCCATCTCTTTGTTACATTTGTAAGAGTCATTCAATCATGTTGCCAATCAATTGCATCACCACCCTCTCCCCCATCCCCTTTGCCTTTTTCTTCTGTGTTTCGCTCTCCCTTTCAGAAACACACACACACACACACACACACACACACACACACACAACGTACACTCTGTCCTTTGCCTCAGTCCATATTGATGACCAGGGCGTAATAACAGAAGTGACATGGTTGACTTGTTTCAAGCAATTATCCTCTGGCTCATTATTGGCAGGTAGGAATTGCATGTACATTATGTGTGTGTTGGTGGTGTGTGGGTGGTAAATGTTCCTACTAACGTGTGCAAAATTCAAGTTGTGTGCACGATAGCATGCAAACATATCTACATATGCTTATGTGTGTGTGTGAGTGTGTGTGAGGGTATACCTGAAAAGGCTAATGGTAATTAGCAGCATTAATGGTGTTAGCCAATTAGCCAACGTGCCCTGAAGAGCACTGAGCACTGAAGCAAAGGGCAGAGGAGCTATTTGTCTTCTCAGGGCCACGCAAGCTAGGAAGGTGTATAATCCAGAGAGCATGCACACACACACACCACAGCACATGAGTAGGTACAGAATCAGACACAAGGTACCTGATACACATACTAATGATGCCAGCAAGTACATGAGCAGATACACACAAAAAGGCATCAACATACACACAGGTACATAAACTCAATAGCCATAAATTAATCTAAACCTAACTCCCACTGCGTTTTACCCAGCCTTGATAATGTAGGTGTCCTGGTGCTGGAGAGAAGGTACAATCTGGGAAAGAAAGAAATACAATCAAATAAAGAAACAGATGGGGGGATGAGGAGGTTAAACACACTGTTGTTAGGGTGTAAAATGATAAAGAGGAAAAGAAGTTGACTATGAAGAATTGAAATCAGAGATAGAAAACAAGTGAACAATCAAATCCAAATTTTGTGAATTACTGTAGTTTTCAAAGCCTTATTTTACACATCCATCTCCCACAATTCAAATGACAGCGTTTTCAAATGTCAGCCACAGTGTTTTTCCCAACTTTTATCTGTCAGACAAAGCTGCCTGGACATACCTGCAAATGTGTATTTGTGTGGATGGATGGATTGGTGTGTGCTATCTGTGTGTGTGTGTGTGTGTGTGTGTGTGTGTGTGTGTGTGTGTGTGTGTGTGTGTGTACACATGCCTGCCTCTGTGCAAGTGTGTGTAAAGGCCAGTTCGGCAGTGGGTTGTTCCTGGGAGAGGTAACCTTTGCCAGAAAAGAAGACAGAAACTCACTCCGACAGCCCGAGGTAGAACTCCCTGGAAACGTACACACACGCACATGCATGTGCACACACAAACACACATATGGAAGCTTACACACAGATAAAATTCACTTGAGCTGGCAAAGGGGTAAAAAGAGCTATTTGACTGCTCAGACTGACAAAAAACAGCATCTTGGCATCAAAGCCATGCACACAGTGACACACACACACACACACACACACACACACACACACACATGCACTCACATTACCTGTACAAAAGCCCACACACCAGCCTGTTCTTAAGCCTCTATCACACTTAAGCACCAGATGTGTTACTTGCATTTTATGTTTAAAAATGTGCTGCATCATTTCATGACAGATGCACTGTGTCACATGCAGTTGATTTACTCTAATTAAAAGCGTTTAGTCTATTGATGAACAATCATATATTACTTTACTGCTTGCCATTTTCCCAAATACACCATCAGTTTTTAGATTAATTTGCTGCACTCTGGGCAGCTGGTTTAAATTCATGGCAGTGCTGTTTGACAATTAACTGAAGAATAAGTAATATCTCACTGTCATCATTTAGACCCTCTTTTTTGTGTATTTGTACATGGTAATACAGTTGAAACCAAGATTATTGTCTTTTTTTAAACAAATATCCATTTGGCCCTTTCATTAAACTTGTGTTAAAAATGATAACTCAAGGTCTACTCATTGTCATTTTGTTGAATAACTTTTGGTGGTGGTCGGCTCTTGTAGGAAAGATTTGACAGTGATGCTCGCTTGGTAATCATGCTCTTACCAAAGTTCAACAGAGACATTGCCGGGTGATTGTTTGAGAGCACCTTAACTCTGCTGAGTATCATCTCTCTTCCTGTCTCTGCGATCACCTATACTCTTTACAACAAATGTTTTGTTGGAGTGATTGCCAGCCTCCAGTTTCATTAAGAGTGTATTACTGATATACTACAGGAAAGGAATAAGATTGCCTGGATGTTGGGAGTCATTTTTTGAAAGCCACCAGGGACAGAGTAGAAAATCCCTCTTACAGTAAACCAAAAATATACTGTGTTTATGTGGTGTATTTTGGGGCAACATGCTCTCTGAGATGCATTGAGCTCCTACAATCTACTCCATCATGGAGGACAAGTTGTGGTTCAGTCTTCCAACTATAAGGATTTTCAGAGAGGCGATCAAGAGTCCTCCAGAGCTACTGAGTATGACATTAAAGCAAACCCTCGAGCTGATCAATACTTGGCCATATCACCAATTAATGAAAACATTTTTATAACCTCACCCAGTACAATCAACCTTGGGGTGCTGGACACAGAGAGGGCTGTCATCTAAATCTGCTGGAGTTGCAGTGACCTAGATGCAGCAATTCACAAACAATTGGAAGACATTAATTGCATATAGACAACATACTTGAGTGTCTCTTTACAATACCTCCTAATGGGCTCTCCTGCAAAGGTCAAGCTGATACAGTGTGTCACTTTCTCTGACCCTAACCAGCTCAATATGCTGGATCCGCCATTTTTTTGCTAACATTGTATTAAAATTTCTCTTTAACTAATAAGACTAGTATAAATAATTGTATAATATTTTCAGTTAATGTTATGGTGTAAAAGTTGTTAAACTAAAGTCTCAAACTTACTTCGAGCCAAATATAATTTTGACCATTTACTTTAGCTTTGACTTGACCAGAGTCGGCAAAAGGACGATGATGCCAGTGCCCTGAGTTGGCGATACTCCTCACTTTAAACACAAATATAATTTATGTTAATGGAAATATAATTTAAATTAACCATTTTTGACTACAACAGTAGTTAAAAACTGCACGCACATGCACACACACACTGACACACACAATAAATAAATAAATACATACTGTCTGGCTCACCCTCATGAATGAATGCTCACTCTCTCTCTCTCTCTCTCTCGCTCTCTCTAATCCACATGTGCACATACATGCACTAATAATTGCAAGTAAGCAGTCACTTGGCTATTGTACACACACATGCAGAGCTATGCATAGAATCACACATTTTAAAATGCACACACGAGCCACACAATTATACATACACATAAACACGCATGCATGCACACACGCACACACACACACTCTTTAGGTTCCTGCCAGAGTGTGACTGATTGAATTTCAACCTTCTCAATGTCTGCAGGCCAAAGGCAGCAGCAACCGCTGAGCAACGCACATTTTACTGCTCTCTCTGCCTGCATCTCTGAGTGTGTGTGTGTGTGTGTGTGTGTGTGCATTATTTGTTTTTGTGCCTAGTCTTTATTTATTTATTTATTCATTGCATGTACAGGACACCACCACAGTAGCATGTTTGATTTGTGCAGAGCTTACAGCTGATTTGGCCACCTGTCCATGTATAAATGCAACAGAAATATTGTCTTTTGTAAAACGTTGAATGAGCCATCTGACATATTCCCTGTCTGTCCAGTTTAATTTGTCATTTATGCAACTATTCATTCCTTATTTGTAATGCCATTCAGATTATCATTTTTTTTATTTATGCAAATGAAACTTTTGGCTCAAGCAAGAAGATTGTCAGTACATGAGATAATGAGTAATCATGAGTCTCAGCTCAAAAGGCCAAAACAGGATGAAAAAGCCTCTAAAGTGGCATTTAAATAATCAGACACCATACTCTGCACTGATAATTAATCAAACCAAATCAGACAGTGAAGTTTATTTCCATGAGTTAACAACAGCAAACAAACAACACCATGGCCACACTGTGAAGCCAGTACACAGTCTGTGATTTATTCGTTTTTAAATGGGGGAATGGCCCAATGGGTGCATGGTTGTAAAAATATTACAAGAATATCATTGGAATACTACAGGCAGCAGTGTGTCTCTATGATCCTCTCTAACCCTCCATGAGCTGCATGTTGCTACTTGTCACTTTGATCATGAAGGTGATGAAACGCAGAGATCTGAGAGAAAAAAAAGTGCAATTTCAAATCCATCTGCTGCTTCAACACCATAGATTGGCCAATGCACAGCACAGTTAGTCTGCTGATATTCCAAATCAATTCAAACATCAGTCAGATAAAGGATGGATGAGTCAGGCAGGATCGGCTAACATATGCAACTACACAATCCCTCTGCCCCTGCACTCTCTCTAGTAGGGGATGGAGAAAGAGATGGCAGACTAACAAGGGGGATGACATCCGCCCATCATATCACCTACTGCCACTGTAGAAGTGCTTTGAAATTCAACACATTGAACAGCTCGTACAAAATGCAGGATTTCTCTCATAAAGTTTCTCCTCATTTCCCAAAGTTATTATTTCCTCACACAGGATTAGGCTCTGAATAGCATATTATACCTCTAACATCCAGATTTAATTGTGCCAGTCATTTTACCAATAAGAAAACAGAGACAGAAGACATAAAGACAAGTCTCTATTAGGTGGCACTTAGAATAATTTTTTGTGTTTACATCTTCCCTGTTCTTCGACATCTCTAATGAGGCTTCCTGCACCTTGTGAGTTCTCTGGTTCTAAACACTCCTATGCAAACTGTTGTGTTGTGGGTGATGTCATATATGTTAACCCAATGTTCTACTACAGCCTATTGTCAATGAAGTGATCATCAGCATTATTGCTTTTCCCAGACTGAAACTTCTGAGTAAAATGTCATCACTCTCTTTATTATAGAGGCAGTTAACAACGCTGACCAGTAATGGTCAATACTAACCTGATCTGCAAGGTAATCAGTGGGGGGCAATGGCTCAGACAAAAAAGAATACCCTTGACCCTCTATAACTTCTTACAGAGATGAATTGTGGGTAATAATTTAACTCAAAAACAGTGTGTTCAGCCAGTTTCAAGTGATGACTATTTCCAAGACACTGTACAATCTCGAATATAAGACAACCCTGATTTTAAAATGGCCCCTCCTTTTCCAACATTCGGTTCAGTTCAGTTGAGCTAACAAAACCGTTTTAGTGCTAATTAACTCTTAAAAGCACAATAGACTCTGTAGAAGCTGGAGTTACACTGCTACTCTCCATTAAAAAAGCTTATCTGCTGATGTTAATAGGCAGATGTCTAATCCTCAAATATAATATGATCTCCACCTTATCAAGCATAATTCCAGAATAATAATAAAAAAAATTATGTATTTGAGCCAATGCAGTGTTGAAGGGATGAATACCGGAGAGGTCGATTATGCTACAGAGGTGGTTTGACAGTTTAACAGTTACTGATGTCAAAACCAAACACAAATATAACCTGTGTGTGTGAGCTCTAATGAACTGATTAATGAGGGCCAATAAGTGATCATTCAGTGTAGGCTCAGTTTCAGGCAAACCAGCCCAGAGCTGCTCAGTAAAATGTCTACATAATGATAAAGAGCAAATGACAGTACATTGTGTTCAGTCACACACAATGACAGAAAAGCATTATCTGTATTAGGAGCTGTAGTTGGAAGAATTCTCCCCTCAGCTCAGTCAGTCTTTGGAGCTGGGCAGACTTTCCCACTCATTAATAATAATAGGTATTAACTCGTAAAATAATGCTAAGTACTTCAGTCAAATAGAGTGAAATGACAGCTGCTTGAGCCACTTTAACCACCAGACTCCGCACGCCTCTGAAACTAGCACACTGGTCTATAACCCCTTTGTGTATTCTCATTCTCAGGCAGATGGGTCATCAGCCTTTTTGCCTTCACCGCATCAGTCAGCTGGAGGCCTGATGGGACAGAGGGACAGTCACAGGACGGCCACTGAATGAATACCCCATCTTCCTCATCATGACCTCTAGCTTGTTTTCAGATTCAATCCATTACGGATTATGTTTGGTCTCATTTACCAATCCCCATTCTGCTGAAAGCAATACTGATCACTGACCACTTCAGCTGTGGATTGATTTGTGGGACACCGGGGGGACAGAACAGACTCAAGAAGACTAATGACTCAATCGCCATAATAACCGAGCTCCGGTTTAATTTGCTTTCAATTCAATCAGCTTCTTCATTTCCAAGTCGATCGGTTTTCTTAAAAAATTCAAAACACCTTTTTTTTTGGCTTGAGCAGGTTGTCACATCTAAGACAATTTAGATGTAACTCTGAATGAATGCTCTGTCAAGAACAAATGGATTGTAGGGTCAAACCAAATAATTTGAATTAATAGAGTGGGCATTTCTGTTGTTCATTTGACAGAAATCTTGTCTGTCCAGTTTAGTTTTTCTTCCATAGGTCACTTTGGTGAAGCTAAATGGTGTTGAGAGGACTGGTCCATCATCAGCTTAGCCTCCAAACAGCTGATTTGTTGGATACCTGAGGGACAAAAAGGCCAATAATTCACCACAGACCCAGTGCATGGAGTGTTTCTTTTGTGGCGAATTTTGGAAAATATACTTCTAAAACCTATTAAGCTACAGATTGACAAGTACCCGCCTAAAGCTGTGACCTCTCCGACCTCCTTAGAGGTTAATGAAGCAAAGCAGCCATCAGAGTTTGGTGGATACTGCTTCTAATGTTAATCAGTAACTTGTACTTATTATGTCGTTTTCACACAGTGTTGAAGGAATGACAAAAACTATACTTCTGAATTGAGAGGTTTTATTCCAAGATAGTTATTCTAATTATTATCCTCAAAGCACAATAGAGAAACTGCCTAAATGAACTGTTTTTGTTGAGTTACATGTTTGTGGTGTTATGTTAAAACGCGAAACTACTTACAAAACTGTAACATGTTTCTGTTGTATAGGTCATTCTTGATTAGCTAAATCAATTGTATTAGAGTTAATACTGGACTACTTTAGTTGGAAAAACTGAAATTCTGACTTGATGATGAAACTAGATGAAAAGTCAGAAGATCACCAAAGATATTGCACTTCATCCTCTGTGAACTTTCGACTGTCTGTGATAGTGAAAAATATGCCAAGTGTAAATATAAGAGATGAAACTGTAGCAGTCAAGTCATACGTGCCCTACTCCTCCCATCCACTGTGCACTAGATTGATCTGTACATTGCCTGAAGGACAGAGAGCAAATGAAGGCACAGACTAGATAAATTGCCCGTCTCCATCACAGTGACCTGAAGGGTCAAACCACTGACCCAAAAGAGAAGAATAGGTACAGCCATTGCTCATTTGGATGGATTCAGCCAGAATCTGTCTTAGCTTTGGGTCTCAAGTCATAGTACAGAAGCTAAGTGGGGTACAGCAGACTGGCTGATCACTGCCCTGGCCTTCAAACCTCCACACTATTGATTTGTATGAAGCCTGGGGGACAGAGAAGACAGTAATTGAAGACTGGCTGGACCGGAGGAAGAAGAAACAGTGCAGTAGAAATTCACATTAAGCTTGATTCAACTGTATCTCTGAAAGTGACCAGACTCATTTAAAGCCTTCTTTGTGCAAATCAAATGCACTTTTTAGCAGTAGATAGAATAGTCAAAAAAAAAAAAATGCTGTGTTTGCCATGGACACAAGTGCTTTCATAATCGTTCAAGAATCTGATGATGAAAAATCTATCTCAGAAACGGACAGTGGGATAAAACAAGGTGTCGAAGGTGTTCTCTGTCGAAGGTGTTCTCTGTTCTGGGCTGTTACCTGCTTTTGAACTTTGACAGAAAAGACAGCATCATGGCAAAAAAAAAATACTCTTCATTTTTCCTCATTTGTAACATACTCTGTTGAGCATGCTTTACGCTAAAGAAACTGAATACATGAACATTATAGCTCACTGTATATATAACAGACTATAATTACATCTCATGTGCATGTAGCTATTTGTCTAATTTCCATTGTCTGCAGAAAGAACTGCAGAAAATTGCTAGCCTGCATTTGAATCAACTTAATCAACTTGTCTTTTGTTGAGTAAAGATAGAAATGCAAAGTTATTTTTGTTCCGTAGCTTTTAAAAATTTTGGCTCATAAGCCCCAGTTAAATGGCCAGCTGTCATTTTTACTATTTCCTGGTCCTGGCCAGTTGCCTAGCAACCAGTGGAGAAAGATACACATAAACATCTTTCCAAACCTATGCCGAAAAGGGCATTATGGGTAACTGCACACCTAAAAAATCTCAGCTATGTGTTGTGCAGACCTGCTCGTCAAGCAAGTTGACAGCTCGATTGAAAACCTGTAGAGGTGGGCACAAAATAAAAAGAAGAAAATAAATGTAAATGTACTAAAGACAAGACTGAGCAGTCCCTGTGCCCTGTGTATAATTCCAGTTTAAAACATTATCAGTCTTACACGTTTTAGTTAGTTTTGCAAGTTTTTGCACCATTTAAACAAACACAATATAACATGATTATTAGTGAGCTTTAGAGACGCTAGTAGCACAATTTTATTACTTTGGAACTAGAGTTGCAACTAACAGTTAATTTCATTATTGATTAATCCGCCAGTTAATTGTGAAATTAACAGTTAACGAACAATTAAAGAAAACATGTTCATCACAATTTCCTGGAGCTCAAAGTGATGTTTTCAAATTGCTTCTTTTGTCCAACCAACATTCCAAAACCTTCATTTACTGTCACTAATTTCTCTTTGTAAAATGACAGAAATGGTTAATCAATTATCAAAATAGTTGGCAATTAATTTTCTTTTGATCGACTAATTGATTAATCGATGAATCATTAAAGCTCCTAAGTTGTTGCCCTGTTTCAAGCCTTTATGCTAAGAAGCCCACCGACAGCTGACTGTAGTCTGAAGAGACAGATGTGAGAGTGGTATCAACTTTCTTATCTAACTGTGCACCATGCAGCAAATAAGTGTATTTCCCAAAATGCCAAATAATTGCTTTAGACAAATCACAGGACATATGCTTAAGTACATGCTGAAGTGTCCTGATGAAGAAAAATAACAGATGAGGCAAAGAAGTGAAATTTTTATTACTACTATTACACCTCAGAGTGTATTGTCACATTCATACCACAATGTCCTGGCCACTTCCCAAAAAAGGTGCAATGTGCTCAAATCATAATCCATTTTTCCAACAGTTTAATTCATGCTTAGATCTGTTTCATTGAAAGATACTGAAATATATTAACACAGTATCAAGTAGAAATATTATTGTTGCAGTTTAATGTACTTCATTCACTTACACAGAGCAGCGGTTGACAAGATCTTAGTTGGATTAATTTAAATGGAGGTCTGCAGGCTAATTAAAGATGAGCATTTATGTGACCATGGTAATTACACATAATTTAGTGTCTCATCTGTACATTCTGCATAATTTTGAGTAAGGCATATTTGTAGCTTTGCATCACATTAGAGGGGCGACAGCCCTTAATACTAATGGCACAAAGGTACAACTGTTACCAATCATATCATCGCACGGTAATAATTTGATCAAAGAACTCGCTAGCCAAAAAGTCAGGGTATTCCTTTAATCAAGTAGACATTAAGCATTATGGCTCACATCCAAGGTCTGTAATGGACAGGCGGTTGGCACAGTTTCAGTGATCTCTGACAACTGAGCTAATTTTTATTCAGGCAAAGGAAAAGAATGTGAAGACTGGGAAAGCTTTCGATGTAAGGAAGCAGGTCCAAAGTGTTTGAAAATTTAAATCTGTCTAATTTTGTTAAGGCAGTATGAGTTGATATCTACCACAGCCAGGACAGCTGATGATAGGAGCGATCTTTGTGTCTTTGGGTGACAACAGTGCTATATTCTTAAAATTGAGACCAACCATCTAAACCTGTTGGTCACAGAAATTATGAATTAACTAATGAAATCATGCCTTTACCTTTCTTACTGTCTCCTCTCTTTAACCAACAAAGTATCTTGACATCAATGAAAAGACAGACGGAAAATGCAAAGCAAGTCAACTGATGCTGTCAACCGTCACGTGACCCTGACCTTGGAGGTCATAACTCCATCCATCCATCCATCCATTATCTGTACATCTGTGCGCCGCTTAATCCTCTGCAGGGTCGCGGGGGGGCTGGAGCCTATCCCAGCCGACGGCAGGGGACACCCTGGACAGGCCGCCAGTCTATCACAGGGCCACACACACAAACACACACTCGCAGGGCCACACACACACTCACATTCACACCTACGGACAATTTAGAATTTTCAATCAACCTCAGCATGTTTTTGGACTGTGGGAGGAGGCCGGAGTACCCGGTGAAAGCCCACGCTGCACAGGGAGAACATGCAAACTCCACACAGAAAGATCCCAAGCGTCCTAACCGGGACGCGAACCTGGGATCTTCTAGCTGTGAGGCGCCAGTGTAACTGTCATATATATAAAGCTAAACTACAGTGTCTGCATTGGTATTTTTTAGCAATACGAGTGGCATGGCTCTAGAGATGGCAAAGTTGGTCCGTTTACTGGCCGGTCCATGCATCACTTACTGACTGAAATACCTCGACAACTATTTGATGGATTGTCATGAAATATTGAAATAATCACCTCACCTCTCCTCTAGTGCCATCAGGAGGTTGGCAGTTGTGGTTCAAATTATGAGATTAAATTGCCATGAAATTTGCCACAGATGTTCAAGTTCCCTCAAGGTGAAATCCTAATTACTTTGGTGATCCTCTTTTCCTCCTGGTGCCAACAGCATGTCAGTGTTTTCACTTGTTCAGTAAAATTGCTCCACATGTGCTCAATGAATTGGCACCAAATATTTTATGGTTCCAAGACAATGTATGCTAATAACATTTTTGGTTCAGACAGAAATCCTTGGAAAGCAAAGGGATGATTGCCATGAATTTTGTACAGACATTCGTGAGTCCCTGAGGAAGGATCTTCTGACATTGGTGAATGCCCTAGCTTTCCCTCTGCTACTGCCATGAGGTTGACATTATTGGTTTTCTTTTGTTTTGCCGTTAATGCTGGTACAGACATTCATGGTCTCCAGAGGATATCAAAATTGCCTGCTGAATTAACACCATCGGCTTCAGCTGTACTTTATGTTTCATTCAGCACGGCTGTGCCTAAGCACTGTCTTATAGAGCAGCTGGCATGGCTACAAACTCATTGTCTTGTTTCAGATTTGGATTTTGTTATTATTGTTTTTTTTTAATAAAGTTGGCATGTTTTTATGTATTTATTTATGTCCATATTTAATTCAATAGCCAAAAACTATGAGTATAAGATTGATTACTTGGACTTGGACCGTGCTCAGCACAGTAAGACATAACTTGGCCATCATATCTTTGGCCATTTGAATACAAGAATAAACTACCTTTCACGTGCAGCAATGCCTCCTCCTTCCTTTCCTCCATTGTTCTTCTTGTCATTTTCAATGGAAAAGAGAGTGAGCAAGGTTACATGACCCTCTGACGTCACTCTGACTGAACAATGAAACTGAGCTTAAATTAGCTCTTCATGTGTGTCCTTTCTGTATGCATATGCCCCTACAAGCACCTCGTTGATGACACCTGATACAGACAGCTCCTCCATTCCCACATGCATTTCCACCTTTTCTACTTTAACCCCAGATCCAACCCGAGCCTGCCAGCGAGCGCCGTCTGCATTGGGGAAAAAGACAGAGGCCGACCAATAAGCTGGCTGGCTCTCCCTGCATTATGAAAGGACAGAACCCCAGCGCTAATTGGTTTTCATTTTGGTCTCGGCAGCCTTTGAATAAGTCTCCCAACCCTCGGGTAATGGAATGGCCCTGACCACTTTAATTACCCACCACTGTGTAGAGAGAGCACGAGTCAGAGAAAGAGAGAGAGGGGGTGAAAGATGGAATAAAAGAAGAGATGACAGTGCGATGGGAGAAAAATCCAGTAGCTGGAGGCTGAGTGAGGGACAGAAAGAAAAGAGGGAATTATGCAGGAGGTGTAGGAATTTGACCAGTGTTCATGACCATGTCCATAACCTTGTTGTCAGTATGTGGTGTGTCCTGTGCATTGATGATAGGGTCACCATGTTTACAGTGTTAGTTATCGTATTTTGATTGAAACAAAAGTCGTGCAGGGTTAGTGCATGTTGCTGTAAGAAGTAAATTATGCTAGCAGCTCTGTGATCCCATAATTAGGCAGAGAAGTGCTTTGAGCTGAATGCTAATGTCAGAATGCTAACGTGCTGATGTTACCAAATCTTAGTTTAGGAAAGCATTGCTAAAAAGCAATACTAAAAAGACAAGTAAATGTCTGGCCGGAAAAAAATCAGGAGATCCATAAATATGTTTACAACATTTTCTGCAAATCCACATATCGGAGATATTGAGATATTCCACAGAATATATGAAGGTTTGACCTGCTGGTCAAAGGAGCATGAAAGTCATTAAAGTTCACCTTGTGGACACCGTGATGTTTGCAGTGAATTTTATGGCTGCCCATACATTAGTTGTGAAAATATTTCACCACAAATCTAACATTTAAACAGCATGGTGGCACTTGAGGAAAAGTCATCAAAGTCATTAAAGTTCTTCTTCTGGGGACCACAACTGTTCCCAGAGGAATAGCGTCAATTCTGTATGTAACTTGATTTTAGGGCAATAGGTAACTTGGTTAATGTCTGGTCACCATGTTCTCTGGGAGCCAGAGTCTGTATCCAGCACACTGCACTTTAACATCATCGCAAAAAATGTGAGTTGTACATGTACATATTTATTAAGGGACCATTAGCTCTCCCTGTAGAGTCATTATATGCTGCTGCGATTCTTTAAGAGCCAACAAAGAACAGAGTAAAACTTTATTAAATCTTTAGCTTTTGCTTATTTAGAATGGATTCAAAAGGAATCCAGTTTGATAAAATGTTATTGGAGCCCAGCCCTACTTATTAGGGTATATGCTCTTGTGCGTGTACGTATGTTTGTGTGTGTGCATGTTTGTCTTCTCCACTTGTGTGTGTGTGTGTGTATTATCTTTGGATGCTGATATTGGTGGCTTTGAGGCAAGGTCAATGGGCCATGGTGACTGCTTGAAGGTCTGCTGTCTTGGGCTGGGACCAATAGATAATTTCAGGGAGAGCACGAGCGAGTGAGCCAGGGAGTGTGTAGAGGGAGAATATTACATTTTAATCTTGAGGGTCAATAGGGCGCTGCTCCGAGGTCTTTTCTTATCCTGGGACGCACACCAAAAGCAGGAAAAAACCCTCTGAGCTGTCATGTGAGGATCCATCAGTTATGTTTCAAGCCTGCGAGTGACTCATTCAGGTCCAAAGCCACATGCAGGACCGCCACCGACTGCATCAATGTCAAATGAAATGTTCGAATGATGCTACGAGCTGCAGATCCCTGTGGGCCACTTTCAACAGCAGATTTCATTTTCTCTCCTCTTTTGGCTTTTGAAGTGTCATTTACCAGTTGAATGGCCACTGAGATTATACTAGTAAATGACACTTCAAAGATGGACTAACCCCAGCCGGCCTCCCAGATTGTCCCAAATCAAAGAACAATGGTTGTACCACAATACTGCAGAATAAAAACCTTCAGAAACTTGGCTCAAGTTCAACTCCTCTCAATTTCTGCACTTAATTCAGATTGCTTATCAAGGCTTTTGAAAGGTTTTCCTGTGCCTGAGGCTTCTTGAGCGTGCTCTACCTTTTAGTTCAAGTACAAACAAATCACCAGATTTGGAGTTACCGTCGACTCATTTGCATTTTTGCGGCATCATGTGTCAATCAGCCTCAAGAAAGCACAGAGAAGTCAGTATAATCAGTTCTGCAACACGCTGCTGTCATCTCCAATCTACCCCATGGTGGTGTAAAGAAGAAAAATAAACCCAAATTTTGTTTGCTAATCTATTGAAACTGCAGCACTACCAAGAGCTTCATGTTGCTCTGATCTATCACCGTCACACCCACTTAGCTCTTAAAAGACACAGAGCGGGTGAATCAAGGTAAAAGCTACAATCTCCTTGATTTAATTCCTCTTTAATGTAATGACAGGGAGTTGTAGATGAAGAATAGGAGAACAGTCTGAAGAACAGAAACTGGCTGTTGTTCCGGCAGTAGAGCTAAATAAAGTATCTGTACCATGTTGCTTTTTTTCTCTTCTGTCCCACACATCTTCCTGTTCCCCTCCTTTAGTACCCATTTAATAATATAACTAATTAATCTATCATACATTTTCAACTTAAAGTATTTATATTTCATTCATTTCATTGTTTCAATACTGCTACTATTTTTCCCTGTTTTCTTCTTTTTAGCCATCACTTTTGTCTGTTATGATCCTTTTTATTGACCAAAGCCACTGATGGGACAAGTAACACAAGTGGTCCATTTTTCCTTTCTCTTACAGGCAACAGACAGTTGGCGTTGCCACCTCCATTGATTCCAATGTAAACACAGCAGCAAGGAGAGGAGGTTCGCTCTTGGGAATGCACATGGATGCTGCCTTCTGAAGTGATGAACTCATTTTACAGGTATCTTCGTTTTCATTTTCTACATCACGAGCAGAGAACAGACAGACAGATCAAATCACGAAAATGGATTTGGAGAAAAGTCTTTGACGTTTGATCATCTGGTCTGGGCCTTTTAAAACAGTGTTTATGCAAAACTCTCTATATGATGCCATATTGCTCTCCTCTACCTGAAGCTACAATCTGCACTGCTGGGCTGTGTGATGAGGGGTAGCCCAGAACCATGGCTGTGAACCTGTGCTCTGTTGTCCATTTGAAATACAAACCATAGATGCTGCTGGGTGGCAGACACAGGAGTCGCTGCTCGCTGTCTGAGAGAACTTCTAGGCCCTCATTTCTCTTTGCCCATATCCTGATCTCTGCCTCAGCCTGCATGACATGAGTAATGAAACAACAAAGACTTCCGTGTCCACTTCTGTGGGTAGTAACCTTAACTCTCAGTTATCATTAAAT
Source organism: Holacanthus passer (assembly GCA_025331565.1). Classification (NCBI taxonomy): domain Eukaryota; kingdom Metazoa; phylum Chordata; class Actinopteri; family Pomacanthidae; genus Holacanthus; species Holacanthus passer. The sequence goes on along the minus strand of JAFREQ010000091.1, from coordinate 1,736,958 downwards.
CTAGATATGTAATATATTTTCCTTATCTGCATCCATTTTCCTTCTCATGTTCTAAGTGGCTCAGTCTTTGATCATCCCCTTGTCTTGCCCACCTTGATTTTTATCACCAGACTTAATTAATTATGAGAATTCATTACTTTTTTCCTTTAGGGACTTTACTTAATCTTTGTTCATTGTGCAGATTTCTGCAGAAAATGTTTTAGTGTTGGATGGATGAGACAACAGTCAGAAAGTGAAGGTGTGTGTAGTGATCCACAGCAGCTGCCTAACTGTATATACAGTATCTTTCTAGATGTCACTCCATCATCAGTTTCCAAAGCATTTAACTCTGATTTTTGTTTATACCACACTTTTTGGCAGTTTGTGTGGATCATCATTGAAAATGGTCACCTTGTTCACATTGCCTTTTGAGAAATGTTTACTGTATCTCATGGGAGGTAGAAGAAATTTGTATTCATGGAGTCCCTTATTGTCTTCTTCTCTTTGCCGTCCTCTTCGCACTCCACCTCTTCTTTCGCATCCTCCTCTCTTTTTCCACTCCTCTCACTTCCATTTATTTCCATTTCACTCTGCTTTTCTGCTCCTCTGCCACCATTTCCTCTCAATTCATCTTCCTCTCCTCCTCTCTTCTGTCGTATTTGTGGAGGTCTGCTGGCTTAAACTACTTCTGAGGCGTCTGCGGTTCCGTGTGAGCGCATGTGTGTGTGTGTGTGTGTGTAGGTGTGTGCGTTCTCAGAGGGGTGTCTTTAGTTTGAAGTGAAATATTTCTACAAGGCTTGTGACCTTAGAATCTCAATTGCACTCACAGCAGGTTCACACACATACACACACGCGCGCGCACACACACACATTCTCTGCTCTGTCAAACATAGTCAGTGTCCCGTTTTCATGCCTGTGCATTACTCCTCCCTGTACTTTGTGTGCTGGTTTTGTTTATGCCAGCAGCATTTTTCACTGAGGAGTAGACCTACGTGTGTGTGTGTGTGTGTGTGTGTGTGTGCTTTTTTCCTATATTCACGTGTGTCTCGCTGTGTTTGTGTATGAATACGCTCTTCTGTGATTGTGTGTCTTTGTGAATCCTCTGTGCATGTGAGAGTCACAGTACCTGCATCCATTGCTCTGTGTGTGAGTCTGTTTTGTGTTTCCTCTGCATAGCTGTGTACAGTATTTGTCTGTGTCATTGCATCAAGTTTCACACACATGTGGATGTACACATTAAACAAACTCTAAACATGAAACAAAATACTGTGCATCCTTCCTTAATCCCTCCACAGAATTTCTTAAACTCACTTAATATTTTCATGTCAACATCACATGATAAAGCATCACATGTTTACTTGTGTGTGCCTCACAGTGAGAAATCCACAGAGAATTTTCACCAAAGTCTGCAGTTTCTCTCAGCTCTGCAGAGCGTTTTAGCCTCTTTTCAGCTCATTGCTTTGGCTTCATGGTGTAATATTACTGTTTTGATTCACTCTCACTGGTCTCATCAAGTTTGCGTCCAGTCACAGCAGGCGGCTGTTATCCCACTGGACACTGATCAGCCAAGAACTAAACAGCAGACATTTAGTGGCTAAAGGGTCAGACATTTCCAGGCCAAAAACAGAGCTAAAAGAAAGTGGCTAGTGGTCTTACATTCGTCAGGTGAAGAGAAACACAACATCTGGATGATAACCTTGCTCTGTGTCTGCTGGATGTGTGAATAAGAAGCTGGTTGTTTACCATGTCAGCTTAAAACCTGAGTTGTGTGTTGACAGTGGTGTTGGTCAACCAACAGTGAACGGCACACAAGACTGTAAAGAGCTGTCTGTATGTGAAGAGTCAAAACAATCTGTAAATATTTCTTTAAAGAAAGAGTAGTGGAATCATTATTGCATTATTGAAAAAGTAACAGTATATCAGTAGTTTTGACTTGACTGATACAAGCATTTATGATTCTATGTCCAAATATTTGTCATAATCTCTTTATTGTTTCAGTTGATATTGTCACAAACTATCTGGCACACAGTTAACCTGGGGATTGTATTCCAAAATAACTGCCCTGTTCCAGGTTGTCCTGTCTTTCACATCTGGACTATTCGACTTAGTGATGTGGACCGCCCAGAAGGATACATGAACAAGTGCCTCCATCAGCACTGCACCATGATAAAGGTTGGACTATGATACAGTTTCAAGGCTAAACACAAGTCAACACCCAGCAGCAAAAGACTCCTTCCCTTGAGTTTCCTCAGCAGCATGAATAGTAACATCTTCTTACATAGCAGTGAGCGATATCTTAATTTCCACTCTAGTCTTGATGTCAGCATTCTTCCTGTTGAGTTGCTCCAACACGTAATTTCAGGCACTGCAAAAAAAAAGCTTGGAATTTTGCCAAGAGCAAATAGCATCACTAATGAAAATAAATACATAGATAATCTGTTGCTGCTCTATGCAGCTTCTCATGTTTGACATCTGTGAAAGAAGATGAAGAAATGAAAGTGACAATACTCGAGCTACGAATGTGTGTGTGTATTATCTTTTATGTATAACACGACCTATGCAGACAATGGAGAACATTTCATTATCATAAATATTTCAATTATTAATGCACCTGTTCCTCAAGTCTTTTACACAAGTCTGCAGAGTAACTGATGTGTTCACCTTCTGCTGATGGCTCTTAATTGTTGATAAGTTCTCCCCAGTTCTTTACTGCAAGTCAAAGATGAATCTTTCCTCCTTGAGTATTTTCCCTTTGGCTCTGCCTATTGGATTGAAGTGAAATGCACAGGACTCAAATGCCCTGAACTTTTATTCATTTTTTTCTCCAATAACTGGCGAGCTGTGCTGGTCAGGGACATTATGACCCTAATCTGAAACCCTTTAGAGTCCAAAAAATAGGAGGTGAACAAGGACAATCAGACAATAATTCTGATGGAAGGCACTGGGCATTTATTGTAGTTGAGGGATGTTTTTTTCTTTGAACCACGGCCAACCTTTCTACAGACAAATCCATGATGGAACAATGAGGAAAAGGAGACTGATGTTGGGTGGACATCCCCACAAATCCTGCAAATAAGTTGAGAGAATCAGCTGCGTGTGCAGATATTTTAATGGTTTATGTTACAGATAGAAAATGATTTGTTAATCTCAGTTTGTAATATTTAAATGTTTGATCACAGCCAAATAGGCATCAAACTCTTGTCTCAGTTTACCAATGGATAGGTCCCTTACTCACAGGGAGTCTACTTAATTAATTATGGGCTATGTAAGGTAAAGTTGTAATCCTTAAGATTTCCATAAAATCGAACCCTGCCCTTGATGGTCAGCTTTTTTCCAGCAATGGCAGTTCAATTTATATTTTCTAATTACCTCTCTGTATAGAAGTTTTCATGGTTAGTGGTGGAGTCAGCTTTTCTTAAACTGGATTCAAATTGCATGCACACACAAGGAATTGAAAGGAAACAATGCAGCATGTAATCTAGACGTACACTCAGATTGTGGTTGCTCATGGCTTGATGGAACATGAACTGACTTCTTGATTGAAACAATGTGAGTTTGTTGGGCTACAAATCAACCAGGACTGAATAAAACTTGAAAAGTAAGTAATTTGCTTTATTGTCTTCCCCATGAAGATTTTTTGACCAGGGACAGATAAGATAAGATAAACCTGTATTCGTCCCACAGAGGGGAAATTCACAAGGTAGAGATATTTGCAACTAAAGTGGTTTGGGTCCACTGACTGTGACGTGGAGGCCTGGGTGGTGGCGAGAGTCACTTGGATACAAACTTAATCAATCCACTTGGAACAAGTTCACACCCCCATCTAGGGTTTTGTTTAAAGGTATTCTGGGAAATCACCAAGGAGAGTAGAAAAAAAAAGGGAAATATAAAAAGACTCCATTGAATGGATGCATGGATGGAATCTACCCTGAAGAACGTGAGATCACAATGACCGAATGACCTCATTTCACAGGTGTCATCCATTCACAATGCTGGCAATCAGTTTAATGGTTACATTATAGGTTACATTTGCCCTTGTTGTGAGTGTCCACATACACACTCCTGCCCTTTATTCAAAAAACTGAGATAGACATTGGCTTTATTCAGACAGCAGTATTCAGTCACTGTGAATGGCAGGTAAATAGACATTGATTGTCGATAATTGTCACAGCGCTCTATGGATTTGTGCCGGCCTCTAGAAAGGGCAGATGCTATCTTGGTCTCGACCATGGCTGAAGCTAAATGGAGAGATGCCGATATCTCACTCAGCTAGATTCAGGACGGGACAGTTAGATGAATGTCTCGTCTCGGGCGCTTTGTGTGCGTTTGTGTGTGGTGGTGAATGTGTCCATGTCGCCCAGCCACACACACAAACTAGGTGAGATAGACAAATGTGTTGCATAGGTCACAGTGTCTTTTTTCTTCTTCCCCTTCCTGTGTCAATTTCTCTGTTACTCACGACTTCTGTCTTTTACTCTCTCGATGTTTTAATTTCTCGTATTCCGTCTGCTTTTTTTTCTCCTATTAATGCATCAAACAGCATTTCCATGAAACGCAGCTTACTGCCTATTGCCACTGTCAGAGCTATGTAGCACCACAGATAAACATGCAGAGATAGGACTAAGTGGGGAAAACATGCCTGCAGGGTACAACTCTCATCCCCGCCTCACAGATTCCTATCTACATCATATATTTTTAGGCCAGTAATGAACCACATGTTAACAATGTTTTTGTTTATTTTTCTTGACTTTTCAATTATGCAATGTCAACTATTACATATTTCATATGTGTGGCATAAATGTCAGAATGTAAAGAAAAATGTACGTGGAAAGGGATTATATTTAAGATGAGCTCACTCTGTCAGATAGCAGAGATATAAGACATTTTCCAATACAAAATAAAACACACGAAATAAAACATTATAACAGCATGAGTCTAAAGTCCTAGTGGGCCCTAGAGGCTGCAAGTGCTTATTACTCCTCACAATGCAAAACACTTTGGACAACATGAACACGATACTGATTTTACCATTCTTAGAGCATTCAAGGGTTTATCTTATTTATAAAATTAATTTGCTTACTACAGTTAAAGATCCCCTCCAGACATGGTTTAAGGCATTTAAACATACTCTGTGTTGAAATAGTCGTGTGTAATATGTTTTTTCTAAACAAACAAAAAATTCAACATCAGCCTTTGGTGCGTTCAGATGGTCGCTCCAAATTCTTCGTCGGGGCTTCTCAAGTGAAAACTTTGACGTGATTGTGAAAGGTCATTGGGTCACCTGCTTCATTTCAGTTGTCCTCTAGGGAACATGATTATCTGTATGTGATATGTTGCTCTGGGCCAAACTTTTGGACTGATGTCAGTCAATAGACTGAGCACTTACAAATACAAGGCAATAAAAAGAATCAAGCAAAGTAACCAGGCAGCATTTGAGAATCAGCTACAATCTTTGATTGTAGCATTTTTTTCGTTTATTCTGGATTTTTTTGGGGGGTTGCCTGCTTAGCATGAACAAAATACTAGAGTTCAAATGCAATTTTCAGCCATCAGCATCACACCTGCAAAATGCTCCCTAAGTGGAGTCAAAGCCACCATTAAAATATGACTCTGCTCGCTAAGCTGTCAGATGCTCGTTGTCAACATACCAAGTTTTATGTGGCAGAAAAAAGACTAACTCTAGCTGGGAAATTTAATTACCTTTGCAAATGAAGGGAAAAGGGCAACAATACAGAAAGAAGAATGACGCTGTATGTAGATAATCTGTACGTAATTGATTGCCATTGTTCTGTAGTGAGTGTAATTCATTCTGTCACCCTCTGCTGTGGCAGTATACGGGACTGCAGTGTCATAATAACAATGATGCACCAACTGAACTGAGCTGAACTTAATTATTTCAGCCTCAGCTGAGAGACAAACACAAAGCAGGATGGCAACTGTAAACTATGAATATGTCACTGAAGCAAATAACATATCTGACTGGCCAATATGCTGATAAATGCCACCACCCGAGGGACAACGTGTGACTAAGACACTAACACACAAATCATAACGCACAAGTATTCCATTTGGCCATTTATTTCATATACACAAACTTGCATTTGTTAGATTTTGAAAATATATTTCTGTATAATGCCTGTTTTTTTTTTCCATAGTCCTTTCTCAGCTGCATTGAAACTGAAGAGAATGACAAAATCAAAGAGTGAACCAGACTCACATATCATGAGAGAGACAGAAACCTTGAGATTGATTTTGATGTTTTCTCCTTGTGTGAAAGTGGAAGAGGTAGAAAGGCCAAGAGAAAGATAGTGTGATGTGGACAGACAAGGAAATGGAAGACAGAGCATGGTAGATAGAGATATAAAGTGACAGAGGAGGAGAAAAAAAGGCTTTTCTCTTGGAGAGAAAAGTGAGATGGTGTGATGATGACTGCAATGAGTTAGAAAGTTCGAGTATAGAGAATGAAGAATGGAGGGGACGGCAAAGAGACCTAAGAAAAATGAGAGAAAGATAGGGAAGGTAGGGGAATGAGGGAGAAGAAATGGGAGGGTAAAGGTAGAATTTGTTTTTTATTCACACAGCAGCCACATCAATAAAACATTTAGCAGCAGACACATACTGCACCAGGCTGCAGACAATATATTTAAAGCTGCCGTCATCATTATTTCTACATCAACAATGGATTTGTATGTGAAAAGTGGCTCTCGTAATGACAAATTCACAAGGAATTATCACACAAATCTGCAGTTCCTCTTAGCTCTAAGGAGCATTTTAGCTTCTTTTCAGCAGCGTTTGGGTTTTCCTACTATTTGACGGGCACATTATTTTAGAGTTGATCTCACAGCTACTGAGATACTCTGTGACGGATTCATGTGCAAAGGTCACTGTTTGCTAATAAATTCACTGTACTGTAAGGTGATAATATGTTAGTGTTTTGTTTGCTGCTTGTTTCCAATGCCTCCAAGCAACCATATGTTCAGCTATGGCATTTAAAATATAAACTAGCCCTCAATATTGGGAAGAGTAACCAGTCCCAAATAAGAACCAAGACAGTTCTTACATGTTACAGTTTATACATGTGATAAATAAAGTTAGCAAATGCAATGCACACACACCGAATGTGACGTGAATATAGAAGCAGCGTGGTTGCATATACGAGTCAGTGGAAAGATGCGAGTGGATGCCAACAAGTACAAGTTTAAAATGTTTAAAATGAACGCTTATCACATCCCATTGGACTGATTTGGTGGCCATTTTAAACATCATGTTCATCTTTACTGTTTACTGACAGGCTGGATACTGGAGCGTGCTCGCTGCTGCTACCACTGTTGGCTGTTCATACCTGCTGTCATTGGTGGTGATGTCATTCCCATCTGCTTCCTCCATTCACCATAGTGTTGAACATAAAGACAAAGACAAAACTAAAGTCAGTGCAGCCAATCAACATGTAATAGGAAGTACTGGATAGAAGTTGAGGTTGGCATGTCTTTAGGTTGGACTACCTGCTACATGCTTTTGTCATGTGTGTTGGGCTCAGGTGCTTCTGATGATTGTAAGCAGACTGAAAACAAGACATGAAAGCTGTGGTTGTCCATCCAACATAGTACATCTTCACTTTAAAAAGCCTTGTCAAAGATTTGTGTCTGCACTGCACTTACCCTCTCTGGGCTGTTAGCCTTTTATCCCACATTATTCAATCAGTCATGAATGTCACCTCAAACCTTGAAAACTGGCTCTTTCCCACCTGCTCCACCATTAGCACTGGCAGATCTGTGGACCCACACGTTTCCCGTGGTGTTTTCATTGCACGCTGTGAGGCTCGGGCCCTTCACCCAGGCTGAGCACTCGCCCTGATGGATCTGCTGTTACACGAGGGGGGCTTAACAATTTACAGTTATTGCATATACATCATGCATCATGAGTGGTTCACTGAGCCTCGACAGTCGCCGCTCCAGTGTATACTGACATATGCATGATGGTGCTGACATACTGCTGGCTGTCTGCTCGCATGGCTTTCAAACTTGCAATATGTTCGCTGTTTTACATAAGCAAATGATAAATGAAGCCACTCTCTGCTGTACAACAGTCCCTCAGGCATTATGCTTTGGACGTAATTGCTGGCCAAAACTGAGTCCTATGACAGACTGTAGTTGTGGCTGCCTAATAAAGGCTGCCTATATAGCTCATGTCATCCATCTGTGATCTAAAGATGTGCTTAAAAGCATCCAGTGGCTCAAGAAATGAGTCTTCTCATCATGGTAACCCAGTATACATGGCAGTATCCTGCTTTGGTGTAGAGCTACATTTATAAGGGATGTTTATGAACACTCATGGCTTGTTCCTACTCTCTAGAGGAAATACAATTCTCAGCCTGGCAGAGGTGCTGGTGCAGATTTACAGATAGAGAAAGGCATCACAGAACGTGTAGTTGAATTTAACCTAGACAGCGTGGTTCATCAAAAAAGCATACACAGTGGTTTTATATGTTTTGGCTCGAGGTCGGGGTTCGGGAGATGATCTGAGATATGGTCGAAGTGAGAGATGTTATCTGTTGTTATGTATTCCACGTGCTGCCACATCAGGGAGCATCCCCATACTCACACATACATACACACACACACTGGAGCCTGTGGTAGAGCATATGCAGTGAGTGAGAGGCAGAGAGCTGACACACACACACTCAGGCAATTTACACTCATATCTGTTAGGGAGCCCAGTTCGCCTGATAAATATGTCTGGACTGTAGGAGGAAACTCAGGTGAGGGAAGATCAGGCAAACTCACTCACTCCACACACACGGTTCAGACCTTTGACCTTCTTGCTATAAGGCAGCATTACTAACTACTGAGCCGCTGTACTTCCCTATTCCTTTTATTGTCACTAGTGGTCTGGTGTTCTGTGTTGTTGTGTTCCTAATATATGTGTTTTCAAAAAAAAAAAACCTTTACTGGCTGATGACAGAGATGGGACAACGTCAGTCTTCTGGAAGTCACAATTAAGCCTCAAGTCCGGGCTATGAAGTCCCAAGTCAAGGCCCAAGTTAAGATCAACAAGTCCCAGATCAAGTCCCAACACCTAAACTTTGCGTTTCAAATTTGTGTTAAAACAGATTATTGGCTGACTCTGCTCTGCACAGCCAGCACGCCTCCCCTCCTGCCTGAGCAACAGTGAGATTATAGTATTCAAAGGAAAAAGCATTGAACTTTTTTTTTTTTTTTTTTTTTTTGTCAAGTCAAGTCTAAAGTCACCAGATTCAAAAGTTTATAAGCCAACTATGCTGACACATTTGAGGTTGTTAGCATCCTTCAATATACTTTGCAGAGGTACGAGTGAATACACATACACCAACTAAAATGATACTGTATACTGTTTCTGTACGCAGGGCAAGTTGTATATAACTGTATATATTATTTCTTCATACATGCATTAACATATTTATTCATTAATGTATGTGCTACATGTTTTCCCTGGCCAGTCTGATATAAATTAAATATGCTCTGCCATTAAACAAAAGTGGCATGTAAAGAGGGAAATGAATGAAAGAGAGTGACTGAGAGAATGCAGTCTACATCCACTCCATTGTACAGTTATATGTTTCCATACAAATACAGTACAAACTTCCTCTGGTGCCATACACAGTTATTCCCCTTAGGGGGGCATGTTAACACACAAGAGGGAGATTTCCACAAATGCCCCTTGTGTTTTTCTGTGCATTAATATTTCAACACACACAGTTGGATGTAGCTCATCTTTAAAACATGATTTTTTTTTTCTGCTCACCTGAAGCAGGCCTTTAGTGGTCACATGGCATTACGTCGTACAACTGTTTGCACAATTAACATATTGTGAGCTCAAGAGAAAGTGCATAAGCTCATACACACACAACACAACGGCACACACACTCTACCTCTCTGTTTCCAACTCACCCAGGAAATGTTGTATTTAACTTATGCATAAAACATGATGTTTAGGCCACCAGAGACAGACTCTCTGAGGACACTTTCAGGAGTTTTACTACTTTCTCCTGTTTAGACCTAAACACAGAGAGAAAGAGATGAAGAGAGACCCATAGAATAACTCACTAAAGATCACGAAAATCATGTTTGACATTGAATGATTTACAACAATCTTTTGATTTCAAGACATCAATTGAGCAGTCAAACAGCCACGAGTAGACAAAAGACTGACGAAAGAGATGACGTTACTGATGTGCACATGAGAGAACTTGTTTTGGACCTGCAGCCACAACAGGAATCCATCAAAGCAGATGTTCTTGGCAGAAAAGAAAAAAAACTCTAATGTTTCAATCAAATGGTTGTCACTGACATTAACTATATTTTTCATCCAATTTTTTTTAATGTCTCCAAACTCACAAAACTTCTTTTAAGCAAATAAATATGCAATACATATCGTCCTACGCATTGCTGCAAAATAAAAATATATAGTTAGAGATTTTAAGATGGATGACCTTTTAAATGAATTATTCAAGAACTGAGAAATAAAATTGTCTCTTATTGTCACTGACAAAGACATATCTAATTGTACATAATGTTCAAGTCTGACCCTGAAATCTTTACACGTTTCCCAGCAATAAAAAAGGAGATTCACCAATCCATGTAGGTGAGCTATCCTCATTTGTTTTTTATTCTGTGTGGTGTTGTGATGATAACATCATGCATTTAGATGAGAATCCAGGATTTAATAACGCTTAAAAATCTGTAGTAGCCCAAGGCACATCAAGGAGCACAAAAATGATTGTTTCTGGAAACAGTGTCAGACAGTTCATCCTGAAAGTGAAAATGGAATTCATTTGCTAATGAGCGTTCATTCCCACTATGCAAAGAGATGATGAAGGAAATTAATTATGTGGATTGCCAGACTTCAGCTTGAATTGATCCAGCCTAATGTCATCTGAAGTAAAAGGTCTTGTGATAAACGATGATTTGATCACACTGCAGAGTATGAAAAGTTCACGTGGAGTAAGATATCCATTAATTGTACTTTTCACTGACTGAAATTAGATGTGTAGTGCAGGAGAGCCTCACATTTTAAGCTATTCTATTTCCAAGGGGGAACATATAGTTTAAATTGCAAAAACATTGCAGCTGTAATCTCGTCCGGTGTAAATCAAAAAGCGGTTCCTAATATTTAGTTTACCTTTTTTGATATAAATGGGGTGGACAGATAATTAGAAACACACTCAGTATAAAGTGCTTTGTCCAGCACACGATCTCATCTGCAGGTGTGTGTGCACTATCTGCAACAATTATTGGGTACTTACTTGCAATAGCCAAGCTCTCCGACACTGTAGCAGCAATACACAGGAAGGCTATTGCAGTAGAAGACAGTAGAAAAAGTTGAATGTGACTGTTTTTTTGCTCTTTAGAGTAGATGTATGTTGCTGATATGCTTTTTCCATCAAAGACTGCCAGTTGCAATCATGTAATTGTGAACTTTACTTTGTGAACAAACTTCAGTGAAAGAAGCACTACAAACCATAGCCTACAAAATGACCAACAATAATGACAATGACCTTCATGATGGTAGGATTTATTGTAGAAATGTTGTACATGTATTAGGGCATGGTTATACTCGAAAAGCTGTGAAGCCGAAGGTCTTACAAATTTGAAGGTGGGGTAAAATCCAGAGAAGAGGCACGATAAGACATAAGATAATATATTCCTTTATTCGTCCCACAACAGGGACATTTCCAATATAATAGTGTGATAATTGTTAAATATGGGATGACAGTGTATACTTTCAAACAGGCATTCATAGAGTTAAATGTATTTGTCCATGGAACGTGTCAGAAATAGCTGAAGAAAAAGGCAAAGAGGACTCGACAGAGATGTTCAGACCCAGTTTACTCATCTCTGCACTGCTGCTCAATCACTGCATGAAGTGGGTGTGAATGTTTTTGAATGGTTTAGAGAAATTGCCAGACGCAGTCCCCCAAATCCGATGTCAGAAAGGTGTGGGAGGTGCTGTTCAACCGCTTCTGTTGGAGTACACTGGTCCCTTTAAACTGCATAAGTCTAGGCTGCGTGTACCTAATAAACTGCCAACTCAGTGTGTATCCATCCATATTTCATAATTTGGGTGAACTGACCCTTTAAGGATTCCAGTAAGGCCACCTTCTTAACCTGATTTCTTTGATGCATTTCAGCTCCAGAATCATTAAATTAGTGAGACAATGTGCTAAGAAGTGTGCCAAGCACTTAAGCAGTAAGACACACTATTATTTCAGCGATGATGTACCCAAAGAAAGTCTGGTGTCAAGGGCACAAGCAGTAGACACAGAAAAGTAATGTAACAAATGAACAGAGGACTCCCAAGTGCATAAGTAATAAGGAACAAGGTTATTTCAGAAGTCAATTATGGTTTGATGAAGCTTGCCGCCATAATGGTGATAAAGACCAAAATAAATCCACTCAGAGTGAACTGTCTTTCCAACTGATAGAGCCTCATGTGATCATATTGAGACTGCCTGAAAAACACTATATGCATTTCATAACCTTTGTAGGACGTGTTTTAAGGCCCATTTTGAATTTTGTCCCAGTTTATTGTATAATAATAACTCCAAGACCACAGGGACCGCGAGGGAAAACAAGACACTGTGAAGAGCTGCTGAGAAAGTATAGCTGGCAGTATTGTTGTAATGACAGATTTAGACCTTTACTGAAACTCACTATAGTCTCATTTGGGGGCGGCTGTGAATTTTTACAAAACTGTTATCTTCAGTCCAGCCATCTGATAGATTCAAATGTCCCTCTAGCCACAGTATGCAGTATATTGTGTTTCCCTCCAGAGCCACACAAAACATTGATAGAGAAAATGCTAGATTTGGATGGCTTCATGTTTTCAATTTGTACAATTTAAAGCTCAGAAATTTATATCACAATATCATTAAATTGTCATTTCCAAGACAGCGGCTGCCTTTGTGTAACAGAAGAAGCAGCTGCGAGGATCATACATGCACTTGTTGAAGATGACGTTCATTCGGTTTTTAAAAATGTAAATGCTAAACACAGAGCACACAAGCCAGGGAAGCAGTTGGGGGATTGAAATTGCAGGGTGTATCTAAAAAGAGGCAGAAAATTAAAGGAAACGTGGGCTCATAATGTGAGAAAGCGTTCAGCACAGGCTGGAATCAGCTGTGAGGAAAAAGAATTTCATCCCGTTTAGGAGCTGAACATCGAGTCAACAGCTAAACTCTACTGTGGAAAAAGAATAAATGAGGTGATGAATAAGAATGAGTTCACTCTTGTAATGCAGTGTTCAGTTTAGTCATTTTTGCCTATTAGTGCAGATTAATTAGGTGGAGGTGCGAACGCTGCTTCACAGCACCAAGACTGTACATGAACTCCTGCCATTGCTTTTGTGAATTACAGCTATTTAGTCTCCCTCAGCCTAAACACAAACACCTAACTCTATTTGCATTCATCATTTGTCACAAATGCCACAAACTGGATGCACAATGCAGACAAAAGCAGAGCTCAAGTGATAGTAGGATGGATGTGCTGGTGCAGGAAGCAAACGTGATAAATACACTGCTTTTCTGGACTGTTGAAGGAAGACACGTCATTGCTGGTTGAAGCTTTGAACTTACATAGAATGCAATAGGCATGTGTGTTTTGATGCATGTCATATATTTCAACACTACTGAGATTAAGAATAAAGGATCTTAAAGAATTACAGAGCAATGATTTTTGCAAATGGACCCGCTTTCTTTGTTCCCGTGCATGCGCTCATACGCCACCCTGTCAGATGTTTCACATTATCCCCCTGGTCTACAGGCGGCGGTAAGACACAGCAACAGGGAAGTAGAAGACTGCAAGCTAGTCCACATGGACGTTAAACAATGCAGATTTTGAACTTTTATAAAAATTGCATTTGCAAATTTGTTTCATCAGGAAGGAAATGCATCCACACGTTTGGCCTCATTATAAAGAGTGCAGGCACGAGATGCTCCGTATGAAAAGTGACTTCTGTTTTGATTTGGTGCATTATAGATAAAATTGAATTAAATTGTGACACAATGAATTCTCGTATTTGCTTACAAGGGCCACCTCAAACAGCAGATAGTGTTAATAACATTCACCAGGAAGTCTGTAGGTTAACTGATAAGCACTACATATACTGACTATTGATCAGTGGAGCCGTCTCTTTCTGCAGTGATCAGAATTTATCAGCTACAGCCGTCAGTCAGATGATTGCAGCTAACTGCCCTGCTGGTTACTGCCAACCCCCGAGATAACGGCAAGTGCAGTTTTACAGAATGAATGAGGTTCACTTGTAGAGGCAAACAATGCCCTACAAGGTCTTCTTTAAGGGATGCATTGAAATGTCCTGTTAACTCTGTACTTTTCTGCCTCATGATAAATGCTAATCCTGATTGGAGGCTGGGATTTTTTTCTGCCTACTGCAGACTACCAACAAATCTCTTCTCTTTTGTTGATGGAGTTTTTCCTCGCCACTGTCGCCAAGTGCTGGCTCATGATGGGAACTGTTGGGTCTCTAGAAGTAATATTATAAAGGTCTGGTCTAGACCTGCTCTGTATGGAAAGTGCCTTTAGATGACTTTTGTTGTGATTTGGCGCTATACAAATAAAACTGAATTGAAATTCAATTGATGCTATACTAAACTGCTATGCAAATCAAAGTTCCTATAATACCATAGAGACGTTTTGAAATATGTGGTGGTACATATGTTAAATTAAAAAGTAGTTTGGAAACTGCATGAATAAAAATAAAAGCCACTGTTAAGTCCTATTTTCCAAATCCTTTTAGAAATATTACACTAACATACAGGCCTTGAATCCAAGTGACATGATGCTCTCACACTAGAAGCTTGTCTCTTCTATGCTTCCGTGCAGTTTGGCCTTCACATTTCTGAGCCTTCCAGTAAATGCTGATATTTTTTTAACTTCCTGACAACTCACTGCTTTTTTTTTTTTTTTATCCCTTACAATCTTGCATGTTGTTGTCATCGTTTTCTCTTTGACTCGCCGGTGCGTGGCAGAGTGGCAGGAACAATGTGGGAGAGAGGTAGGCGGCGGCGGACGACACGCAGCAAAGGTAAACCTCCAGACATGATCCCACCATGTCGGGGACACACAGCCAGCGCTGTGGGCTCCGTCCGGCCTGACAGTAACAGAGTCCTGGCTGATTCTGCCTCAGGGCGTTTTAATTATGCTCTCAGCCATCATAATACTCTCCCTGTGTGTGTGTGTGTGGGGATTGGTGGTGCGTTGGGGGGGTGTTCAGAAACGCAGTTGGATTTAAAATAGTCCCTGTTGTCTCCTATTGTCTCTCGTGCTTTGATGTTTCTGGTAGTGAGTAGTTAGTAATTAGCACGCCCACATAATTTGGCACATCTTTCCCTCTTTCTCATTCTCTCCTTCATTTTCTTTTCCCAGATTAAGAGGCAGCGCCCGCCTTCCTTTCCTTCTTGCTCTCCTTACATTATTCCTTTCATCTGTCTTTATCTACAGGTTCACACTTTCTGACGCCATTTTGCATTATGGCACAGTTTTTCCTCTCCCAACACAATAATTAACCCGACACTCGATCCCTCCGTCTGTATTCTTTCTTTCCTTCCCCTCATTCACAACCTATTGCCCTCTCTCCCGCAAGCCCACATCCTTCTCCTTTATAAGTAGCATTTTCCTTTTCTCATAATAGTGCCGCAGTGTGTGCTGCTTGCCGAGAGAGCCATGTAATTTATCAACACATGGGAAATTACCACCTATTGTTGTCGGGGAATGAACAGGGGCGGCGGTGTAAAATAGGTTTAAGCACGTAAATGAATCATCAAGCCAAGCCTTCTAACTCTCTTTCTTTCCCTGGATTTATATTTCATTTTGCCTCTCTTCCTCCTCCAGTCTCTGCTGCTGTTGTTGTCTCTCTCCCCTTCTTTATATATCGCTCGCTCTTTCAGTCTTGGCTTGTTGCTTTTCATGTAGGGAGCTGCGTCCCTGACCTTTGCATTCTTTTCTCTTGTCGCTTGCTGGTGATGCAGGATTTGAAGTTGACTGTAAATTCTTTTTAAACAGTGGCCTGAACCTTTATTTGAAACAGGCTAATATTTTTTAATCTTTTTCTAATGTTTCTAGTGTATTTCAGAAAGGAAATATTCCAGTTGGCAGTTGATACTGATTGCTGTTAATGCAAACTCAGCACTTCCTGAATGTTGACCTAATGTCTTCACTAACATTGTTGTCTTCAATCAAGATAATGTCCAATTTTATAGCACTAATTACATCTGTGCAACACCAGTCACGTGATTCTCACCACTCTGCTGCTCCAAGTTTCTTGTCACTTATTCATTCCTTCCAACTGCTTCCACTTCGCAGTTTTTCTGTTCAACTCTCATCAACTCATCATTTCCTGTTTCACATTAAAAGGGCAAAATCCTCAGCTTTCTTGGCTTTAATGTCAAGAAAAATGTACAGCAATGGAGGACAGCAACAGCATTTTCTTGGTCATCCTCTTCATTTAGCATTTGTCTTAGTGTCTCCGAGGCCTATTTGAAACTAAAGCAAGATTCAGATGTGCCTCAGCGAACATATTTATGTACCATGAGTTGCAAGAGCAGGAAACAATCTTGAGAAAAGTTACAGTAAATGAAAATTACTGTTGCTCACTCATTCATTCCAACTGCTTCTACCATGATTTACATCTGCTATTAAGCTGCCATACTTGCATAACATACCTGTTCTTTTTTTAATTTTTAGCATTAGTCTTTGTTAATGTGTTAATTCAATTATATGTTCAAGTCATATTTGAAGGTGGTGTTGTACTGGACTACATCATACTGAGATGTGCTTTGAATGTTTTGTCCTCCCTGCTCACCAACATGAGAGGAGCAGAATATTAGAAACGCCTCTAAATATAACGCAGTCCACTGTGACACCATCACTGACTATGACCTCAGTGCTAAAACACATAATTAGTGTAACACCTCTATGACTTTATGACAGAACAGCTGTGTTGAACTGTATTTGATGTACTTGTACATGCGTGTCTAATAAAGAGGGTCGACTTTACCCATTTCCCAGATTGAACTCGACCATCAGTTTGGTCAGCTTGTATATTATTTACAGTGTTTACAACCTAAGCATCTGAGATATCAGTAATACCAAACAGTAGGATAGTGATGAAGAACACTCCCATTGTCTTATATGAATGTATTTATTAATCTGCAGTGAGTAAGAAACTGACAAACAACATTCAATTTGTGAGGTCAGGGGGAGTGACTTCCCAGTTTGGCATAACCTTGGTATTCCAGCCAGAACTAAGTTTTTACAGCCTCATTTTAATACACTGAGGCATTCCAGAGTCTTTTAATTTTAGGCTTTATAACAATGCCAGAAGTTAAAACGTACCCTTCAAGTTATAAAGCAGATGATACAGTAGTTCTCTTAAATGCATTCCAGCACATTCAACCGCAGATACAATCCAATACATCTATTACTAGAATGGAATATATGATCCGGATACAATCTTGGGAAGTAGATACACCACTTTAAGGCTTTTAATGTAAAAGAGGGAAGTGCTGCATTTAATTGACTTAACAGCTTAACAGCCAAGAAAAGGAAAAAAAATGGCAAAGCGTAATTCATTAGGGAATAAAAATAGTGCACAAAACAATGTTTTTTTTGTATAGCATATTCCCAGGTGACCTGCACATGTTTGAACAGAGCCTTTATTTTTTGTGCCAGCAATATTTTGAGACATGGTCACTATTTGAGTAGATTTTCTTATTTGAGAATTTACTGTTTTCTGCTCTTTGCCTTCACTGTAAATTGCTCTGGATCACATCATCCGCCTGAGGCCTAAAGTATAATGTAGGATATTCTGTATCTCTGTCTCGTTCTGTGCTTCTTTTTTTTTTTCACTCTGCAATTGTGTCACTGCCTCAGAGGACTGTTTAAAATTAAATGTAAGATTCAAATGCGCCTCAGAGAAATATAATGCTTATATGCCATATTGTGCAAGAGCAGTTGATAGTCTTGAAATTAAAGAACAGCAGCCACAGTGAGGAACCACTAAAATTAGTAATTTCACAAGCAACATCAATATTTAATCATCTCTCTCTTCCATAGTCTATATGGGTTTTTTTCTTTAAACATTTTAGATTTTTTTTCTCTTTTCTCTGTCACTCTTTTCTATTTTTCTGTTTCATTCTATTCCTATTGTCTGGCTGTCTATTTTAGACGTCACCTGTGACACAAAGAATTGTACATTCCTACAATCTCTCTCTCTCTCTCTTTCTCTCTCTCTCTCTCTCTCTCTCTCTCTCTCGCCACACTACAGGCTCTCTGTCTCCCCCGTTACCACCCATCATCCCTCTCTCTCTCTCCCTCTCTTGATAGCTCCTGGGAATGATCTTTATCAGAGGGGACAGAATTGAAACTTCACAGTTAGTCTTTCTTTAATCTCCTGAACCCTCCGCCATCTCTGAGATTATTGAAGTGCTGTGTGTATGTGTTTGTGTGTGTGTGTGTGTGAAGGTCTGAGAAAAAGAGAGAGACAGAGGGAGAGAGAGCAAAAGCATTTGTCCAGCTATGTGTATGTGTATATGTATGTATGTGTACAATTTGTTTGCAAAATGTTTGTGTGCAAACTGTTCATACTCCATTAGCACAAGTCTCCCACAAAACAGTATAAATTGCCATGTGTCTAACTGAAACTTCATTAAGTCATTTACTGTGCAGTGTCCCAAAATTCACTGACAACTTAAATATGGGTCCTGTTTTTGTTATAATTATTAATTTACAATTTTTCAGACATAAAAAAAGGCATCTGGTTGTGTGGCTAATGCTTATATATTGCCATTAACTGAGAGTGAAGAAATGGGAAAGAGATTGTCATTCATGTCACGAGCAGGTCATGAACAACACAGTAATGGAACAAAATGTTATCCCAGATTGACATGTAAGGTTTTACAGCCTTGGTTATTCAGGTACATTCAGGGCTGTAATTCGGTGCTGACATGTGGCCTGCAATACCCTTGTTGGACTTATGGTAATGTTGGCCCCATCTGTGGTCTCACATTTACACTGACACCTTTACAGGAAACATTCTTGCAGGTCTCTGTGTGTTTGCCAGCTTGGTAACTTTACACTGTTGGCATTTGAAAGCACAATCTTAGACAGTGTTAGGAAAGTTACTTTGAAAGGTAATGAATTGCTAATTGCTTGCTATTCCACTAAAATTATGTTTTTTCATTCCTCAATGATGGAAGTAACCTCATGACTCACTACTGTACAGTACTACTGTACTTTCACCGAGGTGTACACTGTAGGTATGAAGTATCCCCTCCTATCCTTAGGGTCAGGACACCATGTGTTCTCATGCAATGGAGTTGCACAATTCAAACAATTTGTTTGGGGTTGCTTTTAATACATAAGCACATATGAAGTTAATTGAAGTGTATTCTTAAGAAAAAATCAATTTAAATGATAAAGCTGTTAAAAAATAGTCGGAGTTATGCTGCATAACCCACTAAACAGTCAACGAACTATATCAAAGATCATTTTTAATAAATTCCTGCTGAGATATATTCATGATGGCATTATAGTACAAGCAAAAGAAGGAAGTCTTCGCGTGAAGTGCAGTGAGCCACTGATCCATTCAGCTGTGATGCAGGTTCTTTGGTTTGATTGTCAGTGCTGTCAAACAGCTGATTTACCTGTCATGCCATCACGCACTAACCACAAGGAGCAAAACAGGAAAGCTATAGTTACCTTTGCTGGCCTTTACCTGTGTGAAGCTAGCTGTAGTGATCTTGTTTGGACAAAATCAAAGCACTGGTCCAAACTGGACGTGACAGATGAGATGATGTCCTCTTGACTACTCACCTGGACTTTAGGCTGAGGTGCAACGTGCACAGCCATCTAATTAGAAATGTTGAGTCGAAATAACCAACAGTGTTAAAGTACTGTGCTTTACGGCTCTGAGGGAGCAATGTTCTTTCATAACTCTTTATCAAAATCCCTGTCTGTCATTAAAATTGCGAAGGCATGTCTTTATTTGAGCCAGTAACAACCAGGGGTGGAGAGAGTTCTCAGACCGAAAATTGATGTCCAGAGCCACACTGCACATGATTATTCAACCTCATGGCCTCTTCAAAAATGGATTTTGATGAATAGTTTCGAATATTTCCTGCTTGAAAATTGAGGTAACAGGCCAAGGCAAGTTCATTTGCTGAAAAGATGGAAGAGAGGTTTCATGTTGATGTCCGAGCGAAGGCGTTAGCTGTCAATGATCTCTTGTACAGCCTCCTTTAAATGCAAATTCTTACAAAACTTGCCAACAAATAAGCAAAGCAAAACAAAGCTGGTGTTGTGAGGAAAATATTGCTGCCTCCCGGAAAAGTGCAAACAATATTTTCTGGACTGTTACAATGCACAGTCCGACCATGCAACAGCTGCTCCGAGTGCAGTTGTGAAAGGTCAGTTGAAACAATGAACATGCTCTTATTTTTCTTCAAGTCTCGGTATTCACTGCACATAAGGGGGCAGTAAAAGTCGGAAGCAGTTGCTGGTTAACGCACATGATGTTGTAGAAAACTGTCAGCGCCAAGGTTCAGGATCCCAGTGATGTCGTAGAAGAACTGTTTTTCAAACTCTAATCCACAAACAGAGCTACTTGAGAGATGTGCAGTGAGAACTTTTCTGCACAGTCAAGGCTAAAGTCTCTATTACCACCATCAATATGATATGCTGTATATTACAGACCTTGGCAGATCTTTGGAAACAAATGTTGTTGTTTTTTGCTTGCTTCAAATGCAGCCAGGTTCTTCACATCCAGTAAGTAAATATCCACTGCAGCTCAGTTGATTTTGTAATAGAACAAAGGTTCCAGAAGTAGCCTTGTGAGCGAATCATTTATGGTTTGAATCACCATAATATCAGAGCAGGGACTGGTATTTAACCTTCACCTGCACCGATGGAGCAGAAAAGTATTGACATGCTTGATTACACTGCGATATGTGTGTGCGCGTGACGGTAATTGATCCCTCACTTCAACTTGTGTATAATACTCGGCCATTAATCAGCAATCGTTGACGAAATATCTGGTGATCAATCCTTAAGGTGTACAATACATTTTTCAATCAGCCGCAGTGTGAATGGGCCTCCAGTATAATATGCACCGTGATTTATGATCGTGCTGAAAAGGTATGTGATTTAAATTAGTGCTCAGTTCTTAATTACAATAGTACTATATCTTCTTCAGTTGGCCAGTCAACACCAGCACTAAAGCTCTCTCTCTCTTTCTCTCACACGCATACGCACACACACATAATATGAACGTGACGCAGGTAGCAAAATGTCAAATCATGCTTGTTGTGTGAACCAAACGATACTAAATGTGCAGTAAATCAGTTAACATATCAGACTTGAATTTAATAATTAATATTTTGATATTTTCTGTCACTTATTAAACACAGCAGTGACTCATCTGACAATAGGATTTAAATAATCCTGCTTTAGGTAACCTGGTAATGCACAACCTACACACTAATAGTGACTCATGAGACATTGAATATGAAATTGATCAATATATGTGATATTTAATGATGAAGCTCTTGCATTAATTAATAGTGTGCATTCAATGACATGCAGTCAGTACCGCACTGTTCACCAGTATGCAATAAGACTACTGTACAAAGGCACCCAGTGGTTGTGTGGAGCAGTGTTTTTATTAGTGGGTCACCACATTGTTTGTATCACGCACACAAAGATGTACATGTACATGCAGGAGAATGCTGGTGACACACTCCTGTAGAAGAAGAAACTGCAATGTGACCTCATCAAAAAGGATCCGCCTTGAAAATGTTTTATGAGGAAAGAAATGCATCAAACACATTTGTTAGACCAAAATGATTCACATATTACATTTTGGGAAGGAATCATGGCATTTTACGTACTGTGTTTTCCAATACCCATACCACCATACTATTGATTATGCCAGAAAAAAAAAAAAAAAACCAGGATGTCCAAATGCATCCCGTCACAATTTGCAGAATTCAAGTCAGTACACTTTTCTGACTATTTAACCCACAATCCTCTGTGCAGCAAGATGTTATTGTTAATGTTGTGATGAAGTAGCATGTCCCAATGGTATGCATAATGCATGGACATACTTTGTAATGGAAGCTGCTGTAGATGCAGTAGATACAGTACAAAAAAGTATGTAGTGTGGAATGCAGCTATGGTTTGTATAGATTTAATGGAAGTCACCCTCTCTTTTTTTCTCTGCCTGGCATAGATTTCTACCACGATTCATTCACAGGCCATTAAGAATACTGCCTACCAACTTTTAAAGCCCCCCCCCAAAAAATGTGTTTTGCTTATTGTTAATTCCCTGTGTTGAATTACACTGAATGTTTGAGCTTCACTGTGCAGAATGATGTCTGTGCAGAGTTCATTTTCACATCCATCTGCTATTCATCTTAAATCTCTGTTTAGTATGTGTACATACGAGACCAAAAGACCAAAAAAATTCCCATCATGAGCAAGCACTTGGCTGACAGTAGAGAGTAAACAACAACTTAATTACAGTTATTTGGCCATGTGTTATGCACAGGTACACACTTATAGTAAATGCATGCATATAGCAACACACGTGATTACTTTCTGAAACCACTTCAACACATGCCTGCTGCACAAATGTGTCTCTGTTATGTTGGTGTATGAATGAGAGAGTGAGAGAGAGAGAGAGAGAGGTGAGGACAATAGAGCTTACCTCAGAATAAGTTGATTTTGTGTTTGCTCATGGATCAGTGAATGACTCTGTGTCCTTGTATGTGAATGAGGGGGCAATAAATTCATTTATTCCAGCCGTCAGTGACGACAGGCTGGTGGGAGGGAAATGAAAATCTACTGCATCAGGTAAACACTGAGAGCGCTTCTGTGTGTGCAAGTCAGTTCTGACTGTGTGTGTATGCGCTACATGTTTGTGTGTGTGTCAGTCTCTGTGTATGCGTTTGTGTGTGTGTGGCCCAGAAAAATTAAAACTCCTCCCCTGCCTCCCAAACAGATTAAAAATGAGCAGAAGTAATTAGTATTTTTGGTACCAAAACAATGCAAATACAAACATAAATCTTTAGTGCTTAGGAGAATATTACATCGGGCCTAATAATTCAGGGAGAGCTAAAAAAGATTTACATAAAAAGTAATTATGCAAAGGTAATAAGTATATTTCTCCAGGCTTTCTTTCATTTGTTCCACTTCACTCTTATTTTGAGATGTGATACGTGTGGATTTAACATTGACTTTTTGTGCCTTGGCCTATGAAGTAGCTGTGCAATCACACATCACACTTTAGGACATCTTATTTAAATATACTGAAATTGCATTTTGTTCTGCTGTTGCATTAGTTTTAGTCAGCTTTGAAAGTCTAAATTAAAAATGTAATGTCAATGCTCAGAGAAGAAGTTTTTTTTTTTCTTTAAAAAACCTCATCTACAAGTTACTCTGCAAATGTCACACAAATGTGAAATGTACTAGTCTCTGTAACACAGTATCCAGCCTCTCAAAAAACAAAGAAAAACATGATTTACCGCTGTAACAACAAAAGTTTTCTGGGCAACAGTTGCTCCCATACTGAGGTGAAAATTCGTACACTGATTATACATATGAAGTTGATGTAAAGTCAGGCTTTTACAACAAATGGAGGGTTCCTGAGTTGCACCATGGGAAGTGTAGAATCCCGTGTACTTTTAAGCCCATATTGTTAAAAGCCGACCACGTTTCCTAAGAATAACCTTTATATACTACTAAATGGTTTTGACAGACATGTTTTGAAGAAATGTTACTGCCTGTATTATGTTCAGTAGCAGCATTTTTTTGGTAGCCACGCAAACTGAAGGACACTGGTTTTACTGGAATTTGGGTTTTAAGATATATAAAAAATGATTTGGAATAATGATTTGTGTCTAGAAGCTATGCAAATATTTTGATTTTAAAAGGTTAAACCATTGAACACAGCATGTTTCTGACTTCACTGAAAGTCAGTTTACAGTGTGTGCACTGGAGGACTTGTGTAAGATGCATTTTGGACCGTGATTGGTTTCCAAACCAGTCGTGATGTCACAAACCCTCCCTTCACAGAGCCCTTAGAGTACATCCACGTTCTCTTATTTGCAGCCTTGTCTCCTACACTTGCATCCTTTCTGTGCATCTAAGTCCCGCCCACTGAAGATGTGAGGAGAGAGGAAATGATGAAACACATTTTTTAGAGAAATGAGACGCGCTTTCCTCTGAGCCATCATCTGAAAGCAGCACAGCTGGAGCAGCTGTCAGTCAGCAGGTGTTAACAGCTCTGTGAGTTTCTCTTAAAGATAAACAGTGTGACAGACATCTGCACATTAATAAAAACCTGTATTCTGCATTCATACTGTGTACAGATCAGTTGAGCCACAGTGTGTAAATGGCCTCACCACTCAAATTCTGTATGCACAAGAGCCATTTGTACAGAATGTGTTTTATCTTATTTATTATTTGGCTGCATCTGCATTTATTGATATTGACATTCAGTAACTCAGGTTATGATTAGACTGTGTTACAGTTTGTAGAAAATATGTATTAGCCCAAAAGTTGAAAATATGTAAATGTGTCTCACATAAATCTACTTTGAACCTTTTGGGATTTTCATTCTCACATGTGACTGGATGGAAATGCTGATAATTAAAGAGTGTTTACTGCTGAAAGACAACAGACTCCCCTCCTCCCCTTGGCTCTAATATTATCCATGATAAAGATTAAAATGGGAAACAGAGCATGAAGAGAAATTTCATTCTAATGAATGAAAAAAAGTTGTTTATTGTTCCTGTCTTCTAAGTTGTCTTTGGCTTAATTAATATTAGCTTTTTACAAACATTAATGAAGTGCGTTGAGTTGCCTAAACACAACCATTGAATCATTAATTGTGCTTTTAGAAGTCACAGGTGGATATTGTACAAAAAAAAATAGATGTTTTACTTTTTCCTCATTATGGTGATAAAATATAATCTCTGCAGCATTACATTACTCTCAAAATGTTCTTTACAGGAGACAGGGTGGAACAGTCAGGACAAACCCCACCCTGCACTTGCTGGTGTAAAACTTTGTTTGACACACAGCTCTAGCCCTCTACATGTGATGAAGAGGCCTCTTAGCTAATGCATTTGAACAGAGCCACTTGACTGCCTCTGCATTTCAGTTTAAATGGTTGTGCCATTGTCCAGCTGCCATTGTCCGGCATCCCAAAACATCTCTAAACATTTTATCACGCTTTATAGGATCACAACACCTCCTACAGCTCATTGCCATAGACTTTGGTGTGAAGGTTTTTAAAGGTTAGTGTTTCCTGTCTTTTTTAGTTACATGCTTTCAAATGTACAATGCGGGAGCAAACTATTAAGTGTGTACAATCTTTTTTTTTTTTTTTTTTCACACAGAGCAGACTAAAGTGGCAGCATATGGTCATGGTTATTTGACTTCCTCTACATTTTAATTGGAAGACGAGCTGAAGCAGAACACACAATAACTCACCTGTCACCTGATCTGACATTTTATGGTATGTACCAAAATGGCCAACAATATTCAGGCGTTCAAGCCTTAATAGATATTGTCTTTTACAGCTTCAGTTTTAATTCATCTAATATTAAGGCACAGTGTGTGTTTACATGCAGCAAAAGACGCATTTGTGTTATATTTGTCTGAATCTTATTTTTGGAGAAGAAGCACATACAGTATGTATCTATCATTATGTATGAGGTATGATGTAAGTAATGTTAGTGTATTAGTAATTCAGAAATTAACACTGCATTCATTTTTTTTTCTACCATTGATTTAGAAAGAATGATAGGACATATTTCATAATAATGTGTTGTCATCTAGATTGGTATTACATGTCATAAAATAGCATACATAGCATTCACATACTTTATACTAAAATATATATTTTCATTTTTTTGAAGAGCTACTCATATTTTGTGTCCACCTCACTTCAGAAAGCAAACATACAACTGATCACTCCCCTAGTCAGATGTCTCACTTATGGTACTCAGACAACAGCAGTTATGCATGTAACCTAAAGACTGAAGGTATTAGAATATTAAATTTTTTTTTTTTTTGTTTTTTTGTATCTCAGCAAGATAAATGGAAATTTCAAGAATATGAAATCTGAGTGAAAAAAGTAATGTCAAAAACAACAAAACCCTCACAGCAGGTTAAGTACATTTGGTACCAAATGCTGCAGATGTTGTAAAGACAAGCCAGATAAGCAAGTCCACACTAAAAAAAGTGAGAATTAAAAATGCATCTGACAGGGATAAAGACTTCACAGACTGTTTTCAGAGCTGTAGGCATATGAAGAGCTGAACCAATTGTGGAATGACTTAAAGGTGATATTTTGCTCATTTCCAGGTTCATATTGTTATTTGGGGTGTCTACCAGAAAGGTTTTATATGTTCCAGTGTTTAAAAAGCACATTATTTGTCTCATACTGTCCTTTACTGCAGCACCTCTATTCACCCTCTGTCTGAAACACTCTGTTCTAGCTCCTGTCTCTTTAAGGCCCCTCCTCTGAAGAGCTCAGTCAGCTCTGATTGGTCAGATCCCACGGGCCCAACAGGAACCATAGCTCACAGCTCTGCTGGAGGTTTCAGCTTCTGAGTTTAGCTGCACTTCTAAAATACATATCACCACAATAACCCCTTCTATATGATCTATATTAGGCTCGGCCTCTGCCCAGTGGGCCACTAACATTACAGCTTTTTAATTTTCTTTAAGCTAGCCAGCTGCTAGGTGCTAATCAGGAGTTACACAATGTTGCCACGCAAATGAATTCCTGCAGTTTGTCCATTTATTTTTCACATATTGTTACCTTCTGGGCATGTCTGTCAAGTAAATTTACTTGATACAACATCAATGAGTTAGCGCTGCAGTGCAAAGTAAAAAAGTAACATAAAAAAAATGGTTAGCAGGATCCAACCTCCTACTTTTATTATTTAGTTGGTTTCAAATTAGGCTTAACGTTCACACAGTTTCTCTTGACTGTCACTCAATATTACATTAATCCAGCATTACCCGACAATGTGAAATATCCACATTAGCCGAGCAACATGCTAATGCCAAATTAAGCAGGCTAAACTACAAAATACACAGTAAAACATCAAAAAAGAAAATGGCAAAACTTACACCTTCCAAGTTTGAAGGCAGTTCAGAGACAGCTGCTATCCATCCATCCTTGAGTTTGTACCATTAACGGCGTGACGCACTCACATTTTTCCAGTCGTTGTGGGGGCATTTCCGTCACATTTCCATCAAAAAGTAAAGTTAACCCATTGCGTCTTGACATCCTGAGATGGTGGGAGTCAGTTACAGAAACCACTGTACTGGCACCAGTAGCGTTACATCAGCTGTGGGACGGCAGTCGTCGTACAAACAGCAGCAGAGTAACAGAAAAATGAATGCATTATGAGAACCGATAGTGTGATGGTGCATATGTTTGTCTTCTCTCTGGTTAACATTAATAGGGTTAGGGTTTGAGGGGTTAGTTGTGAGGATAACAAGTTGTAAGTTGGCTCATGATCAGGTCAGGGAGCATTTCCCCGTGAACACCGCTGGAAATGAGAAACAGGCCTCATCATGACTGAAAGCAGTACTTTCCCAGTGTGATACATACCTCTTGCTCTCATTCTTCTCTTCTTTAAGTTGCCTGTTCCTAATTAAACAGCATGTACTTGACAAGGCAATTGCTGTTTTTTATGGCTGAGACATACTGATGCGTTCTCAGCTGCTTTGTGTTGTCTCTTTAGCAGTTTTCGGCACTGCTGTCCCTATATGGCTTCAAATTAAACCACTCTGAGTATGTTTTGTGTTTGATCAGTTAAATCAGTACGGCTGACTCCGCTTGACTCGAATTAGCTTAAAATTAGCTTGTCTGCACTGTGTATCCTGTTGAGGAAACTCGGTGATTGAATCTGCGGCCGGTTAATTAGCTCGTTCTGTTATATTTTGACTGCAAAGTAAATCTCTGGGCATGGCGTTTCCTCTCAAGGTGCTGAACACAGAGCAGAATTTTAATCTTGTTTTATTCACATCAAATTTAACTTAATGCCTGAGTATTCAGTCTGTCTTAATTCACCAAAACAGCCGATGTTTGCTGCACTTCCGCACAGGGGAGCCGGGTTCGAGTCCCGACAGGGGCGTCCCCCAATCCCACTCCAGCAGCCACGCCAGTTCTTTTTGCAAATTTCCACACTGAGGGACAAATAAAGGTTTATCTTATCTTATCTTATCAATGTACTGAGTCTACAGGTGTTAGCTAAAGCTTTTAGCTAGCCAGCAATGGTGCCATGGCATGACAATGTGTGTGACAGATCCTGACTTCTTTTGGCTCTTTCTTTGGTTCTTTTCCCTCCTGCTTCTGGTCATTTATGGAGTAGAGCCACTCAGCGTTGAGATAAGCACAACATTTGTACTCAAGTCTGTTGCGTCTGCTCACGACCATTTGCAAATCTCCACTGACCTCACAGTATATGTAATTGCACTGCCTCCAATTTTCTTTTCTCACATTCCTGACATATCATGGTCCTGCATTGCCAGCTTTGACCATTTTGTACACTTTCAGACACGTCCTCAGATCATTTACTAAATGAACACCACGCTGTAAGAGTTGAAGCTAGCAATTGAGACCATAAACTCAGTAGGAAACTGGTACTGAGGTAATAACTCAAGTGAGAAGTAGGGTCATTTTCTCATAAGACATCAATACAAGCAGACTTCTTTTTGCAACCAGTGGAGCTGACCCTTGCTGGCTATTATGTGATTTAAGGCACTTCTGACTGGGCTTCATTTTTCAGACTTATTTTATACAGTCTGTGTTTTGTGCCTGACATTGTATGTGTGTTTGTCACAAAACACTGTCATTGTCTGAACTCTGTTAAAAATAACGCATTTGTCATTTGGAGGCTTTTGTTTATTCATGTATTTGAATGCAGCGTGGTAGCAGTCATATTGGTGCTAATGAAGAAATGATGCCACACACAGTCACACATAATGATCTCTCAGTGTTGTTATGATTGGATTGTTCTGCACTGGGACACATTGTAAACCACTGTGGCACTTGTTAACTCCTGACACACATACTCATAAATCACCTTCGGCTTGAGTTATCTTACTTCACAATCATATATTCATTTTTATGCATTTGAAATGAGAAGGAAGCAGTGAGAGGAAATGGGATGGCGTGTCATTTAAAAACAGAAGCGTTTTGATTTCATGCACAAATATAGATGCTGCTTTGTCATGAATGAGGGGCAGTGACAGTTTGTGATTGGCTCTTTGCATTTGTGACCCTGTGTGTGTTTGCGTGCATTCCCCTGCTGAACTTAGTTAAGGTAAACTTGTGGAAATTATCCATCTGCTGGCACAAAAACAAAATGCTGTAGCCACCTGAGTCCAGTTTTTACATAACTACTCTCAACCTTCACTATCACCTCAGCAGAACACTCAGTCATACTCTCAGTTTCTGAGACCCTAACAGTCTTGTTGCAAACATGGCAGTGTTTCTGTAGACTGTGTGACTGTGAAACAAGCCAGAATAGGAACACTCAAGTAGATACTAATAGTACTATTAGTACTATCAAAAACTTTTTGTTTTTATTGCTATCAAGTTATTGCAACTTCACTCTTTTCTCTAAGAGAATGAAGAAGACAAACTCTTTCTGTGGGAGGAAAAACTGGCATTTGAAGACAGCGTGTGTGTGTGAGTTCATGCATGCATGTGTGTGTGTGTGTGTGTGTGTGTGTGTGTATGCATGTGTGTGTAGGAGGGTTGGCACAATCCTGTGCACGCAGCAGTGCCTGGCAGTGCGTTACAAGGGCAAACAGCCTCAGCGTAGTGAAGATCTTTTTGTAAAATATGCTAAATTTTGTGTATATTCCAAATCTTTGTTCACTCCTTTGAGTTGGGAGAGGCACAAAGAGACTCATTAGAAAACATTTCCATTTCCTTTCCTGGAAGTAGAATAAAAAAACAGCCATAAAGTCCACAGGTCCCCACGTAATCAAGCCACAAAAAACTTCCTCCAAAATCCTATTCTTCTTCTCATGAAAAACAAAAGCTTGTGTTATGTAGCTTTACATTCCTTAGTATTACTCACATTATATTTGTATGTTTTCTGGTGCGAAGAGTCACAGGAAGTTAAACGGGCCCAATTTCATTCATTTGATGCATCTGCACGTGTAAAGATAATGAAAATGTCTTATCCCTGAAATGATCTTGACTGTCAGTGTTGGCAGCTCAATTAAAATGGATCTATCACCTCCCTTTAGGGCCCTCCGGGGACAATGTAAAAGCCATATGATTCACTTTAAATACTCGCTGAGGCTAATTTTACATTGAAGAATTAGTTTGACATTCTGTTAGCTTTTTATGCCAAGAGTCTTACAAAGTTGTTGCAGAGTGGACCCAAACGCAGAGACAGAGGTGAGGTGAAGTTAAGAAGATTCATTGCCCAGTACTGGAGGATGGAGGTGACGAGGAGAGAGGATGATGGCTGGCAGGGGCTGAGGACAGATGGGCGATGGGAGATGGCATAGGCAGAGGGAATGAGGAGAAGCGTGGCTGGGCGTGGATTGCTTGGAGGTTTGGAGGTTGCTGGCAGGCAGGCAGGGAGGCAAACAGGAAAACTGGCAGGCGGCTGATGAGAGGAAGGTCAGCAACACAAGATACAAATGACTTCAGAAACTACAAACTGAGTCGGGCTGTGACAGCGGCTGCAACAGTGATCTGATGATGAGTGGGAGAAGAGGTTGATGGGCTTCAGGTGAGCAAACTGGGAGAGGCGATGGGCTGATTGCAGGCAGAAGGGGATGAGGAGCAGGGATCCAAGAGCCAGGTGAGTGAGTGACAGGACATGAACACACGCACAAACACAGGGAGACCAACACAGAGACACACAAACCTGACAGGTAGCTGAGAAGATTGATATCACTCTCATCTCTGAAGCTAGTGCCAGGAGGTGATTATCTTGGCTTAGCATAGAGCCCGGAAGCAGTGAGAAACAGCCTGGCTCCGTCCAAGGTTTAAAAAAAAGATCTGCCTGTGAAAACCTGTAAAACTCACTAATTAACACATAATCTGATTTGTTCAATCTGTACATAAATGTGGTGACTCTTTAACATTTGGGTTCATTTCAAGCTTCTGACAAACATCACTGTAATTTTGGCTTAGTGTTAGAAATGGATTCAGTAGATAAGTCTGGGTGTGGTACAGAGGTAGAGTTCCATTTGGTTCCCAGCTACTGAGAACCAACTCAAGACCTGACTGAGACCACGTCCCAATTATCTTTCAGTCTGGTCAGGTTGGGTAGGGTCCTGCTGTACTGCTTCCATCACAGGAGAATATGGTGCTTTTAATGCAAGACAGAGAGTGTGAACCATGAAGCTCTTCTTCCCTGACATTAAAGTTTAAGTGTCTGTGTGTGTTCCAAGCACATTCATGAATTTCAGCAAGCAAAGATTCTGTTGTGTCATGACATGTAGCGACTGACTTACAGCGTTATCAGAATTAGTGATAGAGAGTTGCAAGTCATTATTTTTGGATTGGATTGTTAATTTTAAGATAAGTCAAGTGAAGCAAATGCAACACAGTTAAAAGATGAGGCCAAGACAGTGATTAAGGCCGCTAACTTAATCTTGTAGTACACACACACACACACACACACACACACACACACACACACACACCGCACTACAAGGCAAACGTGCACATGTTCAGGAGTTGGTAATTTACAACATACCAAATATTTATAGGTGACAAAAGTGTTAGTACAATATGCAGCCCAGCTTTTATCCTTTTTTCACATACAGATAAAAGAAACAAGCATCAAAAGTCTTCCATTCAAATGATATTGGATTTTAGGCTTTAAAGCTCAGTAATAACAGCTATGCTTAACAAACCACAACAAATGTTAAAAATCACGCTGAATTTATAGAAAAAAATGCCCAAATCTGCAGTGTTATGAAAGACACCAGATTTAATTGATGTAAGACAGTAAACATGCCAGATGACGACTCCTACACATCCTCATTGGCATGAATGGGTGTTGACAATATCATTATGCCATTTAATTCTGAAGAAATTTGAGTCAGATCTGGGTTATGTGATAGACTGGTGTACAGTTCAGAGTGTACTCTGCCTCTCGCCCAGTGCATGCTGGGATGGGCTCCAGCCTGCCGCCAACCTGAGCAGCATGATGAGCACAGAGACTGGATGATGCAGCAGCTCTGGTTTGATTTGTCTGTCTTATTAATTTTGTTACGTCTCTATCCTCATATTATAACATATAAAGCCAATGCCATGCATTGAAAGTGCACAACGCACCTGGGGTGGCAACTGCAGGGACTGAAGGAGCACAAGGATGAAAAACTAGGGAAACTCACAAATCAGGGGAGAAACACTTGTAGGCAGAGGATAGGAGAGCGACTAAATGTGGCTGCACCTTGCTGCTTTTGCTCTAAATTGCTTATTTCATTTTGGGCACAGTTACACTGACCCCTGTCAACTAAGGTCAACCAACAGGCCAGGCCATCAGGAACTCCCCCAGGACCTCTCATGGCCATTTGGACGCAGCCTGTAAACAATCCACAGCTGTGCCTGAAATCACTCCCTCACATTTCCTCATCCACTATTCACTACGTAATAGATATTGGTTAGTGTACTCTACAGCGAACAATGTGTTTGAATTTTCAGACATTTCTGAATGAGCATTTTGCAGCATAACTGGTAGGAACATTGTTGCTTAAATGTAATGTACATCTTTTAAATTGCATTAAAGAAAATTAGCTCCATTGTGGGACTTTCGGAGGGCACAGGACAGAGCATCAATTTCACACCTCAACTTTAGACTTCAAATAAACTGATGGAGGGTGATTAGGGTGCAAGAGATAGCAAACGGGGAGTTATTACGAACAGCGTGTGACAATGCTGTGGATTATTGCATAATCAAGCATTTCAAGCATTCATTTATCACTCTCATATTAAATGTTACAATTATGACCATCATGGAAATGTAGTTATTGCTATTGTAATTATTACTTCCTGTTTCATGATGCAAAATTGTTGTTTGATCATTGATACCACTCTCACATATGAAGCCACCAAATTAGTTCAGAAACATAAGGAAGGTAATAATTATAATTATAAATATAATTATAAATAAATATAATAATAACTAAATACCAGAATGTGTCTTTTTTTGTGGCACTTCTATGTTAAGCAAATGAGATTTGTGAGTAATTAGTGAGTTTTGGAGGTGCTGGTTGGTAGATTGTGTTCATTTTGGACAGAGCCTGCAAGACTTGACTAACTGACTGCTGGTGGTAGCTCAATATGTGCATGACATGGTATCAGTCATGTAGACAATAACCCCAAAACAAGCAAAAATAGCAAAAAAAAAAAAAAAAAAAAAAAAAAATTTTTTTTTAAATTAAGTCTCAATAAATGCTAATATCCCAAAATTACCAAAGGATCAGAAAACGCTTTCAAGACGTGATGGCAGAAAGAGAGCGAGAGATGATTGTGGTGAAGATGAGGTGAGAATGAGCGAGCACAGTGAACCAGAAAGAGTAAGAGGTGAGAGAGAGAGCCCTCGCTATGAGGCGTTCACCTCTGCTCCAAGAAACCTCATTTTCCTCCTCTGATGTCCGCCTCCATCTATCACTCTCCACCTCCTCCTCTCCTCGTCTCTTCCTCTGCTCCTGGTGTCTGTTCCCGCTCTGATTAATGAGCAGAGCCCCGGCTGAACCTATTAACAATGTGTAATACCGCTCAGTCTGCAAATAGCCTGCACTGTCCAGACCTACTTTACACTTCTCAAGGTAGCGGTGGCCTATTAGGCTGCTCTCTGGCTGTGCCAAGTTGTCTCTTGCTGGATACTGTTTCTGTAACTCCCTCTTTCCTTTTCTTTCCCTCTGTCTATTTCTGCCCTTCTGCCTCCCATCATGTCTTTCAGTGCCTCCTCCTCCCCAGTCGTCTTCCTCATCTCTCTTTGTGTCAGTTATTCCTCTCTCTCTTCTCTAGCTATCCTTGGCCCTATTAGGGTGGTCAAGTTGGGAGATTAATCGACCTGAAAACCACATCAATCAAAAAAAAAAAAAAAAAAAAAACTTCAACGTACACGTGGACCTCTCAACCTAGTTTTTGAGCAAAGACTTGTTCTTCACTGGGTGCTAAAACTTGCATGTGAATGTACAGCACACACACACACACACACATCCAGTTTTTTATATCCAACTTTTCTGTGCATATTCTTTGGAAAATAATATTCACTGTCAGCAGTAAATAAAGTTATATGGTAGCTACTTGTATTCCTTCTCTATTGCACTCACACAGAAGAAACCCACGGTTAAACCAGAACTTCCTTATTCAAACTCTCATTGACGTTTGGAAAAAAAAAATGCAAATAATAAAAAATCCAGATGTGGAACATCACCTTACCTGTCTTGCAGTTTATTCAATATGGCGAGACAGGGATTGCAATTATCATGGATGCTACTAAGAGGGTAAAATATTCAGCAAAGCTGTTGTTTTTTTTCATTCCAAAAAAGTGAAGTTAGACTCTCAAATAAAAGAAAGAAGTAAACGAGGGAGAAAACAATCAGGTAAAAAGCGAATGGCCGGTGAGTGAGTGGATCAGCTGCAGTCTATAACCATCTACTCATGTTATCAATGGTTTGAGAATGAAATATTACTTCAGCTACAGTTTGCACCACAGTGATACTGACAACATTAACAATGCTTAGAACCATCTGTCCTCGTAGCAGAGGGAACAGGAAGATATGATGGGAACAGAGAACTAGCAAAGAAGAGAACTGTAATAACATCAGTCAACTGACTCAATAATATCAGTTACACAGCAATATCCTTCCAATAACGTTTGCTAACATCGGCCACCATGAGCTACCGGTCACACCAGATGCAGGTTCAGGCTCCAACAGCAAAACCCCTGAGAATACTGAACTGATTAAGGGTGTGTTTAATTGCTGACAAATTGTGTTATGTATTATTTCAAACTTAAATAGCCTCATTTTATGTCAGTCATATTTTCTAATTAACTGGTGAAATATATTGAGGAGTTGAGATGCTTTAACTCATTTTCACTGTAAATTGAATTGCCTTAAAGTTAAATGATGTCTTTTCTTCATTCTGCTGTAATGACTATTATTTTGTTTTGCTTTAGGAGAGAAGAGAAATTACCTCAGTTAACTGCAAGGACGTCTTTCACTGAATACACAACTAAATGAGGACATTTTTGCAGTGTTGTGGGGACATGCAGAACACACACACACACACAGGGAACATAAAACACACATCCACTATATGTTTCATCCTGTATGTGTGATATTATTCACACAAGGCAGTTCCCAACATGTCCTGGAGGCCAAACACTCTTGCAGCCTGCTCCGCTGATCGCATAATGCCATGCGGCAACATTATGTTGAAACTTGAGCAGGCTTTTTATGTAGGCCAGGACGAATGTGATGCAGTCAAGTGCTTTACCCCAGCCTTCTCCATGCAGCCAAAGGGAGCTGCGAGAACGTCGGGCTCGACGCTGTTTAATGTTTCATTCACCATCAGCCGACACTTGCCCTGTGGACATGTGCGGAACGACTGCACAAACTCCATGGGACGCGAAGGAGAGGGAAGAATATGAAGACAGAAAGTGGAGGGAAAGACAGAAAGTGGTGAGATTTAGCAGAAGAAAAATGTGCTTTTTGAGGAAGTAATAAGAGAAAGAATAAGAGTGAGACAAAAGACTGGAAAACAATGCTTATAAAAGAGGAAATCCAATGAAAGGGCCAGACAGAGATTCAGACAGACAGATAAAAAAGACTTTGAAAAATTAACAGTGGGATGCCACTGTTATGCTGGTAATCTCACTATGGAGATGGTTTGATTTGTGAAAATGGAGCTTTAGAAAATGTGACAATTTGACAGTAGCCTGGGGTAAGCAGTCTGGGATATCCACACTTTTTAAAAACGGCCTCCTCTTTTCCTCTCTGGATCAAAAAGGGAGGACCTGCTAACCTGTTATATAAGCCAGCAGCACCAAGTGAAAGGCTGGCACACAGAGGAAGAGGATGTCCATATCCGGAATAAAGGCAAACATGAAAAGCTGAAATTGAGGGAAATTGGCTCCAGAAACTGTCAAGTACAATTCTTCTGCTATTTCTTCCCATTTCTTTCTGTCTGACTTGAAAGCTGATATACTGAGTGTGGAAAATATAACGGAGGTTGGGATGGAATTAGGTTGCAGCTCCTCTTACACCAAGTCTTTCTACATCTACAACATATAATTATCTAATTGGACTGCACTCTGGTGTATTTCTAACCTCTTACTTTATCAATCTAACTGCCGACCCAAAAACACACTTTCCACTCTACTAGATCACATTTTTAGAATATGCCACACACAGCAAAGGTCAGTAGTTAAGTTAACCCTTAGCATCCCATTGACACATTTTTTTTTTTTTTTTTTTTGCATCAAAAATGACACAGATTATTTTTCGCACTCAGTTACACCAGAACACACACAACTGGAGTCAGTGACTTACTCTTTCCAGGGATCGTGTGGTTTCTCTGTTGTTCTAGGAAGAAAAAAAAAAAGTTCTAGTCATTTTATGTCTTGCTTCATTATCAACATTATCAAAGTTTTTATCAAAGGCAGTCCAGGTGAGTCCACACTGCAAACAGGAACTGCAACTAACTACTGCAGCATGACTATTGTATTTTTATTACTTTTCACATTTTTGTTCAGCCTTTATTTAACCAAGAAAGCCTCATTGCTGGCCACGATAGGGCAACAACAACACAACACTTAGTATGAGACAGTTGAGAGACACAGACAAACACACAAAATCAGAATTAAACAGATTTGCAATTATAAAATCATGAATAACATTTTTTTTTTAATCTTACAAATGTAAAAGTTTTTGTCCTTAAAAAACAGCCCAAATGGCTCAAAACAGCGCAGCCTGTGTAACCATAAAAAATAATCACATCAAAAAACCAATTAACATTAATCAAAAACAATCATGTTATGACTCTAACACATTAAAGTTGTAAAATACCAAAAAACATTGGCAACCAGCAGAGAGAACACTTAGTGTCAAGCTGAGTGTAAAATGTATGCTGTATATAACACTTGCAACAATCCCCAAAATAGAACAAAAAACAGTGCCAGTGGCATGTCCCATCATGCAATGCCTCACATTATATAGATGCAAAAATGACTCTTGTGCTACTCTACGGTTGTCAGTTATGAGAAAATGATAATTACTATGTGTCATAAATAAAATGTTATAAATGAAGTAGTGAGTGAGTGAGTGAATGAGGTAGTGATTTCAGTCACACTTACCGGCTCCACTTAATTTTGTTCATTACCAAAGCATGATGGGCCTTGTAGTGCCAAATTATTCATCCTTGTTGAATTTCAAAGTTCTTTCTTGACCTTGGAAAAAGCTCCTGACAAACTAATCTCACTGCACGGTCTGTTCAGAAGCTGTTCTGGGGCTTTTGATGCTATCACATGGTCTTAATTAGCAGATAAAGTTTCACTAGACAAAAAAAAACTGCTACAAACTAAAAGACTAGAAGTTACAAAATCCATGATAATTATTATTATTTTTAGGTTTTACACAATGAATACATTTTTGACAGGACCAAGGGTCACAAAGGTCAGCATGGTGTTTACATCCCAGGAACACTAACATTCATATAAAGCATTTTTGCATTGCTCTGAAAATGTAATGCCCAAAACAAATCTAAATTGCTCAAAACAATATACGGCATGAATAACATATTTAATGATTATGTCATGAGTCTTTGAATAAGGCAGTTAAAGGTTTCAAAGGCTTAAACACAATCTTTCATAAGCATTTTTGCACTGGTTTTCCATATGGCAGGCATCATTCTTTTATCCAGCTTGCAGTTGTCAGATGAGACCATCCATTCACACAAAAATATCCCATTAATGCTGAAATTTCAACACAGCTGAGGGTTGATTGGATTATTCTAGTCTGAGTCAAGCTGTTCCATCTGGAGGAGTGCTAAACCAGTCCTATTAATGGATTACCAGCCTGTGTTTAAACTCAGTCATCAATGACTTTTCACTGTTTCACATGCAGCCCAGACTGTGTCTCTTCAACCTTGTGAATGTAGTAAACACATGACAGAAAGGACATGAAAGTCATTAAGCTGAGAAAGCTTCAGATTAATGTTCTCATTTGAACTCGGCATAAACACTAATGTCGCTGGGATGGCAATGCAAAGGATTCAATTAACATGCAAATACATGATATGTATCTCTTCATTTGAATTAAGTATTGACAATTATACCCTTCTAACTGGAGGACATTTTTGACCCTTTAAACTCATGTAGTTACAATTAATTAAGAAAGATTTGACATAGCGGAGACCGCGTGTGTCTCAGTTATTAATGTCAGATGGTTTTTGCCTTTCAAGTTTTAATTGAAAACGTGGAATTGCCCGACTTTCTAATTGTGGCTCCCGCGCTCCCATTTCAGGCGTGTGTGTGAGTGTGTGTGCTGGAGATAGCAGCCGGCGTGTGCTGAGGGTTTCTGAATAACGTCATCTCAGCGGCATATTAATGTCAGTGATAAGTTAGACTGTTGCCTCTTAAATGAAAAGGAAAGAAAATCCAGCCTTAATGTGAATTTAAAGTAAAGCACAGTCTGTATTAGGGACGCTGTTCTCCTCACACTCTTTCATTCAGTTTCATATTTCCACCTATCAGCAGTGAATGGCTGATTATAGTTCACACAGAGATATCATGCAGGGTGATTCAAAGGAGACACGACCACATGCTTTATACTTTTGAATCACCTAAAGCAAAGCACTTGAAGAAATCCTTCAACCATAAAGTCCTAACTCTAAACTCTGAAGATTCCCTGCTGCCTTAACTGTGCTCATTAGATAGCCTAATGAGAAATTCACAGAGTTAAATCATCTTGAGAAGGTTGACAATCTTAGAACAATAATTCAATCAGCAACTGTTACATCATATTGACGAGTATCAAATTAGGCCTGTTAAATAAAGAAGTGCTTAAAGGATTCATTATCCTCTTTATAATTTTCCTTATGGTTCTAATTGTTATCATTTTTATCAGAGTGAAAACTCATGGCTCATGACAAGTTGTCAAAGGAACAAAGATAAAGTTTCTGGACAGTTAACCCAAACACAATGTCATGGTTTAGGTCTCTTAGTTGATTTTGGTGTTTTTCTAGTTTATTTTCAGTGTATGTTGAGTTTTGTACTCCAGTGTTTTTGGTTTAGAGTTTAGTCTTTTTGTTCAGGCTTTGCTTCAGTAGCTGGAGGTGTGGTCTTCAGGTGCTGGGCCTCTCTATTCTCTCAGCTGTCCCCAATCTCACCTAACGACTGGCAGCTTTAAAAGACCTCTGATTCCACCTGCAAGCTGCCAGATCGGCCCTTTGTATGTCCCCTTTCCATGCTCCCTGTCTTTGCCTCTGTTTTCCTGTGTTTCCTGTGTCCCCTGTGTGCCTCCTCATTTTCACCCACATGTCTCCTGCTGTCCAGCCTCAGCACCCACCTACCACCCTCCATCTACTGAAGCAACTCCACACCACCTGGACTTCCTGTGTTTAGTCACCTTTTGATTTGTCCTGTAAGTCCAGAAGTTATTTTGTTACATAGATCCTTTTTTTACTCTGTCACCTTCGTCTGTGTCTCGCTCCTGGGTCCAATTAAGAACTGAATTCGTGACACACAATGCATTCTGTAAAATGTGCCAATGGTATGCTTTAACTTCTTAATGAAACTTATTTTTGGTCACAAGTCACCTGATTATTGTAAGTTCAGAAATATTTGTGTAAGTAGTAACTAGTGATATTAAAACTGCATGAATCAGCTTTTAGACACTTGGAGGCCGAAGATCTTCAAAACAACCTGACAGACACAGAGAAAGGCCGTCATTGACTCTCCTTTCATCTCCAACAAATACTCAAACTACAAAACACACACTACACTACAAAAAAAGAGTGGTAAGACTAAGCTGTAAACAGCAAATCTGTGAAACGTAAAACAAAACCAAGCAAAGATAAATAAGGCTAAAAAGCCCCATAGAGCAGTAGAAGTAGAAGTGGAATGTAGCTTTATGTTGATACGCTAAGTGCTGTATTATTGTGTTTATTACTATTATGTATATATGTATGTATTTATTCTTTTAACAGATGCAATACATTGTTTTCTTGTGAGCATTATCAGAAGAAAACAACATTGTGCCACACATGTAATCAAAGTTATGCTCACATTAGGTTCTATTCTGCTGTGGTTATTTCACTCCACCACTTCAAATCTCTTCAAAATCTCATGTGTGACATTTTCTCTCTGTTTTAAGACTTGACCGGGTTGTTTTTGCAACGACAGTGTTGGCACATGTATGGATGAGTGCCAACCTCGTCTTCCTTGGTTCGCTCTTTGTTAACAGGTTTGATTAGCAAGTGAGTCAACACCACCTTCCATTTCATGTGAGGATGAAGCGCTGTAGTTCAAATAGTGGACCTGGAGAAACACTACGTGTTAAATGAAGAAAAAAATCTGCCAGTCTCCTTGGCCTTGCTCTTGTTCGTTGACACTCTCTGATCGTGATAATGATCCGCTGATGTTATACATAGCACCTTTAACGCTTCTAAAAACACCAGCTCAGAAACCTGTCTGGCCATTTTAACAGTGTGTCAACACATTTTGGATTGCTCACTTTGCACCTCGCTCTAATTGGTTGGCACTTTGTGGGAACTTCCTCTTTCTTTCCTCAGTTTGTGTTTGAAGTCTACTAATTTCTCAGAGGAGCTGACCAGAACTGAGTGTGTTTTATTGGTGGGAAATTAAAGTCTTAGGGCAACACCCCCCAAAAAGCTCTTTTTACATTCAACTACTTTTATTTGTTTCTGTCTTAAAGTGTCTTTCTGCATTTCATCCTCTCAACAGTCATCATCTCTCTTATCAGACTTCTTTAATTTAGGGCCAAATTATGACTGCTCTGCCAACTTCATATTCTAACTCTGCACAAGCCACCTGTCTGGCAGGAGTGTTACTTTGAGAGATCGAGGCAGAGAAATGGCAGGAGAGGGAGAGAGAAATCTAAAGTGACAGGGCAGCAGAGGGACAGAAGCAGATGAGCAGAGAGACACAAAGAAATGAGAAAGTTGAGTTGCATTAGAGGAGATGAAAAGCGATTTACTGGTTCAGAGGGTGTTGTGGTCTCTCTGTTGGCTGGAAAATGGCTCGGTGCCGCTAATACTGTGTGTGTGTTGTGTTGACAATGTGTTTGTGTGTATCTGCTCATATGCATATGCTTCTTGGTGTCCCTCTCTGTGTGTTTGTGATATGGAGATCATGCTAATCAGAGCTGTTTGGGACTTGCAGTGAGAGATATTCATCTGGACGTGGCTCTAATTATCTCCGTGGTGATTTTCACCAAGTGGTTCAGTTTCCCCATTTGGTACATGGCATGTTTGTGTGTGAGTGTGTATGAGAGAGTGGCAGCTCAGTTGCTCTTAATCCTCTCTCATAATTTCTTCATTTTTGTTTGATTAATGAGATTCTAATCAACTGTGTCTGGACAACAGAAGCCCCCACAACAAAGAACTCTCAGGGGGTGGAGAGAATGTAGCACGAGAACTTGAGTAGAGAAATGGGAGAAAGGAAGAGAGCCTTTAACAGAAATAGAGAGATGGTGGAAAAGCAGATTTACCTTTTCAAGCTTTGCTGAAGCATCGTGGCGAAAAGACGAGGGAAACAGCCAAACTTAAAAAAAGATCTCACCCATAATCCCTGACTGTCTTTAAAAGCCTTCAACAACAAACCCACCCACATACATGCACACTCACCAACACTTGCTCATAGTCACCTTCCACCTCCCTGTCCCACCAGAGCTGAGAGATAGAGCAAGGTGAAGAGACGTAACACCAACAAGTTCTTATACCTCCAAAATAAACCGTATAAGCATTCCAAAAATGACTGAAGTGTTTGCTGATCTGCCACCTTTGTGGCATTTAATTAGTCCTGTGCACATAAAAACCAGGAGCGTGCATGTGACATGAGTGCACAGAGGAGTATTGGTGAATGGAAAACCCTTCTTGCAAAGGAGCAGTTCTGCTTTGCGAGTGCATAGAGGAGCAGCAAAGGGTCGTGATGAGCATGAGCCTGACTCTCTGTGCGCTCGCTCGTTCATCACGTTGACTTTTGAGGCAGGGATGGAATAGACAGCAGCTGATGTCTCCACTCCTTTGATTGGTCACTTTGAATAGTGACCATGACCTTTGATAGACTGGTTTGATCAGTGACACAGTCAAAGACAGGCAACAAGGCAACAATGTTATATGTCATAAGATAAATATTTAGTATTAGAAAAAAATAAAATAACACACCACCAAGTTTTAGACCAAATCAAAATGACTAATGAAAGGAGAAAAGACTTTGGTATGGCTTGATTAAAAAAAGTTTTCACTGTCGGTCAGAAACTTGGTCACCGATGATGAAGTCGCATGCTTCCGCTCTCTACTGATACTTTTGATTTTGCACATTCATCTTGCATTGATGCTGAACTTCTGCATATACCTTTTTAATTTTAATCTTATTCTTTATTTTTTTTTGTACTTTTTGATATTTCTAACTTAAAATGGCATTCATAGAGGAAGGCAAAGGAACAGGGAAATTTGTTTCTTT
Organism: Holacanthus passer; assembly: GCA_025331565.1. Classification (NCBI taxonomy): domain Eukaryota; kingdom Metazoa; phylum Chordata; class Actinopteri; family Pomacanthidae; genus Holacanthus; species Holacanthus passer. Next base: position 1,694,207 of record JAFREQ010000091.1, on the reverse strand, counting down.
TAACTGTGCATATGACAATAAACACCTTGACTTTTGACTTTGACTAAGAGGTTTTTGTGGCCACATAACGCTTAAGTACTTGTGTCTTTGCTACTGAGTGAGCACAGTTGACATTTACTGTTATTTTTTCTGACGAGGCCTCAGTAGTACACATGGAATATGTCAGTGACAGCACACTAGCTGTCCTGGTTCCAGACTTCTTAATCCGCTCTCCAATTTGTTCACAAGGTCTGATGTTGCACTCATTAAGTTTTGATAAATATTCAACCTATCAAAGCTTTGAAGAGGAGGAGGGCACCTCATCTTTCTATATAACCAACCCAGCTACCAAGCTTACCAAGCTCAACCTATTTCTTTGATTGTCTAGATGTATGTTGACTCCTCCCAGAAACTCGATGCGGTAGGTGGAGCGGGTCGACCACTGATCGGCGGGTTGGGGGTTTGCCTCTCCTGTCCATCAGTCGTGTTCTTGGGCAAGATGCTGCCATGATTAGGTCAGCATCCTTGGATGGCAGCTTGCCACCCTTGGTTGTGTGTGCATGGATTCATCAAAAGCAAACTGTAAAGGATCTTTGGATAAAATGCAGTCCATTTAGAAACCGCTGCAACAGCTTTGGTTTTGTCTGAAATTGATGTCATGGCAAGACATGAGCACAATGCAATGAATGTGTGAAGTGACACAAAATGGCTTTTCAGTCTGATTACCATTCTAACACTGTTGCATTGAACAACAGCAGCATATATTATGAGAAGCATTACCAGCAAACAGAAACCAAAGACTTTCAAAGACCATATGCTTTTGCATAATTTAGTCCATTAACTTTACAAATCACATGTTCGACATTGTGTCTCACCATTTCCCACAGTATACTGTAATTTAATTTTCTGCCTTATGGGCTTTTTCTATTTGAAATAAAAATGTATAGTAATGCAGTCGCAAGTAGGGACTGTTCTCCTCTCCTTGATGGTGTGCTCGAGGAAGTCTTAGATTTCAGCTAACAGGATGTCACAGATAGGAAAATGCTTATATGATTTATTTACAGCAAACATTTAAAAGGTTGCTCTGGTCATTTACAGTAAAAGCATAACACATAGGGAGGACACTCAGTTTCCCAGAAGACCTCATAATGCCTGCCAGTCCCAATACATGGGAAACCAGCAATATGTTAAGCCTGGATTACAGTTAAGCATACTGTGCTCCATTTAACTCACTCCATAAGACATCTCAGTAGATTCCATAATACAAATGTAGTGAGTAAATCTTATGCTTCTCACAGGATACGCCCAACAAGTTCAGAACCGTAAGAACACTTGAGAAAAAATATATATAGGGAGGCATGGGGAGAATAAAGAAAGTGGCTAAAGAGAAGATAAATTACGATTATAAAGTGTCACAGTGGTCTGATGATTACTTCATTCTTATCTCTGCATTTCAAAGTACTCTCGAAATAACGTCTCTCTTCTCACTGTCCCTCCTGTAAGAGGCAAACACAGAAAACGGTTGTCCAGTAATTGTGGTTCGATCCCCGGCTCCTCTTTTCCACATGTTGAAGTGTCCTTGGGCAAGACACTGAACCCTGAGTTACTCCCGATGGGCATGCCAGCACCTTTCAGGGCAGCTCCGTCTCCATCGGTGCAAAGTGAGACAGAAAAGTGCTATATAAGTGCAGGCCATTTACCATATCTTTAAAGATGCTGTATCTACTGAAAGAATCAGACTTCTTATACAATAATTAATTCTGGTAATTAAAGTTTGCTCCTTTCTCAGACCTCCAGTGTTTATCAAGCTAACAAAATGAAAGAGCCCATTCTTACCACTGTATCCTCTGTTTTTTAATCGACCCTCGTTGCGATAGGCAGGATCATTATGGCTTACTTCTCTTTTTTGGCCCTGTAGCGATTCACTTGCTGCTTGTGGTTAATACACAAAAATGCTGCTGTTATTAACTTCAAGACAATACTACAGTGGTGCTTTGAGCTAAATGTTGAGGCAACATGCTCACAGTGAAAATGCCAACATGCTCATATTTAGAATGTAGTCTGATCACCATCTTATTTTACCATGCTAACTAACTCATTTGCACATGACACAAACTACAGATGAGGCTGATGGGAATGTTCATTAGTTTTGCATGTATTTCATTATGAAACAAAGTACTGGATAATGAGAAATTTTGATGTGATGATGGTGCTACAGTTGAAAGGTAAATAAAAATTCATCCTAAGGGGAGCACACTGGTCCACACTGAAATATCTGACATACATACCATAGAACCATGTCACGAGCATGGCTAAAAATCATTTAAACAATCAGATGCACTCACTGTCGTATGTCACCATGAAGTCAGTTGTGGAGCCTGGCATCAAACCAAATTTTCTTTGTTCTATTTTTGTATGACAGACACATAGAAAACAAAGTGACAAAGTGACAAAGTGTCATGTAATCATGTATTTGACGCAATCTGATGATATGTTGTGTTTAAATGACTTACGTTGTCTGAATTGAACCACAATTTTTCAACTTCATTGGTAAAATGACACAGTATTTTATACCAGCACCACACAGATAACACAGACAACGATTATTTGTTTTAGGTCTAGTGGATTTAATTACCATAGAGCCTTATGGCTGTACCAGCTACCAACGGACAATAACATACTCTGAATGCCTTCAGTAGCTGAGAAATCAACAAGAATAGGATGATAGCTGAGCACCAGTGAACTCGATTAGCTTCCCACTGTCACTCCTCTCATTGTGTGGTCGGGGTCCAGCCCACTCCTATCCTCTTCACCATGAGCTCACCTGAGTCTCAAGGAATAAATCTTCTTTGCATTCATTGTCAGACATCCATATCTCAACTCTACCCCTGGCATCTGCCCCCTGGCAGGCTCATATTAGACAGGACCCATCCTCAAAAATGACAGATAGGAACCTGTGACCACGACAATAGCTTATTTTGTTTAGATGACTTGACAAGTTTTAAACACTGGTAAATGATAAATGAGTGTTTAGTTCTAAGGTTAACTTGAGCCATTTAGTTAAACAAGGTCGCAGTGGTTTCATAAGCAGAGCAGGACATCGACTAATAGCAAGGTTGTTGGTTGTCAGTGTGTCCTTGAGCAAAACACTCTAACTCCAAACTGCTTTGGTTTGGCCAGCATCATCACGGTAGCTACCTGCCATAGGTGACACTGACCAGAACTTCCACAGCATTTATCATAAAATCATTAATTGTGCAAGTCAGCTGTACGTGGGTTAAAAACAGTTAAAAAACCAAACCAAAACAAACAAAAAAACAACTGCTTAACACTTTTCACAAGCTCCTAAAGATATCTTTAGGAGCTTGTGAAAAGTGTTAAGCAGTTGTTGTTTTTTTGTTTGTTGGGACGAATAAAGGTTTATCTTATCTAAATGCTCACATATTATATATAATATGTGAGCATTTAGATAAGATAAACCTTTATTCGTTTAAGATAAACCTTTATTCGTTTATCACAGTGGGGAAATTCACATATTAGCAACTTGCTATTCATTTGCAATGAAGGCATCACTTCAAGTAAAAATGTACTTTTACCAGTGGAGATGTACTCAGCTCTGTCCTTACATCATAGATGATTAGGAAAAAAAAACAAAAAAACATGCATTATGCCCTTCTTCTGTAACGATTCTGGTCAACACAGAGACTCAAGTGCAGAGAAACAAGGTGAGATAAAGTTCAAAAAGGCCAGTCATACCCTGGAGGTCAGTCTGAAGAAAACAAATAAGTTCAAGCAGGGAGGAGGCAAAAATACAAAAACTGATAAACACAGCTAAGTTAAAAAAAAACACAGGATCGAACACTAGGAAAAGAAAAGCTGAAACACATGGATGAGCCAAGACAATCTGTGACAATGATAATGACAAAATCAGGGTCAGATGAGTGATGAGGGCAGACGTGGATAATCACGGAGGTGGGAGACACACAAGGGCAGGGCCTGAAATGACAGGAGATATTAGGTTTTAAATAAAATGCAATGAAATACAATATGTACAGATCAGCACGGTTACAGCATTTCACTAACATCATTTTCCCAACTAGTGAATGGGAGTTTCTAAAGTATAGTTGAAAACATGTGACTGACATTTGCCCAGCCCTTTCTCAACATCCACTGAACGACTTACTGCATGGAACCTCACAAACACCTCAATTACTAATCACTCCCCAAACATTAAACACCTCAATTAATATGAATACACTACATCCCTTATCTCCTGTTCCGTATTATCTCAGGTGGCCAGATTAATGTTTTGTGCTGAACTTATGCGCAGCACCTTACCTAATCCCTGCTATTAAATTCCAGTCTCCTTGTAATGGAAAGCCATTACATTGTTAATGGTGAGTCATATGAGTAAAACCTTTAAAGTGCAAGAATGAGTGATTCTGCTTTCAGAATGGGGCGCAGTAAAAGTTGAACAGACAGGGTGTTGCAGGAGTTCATGTTAACGCTCACGCAGTCGTAATTAGATGCTGTAAAAAAATAAAGTGCTGCCTGTGCTGTAAAAAGTAATGGTACATAATTTCAGGCTGTTTAAAGAGATGAGCATTTACATTGTCCGTGAGGGAGCTGCTGGTTTGAAACTGGAATTTTAAAAATGTGTGAAATATCTCAACATGATGAAACTCAATGCTGAAAGTTGAAATTCATCTTAAATATGATTCAAACCAGGTAACCAATGGTACCAAGCCATGTAAAATTGGTATCCATTTGCATACTTGATGTAACCAGAGGCCTTTATGTATGTATGTATGTATTTATTTATTTATTTATTAGTGTAAACTGTGCATCTACTACTTTCTATGTGAAGAATAAGATGTATAAGTTTCTTCCATTGCATGATATTATGCAGACATTATGCAAAAAAACAGCAAATAAAAACACTTCTGACCATGCATATGCATATGAAGCTATTGCACACTAGGTCTGACTGAAACTCCAGATGTGAAAAACTTGCACAGAAATTTCACAGACAAACTTTGTTTGTTATGTTATGTGTGTTTGATTTAGTTTTCTTAATGTGCATTTGCTTGCAAAGGTCTATGTTTTGCTTTTGCTACCCAGCAAAAGAGAATAAAAAAGGTGTTGGGTTCACCGTAGAGTGTTTCCAGACCTCTGTATCACTGCCCATAGTTCTCGGTAGCAGTTGAAATGAAGCTCTAGTGCAAGTTCAGCCAGGAAGACAACAATGCTTCTCGATCTCAAACTATTTCTCATCTTTCCTCCTGCGCATGCTCACACACATTTCCCACTGTCAGTGTTTGGGGCTGTCTCTGGTAATCAGCTGTCTCATCAGCTGATCTCTTCCATCCAATAGCACGGTGTCACACCCTCATCACTAACCTATCATCTTCGTGCTCTCCTTTTAAAATACGATCTTTCTCTGCCCTAGCTCTTTCATGCCGGTGATTTGTGCGCCTCTCCCAACAATTCAGTGTGTTTACAGCAAGTTTAAGATATGTTTGGAAGTTAATAGACAGGCTGTCATTGCTTTTCATGATATCAGACTCAGACATTAATCCCATTCATGAAGGACTACTCACGTCCATCTCTATCCCGCCAGCAGCCTGGGGCTGTGTTAGGATCGCTGCTCATCAGGAGGAAACAAGACCCGAGATCCTGGAGATCCTAAGAGCTCAAGGCATTAACCCAGCACTTGGTTTGGAGCTCTCTCAGTCACAAGCCTCAGTCAAAGACGTCATCCTTGAAAAAATCCCTCAAACCCCGGCCCTCTGCCGCTCCCGGTCGGAAATGCACTAGCTAAAGCAACCGTTCAGCTTCTCCAGCCAAGCTCCAGAAAGCATGTTTCTGCCAGCTCCACACAGACTGATCAGCAAATACTGTCCGGCAGTCATCAGAGATCGCCAGTCCCCGGTTCACTCTGTCCAGTCAATTAATGAACACCTCCCCTTACTGGAGAACCCACAAGCCTCTGCAGCCTCCTCATCCTCTTCAGCGACGCCAGCACCTCAGCATTTACTGACCAATGCACTGGCTCCAACCTCCGCTCCCCGGCATCTACCTCATCAAGCTCTGCAGTCAGGCCTCAGCACCGGCCTCTACTGTCTCTGCACCCAGGTCAGGTAGGACATATATGCCTCCTGGTGAAAACATATCTCCTGCCCCAGATCAAAACATGGCAAGGCAAAGACATTAACCTGATTAGCCTCATTCTGCCCTCCCTGGAGCGAGAAATAAACTGTTTACTGGGGAAAACTTCCTGCGGTATTTAAGCCCACCGACCCCAGACTGTCTCCAGATATGTCAATCTGTGAATTCCTCGTAGCATTTGGCTTCTTCAGAAACATGATTTGCTGCCTATTTGCGGAGCAAAGTCACGAATCAGACACATATCTGGCTCTGATCGGCGTCCTAAACCTCAGATAGGGAGGTAACATTTGCTACCAATACCTCCCCAGTCTCTCCGGCAAAGTCGTATTTTTATATACCTCTCAGACTGCCACCTAAGCTGGCCAGCCCTTGATTCAGATCTGTTGGTCATGATCGTGGGAGGTCGCACGCAGTATCACGCTCTACCTGCGGCAGCTGGTCACTCAGCTCTCCTCTGCCCTCGGACCCCTTTCCCCCAGCATGAGTCAGGAGCCCAGTCTAACTTCCCAAATTCCCAACTCCCTCTTCCTTCAGTACTGGAAAGAGACTGTTATCGCCACAAGTGTTTTTGTTCATCAACCAGCTTATTTGCAATAACTTTAATGAAAAGGTGTGCACTTACCCCAATTGCTTTTCTTCACATCTGCAGCCAGTGCAAGGAGGCTCACCTGAAGTCCGTGAGCTGGCTCACGTACCGCTCATACAGAACCGCCGTGGTTCAAAGACTTAATCCATCTCTCAATCCATAATGTTCAGGCTCCCGGACCCAAAGTGTCTCTCATCCTCATTCTGCACGTGTTGTTTATTTACTAACTGGTCTCTCACAGGGATCACGGTGGTGTCCTATCATCATCATCCTCTTCTTTGGAGTGCAAAAGTCCACAATCCTCCCTTATGGATCTAGAAATAGCGTCTCAGCTTTGAACTGGATGAAGGTTACTTAATAGGCCATTTTTCACTCCCCGCTGTTTTCAAATATTTTGCAGGGGTCCTCCAGGCATGGCACAACCCCCCCCCAAAAAAAACAAAAAAAACAAAACCAAAAACCTGGGCATATAACTCACCACAGAGGTAACTCCCTCCTTGGTCATGCACATGTTCATGCATATTTCCCGCCGTCAGTGTTTGGGGCTGTCACTGGTAATCAGCCGTCTCGTCAGCTGATCTCTTCCATCCAATGGCACAGTGTCACACCCTCATCACTAGCCTATCATCTTCATGCTCTCCTTTTAAAGTACAATCTTTCTCTGCCCTAGCTCTTTCATGCAGGTGGTTTGCCCTCCACCTCCCCATCATCTCCTCGCCTTCGCAGAATCATCATCCACTTCTCCACCCATCCGGCTTCACAGTCTCCAGTCGCCACCACCACCACCAGTGTCAGGACTCTGGGGGGGTTTATCCAGCGACGGCTCGGACAGTAATTCTTCAATCAAGACGTTCCTCCCAAAACGCCAAAGACTCTCTGTCAAGTTTCATTATCAATATCATCATCAATGCCACTCGTTATAATAAATTATCTTTCTTCACGTACTCGTCTCTCCTGGTTGAAATAGGTTTGGTGTTGTGCTTTGTAGACTGGATTAAGAACAGTGATGTACCCTTTTTTTTATAACTGGCTAACTACATAGGTACAGCCATAAATAATATCAAGAGAAAAAAAAACAATCTGAAACAATTCTAAAACTGACATTGTTTGGCCATTATTTGTGAAAAACATGATTAATAGCTCCCTGCAATCTCTACCACAGCTTCTGTGTTGACTGTGTTGAAAATGACATGACATGACATGACTTGTTAGCCCACTGATTAGTTAGGGAAAACAAATGGCTCATACGAATACAATGTCAGGCTGGATGAATGAAGTGATACTACATTGGAGTTCTGTCTGATAATCAGGAAAGGTTCACCCAATGTTGGCAGGAATGGTGAGAGATGGTGGGTTTCACTAACTGGCAGTGTGCTTGAGGTGGGATGATGGTGCTTTTATTCATTATAGGGCCACTAGATTTTCTTTTCCCTTCCATTCACCTTATCTGGCAGCTTCTGTTGTTATGACAGCCCAGAGCCTGTGGAGATGACTCAATCCACACAATAAGATGTGGACTTGGTAGGCTGAGAAGTGAGACATACTAATACTATCTGACCATTATGCATTATTACAGGCAACAAATTGTCTTTTAACTTCCTGTCTGCACCAGAAGTATATGAATACAACGAGAGCCGGAAGCAAATGACAGACTCTGTTCTACAGCAGACTGACAAACATCAGCCCTTATTTACATAGTGGGGCTAATTGGTTCATGGCACAAGGATCAGCTGGTCACATTACTCTTATAGTCATCATGGCGACTGATCAGTGTGTTGGTATTTGTGTTTTGTCAGGTGTTTATAACAATATGATCGTAACAGAATTGACAACATTGAATATTTTATTAAGTTTTCTTACACTACACAGTCCAGTTTTCCATGACATAGGCTATGTGCAACAAGCTGATTATTATTGACCAATAGCATGCATTACATAATTGAGTGAAAAGTTTCAATTCATGTTGATAAAACTTGCAGAAAGAAGAAGAAGAAATTGTTGCAAATCATGTTAATAATATCATAATCATCATATATTGACCTGTTATAGTAGTGGCAGTGGAGTACCAACAATGGTTTTATTCTATTCAGTGTGACAGTGAGCCAGCATGCACAACACCAGGACTCTGAAACTGAAGCAGTTATCATTCATTTCATTATGTACACCTGTGTTTGTCCTGCTGTGACATGCCAGCATGTGCTCTGCTGCCTCACTCTTGGTCTGTGTCATCAAATAGACATGGATCACACACTCGCTTCTGTGTGAATATTGCACAGATAAATCGATGCGGATGGCCAACATACTACACTATAGGCATTTAACTTTATTTGGAGAACATGAAAATCATTTCACCCATATCACTGCAATGTAGTTCTCTAAAACTGAGCTATGGTTGTAGCTCCAAATACTCAGCAGATCTCCAACCTGGCCCAGTTTGTGGACATGTGAATCCTGAATGTATTGATGACATAGACTTTGAATCAGTCTGCATTAATGATAACCCATGATGTTTTAATTGGGTTAAGCACATTCTGTGGTATGGACCATTAACTTCACAAATTACGACAAATACTGCAGTTACTGCTGGTCTAGCGTGTTCTGGTCAGTATGTTTTTACCTACAGATTATTGGAGAGGTATTCTTCAATCGTCTTCTGCCACTGAAGCCCTTTTTTTGTCATTTCCTTCAGGTCAACCATTTTATCTTTACCTCTGCCAGAGCTCTTGTTAGAGGTGGCACGCTGTCACCTGCCCCTCCCATGCTCTCTTTCTGTCTCTCTTGGCCAGATATTTTGTGAAAGTGCCGAATAAAACATTTTCTTTTACCTGAACCTCATTCAGCATTACCTGAGCTGTGATTTATTGGTGTTTCTTCACAGCAGATAGCACGACAGGTGGAATATTTATCATTGTTCATTACATACAGGTGTGCATATGAATATGTGATTAATAGGCTACCGAATTTCTTACACCCAGACTTAGAAGAACACAAACACATCATTATTTTATTCTATGATAAGTAAACAATAATTTCCAACCACATAACTATGGAGCTGCAGAGTGTTCAATATTGAATAAATAAATTAACAATAAGGCTCAAAACTCACACAAAGGCAAACGTATTTTTATGGTAACTCAGTTATAGCTATGCTCTAAAATATAAATAGAACTGCAAAACAAACGGTGAAAAACATTTCAATAAATGATTTTAATATTATTGAATGTTTTTATGGAGGACTTTGGGACAACATACATAACATCTGATGAAATACAACTTCCTGTTCTGCGCAGCCACAGCAGTGATGTCAGATGCCGCTGACTTGAATCTGAAATTATAATCAGCTGGAGAAAGAATGAGAGAGAGATAATAAGAGAGATCCAGAAAATGAGGGATACATGGGACTAGTGATTAAAAAAGGAGGAGAGAAGAGAGGATTACTCACAGAGAAGAAAGGGGAGACGGAGAAGGAAGAGGAGTGATGCATCTCTATCAGCTGTCTCTGAGACAGTGAGCCACTTTAACTCTTCACCTTCTTCCTTCTCCTTTTCACCCTCTAATGCTGTGTGTCACTTCTCCTCTTCCTGACTGACTCTCCCTCCTCTTTCTCCGCACTCTTTCCACCTCTGCGACTTCAGTCTCTTCCCTGCGTCTCTCTTTCATTCTGCCTTTTCTCTGCCGTGTCTGTCAACCTACGGTATCTTTCTCATCTCTCTTCTTTCCCTCCACCTCTCATCTCTATTCTTCAACCCCTCTTTCTGCTGTGTCACCCACTTTCCTATCTCGCCTGTCTTTCAACTTCTGTGCTCTCATTTTTATCACGCTGTTCTATCTCTTTCTCTACCATTCTCATTCCCTCTTTTCTCTTCCTCCCTCTCCCTTGTCTACTTCCTTTCTCTCTCTCTCTCTCTCTCTCCCCCACTGTCATTGCACCACCACTGGAGTCTGGCAATAGAAATGACTAATGGGAGATTATTGCTGATATCAAGACAAAGCAGAACACAGCTGAGCATCCTCACTCTTACCTCTTCACACACACACACACACACACACACACTAAAGACTGAGAAACACAATTAAAGCACTGCTCACCCGCACCACAGTTCTGGAGGAATAAACCAAATTTATTGGATGTCTGATTTTTCTAATCAGAAAATCAACACTGTGGAACAAAACAATTAATGGTTTTTTTTTTTCATTATTGTTTATTACTTTACTTTGTGGTTCCGGCATTCAAGTTCTTTGTATACAAAAATGAAACACTTGAGTGAAACACTTTTTAAAAAATTTATTTATTTTTGAATTCTTTCATCTTGAACTACCTTTCTTAATTTTTAACAAGAGGATGTTTGTCCTTGTGAAGCTGGTGTTTTTTTCTCTTTTAAGTTTGTTTCTTTTACAGTGCGATGCGTAATTTGAAAGGAAACCAGGTGACATGTCAGAGAAATGACACTCAAGTACATGAACTATTCAGGTTGTATATCATAGCTGCAGTTATTAGTCCTTTAACTGTTGAAGTTTAGTTAGTTGATGCACAGAAAGTGTATCTGCAACAGATAATCTGCTGATCATCAATTCAAGGCATTTTTTTAAGTAACTGTGTTGAGCTTCTCAAATGGTAATAGCTGATTTGCAACAAAGTAGAGTTGAATATATTTTGGGTTTTGGCTACACTGTCTCATAGAAATTACATTAATAAAGTTCTAAATTGATTTCCTAATTACGTTGTGACAAACATAATCACTGGCTGGATTAAGTTTAGAGACAAGGTGTTTTTTTTCAATGAAGCGCTGCATTTATGTACCACATCAGAACAAACAGAACTATAAAAAAGTCTGATAGTCTTTAAAACATATTTTCTGTTGCAAATCAGTTGTATATGCATGTAATTCATAAGGTTGGTTTTTGACTGCAGTTGGAATATGCGTGAACTTTAGGAAACTAAAAGGCATTCTTTACTTTTTAAAATGAAATATTATGGACCAAACAATAAACCAGTTAACCAGGAGATTAATGCCAGATCAGGAGATTAGTTGATAATAAAATGAATCATTAGATGTGGATCTCCTGTAGAGGCTGTAGGGTCTATATACAGTTCTTGCATGATGAAACACCTTCTGTTGTTGAATATTGCATTAAGATGTTTACCTCAGAACATCTGATCATGCTGTCATGGAAACTGGCCTCGGCCCATGAGACAAACGTTACAGTGGTGAAGTCATTTTCATCAGTGTTCCAGGGTTATGTAACTCTCCATGTATGAAGAAGCAAGATCAGAGGAACTTTCTGCTGTTCAGGCAACAGTTTGAACTTTCTGTTGACGAAGACATTTTCAAACCAAGAATATAGTGAAACTTCACATCTTAATTTTTCTTTATAAACCCACATGTACATCAACAACAAGCACAAATCACTCACTGGACCTGCAGCAATACTCTTCTCCCACTACAAAATTGAAAGAAATGTGGATGAGGAATAAATGCAAAATAAAAACATCTACATGATGTGAAGGTACTTTATTTTCATAATGGTGTGCTGTGGCTGAAGCATCTCTTGCAGACTTCATTTTACCGTCCTTGAGGAGAAAATGTCTCATCTGCATTTCAGATTCAGTTCACACAATGGATGGCAGATTGCCGTTGTGTCTCTATACGATCTCCTCTTTCTCGCCAACCTAACCACTATTTGTCTGACAAACTCATTCTTAGTGCAGATATTCTAACAATCAAACATCTATACTGCTCCAGAAATCTTTACAGCACGCATTGCGGCTTCGCTTCGGCTATCATTAACATTTAAATGCTACATGTTTATCATTCAGTGTATCTTGGCCTGACGAGTGACTTGACAGACGACTCAGCCCACGTCAACCTGTGCGCCCACAGCCTCTGTTACTGATACTGATGGAACAGTGTACCAGCAGGAAAAGGAGATGAGATATATGGTCCAATTTGACTGAATGGTCTTGATAAGTAATCATGTGTTCGAACATTGCGCGTGTTGTTCCTTTTCGTCTTGCAGATGTCCTCACCGGCTGACAGGTGCCTCGCTTGGATACTGGTAATAGCATGTACTTTGCTTCCTAACAACATCATTATTTCAAACCCCTCGACAAATTTATAGTATATGGCATATATTATACTGTATGAATATATGATTTGGATCATACTCCATGTGTGTTTGGTTACACATGAGGAACCACAGACACAAAAGTAGAAATTACTTTCAAGGTTGTGCTTCACTGCTCTTGAAATATACATGAAATCCATAATTGGATAACAAATTTTCCAAACATTCAGAGGAAAAAAAATACAAATTGTCTTTTGGTAATCAAGTCTATGGCTTTTTATAAATTACCAATACACTGATTGAAAAAAGCTGCTTACACTCCAGCTACAAAGACGAAGGAGCTTAATACCCTGAAGCCATTTTATATTACAAGAAGCACCTACTGTAGGTAGGCCTAATATATTAAGAGAAGATAAACCTTTATTCGTCCTGCAGTGGGGAAATTTGCAGACTTTTTGCAAATTTGCAAATTTGCATATTAAATTGAACATAATTATAATAAACATTATTATAACTAGAAGCATTACTATGAGTTGTCCCTTTTCATCACTGTGTGTTCCTCATCTCAGCTTCATTCATTTTTTCTTACAGTACTGTATTGGCCTTAATATTAGGCAATATTTTGTCTTTGAAAAGTCAGAGTAGTTTTATGTGTGAAAACTAGACAATCACATGTTCACAAGATCAGATATTGTGTTTGATTGGAGAGTACCTAAAGATAGTCTTGCATTATGGGTTGTTTGTGGACTTAATGTTGCTGGGCTGGTTAGTCTGTTTATAGTCTGTCTCTTAGAGTTACAGAGCCCTAAAAGTGTTTTGTCAGCCAAGTTTAACCTAAAGTAATTTCTGTTGACTCGAGTCCCCCCCCCCCCAAAAAAAAGTGCCTCATGACGTCTTTACTGCAGAAACGGACTGTGGACTGTCAAGCAGCCAAGGATTACTGCTGGCACAGATGATGAGGAGCTCAAAAAAGACAAAAGGACAGTCTGAATAATGCTGTCAGTGAAACCACTAAGTTATTTATTTCATGCATTTACATTCTGCTTTAATGGAGGTATTTCATGTTTCACTTTAACAAGAGAAAAGGCTTCAAGGATGAGGACTCTCTTCTTTTTTGCTGAATAGAATCTCAGGGAAACTTTCCCAACAGGATTAGTGTGAAAGTGTGTTGTATCTTAAAAGTCTTTTTCCAAAACCAAGCGTGGGAAAAGTAAGTTGGCTTGTCATCCTATAATCAGAGTCATCTTTTGTCAGGCCAACACTTTAATATCAGGACATCTTTTGTTTGTATCAATACAGGCATCTTAAATACAGGAATTATACATGCAGTAATGTAAAATGGTAAGTGGCTGCTAAAGTGGCTGCATTTGTCCAAAGCACTTTACAACTCCCCTCTCGTTCACCCACATACATACGCTCTAATAGCAGCGAGCTACCACGCAACGTCTGACCATCAGGAGCAGTTGGGGGTCTTGCCCAGGGACAGAGTGGACAGGAGGAGCTGGCGATCGAACCGCCAACCCTGTGATCAGTGGACAACCCGGTCCGTCTCCTGAGCCACAACATTCCTCTGCACTACGCCCTCTGATGTACAGTGGCCTTCATTTATTATGTAAACTGACACATATTGTAATACAGGGTTATTCTGTCAGCATCATTGTCATTGGCTGACGAAGAAGAAGAAGAAGAAGAAGAAGAAGAAGAAGAGGCAGGGATTGGGAGTCCCAGGGTGACTGGGTCTAATTGAAATGAATTCTGACTAAAGCAATGACTTTAATGACATTTTGAATCCAGGACTGGAGTAATGACATGGAAAGGCCTCGAGGGAGAGCGGCACTTTAAAAAGCGAGAGTGAGATGGAGGGAGGAGAAAGAGACATAAGGAGAGGAGAGGAATAGAAAGAGAGAGGGAGAGGTTGGAGAGGTTAAGTTTGGAGAGAGGGTATTTATTAAGAGAGCCAGGGGAGACAGAGAAAGCCGGAGAGACAGATAGAGGAAGAGACAGACAGATGGAGACAGAAGAGTTTAAAACTGGAGGAAGGGAGAAGCAGATTTAAAAAAGACATCCAGGGAGAGAAGAGTTTTTCTTTTTCCTTTTTCACCAGCCTGTCAAGCGGTTTCTCTTTTTAGCTCATTTCCCAGACTGCAAGACGCTGTCAATAGGTCAACCTTATGAAGTCACTATCTGAAACTCAGTCAAACCAACTGAGGCCTCACCACCTCAGAATATGGTAAAACTTGATTCTACGATTAAATATTCATCAAGTACTGGCATATTTATGAGCCTAAAATCTAATATTGCTTTTCTTTGAAGGTCTTTATATCGCCACATTGTTGCTAACGGAGTTGCATTTCAAAGAATTAAGCACTTTGCATTCGCAAATGACGTCTTTGAACTGATTTAAAAGAAGCTAAATGGAAAGGAGAATCCCAAGGTTCCATGAAGAAAGTACTTCCAGTTGGTAGGAGAGAGGATGAGAACTGATGATATATGAGGAGTCACATTGTTCAATTTTTTAATCGTTTATTGCCAAATGTGGAATCTTGAACATCCACAGTTTCAAGTCAAAAGGTTAAGATACAAAATGATTCAAAATAAGTAACTGATCAATAACAACACAAGCAATTCCTGATATTAAACTGGCAAAAACATGAAAAACATCTACTGTGTGGGCTAAAATCCTGATCCTGTTGCTGATCAGTGATTCCCTGCAGATCCTCCATCTGACCAACCAATAGTACAACTGGAGGAGGACCGAAAGCTGAAATTGTCATCGTGCCTCAAAGAAAGTGCCTGTTGGATTGTGGAATAGCGTCTGAAACCCTTCACCTTGAGGGAGCTGGGTTTCAACATTTTTTTTGAAATCGGATCCCAAGCAGCGATTGGCCGGGCGTCACCTCCTGTGAACATCCAAGTGCAACACCATGAACACCTCTGAACAAAGAATTTCCCAAAATGTGCGTTGTTATTTCAATTTGTACCATTAATGGCATTGAGACTCCAAACACCTGCTAGAGACAGATCTCTTGGAGAGTGTTGCAGTCATGAGGAGGTCAGGTCAGCCCCGCCTTCAAGTGTGGCCATGCGAACAGGGATGGACACAGGGTTTGCCTTTAGATACTTTAAAAAACTTCTTCTTTTGTCCTTTCAAACCGAACTCTTTATGCCCTCACAGCATTAGCATAATGTAACAACACCTCTTTAATTACTTGATAAATATTCAGATGGTGCTTTTTGTGGCTTTTAGCAAAGAAGCAAATGCCATGTTGATGCCAAGGCTTGAAATTTGATGTAAATGTAATTAGGATAATCAAGATTAATAAATAAATAAATAGATAGATACAATTTAAAAACAGCTTACTTTAGAACTTGATGCATTTTAAAATAATGGACTCTATTATAATATTCTTTACTCTGTGTCTCTGAATTATTTACTTTATATCTCTGAGCCTCAGCTACTGCTTGAGTTCAGCTGAAAGGAAAAATAAACTACTGGAATTCAAAAAAAAAAAAATTGCTTTTAAATGAATGATTTAAATGAGTGTGTGTATTTGCTGCCTTCATTATAAACTGGTATTAACTCTGATTTTGTGCACAACTGTGCATCATTATTTGTAACCGCACTGATTTAACACAGTTCAGCAGCACATGGTTCACTTGCATGATGAATAATGAGAGCATCAATGAAACATTAATGAGATTAGACAGTGGCTCTTAAAAAAAATAGTGAAAGGTTTATACAAAAAATGTAAATGGTCTCCTCAATAGTGTGGAAAATACCCACAAATGAAAGCTGACAGCGTGCACTTTATCCTCATAATGATCATGTCATTTCATATTAAAGGTTATATGAGTATGCAGCCAAAACATGAAAAACACTGTTGCTGTCCAAATTAAATACAAATTTAACACAAGATGTTCTGTCTGTGTACAATATGATGTATTATAATGTAATGATGCAAAGCCCATCCACACTGACGTCCCTTAAAGAACAAAATTTCTATCTTTATGCATTTCTCTGTGTCTGATAAATTGTGATGTAAAATTCAAATGCAGACCTCGGCCTTGGCGAGGTGCCCACACATGTTGCCAGTAGCTGTTCACAGAAATAGCATTTTAGGGCAATTATTCCTTTAATTCCTGGTCAATTTAAAACAGGGTCTTAAACTGACATTAGCGGTTTGGATTTAGGGTTCTGACATAAATGAAAGTATTTTTAATGAATCTGGGTCCCAGGGCGACTGTCTAAACTCATCTTTAGTGTGTCGGCCAAGAAAACATTTAAAACCAAGGCTCTGAATTTCCATGATCTGAGGAAACTTTAGTTATGTATTTGATTCTGAACAGTACTCGGTGAATCAGTTTTGCATGGATCAGTGCTTAGTGTCATTGGCCTTATGCAGATGAAATAGGATTTGGATGTCAATATTCAAGGACCAAAATTCTGCCTTTCATATTCAGTCAGCAGCATTCTGAAAAACAAGAGAAAATAACATTTACACCCACAATATTCAGAGCTGATTTAATTAAATTCTGCCTTTATGTTGGTACTGTATCTCATGCATGGTGCACGTGTAGCGAAGCTACAGGAAGAGGACAAAACAAGAGTTTGAAAAGAAGGACTGCAATCTGTGATGAAGGATGAGAATAAAATAAAACATAATAAGAAGGTTTTAGAATTTTAAAAGGGGAAAGGGATACATGAGAGAAAAAAAGTAACATTTTGCAAATAAAATCATATAAAAGCATTTTTAAAAACTTCAAGATACTTAAATTTTTTAAATTACTTTCAGGGATGGGATGAGGGGGGTGTGGAGGGTCTCAGCAATAAGTACCTTATCATAATCAAATATTTTACAATATTGATATGAAACCAAAACAATCACACTCCGTAGAGGGAGGATCTCTACAAGCTTACAGTCGAGATGGTAACAAAAATAACAAAAGCAGGGATTTGTTCATCTCGTATTGGGTCTTACTTTAGTGGTTAATTACATATCGGGCATGGAATTAATTTGCAGATCCTCCAGTTCAAGGTGAGACCAAACTTTTCGGACACCGTTTTTTTAAGCCATGACAAAGGGCAAAATGTGGCTCACAACAGACTAGATTCCTGACAAGATTCCAAACTGAAGATATTGATGATCACTAGCGACTCATACAGGACTGACAAGGAGCCAGTGACAATATCAAACAGTAATATAATCAATCAATAATATCACTGCGACCACGAGAGGTCCGTGAGCATACAGAATGAATATTCACAGAAAATATTAGGCTGATGTGTCCAGTGTTATGAGAGATTAGCTGTGGACAGTCACACACACGGATATACACAGACACACACACACACACCGCCAAAACACACGACCCCCTCCAGGTTTACGCCTTGCGGAGATAATGAGTCCATAACCATAATGTGTTTTGAAGCAGTGGCTGGAGCTCAGTAGGGACTCTCCTTCAAACAGAGATAAAAACACAAGTTCATGGTGTTAAAGTACAGTGGGCCGCATGACTGAAATTATATGAAAGATGGGGGAGGTAGCCAGATGCACTTTTCCCAAACCAAATACTCAAGTCTGAAGTTTTCACTCTTGTATAACTGAAACAAACTGACATCCCAAACATTTCACTGTTAAACAAGTGGCTCTTTCCAGATAGGTCAGGTTTACACAGGCGCATGTGGACAGGCCTGTCACCAAGTGAGGGAAGTTAGCTGCTAAATCATGTCACTAACATGAGCTCATCTCTGAGCAGATCTTATCCTTATTCACTGTGAACATGGAGGAAAGGTCAAACAGAGTGAGAGGAAGATGTTCACATTTCCTGTGGCAGACTACATCTTGTTCACTCACATACAGGCTGGGTACTGTACTCCACAGTCACTGTCTCTTGTATCATTGTAAGTGATTGATAAATGATTAATTATCGATGAGGTCATGGACAAGCATGCAGGTCTCTTGGTCTCACTTTTTTTCTTCCAAGAATGATTTCAGTTGATTTAGTTTATTTGTAGTTGGTGCCACCAAAGAAAGTGACAAGTTTAATGTGAAACATGTAAAATAATGTTGACATTACACACATACTTAGAACCAGCTTTTGCATGTGTAATCGTAAGAGTGCACGTGTATGGACTCTCAGGAAATGTTAAAACACATTCACATTATTACGATGGAGTACCAGGGCCACGTTAAGAAAAAAAAAAGGAGATTTGGAGAATAAAGTTGTAAATATACAAGAAGGCCGCCTGCATGAAAATTAAAAATGCAATTATGAATTATTTCCACAACATGACAACTTTGTTCTCACAATCTCAGGTTTGACTAATACTCATAGGATATAGGCCATAATAGGATTCAACCAAAGCCCAAGAAAAACAAAACAATACAAACAAAAAAAAACATTTTTCTTTTACCTTCTGATGATCAAAAAAGTAATGTTTGACTTTTTCTTATCACATTGATTTTTTCTTACCAACTTTATTTTGTTCAAGACCATTTTTTTTTTTTTTTTTTTACAGAACCAGAACTCCTGTTGTCTGCCTCTTTTGTGTGTGGCTAACAGCATATACTTTATTATCAGACTAACTGCTTGACACTTGCTGCCTGAAATTGTAAAATGGTAATGATGGTGACGATCACGGCAGTGATGAGGGACGTAATTGTACTTCAAATCATCCTAAAATCATCCTCTCTGCCTTTCAAAAAGACATAAGACCCACAAAAAAGTACAATCACAAGATGATGACAAATGTCAGTGAGATGCTGCTGCCTTTATCAGTCAGAGCTGCCACTTGTGAATGTTCCTGTTTGATGAGCTGTGTTTTGCCAGACAATCAATCCCTCTCTCCAATTGTCTCCTGTATGAAAAATAATGATGTCTGTGTTTTTGCGTGCACGTATTTCTGTGTGCACTTACTACCTTTTTCTGCTCACGTGCATTCTCGTGCACGTTTTGCAGACTGTTGAGATGACTGGTGTGTCCCTGTTTGCAGAATAGAGAAATCCAGTTAAAGTGACAGGTCACACAAAGACGACATCGTTCTTTGGTATTAATAGCGAGTCTGTCTTCTATGGGGCGAAGAGAGAAGACAAGGAAGGCCCTCTATTCAAATAGTAATTGCTCACAGTTAATCATGGGTGCGTGCGTGTCATGAGACTGGGCAAATTTTGCTTTGGGGGGAAATTAGAGTGTGATTGTACAACAGCGGTCGCCACAAAAGCCAGGCGTCAAATTAAAGGTAAAAGAAAGTAGTATGGGGATTTTATTGCACAGAATTCATTAGATTTCATAGTTTGACACAGAAACCAATACACCTGGGAGGACCATTTCAAGAGCTTTGGTTAAAGGGGAATGCTGCTTAATTTCTGAATTCCCACATCATTTGTGGCTGCCGTTTGTTCCCCCTCGCTCTTTAATTGATATCAGAACATTATCTCCCAACTGAAAACGTTTCACAGCTGCAGATGTCAGGTTTCCTTGTGGGGGGAAAATTGGAAAGCGATTGTAAAGTGGAGGTCGCGCAGAAGTCAGGTGTCAAAGAGGAGACGGAGAAAAGGAGCTGGAGCGCTCTGTGGGGAATGTAATGTATTCAATTACACAGTTAAACATGGAAAATGACGGCAGAGGAATGAGATTGTTCGAGTCGGGGGGATAATTCGGACTGTTTTCGAGCGTGGTTCGATTTTCCCATCTTTGTCCATTATGTCTAACGAGACAATGAAGACGACAGAACCAGGAGAAAGATCCTCTTCTTGTCTTGCTGTGGCTCATGTGTGTCAAGTGAAGCTATTGACTCAGTGCTTTAAAATAAAGTCAGGGTGAGGTTATACTGGTGACGGGTGATTTGATGCAGTGACAGTGACACAATATTAGTAAACTAAAATGTAAATGGACAAACAAGCAAGATTAAGAGTCTACAGTCATGAGGCTGTGTTGGCTATGTTAAGCAGGTAAAAACTGACAAAATGAACCTGATGATGGCACTAAGTGAAAAGAGAATTTATAAAAATCCTCCTGAACAGCATTTTTCTGGTATGTTTTTTGATGGTTTTTTAAAAAAATTTTTATCGTGTTTCTTCAGTGAGGAAACTGAACTGTGTGTTTCTCTGCACACACACAATCATTTCACAGTTGTTGAGATTTTTCACTCCAAACCACAAATGTCAACCTACTGGTGGCACAAAAGGGATGATTCATCCTCTGGGGACCATGGATGTCTGTACAAGATTTAATGGCAATATCTCGTATAGTTGTTGAGATGTTTCCGTCTCGATCAAAATGATGGACTGACTGAGCAACACTTCCACCCCTGGAGCCATGCCGCTAGCATGGCTGCAAAAAACAGATTTGTCAAATTCCAATCGGAGAATGATGATGCCCAACCAAGCAAGGCTGCTAAGACTTCAAGAGGTCTAGAGTGCAGGAGCTAAAAAAAAAGGATATATTGATATGAGAAATCAGGTCAAAAATATACAAATTGTCCCAGAAAGAAATAACACTTGACTCACTTTCCTTTTCTTATAAAGACCAGACATTTTTAACACTTTCTAACAGTGTCAGAAAGTTCTTTTCCAAATGGAGAAAATGTTGTACTACTTGCTATTAAGTCAAAGGTTAAAGGTTAAAGGTTGTAACTAATGGCTCTAATAATGCTTAATAAATGATTTACTGATGTTTTACAGATTAAATATAAGGAATTAGTGAGAGACACTTTTGTATTTACATCTCTGGGTTTATTCTTGTCCAGCTGGACACTTGCTTTGTGTCTTTAGCTCTGTGGTTCATCAGGTCTGATAGACCATTTGACTTCTGAAAAAAGGGCTGTGGGACATCTTGACCAGGGAAGCAAGGATTTGATGTACCAGCTCAGCAGTGACCTTATTTAATGGATCAGGTATTCTGAAGTATTAAAAATAAAAGCTGTTTCACCATAAAATCAAACACATTTACAAAAAAGCTGGGTGATTTGTGAGAGTGAGATAAAAACAAGCAGCAGAAGCTGAGACACTCCACAACAACTAAAGTTTGTGTTACTTAAGTTTTGTCAGATGAAATACTAGTAGCATTTTTTTAAAGATAATCTTAAGATGCGACTGGGCTCTGTGTTTGCATGTCAGTGCCTGTAGAAGTATATCCAGGGGTCTATGTCGAAGGTTCATCAATCTCACATTGGACATTGATTATGTATATTTACTACATCTCCACATCTCCATGCCACTTGAATAATGCTCACCCTGTGAGCATCTAAAGAGTACTCGTGTCCTTGTTCCCGACAAATGACTGCTGCTGCTGATGGAAACACTTAACAGCACTTTGGCTCACTGCAGCCCAGGAGGATGTAAATGGCTGCCTGCTGAATGGAAGCTAGTGGATGGCTCTTCAAAGAAGTACAGCTGAGAGCATGTACACTCAACCATATGCACAATATGTACTGCACACGCTGCCTGTCCAGCACCTGCCACACTCCATCTGTCTCTCACTCTTTCAGACATGCACACACATAGTGGGTCTGGTCAATTTGTTTTCTCTCTCACACACAGACAGAGGCTCTCTGTCACTACAATACCATATGCACATGTACACACACTGTACCCGGACAGTTTTTAGTGGGTTTCATCATTTGTCATCTTGTCAGTTTGTACAAGGGACTTGATCACGAACTTTGCATATTCATGACCATCAAGTCATAAAACACAGCTCAAGAGACTTACACACACACAAAACACTGGGATCAGAAAAGTAAAATGGGGTTAGATGGGTCAGTCAGTAATGAGATGGTGAAATGACAGAAATGTTGATCTATTACTAGAAATATGCTGAATATAAATATTTAAACAGCTTTTTTTTTCAAGTTGTTTGAATCACCCTTAATATACAGCTTCCAATGTCAGTGCCATTAAATTTATAATTGAAAATTTAAATTCCCATGACTTTATACAGGCATAGATCAATATGTACCTACTGTGAACATAATATAAATAACCATTAACATATTGAAGCAACTAATTTTGCATTCTATTTACTGGATGCAGGGAAAAAAAACAGATTAGGGCCAAATGTCTTTACAAGAACAGTATATAAACAAATAATTTTGAGTAAATGATCAGTGTATTAACTATGCCGGCTTTCTGCCTCCTTAGCTTCATTTATTGCACCGTGCCCCTAATGAGGTTGATGATAAATCTCAGGTTAATGAGCCATAATGATTGTAAATTAGCATAAATTGACACATTAGTGTCCTCCTCCAGAAACCTCGTAAACTCTTCGATGTGATGACACCAGATAAGAGATAAGCTCTGTCACTTATAAAGCCTACTGTACAGATTTGGTCCATGGAGTTCATGACAATGTCATATAGATCCAATGTACTTCTGTTCAGCTGACATAGTGTCTTCAACAGACGATAATGTCAGGGTCCGCAGGCTACATGACTTTTTGTTTAATAGATCTAAATGTCTTGGTGGCATCCCTCTGTAGACACATTCGCAATTTTAAAGCATTTTATAAGATAAGATAAGATAAGATAAGATAAACCTTTATTCATCCCACAGTGGGGAAATTCACAATATAGCATTTACAGATGCAAAGCTAAGTCAATATTTATGGTCAGTGATGAATAAGTATGGTGGATCAGCATACTTGCCAACCTCCAGACATCATAGCCTAAATTGGGGGACCAAGTATAGTATATGAAATTTAGAATGCAACAATCAATAAATAGATAAATCTACCTCGACAATCTCTGCAAAAACTCTGGATTAAACCCTTAATCACCTAATACACAAAAAAGATCCCTTTACCCAGTGGTTTTCTTAACCACACATATAACCACACACACACACACACACACACACACACACACAAACCATCACTTCAGAGGACATTAGATGGACTGACATTCATTTCCTTTTTCCATTCATTTACTTTGTTTTGATTTAATTCTGCCTCTGTGGCAGTTCTTCAGTTATCTGTAATTCCACTCTGAGTTTAAGGTGAACTTAATAAATCAGCCGTATTTGCCAAATTGCCAGCAAGCTGCAAAACACAATTCACCAGAGGTCAGCTAGGGCCAACTTCTTTGTCTCCAAGTTTGCTGCATCTGTGTCCTCTACCATGTTCTCCTCCTTGTTGTCATGAGAAACTTGAGCGTCCCTATAACCATACTAACTCAGTGTCCTTTGTACACACACCGCGAGAGGAGGAGAGAGGAGAGCCGCTGCCGCCAGAAGAGGCGCTGCATTATCAGCTGTGAATATGTTTTTCATTCCATGAGATAATGGACTGGTGCCGTGGGAGCGTGTGAAAAGTGTTAATTGCAAGTCTCACAGTCTGAAAGTTGGCAGCCCTGATACTGACATTCAGTAGGTAATATTTACCTATATATATTTACCTCAATATTTAACATACTAACATTTGCTAATATACAAAGTACAGCTGAGGATGATGTGAATAAATATTTTGCAGGTATTTGGTCATGAATGGAAGTATTGGTCTTTTTAAATCAGATAATGGACAAAGTCATGCGATCAGTAAAGTGATTAGAATTGATCCTCTCGGGACCTTGAATGCTAGTCACAAATTTTACTCTGAAGATATTTCAGTTCAAACCAAGGATTGCAACCTGCTGGTGGCGATAGAGGAAGAGTCAGGGGGTCACCAAAGTCAGTAGGATGAGGAACACGAGTGTCTGTACCAGTTAAACAGCCATCTATCTATACAATAGTTATTGAGATATTTCCATCTGGATTCATTTTCATACCCAAATTAGCAAAGAAAACATCTTTATTAAACAATGTGTTGGGTATTGTGTAATTTCAGCCTTCTATTTCAATACATTTCTTTATTTCTGGAATCAATATAAACTTTAGCAACAAAGCTAAGATTGTTACTCTCACAGATATGCTATGAAGAAGCTGTGACAAGTGACAACTTCCTGACAGTCACACTGAGCTACAGTGATGAGATAAGCTACAGTTCCCCTGTCACTTATCTGTCTGACACTGTGGATGACTCTACATATGAAAACACAGACAACAGAAGCTTACAAAGAAAGCAAAAACTACATTGTCACAAATAAAGAGCAACCACAATAAATTAGTGAAGTGACATCTTGAAAGAAAATGTACCTTTGATCTGCCTGATGTTGGTGGGCACCATATTCCAGATTGACCAGTACTCACTACAGCTCAGACAAAAAAAAAACAAAAACAGAAAAAAAACAGTATGTACTTTTTTCAGTGTCTGCTGTTCTTCCAAATGATTTTGCATGAATATCTGGACTAGACTTGAATTTAGCCTCCACTGTTAGCCATGGTAATCATATGCATATAATACACATTAGCACTGAGAGAACAATGAATAAGTAATGTAGCTGCTCTGTGCTGCAGCATTTGACCAAATGACTGGGCAGCGCTCTGGATGTGACCTAACAAGTGAATCATAACAGAAGATGGAACACATGCTGAACATTTCCTTTGAATGTCACTGCCCTCTCCTATCATGAAACAGTGTGAGCAATCTGATCAGACCAAGACTATGATGATGACATGAACTAATTTAATACAGTTATTTGGTCGGAGTGACCTGCTCAGCTCAGATCCCATCTTTTGTATTCTACTGTGCTTCAATATTACAGCGTGGCAGCAGGCTGCATACGTCTCCGCCTCTCTGTCCCTCTCCCTTACGCACACACTCACACTCACACATTTCACTTACGCACTCAATCTGCTTTGCATAAAATTAGCATTGAACTCTACAGGGTATATTCTGTATGACGGAGACCCAGATGGATCCAAGATTTGCTGGCCTCTCCACTGAGGGCCTCATTATATATGAGCACTGATCTCGTGCCCGTCCCTCGTGTGATGATCACTTTTCTGTTAAGGAGTAAAGAGTTTTGGCTGATGAGCCAACTGTAAGCTGTCTGCCTGCGACGCTGCGACCTCGTGGCACTCGCTTCATCCTTCAGTGGACTAATTGGCCTGTAAATCCTTTAGGATTCAAACAGTGACAGTTAGCGTCCGCCCAGCTCGGCGGGGAGCCGCGCCACTGCCTGGTCGAAGACAGCGCCACGGAAAAATAAATGCCAACAAGCATGACTTGCAACTGCTTGATTTCAGGTGTGTGTCTGTGTGTGTGCAGTGTTTGGGTGCATCAGTCAACCTGGTAACAAAAACGAAAAAGAAAAAGAAAGATAAAGCTCCTCATTACCACCTAAAGTTGTCGGCCACAACAAGTCAGTGTTTAATTTTTGCGCATTTTTGTGTGGACTAATTAAGACAAAGTGTCAAGAGATCAAATGAACAAAACAGAAAAAAAAAAGAATATAAAACCGAGACGACCAGATAGAATTAAAAACATTGTTATCACAGAAAATGTTCTGTTTTTATTTATAATGCTGAGCCGCGTCTCTTGTCTTTTCACCCTTAATGTCTTTGCTGTCATCACTCCTGTGTCCCGGCCATCAACCAGTTACCCCAGAAGCAGGCCAGCAAAGATCCTCCATCAAGGAGTTTTCAAAGCATGTTACGGCCGCATTTGACCAACCGCTGTACAGCTCTTAACCCTCTGCCCATAACACTGAGTACATACGTTCTCCAGAGTTTATGATGTTATTACACTGGAGTCAGAGTGCACTGAAGGATCGACCGGGGATAATTAGAAGTGTATTTACGGTGGCCGTTACATACCATTAATTTCCAGTGGCTATATAATGTCCAGATTTAGAGTGGGGGGTGATTGGAATCGTGAGATGGTGGCTGTAAATTAGGGGGAAAGTTAAGAGCCAGCCATAAAAATACAGAGCCGCTCCTGATGATTAACACTTTGCTTTCAATATTTTCAAGGTATTTAATGTTTCGTTTGTGTAATTTATCACTGAAGGATAAATTCTTCTCCATTTTGCCCTTTCAATGAGTTAAAGCTGCTGTAAGTATATATTTTTTTATGACAGTACAGTGTCTTCTAAATTATTCTAATGTCGTAAAAACTGCTGCAGCCCATGATTTCGTTCATGTCGAGCTCATTCCGAGTCGTCCTTTTTGAGGCTACCACTGGAGGGCAGCAAAGTTGGAAATTTGCTAATTCTAACACAAGGGATTTAAAGCACTTTATTGCTTTTAATCAGCAGATCAGTGCCATTCTGCTTTACGTCTTCTGGATGGTCCACACAGTCAAACAATACTGCTATCAGTAGTGATTATGATTTTAGTCACGTTAAGAACGTGACTCCAGAGATGACACCCAGAGATGGCTGGTCGGTTGCGCGATCCACCATTTTGGTCCAGACTGAAATATCCTCACAATTCTTGGGTGGAATGTTAATGAGATTTGGTACAAATATTGAAGGTCCCCTCAGAGAATAATGACTTTGGTGATCCCCTGACCTTTTGTCCAGCACCATAAGTTTTCACATATCCTGTGAAATATCTCAACATCTACCAGACGGATTGGAATGAAATTTGGTACCGTCCTCAGGTCATAATTTTAATTTGCAAGGCTCTTTGGCTGATGACCACACACCAGCAAAACAAATGACATTTCTATTAGCTTCAGCTGTACTTTGTGTTTCAGACTAGATTCACATGTTTTCAAGTCAGACTCAAAACAATACTTTCATGCTTATGTAGACTGAGACTGTTCTAAGTTGCTGTAATTGTTCCTAATGTGCATACAGGGTAGAAAAGAACCTTTCTTGACCAGATTTCAGTGTAAGAGATGGGAGACAACGAGTCCTCGATATGTGCAGTCATGCACTCTGAAATTCAGCCCAAGCTCATATAAGCCTTCAGCAGTCTGAGCTGGGTTAATCAAGTAGAAATCTATCAAAGCTACAGTCTTTTTAGGAGGAAATTTTCTATTTGTGTTACTATCCATCCACAGCAGCTCTGCAGTAAATGCTGCCCGTGAAAACACAGAGGCAGAATTTTGCATTAAAACAAAACCTTTGATTTTTCTAACTGGGACTGCTGCAGTCACATATTAGCTTTGGATAAACAGAAGGAGGACTGTGGATTTTGTCTTTTACATCTGAGTTGTGGTGGAAGGGGATATCTTCATGACCAGTTTGGACAAGAGGATCACATAGGACAATAGGACTACAGAGATGAAAAGTATGTCATTGTACAAGGCTATGTAAGCATTGTTAAGACAGACTTGAAAAAAAATTGCAAAAAAAAATCTATTAACCTATTTATCCACTGAAGGTCTTTCATTAGCAAAACAGTAGCTTCTCACACCACATTTCAATGCACAGTAACACCCTTTTCTCAGCGACTGCCAGGAAAAGACACAAAGCGTTGTTCTTCCGTGTCAATGATTGAATATCAGTTGCCTCATATAGTAAATTTAACAGACATTCAGGACATGAAGAATGTTGTAATCATCCTCTTTCAAAATTCTTTTTTATAACCAGAGAGAGTAGCTCTTGACAACAAAGGCCAGCGTTTCCCTGCTGTGCCTCCTCGCTTGCGTGACGCATGAGTACTTTTTCGAAATCCCTCTCGCTGGGAAGTCTCTGAGAGAGGAGGAGTTGCAAAATGTTTGTAACTGAAAGCCAAATTAAAAATGCAGTCACTATCACTCAGGCTACACATTGATAACACTGTTGTACAAAAGTCTACAATAAACTGGCTTGTGTTCCATTGTGGGTCCCAACAGTCATTTTAGGAATCCAGGCATTGAAGCTGCACTAACCTTTTTTTTTTTTTTTTAATTTATAAAGCACGACCACAAATTCCCTTTCATATTACAAATCACTGTGTGGTATGAATGGGGTCATTCATAGCGATAGATAATAATCGCCCAGCTCTGCAGTTCCCCTCAGCTCTGCAGTGCTCTATAAACTGTTGTACCACATTGTTTTGGCTTTCTGGCCCATAAAATTCCCTGTTTGGTTCGGTCTCATTAGCCTTGTTTCTAGCCACAGCACCAAGTGTCATGCTGGTGAAGAGCCAGATATTTCACATCAGGAAATGATGGAGACCAAATACAACTCAAAGGAAGGTAAATATTGGATTTACATTTGGAGGGTCAGTAGAAACACAATTCCAAATGTGTTTTGGATGCTGATGTGTTTTGTGTATTTTCAGTATTAATTTACAAAATGTCTTACTTTTATTCAAAGATAAGACAGGATTGGATGTACAAGATATATTTTTCTTACAATCAACAAATCCCATGCAAAGACCAAAATGAACAATGAGCTGATCCTAGGTGTTAGGTGTAAGCCTGATATATCATTCCCCTGCGCCGTGGCGCTCCATTGTTGTCCAAAAACTGGCTGACATTTTCCTTCATTACCATGATGGCCACAGTGGATTATTTTCAGTCAATCCCACGTACATCATCCTCATCCTGTAGAGCGCCAAATGTATAATAATGCATGACTGAAAATAGTCCCCAACAAATGCATTATTTCTTCCTGCTTGAGTAATAGTTGCTAACAGTGCAATCAGTAGAAAATTCACTTATTTGAAAAAAAAAAATGTAGCTATATATTTATAAAGATTTAAGTCCTCAATTGAAACTGAAGGGTTTGAGTTTAGGAGTGTCACAGACAGGGTAGGAAGTCAGAAGTTAGTGTATTTTGGTCTTGTCAAGGAATTTGTTGGCGAAAAAAAAAAAGTAGCAGCAATCTTTAACATGTCAGTGGAAACATCTACCTATCGCCATGAGCCTGCAGGTGAAGTTTCAACACTGTCAGTATGTTGATAAGGACCTTCAAAAACCTGCTGATTTAACCTTTGTGTTACTTGTGTGTGCACTTTTCACAGCGAGCGAACCTCTCAGCAACCAACTGTCGGCCATTTTGCCATTCCCTGCGTTGCAACAGTGCGGTCGCCATGGGAACTGGCTACATGAATATCATCTGTATAATTAACCCCCCCGTACTGGCTTTAAAGAGGGAAAGACAGAGAGAGATGAATGAGAGAGCAACAGGAAGGGGAAAGAGAGAGGATAGAGGAGGATAGAGGAGGGAGGAAGACAGGAGCCTGGGGGTCCCTCTGCACCTCTCGCCCATTATTGCACTGGAAAAAGATGGAGAAGAAACAAAAAGAAAGCTGAAAGGACAGAGCAGAGAGAGAAAGTGAGCCAAGGACAAATGGAGAGAAGGATAGATCAGGCGAGGAGAACGAGGAAATGAAAGAAAGTGCTACAGAATGAGAGCGAGGGGGTAAGAAAGGAGATAAAGGAGCAGACAGATGGGTGGGATCAGAAGGAGGAATGTTTCAAAACGAGCATGCATGACAAAATGAATGAGTGCGTGCATGTGAGAGGCAGGAAGTTATAAAGAGTAAGAGAGTGAAAAAGTGCAAACACATCAAAGAATGACAAATGAGAGCCGGAGTACGACAAAGAAGAAGAGGAAGAAAGGGAGAAGGACAAAGGAGGAAACTCATGTTACATTTGGGTTGATGTCTGCAGGTTAAAAGCGAGAAAGCAGAAGAAAAAGACAAATATAGAACAGATGAAAAAAATATGCAAATGCAAAATCAGCCGCTACTGCTTTCTAAGTAGTTTTATTGTATCCCAAGATGGTCCAACTACTGTTTCAAAAAAATTTCAAATTTCAGATTCATTCAAGGCTAAAAGTCTGTTAGTGTTTAGGGAATAAAAATTGTAAAATTTGAATGATTTGATGAGTCCTTATTAACAATCTTATATACATACACATACATACTTAGATACAGACAAAGACACACATACACACACAGAAAAAATATATATTACAGGTCTCCAGAAAAAGATAAGTGGAGTCAAAAGACATGTATATGATACTGATGTAAATGTAAAGACATACAGTATTTATATTTATTTCTGACCTCCTGTTTTGTGTCTGATACATATAGAGAGGGAGGAGATGTGATATCATTTAAATATCAGGATAACATATAGTTGCACATTTTCAGACAGTCTCTCTGGAAATCATTCACAGTGTTGGACCCGGTTGTTCACAGAGAAAAGTGAGAACTCGAGAAAAGTTCAAACCCGGTTTCTCACCTCCACACAGCTGGCCAGTCACAGCAGTTAGAGATATTATGGACCAACATGGTGGATCAGCAGACAAGAGTAAAACTGTGCTGCTCAGTATGACTGATAGATGCTGAAGCGTTCACTGTGCACTGCCACCCTGGGAATGGACGTTTCAAAGGTCAGCTCATTTTTGTTACATGTTGTTTTCTTCTTATTTTTTCTCATTATGGACTGAATGTAAGATACACAGACTGAGAACGATTTGGAACGATGCCAACAATATGAAGGCGGAATGAAAGAACAGAAATTAAAAATAAAAACAACCCTGAATAATTTCTGAAACTATTTCTAGTAACAGAAGTAGAGAGGGACACTGAGCAGGCTCCCGGAAACTGTGACACGAGCAAAGAGGAGAGAGAAACGAGAAAAGACACTGAAGAGAAGAAGAGAGAAAACTGAAAGCTTTTCCTTCTGTTTCTGGAAGAAAAAGCTCACCTAGTGCGTGACGGTACCACGTGGACTGGGTGTGCAATTACTCTATTGCTGACATATCTGGCACAGAGCTTGAGGGAAGTGTCACACTGCAGTGTGAGCTGGTGTGTGCGCGTATCAGTTGTGAGTAATATGAATCCAAATAGAATGCAAATTAAGAAGCTCATAATGGACAATGATGCACACACGATGGGACAGTTTAACAACAGCAGCCCAGCGAGGGCCATACAATATGACAAATTCTGACAATATGACATTATTATTATGGTTGCGTAATCAGTTAAATTTTTATTAATATTAGAGGGATTTTTTCTACTCACAAAGCAGCAATGATGGACTGATGCCTTCACTTATACATAGGCATTGTGTCATCCACCTATATAAATGGACTAAACAAGTGGGAAAACTTCTGAAAGTGAAATCAAACAAACAAACAAAACTTTTTTCAATGCAAATAATATTTCTTGAATTCTTATTTATTAATATTAGCACTTGTTTGTGTGCTCTAGTGCCTGATATACTGACAACAAATTCAGATTAATATTGATATAAACCTGTATAAAATGTCACAAATTGCATACTGTATGTCCCCAATGAAGGATTATTAAAGTACTGTTCTTCTGTGCTGTGGACCTCCTCATCTCCTTCCCTTCCTTCCTTCTCCATCCTCTCTCTCTCTCTCTCTCTCTCTCTGTATACTATGAGCTTGTTTCGTGCTGCAGGTGACTGCAGTCTCAGTCTGTCCTATCTGTGTAAAGACACCCATCTCTGTCGCCCAGCTCCTGCTTCTCTTCTATTTCCATTTCTGTCCCTGTTTCCCTCCCTCACAGCTCTCCTCTATCAGACCGCTTCCTTCAGGCTGGTCAGAGCCATTGCCAGTGTCATTTGCATACTCTTCTTTGTCATTTTCCAACATAAAACCAAAGTAAAAAAAAAAGACGAGACAAGTTAAAAGAGGACAGAGCTAATATCATAAACTCGATTTGTCATGTCAGCAGAGCAAACAGCATGACTAATGTGTACACTAAAACTTAACTCTTGGCCTCCAGCTCAAAATCCCAAGGCTGCTGAACTTGAAACTTGTTTAAGGACAATCTAATTCAAAGGCACATTATATTCAACAAAGCATAATTGAATAACCTAACATTCAGTGACAGACTTGCATGGTCTTTTGTGCTACTCTATCACAAGATGGGAGTTTAAGCTGTTGACAAGAATTGTTCCAGTGTTCCAGTTCAAGGCCATGAGACCGTAAACACCCAAGTGTGCTCCATGGGTCCAGCTGTGGGCCCCTGAAGCTTGTGTGGGAGGAGGATACACTGAATCAAGTGGTGCCCCTGAAAATGCACCCTTGTTACAACTTTGAAGCCCCTTTTGTAATTAATAAAAAAAAAAAAAAATGGAATATGCTATTTTATGTTACCAGGTTTAGGTTTAGGTTCAGTTATCAACAAGTAAGTGCACAAGCTCATTTAGGCTGGATAAAAAAGGGGGGTGCACGACAATGGATGTACGTATGTCAAGTTACTAATTCCACCAGAACAACAGCAGTTTCTTGTTTTAACAGAAATGCTGTTTTTGTTCACTAATTAATTATAATCGCCTCTGCTTGGCTGTTCTTTTGATCAGTGTTAAGCTCCTTTCAATGAAACTCAACACTGCAGATGTTTTACATAGGGAGGCATTATGCCTGGTGAGCCACTGAAAGGCTTTTCATTTGAAACTATTATACTTAATATTAAAACAAACTAACAAAAAACCCCAGCAAAATCAAATTATATCATAAATAATGTTTGAATAATATTTAAATATTATAATACTTGAAATGTACTGTATAAATGCAGTATTGATGCCTGAGTATACTGGACTATAGCGCAGTTGAATAATTGCACTGATGAATAATTGAATAGTTGCACAGTGCTGATACAACAGTTGAATAAATGCACAGAATATTGCATAGTTGAACTTTTGCACAACATTATTGCACAGTTAAGTCAGTACTGCACAGTTGAATATCTATATATAGATATATGTATATAGATAATATATTGACTTGACGAAAAATTTGATGGCCACAGGCAGGAATGACATCCTGTGTAGTACATCTTGGTGGGATGAGTCTTGCACTGAATGTACTCCTGGACTTGCCCAGCACGTCATGGAGTGGGTGGGAGAAATTGTCCAAGAAGTGACATAACTTGGACGGCATCTTCCTCTCTTACACCATGGCCAGAGAGTCAGAAAGGAGGATGCTGTCCAAGTAACATGATATGAACAACTGCAATTTGTACAATTAACTCGTGAATGAAAGAAGCATAGTGGTGACATGATGTGACTCTGTTGTTGGGAAGGGAACTGAGGGAATTCTTTCTACAAATGTACATTATATTGAATTGTTAAGATAACATGTAGACATGCTTTTGCATCAACAGCAAATTAAAATGGGAGCACATCAGAGAACAGGTAAAGGTCTTCAAACACGATCGAATATAAAACCATATCAATTAAATTATGAATAACTTATCCGTAATATATACACATACATATTTTTCTCATTTTGAGGAGCATTTTTAAGTTGTTACTATAGACAGCAGAGAGATGGCAGCAAATGAGGGAGGATGAGAAATGCAACAAAGGTTCCCCGACTAACTTGAACACAGGATATTGCCGTTCATGGTTGGTCTCAACCTACTGCTACAGGTGCTCCCCGGTCTGCCTGTAATATAAGCCTGTTTCAAATAAAGATCTGATTCTAACTGCAGCTGAGGTAAATAAAGGCTCCAGCCAAGTTAGAATATTTCTGCATCCAAACAAACTCTGCCTCTCAGGAATATATTTTTTTTAATCTTTAGAAAACCCCTGCCTCCTGCTGCATACAGTATGCTTGTGTTTGTGTGATCTTTGCTGTGGTCCTCTCTCACTGTGTATCTCTCTCTCTCTCTCTCTCTCTCTCTCCATATTCTTCTGTCTCTGTGCTTCACTTTGTATATTTGATCCAGACGAATGGACAGCTTGCTGGAGGACACATGCAGATGCAGAGGTAGATGTATCGTCTCTCAATAGAGAACAAGAGGAGGAATAACACAGATGAAAGAAAGAAGAGAGCGATAAGAAAGGGGGAAAGAGGAGTAAAGGACAGCGTGATGGAGAGCGAGTAGAGGAGTGGAGGAGGAAAGAAGAGAGAGAGAGAGCCTCCAAAGTGGCTCTTAAGCTGCTTCAAATTGGTCATTAGTGTAATCAGGGGGAAAAGCATTGCAGAAGCCTGCTCCATTAGGGGGAATGGTGACTCTGTCCCTCTCTCCTTTTCTCCCTCTTTCTGTCACTTCCTCTCTCATCATTTCATCTCTGCTCCCTCTCATGCGCTTCTTCAAAGACGGGTCCATCTTTTTTTGTGCTGCTCGAGCAGAAAAAAAAGGGGTCCACGCTTCTCTTACACACTGCTGTACTGTCAATCTCTTAACCTCCTCACAACCACAAGTGTAACAGCTTTATTAGCACAGGAACGTAGCTGTTTAGTCAGAGATACCTTGCAAATATTTTGACATTGATGTGACAGCCTGAGAAAGCCATAAATATCAGCAGGAAGGAAAGTTGTGATGCTTTGTTGGAGTATTAGTGTACTGTAAAATGTATTCAAGTCAAAAGTTCATTCATGCATTTAATATTTACCGAGATTTTACTGGAGCAGAACAAATGCCAAACAATCTCACTCAAACAGACGGCAGGTTGATTTTAGCAGGACTTTGTTGCTGTGGTCACAGTAAAGAGATGCACAATGAAGTTTATCTGCGCTTCTGAAATAGATGGTGCTTGAACTTTGTAGTTGACGAGCAAACGGTTAATACGCGACCCCAGAAAATGTCTACATGTAAGTCACAGCAGTCTTTGGGCAAGTTACCTTGGTAACCTAGCTACTATGGCTACGTGTTTGTACCACTGACACTGTCTACAATTCATGCCTCTATCACGGAGAATTTTTTTGCTCCAGCAGAGCAGAGGGTTAAATCTATAGATACAGTATAAACATATATACATACATATGTAGATATGGGGTACATTGGGCTGACAAGAAATAACTGAACATTTGGCAACTGGACACAATGGACACATGACTAGAACTTGCAACTTTTTTCATTTCACTGTGTCTTTAAATGCTGGTGTGACCAAGACTTCAAATTAATCTTCGGCATAAAAGTTCATTCTTGACTTTGGGGCACAGAAGTCTATACGTAACAATATAATCTATGATGGGGAGGCAGAGCTTTCAACTGCATCCCATGGTCTCAATTCACATAGCTGAAGATCAAGGAGGCCATTCAAATCTAGTGCTAAAAAACTTCTCATCTTCGCTGCTCTTTGTCCATAAATTCTGACATATGAAAAAGCACATTTCAGCTGCTGTCGGAGGCTAATGGATGTTCCATTTAAGTAAAGACTTTAAAATGTGTTTATCAGTGGAGGTACAGCAGGTTCAGATAAGGGCTTCTTGCCAAAATCAGTCGAAAAAGAGAAAAATGTAGAAAATACATAATTTTAATAGGGAGGTGTTTAAGGTGGCATAAAAGGGAATGTTTTTCATCTTAAATCTCATGTTTTGTAGCAGACATTTATGTCTTTCTTGTCATGACTTTTTATGCCCGTCTTGCCACTTGCCAAGATTTCATTTCTATTCTATTAAGGCATGGCCAGTCATTCCCATCTCTCCTCTCCTCCGTTTTTCCTCCCTCCCTTTGTGAATTCTCCCATGATTTCCTCCTCTCTTTATTTCTTCTTCTTTTAAGAGCCAGCCATCTTTTCAGCGCAGATCAAGTTGTCCCATCTCTTTCCAAATCTGCTCTTCCTTTTTCAATCTGTCTTCTAAAACTTGACCACCCATCTCCTCCTCTTTCTCTTTCTCCTTTCTGCCCCTGCTCTTCCCTGTTGAGTCAAGCCAAATGGAGCAAATCCTTCCAAAGAAGGTTTTGATGATGAAACAAATAAGGCAGCCACCAGAGAAATGCCTTGTAGCTTCAGCGAGGCGTCCTGGACGAGATTAGCAGCCAAAATGGCTTTTTCCCCCTACTTCTCACTCTAAGGCTGCAAAGTGAATCTAATATGGCAACTTTCCAAAGAAGATGAATTTAATCAGGGACTTTTTGTCCTGAAGTCTGAAAGAAGACAGAAGACAGGCATTAGACTGAAGCCCAGTGTCTTCAAAAGTCAACAGTTCATGAAGTGAGTGGATTTTGCCCTCTTGAGGAGGTCATTTCAGGTCAGTCAGTAGGGTTATGATACTTCAGTTTCGTACACAGTGCTACACTAAAAATAACTACAACTTGGTTTTACGACTTTGGCTCTGTCATTTATGATGATACTTAATGATGTAATGCATCAACATTGCCAACAATAGATTGAATGGTGCAAGAAACAAGACCAGTCTGATCATCATACCAGGCCTCAGATTACTCAAAATGACTAAAACCAAAAACAAAGGCAACCAGTAAAATTGTTATCCAAACTTTCCTCCATGTCCATCACAGCTTACGTCCATAGTGGACTTCCTGGTTCTGGACATATTTGGTTTGCGTGTTGGCCAACAAATTGCCTCTTGGAACAGTGATCATATTGGACAGTTCTGAACTTCATGATTTATACCCAGTGGCCATGCTCAGTGCCAGGCGGGAAGTAGTGTCAGTAGATAGATATATTATGTTACTGTTTTTACAGTAACACATACAAAGATAGAAGTATGGGCAAAGTTTCTCTGTCAGGGACTTACAGCAGAATAATTCTTTGAGTATATTGGACTTTAGCCTTGTTTTCCCCATGTAAGAAACTAATGGACAACAGACACTGTTTTTGAGCTGCCATACTCAAGACAGTCTGCCCTGCAGCCGGTTACAAGCCATTTCCTCCTGCCTTTGTTTGAGTGACCAAGATGCACAGATGGACATGAATGAAACAATGCATCCATCTCAAACCAAACAAATGGGGTTTCAAGCTTTTTGTACTGGCACATTCTGAAAATAGCTATACATACATTATTTCTGTCTATACAGAAAAGGCAGAGTTTTCAGTCAGGCTGTGGACACAATAATGCAGTGGGACATGAGTGTTGGAGTCAATGAAGCCATCAAGGGAAGAACAGGAAGGTATCCTGAAACTCAGGAAAATTATCTCAGCAGAAAGGGTCCGAGAAAGTCGAGTCAGTCATTCATTTGCTTTCTTAATAACTTACTTTTGTTAAACTGGTAAAATGGCGTGTTTCCCATATTTGTCATGGCCCCAAAGCCATGTTGTGACAAACTACTACCTCAACTGGAGTTCAGGAAGCAGATGGTGAAGGAGCTGCTTGGCACACACTTTGTCCAGGACTGCATGTCACTGCTCATGTGCCAACGGCCATCAGAGCAGTGGACAATGCAGCTCTGAAGGTGTCAGAAGGGAGAAGAAGATGCAGGCTGTGTCAGTCTCAAGGAAGAGAGTTCAGAACATCATGACAGTAGTAATACATGGTAGTAGTCAATCATAACTGTGTGGGAGTGTGACATTAGGAGGAACATTTTTGACTTTACAGTCAAGGTGTTGACCTTTGACTCATCGGAAGTCAGACAGATCAGACATATAATTAGACTCAAAGAAAATCCTAAGTGGTTGTTGTTGCACTTTATCAATTTGTATCTGTTTTTTTTTTTTTTTTAAGATTCTGCAGTAAGACTATTGGTGCTGTTCCTTGACAGTCAAGGTTTTGACACTTGATCCCAATGTATTCAGATTATTATCAGATATTAGTTACATCCTTTGACTTGAGGAAATGTTAAACCAACATTTGTTGTTGCACTCTTTCCAATTTCACATATGTTATTTATGTTTTTTTGTTTTTCAGAAAACCTCTCAAATGTCTCTGATAAATTGGATTACACTTACACAGGAGCTATATTTTTTGACAGATCCTGAATTCTAACAAATGCATTTTGTTTGCATTTACACGCCAGCCAAATCATAAATCTGCAATTAAACTATTTATGTCAGATGCTTCTTCATCAAATAACACTGGTTATCCTGAAACCAACAAAACAATATATCTTAGGGTTAGGAGGCAGATAACTGGTAGTGTACAAAGTAGTGTAAAAACACAGATTCAAGCCTTGGATTGAAAGTTTACATTAATTTCATATATATATATATATATATGTTTGGACCACAAATGCACAGTGAGAGTATATAATCGTGCACTGTTGCATTTCCCATTGGCGATGATGCCAGTTATGCCCGTGATACTTGTACAATGGGTATTAAATGGGCTTAGCAGGCCCTGGGGTCATGACATTAGCTCAGCCAATAACGGGCCTGTAAACATGATGAATTTTTTCAGCCACAGTGAGCCTCGGCTGTGTGGGCGACATCAGCAGCATTCAACAGGAAACAATCATTTGATTCTGGAAACTTGAGACGAGGACGAGCTGGACACAGAGATGAAATGGATACTTCCAGTGAAGCAATCTGAATTTTCTCAAGTGAACTGTGAAAACCTCATTTCAGGTGGAAGGTTAAGAATCCTCCATAGCTTCAGTGCAGCTGTATGGACATATTGTTCTTTTTGCCGGTGAACTCAAAAGACATGTACTTGTAAAAGTTATAAAGTAACAATGAGTTTAATCCACTG
The DNA here is from genome assembly GCA_025331565.1 of Holacanthus passer. Classification (NCBI taxonomy): domain Eukaryota; kingdom Metazoa; phylum Chordata; class Actinopteri; family Pomacanthidae; genus Holacanthus; species Holacanthus passer. Next base: position 1,655,295 of record JAFREQ010000091.1, on the reverse strand, counting down.
ATAGTTGAAGCACGCTATTTTTGTGCACACAGACAAAAGGTGACCAAAGGACAAGATGGAATTATGATCATTTTTGACATTCCTGTCCAATCCCTCATATAATATTTAAATGGGTAAGTTTTGAAAGTAAAACACTTTGATGTAAAAGCTGCTGTCATTAAAGTGAAAAAATACATTGCTTCAAAAGAAGCCTTGACATAGATTTTTCTTGCTCACTAAACTGATTGGTTTTGTCTTAATGGCACTAAATGTAATCTGTGTTCAGTTTTATATTATTAAACATACTCAGCTATATCATGGAGTTACGGCATATTACAGATGATTGCATTTTTACTGTAGGTGAAAATAAAAGTTATCTCTGGTCAGAGCTGCATGATAACCTCATGTGCTTTTCAAATGTTGCATGTGCTCGCGGTGCGACTGTGGTCTTTACAGACAATTACAGGATAATGACACACACTGAAATTTCCCAAGTTGAGTCTCTTGCTAGAAACGCGTCATCATGAAACCTGGCTGAGAGCAAGACGAATACAACCACAAGATATACAACAAAGATGAGGTACAGCATGTTCCCTTCTTGTTTTACTTTTGTCCCTTTTTGCGACCATTGCATCTAGAACACATTTAACTGTGGTGTAACAAATACTAGGTCAACAGATTCAGTAAAGCAAACTAACATTACATAAAGATATTTGAACGGTGTTGAAACAGAAAAGATGTTTTTACTGATTTGCACTCAGAAATCAGGGTTGGGAGAGAAGGAGCAAAGTAATTTCCCCAATTTGTAGTTTGGTGTAATGGAGGCATCTGAGCTGATATAAGAAAATAAAGTTTGGAGATTGTGAAGCGTGTGATTTTCATGATTTTGTCACTTATGCTTTGAAGGTTGTAGTGGGCTGTGTTTATTTTGGATTTAATTATGGATTTGAAGTGTTGGTAGTGGAGGAAGCGGCCTCTCCGAACCCTGTGTCCCTGGATTAGTGTATTGAATGACATGAACTAGTTGTTCTGAAATAGGTGATGGAGAGGAGTGATTCATACATTATGCCAATGCTGATTTAGTGGTTTTATTGGCTTTTCACAATGAACCATGGATTTAACTTTTCTTTTTTTAAGAGGAACTGGTATTACTGGTATTTTATTTTGTCTTTCAAAAGTTACATAGTCCCTTTAAAACACTTTTAAAAAAAATACAGCTGCAGTGTGGACGATAGGCCTTAATTATGGCAGACTATTCTGACATGTCACAGCTGGACAAGCGTGCATGTAATGGATGCATTCCATTCAGAAATGCCAGTTCCAGGGTTGGGTATTATGCATGACGAGTCTCCGTCACGGCTTGCTGGGACACTTAAATGGAACAGAGTCATCATTACTATTAATTACACATGTTCCGTTCCTGCTATGAAGAGTCCAAAGGATGTGTCCAAACCACTTCGTCATTCAAGACTCTCTTACAGACACTCAACAGAAAAAAGCAAAAGATTGTAGGTAAGGAGATTTCTGATATCGATTAGTCATCCTTATTTTGTGTCATCGCTGACAGATGTCACACGACTGTGGCCTAATACCATCGTGGGAATCTTTTGAGGGTACAGTGCATACATTTTACACATGGAAATAAAAATGATAGTTTTAGACACAGCTAAAATATCTGCCATGAAAATGATCAATAAAGTGTGGCTGTAGCAAAACAGACAAGGTTAACCTGCTTTTTAACCTTCTCATATCAAATACATGATTGTTGAGCTCAGCTCTGCCTGAGACAGTGCAGTATAGCTTTAATGAGTGTTATTTTAATCATCCACTTGTTGACCACATTTCACACGGGTTTCAGGTTGTTCTCAGTGCTCTTGGCAGATCTTTAAAGCTAATTGGCGAATATATGACAAAATACAGATAAACACACACTGTCAGTACTGTTCACCTTTGTCGCGTACAACTACACACAAACAGCTGTGCCAGTGGAAGTTTTGCACTGCTTTGTAACAATCATATACTGTAGATGAACAGCAGTGAAGTGGAGAATACTGTTTCAGAAGTGTATGTGGATGTTGTGATGTTTTTCTTGCTCTGAAACTACCATCTGTCTCCAGTGGCATATATTAGAATCCAAGCTGACCACAGCCTCCGTTAATAAGCAAGATACAAACTTTTCAGAGCCGCCTTTCAAGCCTAAAGTCTAAATTTGATACTCAACAAAACGTTTATTTTCAGTGGATGATTCATTTAAGGCTGATTATATTCTATTTTTTTTTCTATTGTCAACGAATCACATGTGCAGACCCAAACTAAAACAATGAGTTGATCCTATTAAAAACGATTGTGTGATCTGTAGCCTGATATTATTCATCTGTGCCATAGAGCTCCATTGTTTAAAACTAATAAAACAAATCATTGAGCTACAGTTGTGCACACACTTTCTTGAGGAATTTCACGTGGTCATGTTCCTTTCTGACAGTGAACATGGGCACTGTAGTTCATTTTGACTCAATCTCACACACACACACACACACACACACCATCCTGCTGCCAGAAATACTCACTGGAGCACCAGATGTGGATTAATCTCACATCTTAAAATAGTCCCAACAAATGCACTGTTTCCTCCAATTGCTGAAAGTATAAAGTCCAGTTTGTTTTGGGTAATTACAGCGCCTTAAAAAAAAAATGAAATTATATATTTTTAGCTTTTAAAGAAATGGATTCCAATGGAGGCACTATATTAATTTAGTTTATTCAAATGTTTAATCTGACGTTATTATATATTTTTATTATTGTCTACGAATCCAATAAAAAGACCAAAACAAAACAACCATGTTAGACCATCTCTTCATGCTGATTTCCCTACTCTGTCTGTGATTCTCAGCTCCAAGCCCACTGACAATTTAAACTATTACAAAAGCTCACACATATGTAGTTCATTTTCTCTTTCAGACAAACAGCTGATCACTGTAGTTTTTAGCAAATGCTGCTCAAACAGGAGGAAGTTGTACATTTGTTTATTGTTGTTTCTTTTCTGTTCAGCAGTGGATTAATCCACTTATGGTGTTCTAGTGAGAATTTGGAGCAGCAGAATGGTGAATGTGGGATTGAGTCAAAATAAACTACAATGTGTAGGACAACAATGGAGCTGCGTGGCACAGAGGAGTAAGATATATCAGGCTCTGGATACACACACACACACACACACACACACACACACAGTACATACTAGTTTGCAGGATACACTTATTGTTGGTTTGGCTGCTTTAATGGGATTTATTGACACTAAGAAGATTATCACCAGACTCCAACTATAAAATGCACTGTGCACCAACCTACTTTATGTTTCCTCTTGAAATTCTTTAAACTTTTTTAATGTGTACTTTGAGGTCAAAACTCCCAATGTCTCACTATCAGTAACATGTTATGTTTATTGACTGTATTGGGTTACAGCACTGATTCCAAAGAAGTTGGGGTGCCATGTAAAATGTAAATAAAAACAAAATGCAATCATTTGCAAACTGCTTACCAACAACAGTTTTACACCTGTGCACTAATCCTGCTGTCTAATCAGCATCTTGATCTGCCACACCTGTGAGGTGGAGGGATTATCTCAGCAAAGGAGAAGAGCTCACTAACACAGATTCAGACAGATTTGTGAACAATATTTGAGAGAAATAGGCCTTTTGTGTACATAGAAAAAGTCTTAGATCTTTGAGTTCAGCTCATGAAAAATGGGAGCAAAAACAAAAGTGTTGTGTGTTGTGTCAGTGTATGAAGTGTTCCCGAGCCCATGTAGTAATCTCCTTTATACAATCATGTGTTTGACAAAGTGGTGAACCTCACCCCATCCTCACTTGAATGTTTTCAGTTTGAGATTCAGAAATAAAACCCTCTGTATTTTATTTTTATTGTATTGTATACTGTATTGAAAGGAAGGAAACGAGCCAGCAATTGTACCTAGCACATGATTAACCTGCAGGAGCTGTGGCTCATGCTATCTGTGGGGAGCTTATGAGTCAAAGTATAGACATGCAGCGATGTGTGAGACAGTTCTATGATGGCGCTGGTGTTATGTGGGGAAGCGTGTACAACCAAAAATAAAGGAGCAAGTGCCATAATCACCATCTGTGATGTGCTGCCATACCTTTCCATGCCCACGCCTATGTGCTCAGGTTTGAGCCACGAAAGGTTCTGCTACTCTTTAAACATGTTTCTACACTGTTTATCTGAACTTCCACATCAGAAATATTAGTGTGACTCTGACTTTCCCCAACCAGACTTTTGTAGATAGGCTACTGTCTGATGACTATGACTGCTATGAAGACCCATTTTCTTTTCTGACAATCTACAAATAAATTTGCTCATTTATTTAAATGTAAATAAATTTAATTCTTTTTCTTTATTTTTTTTTTCTCTGCAGAAAAATTTTAAAACATGACCAAAAAAGTTATGGAGATAAGAGCAGATTTCGCTCCTTCTCTGGTGAAAGGTGAGAACAAGTTCGTGATGATGACAGTAAACTGAATAACTACAAAAACTGGAGCACCTGGACAATGTAATTCAATTTATAGTGGTGATACTGTATGGTGTTTCAGGTATTGTGTTCATGTCATTTACATAGCAGCAATATTAGAAACACCCAACGCCCACACCTCAAAATGAGTTGAATCAGATGTCACAATATAGGCTTTATTACCTTTGTTGAAAGTGTTTCTGAAAAGGTGTTGATTCAACTTTATAAGCAATTTGGAGCCAGTATTCTTTGGTGCTGTTGAACTGTGTTGCATTATACTGAATTTAATATTTAATCTATCATTAATTGTTTAAATGGGGTAGACTGAAATATTTAATATTGATTGATATGGCAATTACTGTTTCGATTACTCTATTAATTCTAGTCTATAAAGTGCCAGAAAACTGAAAAATGCCCATCACAGTTTCTAAGAGCTCAAGATGACCTCTTCAATGTCTTACGCTGTCTGACGAGCAGTTTGCAAAGATATCAAACTCAAAAACAGCTACAGTGCTTACAAACATGCTGTATTCATTTGAGAGTGATAAAATCTTCAATCTGTTTTTTGATCTATCTGAAGTGTGATTTGTTCCCAACCGACTGTTTTTATTGCCACAGTCTGTGTCTCTGCTGCTCCTGCCGCCAAGACCTCTGCAGAAGACAGTGCAGGGAGGACTCCACGGCTGTGCAAACTGCTCGGTGTGTCTGACAGGAAGTGTCAGGGCTTCACGTCAAACTGATCTTAACTCTCTGTAGGATTTGTATTTAGACTTTGGGACCTGAACCTCTGTGCCTGTTTTGATACCAACTGAAATGTGGCCATAGCAGTATCCAAAGCTGGAACTGAACATCTGATCAGATGACTATTTTTACTTGTTCTTTCATAGGACAGGTCCATATATAATCTTTTTTTTTTCTGTCTGTGTATGTTTGAACAATAATTTTTACTAACCATTTTCTGATGGTGGCCATCATCTAGTTCCACATACAGAGGAGGTAAATTTAGAGATTTGTAAAGCAACAAAATGTAAGAAGGAGTCTATTACTCTTAATTCACATTTTACACATCATATCACCTTTTTTGGAGTGAGGGTTATTCTTAAGTGTTTCTATTTTCCTAAGAGTACCAAAAGACCCTTGTTGTTGGGGCAATGCAAATATAGGCAAATATAGGCATGGATGGGGATTGAACCCATGATCTTTGGTTTACGAGACCAACGCCTTACCACTTGGCCACCATGCCACAGCTGGTAGTGATTGTGCATGCTTGTTGCTCCGCCGGTCAGATTGCCCACACCTCCCTCCCTACCTGCCCGCTCGCCTCTCATTGAAAAAGAATTGTCTGAAAAGACCATTAGAATGCACAACAAGATGACGTCTTTAAAAGAGCTCTAGTCAAACCTCTTGTTGGAAATATGACCTCATGACTCCACACAGATCTGTTTTCATCTGCTTCAGCGGATGTTTAAGTCAGGTGATTCATGGAGAGTATGATTAATTTGTTAGGTCTGTTTTTCACTGCCTTCTGTCGCACTGCTATTATCAATAAATCATCTTTTCCAACTCACCCGAGTGTGAAAACTTTCTATTTTTGATTTTTTTCCAATATTTCCAATCAGGGTTTTTTTATGTGCAAATTGAAAACGAGCATAAAAACAGGTGGATGTAAACTCCCTTAATGTATCAGCTCTGTTAGTACACCCTTGATGGTTACATCACTTGAAAATACAAGCCCCACTCAGAGCTTTCATAGCCTCATGTCTGTCAGGTTTATTGACCGTGTGTGTTTCTGTAGTGCCATAACACGTCATGTCCATCAGTGATGTGACGCAGGTCATCAGTTCCCAGAGTCCCTCAGGGCTCAGCAGGACTGGCATGGGTGAGTAAAACTGCATAAAAATGCGAAGACACACTTTTTTTTTTTTTTACAAAATCTCATAAATAAATCAGTCACTCCCCAGAATAAAGGGCAACAAATTATTGTTGCTTTGCCACATCATTAAACAAAAGAAGTTTGTAACAGAAAAAGAAAAATCATCAAACTGAAAGAGGAGAAAATGAGCTCCGGTTTGTCACTGAGGTGTTTTCTGATGTTGGTGTGTGTTCTGATGTACCGTGTTTGTGTGTCAGGTTTCCAAAACCAGCCCAGCTCTGCGACATGAAGTCAAGCCCACAGAGTCGACTTCATCAGGGATGTCAGCTGCCAGGTGGAGGTGTTGACCTCAGTCCCTCAGGCTCAACTGATCAGGTACAGCAGACACACACACACACACACACACACACACACACACTCAGACACTGAAGACAACAGCAGAAACTCACCTGTCTTATTTCTTCTTCACAAGCTACAGAAGATACATGCACATTGTGTGCTCCATCGACTCCTGACAGGAGTTATCATCCTCTATTCCTGCTAACTCAGTGACTGACAAACACACTTTCAGTAGTGCACAGACAGACACACTAAAGCTCAGCCTAATTAACTGAAATTAGGTCAATGGGCTGTTGATGCCTAATCCTACTGCTTCTTTCTTTTCCCTGTTTAATCAAACAGGTATCAGTATATATCAGTATATATAGTATTTAAATCTAAATAATCACATTTGATATCATTTAGAACTGAATTATGATCTAGTTCCACAGTTGCATGTAACTTTTTACATCTAACTTTTTGATTAATAAATGGAAGTATTCAGAACTAGATCGAAGTTAAGTTGTTACTGATCATCAAATGTAAATATAATGACTATAAATATAGCATATGATATAATATAATATGATACATGTGGTACGACACACACAACAGTTTGGATTGTGATGAGAAATTAAGAGTCCAGTGCAAGAGAGCAAATACGCTATTACATTAAGAACATGTTTTTACAAATCACTACAGATTAAATGCCATTCTATGTAATGACTTCACACATGTGCTAGACGTATAGGTCATATTCACAAAACGTTCCAGACCCACAGGAATGTTTTGCAAGTGCCACGCCTGCTACTAAAACAGCATCAGTTTACATATCAGATGTAAGCAGCTCTTAAAAATGGCAGCATTGATCAGTTTAATTTGAGGGTAACTACATGTAGCCTACCCTCCAAATCTGGTATTCAAAACAGTTACATAGGAGTGAGGGAGTAGCAACTTTGTGGCTACCTAGTGTGTGGCGCCGACGGTCAGGGGACATGGGGGACACTGACTGAACATGCTTAGCACGCCGTAGAGCGGGCACTAACCAGCCATGAGAAGCTACTGTCAGACTCCGTGTCTCCAATGGAAAGTCTGGTGGAGCCACTGGAAGCACATTTATGGCCCCTCGTAAGAGACAAGGTGTATTCACGTCACAGTAGATAAACGAAGGGTCGTACGAGGTAGTACGACTCCAGAACTCCAAGCAAAGCGCTGCTATACTGAAGCCTTAGATCCAGTGCTCATGCTGCTACATTACAGAGACTCAAACAGTGTTGTTGTAAAAAATCTGGCAAGCAAATATGTTGGGTTTTTTAAAAATCTCTGGTCACACTATGAGGCCAGTTTGTTATTGTACAGTTCTGGAAATTCAGAAACAAACAAATCATTTGTTATTCCTCCATCTTTTAGTTCAAGCAGTGGTCAGCAGTGATTGGCTGTGCTCACGAAGGTCAGTGCAGCTTTGGTCAAAGTTCAAATCATTTGAACTTTACTCAGCCCCCTCCTGCTCTGTTTGGAGCCCTGCGGGCGTCCAAGCTGCAACACACCTCATACACGATAATGAGGATACATGGGCTAAAGCTGTGTTTCTGTGATAATGTGAATACCTCATTACTGCTGGGATAGAGGCTCTTCTACTGCTGTTGTGTGTGTCTGTGAGGGAGTGTTATAGCCGGAGCCATGCTGCTTATCATGGTTATCATTACTGTTCATCAGCCTTAAATCTCTTGTTAAGCTCAGCACAGTTATCAGTGGCTTCATGTGTGTTTTCTGCCACTGAAGAGGAAGAAGTCTCATTCACGCACGACGTCGATTTTCCACTAGCGTTTATCAGGCTTACTGATGCCACCGGCAGCTATGTGTGAGAGGCACAAATGGTCTGTGGTCAGTCGGTGTTCTGCTTTATTTGCTGCAAAATAGACCTCAGACTCTGGACTATTTCGTCGCGGTTAGAAAGAGGCCACAGAATTCGAATGAACTGAACTCGCAAATCCAAGCAGACACATATCAACTAGTCTTGAGCAGAAATAGCAGCGATTATACACAATACGTGTATTGTAAAAATCAGATGTGTTGTTAAAAACAGCTGTTTCAGAAGCAGAACTGTGGCAGAAATGCATGAAGCATACATCCAATTTTAGAACCTGCAGTCTCCCAAAAAAAACCAAACAAACCCGTTTTGGTGCTAAATTGTCATGCTGTACAAAATTGTATAATTAATTTCATTGCAAATTGCAGATTGCAGAAGGGCAAATATTCTCCTTACAACTGGCTGCAATTATACAACTAGTACACATTTTTCAAGTTTATGTCAACAAGAACAACACAAAAAATCAAATTTTGACATCTTCAATTCAACTTTGACCCCTAGTAACACACTGAGCCTTCAATATGATTATTAAATCGGAGGGAGTGAGCAGCTATTCAAAGCCATCAGTGAACTCCAGTGCTCTCCAGAGCCTGAATTAATGTCTTCAGAGCATCAGTAACATTGTGTTAATGTGTCTCCATTAGACACCGCTGCCAGCTCCCAGTATGTCTGCCTGCTCCACTGTCTGGAGACTGGAGAGACGGAGAAGAAAGGACAGACAAAGTGACAAAAGAGAGAAAGACAAAGCCAGAGAGGGTGAAAGTAAGGCAGAGGGAGCAAGACAGACACAGTAGTAGTGAGGTGGGAGGATGTCTAGACAGAGAGATAGACAGATAGAGGAAGACACAGGACACCCAGAGGCAGACAGCAGGGAGCTAACAAAAAAAACGGACAAGAAAGGACAAAGCGAGGGGTAGAAATAGAAAGTGGGAAACTGTGAAAACAAGCGAAGGACAGATAAAGACAAGGACAGGGACCGGGAGTGACAGAAAAAGAGACAGATCAAGCAACAGAGAGAATTAAAGGAATCGGAGTGAGGCAGAAACGAGTGAGGGACTAATTTATTTAACGGGGTTGCCATGGGGAACAGCATCTATGATGAATGTGTGGGTTGATTATGCAACCAATTGACTATAATTCACCCAGCTGACAGAACATCATGACCAGTGATCCACAGGGAAGCCAGACATTACTGAAAAGGAAATATATGCTATGAATTCTTGCAAACACCCATGTGTTGGCAAAACACACACAGCCATTGACCAACAGATGCAACATACAGTGACTGGGCTTATCAGGAAAAACAGCAGCAGGGGAGACACCTAACCACATCATTTTAGTATAATGATAAAAAAAGCTGAACAGCTATTTCCAGATTACTGTAAGACTGTGAAGACGTCAACCATGGTCGTCACTGTGGGATTCGGTTCTGTCAAACGTTCGTGTCTTCAGTGGAGGAGCCTCGTCAAGTCTGAGAAAACTAACCCTGATGATGTCACCAGGGTTATCTGAGGCAAGAATTGTGGATGACAAATATAGAACAGAAGGTCTGCATTACAGAGTGGGCATGTGGATCTTGAAAGGCAGAGAGGGTCTAATGATCTTCTCATCAGGCATCATGGGAAGTGTAAGATCTGTCATTATTGCATGTTTCCCTCTGAGGTCCACAGTTTGACACCAGAGCCTCTGAAAGTCACTGAACTAACAATAAAGTCCCCGTCTTGCCTGTCCTGCTGTATGTCTATGTTATACTGCTAACAGAGTCCAACAGGTTTAAAGTAATAAAAGACTGATAGAAGAAGTGAAAACAGATTTCAATGTAATTGCCTCTTTTGATAAATATTAGGGAAATTTACAGATATCTCCCCTTTAATCATCCCTCAGTGGGGAAATTCACAAAGTTTGCTTTAGCAGAGGATGGTTTCGATCCATCGACCTCTGGGTTATGGGCCCAGCACGCTTCCGCTGCGCCACTCTGCTCTCATAAACAACGACAACAGAAAAGGGGACCATTGTTGTGGTTAAAGTTCAATATCAATATTTGTTCATAAAAGCCCCCAAATGAAGATTTAACTCACATTACATTATTGCATTATAGTGACAAAAGTGGCTTTAGAAATATATTTTTTCCGTTGCTTCAGACATTTTTTTCCAAATACATTTTTTTTTCTTTTTTCATTGAACAGAAAAAAATATATATGTCACAACAGCTTCCTATTGTCTGCAGCAGGATGTCTTTGCCATAAAATTACTTAAGTTTGCTGATGAAGAAGCAAATAGGGCTTGTTGTGTAGGATGAACCTGAAAGCAGATATGAATGACAGGTGGACACTCTTTGGCAGCTTCTTTCTCTTATGATGTAGTTTTTGTTTCTTTTTTCATGACCTCAGCAGATTATTTCGTTTTTGGGATACTTTGCTGATCCCTGAAGAGCCCTCTTTTGCCTGCTCTCATCCACAGGAACGCCACAGCACACTGGATAACAGGATTGAACCTGGGATTTAACCAGTGGGTTTGCTTCTGTCTCGATTCACAGTTTTATTACGGTCTCCCTCAATCCTTCTGACCAAAACTATGGAGATAAAGAAACCTTCTGATTTCTAAAATCACTGTTGAATCTTTTATATTTACTATACAAGCTCTGTGCTAAATCACATATATGTGGGATGTATTACTTATTGGCTTGTAGTGTGTTGTATTAGTTGTTGTTTTCCATCAGGAAGCAGTTCACAAAATTCTCAACACCTAACCAAGTGCTCAGTGACACAATAATGACAGTTGAGTGGGCAATTTAGCCAAGATAGCTTGAAGTGAAGCAATTTCAAACAGCAGTCAACCAACACCATCCTGAGAAATAGCACTAAATTATTTTCACACTGCAAAAGTATATAAAAAATGAGATAATCTTGTGTTTAGATTTAAAACATAGTCTGACCTGTCTTGAGCTTAGATCTCTACTGTCTGCTGTGGGCTGTTTGACCTAATTCATGAAGTCAGTTGCCTTGTCTTCATCAGCAATTTTATCTCATCTGGAGTTATGCTTAGCTGGATGCAACAAACTGTATCTACAAACAATATAGACATCACTTATGCTTAAGGCGTACTGGCATGGTTTGTATTCAAATTTTGCCTTTAGGGAGTATGGTTACCTGAAAACATGAATAACACTAATCTTGTTTTAAGTAAACTATTCCCCATATATTAAATACACTTAACAAGAAATCATTGAAATGAGCACTTCTGATCTCATTTTGAGAATTCTGCCCACCAGTTGAAAAAAACATCTATTGCACTTGCAGCCAGATTGGCTTGTTTCGAGTTGTTGCTTGTTGCTACAATGATTTTCACCTAATAGATGTTCCTCTGTTAGAGGCTACAGTTGGTAAACTGCCATGTATAAAGTTTAAATTTCTATCAAATAATTGCTGCTTTGTCAATAAGAAATATGCTGAATTTACAAGAACTTTATGCTTAAATGATTGCTGTCATGTTTCTGGCAGATTAGATGCTTCACAGCGGGTGGAACCATTTTGTACATTTCAGTGTAGTTATATATAGTTATAGTTATATAAGTTATATATAATATTAATTAAATACTTTAGACTACAAACATAGTTCATCAGATTACTTTATATAGTGTCCATGTAAACAGTTATGGTGGAATTTCTAATTGCGTTGATCTAATAATGTCCATGTAACTGCAGCTACTGAGGCCAGTGGCACAAACCATACACTTCTTCAGCTTAGGAATAATGGTGACAGACGTCCTGCAGAGAAGACATTTTGGTGTGTCTGAGGCTTTCAGGTAAAACCCCATCAAGCATTGTTCTGACACGTTGCTACCAACAGCACTTCGTCTTCACTGACGAACACAGCTCTGGACTCCTACCAGTTTGTTAGTGCAGAGGAGAGCTCACTGTCACCTGGAGGGTTCGCGAGAATAGAAGGATTGTTGGAAAGCAAAGAGCAAGACCTCCTCCCATACTATGGCTACTATTCATTTCTCTGCCTTCTGCTTTACATTTGAGAAAGTTAAAATGCTGTCCCACATTTTCAGGTCGGTGAGTCTCAGAGATAAAAAAAAAAAAAAAAAAAAGAAGAATAAAAGATTCTGTATCCTCCAGGATAATGAGATAGTGGATGCTTTGCACATTATTATGACTGCTCCAAGCGTGGATTTGTCCCTGATATCACTCCAAAGTAAAATAGGTGCCTTTGTATAAAACATAACCCAGCCATTGACCAAGGGCCAAATTGTGTTCTCCATACACATTTTACTTATTTAACACCCAGCAGCAGGTCTCCATATGTGGTCCTCTCTACAATAGTGTCTCTGGTTTTAACATTGATGTAAGCACTTTCTCACAACCCCAGTGCTTTTGTAAGTGTGTGAGAGTGGAGCAGGTCATTGTTGAAAAAGAGGAATAACAATCCAAAGTGATGTGATGAGGTCAGTGTCAATGATAGAAAGGCCTGGTGCCATGGCAACCAGATATGATTTTCGAGCTCGAGGATTCATGTTATAGACCATTGCAGGGAAAAATGAGTGTTCTAATTGGAAACATATCAGCACTTCATGGCAGCTCTGTTAATCCAAGCAATATGTCATGTGTTTTATGACAATAATAAGAGTTTCCTTCTAAGATGTTCACTGAAAATTGTGACAGGTGTTTATGCTGCATTTATGTTGTTGAAATTACTCACTATCTTAAACTGTTTAATAAAATAGGAGCGTTTTATGTTGCAGAGGGGTTTTTTTCGTATTAACAATCAGGTCGCATCTTTTTTTCCACTATTATGTTTGTATAGTGCTAAGGAATGAAATATTTCATATGGTAAACATGTTTTGATGGTGCTGCACATATGAATAAGAAAATAAGTAATCCACAGAATAGGTTGGTTTAGCACCACACGAAGATTATGTGAAAACGTAATTATATTGTGCTGGGTTGAGACTCCAGGCAAACAATTTATTGTAAGATGATGAATGCACATCTCTTTCAGCATTGAATATCTTTTCATTTTACCAGCTTTTCTTCACCTTTTCCAGCTGCTATTGTTAGCAACAGCAGGTTGCCCTGACAGTGTACTGAATAAAACCCAGGCTATAGATGAGCATACGGGAGAAGAAGAAGGAGCACAAACAGCTTTCATCCAAATATGACAGATTTCTGGGAACAATAAACTAGTCTAGACTGCTGGTTTTGTGCTTGTCCTGTCCTTGATATGTACTCCCTGTTATTCCAATAACTTTGTCACAGAAGGTGGCATCAAGGCTCTAAAATTAGCTAAGAAAAACAAAAAGACAAATGAGTCCAAAATAAATACATGTGAGCAAAGTCTTACATGTCCCTTGTAGAAACTCAGAATTGTCCATCCCAAACACAGATGGTCTGCCCCTTTCACCTATAAAGTAACTTCCATCAGTTATTTTAAATGGGTCCACAACATAGTGAGAAACCATCTCACTTAATTCACATTAATACATTTTAATAAATAAATAATAAAAAAAATATTAGGTTTATCTGAAATCCTGCTCAACAGTCCCCTCCCCTCTTTTATTCCACACCATTATATAGAATAATAGAAATAGAAAAAAGATGGGGGTGATGAGTGATGTATGTCTTGCACGAGTCTCTCAGAAGTAATAAATCACCTGCCAGCCATATCCTCAGCTTTAGTAGCAACGTTTGAATTAACTTTCTGGGGAATGCACAATTGCTTCCTGTGCACTGATAGTATCCTAAGCAGTCGATAGTCTGCATTCTTGATCTCACTCCTGGACTTCTCATCTCGTGTCCAGCAATAAAAAAAAAAAAAAAAAGCAAGAGCAAAAAAACATTAAACGACTTGGAAGTATATACAGATTCATAATCAAAACCATATTCTTTATAATGTATAATTTTATTTGGTTGCAATGGAAACAGAGACCTTTGAAGACTCCATTTACGTCACCATGACTGCTAAAGAGCAATAACAACAAAGTTTACAAATGTTGGGTTTTCTTCACAATGAATTATTGCTTCATAGAGCCACTAATGTAGCTGTAGACTCTCAATTAACTAACATAACTGTCAGGGATGTTCACCCTGAATTAAACTGATGATCGATTCTCACCAACAGCTGGCCTTCATTAGGAAACAAGCAATACATGGTAAAATTGTACAGTTGAAACTATGAGGAAAAAAAGAGGATACAAATTCAAAAATATTCTTGCATGAGGCTCAATGAGCAAAAGGCTGGTTCTTTAAGTTTGGTGGAGTCCTAATGAGCTGCCACCACATTAGACTAACGTCCCTCACTGACTGCAGGCTCCTGCGAGAGGGAATAGGTCAAACAGAGTCACAACAGGGTCGAAACAGTTCTTTCCAGGTCAGGAAACATGTTCTGTATGTCAGGCAGAAAGTCAGCTGATTTCATTCCCAAAATAAACACACGGGATTGTGTTTGTGGTGTTGGAATTTAGCTGACATGATTAATAAAGTAAAGTGAACCTGTGATAAGATCAACATGGAGATTAAGTCATTTAACCACCAAAATAGTTTATGAAAAATACAAACAAGAGCAAAATAATCTTTACAACAAGTTCCTTTATTTTGTCTTTGCTCAACAATTCTTCATTAGCGTTTCATTTTCATTCAACACTTTATTTGCAGAGGTCAGAAAACTAATAAAATTTACTATAAACCTAGTTAAAATCTAATGTAATGCAAATCATTTTTTTTTCCAACATTGAGAAACAACCTTGATGCTACAGCGTGGCAGACAGGCCAGTTGGAGCCAGTGTAACAAGATGTAGAGCAGGGAAATGTCCTGAAGGCAGGACACTGTGGAGACGAGACTTTCACTGCCCGATCCATATTGTACACTGATGACAACTGATGCAACGGACGCCTTTTCTCCTCTCCCATCAGGTAGCTACTGAATCAACAGGAAGCCTTTATGCTTTTGAAATACAACATAAAAGGAAATTCAGTCTATAATGTTAATCAGGCAGAGAGCAATAGCTTCAGAGTGAAGTTTAGAAAAGAAGTGTTTTGGAATGGACAGTCGATTGTGTGATGGATAGATAGAGGCTTGTTGTTTTATCCACCAAAAAAAAAAATATATTTGCACTGACTTTATGACGTAAGACATGAAACAACACAGATACTTCACTCTGTCTTCACTACAACTGCAAGATGCAAAGGTCAAATGCAATACATCTTTTTTCGTCCATTTGATACTAATGATTTTGAATATAACTGAGGCATAAATAAAACCTTAGTCTAATCTATACCAGTTTAATGAGTATTCTAGTTTAGCCTTTCATAGTTATGACTGTGCATAGAGATCATTTATAGTTAAACTTTACTCATCGTCTGTTTGATTATCGTCGTCATCATCAGTTGCTTATGGGAACATCTTCAGTTGACATAATCAATTTTGACAAATACAAAATAACCTTAATGATAATAACAACAGTACACTTATTCAAACTAGATGTAGAATAAGTGTACTGGAAGTCAGGGATCCATTTAAAAGCCATTAATTCATCAACAGTGACGCTCCTTTAATATGAATGAGACACGTGGTGAATAGAAATAAATGAATAATTAGAAGGCTCTCATTTGTATTTAAGTGTGTGTGTGTGTGTGTGTGTGTGTGTGAAAGAGAAAAAAAACAACAACCTGTTGAATATTTTTAGAACCACTGTGACACACATTTAATTTCAACAACTTGATGGTCACAAATATTTAATTGATGAACTAACATAAGTGTGTATGTGTGTGCATGTGTGTGTGTGAGATCAGTTATGTAGGCTGCTTGTATGGTCTGTGTGATGGTTTTCATCCATTGGCTCTTAATATGTGTTCCACTGACTGGTTTTTTCAGGAGCGACACCGGCTGGCTAGTGACTGATTAACCTGTCATTTTCAGGAATGGAGGAATGTTTTGCAGACATCCTGTTTATCACCTTCACTGTCATGGAGAAAGTGTTTAAGTGACTTTGCACGTCTACTGGGGACCTCTGCTGAGGACATTTCAATGGATGCTCTGACATTATGGAATAAGAAGTTCCTTTTCTCAGAGTTGGTGATTTTCCAGTGGCCATCAAAGATAACTTTTTTCTACTTCTATCTTTATTGTACATAAAATAAAAGAGCCTCATGGCCTGTTGCTTTCCCTTTTTTTTCTTACTCTGACTTATGGGTGAGCCTTCCTCTCTTGGCTGTGTCGGGCATTATGAAAGCCTTCATCATCATTTTCAAAATACTCATCATCATTAGTTGAATCTTCTGGATTATACATGGCATCAGTGTGTAGATCTGTATCATCTCTTTTGTTTATTCTTCCAAATTGGTCAAAAGAGCTCACTCACCATGCATAAAATCAGAAGGGCCTTCAAACTCTGATATTAGCTTCCCATTTCTCTGTTTGTTCACTCTCAGTCTCCAGTGAAGCAAATATTCTCTGATTGCAGTGATGATGGTGTCCTTGTTGGTGTGAGCTTTGCAGGAATCATGTCATCCTTTGTGTTTATACTTTTTAATTAAAATTGATGTAATGAAAAAAAAAAATATATATACATATATGTAAACACACAAACACACTGTATTGCCAAGATGTGAACAGGAATGATCAAGATAATGACAATTTTTTTTTTTTGACGCTTGTCTTTGAAAGTGTCAGCCACTTTGTTCAGCATGCCTGCTGTTTGTAATCATGCAAAAGTGCTCATTCTTAATTGGTTGCTTGTCGATCACTTGGCACCACAGCCGTTCACACATTCACAAATTACCATGTACCCACCATCAGTGTCGGTATTCTATTTCATATAGGCTTTGCCCTCCAACATCTTGGGCTCATCCCATGCACATGTGCAGTCCTGCAGATTTTCAATGATGTCTGAGTCCTGGATGCATGGCAGGCTGTGATGCAGAGAAATGTCCGGCTGCATGTCTCAGCTTCTCCCTCTCTTCAGACAGGAGCTGCCAGATGGTCCCATATCTCCCTATTTTTTGGATCACTCCTCCAAAGCGCCACAGTTCACCGACATAAAGCAGCCAAGGAAGTGGAGGAGATGAGGAGGCACCTCTTCCTCGCTCACCGCAGTATCCTTCTCCGGTGGCTGTGGCTTACCAAGCTCCAAGCCTGGCAAGAACCAGTCGCCAGTGTGCACAACGGCCCTCTTCAAGAAAACCTTCACAAATGCTCATGGCGCCTATACTCGTAGAATCCGGAGTTATGATACGTACAACATTTTTTTTTGATAAAGTGGCAACAGTTGTTTTTAACAGTGCTGCAAGTCAGGTGAGGCGTAATAGCATAATATAGTTATTTCCAGTGAAAATATTTTTCACCGCCAATGTCATGGGTTAAGTCAAACAACTTGGAGTGGGAGTTTCATGCTGTTAAGTAGATTGGTATCCACAAGTTTTGTTTTGTTTTGTTTTGGGGTTTTTTTAATTCAAATTCCAGGAAACAGGTGGGCTTCAACATTTTGTGTAAATTGCGAGTATGCTTTGCTGTAGTCTCAGATTATTTCCTGCTTTCATTGATTATCATCCTTACTGATGTGTGAATATTTTCTTTTGAATGCTGCCATCGTTTCCCCCAGGGCCATGGCTGTCTCTCTGTGACTGCAGTGCAAGTTCCACAACACAGAGCTAAGTAAAAATCTCTGGACTGGATTTAAGCTGCATTTTGTAGTTCCTATGAATGTTTTCATGTCAGAAATGATACATTTCTAGATCAGATGTTTACACAAGGTAAAATATATGTCAAAAAGTCAGATTTAGTTCCTAACGCAATTTTAAAAGTTATTGCATTTTGCCTTTGTAGGTAGCATAAGTCCTCCAGCATTCGGACCAGCCATGCTGTGCTTTGTGATTGACACCTTAAACCCTAACTGAAATTAAATAGCATTTTCTGTCTGTTCCAGCATACACATCTGCTCTGTAATTCACAAGAGACAATCCAAAACTAGAAGGACAATTTGGTTTCATGATTTCATCTATTACTTTCGCATTAAAGCATCAGAATACTGTCAGTTCTCCATTTACAGAGATGGAGAACTTGTTTCCATACAGTCAAACAAATCATTGCATAGAGCAGAAATGGCAGACACTGACCAAGAGCCTGCCACACAACACAACCGCGGTCAAACATTAAATTGAACCACAGTCTCAATGTATGTGAACCCAAGTGTCCAGTGTCAGAGTCCTGCACTTTGTAGGTCCACCATCCATCCTGACTTTCACTGGGAAGAAAAATATATTTATATTTATATGTTTCCCTCTGAACTATTTGGCAAAAGAAACAAGTGCAATTTTTAGGGGACACCAATATTAATGCATCCATACACATTGGATCTTTTTACTTTTATGCTTTGTCTTTTTTTCATTATTTAAATTATTTAAACTACACGTCATTCAGCTGCATCTTTTCAATGATAAATAAACTTGAGCTTGAAAGCTTCTTTACCCAGTAACCCTCTGGGTTGGAGTGCTCACTCACGACTGACTCACTGTTGCATGTGTATTTGTGTTTATGTAAGACACCAGTATTTCGGTCAGGAATACAGATGGTGTCTTATTTAACGTGGTTGAAACATCCTTCTGTGATGCAGCATTGAATCATGACTTAAGCTAAGAATAAGTGTATTTTGAACACAATAACCTTGTCTCCTGCGGCTTCACTTTAGCTGCACTTTGAGCTAATAAAAAATAAAATTTTATTATGGAAGCAAGCCACCTTTCACCAGCTGCGTCGCCCTGAAGGAGGCGACGTTCTCATCAAAATGTCAGTTTTAATGACATTGTTTTCTTTAACAGAGTTACAAGTATGCAGCAACTATTTTAAGTCTTAAATAGCTGGTGGAAAGCAACAACCAAAATACTCCACCTTCCTCAAATCCCCTCCATCAATCCCCGCTTCCCTGCATCTCTGTTTACCTCAACCCCTGTGGAAAGAAAGAGTCACACAACAAAAATAAAACTGCATTGCTGAAATATAGTTCAAATACATCAGCACACACACTGCCACAGTACTTTATCCGTGGTGTCTGGAAACCTTGTAGCATCAGTTTTTATTTCCTTTGGACTGAAAATGAAAGGTAACGTTGTCCCTCACATGTTTGGAAAATGATTCAAGCCAGCCCAGTGGTAATGATTTATAAAATACCACCATTGCAGAGATGTCAGTGGGGGAAATGGTCGTTTTTCTCCATTTCTGAAAAGTTTCTGTAGATAAAAGAGAATTTTGCCGGGGCAGTGGCATTATGTACCGAGCCCTTTTCGCTTCCCTGTAGTCAGTTCCCGTGTTGCTGGCCGTCCGTCTCTCACTATCTGCCCACCTATCTATTTCCAGCTGCATATCTCGCGCTAGCAGTGCTTTGCTGGAAACTGGCATGAATGCTCAGTCAAAGCACCTTTGGCAAACAAAACAGCAGACAGCAACGAAACCTAACTTCCCTCCGATCCCCTTTTCTCATACCTCAAGTCCCCAAAAAGACGGAGCAAAAGAAAAGACAAGAGAAATAAAAATACGGAAACATCCAGTCTCAGCAATTCAGCCCCGAAACCTGCACGTGTTCTGTTGAGGAGGATCAGGATGCTTGAAAGGAAAAAGTTGGTTTCTCTTCTCTCCCAATCTTTTTGACTATTCTCTTTTTGTCCTCCACAGTGAGGTCAGAGGTCAGAGCTACAGAACTGCTGCTCTGTAGCTGAGATTCAGTGTCACTTAAGGACACTTCTTTCAGATGCTTCTGTTCTAGCTGTGCTGCACTGCTGCCAGTAATGTAACCTGCTATGAAATAATAGAAAACACATTTTGTAAATGGTCATGGCATCATAACCATCATTGTAATTATGAGTCAGTGGGATAAAGCATTAATTATACTGTATGTTTTCTTTATTATTTTAATCTTTTACCACACACAGCTGAGCCTGCAGAGCCCTAGCACAATGTTGAACTTCAGTGAACTGACTGTACTATGAAAAGTGACTATAAACATGGATTATGACATTTTCAAAAAGAGCCTCCTGTCATACCCACGTACAATATACAACATGGTGTATTCAATAGCTATATCTATCAAATGACACATGGGACTGAAATGAGTTCAGGTGGCTCTAACCATCACATACATGAATATAATTGAAAATGTCAAACCTCACTATTGTGTCTCCATCTTCACTTCTTGTACCTACGAACTGTTAGATCTCCAACCAGCAATTCCAGTGACTTCCCATATTGATAAACAAACGAATGCTTCTGCACTTCTTTTACCCCTCTGCATCATCGCTTTATCCAATTACCAGCCAATCATTTCTTTCTCTGACCATAACAGAGAGGCAACGCTAGTCCTTATTTTTCTTATTTTGTCATGCAGGCATGTTTTCATGAGAAAGAAAATGGGGGAAAACACAGACACAGGCATACACTCCACACCTGTAGGCAGTTAATACTCTCTCTCTCTGTCTCTCTCTCTGTCTCTCGATGTCGCTCTCTCTCTCATTGTCTCACACAAACACACACACAGACTTGTTTCACTATTCCTGTGTGGACACTCCATTGATATAATGCATTCCCTAGCCCCTTACCCTAACCTTAACGATCAAAACTGAAGGCCTAACCCTAACCTTTACCCCAACCCTAACCTTAATCTAATTGTAAATCTAAAACCAGTCTACAACAAGTCCATGGAGTAGTTTGCTGGGGCAGCAGCATTTCGGCTGCGGACAGGAATGGACTGGACAAACTGATCAAGAAGGCCAGCTCTGCCCTGGGTTGCCCCCTGGACCCAATGGAGGTGGTGGGAGAGAGGAGGATGATGGCTAAGCTGTCAGCCATGTTGGAGAATGACTATCACCCCCTGCAGGACACTTTAACAGCTCTGGAGAGTTCCTTCAGCGATAGACTGAGTGTGTGAAGGAGCGATATCGCAGGTCTTTTCTTCCTGCAGCTGTCAGGCTGTACAACCAGCACTGCTCCCAGTAGAACATACACCTTGATGCTATTACGTCTGCTCAACACTTGTTTTTTTATGTCAGCGTATTTATTATTTATTATTTATTCTATACTCTATTCACTGTGCAATATTTTTCACTGTGCAATATTTCATTACCTCAATGTGCAATACTTCATATCTGTTCATATTTAATTTCATATTTAATTCCATCCGGTCTCATAGTGTATATACTGATGTTTCACATATTTCATGTTTTCATGCACATCTGTAAATAAGCCCCGTTTTTAACTACTGACTATCCCCTTGCTGCTGTGCAATGTAAATTTCCCCACTGTGGGACGAATAAAGGTATATCTTATCTTATCTTATCTTAACCCTGAAAAAACAGCCTGGACAGGATGTCCCCATTGGCTGGTATGTAGTCAGGTTAAAGTCCCCACTGGGACATACACACACAGAGAGTCATGTTCCATCACTTCAGAGGACATTACATTGCATTCATTTCCTGGAGATTTATCCTAACCCTAACCACTACTTGCCTAAACCTGTTTACACAGTAACATTGTGGGGACTCTAAGGTTAGAGTCCCCACAATGTTACTGTGCAAACAGATTTATTTACCCCCAATATGAGTAATACACGTCCATACAAACATATTTGCAGTATTTTGCCGTGAGGATTTTCTTAAAATACACTCTTAACTGCTGGACATGCTTTTTCTGAGGCATCAGGCCCATTGGTCACTTTGACCACTGAAGCATTTGAACTCAAACTATTTTTGCTCTAATTTCTCTCCCTTTGTTTCTCGGCTTATGACATAGTCACTCTAGACATTTCAAATATTGTTTAATTTCCAGAGTTACGAAAATCGATCAACCTAATCAACCTAAGTGCTACTATACAATTTCAAACAGTGATCAAAGGCATAACTAAGATAGGAAGTTTCAATAAAAACAGAGAGCTGTTTATTTTAGGCATGTATGTAGAAATACGTGGTTGTGGTGTTTCTTTGATGTCCACACAGAGACATTCTACTTCAGACACTTTTGGCAATGATGAGGGCTTATTCATCCAACTGGAGACATTGTTTACAGCACGGCATGACAGCATGACAGCAATGACCTATCTGTAAAGAATGGAAGAGCACAGTAATTGCAATGGAGATGCACAAAGGAGGACCAGATTTGCAGAAGCATGACTGTAGAAGTTAATGTATTGCAAGCCTTAACATGTCATAAGAACTTGCATGCTTGTATTCTGAAAATGGAAATGAGGATAAGCACACTGAAAGTCAGGAAATCATCATCTTCCATTTCACAGATGACTAAATATGGTATTAACTTCAAGAAGCAGAGACCTGTTTTGGACTGCCCAATGACCCTCTGATTAAATTTCCCACTTTTCAAAAAGTACAAGTTAAGTACAGGAATAACAGCAGTTGGATTGAAGCCCAACATCTTGAACCACTCATCAAAAACAGCAGTAAACACAAAATGTTCTTTGGAAATTGATCTGGCAACAATTAGGAGTTCTTTGCGCCACCATTCTCATTTATGCTGTTTTCATCACCATTCAACTAAAGCAAGTTACCTTTTTTGACGATACAATTTGCTTTCTAATACAGTAATCACACTGACAAACGAAGAACTGTGAAAGACAGACACAAATGGCAGTGGTGGGATTTGAACCCACGCCTCCTCAGAGACTGGAGCCTTAATCCAGCGCCTTAGACCACTCGGCCACACTACCTGAAAATGGATATATTTCATTAACACAGTCAGGCAGCAAGGTTATTGTCAAAAGTTATGGTAGTGCATACTCAAAAACATGCTGTCATGCAGCACCTCTGACGATTCAGTACATTTATAAAAGTGTCCAGATACCCAGTGGGGTTTGATTGAAAACACAGAATTGTCACAACAATATCTGGACCAGCTGCTTGGTACAATTGCATGGTGTCCATTTTTGGACCAAAGAGTGAAGACCTTTGACTTTATACACTTGTGGCCATTGGATGTTGAGTCATCAGAGAAAGTGGCAATGAGAGTACAGATAGAAAACAGTACAGAGGCCTACTGTTACAGAGGACTTTCAAATAGCAGAGGATGGTTTCGATCCATCGACCTCTGGGTTATGGGCCCAGCACGCTTCCGCTGCGCCACTCTGCTTTCAGTGAGCTTCTCCTACAGTCGTGGTTTACAAGTCAACCCACGCCTCCTCAGAGGCTGAAGCCTCAATCCAGTGCCTTAGACCACTCGGCCACAGTCCTTAAAAATACGCACTCCTTGTTTTGAATTCCTATTACTGGACTACATGCCATTAGGCATGAATTCCTGCACCAGATGTCCATCTGATAGTGCTATAGAAGTTAAAGAAGGTGATCCCATCAGCACTTAATTTAATGCCAGATCTCTAAATAACTCAGGACTCCTATGCTAACTTTAGTCCCTCCCAAACTGATCATCCCAGACAATAAAACAAAGAGGGAAGAAGTGTGCTCCATGGTATAACCCCCAAAACCCAGAAATCATAGAAATCTTGAAAACTCTTTTAGTCTAGCAAGGCTTTTAGCACTGTAGCTTTATTGAGCTCTATTGAGCCATATTTCCCTACAGCCCTCAGTAGTAATGACTTCATGAACTTCTTTAATGATAAAATTCTAAATATTCATCACCAAAAAATCCATCACCTCCTGCCCTCAACCGTTACTGTTATTAAGGGTTAAACACTCCTACTCCTACAGAATTGAGTGGCATTACACAGTGAAACACTTACTTGCGTACTGGTCATCTCTATTCTCCTCAATCAACCTTTAATAAATGCTTCAGCATAAGACTCACTGTTTTTGTCAGTGGGATCTCAAGTGGGACCATGAAAAAACTGTGTATTTTCTGCAATTTGTCTGTGAGCATCCAAGGCCTGAATAAGGTCAGGGCTCAGTGTCTGATGACAATGTCTTGGCTGAGCATTGCTCAGGATGAATGTGCCAAACCTCTCAGTGGATTTCTTGTTAGATCTTAGTGCTGCATTCAACACGACTGACCATCACATCCTATTACTGAGACAGAGAAATTTAATTGGCATTGGCTAAGCTGGTTTAAGTCCTATTCATTAGATCGTTCTCAGTTTGTACATGTCAACGACAAATCCTTTGTGCACACCAAAGTTAGTCTCAGCTTTCCATAAGGTTCTGTGTTTGGATAAATTCAACTGACTGTACATATGGTTCCTTAGGCTATATTTTTTGGAAACATAGCAAGCCACCTACCATTCCATATGTTCCTGTTCAACATCCACTGCTACAATTATTATTATTATTATTATTATTATTATAACAATAGTAGTAGTAGTAGTATTACTTTATATTTCTATGCGTATATGTGAAGGAGGCAGATGGCCGCCCACATACAACCTTGTTCTGCTCAAGGTTTCTGCCTGTAAAAAGGGAGGTTTTCCTCTTTACTGTTGCCAAGAGCTTGCCCACGGTGGAACTGTTGGGTCTCTGTAAATTATATCATATAGAGTACAGTCTAGACCTGCTATATATGGAAAGTGCACTGAAATAACTTATGTTGTGATTTGGGGCTATATAAATCTAATTGAATTGAATTAAATTGAAAACTTTAGGGAATTCAACAATATATTCAACAAAAATTCAGCATTTTTAGCTAAGAGAAAGGTACATATACAATGAAAATACAAATATAAAAAAACAGCATTAATATTTTGATCCAAGGTAATCATAATATGTCCGATGCTACTGTACTAAATCCATCAATCCAAAAATTTGTTTCTCATTTCTCAAACTGACCAGCATTCAATAACACAATGAAACCATTTAACCAAAGCTGTCTCAGAATGGTCAGGACAATGTGAGGACGTACTGTATTTCTCAACAAAACCAAGGGGGAAACACACATAGTGTGGAAAACTAAAGGGAAAACTGGTATGAAAGATGACAGACTGGAGGGATTATTTTTCGCCTGACAGACCTGATTTTAGCATCCTCTGTAGAGTTTAAACCGAGACTACGTGACGGTCGACAAATCACTCTCCACACACAAACAACAAATAGACAAAAAAATGTGTTACCAAAAAAATGGTGTGAGACAACATGCCCGTGCCTCTTACAAATTTAATTTTATACTTCAAATATTTAAAAGAAACATGCTGCACAGCATTTGATAAGGGAACAAAAAGCATGTCAGGATATTAATGAAGTAAGCAAAGCCCAGGGAGTGACACCAGCAGAGGAGTCTGATGCAATACTGTATGTGTGTATGTGTTGTGTGTGTTTCCAGCCGAACAAAGCAAACAGTCAAAGAAGTGTTTCATCCCAGTGCAACACTCTGATGTAATAAATGTATGACTGTATGATATGATATGCACAAAAACACTCCTGTTGAGATGCACTTGAGATGCTATGCTTGTTGTGAATACATTTCCTCCCTTAAGTTGTCCAAAAATTGAAAACCTGCATAACAATATCATCCTGATGAGTGACCTCTTCAGGATGTGCAAATAATGAATGTCCTCAAATGCAAGTGCAAATAATGACTGTCTGCACAGGTATCGTACACAGCAGCACGCTTGCAGAGGCATCGCATTCAACATAAGTTACCTGCATTTTGGTGGCGCTCAGATCCCAACATAACAATCATTGTAGCTACAAGCAGAAAATGGTGTAAATGTATGCTTCGGGTCATGTTTACATGTGTGTAATGCAAGCTGTTGCAATGTCTGTGTAGACAGCTGTATTGATCTGATCCATGTAAGAGTGTGTTTGTCCTGTCAGACGCATGTGAGATGGATGAAAAATCATCATCCAAACATTAATCCAGCTGAGACACCTCCTGTGTAGACACACTGTAAGTTGCAAAGGCAAAGGCAGTGTGATAGTATTATACCTCAACAGAAAAAAACAAAGAAAAAAACAAAAAAACTTGAGATGGTTTAAGAAGGTTTCGCACCAACAGCCAATGTTAGTTTCTTTTATCCATGAGGGAGCCTTTTTCGAGCCTTCAAACTGCATTAGACAGATTTTTGGCCACTTGGGGGCAGCACAACAAGCTGAAAACACATTGACGTATACACCCAGCTTTATTTTAGCTTGATACTTTATCCTCATTTCATTACTAGTATAAACAGTAACAGTCTATGTGATAACAGTGACGTTATAGTGTTTTTGAACATACAGTAACATTAGGTTCATATTAACTTTTTTACTTAGCTAAAGTTTGTTAGCACATTAGCTACTACAGCAGGACAGATGGTACGCCTGTAATTTAGCAGCTTATTTACATTTGTTGCAAGATGATTGACATTTGTATCTACATTTGTTGATACAGTTAGAGTTTTGAGACCCAGACACTGGACTCAGATGCATCAGGCAGGGGCCAAGGAAGATGAAGCAGGGGCCGTCATGGGGGCCAGACACCCGAGGACCTTAGCGGTTGCTTGTGTCACAATCTAAGAAAGCAGAGGATTGCTTATGAAAGTCAGAGTAAGCCACAGTTGTCTGTTTCTCGTTTTATTTTAGCTGTTGATGTTATGAGCCTCAGGAAAAAATATTTATTAGGAACACATTCATCATGTTATATAATACACAACGTTACCATTTTATATTACCACAGTACATTTTTGACAATTTGAAACAATATAAAGAAAACTTAAGAAAACTTAACCTTAAAACGATGAGATTCAATATGCACAAAGCCTCAAAAGCAAAGTCTAAGAAACTTATCAAACATAAATAATGCTTTAGAAATATTGTCAAGGCTTATTTTGCATAGGAATAAATATACAAAGTAGGTGGACTGAAGAATAATAACACACAGGCATATTGGTGTTAATTATGCATGTCAAATATAAAGTTAAAATCGAGCTGGAGGAGTTGAACCTTGATTCTTCTTGATGCAAAGAGAAGCCTTTATCTCTGTGGCAATGTCTGGCCTGTGGAGAGAGCAGAAAGAATTAGATGATTAGAGAGTTTGCTTTATGCATGTTTATATCTTGAGGGGAGAAAAAAATAGCTAAACTGAAATTAGCATTTGGCCTTGCCAGATGGGATCTGGCTTGTTTTAAATACATTATTGTGCCTTTTCCAACTTTCAGTAATAATTAGGAAGGCAGCACCTGGCTGTGATAGTTTGACCAGAACTGACTAGAGTCTAAAATGTGAACTGCTATCAATGATATTATTATATCAAGTTATACAGTCACTTTGTGCACAGCTACAGCTGCTGTTAAACAATTATAAGGTCTTACCCTGTCTCCTGCAAATGTGTGTCTGCAATAGTGTGTCCAGACAGCGCTTCAGGTCGATGTGGCTCATCTGGCCTCTGCGATGTAACTGTGGTCTTTTTCCTCTTTTATTGCAAACAAACTCTGCTTCTTGACTTCTTATTGTTTGCAGAATCTGAAATGAGGGATTGGAGGGCTGAAGCTTTGCAGTTGACCCACAAATTCAGAGGGAACTGTCAGTTTATATAATTTCTTTCTAAAGCGTATTTTAAATACAAACACTGAATCATCATTTGAAAGTGACACTACGGGAAAATTAAAATGTATAATCACAACTGAAGTGCAAGTACTTGTGGACCTCCTGCAGCCAGCTTTCACTGAGTGATTTCAGATAAAACCTCATGGGCCACGGAGCCCTTTCACATCCACTTCTTTTCTCTGTCCTCCTCTAAGGGACTGTGTTGACAGGCATGGGGGGATCACTCATACTCTCCTGTGACATGGTGGCCAATCCACATGTGCTAAAGCAGAACATGAACAGGGACATGAATGTTAGAACTCGGAAAGAGCATGCCAGTCTTTTTTTTTTTTTTTTTTTTTTTTAACCTGATCTGGCTTTATTTTTTATACTTTTAAATATAGTATATATAGGGTTGTTGTTGCATTTGATCCAAACATTTTCACTGCAGGGGAATGTGTATCAAATCTATACTCCTAATCTATTTTCCTGATTTCTTAAACACACGTACTTGCATATACCTTCTTGCCCAGGATTTTTGAACCACATGTCAGAAGAGTGTGAAGCACTCAGCTCTCCTCATATTTTGCTTCGTTTGTATCTGTATAATAGGAACACAACAGAAAATGTATTTTGGCTGTCTTGGCTGAATAATCAAATGTAATGCAAATTGAGGTCAAGCACACTTTACTAAGATTATGAATGTTGCCTGCAAGAGGCGATTTGAATAATAATTATCGATAGTGTTGTTGTGTCTGACCTGGATAGCATAATGATCATCATAAAACAGAGTAATGCCAAATAACATGCACTTACTGAAGAGGGCAGATATCTATGAATGGGCATCTGTGCCCACTTCAGCAAGTTTCAGCAGAGCTTGTCTGATGACACCTTCCCACTTCATGGCCTCATCTCTCTTTGTCAATGTTGTTTGTTACAGACTCTCAAGAAAAAAAAAGTCTTAGTGGACCATGAGTGTCTATACAAAATGTAATCATCCAATTGCTGAGATATTTTATAGTTACATATGCATGTCAGTTCTCACTAGAATATTCTGTAATAGGTTCCTAACAGTTTTTTCTTCTCAGAATCCTCTAAAGAGCCTCTCAATAAAGGATCTCTTCCAAAACCCTACTATTTGAGTGGTCATCTTTTATGTGACAAACAGTCATGCATTAACACGGACACATTAACATATTAGAGAGTAGAATACAATTTTGAGGTCACTGGAAGATGTAGAAGTAAAAAGAAGGCACACTGAGCCAGATTATTTTAATGCTATCTGAATAATGCCTTTTTATTTCCTGGGCCTGATTCAATAATGAATGGAGTTTTGACAGACAACATTACCCAGCATCATTTAATCATGGGGCTACAGCTAATGTGGGACACACACATGCACGCACACACACATACGCACACATAGAATGACTTTGTATGGAATGACTTATGTAATAAAGTATGTGCCAACATTAGCTTAAACCCACATTGCTTGGAATCTGACCACACACACAAAAAACAAACAAACAAACAAAACATTCTACTACACAAAATGACCAAAAACCTTTTCTGTTTTTTTCTTTTAACTGTAACTTCTGACTGATTTTTGCAAAATACAATTCAGATTCTCTAAAAATGGTTTAAATTAAACAGCTTGATCAGGGAAAATAAATTTTCTTTTGAACTGCTCATGTAATTTTAAACCAAACCAATGCTTTTTTTCATCTCAGTACCAGTAATAACACATGTTCATACAACTGACAATTGAAAATTGACATTGTTGCGTTGAAATTGTTGTTATGTATTGTATTGTTTGTTTTTGACCCATTGCAGATGCAGACAGAGCTAAAAAAAAAATGCAATGTTAATTTGGTTCAACCAATCTGTCTTGTTCCAGAGGAAGATACAGTATCTTGACGTCCGTGGTCCCCAGATGATGAACCACACTGTTCTCTGAGGGCCTCTGTTCCCTTAGCTCCTCCTCAAGCCAAAGACAGAAACATTTTACATAAGATAAATGATTGCCACATTCTCATGAAATTCGACATTCACGATCCCCAGAAGTCTATTGGTTTTGGTGATTCCATGGCCATCGTCATCCACAGATTTCCAGTCGCGTACAAGATATTGCATCATGTAATAGGCTGAAATGCCATAACAGAGCATCAAAGCTCTGAGAGTAGTAATATCCTCAATACGTTGTTTGTTTCATCTGTAACTTATTCATATGGTGAGTTCTAATAAACATTGTTGCTCCTAGGATGTACATTCAAAGCTGTAGGACTTTTGGTTTTGTTTGCAACAGACTGAGAATTGAGAGACTGAATACACTCAGTCACACATAAACACACATAAACAGAGTGGAAGTCTTCCACAGTGACTTCTTACTATTTGTAGGCCTTTAGGCAAGGCAGTCTTCAACCACTGCTAGCACAACCAAACATACTAACTGACCACCCACGGGTGTTCTCGGTGTTTGTGTGTGCGTGTGTTCCTGTGCATGTGTGCATCGCTGTGCTTGTGAGTTGTGTATTTGTGCGTCTGTGAGTGGGTGGGTGGATGGCTGGAGTTGACATAACATGACTCTGCAGAGCAGATTTAATGAGGGAAAAGGCAAAAAGCTGCTGGCGCTTCTGAATGTCTCCCCGATGGAGTCTCATAAAGTTGCTGTTGTTGTTGTTTACCATATAACCACAGCGAGTACACTGACATTATCTATTTATATTTCATCCTAAATATATATTCCCTTCTCCGTATTTTTGTGATGCCCTGAAAGGCAGATTTCCATATATTAATATTACATAATAATAATCCTATTTCCCCTAAATATAACCTCACTGCATCCTACAGAAGGTGTCGAGAGCACTCTGTTTATGCTATATGCAGACTGTTTTCAGTTCAGCAACATTTACTCTGAATCTCTCTGTAGTTGGTCATTTGGATTTACTGTATTTGGGATTCTCAGTCCCCACCTGTTTATATTTTTTCCTTCAGATTGTCCTTGGAGAGGCTGGTCCTTGTCCAGCTCTGCTGCTGGAACCGCTACAGTTGGCCTATAAATCTGCCACAGGGGTGGCCGATGCTGTCATCTACCTCCTACATAGATCGCCCTCTCACCTGGAAAAGGTGGAGAACAGTCCTGGCTCCCTTCCTCTTCACCCTCTACAATGCAGACCACTCAGCCAAGTGCCACCTGCAAAAGTTCTGTGATGGAGAACTGACCCAGGGATTTGTGATCAGTGGAACCACCTCCAGATAAATGCAAGGAAAACTTCTGGAGGTGCAAACACTCTTCTACTACACCTACATCCAGGGACGGACATTAGGATGATGGAATCTTACAAGTACCTGCATGTGTGTAAAATAAAATAGCCGGACAGACCACAGCAGACTCTACATGCTGAGGAGACTCAAGTCTCCTGCAGGGGGCACTCCTGAGGACCTTTTTTTTGACTCTGTGGCGGCGTCAGGTAGTTGGAAAACAATGATGGCTAAGCTATCATCCCTGATGGAGCACATGTCCCGCTGGAGGACATTCTGACAGCAGTGGGCAGCTCCTTCGGTGACAGACCGCTTCACCCGCGGTGTTTGAGGACGGATATTACAGTTCCTTATTTCCTGCTGCTGTCGCACCTTACGATCAGCTCCCAGTGGAACACTGTTTACTCAACTGTGCAACATTGGTATTTCCTATGCGCAATAATATGAATTCAACCATTGTTTGTTTTACTTATTCATCATACTTTGCTTTTTTACTGACGCTTCCTACTACTTCACTATCCCCTTTCCTGCAGTAACACTGCAAATTTCCCTGCTGTGGGATTAATAAAGGATTATATTATCTTATCTCTATCTATCTTAGATATTTTCATGGTGGAACTCTTTCAAACAGCATTGTTTTGCTTCGACGTGCAGTTTCCCCATTTCCCTGTCTCTAGGCTCATTATTCCCACCAAAGAAAAACAGAGCCACCAAATATCATAGGATTACTCTGTTATCAACTTAATTTGGTAATTCCTCTACATCTAAATTATGCATTATTTATTTATCTTCATTATTATTGTTAAGTGCATGTTCATGTTATACCCTTAATAAACACATACACATCCACCTACAGTTTTGTGTGTATTAGATCTACTGTTCGCATTATTTACATTTGAATATTTTGGTTCTGCTTATATGAAAAGTCTCATTTACTACATGTCTAATAAATGTAAACCAGTCATATGCAGAATATCAGGCCTTATGTATCCAGCATCCTCAAACAGTCCTGAAATCAATGAACAGACAAACTATACTTGAATATATATCAATTATAGTTGAATGAATGTACTGCTGAAGGTCACCTCAACCCCTTAAATTGGGTTTCTAAACAAAAATTATCAGCATATTTGCAGACTTCCCAGGATGCATTGTTTGGGAGTCAAAACTCCCACGAGACCTTTCTTTTTTGAAGAAAACAGACATGGTGGAAACGTGTTGTGTGTCTTTAATACACGTCAAGGTTATTTTTTTTATAATAAAAACTATGAGAACCACGATGAAGGTTAGTATCAAATTCAGTTCCTGCCTCCATACACTTCATTTTTAACTGAACAGAGCGACTGAGAGCAGGTTCACATGGTGTCCTTGTACTATCTGTGATATAAAGTGGTTGTGACAGCAGCAGACTGTTCTTTGTGAAAGACTCACTCTTCAAACCGAGAAATAGTAAATAGAAAGTCAGTCTGTCTGTAATATTTGTCAGTCTGACTGAGCAGTTGTTGATTGACCTCAGTATCTTGAATTTATTTAACTTGTTTACTTACATTAAATCAACTTAGTTAGTTTTAAGTTTTCAAAGTGTGACTTGGAAGAAATTATTCAACATAATTTCAGTTAACACGCATTTTTAAGAAATTTGCATTTTTATGTTGAACTAGCTTAGAATGATTTACGGTGTACATGAGTGAGGGATGAATGTGCACATTTGCCCATGAGTTGCTGGGATAAAATGAAAATGTGCACAATCCCCTGAAAACACAAGCAGCACATTTGCCTCCACAATTTGTAGCAGACCCAGAGCCATTATAGCAAATAACAAAGTTTTATTTTGTAATCTAAAAGCTTCTTCTCGATCCATTTGTGTTCATGAAAAGCCATCATATAAACTGACTGAACAAACATTATTAAAGTTTAAAAGTGTTGCTTTTTTTCCTTTTTCCTAAATCTTTTCTCCTAAATTTTCACCTAATGTAATATAAAAAGTGGAAATGTGCTTTATTGCTTTATTAGAAAAGCCAATTAATTTTATTTTAATCACGCAATAGTTACCATGTGTGGCTAGTTTAGGTATAAAGGATTTAAAATAATTTAGAAAATAATATATAAATTCATATATCATATATATATAGGGCAACAGAGTTACTAACATTCAGTGTGTGGGCACTCATATACAGTGGATGCTGGGATTTTCTTGCCTGTAAAAATGACTTTTTCAGCAGGTCATGTGGTCTATTAACACAGTAATCAATAAGCAATCAATGACTCTGCTCATTCCTGAGTCAACCTGTGTAAGACAAAAGCCAACATCCACTTAGGACATGGAGAAGTAATTGCATAATTGATTAACTGCATGTGTTGCATGTCCACTCTTTCACCATTCAAATACTAATATCTGTGAAAAATCTATCTTTGTTTGAACTAAATTCGGACTGGTTTTTATAAATTCAGAATGTAGAATATATCCAGATGGGCTGTTTATGATATGTTAATTAAAGAAAGAATATTTACAGTACACAAACTGACACACAAGCTGACAGCTCGGTGAAGATGGAAGCAGAAGACCCGTCTCCCTCTGTGCATGTGAGTGTGTATGTGTGTATGTACTGTAGGTTAAAATTTATTTTATAATGCCTACATAAGAGAAGATTATATGAACCAGCAATTTACCATTTTTACTTTAGTGGCATTAGCATTGGGCAGCCATTGCTTAACATACTGGTTAACCATTGGTGGGCATTAATCCTGCAAATCCTGGGCTGGGCTACCACATCCTCTATGAGAGGTTTTGGACTAAAGATTAAAATGAGATTTATTTTGTAATTCCTACAAATACTCATATTGACTTTTTATTTCCTGTACATGCATGACGAGTGTAGCAAAGGACTTTGAAATTGATGCATAAAAAGCACAAACTCATAAACTAAAAATTCACCAGAATACAGGAAACGAACTCTCTGACACTCAAAATCTCATAAGGGAGGACCCCACACATGGGGCCACTGCTGAGGTGTCCCTTATTTTTCCACACTGAAGGTGGAAACCCTAGTTTAATGTGTCAGCTTATTGTTGCCAATAAGCACCAAGTACAGCTTTGTATAAATGAGGTCTTACACGAAAGGACTGTCGAAAATGAATTTTTGACCAGATGATGGCACAGGAGCAAAAGTCAGGAGATTAAAGTTATTGCAATTTATCGTGAGAGGAACATGAATGATACACAATTTCATGGCAATCCATCGGTAGTATTTCAGTCATGTTTTTCTTATCCCTAGATGTGGCCAAACAAAAAGAAAAATTGAGGATGGTAAATGAAAAGGATTTTTTTACAATATGAGGTAAAAAGAGCATTTTGTTTTCGTGATTAAATTCTGTAAAGTTATTTTCAATGAAATGGTAATTTGCTACACCAGATATTATGGGGAAAACAGATTTAACACATTATCACCAACAGTGTTGGGAATATAGATTTGCAATCATAGACGTGTGAATTATTATGTGCTGAAATAAATCCCAGTGTGGAGATGCTGTTGACGGAGGTCTGCTATTACTTTGCAAATGGGCAAATATACAGCGATACTGCCTGGGGACTTGACTAATGCTGGAGTAAATATACACGTGTGAATGACTCATAGCCAGGAAATCATACTGTGGAGTAGATCCAATGTGCTGTGTCCTCATTGTTAGAAGTGTTTGTTCTTCTTGTTCATAGGACTTCCAGTCGGACAAGATTTTGAATGTGTTTCAAAAGATTACAATGCTATCTCTCCATCTCAGTGAAATGTGGTGTATGGGACAGACAGATAGCAGGTTTTTCTACAATAAATGGGTAGTGTAACATTTCCTTGGGGTTTAGTGAATTCATAGGAGGAAAGAACCGATCATCTGTGCCTGTGCCATTGTGGATGACAGCTGGCATTTCAGCTCTTGTATAGAAAATTGCAGAGAAAGCTTACAATGCTTAGAACTGTGACAAGGTCTGTTGAGAAATTGAAATTGTTTGAGTCATAAGGTCAGGTCATATGCACTCCATTAGACCACATGTTTCCATATGTTCAGCACTATGGTCTCCAGGGGCAACGTTTCATAAGAGAAGTCCTGGACAGTTATATGTGTTTTTAAAGAGGAACAATACACCTTCCAGCACTTCCACTCCTACTTACAGTGCATGAGCTTGTCTGAACTAGCTAGTTGAACATTTATATAAAAGCAGAATTGCATGATAAATTTAAAGCATTGTATGACAGAGTTTTATTTAAACTCTAAATATCTTAGAAACCAAGCTTAACATGATTTATGTTTAAAAATAATTATTAAAGTGCGTGTCCTGCCTCAGAGCAAAAAGGAACACATTACAGTCACAGACCATTTGATTGTTACTGCTATGGTATGTTGAGGACAAAAGACACATCTTTTTTTCCTTTATTTTTTTCTTTTATTCTTTTAAGATCACAGATCTGTATCTGTGGCCAGATAGAAGCATGAGGTCAGGGGGTCTTGTGTTATGGCGAATGAATGCTTTGTGTGTGATGGCAGTGTCAATGAGATGAGACCTGAGAGGTTGGGAGTAGGGAGACCAATGATTTTAGAGGCATTGTGTGTGATATTGTTGGAGTTGGCCTCTGCCACTACTCTTGTCTGTTGTCCTTAGTACTTCTTGGTTTCACATAAAAACTCATCAACTTTTTACATTTTGAATTTCTTACTCGCTCCACTCTTTTCTGTGTCTGCTCTCAAGAACTTTGCATCGTGATGAACTTGCTACCCAGATAGTGCAGGACTTAATTCCTCCAACAGGAAATTTCCACTCTGTCAGTCAGGTAACATCGCTTTGACGTCACTCTCTCACGTGAGCCTGGCTGGCCTGAGGAAAAAACAAATTTAAATCCATCTATGTGTAACCAGGTTAAAAAAATACAGTTCATTGTTATGTAACGTTAAGATGAAGTTGAATACATATATGTGACTTGGTTAAAAAAACCCACTTTGCATGGTTAATAAAAAAGAAGTGGTTAAAAGTTGTTTCATAAAAGGTTAAAAAAGAGTACAGTTCAATAAATAAGTTAAAAACATGCAGCTGCAAAATTCTAGATGTATTTTATTTTGAAATGTTTTATTATGAAGAGTTCTTGGTATCAAGAGGGAGTAGCGTGTGTAATACTGGTCACTTATTGGTTCAGGTGTGTGGGACCAAGAGGACATCCGAGAAAAAAAAAACAAGCCGCAAGAGCATGAGTTCGTTATGGTGGCTTGACTGATTAAGTCATAATGTAAAACGGTGTGTGAAGTTATGCAGACAAGTGAAGTGTGTAGCTTGTGTCTTTTGGACTATCTACTCGACAGTCTAAAGCAAGATAATCATCCTACATCGCTTCTATGAGCAGCTGGATATTTTTCAACTCGGAAGTTTGTCACGCAGTTGTTCCTGTGAGTGTGTATATTAGCTCCACTCGGTTTTGTTAGCTTGTTAGCCGACACATGTTTATATTAGCATTCATTAGCAAAGTGAATGGACTTTTAGCTAAGGTAAAGCTAACACAGCTTGCGCTAGAGACTCTACCGTTCATCGTTTCTGAACTAGAAACGCTGAAGATTTATTGGACAGTGCTTGAAGCTAACTTAGCAAGCCTCGCTCGGACTTCCGTTGGACTGCATGCGGCTGAGACCGCGCCATCTTGGGACACCTGCCGCCGCCTTTTCTTTGCCGGAGGATGAGGGACTGGTAAAGCTGCCGAGGCTGCAGTAGCTGAGGAGACTACGCCCTTTTGGATACCTGCTTGCCATCTTTTCTTCACTAAAGGATCAGAGACCTGTGAAAGCTGCAGTTTGGACCAACATTTCCATAAGGTACCACACTTTTATTTTGTTGCTCTTCTGAGTGAAGGGGCCAGTAAGTTTTGGGCCTCACCGCTCCCAAGCATCTCTTCAGGCCTGCAACCAGGTTTACTTTAAAGGGTAAATACGTAATTTATATGCCAGCTTGTGTGGAGAGTGGGCCCACTGAACATTGGTATAAATTTGAGTTTGAGGTAACCTGCATTTTTTGTTGTTGCCAATGAAAAAGGGCAATTACTGTGATTATCTTAATTTGAAAAAATGGTCTTCAAAAGAAAAAAACTAAATAAGAGGAGTTCATACTCTTTAAATCTTATTTCAGTGTGAAGTCTGGTTATTTTCTTTTCTCTAAAAGTGTTTGCTTATGAAAGATAAATATTTGTGTTGAATATGTTAGAAAGGGATATTGCACAGGATTTAAAAATGGTGGTTTTACATTTCATTAAAGGTGCAGCACATAATTCAAGACAAGCTTAAAGGTATCTATATAAAAGTGAAAGAAGATAAAATTACCTTTAAAACCTTTGTTATACATTTAGTTAACCATATTAACCCCCCATTATAATAGGGATAGGTGGGCTACATATGGTAAGGAAATGTTTGTTTAAGGTCATATATGTAATTTAAAAAAGGCTTTAGCATAGCCAACCTCTTCACTGCCTCTGCAAATGCTGCATCTTAAACAGAACAAAACAGAGAAAGATGAGTAAGGTTCCACTGCTTCGATTCACTGTCCATGAATGTACTGTAAATATACCAAAAGGCCCACATTTACACCTGATCTTCCCAATATCAATCTTGTGGAACAGGAGTATTTCCTCTCTGACAGCCAGGATGGATCTCGGCCTGTCCTCCTGTGCTTGTCGGGGGTTACAGCTGTATCAGCAGGAGAGCTGCTGCTGCTCTGACCAGGAAGAGCTTTCCTCCTGGAGCATAGACGAAAGAAAAGTCTAAATAATGATTGTTATCATTATTTTCAGGGGTGCTGAGATGAAATTTAGGTGTGTTTGAGCACCCCTTAAAAGAGTCTAAAATCACCACTGAGTAGTCAAACAAACGAGAGAATAGAAAACACGCACAGGAATGTTCGGTCAATTTCACTCATATATTTGACTCCCATTATGTCAGAGCCGTGGAGCTGTTGAACAACCATTGCTCAAAACAGGATTGAGACTATTTCCCCCCGAAACTGTGGCTGTGGCAGCTCAGCAATGAGAGCCATGGAATTATTCTTCCTTACAAAGGCCATGTGTTTCACCCCTCAGAGGGGATTTAGCAGCCTTTCCGAAATACTTCTACCATGACTACTGTACATCTGTTTATATCCTAAATCAGGGGTTTTCAAAGTCTGAGACTGTGGGCCTCCCCTCAGACAAAGCTTGGAACCTAAAGCTTGGAAATTTAGCACCTACTGGAAATAATGGGTCTTTTACCATAGTGTCTGTATTTAGTAAGTGCCAAGAGAGATGATTTTAAGTGAGATTGTGCACTGCTGCACACAGTCCCAGAGCTTCATGAAGAAGCTAAGCAGAAAAGATTGTGCAGCCTTTTGTTCAAGAAAGGTCAAGTAGTATCAGTCCTAATATCTGGTATCTTCCATCAAGCCAACTTAGGCCGCCTTGAGCTATAATGACCTGAGAGGCACTTCCACCCCTTTCAAGTATAAAGCAACGGAATCATTTTGCTTTGACCACTACATCAAAAGAATTTGATGCATTGCAGAGAACCGAATTATCTGAGAGGCAACCATGCCATTTTAGATCCAAATAATTCAGCTCACACTGGAGTACCCTAAAAGGATAATTCCTCGTTTCATGTATGACACTCAGATGGCTCTTTGGCCTGAGAGCTGGTAAAGTACTCAGAGAAAATTGGACTGTGTTTGGTACTACACAATAAACTTTGGAGAGGTACATACAGTCCACTCTTGCAATCGAAAACTTTTTAATACTGCGTGGACGTTATGCTGCTCACTTAATTGGTGTGTTTGAAAAATGTTAAATACAGTTTTCCCTTTTTTATTCACCGTACTATTAATTCTCTAAAAAAGCACCTCAAAAGTGCACTTTGCTGATATTTACAAATTGAATGAATGTACTTTTAGAGATGCATAAATTTGTTAAAACATACACTCACCAGCCACTTCATTAGGTACACTTGTACAATCTAATGTGACCCAATCAACAGCTCTGCCATAAAATCTACCTTTAAAAATATAATGATGTTCAGTTTTGATTGACACCCTCAGAGAAATATTAATAGATTACACAGATTACACTTTCTTGCCGAAAGTTACATAAGCTTATCATTACAACTTCAAAATCTATAATTGAATCTAAGTATGAAGCTACAACCAGCAGCCAGTGAGCTTCACTTAACATGAACACTTGAAGTACTTGGAAACAATTACCTGGCTCTCTCCAAGGGTAAGAAAAATAACATAGCAGCGCCTCAGAAGCTCATCATGTTATATCTTGTTTGGTTGATCCGTATAAAAACCTAATTAGAAGAATTCTAAGTTGTGGTTTTGCAGAGATTCATGTGTTGGACACGACCAGTGGCTTTGTGGAGTTTCCACTGGTTGCGTAATGACCTCATGGTAATGACAAGACTTCAGGAAGTCGGTGATCAAATGATAAACAGCATTCAGAGTGTCTCCAGTCAGTTTAATCCTAAACAAAAATATGACAGATTTCAGGTGGATATTTTTGAGTGTGAAAAAAAGTATATTTTAAGTTCAATACATGATTTGAGACCTGAAGGTTGTTATATTGACTGATGAGAAGTGAAACCACTGGCAGTCTCTTTAACATAATTTGTGTAAGATATGTCATTTTTCCATAATATCTGTTATCTTTTTCCTTTATTCATGTAATGGTTTTATTTCATGTTGCAGTTTCAATATTGCAGTTTCTTCTTCTGTGTTTCTCTGAGAGAAAGCAGTTGAAGTGGTGGTGTCATACAATAAACTGTGTCATGTGTAGCGCCCTGAAACATACTATTTCAATTATTTCATTATTTTCTTGCTGATTTTATATCAGTGTGTCCACTTAATAACATTTCATTTAAATAAGTATCTTGGTTAATTCATATTTTTATTATTAAAATTGTTAAAAATATTACTTACCTGTATACTTTCCTCCTGTGAAGAGAGATAAGTTGTTGTACTTACCCTTTAGAAGAGATTGCTGACACTTTAAAAGGGAGAGTCATGGAGACGTGCGGTCTGAAGGCTGAAGTGAAACATGCTTGTACTGAACTGAGGGCTTGTTGTTAATAAAGGTTGCGAAAAGAAGATGGACATGTTTTTTTACAGTACATTTCAAGGGTGCAACGCATACATTTGTCAGTCAGCCAGTCAGTCAAGGTTAAGCTGGGGTTGAGATGTTTTCTTGTAACTGCTAAGAAAGATCTGTAGAAGAAGCGTTGCTCTTCTCATAAAGGAACTGAAGTGTCATATTATTTATTTTGAGCATACAATATAACATTTCCCCCCTTTGTTCTTGTCAAATCAAGGGATTTGCAGAATCCACCAGTCACTCATATTAACTTTGCATCAACTTTGTTTTGTTGTTTTAGTAGTAAAATAAAGGAAGTAGTGTGATGCATCAGTGAAAGAGGGTAAAAAGTTGCTATTTTTTATAGCACACAGAGAAACATAATAGTCTTACATTTGACGTGCAGAACAACTACGAAGCATGTTGTCCTAAATGAAACCTCCAGATGTGTTTGACACCAATTTCAAGAAAGGTAGCTACACAGTGTATTTATATAATAAATTGCTCTGACCGGGACAGTGCTGCACCTCACCTTCTCTGAAAATGTGCCTCTTCTGTTTATAATTCACTCCTTTCTATTCCATTGAACCACAAACAAACTGTTAGTATTCTGGCACATATATATATATATATACACCTTCCCAGCCCAGGGGGAAATCAAAGAGAGAGAACGCCATTCCAACACTGCAATTATGTTTCTCTGCTTGCTACAGATAGAGGGAATAAAACAGATGAGTGGGTAAGAGATTCAGAAATAACAGGAGGAATGGTGAGAAATGGATATGGGAATGGGGGTGTGGAGGTACACATGGGGTGAGGGGAATAGGTGAGACGACCTATAAGGAAACACAGTGGATGGGTGGAGGATAGCATGCATGAAGTTAGGGATGATAGAGGGAGGAGAGAAAGCACGGAGGAATGTGGGGGAGAAACAGAGCTTAGGGAGACACCTTGGAAGTAATATCAGGATAACCTAGCAACTGCAATACGCTCAGGAGATGCAGGCTTATTTTCCATTATCTGTTCTTTTGCTGCTTCAAAAAGAACAGCTCCCATGGAGCTTGAATTCTCAGCAATCCTTATATAAACTATATATACAACATATTGTGCTCTCCTGTAGACGCCGCTGCTGCAAAGCTATTCCATCTCAAAGAGGAATTTGGAAATAATGTTGGCAATAGGCCGCTTTATGTCTGAAGTAGGCCTATTCTATCATTCTCATAATACTAAACAGTGGAATAGAAGGTTTTTGATTTCAGCACCATAACCTGAATATGTTCTCTTTCTTTTTTTTTGTTTTGTTTATTTTTTAACAATGGCTTTGTATACATTTTTGAACATTGTCCTTAATAAAACAGTTTATAGATAGATAGAAAGATAGATCTAATCAATAACAATACTCACTGTTTGCCCGTTTATTTATTTACAGTGCACATTGCACAGTGAAATGAAATAGAGCACCTCTGTTGTAGTAGCTGTAAAGGAGGAGAAAGAAAGAAAAGGAGGTTAGAGATGCCTTGTGGTATTTTCTTGTTAACTTACTGTTTTTATTCAGCGTTACTCACCAACTGCATTGTGTGCATCCTTCAGGCCAACTCCTGTATAGATCAGTGGGATAGTGCGAATGTGTCACCCACTTGCTTGTGCACATGCACGACACAACCAGGGACCACAAGTGTTCTTTCACAAGTGCAAAACCTTCAAGGGTTAAACATCAGCATCTTTTAGAAGTGGCCAGTTGATGGGTTGTGTCTGGTCGGTCGCAACTATGGATTGTCTCGGAAATTTGTACAGACATTCATTGTCTCCAGAGGATGAATCACAAAGACTTTTGTGATCCCTTGACCTTTCCTCGAGTGCCACCAGCAGGTCAGCATTTCACTTTGTCCAGTAATGTGGATCATGGCCGAATACCTGCAAATCTAATGACATTGTACATCAGTCTCAGCTGTACTTTGAGTTTTGTAACATTATGCAAGTTGGACTTAACCAACCTTCAACCCTCTGGTGCCCAAGAATCAAGCTACAGCAGCTCAGAGAAATGTCGGAGTGGCAGATAGGCTGATAGGATAGGTTGTAAATATCAAACTATCAAAAAGTTTCAATGTCATACAGTGCACATGTGGCGGGAGCTTTTTTTTTTTTGGTTTTGAACTTTCAATTTCGTTCAAATAAAAAAAGAAAATATAATAGCAAGTATTTTAGTAGATACTCAATCATCCAAAAAAAAAAGGTCAAGGAAAGACACCCTCAATGAAAGACAACATTCAGTCACAGAAGCTAAGCCGGAACTTGCCCTGAATGAGTTTCAGTACAAAGTACAAGTACAGTGCATATAAATACCCTAACAAATTCTTCTGGTGGAAGGTGGGTTTGTCTCACCAGATTCCACCAGAGTTATCAAACGTGGAGGAGGTAGGGACCGGCTGAAATTCAGTGTAATATTTTGTTACTTGAAAGTATTTGTGTGTGCACTTTAAAATGACACCTATAATTACTGTCTGGGAAATTATACCATATTCAAGAAAATTGGTGCCCTTAATTCCACACCACTGATACTGTTAGTGCTAATTTAGATTCAGAAAGTGTACTCAGTACACCTTGTTTCCTGTCTGCAATGCCTGTGCCAGGCATATTTTGCTTAAGTAGGATAAAAAATTTGGGAGTGATACTGCTATCATCCTTTCACTGAAACCATCTGTGGCTGCCAGAATCTCTAAAAGCTGTAACTCCATTCGACTTGGAAGAGCAACATTCATTTCCTTTCTTTTTTTTTTTTGCCT
Organism: Holacanthus passer; assembly: GCA_025331565.1. Lineage (NCBI taxonomy): Eukaryota > Metazoa > Chordata > Actinopteri > Pomacanthidae > Holacanthus > Holacanthus passer. The sequence continues at coordinate 1,612,140 of JAFREQ010000091.1, read as the reverse complement.
TTTTTTTATGCATCAAAACAATAAGATTCCTTATCAAATTCATTCTACTGACAATGTAAAATTCACTGACACTGCAGATGCTGCCAGTCTCCAGTCTCAATGACGATCTTGCTTGTTACAGTAATTACACCTATTATACCAGTCTTAAAATAAGGCTGGTATTGAATTATTGACGCCAAAATGCTACTCATAACAATTTCAATATTAGCTCCTCATTTCCTTAAGTGCTTCCTTTTTATTTAAAGGCACCTGTGGGTCAGCAGGCTGTGTGCACTTTTTTTCCTCCTCATATTGATTTCAGATTGAATCCTCAGTGTTTGCAAGCTAATTAACCATAACTGCAACAATTACAGAAAGCCCCGAGCAGCAGGGCTATTGAGTTGCCGGTACGTAACAGGCCTGTGTAAATGTAATCCAACATTTGTTGTGTGAACCATATACTGCTCACAATGGACCTGGGTGCTGCCTCAAAGAACACAAATCCAGCTTTATGCATGTGCATATTCAATAGACCTCATACATGCATTGATATAAAACATATTATCACACACATACAAACACTTAAATTGGGATCTGCTGCACAAGAAAGCAATTCATGGCTTTCTCTCTCTTTCACTGCTTCTATCTTGCTCTCTCTCTTTCTCACACACACACACACACACACACAAACACATCAACACACACAGCATAGCTCAGTGAGGATATGAAGCAGCTTGTTGCTAAGGTAATAACATAACCAGGCCATGTGGGGCTGCTTTCTAGAGCAGGGAGAAATATTACTGATATATATATAAATATGTGTATATTTGTGTGTGACCAAAGTGGGGCTCATCCTCATGATTGGCCGTTAACATGTTGTGTTGCCCGCTTGTTCATTCGCCGCTGACTGTGTCTTTGCCTGTGCATCTCTGTATGATATTCTGCAATTTCCATGCAAATCCCAGAGAAAAGACCAAGCACTGCCTGAGTGGCTTGCTGGCAGTAAAATGCCGGATTTCATTTACTGAGCTGTCAACATGTCACTCATAGCAGCAGGATTTCTTGGACTTAACTCAGTGACAGGTCACTTAATCAGTCACTCACTCACTTATCCAGGCAGGAAGCATGCATTTTGTTTTCAATAATGCTACTTTTCAGATGCCACTATGGATTTTCCAAAATGTAAGCTTTTTAGTAGCTGAAAACTAAGCTCTTGCTTTGCCAATTGATTTTTTTCCCCCCTACCCTTTAAAAATTTAAGTGGGTTCGTAATGAGTATGAGGATTACAGAACTTACTCAGCACATTGAAGGCTATGTAAACTTTCCATTCAAGTGAGAAAATGGGAAAAATCAGAGCTACAAGCTTTCCATGCATCATCATTAATATATTCATACACTGTGGCGCTGAGCCAACTGTTACTGCTACTCCACAGTCAACTGCAAAAAGCAGCACAGCTTTGTTAATAATCTCAGAGCACTTGGCAATGCAATTTGAAATGGCATGGCTTTGCAATAATCTTAAGAGGCACTCGAGTCCAACTTGTCAACAGAACAAAACAGCACGGTGCAACGTGGGACTTAATATTAAAACATGGTCAAGTGTCATGCTAAAAGCTGCTGTCTCCGCCCACACTAGTGAAGAGCATCGTTGAATTCTAGTCTAGCACCCAGAACAAGTACTGGGGAGTGGGTTCAGTCAGTCCCAGTCCCAACTTTTAACAACTCACTTTAAGTACTTAGAAAGTCTTTGTGAGTTTTTTCACTCTAATGTCAGATTGTCCTCATGTCCAAACAATAAAAAAGCTCATGCATCAGTGTGTTCCAAAATGATGGCTGCCACAAAACTGACTCATTTGAGTATATTCTGAACTCCACCTCTTCGGTTAATGCATGGTGTAGGCATCTAAAACTTTTTAGTTGTTGGAAGGGTAAAGTTCACCTTCATAGTAAAAGCCTTGCATCATTTACAAAATTTGACCAGTAAAGCATTTGTGTTCATTGCTCCAAACACTCAGATATGCAGCTGTGAGAGGGAGGAGTTTGAGGTGTTTTTTTTTTTTTCAGGGTTCTTTAGATCAGGTGGAGAGCAACACAGAACATTGGATGCAAGACTAAAAAATTGGTCAAAGATAATTTATTACAAAATTTTGTTTTGAAAAAAATAAAGACACAATGTGCTTAAAACTACTACCCACAGGTAATATTACCTTGAAACCCAAGTACATAAAAATGAGCCTGTATAAAAAGAGAGCTAATATAAATAACACATTAGAACAGGATAAGGGGAAATGTTAAACTTCACCGAATAAGAGATAAATATAAAATCTGGCCATCCGTCCCTCATGATGTGGCCCACACTCAGACACTGCCTCTGCATTGTATGGTAACACACTGGACCTCCTCCTTTCTGACCACCGGGGATACCTGGGGACAGAGCAAACACACGGCCAGTAACAGGGCAAACCTCAGCTATTGCCAAGTTCACGTCTCTCATACCAGAGTATTACACAACTCACACAGCAAGTTTCTCACTCTGCTGCTGCCTCTGTGTCACCCTGTAACACTCTGGACTTCCTCCCTGCTGACTGACTGGTGTTCCTGTTCATCGTCTTGTTGCCCCCTCAGCTCCCATTCATCTTAATGACGCAGGTGTGTCCATAGCTTCCTTTCCACTCTCTGCCTCTCTGTTTCAGTCACTTCTCAGCCCCAGTCTTCTTCCCCTGTCATGACTCTGGCTGCTCCTTACTGGATGGGATGTTGAGGGAACGACCTGGGTTCTTTGTCACCATGGTGTGGCAGCATCTTTTCCCTCCCTCTTTCCTCCATGAATCCACCGGGGTGCGCCCCTGGGAATGCTGAGCAAGACATATACACAAAGCCATCAATAACCACCTGAACACCTGAGCCTCTCGCTTCTCTCCTCTGCTCTCTTCTTTTCATGTTCTGGAGGTCTGGTCTGGCCCTCCTCTCAGCCACACCATTAGTTCTATCAAAAGGTAAGAGCTAAACTAGGTGTAGATGTTACATGCTGGGCGGCAGGAAGTTAACATGCATTAAAACAGCAGGTACAGTTCAAATGAAAATCATGCAAGTTCAAACCAAGAGCAGCAAAAAAAAAAAAAAAAACCCCATTTAAAACACAACGTATAAAATCATGCAATATAAAATACACACAGGAAAACATAAGAATTTAAATATAAGGAAATCAATAAAACCAATGCGTCTCCTATGTGACACAGCTGTAGCTAGCGAAATGGATGAAATGGATTGTGTACAATAACTACTTCTTTCTGTTATGTCCCTTAAGTCTCTCTCCTCTTCTCTCCAGTTTATGTGCATTAATGAAGCCTGGGGATAGCCAAGCATGAATTTTTTTTTGCTGACGTTGAAACATTTTCAAGATGCGTGGACACGTCTTTGCTTCAGTTGTGTCTCCCTGGGCCATTGCCTCTAAAATTCAGCTGGTGTTTTGTCTGAACGCACCTCAAGAGGTTTTGTGACTGTGTAACAACATCACGGTACTCCTGCCTTAGCTGGAATTTTTAGTTTGATAGCTTCTCTCTCGGGATCATCTGGCATTTGCCTCAGGGAAGCCAGGAAAACAAGCTTGTCTCGCATTGTCATGTCTAAAATAGTCTCTCTCCTTTCTTTGTTTTCCTTAATAATTTGGCTAGCTGCCTGGTATCGACTGAGCCGTGGAGGAGTTGTGTAGGCATTTGTTTTGGGGGATGAAGGGTGTCCATCAGGAGTCCATGATAACAGGTTTGTTTTTGCAGTTGTTGGCATAATGCACCAGGTCCTCTGTTTATGGCATGTAAATTGGTGGTTTAGCTAGTTTGAAGTTGCTAGTTTGCATTGGTAATCAGGACAATAAACTTAGTCTTTCCCCGCCAATAGGTCATTGTCCTAGAATAAAATGTCTTACTAGGATGTGCAAAATGAGCAGTTGAGAACTGAATCAGTAAAGAAAATCAGAACTTCCCAGCTACCACAGGGATCTTTTTTATCAAAGACTACAAAATAGTATAAAGCGTTCTTTTCATTACTACACAATGGGAAGCACTGATGCCACTTTGAAGGCATCACATAAGTCCAAAGGAAATGTGATTTGCAGCTGCAGACCACCACACAGATGCAATCAGAGCCTGTTGTGCCTCCCACAATCACTCGAAGCAAACTCCATCCACCGAGTAATTTCCAGTGTAAATGACACATACAGATGTGTTCACACCAATAGCTGCTTTTCTCTGGTCTGACATCTGAATATATAAGAGGTGTTGTGTTGATGATGATATTCATTTGTTTTAGGTTTATTTGTATCTGCATGATTTTTTATGCAGTTTTTTTATTGCTTGGGTTAGAAGATGCACCCTGAGCTGACGGCTATGCATCCATTTAGCATTTTGTACAACCTGTGGGCCCAATTCTGCCTGCCAACACAGCACATCTGTGGGAATATATGAGTTTAGACGGCTAATCACACAAGATAGTGCAGGTGTTGTTAGTGACTTATTACTCACTTAAGAGTGAAGACAACAGTCAGTCTCCTCTCTTCCCTCCTCAGTCTTACGACTTGACTCATGAGAAGAATATTTCCTCGAGCAGGTGGCCTTCTGGTCGCTGCTTCTCACTGCCATCAAATCTCCTTGTGCATACACAGCAGCATTTTCATGCGAAAAACCGACATCCAAATTATGTGTTATTTGTGTCACACCAATTTGCCAATGGAGGTCTTTGCTTGCATGCAAAGAACCATATGGTGTTTTGGCATATCAGGCTAGGCCTCTTTTTGGAGTTATGCAAAGCTTTTAAAATTGATTTTAAAACTGTTTTGACAATAAATATCAAAAATTCTTATTCCCTATAGTTCAGAACAAATTCTCGTTCTAAAGAAAACACACTGCATGTTTGCTAGGAAGAGAACAAATCCCAACTTTTCAGCAAACTGTCAACTGTCTCCCCCAAATGCACAGTAAATCTCCAAATTTCCAAACAAATTGGCTGTTATTAATTGGATAAAAACAAATCAAACTGATGATAAAACAGAAAATAAATAAATCTCCCATGATATGAAGGAACTGTACACTCTATGAAAGCATATTGTAGAGGAGAGCTCAATGTGGATTTTATTCAGCGGCACCTCTTTATTTCTGTCCCTCTTAATCTCCATCCCGAGAGGCCTGTTCCAAAACCAGATAAGACAGGGAGGGAGGAAACAACCACAGCTTACATTGTATGAAGACAGAGGGGGGCGACTAATCGCTGTTTTTCACATGAAAGCCACACATATACAAAAAATGCGAACTAACACAACAGTTTTTTTTTTCCCACATCTGCAGCAAAAATGTACTAGTGCTAATAAAACAACTTGCACCTGTGTCATACATTCAACACTCGTCTGTCTTGGCACTGCCACAAAGGCAGACATGGACACAGAATAATGGCATTGATTTTACACAGTTGCTTAATTAATCCAGCCACAGTAGCCTCATTGTAATTGTGTATTCAAAATAGAGCTTAAAAGAACATCTGCACAGAGGTCATCTTTTTTGTTATTATTTTTTAATTTAATTTAAAACATGAAAGAATTTCTGAATGTTAAGACATAGATAAAAATCATTATTCACACATTTTAATCGTACATGTTAGGGTTAGTTTTTTAAGGTAACGGTGCTGTGAATGGCTCACTGTGGTGATTCTGATTCTCATTCTGGCCTTGATCAAGTGCTGTGTGGCCAAAAGTATGTGGACACAAAAACACAGTATGTTGAGACATAACAACAGCTATAAAGTTGAAAGTGAAACCATCTCCTGGGAGGGCTTTCTACCAGGTTCTGGAACATGACTGCAGAGATTTGCTGCCATTGGAGGCCCGGTCCCACCAGCATTTATAACAGCAGAGTTTCAGGGGGAAATCATAACATTTGAATGTAATCTGTAGCATGGGCAGGCAGATCATATCATAGCCCTTTGGCTGTGTTGCACCATGCTTTTATACATACAAAGGAATCGTTGTCAGATACAAGTCAATATACAAATACACTTAACTTTATTTCTGGTTGGCAAACAAGCTACCCTACCTTGGTTATAGACAGTAAGATAGCTAGCTGGAAGTGCTATTGTGACTGGCTAGCATGTCAGTGGTTAGCTCACCAGCTATAGCAGTTTACGTAGGTCAGTTACGTAGCTCTATGTAGGTCATTCAAGTTCTTCCAAACCAAACTTAGAAGACCATTTCTTTGTGGATCTTGCTTTGTCACTTGTGTCATGTTGAAACAGGAAATAGCCTTCTCAAACTGATGCCATAAAGTTGGAAGCACCCTCTGAAATATCATTGCATGTTGTAACATTAAGATTCATGGGCAAGTGTGTCCATTTACTTTTGGCCATATAGTGTGTGAAGACAGCCTAAATGCTGGAGAGAATGAAAAAAAGGCGTGCTCATGGGCTCAGACTGAATTAATTTAAATGAACTGCTGCATTAGTGAAGAAAGATCTGACAAAGTAACGCAACAGAAGGGCAAAGACTTTGGATGCTTGTTGTGTACAAACAGAGAGACATCTGGAATATTGTTGAAGAAAAGCTATCTTGCTGTTGATTCTATGTGAGATGAGAGGAAGAGGCTGTCATATAGTCTATCTAGGAATTAAGACGCAGCGAAGAAAAGGAGTTGACATGCAGTCTAACAAAGACAGAGCAGGAGGAGGAATGAGCTGCTCCAGTGACGATGTTTAGACTACAATGATCTGTCAAAAGCACTTGCTCACATCCACTTCAAACTCATTTTCTCATACTCTGCTCTCTTCCCCTCATCTGTCAGTACATATCTCTTATTTATTCTTCTCTCCTCTCTGCACCTTCATATCCCGGCTCTCACCATGAGGTCACGACACAGGACGTAGGAGAAAAGTTTTCAACATGCGTAACCTTGTTTCAGACACTTTTAAAAACATAGTCACATTATGAATGTTAGATGACTGTGTGTAAAGCAAAGATTTAATGAGGACAACCTACAGCAAGAAATAGTTTTTATCTGTTTTTGGTGAAAATCCAGCCTTCTATAGTTTGGATCAGTCACAGGCTAATATGTTAGTGGTCATCTCACCAGCTACAGGACTTTGTCAAACACACCACTGTAGCTACACCTGTTCTGTTAATGTAATAGCTTGGCCTAACAAAAGTCTAACACTGGCTTGCATGTAGGGATCGACCGATTATCGGCCGGGCCGATTATTGGCGCCCATATTCGGCATTTTGACACATATCGGCATCAGCCTTTTTTTTTTTAATCCAACGACTGATAAGAGATCAATTTAAAATTGGGTTATTTTGGCTCTGATGCAGCTGTGCCTCTCTGTCTGCAGTCACTACTCTGTCTCCAGCATTGTCCCACCCACAGCACCATCTGATTGGTTACACGCTGAGCCATGGCACGGGTAAGCCAATCGGCAATCGGCTTATTAAAGTACCGTAACCGACGCTGAAGCCAGCCGGCTGGTACCAGCGGGTTAGCCGGCGACCGGTACCAGCGGGTTAGCCAGCCACCTCCGTCCACCTGCGGTGCTGCTGCTGTGATTGGTGGGATGGATGTCTCCCTCAGCCGAGAGCTGCAGAGCTGCGTCTGAGCTCATCTGAATTTATTTATAGATAAATTAATGTAATGACAAATAAATTAATGACAACGACGTCAAAATGATCTACCTAGACTAAAAATGCTAAATATGTTTTAATTGTGATGCCAATATTTTCACTTTGGTTCCACACAAAACCATATCGGTCGATCTCTACTTGCATGGCCTGTCTGTTCATACCAGACTAATGATAAATGGAAGGTCAGACTGGAGCACAGTTTTAAATAAGATTCAAATTTAAAGCTCTGCTCTCTGTGTAGTCAGTTTGTGTCTCTTTTCATTTATTTGCATCTCTATATTTTTGTGTCTCTTTTTAATAATTCTGCATATATTTGTATTCATTTGCATCTCTTTATAGTAATTGTGCTTCTTGTCATTTTGTGTCTCTTTTTTATTGTTTTGCATCTTCCAATAGTCATTTTGTGCCTGTTTGTCATCATTTTGTCTCTTTGTCTCTTTTAGATGCTTTCAATTTCTTTGTGGTCGATTTGCATCTCTTTGTGACTGTTTTGCATCTTGACTTTTCAGAAAGAAATGTTGAAAGTCCCTTAATGCAGAGGCTCTAGTTCGAGAGGCCTGTCCCCAGTAGACCTGTTTACTAATCCATCCATGACACTACCAAGCCAACCACCTTCTGATTCTGAAAGCAGGGTTGTCAATCAGGTTCCAGGAGGGGCCTGTACTGACACTGGCTGCCATGAGATTGCCTAATTGGATTTGACTCTCAGCCCAATATCCCTTATTTACGCTACAATAAGTGATGTAAAAATGGCCGTCATATATAGGCCAGAAGTGTCTCACATTTGGTCTTCTTGTGCTATAATATTCTGTAGTTGCATATGTCCATACTCAACTGCAATTGACCCAACTCAGCTGGCAATCTCAGACACTTCTATTGGACAGGGGGAGTGGAGGAGAGCAGTCGGGTGGCAGACTTACACTGAAAGAGATGTTTCTATTAATGTTGTCTCACTTCTTACCATATCGCAATAGAGGTCAATAAAGGTCATAGATTAATTAATACTTCTTTAAATCCTGCCTATCACTGTGGCGTCCTTGGTGCTACAGTCAGTATGCAGCAGCTCTAATCAGACAGACAGCAGCTCAGTGATGCTGTTGCTAGAGGTCAGAACACAGTTAATCTCTGTCTTACTCGGTTTCCTTCCCTCTGTCCCTCCCCCTCTCCGCTCCCCCTCCGCATCATATCTTTATTTCCCTCCTCCCTTCCTAGTTCTGCTTTTCTTATTCCCTCTATCGTTCCATCCCTCATTCCTTTCTTTCTCTCCATATTTCCACAGTTCTTCCTCTGCCCTGGTCACACAACTCTTTCACCTCATATTCTGTCTGTCTTTACATTTACTTTCCATATCAGCAGTTAAGATTCTTTTGACCATGACCACTATCTTTTCCAACCTTAACCAAACAGTTGCCTAATGTTAAAGGAGTCCCTTGTGAAATAATAATAATAATAATAATGAACCTGAATAACTTCCCTGTGAACTTCTCTGCGGTCACACAGTACAGCTGTTGTCATTAACCTTGAATTGTTCATTTGGCCTGAGGAATTCACTATTATAACATAGAGAAGTGATGGTTGTCTCATTCAGCAGTTTTTATAAAAAATGATTTTTTTTTGACTCATAAGCATTTAATTTTTTGTAGATGAAGAGACACTGCTCTCATATTCACACATGCTGGAGACATCAAGGGGACAGATGTGGCAAAAAGTGCACAGTTAAATATCAAAATACACTTTAATCAGAGTTGGGAAATGGTTAAAGGGAGGAACAGCTGTGCACTAAGCTTTGGTTTTGTGTGTAGCCATTTTGGTTTTACACACACAGATTCATGTATAAACAAGGTGGTAAATGTCTTGGTAATAGTTGGAGATCTGTGATGAAGTGTGAGTTCAGATCACTGCAGATCACACGCTGCATTATTAAACTGATTGTTGAAACATTTCAAAGTGAAACCAGCTACAGTCAGCTTGTTTCATTTGAATCACACATGAGTGGAAAGCAGTAACGTGATGCTGAACTAGAATTATAAGCTAATTTAATATGACGACTATACGTGATGCTGCAGGTCTGCAAAACAGGGTGGAAGGTGGAAGCTTTTGTAGCTTCTGAAAATTATGTTCTCTTTGAAGAGATATTGTTCAACCATTAATAACTCCCTTTAAAGACCCATGTCTATTTTGTTTCTCACAAGTGACACACTTTATGAACCATGGCGAACAAAATCAATCTCATTCCTTTCAATTATGTTTTTTTACATTGAACTTCATAATGGAAAGTTGAAATAGAATAGAAATCCATGATAAAAAAATGAATGAATAAATAAAATGAAAAGACCCATCCAGGCTTTTCTCAGTATATATAGTACTATATACAGTCAAGTCTGGAGAATGCTACGTAGACCCGATAACGAATGTCAGCCTGTTAAACCCAGTTCTGTCCCTCCTTCTCTCGATGATCACTGTCACAATGTTTTCATGCAGCTGAATTCATGATACAGTGCTTTACATGTGTGTTTTTTTTTTGTTTTTTTTTCTGTTTCTGTTGTAAGAAACAGGAAAAAAATGATATTATCTGGCAAAGTCTACATAAACACAGGACAGCAGCTGCTTGATATATCAACTTTTAAGATTTAAAATGAGTGTTGCAACCAAACTGCTTTGGAAAAGCTGGACACTTTAAAGGGCTAACTCTATATTGTAATCAGGCCAGGAACAAATCACTGTCACATCGCATCACCATATATTCTCATTTTTCCTTTCTTTTCCGTAATGACCTTGGATTAGTTATATCCAAATTAAATTTTAAACAAAACAAAAAAGTCCTATCTCCCTTCTCATCCATCTCCCACCTCCAGTTTCCTCCGTCGCCTTCCTCATCCATCCATCACACTGAACATCGTGCACTCCTCCCTGCCCTTCCACTAACTCAGTGTATACGTCTCCTTTTAAAGTGGATGTCATATTGTTTCCACACGTGTCACTCTGAGGCATCGCTCCTCACCCTCCGTCCTCCTCCGCTCTCCTTCCCTCCTCTCTCTCTTCCTGCCGCGAACGTCAATGGAACATCACTGTCACGCTGCGCTGTGATGGATCCACCCATTCGGAAGAACACACTTTTGGTGTTCCTCCGTACTGAGCTTACTCCTCCTCTTCCCTCGGTCTTCTTAGTCAGATATTGAGGGTTTGGAGTATCCTCTCAGGGGGGACGAGGGGCCAATTAAATATTTATGGATCAACATCCATTCAAATGTTTGGCAATGGAGAAAGCCTGTGACCGGAAAACTGACATGACTTGTTTGTGCACAACATGCAGCAGGGGAGGTGGGGAGCTTGTCCTCAGCATGTGTCAGTGTGTGTGTGTGTGTGTTGTAGTGGTCGTGGTGGCAGATGATGTTATTGTGGTGGGCATATTTTTAGGCTGTGGACTTTTTTCTAGAATCATATTCATATTGTCTTATTGACCAGCTAAGGGAAACTCTGGCTGCAGCCAGTGTGCCAACAAATATACATGGAAATTCAAGAAAAGCAAAGTGAATTAGGGATAAAAATACAACAGTAGCGTATGAAGTCCAAGTCAATGGAAGCTGAGACAAAAGTCCTGAATCCAGTGACACCTTTGAAACAAGGTTCAGAAACTGTCCATTAGCTGAGTCTGACCCATGCAGATAACCCAGCCTGAACGGCCTCAAGAAGCTGCTGCAATTTATTTGCATGCATTTGCATTTTGAGTCTGCATGACCCTTTCACATTCTGACACTTTACACAGAGGAAGAAGTGGCCGGCAGATTGCTTAATCCCAGTACAGTACATGCAAAACAGATATCATGCCATGATGCCATGTGCACTACCTGATAACCTTAACAGCCATTGTAGCAAGATAGTTCTTGTGTCCCAAGTTAATAGTTATACTGGAATAGAACATTTGATCATTTTGGAATATCCATATTTCTACAAAGGTTCATTTTGAGAAGTGGTTTGAAAGAGGACACGGAGTCAGCCAGCCTGATATTCCCAGGGGAGGCTGGGGCTGCAACAGCAAAACTCAATCCCATTTGTCTTAAGTGATGTACATGTGAAAGAAGATGGTCCTTTTCAAGGTCACAATTGGACAAAGACTTAGGAAATGTTTTCAGGCTGGTAGAATTCTGTTCATGTCTATAGTATTTTTTTGCAGCTGCCATAAAAAGTGTTCCTGCCATCGTCTTCATAAACATATGTGTGATAAGAGGAGCTCAGCCTCTGGTCTGAAATTATGAACCTTTGGCCATTTGCAGTTATGTTTTAGTAACTTGACTGCATCCCTGTACACTTTTTCTTTTCTTACTAAGATAAGATAAGATATTCCTTTATTCGTCCCTCAGTGGAGAAATTCACATTCACACAAGTATAGGAATGTTGAAACTGTCCAACCAAGAAAAAACTGACTGCCTCACTGTTTCAGCAAATGCCTCTTGTTCATCAGAAGCAAAGGAGGAAAAGGGTTGATGCAGTGATAGAGTCACTGAGTCCACAGAGGGAGGAGGTCAGAGGAGGTTCAGGGCGAGTCGATATAACTCTGACACAGGAGATCGCTGTCCACTTCCTTTTCTGTTCGTTTCCTCCTCACACCCAGTGATGGTTTCATTTAACCATGACCACAATCATTCTTTAACCTTAATCAAGTAGTTGTGACCATGATGACTATGGTCCACTAACCTTAACAAAGTAATCATTTTAATACAAACCATGGTCTTTCTCTAAAATTAATTAAGTTATTTTTGTGCCTAAACCTAATCAGGCAAACAGATTCATTTTTCAACAGTGATCCATAACAATTTTGGAAGGCAAAACAAATGATTAGAAAGCTTCCTAGTCAAATCAATTTATTTCTTTCAGTCAGCTGACCATTGCAGAAAGAAAACAGAAAATCATATCCTCCATTTCCCTTAAAATGTGATGTTTCATCAGTTCTAGGCACAAGAGACAATTATTTGTAGAGCTTTAATAATCATTCTGATATTTGATTTCAGTTCTCACCTATTTTGATATGGTGACCAAACCTTTTTTGAAAGCAACGTTGCCTTTTGGGGTTTTTTTATAACCCCTTTAACATGGAAAAAGAGAGGAGAGAGGATGTCATCCAACAAAGGTCCCCAGCTGGACTCGAACTCAACATTGAAGGCCATGGTTAACACATTAAACTGTAGGACACCTGGATGCGCAGGGAGCAAATTCTAATACTGTTCCCTTTTTTTCTCTCAGGGACCCATACTACTATACCCTATTTAAGTGGTAGTAGAGGATCTTTACATTTTGACACACCAGCGCAGTAACCTAAACCTAAGCAGTCAAAACAGCCCAATAGTCCAGACTTCAACCTGATGCTGTAGTGCCTCTTCCCAGCTCCGTGGGCTCTCATAAACAGGTTGGAGACATACTGCGTTGTGATCAGAGGGTCTCTGTGGGGACCCCAGAACAGATGCAGGCCCCTATGATGCACTGCAGCAGAGCTAAAGCATTTTGTTGTTGCGTTTGCAACAGGTGGCGTAGTGATGCTCACTTACTTACTGTGCTTAAAACTGTGTGTTGAGAGTCTTTGCTTTTAAATTGTAGATGCGGCGAAAGGTTACATTATCGTGACGAAGAGAGACAGCATTTATGGCACAAAATGTCAACCTGCTCTTGTAGTAGCAAAGACTCAAGCTGTAGTAAAGGCCTTCACCCCCTCCGTGTGAAGCCACTGACATCCAGACTAAATCCACATCCAGGTAGAGGTAGGTGTGACTCAGTGGCACCAAACAGGAAGTGCTACACTCACACAGATGGCTGACATTTATTTGCAACTCTCCAATTCTCCTTAGGGACTACATAAGCCAGAACTATCCAAGGTAGGGGAATGCAATTACTCCGCTGGTTTTTTTTTGTTGTTTTTTTTCCCACACTGACTCATGTTCCCTCTCTTTTGTACTCAAAAGCATCCCGGCATCCTGATGTCAGCTTCCTGAATACTGCACATCAATGCTTTTCACACGTCCCATCGAGGCCTGAGAGTCTGATGGTTTTTCATTCCAGCCAGGCACTACAGCAGCTGGTTCCACTGATTAACATAACCTCAACAAAAGCAGAGGAGCTAAAGAGTGAAATGAGCCGCTACACTGTTTGAGTGGAGTCAAAATCCGCCGATTCTTCGGCCTTGATGGTTCATGACAGAGAACTACTGTTGTAAATGTAACCATCTCACAATGGCTGCTTCAGAGGGAGGACATGTTCAAGGCTATAACCTTGCAACAGATGATTCTCTTTCTGTGTGCTGGAGATAGAAAGAGTATTTAAATTTTCTGTAGCAATAACCACCTTTATTTGCTTTTATCCATAACTAATAGCAGCACTTTCCTCTATACTCACACTCACCCATATGTGCTGGTTTAGTGGAGGATATTGACTCTGCCCTGGACCCGACACATTTTAAGGCTGATAAAGTGTTTCATTTGTCTTTGAGATCCTTTTCTTGGTCACTTGGTCTCTAATTTTGGTGTCCCTCTGGAACATATTTAGCTGGGAGATGGAGGGTGAGGGTAGAATCTATGCAACAGGTATTGCTTGGTCAGATTCGTGCTCTTATATTTCAACCAGGAGAGATGAGTATGTGAAGAAAGATAATTTATTACAACATGTGACATTGATGATGATATTGATATTGAAACTTGTCTCTGGCGTTTTGGACTCTGGGGGGAGACGTCTTGATTGAAGAATTACTGTCCAAGCTGTCGCTGGATAAACCCCCCCAGAGTCCTGGTGGTGGCGACTGGAGACTATGAAGCCGGATGGGTGAAGAAGTGGATGATGATTCTGTGAAGGCGAGGTGGAGATGGGGAGGTGGAGGGGCACGCAAATCACCTGCATGAAAGAGCTAGGGCAGAGAAAGATCATATTTTAAAAGGAGAGCACGAAGATGATAGGCTAGTGATGAGGGTGTGACACCGTGCTATTGGATGGAAGAGATCAGCTGATGAGACAGCTGATTACCAGTGACAGCCCCAAACACTGACAGTGGGAAATGTGCATGAGCATGTGCAGTAGGAGAGATGAGAAATAGTTTGTGATCGAGAAGCATTGTTGTCTTCCTGGCTGAACTTAAGCTGGAGCTTCATTTCCTAAGTGTAGAGATTCAGTCTTGACCTTGCGTTCACATACAGTATATATGGTTAAAATATTACAAACTAAAGGTTCATTTCCTAGCTTTTTGAAGGACTTTTGACTGCCTACTGATTCCAAATCAGAGAATCAGAAGACCAAGAGGAGGGCATGCACATCCTCAGGTATCCTCTGGTACCAACAGCCATTCTTAAACAGAGGATCACCTCTTAACACATGAACAAGGCTGTGTGTTGTGGTTGACATCTCCCAAAAAAGAAGGCTGCTTTGTGTGACAAAGAGAGAAAAAAACAGATTTTGTACAAAAACATTTTTAGATTTGTCAATGTGAAGTATAAAAAAGTATTGTACTATACTAAGTATTATACATGTAAGTATTATATTGGCACCTTTCAGATAATACCCAGCCACCTACATTACAATATCAAAGTGATGTTACTGGGTTGGCCTCTTTTAAATGGATACAAACATGTTTTCTTGTACTGTAATTATAATGCACTTTCCTTTACATTTGCTTCAATTGTTTTGCAACCTTGTTACCGTAATGTACAACAACATCACTAGCAGTCAGTGAGGTGGCAGCAGAGAAGAGGTCTTTGACTTACAAGGAGACAAGCAAAGAATTGGAAATGCTAATACTGGCATTGAGATTCAGGCTGCATACACTGTTCTGCTGAACCTGGGTATTTACATTCCTAGAAACAGATCTTTAGTATATCCTTTGGAGCTCAGAGGAAGTGTTCATGCAGGGACAAAAGCTACTCCACTTTCTTCAACTTTTTCAACATTTATAGCTTGAAAATATTTTTAATTTTACCTTAAAATCTTTTTTTCCCCCTGTGATTGACATATAACTTGGAATCAACATCAAAAATGCACACACACATTGTTAATATATATAAATACTGATTGAACATATGGGATATATATTCCTTCTTAAGGATGATATCCTTACATTTGGTGTGAATTCAAATGACATATTTTGCACCATTGTAGTACAATCTGTTGCGAGTATAACAGACAGATACAGATTTAATTGTTAATTTATTGGACGCTGCTTTTCAACACGTGCTGCTGTGTTGTGATCTCTTTCCTGTGCTGCTCCTGCAGAATAATCAAAGAAAGAGCACAAACAAAACAGCATGATTTATTGATGACAAGTATTATTGAAAAGCTGCTCAAGCAAACAGACCTTTTTGATGTTGCTCAGCAAAATGGATTGTTGGTGTGTGACTGGGTGCCACAATGATATCAGTGAGTGTGTATTTATGTATGTGTGTGTACTGTCCCTTTGAGATGTTGGCAAAAAAAAAAAAAAAACGCTAAATAGGGCAACCCACATGACCCAAAAATACTCACTTCCTCTATCCAGTTCTGTCTGTTTCCCTTCATCTCTCCCTCCCTGTCTCTCACTATCTCAAATGGGAACATTGTATGTGGCCTATCTACAGCCCAACAACCTCCTCTGGGCATTATGGCACACGCACACACACACACACACACACACACGCACACACACACGTCACCCGATGCTCCAGGCATACAGCAGACCGGCAGCAACTTTCAAACTGGCTTAGCGCGGCTTACTACAGCTTAGAAAGGCAGATTGGTTACAGAGAGTGTCCCTGAACCAGAAAGGCACTCATCCACTCCCCAATATGGCCAGCATTTCTATCAACAGCTGATAAGCAGCTATGCAAATGACATTAAACACACACATACACACGCTGTCCTTCCCACTGTGGGCTCGCACACTCAAAGTTTCAAGGATGCTGCATTTTCATCCCTGGACCGAATCATAGGAAATTCAAATTCAAATCTCAACATGAGACCCAGACTCATCAAAACACACCCCTGATCTTTTCTCGTGGGGATCCACCAGCGCTCGGCCTGTGACCTATTTAGCCGAGCCTTGCTGCGGCCTGGCTGGTTTACAGACGCTATCTCCAGCGTTTGTCCCGAGCTGGCTGAGCTGATGATGGTCCAGTCACATTTCCTACAAAGCCAGATTTGGCTAAAGCTATTAACAGACTCCCATATGAAGCTGGATTCTGTAACCTTTTCAACCCACAAACCAAAAACAATTGTGCTACAGGTTTGGGCAGGTGTAGATACAGAACAAACTCATTCGTTCACCCATTTTGGAAACTAAATATTGTTAATGTTAATGTACAATGTTTTCACAATTAAATCACTAAATAATCAGATTATATTTTGTCATTTTAATGACTGTAACTGTTTGGCCTTAATCTTCATTTTTGCCAAAAATCGGCTTTTTGGCTTCAGGGTCTACTGTAGGTGTGGCTAGCAGTTTGCTAGTTGTGGCTATCGTGAGGCAAGAAACCACATAGCAGGAAGTCACAGCGACAACAATGTAAGAAAACAGTACATGTCAAGTCAATACATGGACACAGCAGTTGAAAAATATTATGCACATCAGTGTTGTCTGAGTGTTGTCCGTCTGTTCTTCTCAAGCATGCAGAAGTTTTACAGACGTGGTTACCTCAGCTGTGGGCTACTTGGAGTTTCAGTTTTGACAGCTCATCAAAATGAGTGACGGAGCAGCACTGTGACCAGCTGAGCCTCACAATAGACTCCATTGACAAAAGGTGAAAAGCAACATTCTGTGGCCTTACACGAAACAGGAAACACAATAACAATCTCCTTGAGCCAATCAGTTCATTCTGAAGATGTCAGAACGTTTGGGGGTTGCCACAATGAACACATGTACAATCTCATTTAATTACCTTCATAGCCCTGCAATCAATATTGTATATGTTTTTAGGAGTATATGAGATGTTCATTTGTTAGTGACCCATTCCAGCCAAATTCCAACCACTTGCTTTTATTTAATTATTTATTTTTATGTGTTTGTTTATTCACTGTATGTCTCTCCTCGGACGCTAAGGGTCCATTATGTTCCAAATTAGCAAGATTAAAACTGGACTGCATTAAACAAAACATTAGCTACTTGTAGACATTTAAATGTCCAGTAGAAAACACTTTTTTCCCCTAAACTTTGAACAGCCAATACTATTTTGGCATAAGTAGAGCAAAAGTAAAATAATAAAAGTAGAAGTAGAATCTCACTTCTAAACCTATGTAATAAAGCTGTAGTGTGTGAAAAAGTAAGTTTATTCTAATTTGAATAGCTCCAGCCAAGAATGACTCCAGGAGATCCTGTAAAACTTCCCATATGTTGAAGGATCCTGTCATCATCAAATGCTCAAGACTTTACATTTTCAAGGACAACTGGTCCAGTTTTAACGAGTCAAGATCTCTTTTACCCCTGCAAATCACCAAAACCACATTTACTTCTTGCAGTCTTCTTATCAGCTGTTCCAATAATGAACCTAAACCTTGGGGAGAGGAGGGGGGGGTCCAACACTTTGGTCAATGAAGTCATTTCTAACTTCTGCATATTTATGCTTCCTGGCAGCAACAAAGGGATTTCCATTAGATTTTTATTAAATGATGTATTTCACTTGAATACAATGCCAAAAAGTCATGGGTTGCAAGTTTGTTGATTTATATTTGTAAGCTAATCTGAAAAGTGGTAGGGCCTAATCACTTTTGTGGAGGTCAGATGTAAGTTGTATTATTGCTTTTTTTTGTTATTTTCTCCCAAAGCCTATTGGATTCCAGACACATTGTTTTGAGGTGGAATAACACCCACATTCACACAGGTAACCTTTCTGCTGATCAATGCAAACATCTGTGCTTTCACAGCCAGTGAACCTGCGTTCAATAAAATGATACCACTGCAGTAATGACAGTGTTGTTGGAGAGCACAACATATAACCAAGCCAGAAGATGAGTCTTTAGATTAAATTGGCAGGTGATTTATGCGTTGTGCTTTCTAGCAATGCCGCCAATACTGCGGTGGCAGAATGAAACTGAACACATTTTCACTACAGTGTGAGCACAGATGTTTGGGTTAATAACAGTCAGTAGTCAACAGCAGTGCCAACCTCCCTTACTAGCTTATGATTATAAATCAACAAACAAACAACCAAAAATTGAAATTGTAAAAGCAAAGTTTTGGCTGGAGTACCCAGCCAATTTAGCAAGACATCAGCAGCTGCTTGGCTTTCAGTGCTCCCTGGTTGGTCCATTGTTAGCATGCCACTCATGAATTGTAAGGTTTTGTGGTTGTGAACTAAAGCGATTAGAATTTTATGCCTCTGAAGATTGTGGATTTTACTTTCCCTTTTGGTTTTCTAAAGTTAACTGTTCAATCAGCTGGTAACAGTGCAGCCCAGTCAGTGCGGCTGATGCAGGCTTGCAGGTGAAAAAAAGATTCTGGGAAAAAAAAATCTGTTGAAAGCTTTAACTGTTTTACATTAAAACCTTTATTTTAATGGCATTTGAGGGGCCTCTGCAGTAATGGTAATGCTTATTTACACCTATCACTTAAATTAATCTATAGGAACTTGCGAGCAGATCTGTCTCATGTGGTATTCTAATATGCAATGATGTATTTAAGCACTAGATGTAGCACTGCTTTAAAAGTGACCTATATTCTTAAAAAAAAAAAAAATCAAATTAAAGTTGCTGATGTTCATGTTTTTTACACTTATGCTCACTGTTCCAATACTCACACTTTTAAATGCACAGACCAATGGCCAAACTAGGGGATCCAATTCCCTCTTGACCTCCAGTTCTGCAAATGCACCCACTGCAAAGGCGCTTTGGATAAAACAGCAAAAGTTCTGCATGGCAGCGCGGAAAGGTTACACAACAGCGAATCGCAGATCGCTCACACCCCTTTCTGCTCATTCACATCCTTTCTCGCTTATTCTTTCCTCTCTAATACCCTCAACACCTTCTTTCAGTGCTCTTTCTCAGTGTTTTTGACACAATATCACACAGATCTCTTCCTCTTTTCACCCTGTTCTCCTTGAGTTTCTTCTCTTTTATCTCAAGCTTTCCTCTCTTTTGCATAGTCTCACCCATATTGATTTTTGTCCCCTCGTGTCCTCCTTGCACTTCTTAAACTTCATTTCTCATGTTGCACATTCTTTTTTCTCTCTCTCTTCTCCTTCCTCTCTGCTTATTTGAGGTTTCTTTCCCATCCCCTTTTCCTTTAACACAGATTTGATTTCCTGCTCTTCCCCCTCATTACTTATGATTTCCTCTCATTTCCCAAATTGATCCGTACTTTCCCTCCAACATTTCTCTCTGTCTCATCCCTTCACTTCTTCATCAAACAAACAGCTACATTATTCAGCATGGGAATGAGAGAGTCACAGAGATACCGCCTGTATCTACCAATCTACCAATCGCAGTGCTGCCTTGTCCTTATCTCTGTGCCCTGATTGGGCGGAGGAGCCGTCCATCAAACTATATTGGGGTCCGGATGATTGTGCATGCAGACGAGCAACCCTGCGACACCCTCTCCATCTCAATCACATAGGCTTGGCAAGTGAACACACACACACACACATATATGCACACACATGCACACACAAACAAGCAGCATGCACATAACACTCACTCTTGCTTTTTCTGACTAATACACACGCTCACACACACTCTGAAAGGGACTTGGGAAGCTAACGAGCATGTGACATTGAGAAGGGTGAACAAGGCAATACACACACACACACACACACACACTACATCTGTATGCATAAATCAATAGACATTCTATGGCTGCATTTACTAAGGTCAAATGGGGCTCGGGCTGACGGGAAATAAGAAGACTGTGTGTGTATGTGTGTGCGTGCGCGTGTGTGTGGCTACGTGTGGGTGGCATAACGGACAGACTGCGAGAGAATAATGAAAGCATCTCTGAAAGGAAAGGTTGGGAGACTGAGCAAGAGGAGGCGAGAAGAGCGTAAAAAGGAAAAGATGAAAAGGAGAGATGAGCGAGGAGGAGAGATAAAGGGATGGAGAGAAGGAGACGGGGCGGATTGATAAAGGTGGAGGAGAAGAAGAGGCAGGCGTGGAAGAGGAGGACAGTTAAATGGAGGCTGCAAGCAAGTGGAGGTCAATAGGGGAGATGATGGAGAGATGAGTAGGAGGAGGGAAGGAAGGACGAGAGAGGGCAAGGAAGAGGCCGTGAACCCATTTGCTGAGCTCAGGTGTTTTGGCGGTACTGTCATGTCTCTAAAACAACAGACTATTTGATTTCTCAACTGCTTTGAGAGGCTGGCCCGGGTCAGAGAGCGTGACTGGCATTTATTTTTTCCGCTGCTGCGCTGTTTTCTTGTCACTGACGAGGGAGTGGATGATACTGTTGTGCCACTCATCTCAGTCTCAGGTCACACTGGAGGGCTTTTCAAGGAAGAAGTCTGTTACAAACCAGGGTTATGCTTTTTTATGGTTGGTCATCACTTATATTACTATTTTAAGATTTTTCCCTCAAAACTGATGTTGCTGAGATCTGCAAAACCACTAGACACGGCTACAACACGCGTGGTCAGACAATCATAAAGGTTGTAAACAAATCCGCAAATTCATTGCACATCCAGCATCATTGTGTCCCATCAGTCATATAAAGTACATGAGTAAAGGAGCATATATGTTTTGTAGGAGGCACATATCAATTTCATAGCATTTTCATTCTTTTTATTAATACCAGGAAATGTTTATATATCACACATATCTGCAGAGTGGTCACTGCAAAATATTCATTCAGTGCAGCACAGCCTTCGTTCAGGCAGAATACTGAGTCGCACTTGCATCAGCTAATTGGCATCCAGTGTTGCCAACTTAGAGACTTTCTCATTAGATTTTGGTGACTTTGAAGGCGCCTTTAGCAGTTTTTTTTTTTTTTTTTTTTTTCAAAAAGGCACAGAGCTAACAAATCTAGTGGCTCTTTGTGCAGACTGATTTCTCAGTGAATGTGCTCCAATGTATCTGTGGCTCTCTGGACTGACTGTTGTGGAGCAGAGCAGCAAGATGTTGACCAGTCATCAGCCAGAAAGAAGTGTGAACGAGCTGTGAATGTGCACACATTACAACCAATGATCAATCAAGGATCCCCATTGTTTGTCTGGGTGAGTCCTCCTCCTTTATTTTTGTTCTCCTTTGTTTGAACTTGACTATTCAAGTGTTTCATTTTCACTTTCATTTTTGAAAATCTTAAATATGTGTAAATCGTTACATGATGTCACCAAAGATATAATAAATTAGCATGTGATATAACTTAGTGACACATGCTTCTTTGCATTGAAAATATTTGCAAACACTGTTGGCATTTTTTTTTTTATGCGTTATCATTACTGGCTCATTTATCAGCTGCGTGGCTACCAGCTGACTAGTTCTATCCAATCATATTCATGCAGGTGTACCGTGCCACCTTTATAACCTAACATATATCATTGTTTTCCTTACAATGTTCACTACAATAAACCACAGTTAAACATTTTTATAGTCATGTTTCAGAAACTCAAAGTACTTGGTTGAGGGAAAATTGTAGTCTTGGTTAAATAATGGATCTCGTGATTTGTGAGCATGGCTGACATGTAGATTACAAATGGCAGTGGCAGCATCCCATTTCAGAAATGATCATCACTTGCAAATTGCAGATAAATCTATCAAGTCGGACAGGGCTCATTTAAGGTCACGAGTTTGTTGTTTGTTTTGCACTGCAGTTGCAAATTTACTGAAATGGGCCTTTTGTCTCCAGTGTTAGAGAAGCAAATTTGCCCTCAGTCAAAAACTGAGGTGAAGAGGCACCAATGCAGGTTAAAATGGTTCACACTGAGCAAGAAATATTTGCTCATCCAGAGGTTTTATGACTGCTGCATTGGACAGAAACTGGAATAAAATTACATACGACCTGGAGTTCTTGGTGAATTCTGAGATTTGACAGTCTTTGATATCAAACATATGCATCAGTTACATAATGTATGTTTCTACATATTTGTAGTTGGCAAATAATATGAGATAAAATGAACACACCTTAAGAACAATGCTGTTACATACTCCAGGCACCAATTCCTCCAAAAGATAGATAGATATTGTCCCAAACTGGGAACTTCTTTAAACATACAGTATTTGTCCAAGCCAAGCATATTAGAATAGTATATAAACCTGTTTTGTAGGAGTAAGAGTATGAGTAGGAGATAAGGTTGCATTTGCAACTGAATCTGTAATTGAAACGTGTCTGTGTCTGTTCAGTGTGAATTTGTAAAACATTTTGTTCCTGAATTTTAAGAAAAGACCATTCTGCTGTAAGCCAGGATGCTAGTTGACATGTCTCCAGCCTTTGAGACAGTATGTCTGAACATCTTAGAAAGCATGTCTTCCATTGCCTTTTATGTTTAATATGCAAATATGACACCGTCATGTCACTCTGCAAATGAACTGTTTGCTCCAACAATACCCAGAAGTCAGCAGGGGGATAGACTGCAAACAGTGGCTTTTATTTATTCATACCCTTCCAGTTTCTTTTTTTCCTCTTTTGAATTACGTTCGCGATGTTCGTAACAGAAACAACATGTTTTTGAGAACAGTAGGTGGTGAAATGTGCATTATTGGAAAGAAATGGGATGTTGGGTGTTTATACCACCAGAGAGGCACAGTGGTGGGCACCAACAGCAACCATTGGAGCGCAAAAACATTTTGTCCTTTAGCAATCTCTCCTGGAAGCTGAAAGAGAACTAAATTAGCTCCTATGTTCTGAGCTCATTGAGTCCCAATTTTCTGAAGCCTATGATTGTGATTTTTCCTATTCATAAGCTATAACAAGAACAGATAGGTCACATCCAAAAAAGCTTAAAAGCTTAAATTAAGTTTGTCCTGCAGAAATTGTATTGAATACAAAATTGTGTGGTTGACCTCTGCAGAGGCACCAATGTGTTCTGTACTGCCGCAGCAGTAAATACTGTCTCCAAAGTTGGCAGACTTTTTGGGACAGATGAAGATGAGAGAGAACAGGCTCAGAAAAGCCAAGAATTTAACTCATAATATGTGCCTTTCAGATCAAAATGTTTTATGGCCACATTGTCCTGGAAGATCTCTTCACAGAACTGAAAAGCCATTACAAAGACAAAAAGAGATTAGCTAATGTCCTACCTGGATTCAAACAGAATGTCCAATTTTGGGCCTTTGGATGTGAAGACCTGAGGTTATTAACAGCTTCCCAGCCAACGGTCCCAGTGGAAAGACAGGATTCTTCTTAAGTTCTTCTAGCTCATGGGCCAATGGGTGAAAATGATATTAGGATAACACCGTCTGTAACACTGCACAATGTTGTAATGTGATTACCTTTTTCTACATGTAGTAAATAGTAGTAAGGAATTTTAATTTGGTGTCGGCTTGTTCGCTGTCTTACCAGGAGTTCAATGGGGGTATATCAGTGGACAGCCTGCTGCTGAACACGTTAGCTTGGCACAGGGACTGGAGGTGTAGGGAGGCTGTTAGCTTCTAACAGAAAGGCAGAAATATGACTCCCAGTGTCTCTAGTTGTCTTTACAAGCTGCATCTTTATAGCTGGCTTGCAAACATTTTAGCTCTGGTTTGGTTCAGAGCTAGCCCTCTCATGTACCTCATGCTACATTTGAGTGTATGAATAATATGAGGCACTAACAGGGCTAATGTTAAGCTAACCTTCTCATGTATTGCCATTACACTTGAATGTAGCTAATGCTAATGAGTGTAAAGTAATGTAAAAAAATGTTTAATGAGTTACCTAATTCATTACATTTTCCAAGAAACTTGCCAACACGCTGAATTCCTATGTTGGTCTCCCTCGAGATCCCTATTGATTTATAACCTCTGGACATGTTCTATTATTGTGCAGAGAAATTTTGGATTGTTACTGGAAGATGCAACAGTGCACACACTTCAAATAAGGGCGATTCTCATTGGCTACGTTGTTCATTAAAGGAACACGTCTCTGATTTCACTAGCC
This sequence comes from Holacanthus passer, assembly GCA_025331565.1. NCBI lineage: Eukaryota > Metazoa > Chordata > Actinopteri > Pomacanthidae > Holacanthus > Holacanthus passer. The sequence continues at coordinate 1,587,510 of JAFREQ010000091.1, read as the reverse complement.
AATGTCAATTTACAAGTTGTTGATATCATGGCCAGATTAACAAAACTTTTTTTTTTTGTGGAATATGCACCATGTGAGCACCATCCAAACTAAAGTAATAAAGCTCTTAGTATGATGATGTTATTACTATTTATTATAAACCTGTGATGTTTGGGCCTCAGGTAGTTGCCCACTTTGCGTTGTCGGTAATCCAGCCTTGATGCAGTGTTTCTCAGCCTGTGAAAACAGATATTTAATGTATTATGCGGCTCTGAAGGAACTTTGTGAAGTTTGGAAAGCATAACTCCTAATGATGTCATCAGGGTTATCTCAGCTCAGGCTTGTAGACAAATGATTAACAAAAAGCCTGTGCTGCAAAATGGAGGTGTGGAGTATGAAAGACATTTACCAGGCAAGGAGGGTCTAATGAAAGGTTAGGCTATTGATTTGAATAATGGGAAATGTAGTAACAAATGCTTTTGGAGGTTCCCCAGACTTTGAGGGAGTGCAGTACTAAATTGCCAGTGTGCCCATTTAATCATAGTGGGGTGCACCATTTGCAGTCAATAATTTCCTTTGACTCACCCGGGCACGTTTAGCTTTCTAGAAATGTGCTCATAATTATACTTATTAAATGTGTTGCTAGGAGCTTACTTGAAAATATCAATTATTACACATAGTAGCTCTCAGCCTTGTCTCCATAGAGCAGGTTCCAATACAGCGTCCTTTAGCGCTATGACACTTTCTCCTGCATTCATCTAATTAACAATACCACCAATCCTGCTACTATTACAGGCCACAGAACAGTTTGCATTCACGGATGTGTTCTGCACTTCACAATGTCAAATCCAACATGGAGTAAATGTTGCCTAGAAAATCAAGTTTCTAAGGCAACAACAGTCCACTTCCACTTTATCCTTTTGGTGCCTGGTGACTGACGGCAAGCAGAGTGAAAATTGAATACGGCATTGATATGAAAAGTCTTCAGCTCTGGCACAGTCAAACAAGGATCAATCTTTTTTGTTCTTGCGATGATGTATAAGCTTGCACTGTAGACAATGAAGACAATAACAGCAGTACTGGAAAGGAAACCGACAACTATAACATACTGTATTCAAATCAGGTGTGGCGTGATTATAAATGTCAAAGATTTAAATGAAACAGTCTCATAATGCGTGAACCATAACACGAGGACCTCTGTAGCTCAGCATCAGGGCACCTACACATCAGTGCGGAGAAATCTAAATCTCTTTGGCCCACTTTGAGAGTTATAATTTTAGATGCAGCACTGCAGCGAGGTGCTAAAGCCAAAGGCCTCTTCAAGTGCCAGTGAGAGGCAGATGAAAGAGCTGCACCGAGCAGAAAATAAAGATTAGCTTGGAACGAGAGTTACATTCAGTTTAATGTGATTTGTAATCAAACTAATAACATTAGTTTGGCTGTGTTTATTTATTCAATGTATTAATTCGAGAGTCGTCATTTATGATACAATTTAAATTAGGTGTTGAATCCTGTGTGGGTCTCTGTAATAATGATCCCTATTTCTATTATCTCAATCATTTATGTGACTTTACTTGTATATTGTTGTATGAGACAGACAGCCAATATATCTCACAAATCCATATGCACTGATGTTTATGAACATCAGTGCCTAATTCTTTTATTCAGCTCGTGGTGGTATTTATTTTCTTTTTCTTGGTTTTAATGCTGTGACACTTGATGTTTTCATGTTAATATGAATTATCTGGCAGTACTTGATTGAAGTGAACTGTGTACAAGATTGTCTCTTAAATTCCCAAATTCATAAACTGGCACTTGTAGAAAGCTAACATTTGTAGTGGCTAGCAGTCAATGTGGTTGCATTGCTTAATTAGCCTGCTGGCTAGTTAGTTTGCCATCATCGCCAAAAGCCAACTGTTTGTTGACTGAGCTGACTCTCAAACTACAGCTGCTTTGAGTACAAATGACACATTCAATTTGTGACAGTTTGTGCAGTGTCTGTTTCTTTGACAATAAAATATAATTTATGAATACAGAAATATTTATAACATATATTTTTCTCTTTTTTTCCCCTGAACATACTTAACATAATACTGCTGGCCAGCTGCTGTTTCCCTGTTTTTGTTTAAAGTCTACTAAGTGCAGAGCTCTTTTTCTACATTTCAAGAACACACTGACTTTTAGCCCTAATTACCACTGAAATGTATAGGATACCAAGGTCGCAGCAAAGCGCCTCCACAAATACCACTACACTGCTGAGAGGTTATAGTCATTTCCACTGAGTGGAGAATGTTTATCAGTCTAACACGCATCACAATGAGTGCAGAACATTCATTTATATGTAAATTTGTCATTTAGACTTCTGTCCATACAGTATCATGCTCAAGATTGTTTTACGACAATATTAGATTAGATTCGGCTTTAATGTCATTGCAGAGTACAAGTACTAAGACAGCGACATATAGCGAAGTACAAAATAATGTGTATGCAATAATAGTGAGGGGTATATGGAATGTGTTAAGATAAATACAATATGAACAGTATGAAGAGTAAGGACAGAGTGAAATGCATACACTAAGATATGTACAGCATGTACAGCAGTTACAGCAGCAATGGCAGGTAAAAGTGTCAATACACAGCGCAGGTAGGGTAGACATATACAGTATGGACACCGCTCACACACACACACATATATACATATATATATCAGTACTGTAACCAGGGCTTCCATATTTACTCTTTATCTCTCCTCTCTTGCACACATTTCTTCTGTTGATGTGACTCATGCTCATATGCAAATAAAAAACTTTCTTTGAAGCAGATTTAATATACATTTCAATTACATTTGTCTAGCGAATCACATATTTTAGGCCTTTTCAATTTTCCTTTCTTTTTTTTCTAATTACTTGATGGAATAATACACACACACACACACACACACACACACACACAGAGCAAATTAATGGTGGCTCATGTGGATGACTCAGAGTTATGGCTCTACAGTGTTCATTCAGCCTGTTTCTTATGAAAAGACTTTGACAAATACACACATATTCAGAACACACACCACTCTGGGGATAGGAGAGTATTTAAATGGAAAAAAATACATACATGAGGAATCTAGCATGTGTGCTCCTGCATATAGACTTATGCATAAACATTTTGAAGCAAGGACTCAGCCACAGGATTAGCTAATGTCATATGCTCATTGATTTTGCCACATCATCTGCATATTCCAGCATGAAAAAAGACTATGATGTAAAATTTATCATGCATGAAACTGCTTTCCTGGGGCTGTAAAAGGCAACAGGGCAGCAGTGGGATAGATAAAAAGGGGGATTAAACATATGTTGTGTTTTACTGTATATGATCTTTGTCTGTCTACAATGTCTGTGCTCATGCATGTCTGTATTTATGTGCAAGAATGCATCAGATCCTTGTAGTAAACTCTGTTAGTATGTGGTTGTAAGCTACTTTGCATAATGTGTGTGTACAGACAAAGACACAAGAAAAGAGAAAAGCAGTGAGACAAATCTTTCAAAGGGATGATAATGTGCCAGTTTGTCAGTCTTAGCTCGAATCTATGAAGGATTACTGTTTATTTAAGTTACACTAAAAGGCAGTGATAAAGAGTAATTAAGTATGTTTAGTACATTTCTTTATTTAAGTACATATTTGAGGTACCTCTGTACTTGCATATTAAGATTTAATGTACAAAACATTTGCTCATCTTATGAAATGTAAAGCTAAAGGTGCCAATAATTAGCACTTAATTTAATACTACAGGCCTGCATTTGTTGTGCTGGCAACAGGACACATTACGCATCCTACCATGTAAGAAATAAGGTAGCAGGTGTAGTATTGCAATTAGCATAAACAATATGAGGTACCAATGAAATATTTTCACATTTAATCCATGTAAAACAAGCCTCACAGTGGTGACGGTGGCTGTCTAATGAAATCCCAACAGAATTGTGATTTGATCATTTGTGGCAGATTCAGGATCGCTTTTCCATAATAAAATTTTGTTTTGGTCCTTAGCAACCCCTCAGGGAAATAGCTCTCTCCTTAGTTGCTAAATACACCACTATGTTCAGCAGCTAGTCTTTAACTGTGTCTATCTGCTGTTGGGTGCTGAGCAGGTACTGAGAACAACACTGTGAGTGTGATGAGAGTGAATGTGCTGAAAGACGCTAAAATGCTTTGTAGATCTGAGAGGAACTGTAGAGTCAGATGAGTTACTGTGATTACATCACTATGTGCAACATCTTTCATATTACACATGGATATTTGATCTTTTGTTAATATAGAAATATTGATTAGAGCAGCTTTAAGTCAAAATTTGAATGAAAGATATTTACTTGCAATGGAGTATTTTCATGCTGTGTTCTTTTACTTACCCTTGTTCTTCCACCACTGGCATAAGATTAAACAGTAAACACAGCCAATGGAGGATCCTCACAAGTACAGCAATACACACTCGTGTGTGAATGCAGATCCATATCAAATCACAGAGGCAGATAGCCGGACGATAACGGCTTGCAGCATATGTTGTAATTCCCTGAGTTTGTATTGCAGCATGCTGTAAAAAGACAAAAGATTAAAGATCATCATTATACAGCACATCAGAGGATGAGCCGCAACTAAGAGGGGATGAGAGAAAGAGAATAAGGAATGAATGAGAATAAAAGATGGAAGGAAAGAGTGAGGGGGAAGAATAAGGGGAGCACTGGAGGACAGAAGTAAAAGAGTAATGTGAACTGCCAAAACAGTCTCCATGTGCACTCGAGACCCAGTTCACATGCGCACAGCTTTCATGGGTGGGCATGAGTATATAAACGCATAGATACAGAAAAGCATTAAGCACATGCACACACACACACATGTACACACAGCATTTGGAAGCTTGTATAATTCTCTCTGTGGGTGTCAATTAAATCTCTCAGCTCTGTCAACAGCACACACACACACACGCACACACACACACAAACACACGCGCTCGTTCTCTTTCAACAGCTAGTGCATCGTCAACACCGGCTGGCTTGGCAAGCAAGAGAGAGAGAGGGAGAGGGAGAGACAGAGAGAGAAGAGGTGTTGGAGAGAGAGAAAGAGAGATAAGAGATAGAGAACTGGTAATATGAGAGCACGAAAGCGCTGCAGGTAAGGAAACACTTCGGTTGTCACACACACACACACACACACACAAAAACACACAAACACATTGGTCTAATTTCATGTTTTCTCTGGATTGAAGTGCTGCAAAGGCCAGTATTGATACTGGAAAATGAGCTATAGATGCTACATGCAATGGCATCTACTCATACAGTATGCACACTTGCACACAAAAGCAGACCAATGGAACATAAACATTGTCCATCCAAGTAAGTAAAGAGCTACTGCATGAATGAATGTATCTTGACTAAGCAAACAGCCGTGCAATAGGCTAACTGTACACACTGTATAACTGCACCGTGGAACTAGTTCAACTGGTCACTGTTATGTTCTCTGAGATGTGATGATGCAGCACAATGTAGAACACATCTTGTGACTGAAAAGGCAAATGGTGTGTAATGAAAGCCTGTGCTCTGCAGCCTTCTGAACAGAGTGATCTGTGGAACAGTGTTCACAGGTCGACTCCCTGCTGAGGTGTTATTATAAAAAGCTCACATAACTTGGTCAATGATGTCACTCAGCTAAACAGCCGATCATTAGATAAATGCAAATGTGAATTATCCCACTGTGGGACGAATAAATGTATCGTTCAAATATGTATGGATTGCTCTTCTTCTTTTTCAGGATAAACAGTTTTTTTTTTTAAATGCATTTAATTTCAATTCTAAGTTCTGAGTTCTGTGGTTTTTAACAAACACAGTGTAACACTTACTCAGTCAGTTCACGTCGCTGACCTCACTGACCAGCTAAAGGTCAAAACCTAGACTGTGAATAGTTCTCAATTCAGTGACCTATGCAGCATCTTCCTCCATGAAGGAGAACTGGACACGATCAAACTCGATGCGCAATTGTTGCTTTGACCACCATAACAACATGTAGAGTGTGGTTGCAACCAAAGCTCATTTTGCTTGGACCACAGCTGTTCATATGTTTGTGCTGATGCCGATAACGAGATACACCAATCAGTTCATGAGCAAGCCTCATTTAAACAGTGTGCAGAACACCTGCGTCCTGGGACTGATGGGGTTAACAAAGACTGAAAACATTTTTGAGGAGATAAAAGATGTGAACAGTGGGTCAGAATAACCAAAGGCTTTGCGCAGTCATGCAACTCAGCCATTTTTATATGTCCCTGCAGTCAGTGCCAGTGTTGCTCATCTACCCTTGACTTAAAGGAAAACATTTTTTTTTTGGTTTGGCTGATCAATCTGCTGCTAAAGTGACCATAGAGTAAGTGATGAAGGGATAAATCCATAAAAAACATCAGTGTGTTAGTAGATCACTGGCTCTAGCATTGCTACAATGTTGACAATATGTTGAGTGATCCATGCCAATTTTGTAGCGCTGAGTTGGTCTTTAAAACAAATACGCTGCATGTCATAGGGCGGCTGTAGCTCAGGAGGTAAGAGTGGTTCGATCCCTGGCCCCTGCAGTCTACATGTCCTAAGTACATAAGGCTACGTAAGTGTCCTTGGGCAAGATACTTAACCCCAAATTGCCCCCTGTCAGCATGTGAATGTACATCGCTTTGGATAAAAGCGTCTGCTAAATGAAACTGTAGAATTGTAGACATGAAATTGTCATAACTGTCACAGAGAAAACACACCCAGGCTTTTTTTGACCTTCAGTGTGTTTTTCTCCACTACAATAACTGTTAGATGTTAGATGAGCTTTTAATATGGATATCTCTAAGGCTGGATTACCAATCTGGCAAAACAGGCAACTGCCCCGGGGTCCCTGACCCTCAGGGCCACAAACGCCCTAGTTTGACTGTGTGTATGATTAGTAGTAATTCGATGAATAAAAATATGCCCCGATGACAATGAAACACCAACTTAAATCGAACTGAGAAGGTCTTTTAACTGTGTCCTGTATTAAGGCAAAATGTTTAGGCCCCATTTTGACCAACCACTATGTCGAAAACTAGTGTTATTTACAATCAGTATTACTGTACTAACATTTTGCATGTTCTGCATTGTGTCACTGGTCATTTATGATCCTGGGCCCCCAAATGTTTGAATCTGACCCAGGGTATATCAGAGATCAGGACAGCATAGCTAGCTCTGATTTTGATAGAGTTGTTACATGTATTACTCATTTTGTGATGTACCTGATTGTCTGTATGTGTTTTTGTTATGTCTGGCTGTGTTTCTCTCTCTCTCTGCTGGACTCAGGTCTTGCAAAAAAAGGTTATATACACATAGTCTGATAATGTGGATTTTGATCTATTATATGACATTTCTGTCCAATTTCTTCTTCTGTCTTACGTTCAATAATTTATCACAGGTCTTCAGTTTTGCTTTTTTTTTTTTGTTATTCAAACCCTGCTGAGCTGAGCAGCCTGTTATTTCAGTAAGAAGTGAACACACGTGCAATCATTTAGAACGGAAAATAATTTTTAAAAAAGGAAATGGTGGGTTGAATTAGTAGTTGTGCTGTTATTCCAGGCCTATATTAGGTTTGTTTACCACGTTTCCCCTGCACAAATCAATATCATCCCCCTCGGCATTATTAATGTGACAGTCTGAATATGAAAACGTAACAATGATGGAATAGACATAGAGCAGAAACAAACATTGAAGGAGCTGAAAACTTTCAGTGACACACATGCCCTCTCCTTGTCTACCATCATGGGAATTGAAACACACACACACTGATGTATTGACCCCTGACTTTAAAGAAGATGCGTATTGACATTGATTCATCTTGATTTGCCTCCATCTGCTTGATAGCAAACGGCACAGATCCATATTCCACTTCATGACTTGAAAAATGTCTCATCAATACTCATTGGCCCATATGGGTTTTGACAAATGTTTTCCAGCATAAATGGTTTACATCATATGATGCAGGAGGGATATCAGAACGTATTTACCATCCTCATGGTACAAAACGTAGACAAACCCCGTCGAAATGAGACAGTGAAAGGCAAAAGTGCCATTTGTTTTCTGCATTTGACCAATAAGATATAATGTGTTCAAACCCAGCTCTCCAAAATGTGTTGGAGTTCCCACATCAGCACTGTAAAAGCTCAATTAAAATGAATGAAATGCATCTACCCTTCACAGTATTTTTGGACCCACACACTTGTTTTTGCATGACCAACCATCACAGCAGGTGCTGATTCAGTTTGCGCTCTGGAAATGAGATAAACACATAGAAGCAGATGATGAATGCATAAAATATTTTGATGTATCACAGCAGTACAGGATAAAAGAGGCAGTTCAGCAAAGCGAAATCCAATCCTGGAAAAAAAACATTAAAATGATTCATTTGTTTTACATTTGAAATCACGTTAAACCAGCTCGATCGCTTGGTGGCTCGTCACGACACTTTTCCTGCTGCACCACATGCTAAAATTTAGAACATGTAATCGGTCTAAGGCTGGATGGTTTGATCATTTTAATGATGCATATCCACTTGAGGCTGGCGGGGGTTGGTTTGGATATTATAGGCCACATATAGGCCATGGAATAGAAAACATCAGAATTAGGGTTGGGATTTGAGAGCATTTTCCTTTTGAATCCCTCATCAATCTAAAGAGGTTTGGCTTTTAGCATTTGTAAGCAACTTAGAACTGACTAAAAACCCAAAGATCTGTAATTATTATTACTACTATTTTTTTTTTTGTGGGGGGGGGGGTAAGAAGTTGTTATGGAATTAAAACTAATTAGTGACATCTGATCTTACTATTGATGCTGATGGTGATGTTGAAAAGGTGAAAGTCAACTACTTGGAACATTTTCTACATTTTTCATAGCTAATAAAATTTCGGAGGGGGCCCATAAAGAACACAGGATATACAAGCTAACCAAGTCTATATGTGCTCTAATGAGTCACTTTAGTCTTTTAATGCTGCATTAACAGTTTCCTGGCCATGTGGGGCAGTAGAACAGGCTATAAAGATATCCTGTCATTACTAGGCCTAACCTGTTAACAAACACGTATTATTTACACATCCAGCAGATGTTTGTGTGGAATCATATTTCTGATGACTCCTAATGAATGTAATACTAATATTCACCTCTTAGCTCTGTTTTTGGTCTCCACCAACTCCTGGCTACACCAGCTGTTTGCTGCTGAACAGGCAGCATATAGTGGGTTAATCATTGTTGTTTTTTGTTTGTTTGTTTGTTTGTTTTCTCACTGGTAACAGCAGCCTGTTGCATAGAACAGTGAGGTTGAAACAAAACAGGAAGTTGTGGGGGGTAAGAATAAAATAAGATCTAAAAATCTCCATAGAGCAGAGGGGAACTGCAGAGTGGGAATGGGAATTGCACCGTTCACTTTGCACACGTCATTAAATCCATTGTTAATATAACAACATTAATTAGTTGAGCTAAAGTGACACATATACAAACACAGTACAACTGTTTCACCATTTTAGAAGGAAAACACAATCTACATTTTAAATGAACATGTTTCACTGAATGCTTCACTGAGAGGCCGCTGTGCTTTTACCTGTGTATTAATAAGGTATTTGCCATATCACAAAAAAAAACAAAAAACATAGACCATCATTTCCCTGCAGCATGTCATTATGAGACAATATGCAGAAAGCTATTAGAACTGCAATTGGTAGCTATTTAAAAATTAAACCCCAACAAACCCCCCTGCTAAAGCCAAATCCAAATAAACACTGTAAGCGCTAAATCTGTGGTGTCAGGAGTCTTTGAGCTGCCTTCAGCAGAGTCCACATTAATATCAAAGCTGGCCCGCTACATGTCCTTGAGGGGCCAATTCATTAGTTAGCGAGAAAGCCCAATCAATCACAATGTATCAAGGAAGACTACGGATCATAATTCAGCTCAGGTACAGCAAAGAGAAAAGCCAGGGAAATGAGACGATGGATGGAGGGGAAGAAAGGCAAACAAGACAGATTGGCAGGCAGAGAGAAAGGAAGAAGGATGATTGCGGCTGTAACGGCAGACAGTTTAAGGTGGTATCCAATGAGCTGCTCGGTGTTGCAGTCATTAGAAATCAACTGTTAATTACAAATCCTGCATAACATTTTGTATTTTCCTTTTTTACCCCCCTTTTCCAGAAATGATGGTGAATGATTTTCTAAGAAAGAGCCATTGAGTATGTAACACCAAATGGAAACACTTTCATGACCTTTTTACAGGGTCGAAGATTATTGTGTTGTCAGTGATTGCAAAAAGCAAAGCGGACATTTACTGCATTATAAGAACATTTTTATTTAACTTGATTTTTTAAAACGAAGCTTAGGCTCTTTGCTCAAAGAGGCTCAGGTTTCATGATAAAATATAAGCTATTGATTAGCGGGAGAAAGAGCAAAGAGAGAGCCTGCGATGTGAACCCGTGGGACGGCAGCAGAGGAAAACATGCTCACACACATACACACAAACAAGCATGTAACCTCCAGGGGCAGTCCCAAAGGTCTAAGTATGCCTCCTCTACTTGTCTGCAATTGTTCCCTTGCCTTCATTGATCTCTCATAGATCAATGTAATAAAAGAGAAACAGGTGTAGGTTTGCACCCAGAGGAAACAGCAGCACATTAATCACAGCCCGAGCTGGAATGTGTTACACATGCAGCTGCTCCCGAGCTTACATGAATTGGTTTAACAATGATTTTCAAGGCTAATCTGTCAAATTATAAGGGTCTTAATAACTTTCAAGGCTTTTGGCAGCTTAAATGTGATGATTCAAAAAAGACTGTGATTTAGAGCTTCAGTGGTGGAGAGTACACTTAAGTACCAAAGTATGATTTTGCATTTGGGATACTTTGCTTGAGTGTTTTCATTTAGTGAAACCTAACACTTCTAACACTTTACTACATTTTCCTGAAGGCAGTATTTGCTCCTTGCTATGCAGAAGGTATTTAACAGAATGTGTGATAATGGTTAAAATGAGGCCTAATATCAAGGCTAAGCTATAAACTAAGACAACTGCAAGACATTGATATGCTTTACAATATACTAACAGGAAAATATTCTATATATGCAACAGCTGTAGCTACACACTAATTCTCGGCAGGTATTGAGCGACATGACAAAAGCAAGCATACTTAATAAAGTCAGAATGTGTTTTCAGTGTTAAGTGTTCCATTTCTGACTGTACTGTTGATGTGCATTGTTGTCACATAATGCAATGCACAAAGGAATTGAAGGAGACACTCACAGGTGTTTAGTATATGTTTGAAATCAACATTCTTCAAAGCAGACATTTTGTCATAGCAGTAATGTGTAATGAATAACATTGGTAAGATATGTAGGTGAGCTAGTTTTGACATCCTTACCGACCTGACACAACATGATCCAATAATTACACCCTTGGAATAGAACACACCAGTCAGTCAATAAAGGTCATTTGACTTAGAAGAAGAAGAATGTGTACGCTGCATAAAGCTATGCTTTGACAACAGAAGTCATAAGAATACATGACATATACATATCTTGCTTCCTGATGTTCACTCAAAGCAAAAGACAAAATAGAATGGTGTGCATTATCCTCAGAGACAGGTAATAATAGTACCATTGAATAGTGACTTTTACTTTAGTTCTCTCAATTATTTTGTGAGAGCAGGTGTCACTTTTTTTAGAAGGTGGATATCTCATTTTGGTCAGGAACTCATTATCCTTTTCAGACCAAGCTGGTGCAAAAAAAAAAAAAAAAAGTATTCAAAGGACAAAATTTGACTGAGAAATTAAATTAATTTAATGGTGTGGTCCTGGAGGGGGTGTGAAATTCTACTGGAGTGCAGTCCTTTAATACATGGCTGTGTGAAATTAAAGCCAGGAAAGACTGATTTTAACACTGCTGTCTTGTGAAAAGATGCCGTGCCTCTGCCAAAAGTTTGCACAATGTTGCATTAGTTTCATGACTTTAGGGGCTCGAGAAACACACACAAATCCTTCTGTATATCATCTCTAAGGTTGACTCCCTGAGGCGGTGACAGGCTCAACGGGTGACACGAGATTTCCTCTGATTGGCTTTTATGAATGTCACTAAATGGTGTGAAAATGGCAGCCAAGTAGCTACACCAGAGCAGCACTGGTGGATTTGTCCACGTTTAATGAGGCAGCTGGTGGGGAGGTGAGGCATTGTTTTCCTCTCATTGGGGATGCATTGAGTAATTTGCAGTAACCGGGGAGATGCCATCCCCTTTCATCCCTCCTCAAATGGCCGCCTGACCGCAGCGGATGCCAGAAATGCTCTGTTACCATTCCTGAGCACATTGTTGGCAATCAGCAGACATGGGCCACCACTGCTGCAAATGTGCCCCCACAGCTTAATAAGGCGTCAAAGAGAAAACAGCCACATAATTACAGCAAATAACACATAAATACAGCCAAGAGTAAAGAGAAAACTTATGAGTCAATGGTTTCATCACGAAAATGTAGGCCTCAGTGTGAAAAGCTGTAGCACTGAAGCCAGCCGTGGTGACAGATGTACAATGGTTACCACAACAAATTCAGAATCATTGTATGAAAGTGATAAAATACTAATGTACTCTTAACACTGCTGGAACCAATACTGGATCCAACATCACAAATCTATGTTGAGCAGGAAAGCATTGAACCATACCTGTGGCATGATATGTTTTAAACCATTCATTACAAGTGATTTACTTAGATGTCACGTCACAACTTACCAAATTATCCCACTGCGTTTCAGAAATGTTTCTGGATTTGGTTCATCATTCTGGACATTCATTGGTTTCCATATATTCCCAATACAATATGAAGCACTTTTAGACTATTTCAATTAAATTACTAAAATTTGCTGGAGTTGTCAATCCATCTCACTGAGTATCAGGTCTGCAATATTGTTTTGTCAGTGTTACATAAACTTTATAAGGCAGCGTATTGCAGACTTTGAAAAAACAGTCAAGGCAATCACAAGAGACAAACTTTAAAAGGAATCGTCAAAACTGAAGCAGCAGTGGAAAAAGTAGACTGACTTTTAATCCCTGATATGGGTCAAGCTCTCGACAAAGCCCCTACAGAGCCACAGTAGACATTATACAGCTGTTTCGACAGGCTGAATAGAACTTGTGTGTGTAGAATTGTACAAACTGCACTGTGATGCAATTATAACATTAACTTTGACAAAACTTAATGCAGGCCTGATCAAGAGTCTACTAACTGATTTCTCCATGACAGAAATGAATGGAAACCAGTGGCTGCCTGGAATTGTAGAAATAAAATAAAATAAAATCTTAACATTCACAGCTTGCATTTGAAAATGGTGCAAAATAGTGCAAGTATGCATGATTTGTAGTTCAAACAGCCTGGTATGATCCTTCAAATTAACCTAAACATTCAACATACCAATAAAAATAAGCTGCATTTGTGCAAAATGAATGAAGACATTTTGAAGACATTTCCCTTCAGTGTAATGCTGTTAATATAAATTACACAGAGGCCTCCATTAAAATATTTCACTCAAGTTTCATTCAAGCATAATAGAATATATGTTACTTTAAGTGATATTTTAGGGAACAATCAGGGTTAACAATGTTGAGAAATGTGAAATCACAATTATTTCTGCACAACAACCAGCAGCTGGGAGTTTTATCAACAGATGAAGTGTTTAATATTTAGAGCCACTGTAAGTGAAAAAAAAAAAAAAAAAATACTAAACTGTAGATCCAAATTTAGCCAGTCTCTGTTCAGTTGAAAAAGATACATGGAGCAGTCTGGGAACAAATACAATAGAGAGAGCAGACATTTGTTCTACAATACACAGATAAACACTGAAGGAAAAAGATTTCTACAGCTGCTATTAATAAAGTAAAGGAACGACCTCTGTTTTTAACATTTAATCACATCGACCCCTTTGAAAAATGCATTGTTCCTTTTTTCAATGCAGGTAAACTCGTGTTAAAGTGAGGCCATGGGCTCAAAAATGAGAGAAAGACAGTTGAGGGAATATCCAAGATGAAGAAGAGGAAACTCCCAACCAGTGTAAATGACATACAGCAAAAAAGGAAAGAGATGTAGAACAGAGATGAAAAGACAGTGGCTACAGTGAGACAGTAATCGCAGGCAACATCCAACACACGCATGTGATTCCATAAAACAACCAGAATGTTTTTAAAATCATTAACTCTATGTAAGATTCTCTCTCTCTTGCTATTGTGAAACTGGAGCACTGTTGGGGTGAATGTCCAATTTCAAAAAATGAAATAAAATGATCATCATTTTCTTGAAACAGACATGCTGCGTTGGTGCTGTGTGTTGCTGCTGGGAGAGTTTGACATCCAAGACGTCCAAAGATCTATTTAAAAGCAGCGCATTTGCATTCTCGTCTGCTGAACAATAACTAGAGTGCAGCTTTGCAAGCCGAAGAACTGTTCATTGTTCAGATGTCTCCCATTCAAGACAGAATTAAATACACAACCTGAAAAAAAGAAAAGAAAGCTAGTATCTATCTAATGTTCAGCAGACATGCACCAGGTTGGGAACCACTCTTGTAAAGGACAGACCTAAAAAATGTTATTTTTTCCATTATTCTTTTTTTTCTTTTATTGGTCTGTGAGTACTTGCTCTATGTTACTTGTACTGATTTCCAAGTAAACCTTGACCCACTTTGTCAACATCTGCTCATGACTCATTCCTGCAAATAATAAGAATCATCATCATCTCCATCAAAATCCTGTTATGCAGCCTCTGAAATGTCCTTTAATTTTTGAGAAAAAGATGCAATGTTAAGACAATGCTTCAAAGAGTATTAATGAAAGACATTTCTCCTATTTCCTTCTCTCATTTCTTTTTTAACCAAAAGCTTTCAATCAACAGTAATCCCCCTGCAGTACAGTCACACCATCTCACATCCTCTGCTGTGTTCTTAGCTCACAGCGCCCCTTGTGGCCAATTCTAAACTTAATGCATGCTCCCCTCCTATTCCAGCAGTGCTTTCCGAACACATCCCACTGCAGTTCCCCCCTAATAGGTGTGCATTTCACCGAGCAACCCCATCATATAAGAATATTCTGAGGCACGACAGAGATGATTTTACAGTAAGGAGTCCGCACAGATTTGTGTAACTGTCTCTACAGCAGATGAGAGGATATGCAGCAGAGAGAGAGAGAGAGAAACAGCTATCAAGCTCCTTACACATTTTTCATACTGATATCTGGTGAGTTAAATTACAGTGAAAATAAACTATATCTTCCTTTTCTTTTGATGCCATGATAGCCCCTGAAGGACCCCCGGAGCTTCCAGGAACAGAACCCTGCACAGGAGCCAAGTCACTGCAGAAAAATGTTGGGCTGAAAAGACACTTTTCCAGCCAAGAGTCTTTTTTTAAGTATCCAAATGATATTTCTGTTCTATTACAGGGCGGTGTGATCGAAAATGTGACAGAGGAAAGGAGGAAGGATGGGGACGAGAGCGGGAGGGTTTGGAGGGGGTGGACATATCAGATTCATACCCCCCCTCCACCCCGCCTCCCTTTTTTAGTTCATAACTGCCAAGGGTATTAATAATTAATGAGGACAATTCTCTGGCGTCTGGATGAGTCATACTTTCTGCTACTTGGTTTCCCAAAAGCCCCATAGGTTGGATTAACACAGAAACAGGAAATCTGAATTTTTAACCCTAAAATGGAACAGGCATGAATGTTTGATGGGTGTCTAAAAACAGATGGAGCGATGATACCTGCTAGACAATAAGGTCAGTGCCAAAGATGCTTTAAAAACTTGAAAAAATAAGAGGAGATCTGGGATGTTTGGAGATGAAATGAGAAAAAAGGATGAAAAAGAACATAGAAAGGTATGTGAATGAGGCGACATTAACACAGGCAATAATTTGGTAACCTTTGAAATCTATCTTTCTACATTTTTAGAGCAACGCAACAGACTGTTTAAATGATGTTTTCCAGCTTCAAATGTTTCGTTTGGCATGAAGGGTTTGCTCATACTAAGATTCTAGCTGAAAAAACATAAAACCAACATTGGCGGAAAGCACACCAACACCTAAAGATGTGCTTCTTAACTGTGGCAGAGCACAAAGGGTTTCATGGCCTTGAGTGTAACAAGCAGCAGTTTCCACAGCCAGCTTCCTCAAACTAAACACACTGAGCAAACATATATTATGCTTGAAGGGTAGCAAGTGCTTGTACATGAAGAAAACAAGTACAACATTCTGTCACTTTAGTGGGAGTCTGTCCAACACTGAGCTGTCAGACAATCCAACTTGTTCTGTGAGAAAATTAAAGTGGGGTTGGCACTTTCAGCGGAAAAATCTTTTGTTTTGAAGCTAAAGCAGCCTGAAAAGATGTTCACTAAAAGAAATAGGGGGACACAGTGCAAATAGGTGCTGATTTTAATACCTTGATTTCAACATGATTATACAAGAGAAAATTAACCAATATACAGGAGATTTATGACCGATAGAAAATTGTATTTATTATACTTTCCAAGATACATTCTATTCATTTGTAATGTCAATAAACACTCATAATTTTAACATAACAATACTTTTTAAATAAGGACCGGATAGAGTTAGGTTGATAAAAGAATTTCGAAATAGAACCTGCCTTGACAATATAACCTCAAAC
The DNA here is from genome assembly GCA_025331565.1 of Holacanthus passer. Taxonomy (NCBI): domain Eukaryota; kingdom Metazoa; phylum Chordata; class Actinopteri; family Pomacanthidae; genus Holacanthus; species Holacanthus passer. The sequence continues at coordinate 1,570,831 of JAFREQ010000091.1, read as the reverse complement.
TAAATAAATTAAACAAAATTATTTGAAGCCGTCATGACTGAGCATTTTTACTAATATTGCACATGGTGTTTTATGATATGATTCTGCCCAGATCTAACAATTTAGAGCTTCAATTTGCAGCCTTCCTCGTCCCACGAACGTCTCCACTCCCATCCCAGCAATTTTGGAACCATATCAAGTTTAATGCACATTTATTTTGGTTGCATAATGTTAATAAGAAACCTTTTACAAGATACTGTGGGAGATATAAGAATAAGGAAACTGCTTGAAACTTCACAGACTCTATCAGGCCTCGGCTTGTCGTGCGACACAAGAAAAAGGAAACATCACAGATAGCATTTCACAACCCTCGTCCGGCGGGTCGAGTTCTTCAGTGAACTGAGAGAAGCAAAAACCCTTGAATTGACTCAACAGTCACTTCTGGTGGCCTGAATTAGCTCTGACACATCATCCTATCAAGTCCTTTCCACTCTTTGCGTATTATTCTTTTTAAATAATACCAATAACTCTTTAAATAATCCTGCATAGAAAAATAAATTAACTATGTTGTTAAATTTTTTTTTTTTACTACGAATTGAGAGCTGACAAGGGGAGGTGGATCACCGATTGAATTATATTAGCGGTTTGTTTGACAATTCTGGCTTGTAGTCTCTTGATGATGATGCTCCGTCATACAGTATGTGTGTGTGCATGTGTAGATGTTTGTCCTTCCTTGTAATTTACAAACCAGTCCCACAGATACAAATAATGTAAGACTTACAAAATAAATTCCAGGTTACGCTTACATGGCAAGCAGCTTTGTAATTTTTTATCCTTGGGTTTTTCATTTTTCAGAAACAACGTCCTCTGACAGTGTATGTGCCGTTAGATTTCACCCAAAACATACAGTTACTCTAAGTAGCAATTTTGAAGAGAAACACAACTCCATTCAGAAGACACTATATTTAACATGGCTCTTTACACAAAGAGAACAAGTCACGAAATCATTCCCAGAAAGAGTTTTGCAGTGCCTCCAATTCCCATGAATGGAAAGCAGGAGCCGTTTTCGCCTCCCGGCAAAGAGCAGGTGTACTGCTACTGGTGTGTAATCCAGACAAGATGGCAGAGAGTCTGCAGCCGACTCCAGAGAGCATCCCCAAGAACAAACAGATATCCCCGCAAATTAAAAAAAAAAAAGAAGCAAAGTAGCATCCATTGAGTTCCAAATTCTGTTAATTTCATCCCAGAAGTAGTGATTTTGGATACTTTCCAGAGCAAAAGAACAACAAGATGCCCTCCTTTTTCTTTTTTTCTCTTTTTTTTTTTTTTAAACAAGGGTTGAAGACGGCGAGGTATATTCTCAAGCACTGTTTTCAAGACCCTTTGATTTGGTTGGAAAAACAAAAGGAGGAGGAAAAAGAACAACAAGAACAACAAAAATAAGATAAGTACCCATTTCAATAGCAGCAAAAATACTATGACTGGTTGCTTTTTAGGGTGTCCTGTTGTATGTATGTGGGGATTCATACATGTAGTGGCATTGATAATCCAAAAGGTCTCTTACTGTCAAACAGATCCACGCTGATTCTAGTAATAGCTTTTGTAGTGTGGAGCCATTTTGTCCATCTCTGCATTGGTCATTAAGGATTTCCAGAAGGCACTTTTTTGCTGTGTGTGGGAGTGTGTGTGTGCATGTGTGGCTGCAGAGAGGGAGATGAAGACAGAAAGCGAGAGATCGGGGTTGAATGGTGTGTGTGTGTGTGTGTGTGGCCATAAAGAACCAGAGAAAGGCAGATGTGTTTGGCTGTCTGTCTGCCTGTATGTGTGTCTGACTTCCTAGTGTATGTGTGTGTAATCAATGCACTAAATCAAACACTCAAACACACAATCCCTACATTTTACTCAGTGCAGTCTGCTCCTCGAGCACCTGCAGGTAATCAGGCGTTCCTTGGAGCTTGGCTTTCAGCTCGTAATACTCACTTTTTCTCTGCTCCACCACGATCTTACTGTGGTTCCCGCCTATCAGCGATGACTTCTTCATCTTTTTATCCAGCGTTTTCTCCGGGTAGCGGATTTCGTATCCGCCCATCCCTATACTGTTGAAATCTCTTTTGCTGTCCAGGAAGTTCTGGATGAACATGCTGGGCTCTCGGTGGGGGAGGAACTCCTCGAGTTCGTCAATGGTGCTGAGGCGTTTGTTGCGCTCCAGGGTGGAGAGCGAGTCTTTATCCTTGTCAGCGCTGTTCCGGAGGATGATCTTCTGCCTCTGCGAGTCTGCAAACTTGAACCCAGCGTCCATGTCTGAGGAGCGTCCGATCCCACAGGTGTGGCTCTTGCCAATGTGCTCGATGGTCTGGGGGATGAACGTCTCGCCTCCCAAGTCATCTCCTGGGATGGAGCCTTTTTTGCCAGATTTGTGGCTGTGTCTGCGGAGCTGCAGCGACATGGAGCCACACTCCTGATTCCCAAGCCCCTCCTGCCTGCCCACTGGTTTTTTATTCCGCCTCAGGACAAAGACTAGAAGGCAGAAGGCCACAAACACCGTAAGGATAAGCACTACAAGGATGCTGAGGATCATGATGGAGAGAGGCACAGGCCCTCCTGGTGGTGCTTTGCCAACTCCGGCAGGCGACACTGAGGTCGAGATAGGGGTGGCGCTAGTGAGTATAAACGGTGGTCTCGCAACAAGCTTAGGACACAGGATCTCATTTTTCAAGAGACGCAGCTCTATGTTGGAGAACTGCACAGGGGAGGCACATTTCACCTCTTTGGCAGCCACTCCATCACTTAGCTTTTCTAGCCAGAGTTTGAGGGCGACAAGATCGCAAGAACACTCCCACGGGTTCCCTTCCAGGTCTATCTGGGTCAATGACTGCAGCTGGTCCAAGACACCACTCACTGGCAGGGTCATGAAGTGGTTGTTTTTCAGATTCAGTCTGGCTAAGGAGACACCCGCAAACACGTAGGCGGGGAGACTCCGCAGAACGTTGTTGTTGAGATATAGGAGTTGAAGGTTCGGCATGGAGTCAAATGTGCCCGCTAAGATTTCTTTTATGGCATTGTATTCCAAATATAGATACTGCAGGTTTGAGAGGCCCAAAAACATCTCTGGGTGTAACTGTTCAAGCTGGTTTCCATTCAAATACAGTCTCCTCAGGTTAGTCAGGTTAGCAAACACACCTTTCTGGACTGTGACAATTTGATTGCTGCCAAGATGTAGCAAATCTAAACCCTCAAACCCTTGGAAATCAGCTGGGCTAATGTCACGGATGTAATTCCCACTCAGATGAAGTTTCTTGGCATTTGGGGGCTTGGGAATGAGATCGGCTAAATTCTTAATATTCCTCTCCTGACAGCTGACACTGATGCCAAAATCAGAGGGGTGGGCTTTACAGCTGCAGGGCTGTGGACACAACAGTGGAGGAGTCCGTGTCTGAAAGGAAACAATCTGGCTATTTCTTCCAAAAGGGGGTAAACCAGCCACAATACCGTTACCGTAAATCTTGGATGAGTCAGTGGTTTTTGGCGCTTTTGTGGCTATGGGGACCACGGTGGTTGGGGACATTTTGGAGGGTGACTGCCCATTATCAGGCGGTACAGGCGGCATCCTAACATCAAAGTCACTTCCTGTTCCCATGGGACAAAGCTCCTGCTTGTTGGTTTCTTTCAGAAGCCTCCCATACAAGTCACTGGGTGTTTCACATATGGCCTCGCCGATAAAAATATTATAGGGCATGTTTTCAAGCCATGCCTTTAGAGGAGCTAAATCACAGGTACAATTCCAGGGGTTGTCATCCAGCTGCAGCTCTACAATGCGCCCAATATGCTCCAGAACCCCCAAATACGGAAGCTTCTGGATCCTGTTCCCTCTTATATCCAGGTGTGTGAGCGAGGCAAAGCGAAATATGTTGTCAGGAAGTGCCTGTATGAGATTATCATTCAGGATGAGCACTTTTAGCTTGTGCAGTTTGTTAAATGCTCCCTTTTCAATGTATTTTATCAAGTTGTAGTCAGCCTGAAGGTATTCCAAGTTTTCTATCCCTTGGAAAGTGTCAGCTCGCAACACCTTTAACTCATTATTGTTCAGGTGCAGCTGTTTCAACGCGCTCATGCCCATGAACGCTCCACCTTCGATGTTCTGCAGTTTATTATTCCCCAGCTGCAGTGACACAGCGTGGGTGAAGTTGAGGAAGGAGTTCGGGTAGAGTATGATTAAGAAGTTGTTCTGAAAGTTCAGGTGGTACAGGGACGAGGCCGGCGGGATGAGCTGCGTGGGCCGATAGACAGTGATCTTCTCGCAGTTGACGTACAGCACATTTTCCACCGACATGCAGGAGCAGGCGCTGCAGGTCTCGGCCGTCAAGTCCGAGGCGGACGGGTCTGCCATCTGGGGTCCGTCCGACATGGAGGGGGAGGAGAGGGAGGAGGAGAGGGAGCCGGAGATGGAAGAAGAAAAGGCTGCCAGCAGGAGAACGAGCAGCATCTCGCCGGTTAGAAATCCTCCCCCAGTAAACCATTTAGTAACCTTTGGAGAAAAAAAAAAAAAAAGACAGATGCATGCACAAGCATTCACACACACAGGCGTGCATATGTGCAAGTCCAGAGACGCATGTCACACACACACACACACACACACACACACACAGAAAGCAAACCATCAAAATGCATATATTGATTATAATGAAATTGCAATATTTCATCACTTTTTTTTCCATTTTTGAATTTCTAAAAAAACACATCAGGCATGTTTAGTTGAATTTTACATAAATACATAAATTGCGATGCTAACGATGCACATTTCTAATTATTGCACTTTTTATAGAATCATTGCAGTGAGTAGCTTTGACTTTGACACAATGATTCACACTAATCACTGGACAACAACAAATGCTTGATGCAGATTAATCAGTACTGCAGGAAAAAGTACCACACGCTCTAGAAATTACTCAAACCAATGAGCTGCTGCACATCTATGAACCTTATTCTGACAATGGAAAGCATGAAGGCATAGTCTTGGAAATGTCTAAGATAGCAGCACTGACTGTATTTCTTCCTCTCTCAGCATATTCAACAGAATCAAAGTCAAACGGCTGCACTTGTCTTTTTTTCATGGAGGGGGGGTGGAAGGGGTTTCATTTGAAGCCAGCAGCAGAAGCAGCAGCACTGAGCAGCACATTCAGGTTATTTAGGAAAGCAACTGGGAGTGCATGAGGAAGAGGAAGAATTGGGTCTGTGCCCGTTGCTGACATATTGAGAGGGTTTGAGCTGCACGCATTTATCACACAACCATTTTTTTGTTCTCTCACATTTGACACCAAATAAAGAGCGCGTGAAAAATTATCCTCGCATCTAATAAAAAAAAAAAACCCGCTCATTTTCTTGGATTCAATGTAAATAAATTAGACTTACCCAAAGCTGGAGTGGTGGTGAATGCGGCTCCCTGTGGAGACACGGGGCAGCTTTGGTGAGACATGGACGGAGACGCGCGCAAACAGTCCTCCCAGCTGAAGTGCGACGCGCACACTTACAGGGGCGCAACAAGGTTTCTCCAGCCCCTATATCCCCATGCAGGCTACTGTAGATCTACCCCAGCCAGGCAAACTGGAGGGGGGGTGGGGGGTGCGGTGGAGATGGAGAGAAAGGAGAGGAGGAGGAGGAGGAGGAGGAAGGAAGGAGGGAGGGGGTGGCTCCGATTTCACCCGATGCGTCTCTTGCTGACGGGCTCCTCTTGCTTGGAAAAATCACCCCTCTGCTCGTTCGGCCCCCAAGGTGGTTGTACTACCTCCATGGGAGAGCATTCATTTGGTTGCAGGAGAGACAGAGAGGAAGAAGGAGAGAGAGCGAGATAGAGAAAGAGAGAGAGAGGGAGAGAGGGAGAGGCTTTTAGAGATCTTGACGGCGCGTCCGGCGACACCAAGGCGTGAAAACAGGCGCAAGGTGGTCGGTGATGCGGGCAAATAAGTCCGTCATTCTTAGAGTTTTTTTTTAAGGGTGAAACTGGAGGAAGATGAGCAGAGAGGAGGAGAGGAAAAAAAGGGATTGCCAACAGTGTGAGTGTGGCTTCAGCTCGGCTCGGCAGCCCCCAGCGATCCAGCGAATAAATGCTGGTTTGTTTGGGGCGAAGTTGCGCACCGGGATAATGCTTCAAGCGGCCAAATGGCTCCCATCAGCTTGTGTGCATCAGTGTGTTATTTTCCACAGAGGCAGCATAAATCCAGTCCTTTGCTCTGATCCAAAAACAGTTTCTTCAAAGATCAGTTCATTTGCGCGCAGCGGCGGAGGAGACGCTTCATTTCAGCCGCCATCCAAAAAAAGGATGGATGCAAAAAAAAAAAAAAAAAAAAAAGAAAAAGAAGGGCTATGGTGGTATCTAAGCTCCTCTTCCGGACTAGAAAAAAGCGGAAAAGCACAGAGAGAAACAAGAGAGACAAGTGAGGACAACAGAAACCGGTGCGTAAAAATGAATAATGCAGTTATCGAGCCTTTAGTCCGCAGCGGTGCCAGAGAGGAGCTGCAAACTCCGAGCCTCCTCCAGCCTCCATCCAGTCCACACACACACACACACACGGATCACTCAGGACAGGACAGGTGGGTATGTTTCTTTTTGAAGCCAAACAATATCCAGTTGGATGAAGTTAGAAGAGAGGGAAGCACAGCTGGTGTCTGTGGCTCCTGTAAGACAAGAACAGTATCCGTGTCAGGCGCAGGAGTCCGCTGGCTCCTGGTGCAGCCGCATTCACTGAGCTTCCCACACAGACTAGGAGAGGAGAATGCAGAGATGTAGAGAGGAGGAGGGAGGGGGGAGGGAGAGAGAGAGAGAGAGAGAGAGAGAGGGAGAGGGAGGAGGGGGGTCTCTCACATAGACCCAAAATGAAAAAATAACTAACTTCAGACCTTGAAACAGATCCGTTATTTTTGCGCTCACACTTTAATGACAGTTTATTATGATCTTCTAATTATCTTTTTCTCTTTTTTCTTTTTTTAATTTAATACAAGGAGGCTCTCAACTGTTTTTGTGTTGTTCTTCCCGGTGTAACCTCCAAGGGGATCAAGATCAAAGCTGATGGAAAGCTGAGGAGGGGAGCGCGTGTTTGGGGAGGAGGGGGGATAAGAAGAAAAAAAAAAACTCTTTACCTGCCAAATCGTCGCATTGGACTTGACTTGCGCGACACGACCTGAGCGCGTCCCCGAGGTCCGACTGGAGGGGAGAGAGGCAGGGAGAGAGAGAGAGAGAGAGAGAGAGTGCGCTTAAAACCGGGCACGGGAGCGCGCATGTGAGCGGCATTTTAAATAGAAGGCAGAGAGAGAGAGAGGAGGAGGAGAGGGGGTTATTATTCAAGAGTGCTGCAGTCAGACGGGCCGCGAGAGGGAAAAAAAGGGAGAAGGAGGTGGGAAATCAGTCAATCAGAGGCTTATGCGGTTCACAGGTTTTCTGTCTTTGTGTGTGTTTTGCAGGAGAGGAAGGATCGGAGCGGAGAGAGGAGATGGATGGAGCGATGGAGAGGAGGAGGCGGAGGAGGAGAGCACCTTGAGGTACCGACATGCTTCTAATATTTGTCTCCAAAATTCTATAAGCTGCCATCTCGCCATCCATCTGCATGCATGTCTATAGTATCGATCTGTATGTCTGCATCTGTGGGTTGATTTCTTCATCCGAGCCGAGTTCAGTGGCAGCGTGCGCGGCGCGGCGCACGCACGCGCTCCTGTCCACACACAGCTGACACCCATGGGAGAAAAGGGAGTCGGAGCTGAAACCCGACAGTGTTCGGCCTCACCGGAAGCCTCACCTCTGGTTTCCTCTTGCAACAGGTGACAGAGCCAAGTGACGCACAAATAAAACCAGGCTGGAGAAAGGGAAGATGGGAAGTATGGATTTCAGCAGCCCTGCCCCGCTGCCTGGCTGTGTGAGGGGTTGGTGTCAGAGGTTATGGGTGGATGTTATCTTGTATTAAACGATGCCAAAAAAAAAGTTTCCCTCAACTGGAAAAATTGATAACTGTGTGCAGGTAGGATTAAACATCACATGATTTCACAGTACAATACTGTCATAATTGGGTGATTAATGCAAGTATTTATTTATGATTTCACAACATAAATCTGGAAAGATCCAGCAACAAAACATTTGGAATATCATTTGCATCTCTTTCTAACAGTACGAGAACCTAATTTCTGTGTTTCAAACTTCCCCACTAATATTTAAATAACCATATTCTACATATATACACATATATATTAGTCATCAGTCAGACACACAGAGTCTGCTCTTTTGCCTGAGATTCATTATCTTATGTGGACTCCAAATAACATGACAATCCAAAACAAACACACACAAAATTAACAAAAAACAAAATAAACAGTTGCAGTGCTTAGTGTCGAATGGATTCATAGTACTTCATGTAGTAACCCTTAAAATATTATTGTGAAGTATCAAAGAACAAAATCAATATGCAGGGAAGAATAATCAGCACATTTTTAAATGAAGTTTGGTTCGTCACAGGTGTTACAGGCCTCTGTATGCATAATTATGTGGTCAAGTGCTTTTTGGCATATGCATTAATAGTTCTGAAAAGAAATAATATTTGCCAAAACAATCCCAACTCAAGATCCACTTACTGTCTTTTTGTGGGCTTCCAATCAGAAAGACCGATACATTGAGTAAATGAGTTGAAACTGTTTTCTGATGTCACAAAAAAAACTTCCCTGTTGAACAAACTGTCATTCTTCAAAAGTGTTTCATGCAAAATGATGACACTGAAGCCCATTAAAGAAATAACAGATTAATCGCAGTGTGCTTTGCTGAAAAGTGACACAAAAAGCCTTTCATTGACATCTTTATAGAGTGTTTTTTTCCCCATGTTATATAATGAAAAATGCTATATGGTATGACTCTATTGTGTGACGTTTGATTTCAAAAATATGACATTAGGTAATTTGATGTGTTTAACTGCAGAGGCTATCTTGTGACATTTACATTAAAAGCTCTGTGTTCTGGAAAGTGCATAACTGAATGTAATGTATCCTTCATTTCATGTTTGACAGACATATTATGACAGACAGTAATCCATTGCACAAAAGAGTACACACATTGAGGGAAGTATGATGTCTGAATAGTGAATTGTAAATGCATTTATGAGTTTTACAGTCTGTCTTTGAAAGAGTCGCCTCCATTCCACAAAGCCAGCTGCTAATTAAGGATCCTTCAGACTGTAAGTTATCATGTTTTGATAGAACATTCACTCTCAATTATTTCTCATTCAGCTGAATCCAGCAGCCTTCTTGTACCATTTGTTCTGCAGTATTTATTAAAAAAAAGCACAATCACTCACTCTATTGATTGACTGATTCGCAGTAATGTATGCAAACTGGGGTGTGGCTGGGTTCTTATAAAAGCAGCCCTGACACCTGCACGAAAAGAGCAAATCAAGCATTCCTCCTCAAGTCCCTTCAGTGTGTAGATTAATACGTGAGGACTGTGAGAGTGTGTGTATGAGTGTGCTGATATTTGACAGTCTTGGACATGTTCCTACACTGGCTGTGAGTGGCCTGAGGGAAGCAGGCCTACTAGAGAATGAGCCAGACAGTTGGCAAGGCCTCTGCTTCCGTCTCAGCTGTCGTTGGTAGTCTGGCCATGTGGCTGAGACACTGCTTCCTGTGTCCAAACCCTGGAAAAACCTTGAATCTCACGCGCCCTAATCCCATTTGTTGGATTAAAATAAAGCATTTTAATATGTGTTTTAAAGGGATTCATGTGTCGCACCCCACATTTGCTCTTGTATTGTCCTTCACAGGCACTGAGAGTGCTGGGAATGTCTCCTGTGCTGAGGATTTAGTGTTTGATGTGTCGCCCCCGTCTGGTCAGAAAAGTAACTGCGCTGCATTCACAACACAGGTAGGTAATGCTGCTCAGGTGAGGCCTGTTGACTCTGTGTCCTCGTTTTAATAATGTTTCATGGATTTTCCTGCCGTGTGGCGCATCGCCACACTCACTGATCAATGTTTGGATCACAGACACCTGTTGTCCTGCTGCAGCTGTTTGCCAGCAGCAGCACTGATGCAAAACTAATACTGATGCAAAGCTGATACTGGCAAGAAAGCCAATTTATTCCTCTTTTATGCAACAAATGACAACACATTTATCTTATAGGAGACCTGTGAAACTTTTTTTTTCTTGCATTAAAATTAGTTTAGTGGGAAAAGTGGGACATGAATACACAAAAATATGATTTACTCCAAAGGAAAGAAATAAAGAGTCTAAGTTGTAAGCAAGGGTATATTTTTCACTGGGGATGATTTGGCATGCCCCCTATTTTTTTTTCCTCATTTTATTGTTTCAGGTTGATTTACTCACTTTTTCTTCAGTCTCTCTAAACAGCATCTTCTAACTGTCCGGCTATCAAAATCCAGATGAGAGAAAGGATTAGACGATAAAATGTTGATATGCCCTTTTGAGTCACCTTCAATTATTACAGCGCGCTCAAAGCATTAAGCTTAAAAAGCAGCAGTGACTCATTGATGGATGTTTGGACCAGGGTTTCACCTCTCAGGCTACACACAGGCTACTGCAACCAAAAAGATATACTGCAGACATAAATCAAGGCTGATTTAAAAAAAAAAAAAAAAAAAAAAGTCTAATCTGAGATATCTGAGCAGTTAAGGACTTTTTAGTGGAAATGCATGCATATGAAATATTTATCTATCAGTATTATCTCTACAAACACAAATTTAAGTAATGTTAGTGTAATAATAAGACGAACAAGAATAATAATAATAAGAAGAAGACAGCAACTTACACATAATTTGATTTTTTAAAATTATACTACTATTAATATCAGAAAGCATGATATGATGTGTTTCATAATTTCTAGATTGATATACACATGTAACATGTAGGAAACAGCATTCATTATCCACATACTTCTGAGTTTTTGCGACCCCCATCATCTGAAACTTAAGTTACACTCTTGGCTGTAAGGACCAAAGGTAAAATTCTGCACAGTAGTGAGGTCTAATACAGTAACGCGGTGATGGAAAAATGAGGCACTTGCCGAGTGGAAGGCATCCTCCACAGTCTCTTAGCCTGCGGTAAATCTAGTCCCAATACAAGACATGTCACGTGATGATCCAGCGAAGAGAGGCCTGCAGTCTTTCATTCTGAAGCCTGGTCTGCAGTTTATGAAAGTCTAATGTAAGCAGTAAAATGGGATGAACATGATGTAGTATTAAGATCACCAAGATTTTACTGCTTGAAGCTGTAAATTTAATGCTGGTGTCAGTGTGCAAGTGAAGCGCACAGTGCTCTATAAGCAGAGGTGAGAATATGAGAACAAGATGCTCACACTGATAATAACGTGTACTGCCTTCACTCCAAGCATTGAAACGTCTTTGTTAATCACACAAATATTTGTAGACATGAGTTCAAGTCATCTTTAAACAATAAGGAAACCATTATTATATATTGTGTTATTGTCATCAGATCCCATGAACAGAAATCCAATAATGCTCTTGTCTGTCTGTCAATACTTTCTACCAAGCATTTTTGTTTCTACTGAAGATGGAAATCTTTAAAAATGGCTCAGTAAGTTCCTAAAACAGCTCGGACACTGTAATTTTTTAGAAAATGTTTCTTGAATGGGAGATAATTATGCTTTTGCTGGGGACTATTTTCAGCTGCGCATGAATACAAAGTTAGTGCTCTAGAGTTACTACTGCAATTTTCAGGGCACAAACATTGCACATACTGTACAGTATCCACATATTTGTCTGTAGGAGAGCAAAATAATCATACAAATAGGATTACAAATAGAAACTACCAGCTACAACAAGCTGTCAATGCAGGACACACCTTCCACCAACCAGAGTCAGCTAACACCTAAACACCACATGTTGTGTTTGACAGTGCAAGATAGCTTAAAGTGGCAGAGAGATGGTTGAAACTGCCTGCGTCTGCAAACTGACCAAAAAGACCAAATCAAACCCAAACACAACAATGTCTTGTATATAACATTATGAACTTGTGAATATTTCTGACCTTCATATGGGATTGACTCAAAATAAAATACATGTGTGTTCCTGGTGATGAAAGAACATGTCAGCCAGTGCAACAGTGAGGCCCACTGACGTGTTTTTAATAGGTCTGAACAACAAAGGAGCTCCATGGCACAGAGGAGTAATGACATTGTTGACAATAAGAAATATAGATAATATTGCTAGCCTTGTCTTTTAAGAACCATGTAATCCATCTGTTATGAACAACCCGCTGTGCATAATAGAACAAATTAATAGTCTGAAAAGTGCAGGGCTGTGCAAATCGTCCATAATCAATATGACCACCAGTACTATGTTTACTGACATTACACATTATAACGACTTTGTGCTACCGGTTTTCTATCCAACCAGCTAATGGCATTCACCTAAGAATATTCAGCCCCTGTTTGGAAAGCTAGAAAGACAACCAGCAGGGTTCTGAGTTATGAGAATAGAGGAGCACTGCTAAAGATATTCAATGTCCAAATCAGTAACACTCACACTAAAGCCTCACTGCTCACTTCTGGCTGTTTGTGGTCTTTAGCTTATATCTGATAACAGCCAAGGAAGGTCACGATTCTTAACTGATCTACATGTGCGTAAGACAAGTAACATCATATACCTCCATGCTTGTGCTGAGGTAAATAAAAGTACACAGTGAAGTAACATTGGTTTCAAAACCAATATTACAAAGTGCTTGGTACTTCCAAAAAGATTTTGGAATATTGTAAATAGTGTCATTTTGAAGTTATTGTGAATTCTTAAAGAAAAGATAAGGAGGGCAATAAGAGGAAAAAGAGCCACGATAACTCTTAATCCTTTTGAGATCTAAAAGTGGATTTATTTTTCTCCCTCAAGGTGTTTCACTGGTCCAGGTGTAGAGGCCTGCAGTCAAAGAACTGATTGATCCAGTTGATTATTGTTGCACGGCTGAACAATAGATTGTTGTGGAATTCATCATATAGCCTCATCAGTTTTGATTGACTTTGTGAACAAGCAGAAAGTGACAATAAATGTGAGGGCAACATCTAAAATGGACTTGGCTTTGGCTGTAATTTGTGCTAGCATCTTGGAAAAAGAGATCATCCTGTTCTGTCATGTCTTCACTATCAGCAAACAGCATCAGTACAAGCAGAGGTCACTGTTCATGCGGTCTCCCTGCAGCCACCACAGTCCACATGTGGACTTCCAGTTTAGGGGAAACAACACCTACGGCAACAAGGAAGCCCTCACAACACCTCAAGGGAGATGCCTGAGTACCTCACTGTCCCTGAACACCTCTATCACAGCTGTCCTCTACCTTTGTTTACTGCCAGATTAAACCACTGGTTCTCATCTGAGCTGGGTTGGTTGATTGGCTGATCCAATTTACTGTCTTTCCTGTGGGCAGGTAGGTTTGTAATGGACACACTAACATCATAACTAAATCTTATCTCCAGGCAACACCCATGCAGGTTTGCCTAAAGTGCAGACAGAGAGGCCTTTTCCAACTCTTGAGGAACCACAAGATAAATGTGAGACAGATTAGCTGCACACTAGTGACAAATCAAAACATGAATTTTGAATCTTGAAACCTGTCTCTGGGAAAATGTGTTTATGAACTACTAATTTGTTTTCCCAATTAGGTTTTGGAAGGAAAGTAATCATTGCATGGATTATGTTCCCTGGCAATAATTTTTTCTTGCTGTGGAAATTGCACTATTGTTTTTGGCGCTTAAGCAGCAGGGAGGTCATAGTGTGATGGGTGCAGGTTCAAATCCCATGTGTGGTTAGGTTTAGACAGGAACAGATTTTGGTTAGGCAGTGACAATAAACTTCATTTGCCACATTTTCCCCCTGACCTTAACTAACTGCTGTAACTACACAAACATAACCATAAAAAAGTTGCAAGAGTGGATATTGTAAGAAAAAAAAACCCAAATTAAATTCCCTGTCAGTGAACATTTAGCTGATACTTTCAGTATCAACATTTTGCAACTTGCCAGGTTTGTTAATTAAAAATGTTTTCTCAGTATGTTATTAGTCAATGTAATCTGGGCAGCATTATGTTTCTGTCAAAAAAAGTGCATATTATTACAAATTAATGAGATCCCAAATAGTTAATCTCTTCAAGCCTCCAAATTGTATTACAGTTTAACAATCCACAAAAAAACCCACTCTGTGCTTCACCAGACACATCCAGCATGCAATGAATAGTTGTGAGTAGACATTGCTTCTTTTAAAAGGATTGCAGGAAAATTGAATTATTGCCTAATACACACCTGATTGACAGGACTGTATGAGAATACAATGAGGAAATGAAAGGTAGTAAACCCTGCACAGGGATCACATGCTTTAGAACAAATGGTCCAGACCACCCCTGTCTGTGCGGATCACGATGTGAAGTCGAAGTGATGTAAAATGCATGAATACTGAAATGACTGCTGAGACCGACTGTCAGACTTAAGGCCACAGAGAGTTGAAAATGTCAGAGTCAATGTGATTTTTTCCCCTTTCTATTCACACTCGCATTAAAAACTAGTTAAGTGTCAAAAACAGCACAAAAAAATATAGAACTGTGCCACTTGCAGCCTGGCCACAGCTGTACGGAAAGGGTAGCACTTTATTTGGCTTGTCTTTTGTTTCTCAAGTATCAGGTGGCTAAAATTAGATATTTAACACTTCACTATTTGCTGCATGTAACCCAAACCCTAAAAATAAGTTTAGCCTTTGCAAGGACTCTTAATGTGTATGAAAGTCTTTCCACATCATTCTGACACGTTATAATCAGTTGAAAATAAGTTGAGCATCTGTTGGTGAGCCAAATAAAGGGTGACACTTACTTTGGGTGTAATAATCCAGGCAGAATTATTGCATGTTATCAGCACTGCAGGACAGCTTTAACCCTGATAGTGACACCCCGTTCTGAGACGAGTGTGCAGCCCATTTCTCTGTCAACCGGCGATGAAAGGAAAATAAATGCTTACAGCGTCGACTAGTTTTACATAAATCGGCAGTGTTTGATAGCCCATTATTTATTTAGCAGCAGGCACCGTAGCGTGAGGTGCTCCCCTATTTATTACAAACAGCTGAGGTGTACAGAGCATGTGGAAATATGCAAACGCAGAGTCACAGAGACACGGGGAAGCAGAGAGGGGCTGTTTAGTGTCCTACAGAGGGAAGGAGACAGGACATGAGCGGCTGGGCCTGGACCAACCTTAAATACACAAAACCTGCACTTCAAAAAAATCTCCCTTTTTAACATGTATCCAGTCATCTGTGGTGTCTTTTCAGGGTGCTGTACTCACCATGCGAGCTTGTCATGGTTCAGTCCAGGGCTCGTCTACTACGTCCACCAAAGACACAAAGATATAGACAGAGGTTAATTGGGCTCAGATGCACCTCGCTGTCCCAGTGGGCTCGGTCTGCGGTTCAGCCAAGACTCAGTCTGAGCCCCAGTTTCCACATGAATACACAGGCTTTGTTCACAGGTGCACTGTACTCTGATAGTGGGTCACAGTCTGGTAAAGGCCTGTTTCAATATGTACAGTATATGTCTGACACAGCTTTGTGTGACTAGTCACAAATATAAATTCAGAGGTCAGATTTTTGCACCTACCAACTGTATATGGATGATTTTTTTCAATAAAGGTAATAAAACAAAGCCAGCATTTCTTGATTTTACACTGTGAACTAACCTGTTTCTTAGTTAGTTGTTTCTGACTGTCTGACAGGTGTCCATTAAAAGTGTGCATCAAGACGCCTCAAACACTTCCAGTCAAGAGTTTACCCACTGTTCAAAATCAGTGTGCAAGGTACAGTACGGTACGTTACACCTTACTGGTTAAATGAATAGTTTAACATTTTTGGAGAATACACTTAATCACTTACTGCATAATAAGACCCACACCACTCTTGTGAATAAATATGAAGCGAGCAATTATTTAGCATAGTTTAGCATAAATAGTGGAATTTGCCCTCTGAAGATGTCACTACTTATCGGTGTAGTGGCACTACACCAGTAACACCGTTTTTGCACAGATGAAACAAACCAGATGTGATGATCGAAGCTGCTGGTAGGCAGATTTTATTACCTTTGGTAGGAGTCGGGATCGCTGTTCCCACATTTCCAGACTCCCAGTATGCCAGGCTAAGATAACTGGCTGCTGCCTGTAGCTTTGTGTTTAGCATATGGATATGAGTGTTCTTTAATCTGACTCTGCAAAAAAGCAAATAAGCTCATTTCCCAAAATGTTGAACTTTTTCTTTAACACTATCAGGTGAAACTACTGTAAAACATTCCTGGGTCGAACTGACTATATACAAATTGTTAAAAATGGATGATAATTTGGGCACAGCTTTGCTTTTTCTGGCCTACAGAAAGTGGGACAGGACAGGACTAGGTGTCCAGTGTTTTATGGGTATCAGGACACCTCGTCCTGTGTTATCCTACTTCATGTGGTCTTTTTTATCTGTTGTTTCTGAAAAGTGATCCAGACCCATGTCCTGCTCACAATTCACCTTGTCAAGGAAAATAACAAACTCTCATTTCATACTTCATAATCTGCTTTTCAATATGCTGTACCCATGTGTTGACCAGTAAACAAAGCTCTTATCTATGTTCCCCTGCAAATGATTTGACTAAACAAGAGGGTCAGTGAGGCAGAAGCTGCAGTAACCTGGAAAACATGGGAACATTATGCATTCCATTCATGATACAACCTTGTCTGGATCGTTATGAAGAGTGTCCTGTGATTAAATGCATCAACAGAGTCCATGCAAGTGCACCTTGAGATACAGAGACAGACAAATGTTATCTATAACTCACAAGATGCTGACAGAGATTTCAAAACAGCAACAAGACATTTTTTGGCATGAGGACTCAAGTGTCAGATGCCTTGTCAGCTAAATCACTAAATGCATGGCCTCATATAGGCCTTTACAAAAAAAAAAATGTGACATTCACTTTTTATCAAGTGAAATATTATATCTCACACATGAAGTCCAAAAAGTCACATGCATATATAATAGGAAAAGTCAAAAACACATAAACCTTTTTGTGAATGTATCAAATATTGTGTTTTTAACATAACTCATGTTAAATTTCACATGTGAGGACTTACATTTCAGTATATGCACTGGGTTGAAGCAACAATCATAACTCATGGTCCCTTATCTTGTTGCTGAGCTTTCAAATGTATTACAATGTCTTCACCAGCAGAGTGAGTTTGTTCAGTTGTCTTGGATCTGTAGGTGTTCAAACTTCCCATGATTCCAAGCACTTTCGGGGCTGAAAAGTTTACCTTGGCACTTCATTATTGCCCTTGAAAACACTCTGAAACACTTTCAGCCATATCACACAGTCTTTAACAGCAGGTGGAGTTTGCTCAGTTGTCACAGAAAGTGAGTTGACCTTGGCTGAGCCGAGAAGGAACTGTCAAACAGTGTATTCATGATTCAGTAGAAGTATCACTACTCCTAAAACTACAGTTCAATGTAAGACATGTCAAACTGATGCCATGTGATCAAATATACAGTATATGACCAGACAACAGGAAATATCAATATCTACAAGAAGTCTTAAGCAGTGAGTCAACAAGTGAGCACCACAGCTATCTCTTCTATCAACGCACAGTGTATGAGTGACAGTGTCACAGACACCTGAGTTCATAAACTCTCTCTCAGTCTCTTCTTCTTTCTCTCTGTTGCTCCGACAACTTTCGTCTCTTCTCTCTCTCTCTCTCTCTCTCTCTCTCTCTCTCTCTCTCTCTCTCTCACTGCCTCAGTGTCTTTTGATATGCTAAGCAGCACCCTATTTATAAATCGTTGCGAGAGAAAACATAGTAGGTTAGGGGACAAATAACGAATGTCCCATGTCTGCTGAGGAAGAGAGAGGAATAAAAAGAAAGAGGACAGAGTGTTTGAGAGAGGAGAGAAGGGGATTGTCTGCTCAGTGGCTCCCTACGAGGCATGTCACCCAGGTTGAATAGATGTACATATCATTATCTTTCTCCAGTACATGGTGATAATGATATAGGACAGGGTAAGGGAAAAGAAAGGAGCCATTGTGCAGTGAGGCTGTGAGCCAATAAGCATAGCTTGTAGGCTGAGAGCCAATTCTCGGATTCGCTAACGCTGCAGTGTACACAGGCAAATCAGTTCACTGGTGCTGAGACATATGGTGGCCAGAATACTCAAAGCCAACTTTCATTGATGAAAAAAATGATTTTTTTCCCCCATAAATTAACAGTGAAATAATCAAAATACAATTCTTGATTTATTTTATAGTTTTACCTTGTGCAAGTGGCATCTTAGCTAATTGTTAGAGCCTGTGTTTAAGTGCTTGAGATGCAGTTTCTTAAATGACCACTAGATGCTGGCTGCATAAAGACTGCAAGAATCCCCCGACTCTTCTCTAATACAGTGTCAAAAGTTACCCATGGACTATTACTGTTGATCTGATGTGTGTCTTGGCAATGATTTGGATAATTATGTACTTCATTAGGCAGGAAGAGGGGTATGTTTGGGATTTAACTTGACTGACAGGTGATCATTCATGGTTTCAGGGTCCATGCCATTGATTGAATTTTGATTTTCAGGCCGTAAACAAGGTTGCATCAGCTTTGCACACATCATTTTTCATGCCAGTTGCACCAGCATGCAAAAAGTCAAAATACAGCAAAATCAATAAATTCAATGTCCACCATCACTGGATGGCCGAGGTTACTCAGTATATCATTTGTGCATAGTTAAATTTGACCAATAGCAAATTGCATTGATAGTACTGACTTTTGAGGGAACAGGGAACATCAATAATGAGAACAGAGAGTCTCCATAACGGGTGCAGTCATTTTTAATTGGTCATCCATTTTAATTGACCATCTCTTCAAGCACCGTGAAACTATAAGTAAAATAAAACAAAAGTATAAACACAAATGTCAGTATTTCCCATAACACCAGTGTAAACAAATTGCGACATCGGAGAATAATGCTGCATGCTAAAATTAGCAATAGCGTTTTATAACAACAACGTATTTACAAGGTGCAAAACACCTCGAAAACATGGCTAGCTCCTTCTCAATTTCAACGTTAGTCGCTCTTCATTTAAAACCAAACTTGACTGCGCTGCATATGCTTTTCCATGTGGGGACGTAAGCGAGGTGCGTGAGGGAAAACAAAAAAACACAGAGGATGTTACTTCTGGGGCACACAACTTTAACCCTTTCACAGGAGTGACACAAATGAATGACAGTCCAGCTGCCAGTTACACTGTTGGTAATAAACTTAATACCTTAATGCCCACGCGCTAGTCACTAATGAGACAGTGTTTTGCTGCCCCAACAAGTAGCCTTAATCAGTTTCCATTTTATAATTCTCTCAGTTATCCTTTTAAATTCAGCCATGAACTACAGCACATCCTGTGTACTAGTCTGTGTTGAATTGATCGTACCTTTCTACCTCTAACTGATGATTGCGATTTTTACAGCAACATTTGTGCTTTTACTGCAATGTTTGGCATCTTTTGATGGTGATGAATGTTTATAATGTCTTTGTAATAAATGAGTATAAATGAATGTCCATGGTCTGTCTCAAATTCATCAAAGCTTTGTTTTGAATGTGGTGTTGAAGGACACTTGTGCCACAATGCTTAATGGCAATGAAAAATATACAGAGGTTAAAAAAAAACAATCATATACAGTAGTGCTACGGCTCCAGCAACGGGAAATCAAATTTTAAAAGATGAATAAAAGTAAATAATTGGTAAAATATTTACTGTTACTTAACTGTCAAAATATGCTCTCACCAAAAAAACAAACAAACCAAAAAAAAAAAAAAAAAAAAAAACCCCAGTATCTTTTATTTGTTCAAATGCTTTTAACAACCCATGTTTTCTTGACAAGTGGCCTCGGAAATCTGTCAAATCTTTCAGCTCTTAGGAGCAAAGGCAGAAGTAGTGTGATGTTGTAGAACTGCAAAACTTCTCAGGAAGGAAGTTAGGCTGAATGGTTTCCAAGAGTAAAAATTAGACACCAGAGGCTGCAGTTTGCAAACCACCTCATTTGATTTGGTTTCTTTAAATCACGTCCACAATCTTTCTTTCAATTAACCAAGTCAATTTGGTTGCCTGAATGTAACGTTGAAAAGAGTGACATAGGATGTGATACTGCCAATAAGGACCCTATTTGATTTTTTGTCAGATATTAGGACTTGCTGCCATTGGCACATAGTGTGTACTTTATTTCTACTTAGAAAACTGTTGAAGTGGGACAAAGGGCCAGGATATTTTTGGGGGGAAATTTGTTCATAGTTGAAATAAGAACTGAGTGGTTAGGATGAGCAGTTGTTCATGCATAATAGATGTCATAACATGAACAGACAATGAAAAGAGCACTACCTTCTGAAAACTCAATTTCAGTTTATAAGAGGAATTCATTTTATGGAATTCTAAACAATTCCTGCCAATCAACATTGTTTTTGATTGACGAGTGACCTCTGGGAAGTGGAGCGTCAAACCACAAAAGCAACACTCTCATCAAAAATAGATTGTGTGGAAAAAAAACAGAAGAATTCAGTGATTACTGCTGCAAGTAGAAGTTAAAATATTCTCAACAAAAATGAGTGGTGCACGTAGCAATCCTGCATTCAGTATTCTCCACCAGCATACAATGACACAAGGGAAAGAGAAAGAGCTTTTGGGGGGCGAGAAATCAGATGAACGAGCAGTAGTGACTCACAGGCCATGAGTCAGTGTACTCCATGTAGCAGTGGTGCAGATATGCACATATAGTCCAGTCAAAGTGGAATTTCATTCAGGGAAAAATCATAACAAAACCATCTCACTGCAGTAAAAGAAGTCAAGTATGGTGGTTGTTGGCTCAGTTGCCCTCGAGGATACAGCAAAGCCATGTGGAATGGCAATAGTGGGGAAAAAAGAAAGAGGCCATTGTGTGGAAGCTCAGTAATCACAGACGAAAGCAAAGGTCAATTTCCTTTCCATTACATATATTTCAGAAGTCAAGTAATCCAAAAAGAAGTCAGATTAGGCCACATGAAAGACTTGGGATTTTCTACTACATACTGAGTACAATGATTTGACTGCTTTTAAGCCAGAGAGAGGAGATAATCTCTTTGGGGTTAACATACTGCTGCAGTCTGACAGGCCATACTCCTTGAATACATATCATACATATATATTTTAATCTTTATATTCCTTCGCCTTGAAGTCAAATATTTCTTAGATCACGTTTCAACCTTTCCTCTGGGAAGACATTTTTGTTTTTCTGAGCAGACAGACTAACGTCAAGGCTGTTTAAATGACCCATTTTGGGAGGCGACGAACCTACTAGCCTACAGTGGTTTGTGCAGTTTATCTTCCATTACATTACATCAAATGTTTTGGCAGCATCACACAGCCTATGGCTTCAAACTAAATTAGACTTTTTCTAGTTAAAACCCATCAACTGTTTCTGCAAAATGATTTAGGGATTCAGTTTAATCTTCCCACAGCCCACTCCTTGGGTCCCAGCCCAGCTAGTGTCTGATAAGTACTTCTTTCAGTTGGCGCTTTCCAGACATTCTCATGGTTAAAGACCCTGAAAATATGTTCTTTTTGACAGGAACCTCGACAGAGTCACATTATTCTTTGCATGTAATGTTTTCTAATGGTTTCTTTGATCGCAATCATGCAGAACTACTTAATTTGAAACAGTCTTTCTTTTGACTTTAGTTTGATTTGATGTGTTTTTGATCCTTCTGCAATAGTAAAATGGCACTATGAATGAGACTATGTAACTTTTGAAAGAAAAAAAAAACCACATTCTTTCTCAACAAATAATGAGATAGCACTAGAACACACTCTTTCTCAATCATGTACTCTCAGGGGTTTTGCTGCTTCAGCCTTATGTGGTCTGGTATGATTAGT
The DNA here is from genome assembly GCA_025331565.1 of Holacanthus passer. Lineage (NCBI taxonomy): Eukaryota > Metazoa > Chordata > Actinopteri > Pomacanthidae > Holacanthus > Holacanthus passer. The sequence continues at coordinate 1,548,927 of JAFREQ010000091.1, read as the reverse complement.
TGCTTGTGGTGTCTAATGTTAGGTCATTAACAAAGTTTATATAGAGCATATTTTATAACTGACATTTCTGATTCAGTTTCCTGACACTGTGACAGTATTTAGCCATCAATACTTGTTAGATTGTTACATTTCTTCCCTGTAAATCAACATTCTGTTTCTGTATTTTGAGAAAAATGAGTGGTAGCATTTTCCTCTACATCTAAAATAAATGCACAATTTTAGTATCCTTGGAACAGTTGGAGTTCTTCCAACCTTTTCTGTTACCGGGCCATCGAACTGACCCACGGGCCATCTCATCTATTGTTCAGGGGCAGGGGACACACCATAAGATTATCAGGCCATTTTATATCCTGACATTTGGAAGGGAAATCCTGAACTGAGGCTGGGCTGGGTCAGTGATCTGAAAAGATTATCTGGTGCCAGCGTGTGTCAGGGTTACAGATTCGGTCTGAACAGGCTGATCTGAGCTGCAAAAATGATATAAAGCCTGAAATACAAGTTCAGATAAACCATAGAAAATCAGTCTCCAGTTTAGTGAGCCGAAATTATACATTACAGATCTGTGAAAGCACAAGGGTCCGCTAAGGTCTGCGTGATAAATTTCATCATCAGAGGTTACACCCATAGGTATGTGGACATCTATGTACCTTCAATTTGTTGCAACACTATGGTACAACAAGCTACAGAATACATCACGTGTGTGGAACACATCGTCCAGGCGTGCTCCAGAAAGTAGTATAAAAACAACTACAACATGTCCGTGGTGTCTGCAGCTGTCCGAGTATGTGTCTGCTTGGGGGTGTACTGAGGCCTTCAGTCTCTCATTACAGATGAGAGATAGATGACCTGAGATGTTTAAAGGCCCTGTGTGAAGGTTTCAATCATTTCTGAGTATACTCCCGGTGGTTACACTAGAATGAAGATCTGAAAGTGGCAGAGGCAGTTTTATATGGTTTCATTTTTTCTGCAAATGAGAATTTATACCATCTGAATTTGAAAGATAATCACACAAAAAAAAAAATCAAAAAAATCAAAATGCAGGAACTTTAGGCAGTCAGAAACACTAACTCAGTTGTTATGTTACATATGCTTTTAGACACATGTAAAAATGCTCATATGACATTTGCAAATGTTTTTTTTTGTAGACGTAAAATAACATCATATAGAAGAGATGTTTTATTTCATATCTAGACTCCACTTAAGGAACTGATATGAAAATCCTTCATCCAACAAATTGAAATAGTCCAATCTAGATTAAAAATGTCACTTTTTGTTAGCCTGATAATCAGACTGAAATACCATTTAGTTTCGCAGCCTGACCTTGTGTTCATGTTACCCAATTTCTTGTTATTCTTTATTTTGTTTTGTGACATGCTGACCATGCTGATGTCAATTTCAGTTGACACAGAAGCTATGGTATCAGTTGATAGCAGTCAACATTGATCATATTAAACAGAGAAATATGTTGATTTAAAAGTTGCGATGTCTGTTTGTGGACTCACAACAACTTTGCTGCATTGATATATTTCATGAATATGGCTCGGCAGATCACCTTGCAAGAAGATGATGTACCCGGTCTTTATCCTGCCTACTAAGATCTGATTGGTTGACTATTAATCTGACTCCATAGAAACAGCCGTCAATGGACACAATGCATGGATGAACAAATCATAAATGTGGGCGACAATTCAGATGTCTGGAAGCAAGTTAATGGGATGCTAAGATGTGTGGAAAAACATCTTCTCATACTCTTCATGGCCAAAGAGCAATGAAAAAACTTTAATGTCACCACTGCCATTTATGCTTATATACAGTTGTGGTCTTAGTGAGGAAACCTTTTTACCTTCAGGTGACCACAAAGCTTAATCAAATCAGGCTCAATCCCACATACCTTGTGCTGCAAACATGCTTAATTCTGACACTTAGGTCACAAAGCTCTCCGTACTTAACTGTATCTTACTGTATCTAATTTGGCGTAAATGGTTGTGTATTTCTTCCATGTCTTTAGTTTGGTTAAAAATGACTTTGCTGCTTGGTAAATTTCCCACTGGGGGGAAAGTCTTGAACTTGAAGTATCAGCTCAATTTGAAAGCTGTTATATACCTCTCAGTCCGTCTAGGAATTTGGAATGAAATATGTTTAATTATAGCAGTGAAAATAAAATTGACCTAAATGTCTTAGTTAAGTACGCTGGACTCCCTCACCTCTCTATCTCTGGCTCTCCCTCTCTCATCACCATCCAACAATGTCCTGAATACCTCAATAAAGTGCTTATAACCTATATTTCTGAGTCAAGTATATATCCGTCACACTGGTAATTACCCTATCAGGCTCCCCCCTCCCCCTCCCTCTACCTCCTGTCAGTCCCTTATCCAGCCCTGTTGTATTAAAATCAAATTTACATTATCACTAAAAATTCCACCACTATAACTCTCTCATTTAAGTGCACTGACACTTACTTAATAATTTTCCACTCCTCTCACTCAATCCTCTCCTTTTAACAGTTCATATTATGCATGAATTAAATTTATATCACCCCCAAATGTCTTATTTAACTGCATCTGCCACCTTCTTAATCAGCCCCTTACATTTCTCTCTAAATTCAAACAACCTCAGAGTTTCTACATCAGCAGAAACAATGACGGTGTCTGTATTATTTGTAAGGAGTAGCGCATCACATCAAATATTAACAGCATGCCCGCCGGAGAGGAGCGTGAGCCCCTTTGTAGTTACAACTACACAACGTGAGCGAGGAAACTGAGTTGGAAGGGCCAGTGTTTTCTGTTTGAAGGGGGGCTTGTAATCAGTGTCTGGGTTCATTAGGGCGAGATGAGCTGGTGATGAATCACCGCTCACAAAGAGCTGGAGGGTTGGGCGGGGCCGTTTAGCAATTGCAGCATCACGTCTGCATTCAAATCCTACATCTAAGGCAGCTCAGATTTAATGAAGTATTAAAGATAAACAATGTCCAGAGAAGATGCGAAAGGATGTCAGCCAGTTGGAGGCAAAATGTATTAGGTCATATAAAGTTCATCATCATGTTTGCTTGCACGGCACATGTACAGCATATCTACCTGTGCAGCATATAAATACTAAAGAAATCACCACAGACACCCTAAAAAGTGCATTTTGGAAGGATGCTGGGATGAAAATATAAAATCTATGACACGTGTCTAAAATATAAAAATTCTGCTTTTTAAAATTTATTTAATTTATTTTAGTAGGAGTAGTACGCATGTAGCCTTTTTTGTCCCTAGAAATTCTGAGAAAGGCCCTGAGTTCTTCAATTCACTGTGTCTTTTACCTATTTAAGCGTTTGCTTTAGTTTTGAGACCCAACATGAACATTAATTACAGTCCAATAGGATATGTTACTACAAACAATGAATTAAGTGTACTTTACTTTTGATTAATGTTACTCCGATAATAAACCTTTAAAACACACTGATATTCACCTCTAAGCCTCTTACACACTTAGTAAATGAATAATCACTCATAAGAATCACTCATAAGACATGAATCCATTTAGAAACAATGAATTGCCTTCGTTTACTTAGAAAATTAGCAAAATAAATGAACATGACAACGAATTCCAGTTACTTTTTATTAATAACTCCAAAAACGACAATATTCCCCTTCAATGAGAATGACTTTGAACCAACTCAAGGTTACCTTTACATGCACACTACATGAACACTTAAACCAAATGATGTGGTGGGCCCACTGTCACACTCACACCCTACACACACACACTACTAGCCGGCAGATCTTGTTTTACACCACGTTGCAGGCCTGTTGCGATGCTTGAGAGCAGAGTGGCCCAAAACTAATTGCTGCTTCACTCAGAAGAGCAAACAAAACAAACATGTGGTACCTTATAGAAAAGTTCTGAGTTCAAACTGTGGTGAATACCGGTCCCGTGCTCTCTGCTGAAGATGAAGATGGCGGGTTTCGCGGGTTGGAGTAGTCCCACTCCCTCACGCGCTCTCCGGTAGCAGGAACTCTGACGGTTGGCTTGAAACTCACTGCGCTGTTTGCTGAATCTGAATCGGCTTGTCAATCATCTCACTCAAGCAATAAGAAACCAGTATTACTGTTATGCTCAGATACCACTTCCTCCTAGTACAATGAATTCTTCAAAATAAAACACAATATATTTATAAAATAAACAGTATTTATAACCAAACATCTGTACTTCTTACCACTTATTTATTACATTGAATGTTTTTAACTCTTCATGAAATGATTTTTTAACTAACACTTATTTACTGTATTTTTTACCTTGGCTACACGCAGTGTATTCAAGGGCTAAAAATGTACAGACATAAGGGGATCACATGTTACACTGTCCCCACGGCTGGATTCAAACCATGGGCTCAGAATGTGTGGTGTGTGTCCTAACAACCGGGCTACCAGGAAACCCTATAAACCTGTTACCTAAAGAGAGTGTTGCATTCTGGGTTGAGATCAAATATTCAGTTGGCTGTTCAGAATCACCTGTGTCATAGAACATGATGGTGGAAGACACTAAGCCCAAACAGATGCAGAAAACAGCAAAAGCTTCCAAGAACCTGACAAGGAGAGTGTGTAAATATGTGATTGCCCAAGATAAGAGTGTATCGTTGTAGAGAGTCGTATGAGCGGATCAGTGAGGCTCTACTGAGAAACAGCAGAGCTTCAATGTCAGTATGCTTACAAGCTCACAATGACAAAACCAGCATGTTGATGTTTTGCAGGTGTAATGTTTGCCGTTGTCACCAACGCAGTTTAATGTATTAGCATTCTAGGATAAGTTCAGTACTACAAGCAAAGTACAGCTGAGGCTAATGGGAAAGTAATTAATTTTGCAGACATTTGGTGATAAACCAAGCACTGAATGAAATGAAAATTTTAACTTGATGGTGGTGCTACATAAAAGTAAAGGGACCACCACAGTTATTACAAATCATCCTGGAGGGAACATGAATATCTGCACCAAATTTCACGTCAACCTACAGGTGGCGCTCAATTAAACAGTCAGAGGTGCACCAAAGTCATTTTTGTATATCTTATGGGAACCATGAATGTCTGTACAAAATCTTTGCAAAAAGAACAAAATATTTTTTGAAGATATTTTAGTCAGCGGTGGACCTGGACCAACCAAATGACTGTCCATCCCACAGCTACATGACAGAATATTTATTATCACATTCAATTATACTCTGACATGCTACACAAATGACGACTTTACAAATACTTGAGAGTATTTCATGTTTTTTTTCACTTGAGTACGGACTAACAAATGAATTTGACATTGACTTCTCGAGTTTTATTTGCACTCATATTCTCATCAGTCTGGTGGCAATTAAAAGCAGCTAGTGATTTGATCTCTGATTTCTTTTTTACATTTTTACATAATAACCAAAGATTGGTAGTAAAAGTTCCATTTATTTTTTTATTTATTCCTAATCATTGTTAGTTGGCCCTGTGCATGATTGCATTTCAAAAACTGTGGCCTTGACGTAGTTAACTTTTGTATTTGTCGCTCTATAAAACAGGAAACCCTTTGCCAGAGTGATGTGGCAAGAAAGATGTGAAGTGAGCACTGCATTAGCATCAGTCCAAGGGTGTGATTCAATAACCGACGACAAATTAAAATGAAAGGAGGCATCCACAACACCCCAGTGATGCCACTTTAATGGGAAATGACAGGAGAACGGCTTGAGAAGTGCTTTGCCAGTAAGCATACAATCAGAAGACAGCGGAGAAAAAATACACTCTGCAGAGAATTTCAATTGGATTTCAGCTCATGTGTTTGATTACATTTCTGTTTTATTGTGTTAAGGAAGAAATGATGAAAATGCTTGATGAAAACGGTGGAGACACACACAGGTATGATTAAATTTGGCTGTGGAATAGCAGTGAGGCGAGGTGGGTGTGCATATTTTACACACCCCACATTCAGGAGTAGATTACAGGTGTTTGACTGGCATGCTTTACCAGGGACGTGTCTATCTGCAGCCAAAGAAAACACCCACCATGCTTTGAGAAAACAAAGCCCCAGACACAGAGACATACAGTACGGGAAGATACTTGGTGTACTCAGTTACACTGTAGCAGGAATATGAGTCTTAGCCAAGGTTTTGAGAAACTGTGGACAACAAAACAGTTGCACTATAAAGGTCCGGCTGCTCTAAAGTCAAAGTAATGACTACAGGAAGAAGGTTTGGGTTACAAACATTTCTTAGGGATTCTAGTCCATGCTAGAAAATCTCAATAGCTGAATAGAGTTCCTGTTGATTTTTTGACCTGATGTTTATTCCAACGGTTTCCCAACTTAGCTTTATTGCAGTAGATTCAAACCTGTGGGTCAGGACTCAGATCTCTCAACGTATTCTAATCAGACAAATAGAGTTAATCTTAAATTGAACAGACCTTTTTCTCAGCACACACTTTTATAACCTAACTTTAATAGCAGATGTAACCAATAACATTATTAATAGCTAGAATACTAGAATTGCTGGAACAGATCCACCTTTAATGCTAGTTACGCCTGTGCTTTTTCTTTCTATGACAGGTTAAAAAGTCTGCTTGGAACGAATCTGATTCATTTAATGCTCTGACTTTAGCAAAGCTATGGAGACGTGGGGAAGTTAAAGTCTCCATGTCGTGCAAACACTTAAAAGACCTTTTACAGAGAAAAATCTATAAAATCCATGTGGTTGGAAAAGACCGGTGGTGTTAATCTGGACACATAAAATGGAAATTATTGAATCTTTTCTGCCTTTGATATTCTTTGCTACACAGATCACAGGCTGCTAATGAAATAATTTGTTGAGGTGAGGTGACCCTATATATATGCTCCCAGTTAATGGAAATTACTTGAAGCCTTCCTCCTGAAGTGTCAAGTGTCTTTCAAATTCTTACAGAACAAGAACAATTTTCCACATCGTGGCTGTTAGAGAGATGGAAAAATAAATAAAATGCCCATTCACACAAAAAGAAAACTAACCATTAATCATAGCGACTCATCCGCTCTTCAAACCATGCATGAACAAACACAGGCTCGAATGCATAAAATCTACATATATTCTGAACCTCGTCTTAAAACATTTACACGAATGCAAAACACAGACGTACTCATTAGTAAACACACATACAAGAGATACTGTGGTTTGATGTACATCCAGTGTATATGTGAGAGGTGTTCATTTGTTCATTATTTATGCTTCTTCTCATTCTCACCAACTCTATTCCCAGGATGCATCTGTGTCACGTGTCAATTAAAATGGAAATACCTGGAGTCATGGCACAAAGCAGACAACATTTGAAAGGAGAGAGAGATTCATCTGAAGCGATATCCACAGAGACACAGATGAAAACTGAGAGGCAAAGTTAAAGATGTGAATAGGTCAGGGAAATAAGACAGAGAGACAGCTCGTAAAAAAAATGTTACACCTCATTGCCTTTAAAGTAAAGGCCCCCAGTCAGTAAATGCTGCATTGCTTATTTTCATCTTGAAGATATACAAAGCCTTTGGGAACAAATTTTAATTCTTCTAAGACGTGACCTGGGAGGCATAAGGAGTAATCATTAATCAAATGTTTGTTTTAATCACAAGACAGAAAGTATCATTTAAAGGAGTTGTTCAAAATTCTTGTTTCTTTAAACGAGAAGATATCAGTCTCATGTTGGTGTTTGAGGTACAGACTTGGAGTCAAGACATGTTTAGCCTAGCTTAGCATAAAGACTGGAAATGGAGGGAAACAGCTAGCATGACTCTGTCCCAATTCATCTGCCAACATCTGAAGCTGAAGCAACAAATCAATGTGTCGTGTTTGTTTAATCTGTAAATCAACAGCAGTGTTAAAACAACATTGTGCTGGAACTACTTTTTGGCAAGCATCAGTTGGGTAGGTTACTGACTCGAGCTTACCAAGTTGTGTCAGAGTGCCGAGTTTAAAGTTCAAGCTCAACTTTACCATTTAATTATAAAAATTGAAGTTGAAATCAAATATTTATTCTGCAGCACCAGAGTTTAAAATAAATAAATAAACATAAAAGCATGGACATGTCCGTGTCATGAAAGTAGATGCAGAATGTGCTTTGCAAGAGAAATGTACAAAAGCTTCTCTTTTTTTGAAGTAAAAGTCAAGCATAAGCACATAAGGTCATTGCAAGTTAAATGCAATGCCAATGCAGCAGGGAATTAGCTTAAATCACAATCTGCAATTATCACCAGTGACAAGAGAGCTACAAAAGTGAATTTGAGGAAGAAAGCACTTGATATATTCACTTGATAGTGAATAATACATGACAGACTACAGTAGGAAGTGATGTCTCGCAGTCAAATGGAAATAAAACTGTATTTGGGAGTCACATGGGAATGCTGAGGCTGCAGAACATCCAGCAGTGAACTGGGCATGTATGTAGAACTCCCAGCCTTGGTGGGATGAAGGAGACACATTCTATATCTCAGCTTGAAGATAGAAACAAATCATGAGCTCTACAATGCTCCATGGGGAATAAAGTGGGATCTGTTGTTGAGTGTTTTGCAGGTTAAAGGGTCCCACGGGAATCAGTGTGGGATTTGTTGGGATTCGTGTCAATGGAAGTGAAAAATGCACTTTAGGAATCATGTCAGATTTGTTGGGTTATGAAAGAAATCCAACCTGGGAAGCAGATTGCACCTGTGGGAATCGAATAAAGCTTCAATATGGATTCTGATACGAGATTCCTGAAAAGCCTTTGGTTTCCACCATTAACATGTAAACATAAATCCCAATAGAAATGTGAGAGATATGTCCATGATTAAAGAAACAGCCCAGTTTCTTTAAGAATCAGACCAACATCCCCAACATCAGAATTTCAAGCTGAGTTCAGTTAAACCTTTCATGCTTCGCTGTAGTTCCAGAGACTGGAATCAAACCAGTTTGAATCCCTTTCACCAGTTAGATTCCCAAACAGAATGAGAGTTAAAGGAAAGGTTCTAAAGTTCAGCTGAAGACATTCTGAAGATAAACATTATATTAATCAAGTGGATATCTTTCAAAGACATCTGTGACATCATGTGATCTGAATAAATACTGTAATGAGGAAGTGTGTATTGCAATATCTACAGTAAATGGTGTAAAGCATTCTTAAATTACAGTTGTAAAGATGCATTTTATGTGTGATTTCCATTGACTGTCTTTGTTTGATTTGTTTAAAAGTGATTAATATAAATAATTTCCTTGCTTACATATGAGTGCACCCATTGTCTCAGATACATGTTTGGATTTCTTAAAATTCCTATTTATATTTAGTCCAATGCTCCAGTGCTGTCATATAAGCCAACTGTCAGGCTTGAAATGTTGATTCCTAGATTCTGAACAAGCAGGAGTCAATGTCAAATGTTCTCTTAGCTCTGGGCACAGCCTGGGCACACTCCCACGGACCTGACCAGTGTGCTGGAGTGACAGAAGATGGCAAAGTTGCTATGAGCCATGGCTGATAGATGAAGTTCTAATATCAGCAATTATTTGTTACACTTAGCTAACAGCATATTTTCACCTTTAAATGATTAGAATGCACGAGAAAGAAATTATTCTGATGTCTACATTTAAACAAAACCAATAATCCAACCTAATTCTACCTCCTGGTTATGTGTGAACATATATAAGTGTACATGATTTTTCTCTTATGACACACACACACACACACACACACACACACACATATATAGCAGTAGAGCTAGATGACTCAAAGGTCAGCTCTGCTCTCTAATAGATCTCTCTCTCTCTCTCTCTACTCTTAAACACTCCCATATTCAGGCAGGCATATGCTTTCCACACACACACACACACACACACACACACACACATTGGACCACACAAGGATGCACATTCAGGAGACACATTGCATTCTTATACAAGTACGGGGAATGGAGACACTCAGACTGAGTTGCATCTGTGCATCAACTAGCCTCCAGGTGATTATCTGCATCATGCTTCAGAAACCGCAGTTACAATGCAGCAAGCTTGTAAAAAGTGTCTCTAATGTACCGGCTGTTTCACAAGTTTCAGAATTTAATTATTTGCTATATTAAAATATGATGCTTCAGAAAACCAGTGACAATGATGGAGAGGCAGAGAGAAAGCCAACTCCCATATTCCCCTGCTCTCCCGTCGCTCGTTCTCCTCCAATGTATCACAGTAACTGAAATGTCAAATCAAGCGTCAGCGTTAAATACTGAAGTGCCTGTTAGCTGCTTCCTGTCGTCTCCCGCTTCTCGAGTGTGACTTATCATTCTGCCATAAAGGGAGACATCTAGAGAGTTCCAGATACTTGTTGGAAATGATGAGAAATGTGAGCAAGAGGCGCATCATTAAAGCTAGTGCTTATCGTGATGATGATTTCCATTCATTTACGGTTGAGTTGTGTGCAAATGAGGAGATATTAAGGTATGTTTCCTATAAGACAATGGACTATGGAACTGGTACCAACAGGGAAGTATTATAAACATTTCTCATATAAAAAAAATAAACCAACCACAGAAAACATCTTAATGACTATATTAAAAAAAAATCTTTTAATTTGGTGGATGAGGGAGTGTGAAGGTAGAGACTGTAACGAACCCTCCCTCGACTTGTTGATGGTTGAGTGCATTTATGTTGCTCTCTCTCTCTCTCTCTCTCTCTCTTTTTGGTATGAATGTTTTTTTTGATTTTGACTGTCTTGTTCCACTTCCTCCCTGCCCTCTGTCTCTCTCTCTGCACTCCTGCCATCAAACCATCACCACTACAAGAACCTTGCACCAGTGGTCAGCCCCCGCCGGATTGCTGTGCTACCCACGGTGTGCTGATGTGCCATGCGTCTACCAGTCTATCTGCCTGCCTGACAGTTTTTACCTCACAAGTGTTCTCCCTTGTCTCCAGGATTCCCTGCCTGCCCGCTCTGCGTGTCTATCAAGCCCACTAGCCAGGTCACATCCTTGGAATTCCCGCTGCAACACCTTCCCCTGGATTTCCCTTGACCTCAGCTCTAACACCAGCCAGACACCATCTCAGCATCTCTGCCTTGCTTCAAATAAAATACTTGTGTTTTCACCTCGCTTGTTTGTCTGCATTTGCACGAGTTCAGCCAAGATTTGTGACAGAGATGTGACATCACATGCGGAGGATCTGACTCACTTATTATCCACTGATGAGATGCACTTGGGAGATGCCAGGGGAGCAACGATGACGATGGTGATGAGTCATTACTTGTTTAATTAGTTATTTTGGACTGTGTAACAATTTGAGAACTCTTCTTTCATTTTTCAGTAAGATGCAACTCCAACTACTTCCATCAAGAGATGATCAGGCTGCTCGAAGCAAGAGAAGACCTGCCAGCCAGGCAGCTAGTGTTGCCACCAGTACTGTCATAGTACGTCAGGCTGCTTGGGTGACACAGAGCACAGTAATAAGGTTTTGGGTGAGTCAAAACAAGATGCACTCAAGAGGGACATCCTCAAATCAAACACGCAAGGTTTCAAGTACATGTGGTGGATAATTGTATGTTTTCAAATTCTCTAAAATCAAAGATCCAGCCACACCAACATTTGTAATGGCAGAACCAAATCCAGTGCTGACCTGTGACGGAACAGAGAGCGCCCAGAGACCAAAATGTAAGAAGCATAAAGCAGCTTGATAGCTGTGTCACAGCATCGCCCTCAGTGACGTTCTCTCATATTCTCTGATTTAACCCACTCTGTCAGAGTTCAAACTGCTCCACACAAGAGGACAGCCGCCAGTTTAAAACAGGAGCCAATGGTACAAATATGCCTTGTCAATAATTTACGTAAACTTATTGTCCCATTAGCAGTTGAGCTAAAAAGTTTGCTAAATGACATTTTTCAGGATTCCAGTGGGATGGGAGTCAGTTTTACTATTTATCATGTCAGGAGTGGGTGGGATAGGAGCCATCATAATGATTATCATCACAGCAACACTAGCTCAGCTTTTATATATAAATATGCAGTTCTAATATTAATAAATGCTATTTGTAAATGTTGTTTTTCATGTTAATTCACTTTGTAGGTATTTTTCAAAAATAATGAATGAGCTCACAAGGATGCTGTGTTGGCTCTGTGTTCCTTAATTCCAGTCATGTTAACAAGCAATTAGAATTTCTTGGCTTTGTTCCACGCGGTGTGAAGAAATGCTGTACTAAATAGGGTTGTATTGCAATATATACAGCATATGGTGCCAAGCATACTTAAATTGGGATGCTAAAGATGCATGTTATGTTTGATTTCCATCAACTATTTTTGTTATGTGAATGTTGATTGTAAATGTTGCTTGTAAAATTTCCTTGCTTAACTACAGCAGCTATCAGAGCTGGTCATTTGTCGCTGTCAAAATAAACAGTAGTATTCAACCATTGTATAAGCAGTGATGTAAATTCCTTTTCAATATAGACTTTGATAGGACTTTGACAGGACTGTGACATATTTCCTCAGGATATTATTGGATTGTTTTTTTTTTTTTTTTCTTCTTCTTAGCTCTTACAATTAAGCTTTGCAAACTAACAATGAGTTGCTGGGGATGCTATACTATTTTCTTTATTTTGAACATCATGCTCATTGTTCTGTTGTCTTTTTTTATTCAATTTTATTCTCTATTATCTGCTTTGGTGGCTGGCTCCTGGTTGATTGCAGTCACCTGAGCAAAAAAAAAAGAAAAGGTAACCGATGGACTAATAGCTCAAATAGATATTCTTTCCATTCTTTCCATTAAACAATAGGCATTTTTTAAATTTACTATTGAAATAATTGAGTAATTGCTTTGCCATTAGTACAGTTGAAATTTAATTTAAAGAGGAACCAATTTAACACATAAAATCTATTTACTAGTCATGGGGAGTGCAGTACTCAGTCTGGAAGGCGGTACAACAATTATTAAAACAAACAAAAAAATAGAACAAAGAAACTGCATCATAAAGTGGAGCCAATATGTTTGAAAGATGTTGGCATATAACTGGCAGCAAGGGTCCAACAAAAACATGCATTGTTGAACTCGGTACTAAAAGTCAGGACACCTTGGTCTTAGCTGCATTTATTCTGTTATTTTATTTATTTATTTATTTATTTTAAAAAATGTCTCTTGCAAGTCCCCCTACTTTATGGCAGTGTAATACACTTCACACTATACTGTCATTGTTAGATACTGTCAAGCATTACAGCAGTATCAATATAAATGCATTTGTCTCGAAGAGCTGTGATAAAATGTGCAAACAGGTGCATCCGTTAAACATTTTAATCTGATTTTCATCCCACTGACTGTCTCTGTCATGTGTAGACACAGTGAGATGTTAAAAACTGATTTGATAAAATAGACATTTTTTGGGTGGTGATACATTATATTAATAAATAAATGTTTAACCTGTCCCTTTGAAGTAATTGGAAATGGTGTCCACGTCACTACGAGTAAGGAAAACAAAACGTCAGGCTGCTGCCTTGCTCCCAGATCTTCCTCCATTCCATTTGATGTATTCAGCAGGGTCCCACTTTTGAGTCGGAGGATTCACAACTGTGCCATCACTTCTTTCCTCCTCTCAGTCCCCTCTGTCAGACTCATCCTTATACTGTCTGTCATTCCTGTTCCTTGATCCCCAGTGCGTTGTCAACAGGTCCCAGTCTTGAGTGGGTGTCTCCACATCCTGTCATTTAACTGGAACTACACTCATTTCTCCCATGTGACAACTATGTCTTGCTTTCATTTCCCCTTCTAAAACCGTACTGTGTCATCTATTTTTGCCACTGACTTTCTAGGATTTTCACTCAGACACAGGCATCACCTCCTCTGTTCTATATTATAGCACCTTCAAACTCTATTACAACAAATAAATAAACGTAACAAAATCTACAGGATCACATGGTAAATAGAGTATGGTTACGAATAGGGAACGATTCTATGTATGAGAAGTAAGCCTCCACACATTTACTTTTCACCTCACTACATAAAGGGGACTTCACTTCCTGCTTTGGCACCAAACGTTGGCATTGGATGGGAACTGTGTGCTACAGATATATCCAATATGAAGGTAATTATTTCCTACTGAGACTGTGCTGTTTAAGTCCCATCAGTGATGTTCCATAAGCACAGATGGTGCCATTGGGAATTGGCTGCTGCTGGTTAGCTAATTCCAGTCCAACCTCTATTTGGAGCAGGGCTGAAGATCCTGACATGGCTTGTAGAAACGGTTAATTACCAGAAGTCCAGCTTGGTTGAGCTCCAAATTAGAGAAGCTCCATGAGCACACTAGAAATTTCTTAGATTTTTCTTACACTTTTCAAACCCTAGTGCAATTTGGAAGGTGTAACAGCGGTAATCATGCACACTTTATGATTGAGTTCATGATTGTTTCACAGCTACGGTCAGGTAATGGCTGCACAGTTGAGACTCTAATTCTACACACACACACACACACACACACACACACACACTGATGCATTGATTGCCTCTATACCTGCATCAGTTGCTACATTCTGCCAGAAGTAGTAAAATGATTAATGATTTGCAAGCATTTCTCAACAGATAATATAGAGGTTGAACTGTAAAGAGGTAGTATGTAGGAGGCCCTTATAGAGGGTGTTTATGCTAAGTTTATAAAGGAATGACTTGGTAGTGTTTCCTCTTCAAACATCAACTTTAATTGCACAGTGTTGCCAAAAGTATGGACTTCTTGCCACTTTTACTGTAGTCTAATGAGATGGTAGCAGGAATGTGGGACTCCCACTTGTACTTTGTATCCTTGGATGTATTTTGTGCAGTCTGTTAGTTGTTTTGGTTGAAAACTGTCAGTCCTGTTGCCACATAACTTTTTTTTAATACAGGGATCAAGTTGAGGTGAATAAAAATCACTGTGAAGCTGAGATTTGACTCACTTAAAACATGACATCCTCAAAGAACGTGGTTCTGTGAGGAGTGGAGAGTGAAGATAGGATCCCCCGAATGTCTAGCCACTAGTGGTGGACCCATGCTACTAGTACAGTCAGAAAGCCAACTGTAGCAATAGGGGAGGAGATGCTAGCCAAATATTCTGCCTGTCGACATAATGACAGGTTTAATGACACTTAAAGATCAGCGTAGTATTTTCGAGGCTCTGAGCTTCAACAGACTGAGAAAATGGAAACGATGCAGCAATGACACCCAAAGGCAGAAGAAGCACACAATAGAATAATAATCTTAAAAAAAATCTAATTGGGAGACGAGATAATTGGGCCACAGCCTGTGTTGGAGGTGCAAACTACATGGTCTGCTGGGGACAATTGGGACGGGATAGGACAAAAAGCCCTCCTCTGCCTTTCTGTCCCAACTAGTGTCTGGAGCCAGTACATTTAAGCTCAGTGTCCCAGTTCCACACCCCTGGGACCTTTGCTGTGCTTGAATCAAATACAAAGATACAGATATGGTACTGCATAACTAGTGAAACCACCCACATTTAGTAAGTGTTTTCCAGGCAATTTAAGAAAAAAAAAAAACCTGCTGACTTCTTCATTATTCCCAACAGGGCAGATGTATCATCATCTCTCTGCTGAGGCCACATGTCCTGGGTTTTATTGGTTATAATAATTCAGCTTTATGAGGCTGCAACATCTGTGTACTGCCAGAAAAGACAGACATGTTGATAAGATGATTCAGCTTTTGTAGTGTACTATTGTTTGCATAGTCACTGTATAGACATCACAGCAGGGGACAGTAATGTAAAAGGTTTGAATCCAAATTTGCACTACCCAAAGGAAGCGTCACATTCTGACTGGGTTTGGTCACTTCATTGCGTAAAACCTGGTTTGGTTTTTGTAGTTTTAAAATGCAGTGTGGTAAAGGGACACTACTACTCATGTCACTAGAAATACCTACATGAAACATGCTAACACATTTTCAATGGCATCATTCAAGCAGGTCTGAAACGGGCTGATGTGCAAGTCCTTCTCTCCATGGCTTTCAAACAACCTCTGTATATATATAGGCTGTATATTCACACCAGGCCTGAAAGATAATTAACATCATAGATGTGTTTCTTGCTGCAGATAACACCATACACAGTTGTAGAGAATAATTATAATGTGGTTGAAAAGTTCAAGCCACGCTACAATATTCCTTGCTGTGTGCATAGTTTTATAATTAGGATAGATCAATACACATATGTGCCTTTTATTTTTGATTACATACTGAACATATTCCTGTGTTTGAGTGTCTTATTTTTTTAAAGAGAGAATCACGGCACACTAGCAGTTGTTTTATATGCATATTTTTTTCAAATTGCATTGCAATTTGTTGTTGCACTAAATATGTAGCAAACAGTGACCATGTGTTTGCAGATGACATGTTTTACACTGTTAACATACAACAAAATCTTGTTTTGGACAAGTTAAAATCAAGCAAACCAAGCAAATTTCTAGGAGGAATTGGAGGACCAGCATCCTGTATTATCAGATAGACCATGTTAGGAAGACCTGATTGAAGTGGACTCCTCTGGTCCTTCAAGGTTGCAGCACAAAGAGATCCTTTATTTGATCCTGTAGAAAACAATTGGAAATTCATTTCCGGGAAGCAGCAGTGGCAGTTTCTGTCCTTTCTTGCTTCTCTCAGACATTCCAGGAGCTCCCAGATTGCAGGTAGTCATATACCAAATAATTAATGAATTAAAAGTGTTGTGCTTAGATGCTTAGAGCATCTTAACGCATCAGTGTCAGCTGACTGCTCTCCCTCTCTGAACTCCTGCTATAACCCTTTTTCCCGGTAGACATTTTGACTTCGTTAATGATGGCTCAGTTCCATCAAGTGTGGCAGTAAGCCATGACAGTGATGCACAGTACCAGGGCCCTGGAACTGGTGCACCTAAATGGAAAGCATCCATTTTTAATGTTATCGGTTACACCTGTGCTTTTCCTGCTATGACGAGCCAGAATGTCTGCTGTGAAAAAGATCTATTGACCCTCATTGCTGCACTTCCTCCACCACTCCAGCCTTCTCTTGCTGTTATCTGTGCACACTCTTTCCACAAACCATTTCTGAATTATGTCTGGTTCAGTGTTTTGTTTCTCACACTACTAAATATGTCGCCTGCATTGGGGTCGTTTTGCACTCTCCCAGCAGAGTCTCCCTAATGCTGTTAAGATTCATTTAGGAGGCATCATCCAACACACAGCCTCCTTTTCCACCAAATAAAACTGGAGAACAATTTTCAGCAACAAATGGTTCAAACTTCTTTGATGGGTTTATTACTGAATCGAGAGACAGACTTGAAAGAGACAAATGTGTGGAGAGAACAAAAGACAAGAACTCTGAATATGCAATCTGCCTATTTCAACTTCTTTCTGTCTTTTCCCTCTGACTGTCTCAACATTTACAGAATACTGCTCAGCATCAGACGGGGCACTACATGACATATGGCCGTCTATAATTCAACATGATTTGAGTACACGTTTCTGGGATTTACAGTGGCTGAGATGCTGGGTTTTTACGGTCATAAATCAAATTTGAAAACTCCAGCCTCCTGTGCTCTTGATGCCTCCAGAATTATTCTTGGGATTAACTTTTGGGATGCACACTCATGGTAAGGAAGCGTATATGACTGAATAAATAGTGCTGAAACTGTGATTTTGCAGTATTAGTATTACTTGTATTAGTATTTTAGTATTCATAAGTTCAGGAAAGGTAATTCCTTGCTTTTTTTGTGTATTTCTACCATGTTTTATGATTACAGGGTTTTTCCAAAAAGGCTGTCTGTGTGTTTCTGGCTTGCTAGAATGTATATTTCAGACTGGCTAGGATGTAATGTTGCATATAATTTTGATACATACAAATCTAACAAGTATGAGCTCATCTAAACTTCATACTTTGGACAGAAAATATACTTTAACTGACCACTGCTCTTGCTCAGCGTTTTCACCATAGATTGTGCAGGCTTCTTCTCGAGAACAGATGGCCAGGAGAGACATAACATGATCAATTTTAATGAAGACAGTAAATATGTAACTCATACAGTAGCTTGTGTCAATAAGTAACAATGTTGGTTTATGTATGAGTGATTTATTCTCTTCAAAGTTCACACTAAAATTCCCCAAGCCGTTGCTGGACCAGAAAATCATGAAGAGTTTATTTACTCACCATCAGCTTCTTTCCTCAGGCTGTGAGACTCCATCATAAATAATACTTTTATTTAGATGGCATTATTTATTCATCCATTTAGATCATTTTGGTTTTGTGAGTAGCATAAAGGGACTACAAGCATTTTGTTGCAAAACCTTAAATTGTAAAAAGATCAATAAACGAATCTGGTACCTTGTATCTCCTTCAGTCTGTGTTAAAATATTCCATTGTAGGTGTAGTGTTGTGGCTCAGTTGTTAGTAATGTCCCCTCACAGCCTGGTCCTGGTCCTGGTTTGAATCCATCCATCAGCTCTTCATGTGAGTGAGCGTTCTCCAGGTTCTTCAGTTTCCTTCCACAATTCAAACATATATAGGTCAGGTGACTTGGACATATGTGTGAATGTGTTTCTCTGTACTGTAAACAATTAAAACATGTCAAACACAAGCTGTTGATCAAGTGTACAAATGTTTACTCTTTACATTGAACATGATTTGTTGCTAGTTTGTTCCTGTGCAGATAGATCTGTCTAAGTGATTCCAGATGCCAGCATAATGCAGAAGGCTGCTTTTGAATGCAGCATCTTTTGGCCGAGAGGAACGTGTTGGATAAATATGTATGGAAAGAGTTCTGTCACAAATGTGCAGTCGATTCAATGGGCAGATTTAAACACCGCTGCCATAAAAGTTACTCCAAAATGGGTGTGTTTGTTGGATTGTCTGTTTCAGAAAGTTCCAAAGATTGTCAGATGCAGCCACCCCTGAGAGACCTTTTTCAAAGCATTTTGACTTGTCAAAGCAGGAAAAGCACAGGTGCAACACATTTAGTTAATGATGGCTTAGTTCTATCAAGTGTCCTTGTCAGCCATGGCACAGAGCCTGCACAATATCAGGACTCTGGAACCAGCTCGCCTAACTAGAATGCAGTTGTTTTCAATATTATCAATTGCACCTGTGCTTTTCCTGCTATGACATGCCAAAATGTCTGCTGTGAAAAAAATGCTATTAGGCCACTGAACAGGGATTTCAGACACCGTGAGACAATCTGACATAATAACAATAGATGTCAAAGCCTTCATCTGTGGCAAATTTGCTGAGGTTTGATACGTCCAATATCCTCAATCCAAATCTCTGAAAACAATGACTTCCTTCATGAATTTGGTTTAATAGTTTGTGACTGTAAAATGAGGCTTTTTGTGGCTTTTGATTCCTCTTAAAAGCGTCTCAGATGAGAAAATTGCAATTTGTACTGGCTTTATTCTTTTTAAAGCTTTGTAATCAGCTAGACTCCTGCATCAGTGTGAGCCAAAGATGCATCACCAGGCTTTTTCAATGTGATAAACCACACTGAGTATTCAAACACCGAAAGACAATTTTCTACCAAACTAGATTTGAAAGAGCAATTGTAGTCTGTTTCTGTTGCCCTTATTGAACAATGCATCCTCTTGATCTGAAGCCTGGTTTCGGAACTCATATAGAGGCCCTCATTTCCAGGCATGCCTTGTGGTCATGGCACAGCACAACCGCAGCAATACTAAACATCTAAGTAATAAAAGGGTAAATAAAACATGTGAAAATCTGATTTTCATGAAAGGAAGATGACCCCCCTGACAGACATTACCTCCCCATGACTTGTATTGGCATCAGTGTTGTGTGGCGATGTAGTGGTTGTGGTGGTTTGTTGGGGATTCCTTATCTTTCAGCATTTCACTGCAAAGCATCACAGATGACATCAGCATCACTTCTGTGCATTTGCAGAATTATAAATGACCACAAGATATTAGTTCTAAAATATTACAACATAATCCTACATAACTGAAACTGTAGACAAACAAAGCATTCACAATGCCTGTCGTGCATAAATGTTCTCTGTCTGTGCCTGATTAAAACCATGGCCAAGTCAGAAAATGCCCCTCACTAACTTACATGGTCAAAGTTGACTGGTGGCTAGTTCCTGTCAAAAAACTCTAAATCAGATAATGGATAGGGAGAGACTGGAAAGGAAATGAATGATGAAAGAGGATAAGAAAGATGAGATGTTAAAGGAAAATGAGAGATGGACATGACAGGGAAGGAAGAGCATGATAAGAGAGGGAATAAATGAAAAGGAAAGGGATTGAGTTGAAGGGTCAGTTCTCATGATTTGCCACCCACAGTGCTTCACAACCTCAACATCGTTACGGGGTCTTCATTGGAAACCAAATCAGTGGCGGGCAGAATTGGACACACAGCCCAGTGGCCATGAAGAGAAATCCAATCACATCAGAAATCATTAGAGCAGATTGTTCCTGGAGCGTGGCGCTGCGCAGAGAAGTGTGTGTTCTCTGTGTATGTGTGTGTGTTCTTGTAAATATTATCACACATGGCTGGGATTTAGACTCTATGTATCCACACTGTGATGAAGAGCATTGTGTCAGTATAGTCTATTGCATTAAGACAGTTAGGACCAGTTAGGAGAGAGGAAATGAGAATGTCAGCCCAAGTGGTTTATGGGTAAATAAACAAGAATGACATTCAAATGAGAGAGTGAGCTCTGAACTCTGTGTGCTGTGTGCAGCCTATTAGGTTCATAATAAGCAAACAATTGTGAGTCAGAGACTTTTTATTGGTGATTGCTGATGCTTGTAACACTCAACCAGTGGCCTTTATTCAACTAAATTGTATTATTTGTTCACTCCAGTGCACAAGGATGAATATAATTGAATTTGCCTTTCATTAAAAGTAAATCTCAAAGTTTAAGAGACTGAGTTCAAAGGGGCAAGAAGCCACACATCTCTGTGTTTTCGACAATGTCCCTAACTTGCTTGTAAATGACCCAGACATGATGCTGCCACATCAACATGTTCCTAATGGTAATGCTAACTTGCTGCTGTTTAGCATGTATAAAGTTTACCATGATCACCATCTTAGTATGCACACTTTATATTCAACACTGAACACAAGGCACAGCTGAGGCTGAGATTGTCTTTTGTTTTGCATGTATTTGGTCATGAAATTGGTCATCAAATTAAAATCTTCTACCTGATGATGGCGCTAGAGTAGAAGTTAAGTGATTACCAAAGCTACTACAATACCACATATGAGACTGTGAATTTCTGTAACAAATTTCATTGCTGGACGCCCAATATTTGTTGAGACATTTCACTCAAAATCTCAAATGTCAAGCTCATGAGCCAACCTCTGCAGAATAATTCAGGGGATCACCAAAGACATTAGGATTCATCCTCTGGGCAGCATGAATATCTGTGCAAAATTTCATGTCAGTAGTCATCCAACAGTTGTTCAGACATTTTAGTCTGGACCAAAGTAGGGGACAGACCAACTGACATAGCGATACTACCATCCTTAGAGTCATGCCACTTGCATGGCTAAAAATATGTATCTTAACTTTAAATTGCGATAAAGTGGTTTAATAACGCACATGAAGTCGGCAGACCTGCTCGCGACATATACAAATGGTCAGAGTTGATGAGGTCAAGTTACGGCACACTGTTTTACAAGCCTTCATGTATATTGATTAAACCAAGGAGTAAATGGTTAGGTTTAGGCACAAAAACCTCTTTACTTTATTTAGCTTAGGGGAACCATCATGGTTACAATAATAACCTTTCCACTGCAAACAGTCATTTCCTTGCTAACTTCAAACTATCACAAAATCACCTGACCTCAAATTTTCAATTACTCAGACGCGACAGACTCAGTGACATGATACAAACAGCTTGGTTTTCAAAGCAAGATTAATTTGGCTCATCAGCTGCATTCACTGGCAAATGTTTTAATAGCATGTTAGCTAATTGATATTGCCGTCTAACCTTGTCTGAGTGACATATCTGGCAAACATCAAAACGTCCCGCTCGTGGGTTCAACGCCGGTGCTGCACACTGTTATCTGTCTCAGGTTTCGAGCTATCACCTTCCACGTATTGATGGATGGGATGGGAGTCTGGCAGCATCAAGGAGGTTCACTGGACAGTTAAAGGCCAAATATAGCACCAAGGCTACAAATAGAAATCCAAAAAGTAGTCCAGTGTGTCTATGTCACCATGCCCTGGCAGAATACTGAGTTATTATTGACAAGTGTGATGTGTTTAGAGGTGTGTGTGGTTATTTTGATGTCATTTAAACATGACTTATGATAAACACAGTGGATCATTGGACATTGAGGCCCTGAGCTGTGCAGCACTTAAACTTGGAGGCTGCAGATTTATCATATGTCCGTCCGACTGCCTTCAGATGGCTGCAGGGATTTAATTAACTGATTGACTTTAATTAGCCTGCCTGGAATCACGAGCGACTGTAACTTGAAGATTAAGTACTTTTGGATATTTTACCAGCTCCAAAGTGAAACACTGAAATGACTATTTACAATTGTATACTTTTAGGATTATCTTGGAATACAGCCCACAGACTTTTTTTCACTGTCAGTTACTCTAACAGCCAGCATCTGTCATCAGGCTTTTACAAGGGGAAAAAAAAAAGCATTGACTGTGGTGACAGTGGTGAAATGGTACAGAGGCGTTGCGCCAACTGCACAAACAGATTAAACACAAGCTTTTCTACAGATGACTGAACAATAAAGATTGAGAAGCAATGTGATACTGTCTAATTGGCTGGATCATTTTAAGCAACCAAGTCCATTGTTAGTTAAAAAATGTCATAAAATCATCAAAGGCAAAAGACAACCAGCAAATCCTATGACGTCCTCAAGGTTTTGATCTAGCTGACAAATCCTGCTTTGAAATAGGACTAAGCCTCTATATATTCTGGCATTATTTACTTCTCTGATCTGTACTTTATGTCAACATTCACAGAGCATGACTGTCCATTTTTCAAAGTAGCCACTTGGTTTGCTTGGCCTCCCATTGATGATAATGAGGGCAGGACTGTACTTATGACCAGTTTGAGTCAACATTGTCACATTGCACCGTTACATACCAAAGCCAAAAATAACAGCAATAATAATGATAATAATATAGACAGAGTTAATGATTAACAATATGAACTTCCCAATTTACCTCAGTTCCCAGGTCAGTGTCATCAGTATAGAACCAAAATAATGACATTATATTCTAGTGAGCCTCTGTTGCCACTAGCTGTTACTAAATATAATCTCTAATTCAGCATTTTCTTTCAAACCAGCATCCACTTCAGCTCCTGCCATTGGAAATCAATTCATTCATGATTTTAACAAAGTTAAATAACAATTACTTTGTGAACACAGTAAAAACTACAACTCCCATGAGCATTTAAAAGCACTGCACTACATATACAACTGCCTATATAAATGTAGGTTTATAATTCCTCATTTTGACAGTATTCAGGGGGGCCGGGGGCTCCTTAATCCACCTCTCCCCAGCACCTCTGACACAATTTAGAACCTTGATATTGACACTGAACCTTGTTCATATTGCAGCAGTTATTGATGAGGTGATGAGGCTTGTAGAGCCTCCTGTAACAGCAGAGCATCATGTAGTTGTAAGTAATTGAACATTCACTGATTTTGTGTGACGGTTTTGAGCAGCCTACATCAAATATTATTGCTCCTCTTTTCCACAGGAGGATGATGATGACACTATCTACTACCACTGCTGTGGATACAGTGAGTCCTACAGAGGTATACATCTTGAATACCATGTATGACAATTTCTGATTGCTTTGTCCCACATGAAAGGCTGCATGTCCTTATCCTATAACAGAGAATGCCTGGCTACTACACTATGTCCTAATACAATCTGTCCCTAAGTAATCCACAGTTAAACTGTCCAAAATCATATGAGAGGTGGCATTCCCCAAGGATTGAAGGAACAAAGTATACTACTATACTATAATGAGGTGGAGGGCCTCATATTATAAGCAGAATTAACATAGTAAAGCTTATAAGAAGATAAGCAAAGCATATTGATGGTGCGTGATATTGCACATGGACATGAAAATGGTACGAGAGTAGTAAGTAATATACTTCAATTATTCTTCCTGCAGAAGGGGGATGAGTTATATAGTCTGATGGCCGCAGCGTAGAGCGTAGAAGATGATGCCGGCCACCACCGAGTGATAAAACATCTGCAGCATTGTTCTGCAGACATTGAAAGACCTGAGCCTCCTGAGAAAATACAGGCAGCTCTGACCTCTCTTGTAAACAGCATCTGTGTTTTTGGTTCAGTCCAGATTATTGTCTATGTGGATGCCCAGATATTTGTATTCATCCACAATGTCCACATCTGTTCCACTGATGGTGACTGGGTTCAGACAGGTTCTTTGTTTCCTAAAGTCCACCACCAACTCCTTGTCTTTGAGACGTTGAGTTGCAGGTGGTTCAGTCCACACCACTCCACAAACCTGTCCACCACTCCTCTGTACTCAGCCACCTGACCCCTGCTGATACAGCCCATGATGGCAGAGTCGTCCGAGAACCTCTGCAGGAGGCAGGACTGGAGAGCAGAATCTGAAGTCCGAGGTGCAGAGTGTGAACAGAAAAGGAGACAGAACCGTCCCTTGTGGTGCCCCCGTGCTGCTCACTATGGTGTCTGACACTACACCATGTTCTGTAGCCTCACATATTGTGGGCGGCCTGTGAGATAGTTAGTAAACCAGGCCACTAGTGGAGCATCCACCTGCATGTCCAGTAGCTTATTGTTGAGCAGTGCAGGTTGTATTGCGTTAAAAGCCCTGGAGAAGTCAAACAACATGACTCTGACAGTGCTGCCTGCCCCATCCAGGTGAAGATAAGCCCTGTTCAGCAGAAAGATGATAGTGTCTTCCACTCCAATGTGAGGCTGATACACGACCTGCAGGGGGTCCAATGATGGCTTGACGACTGTACCGATGTGCTTCAGGACGAGCCTCTCCAGTGACTTCATGACATGTGAAGTCAAAGCCACTGGTCTGTGGTCACTGTGTGTGTTGGGGTGTTTCTTCTTGGGCACAGGAACCAGATATGATGTCTTCCACAGGTTCCACAACCATCTGGCTCAGGCTCAAGCTGAATATGTGCTGGAAAACCCCACACAGACTAGAAACTAGAAAAAGTAGAGGTTGGAAGTAAAAAAAGTAGGTAAAAACACGCAATAAGACAGGAGCAACTCTGGCAGGCTGCCTAGGATGGCACCGGAAGTAATAAAGGTGGATGATGTTACTTAATGTTTGCCAAGTTATAAGTCAAGAAATATTCACACATACTGTATATTAAAACATTAAAGCATTTTTTCATTCTTTTATTTGCAGGGAATAAAGAAAAGTGCCAATGTCCACAATATTGTCACATGCTCGTGACCCTGAGCCCACGCAGACAGCAGAACCAGGCCTTGACAAAGCCATGCAGTGAGCCAGGTTATAGCATTGCTCCGGTCCAGGGTCAGGGGTCATTAGAGAAGGCAGGCTGGGGTACAATCTGTCCCTAAGTAATCCGCAACAAAATTTCACTTACACTGTACACACTTTTTCCTCAGTGTAGATAAATCTGTAAGTCATGAACAGAGCCTGACCACTTGGCTTCAGTAATGGTAATGATGTGTGCATCACATATTACCCTCAGTGTAGAAGAATAGCTGTCATTAGTTGCATTACATTGCGAAGTCAAACTTTTGAAAGAGAACAGACCTGGAATGACTTCCTCTTCACATAATTTTCTTTGTTGACTGAGGGCGCTGCAATAGGAATGTGGGTTCCATCAATGCAGCCAATTACACTGGGAAAACCTTATATATGTACATATATATATGAAAGTATTCATAAATCAATCAAATCGTCACATAGATGAATTTCTTATTACACTGGCAAACCTGCAAATCTGTGGAATTCCTCTTTGATGAGCCTTAGTGGTGTATGGCCAGGGAAATGCATACTTTTTTTTTCTGGTGGCCCGGCAAATGGTTGCCTTGCTCAGTGTCTCCAATTTTGTGGAGAAAGCTGTCAAAGAAGGGTTATGCATAAAATCTGTTCAGAAGACAGTGTGAATCCACAATGTGTGACATTGGAAATGTACAGGTGGAGAATGCTGTAGCTACATCTGTTAGTGTAGACCTGTCTATCTATCTATCTATCTTTGGCCTATAATTTGGCCCACAAATGTTGAGGGCTAAAAATTGAATCTGAATATGTTTTATATGTTAAAAAGACATTAAGTTGACTGTTGAAATATTTTTTTATTTTTATATGCACGAACAAGTGTGGAGCTTTTATTTTGACACCTGCAATGATAGGGGAAGCAGGAAGTAGGAAGCAGGAAGTGGGAAGTAGGAAGTAATGGTAAACAAAGAACAGGCATGGCTGCATTGTGTTAATGTGGGTGTCTAATCCAATGTAATCCATCATGTGGATCCCTCAGAAAGCAATGGCTGTAAGTGTTACATGTTCTTTATATGCTCACTTATTAGAAAGTGATGAGTTTTATGCTTTATATTTTCTAAGTTTGTACGAACATATTTGCTGTGTTACAGCCTATAAGCTACGGTCATATATTGACCTGCTACTCACTTAGTTTTGCATTATGGTAATGTCAATTTTCATACTTAGCGGTTACATACCAAATGGTATATTATTTTAACATTAGGCCATTTATATTTACCTGTTGCTCACAGAGCCGTCCATTAAGTCTATCTTTGTATTTTCTTTTCTAGTTTCACTCTGATTCAATGTCGTCACTCTGACTTAGCTGCCATGTGTGAAGTCAATAAAGGAGCAAGCACACTCACTTTCCTGGCTCTTGAAAAGGAGTTTGGCATGTTAACACTTGGGAAGTAAAACGCATAGAGAGAACAGTACAGAAATATTAAATAAATTAGATGAATCTTGTCATCCGACTTCCTGTTTCCTGTAATACTAATCAGCAGTGGTAACCGTGGTGATGTTGGCATAAGTTTCTGTGTTTGGCAGCTACAAAGTTTTTCTGTTAAGACATTTTCAGTATTTCTATTTCTTCTTCTTTTTGGTCTATGTTTACATGGCTCTTGAACTTCTAGGTATTCCTGTATTCATTAGCATTGACATATTGCTACTGCTATTCTGAGCACAATAGAGATCTCATAGTACAGTGAAGGATAGTCAGAGCTAAAATACACAGACAGAAATAAATAGAAAGAAGTCGTGAATGATTTCTTACTGGCTGCTGTGAAGTATAAACCTCCAACACAAAAAAAGCCTTCAAAAGACAAGACAAATCTCAGGATGAAATCAATTAAACCTACTTCTACTAAATTAAAATATTATTATTTATTATATAGTCGACAGAGCCTTTTAATGTCCTTCACTCATTGTTTTGGTTACATGGCCCAGAACTTTAAGAATCACCTAGTTTCCTGTAGCAGCAGCTGTTTTCAGTGACAAAGCTCAGATGAACCCAGTCTACACGACCTGCTCAGCAGCAAACAGCAGACAAACAAAGTTAGAGACTAGCTGGTGAATATAGTGGAGCATTTTGATATCCCCCTCAGGAGCTGGTGGAGAACAAAACTCATTAAAAGGAGAGTGAATACCAGACAAACACAACTCAAAGTGAAAGCCCCAAGTGGCCCAAAAATAGATTATTGATTATTGATATTTTTATTTAAACAACTGAGGAAGCTTTTATCTGTTTAATGTGGTGGATAATTGATATTTTACTCACACTCTCCCTCTCTCTGATCCTTACCTTATCCTTTCCTTACTTTCTTCTTTTACACTCCTGCTTCCATCTATTCATTTTATCTTATTTATCTTATTTATTCATTTATTTACTTACTTATTTTGTCCTTTTTATGTACTGAGAACATATTTTCAGGTTTCTTTTATTTTGGGACAGTAATAACAGTAACACTTCCTGATGTGTCAGAAATAATTTTTCTTTGTTTTTTTATCATAAATCAGCATGTTGGTTGAAGAGTTAACACGTAGCAGAGGATGGTTTCAGTCCGTCAACCTCTGGCTTGTGGTCCCAGCAAGCTACTGCTGCACCACCCTTGGAGAGTGGGACCTGCATCGTCAGTGTCTGGCTAACACAATGATTGCTTATCTGTCTGGCTACTGGAGGTACAAGCTGAGTCGACCAGAGTTTATCAAAGGAGGACCAGATAAGCAACTGCTCTCCCTTGTGACAATTGGAAATCAATGAACCATCATGGACACTAATGTGCCTGAAAGCTTACCTTAACATGAGGACTGCAGTTCACATTGTGAAAACGTTTGTTCTGTGGCATTAAGGAGGAGCACGCAGGACATGAGGATCTCTATGAGCTTTCAAACTGGTGCCAGAGATTAAACTCAGCTTTTTGAAATTTTGTGCCATTGATCACATATCACCTGAATGACTAAGACTAAATACACAGAGACACTTACTTTGTCTGAGAATGAAACACTGACTCTTTTTTTTTTTTTTTTTGCTATGAACTAACTTTTTAAAAATGTATTATTATTTAGAAAGCTGTATGTAGAAGTTTCAGTCTTCCAGATGATTTCGCTACATGAATTCATTTATTATACTATCAGACCTGTGAAAAACAGGTGTACTCATTTATATTATTTTATTCTATTGACCATGTAGATGTGTCCAAAAAAGTTCAGAGAGTAAACAGAATTACATCATAACAGAGGTGATAACAGAGGCAATGAAGCTAAAGTATGACGTTAAATTCGTGTCTAAATGTGCACACGTACCAACATGCAAACATGTGCATATGATACGAGTCCACAGAACAGTATCAGCAAGTGGAAAAGCATCCTCGTGAGGGAGTATCTCTGCTCCGCGGCACACATGATGTCCACAAGCACGGGGCCATGACAAGCGCAAACTTGACCTTCCTTACATACTCACAAGCGCCTGACCGGTCTATGCTTGCTCATCAACTTGACTTTGGTATTTTGCTCCATCATGAAATCTAATCTCATAAAAGGTTTTTTTTTTGTTAAACGTTCTTTAAGACAGTGTTCACTGGTGTTTGATAAAAATGATGAGCCTTACTGCCAGCTCTTACAGTTGTTATTTACTCGAATGTGCTGTTGAACATAGTGTTGAGTATATTGTGTGGAAACATGTTTACTGTAAGACATGCCTTTTGTGTGAGACTAAAATTTACTAGCAACATCAATCTTCAACATTAATTAAGCTTCATATCCCAAAACCATCTTCAGGTTCTTTCTATCAATCTGTGCAGTGGTTGCATCTGCAAGTGTTCATGATGTATGCATAACAAGGCTGATTAGACTAGCGTATTTCCCTTTTCTGTCCTTGGCAATACGGGAAAGTTGCTACATCTGGCTCTCATGCTATATGCTCTATATTTATAGACAAAAAAGTCTTAAACTTTGTCACTGATCAAATGAAACAGCCAATCAAAGGTCACAATCAGTATTCAAAGTGTCCAACTAAAAGAGGGGACACATCAGCCACTGTTTTTCCATCTCTGCCTCCCAAGTCTCAAAAGCCAACTTGTTGAGCCAACGCATACTGGACAAACGAGCAGGTGTTGAGCAGTTTCGAATGACTTGATATGACAATGAATGAAAATGAAGAAATGCCATATCATAATATAACAACCAATCATTTGAGTCACAGCAAGTCACAATTCTGCAAGACCATAATAAACATTTGATACTTCATCGCAAAAATAGCAGACCAAATTTAAATTTTGAAGCTGTGTGAAGTAGCTCACTGTATTTTCTTTTTTGGTCTATTTCTAATAGATCATATTTGTGATTCAGAATCTGTGTAGCTTATACTGGATAGGTAGGTAATATTACAAACTGCTATTGTTTTCAAGTCCACTATAACAAACATAAATCTGTCAAGAAGCTTGGTTTCTTCTAAACAACACTGCCATTTCACCCACGAAGATGGATTTTATGTTAGTCATTAAACCAGTTTTTATGAGGAGACAGGAAGAGGAGTTAAAAGCTACGCCAACACGCCTTCATCCAAATTTCAATCACAAGAGAAGCAACAACACCTTCTTACCCTATTTTCATTTCTTTGTGAATCAGATCATGTGATCGTGTTTGTGATTCATCACCCCCAGTGGAAGCCGAACCTCATGCAGTTCCAGGCTTCTGATTAGAGCTTGGTCTGGGTCTGGGGACCGGTGCATCTAGGGGAGCTGACATTCCTCCATCTCTCCCACACACTCTCTCTTTCCTACACATATAGGCCTATACTTTTTTTCTCTTCAGTGTAATGGGCTGCTGAAACACACACACACACACACACACACACACACACACACACACACACACACACACACACAGGTATTCCCCTAACCCCTAAGCTCCCCCTTATCTCAGTACCTCGGTGTCTCTTTAATAGTGAGGAGGGAGGTTTCTAGCCAGCGGGAAGACTGAATAACACTGTGCATGAATGATTTTGTGTGTGTGCTTCTGAGAGGGGGACAGCGAGAGAGAGAGGATAAAAGAGGGTAAGAAAGAAAGAAAGAAAGAAAGAACAGTTTTTAGCCACCCATACTAAAATGCTTGGGTGCTGGTGTGAATGGTAATCGAGTTTGCAAGTCAAGTCAATTTACATATGACTCAATTACAATTAGGATTTTTTTCAGTCTTTATGTTTTCATATGTTTTGCCATAAACTCTAACATGACTTAGTACTTATTTGCTTGACACATCACTGTAATGGAGTTACTTTTTGCAGTAACGAATAGTGTATGGCATGACTATTCTAAATTCAGTAATTGCCTTACAGTTACTAATCCAAGTAATGCTCCCTTAGTTTGACAATTTGAGGGCTTGTTCACTGTTTTAACAAGTGTAAGATGGTGGGTTAGTATCTGTTTGGTCTATAGCGCTTAGTGGACAGACTGATCCAGGACCTGCTATCTTAGTGGAGGGGCTGGAGGTGGTCAGCATGCAGGCTACAGAATGAGGGGAAGTACCCCAAAGTTGTTTTGTTTGTGTTCTTATCTCACTTGCTGGCATTAGCCACCAATAATCCTTCAGGTATTGCTTGTTTTATGTTTTTGATGTGAACCCCTCTCGTTCACTGTGAGGACAGGACTCCTGTAAAGCTGTGTGCAGTCACTATGGTTAACTCTATATAATAATACGTTCAAACTTGACTGGCTGCTTCTCAAACCACCATAATGTCCTGTTTTCTATTTCATGTGTTAAGTACACAATTCGTAACCTGTGGGTGTTGAGAATTTTATAGTTGGTTAAAGGCACTTTGATGAAGCTGGACTGGGGAATGAAAGTAAAGTAACAAGTAATGTAACTCATCAGTTTTGTTCTTAAGTAATTAGGAAAGTGATGTTATTCATTTTTAAATAGGTAATATGTAATGAGCAATTCATAACATTTTTAACTAACCTGTCCAACACTACTTAAAATTACATTCTATTCACCATTTGTAAAATCTGGATGACTGGGCAGAGCTTTACAATGAGAAACCACACAGGTGATTTAGCTGTCGGTCTGTCCACTACATGCTTCCAGACTGAAATATCTCAACTGTTAGTAGAGACATTCATGGTCCCAGCAGATGAATCCTATTGGCTTTGGTGAACCCCTGACTCTGGTGTCACCAGCAAGTTGACTTTTTTGGACTTTGTTGAATTATCTTGACTATTTTGGGATGCATTGCTATAAAATTTGGTAGAGATGTTTGTTATGTCCAAAGGTTAACACCAGGTGAGTTTGGTGACTTTTCCCCGAGCACCACCAGCAGAGGTTTTCCCAGGATGAAAAACAAAACAAAGACAATGAGGAAATGTGAATGTCAAAAGCAAACAATGGTTCATTGCTCTCAGCCCCTCAGTCTACTCACTGACCTCTACGAAGAACCTATTTTGGTTGTGATCCCGCATGTCTCTCGGTATGTGTCCACGTGCTGTCACGTTGCTATGAACGTGAAACTCCCGAAGGTCTGGGGATTTCTTGTTGGTTTGTGTCACATACTGGTGAGACTCCATCCTGTCACTCAAGCAGATCTCAGTGTATCTCATAAACCGTTTCTCCTTCTTTCAATATCCACAAAGTCCTTTGCTGTGACAGCTCATCAATGGCTGGAGTGGAAGACACTGGACAGCTCTGTCTGCAGCCATTACCCAAGAGCACAGGTACCTCTGAATTTTTAATGAAACATGCCTCTCTCTCTCTCTCTCTCTCTCTCTCTCATTCTCCTTCTCTGTCATAGCAATAACAATAATTTACTTCTTCTTTAAGACCATTGAATGCTTTTTCCCTTTTACTGCAAGTTCACACGTTTCAATTAGCTAAGCAGAGAATGGTTCATACCTTGCAGAAATGCCTAATGACACCTAAAATGTGTGTGTGTGTGTGTGTGTGTGTGTGTAAGAGCAAGAGAGAAAGAGGGGAAATGGGAGATGACATTAGTTGGCTGTTAATTAGACAATTACCCAATATGGACACTGCAGGGGGAATCCAGCAGCAGCTTTTCAGTGAGAAGTGTTTTAAACACAGCTGTATCTCAGTGGAGCTGTAACATTAAAGTTGTGACTTTGGGCACAGTCCCTCATCATGCTGGGGGATAAAGTTCTAATCCTTGAGTCACTGCTTTTGCTTTCTCTAGTGGGTTATTGTGTATAATCAGCACATTAATTATTAACCCTTTGAATCCCAGATTGTTTGCCAGTGACTTCCAAAACGGCACAGATGCCTGTTGATGACTGAAATGGTCACAGTTTGGTTAGGTTTAGGCAACAAGCTACATTGCCATTAGTTTTACAGGTATTTGATTATTAATTAAATAGTATTGGATAAATATAACATACCTTGCCTGGGAAGCATTTTGTGCCAATCCATTTGGCATAGATCCCAAGATACTTGATGAGTGAAAACTTTGACCTTTTGGTGGAGCGAGGTGAAGGTCAGGAGACCACTTAAGTAAGTAGGATTCATCCTCTGGGAACCATGAATGTCTTCATCACCAAGGTGGCGGTCCAACTGACTGACAACACTACCATCCTCTGAGACATGCCACCAGCTAAAATTGTATTCCTAGTATAAAACAAAGCAAAATGTAATGGATTAATTTTCATCCCTTTATTAGTCACTGCCACTACAAGGCGCCAGCACGCTCACGCAGGCGTGAGCATACCCTGGCTGGAAATTGAACCTGGGTCTCAGCGGTGAGAGCACCGAATCCTAACCACTGGACCACCACATAGGACACTTTCACTTTGTCTTCTTCTTGTTTCCATTTGTGATAAGTAAGTTTTAATGTTGCCTTGGACTCAACTGTGGTCTACATTTAAACAGTGGTGGGTAGAGTAAACAACAACGGTACTCAAGTAAAAGTACTGTTACTTTATAATATAAGGACTCAAGTAGAAGTAAAAGTACTCATAAAAATAAGTACTTGAGTAAGAGTAAAAAAGTACCTCCTAAAAAAACTACTCAAGTAGTGAGTAACTTCAGATGCAATTTATTACTTCAAAAACAAAAACTGTTTCCACTGACATCAGCTGAGACATTGACCTGTTCCTCAAAGGAGTTTAGCTTGAAGCTAAACAGTAACATCAAATTTGACGGTGTATGATCTCAAATGTTAGTATTTATATTTATATTATTGCTGAAACAGAAATTTTAACTGACTGATTGTGATCGGCTGGAGGCTGAAATGTTGACATATAACATTACGCCGGCTTATTAAAGTACTGTAACTGGCGCCGAAGCCGGCCGGTACCACCGGGTTAGCCGGCTAGCTCGGTGAGATGCCGGCGGTTCATCTTCTGCCATGTTCTTGAGCTACAGTGAGGTGAAGGAGGGCCGTGGAGGGGCGGGGCACACCTCCGTCCACCTGCGGTGCTGCCGCTGTGATTGGTTCAGGATGTGTCCCTCAGCCGAGAGCTGCAGAGCTGCGTCTGAGCTCGTCTCAATTTATTTATAGATTAATTAATGTAACGACAAGCATGTATCCCAAAGTAACGGAGTAAAAGTACATATATTTTCTCACAAATTTACTCGAGTAAGAGTAAAAGTATTCTGCAAAATAATTACTCTTAAAAGTACAATTTATCAAAAAAAATACCCAAGTACATGTAACGGAGTAAATGTAACGCGGTACTACCCACCACTGCATTTAAATGCCACTTTTTAGGCTAGGTTGGTTTACTGTTTGGTCAGTGAGCACCACGGAAAATCATACTGCATTAGCTACCAGTTTCCTGTTTGCACTGTAACCACAGGCGTACAAATTACAATCAATGAAATACTGTTGACGCAGAAAAAAGCCCCAATGTGTTAAAGTGGCATTTTGGATTCACCAAAAGACATGAACAATTCATCAGGAGGCACATGTTCCATTCATTTTAGGTAAGTAACAATATTTTGTAATGATTCCTGTCCCTGAGTGTCTTTCGCTGCCTTATTGGTGTCTCCCATCTGCCAGCATCAAAGTGCTGAAGTCTACTTCATAAAAATCTATAATTGAGTATTAATGATGTGGGCTAGTAAAAACTGTGCTATTATCTGCCAGTGCAGCCCATGAAACATAAATCTGTCAAGACGCTTTGTTTCTTCTAAGCAAAAGTGCCATTCCACCTACTCAAGTGGATTTTATGTTGGTTATTATGACAGTTGGAGTGGAGAGACGAGAAAATGAGCAGCGAGAAAGCTGCAGCAGAAAGTCTTCATCCAAATTTTAATCACAAGAGGAGCCTTGAGAGCAGCATGTGGGCATTAGCAGATTGAGCAACAAAAATACCTAATGAAAAGCCAATCGTGACTGTCTGGGAGTGATGGCTCTTTGGGAGTTCTTCATTTCAGTAGGATCAACACTGTGAAAATATCTCAGATACGTATACATGCATCGTCCTCTGGAGTGAACTGAGCAGAGCTGATGTCACTAAATTTCCTCACACAACTTTGCTTGACAAATGACAGCTGTCATAAGCAGTTCAGCAGTTCATAATTGGAGTTTTCTGAGATTTCTGGGTGTGTAAATGACAGAGAAGCAAGCATTTCCATGTCAATTAAAGAGCAATAGATTTAAGCAGAAAAGCTAATTTTGCTCTTTGATCAAAAAACCTTAACCTTAACCTAAACCTTGTATCTGTAAAATTTCTTTCTGCTGCAGCCTCTCAAATGTGTCACATCCAGGACTCTCAAAGGTAAGAGGCAGCCAAATTAATCAGTTTGACCCAGGTGACAGAAGTGCACCATGTTGGCATTTTATATCCCGTGTGTGGCTGTCTGGGAAAACAAACATGTCATTATCATAATTATTTGGTACGAGCCAACACCTCCCCATTTATTCATGACAGCAAAATGTTTATAGGATGAGCTTCAGTCTTAAACTAAAATGAACTGAGGAGGAAGTGAGCGTGACATGAATCATTGTTGATTGAATGTTTGTCTTTTCAACAGTCACCACAAATGTGTTGTAAACTAGAAGTAACAAAAGCAAGGCAAACGTACAGCCGGGTTGACTGTGACCTGTCAGTCAAAAGGTTTACATTAAGTCTAACAATTAGAATTAAGCTCTACTGTGACTGTAATTATTGTTGTAGATTTGAACATTACCTGCACTGGTCAGTGATTTTAACCCGTTCAGAGTTCACATGCCAGTCATGTTTCACCCCCAACCCAGTAATAATTACAGTTGCAATCACCTGCTGTTTTTCAGCTAACTCTGTGGTGGTCCTGTAGTGTATTATTGCTTTTTACTTTGTAAAGTGGATCTCTGAGTCATTTCCATGGGATGAGCTGGGTTTTTTTCAGCTCAGTTTAAAATTTGACTTTTGTGTGAACATAGAGTATAGAGTATAATTAAAGCCATACGGAAAGCAAGACTCTGTCTCTTCTGAGCACCTGTTTATTAGCCTACATTTATTTACATTTTGACAATTTTTGTTTTTCTGTGATATGTTGGAAAATGTTCAAATATCACAGAAAAACAAAAGACAATTTTCCATGTGGTTAGGCTTTATTAAAACATGGAAATGAACAAATCCTGTGTGTTCTCTTTTTGCCTGACTTTCACTCAGCATTATTTTGTTAGCATTTCCTCTTTCCGAACAGATCCGTGTTCACTTTCTTCTTACATTTTCTGTTCTTTTCTTCTTCCTCCAAGGCTTGCTTTACTGGTGTGTCAGTGTAGATTTCTGATTTTCTTCTTCTCTTTGTGGCACCTGTGGTCTTTCTTGGTCCTGCTTTGGGAAATGGTCTCACATCAGTGGGACTGAACTTTTGAGGCTCAGCAGGAGTGGAGGGGGAAGCTGCAGAGGACATCTGGAGTAGGGCCGAGGCTGCTGAGGATGTCTGAGGTAGGGGGGCAGCTGCTGTAGCTGTAGCTGCAGCGGGGGTGGAAGGCAGGGTGGCATCTGCTGAGGAGTCTGGCTAGGAAGCTACAGAAGTCTGGGTCTGGACGGTCAGTCACTTGGGAAGGTGCAAAGTCATGGTCCTGAAAAATATTTGGGTTAAATGGCCAAATGCCTGTGCATCTGAATCTAGCCTGGATGTTGCTTGCAGATGCAGAGATGGGCAGAGCTGTTCTCACAAGCAATGGCACATCATAAATGGTCATTGTCTTGGCAGGATCATCCTCATCCAGGCATCTCCAGCTGAGTTAGCCTTCTTCAGTGGACCGAAGACAGACCGATCTAGTGGCTGAAGTTTGTGTGAATAATATGGCAATATGGAGGCAGAGACAGAAGCACAATTCCATTGTCCTTGCAGAAATTAACAGTTTTCACTGAAATGTGTGAGCTGTGATTGTCAAGCAGGAGTAACACCTTCTTCTCTGGACTGACTTTAGTATACTTGGCAAAGTGCTGCAGAAACAAGACAAAATCACTTTCTTGCATCCACCCTGGTCCATTGCTGTTCCCAACACTACCAGGTGGTCCAAGGTGTACGAAGAAATCCTTGTATCTCTTGTGTGGGAAAACAAAGAAGGGTGGGATGGAATTTCCCAGTGCTTGCACTGCACATGCCACTGAGACTAAGGCACCTCTCTCATCGGAAGTCATTGATCCCACCTGCTTCATTCCATGGCATGCAACTACTCAGTCTGGTGTCTGGACGGTGGTAACAGCAGTCTCATCCATATTCCAGATGTCACATCCATCAAAGCTAAACCTCTGAATAACATCCCAGAGCTTCATGAAAAATGCCTCTACATTTGTATAGTTAAAGCTAGTAACTTGTGCCAAGATAGTTGGCTGCGCACTTCTCATAGGATGAGAAGAAGAAGATCAAGTTAGGATGCCTTTTCATAAAGCCTGAGAACCAATCAGGACCTGCCGTGCTGTTTTTATCCCATGACTGGGGGTGTTTGATGTTGTAGTCCACTGCAAGTTGATATGCAAACTTCCTGACCTAAAAAAAAAGTAATTACGTAGTGTTAGTTAGTTAGGTAGTTAGTTAGTTAGTTAGATGTACCTCATGGCACCTGAATACATAAAGAATTGATGCATACAGTACTAATTCATACTTACAACACATTAATCTGCAGTTGTCAAATGTTTAGTAGGCCTACTTCACGTGGAGTTAGTCCATAGAACAAGTCTGGTGCCTCAGTCAAATAATCAGTCAACACCTCCTCTTGCTCTTCATCAAACACTTTTTGACTGCTGTGATAGCCAACACTGGGTCGCTTTCTTGACCCTTGTTGTCTGAGGTCTTGCAATTTCTTGCAGTATCTGCTCAGTGTCACATGGCAGATGGAGTAGTTTTTAGCAACTGA
Organism: Holacanthus passer; assembly: GCA_025331565.1. Taxonomy (NCBI): domain Eukaryota; kingdom Metazoa; phylum Chordata; class Actinopteri; family Pomacanthidae; genus Holacanthus; species Holacanthus passer. Next base: position 1,511,213 of record JAFREQ010000091.1, on the reverse strand, counting down.
CCGCACTGTCTTTCCCTGCCTCACTTCATCGGATGCAGCTTTCAGTACATGTGCAGACACACCCCTATTCATTTTCCGCACCCATCGTCTTGGCATACTGAAAAGAGGGAGTAGGATAGAGAAAATATATGAGATGTCATTACGGGGATGGTTGTAACATTTTTTTGGAAGGTGTTACAACCCTCCCTACCCCTGTCAGCCATTGTTTAGCTAGCTGTACTAGCATGATATCTTAAAATTAGTGTTGATGAAATGACTCGTGTTAACTTAGAGCCTACTCTTCAATATAAGTTTCCTAATTCAAACTTCAACGGTGTCAGTACTAATCAGAATATAAACTTGGTCCAAAAGATTGGTTTCTTGCCTGATTTTTTTCTTTTTTCTTTTGGTTTTAAAACCCACACACTTCTTTCCACAGACATGCAAATCCACATGCAAGGTCAGGGAGGGAGTTACACATGACATTGATCACATGACACCAATGGCATCCCTTATTGGTGAAAGTGATGCTGTTACAACCATCCCCTTGTTACAACCATCCCTGGTCTCCCCTATATGTATAGCTGGATAGCAGCTATTTGCCATAGTAACTATAGCAGTTAGGTAACTCCCAGATACAGTAGCTGCTTATTTATGTTTCTGTTCTGTTTTTCGGTTGGTCACATTTAAACTTTGAACTAGATGCTTATGATTTATGTCTAAAATATGATGTGATAAGCAATACATTGTAACTGATCCCCAGATGATGGATTGCAGAAATATAGAATGAGACACACCTTGTTTTACTACACATTTTGAACCTGTTGCCTTATAAAGTTAACACAAAATGTTTCTCAGAAGCTGTGTTTTAAAAAGGCACAACCTTGTGAATAGAGAACAAGTTATGAAACAATTTCTGGAGTCATAAATCAGTCGCGTGGCACCGGGAATGCTCAAGAGCCGATCATCAAACCACTGGAACATTCTGCTGTTGGTTCTCACAGGCGAGGGGGCTTATCACGAAGAGACGAATCAATTAGTTTTCTTGTGCGAAGGCAGTCGGACTCGGCTGCACATTGATTTTACACAGAATGTCATCTTCCACCATTAGCTGTGTTATCTGTTGTGTTGTGCTGCAGTGATTCAAGCAAATGAACTCATATTTACTCCCCTGACACTCGCAGTTCTACAGTGGAGATGAGAGGAGACGTCAGTCAAAGGCACAAAAACAGGAAGTGTTTCTATACATCCCACACTTGTATATGTACACGGTTGAATGGATGAATAATAATGAGTACCCTAATAAATACGAATTGAGACTTCATTGGAAAAAAATATATAACACATACACACAGTATACACATGTGAAATGCAAACAGGCTGGAACAGGCTACATTTCCATTCAGACACATACACTTTGCTCATAGACACGTTTACCCTGAGGGTGGGCCACCCTCACATATGATTCACAGCGGTTAAGTGATGCAGGACATCTAACTACAAAGCACAGACACACACACACACATGCACTCCTTCATCTGTGCATGTGTTATGAACCTGTCACTGCATCAGTTGATGGATCGAGTCCCTCATGGGTTCAAAACACAGGGCTCACCCCATTCGAAAGCACCAGCACTTCAATCGCACCCTTATTAGTCTCTGTGTGTGTGTTTGTGTGCATGCATGCATGTGTGGGAAGAGATGTCTTTCATGATCTCTTTGCATGTCACTCTGTGTGTGGTGTGTGTGTGTGTGTGTGTGTGAGGGATATAGAGCAAATGTTTGTGTAATGAGGTGGAAATAAGCGTCTTTCAAGATACTTCCCTCAGTGTGAACTCCCATACATCTTGTTAACTGACAAAGCTTTGAAGACTAGTCTTTTTAACTTAACACAGTAAGGTTGGTACCACACTGATGCACACGTATACACACACACATTCACACAAGCACACAGGCACATCCTCTATATAACACAATAGGTGGGATCAAAACAACGACAACAAGTGAGCAAGCAGGTGAACAAAATTTGACATTAATCATTTTATTAGACAGAGATTTAGGCTGTGAGATGGAGAGTGATGAAAAGAATAGCTAAAAAGGAAGAGTAAAGCAAAGTTAGGCAAACATAGAGAGATAGCTAAAACTAATGGAAATCTGAGGAGGGAAAATAAACATTAACATAAAAGCCCAGCAATGACACACTCTACAAAGGAGTGTAGGCATGAAAGTCAATGCTGGAACACTCTTCTTGCTCATTAAAAAATACATCAATGTTTTGTGAGACTAGTTAAGAAATAGACATCAGAATCATTGTGAAAAATCAGGTAAATTCAGCAAGAAATTTGTATTTTATTTGTATTGTACTTTGTATTGTATTGTATTTTTTATATGTCATTAATTTATATTACAGCTGTGACTATTTTTCCTACTTCCGCAGGAGGTGAAATGATAAGTGTTGGAAACACCATTGTGCAACAGATGTTAGATCGGTTGGCTAAACATCTCAAATGAAAACATCTCAATAACTCATCTTTTTATTTATTTATTTATTTTTAATTTTCACTGACTCCTTTCCTCCCCTTAGCATGGTATCCTGTCATCATGGCCTCTTCAGTTTCCCTGCCTCACTTCATTGGATGCAGCTTTCAGTACATGTGCAGACACACCCCTATTCGTTTTCCACACCCATCGTCTTGGCATACTGAAAAGAGGGAGTAGGATAGAGAAAATATATGAGATGTCATTACGGGGATGGTTGTAACATTTTTTTGGAAGGTGTTACAACCCTCCCCACCCCCGTCAGCCATTGTTTAGCTAGCTGTACTAGCATGATAGTTTAAAATTAGTGTTGATGAAATGACTCATATCTTAGAGCCTACTCTTCAATATAATATAAGTTTCCCAATTAAAACTTCAACGGTGTCAGTACTAATCAGAATATAAACTTGGTCCACAAGATTAGTTTCTTACCTATTTTTTTTTTTTTTTTTTTTTTTTTTTTTTTGGCTTTAAAACCCACACACTTCTTTCCACAGACATGCAAATCCACATGCAAGGTCAGGGAGGGAGTAGTTACACATGACATTGATCACATGACACTAATGGCATCCCTTATTGGTGAAAGTGATGCTGTTACAACCATCCCCTTGTTACAACCATCCCTGGTCTCCCCTATATGTATAGCTGGATAGCAGCTATTTGCTCTGTAAGCATACTGCTCACATGAAGTGGTCCGCCAAAGAACTGCTGGATTGGAGCGAGTGATGTTCACTCACCTGCTTCCCGTCTCATCCTCATCCTTTTGTTCCAGCTCACCTGGGATTCCTGAGCCTCCTCCCTCCTCACCTCCTTTGGCTTTGACAGAGGCAGACTTCCTGGACCTTCTGGTTTTACTCCCTGTTACCTCAGCTTCAAAGAGGTTTTTTTTTTTTTTTTTTAACAAGGCTTTGGCCACCTCTCTGTCTCCACACCAACCTTACAACCGCTTGATCGACTTGCTCCCAGGTACTTCTCCTTACAGAGGAGGCCTCTACTCGTTGTCTGTTCTGGAAAGGGAGGCGATGCAGAAGTATACCAACTCTTCTCTTGCTCTGGGGATAATGTCTGTCCTCCTCTCATGCTGGGGCTTGTATGTCCACAAGAAAGACAAGACATTTGTTTCTTGCATCGACTACCAAAGTCTGAATTACCATTTGATTTCTTCTGCATATGAACTTTTGTAAGGCACTAAGATCTTTACCGAGTTAGATCTCAGAAATGCATCTAATTTGGTAATGATAATAGAGGGGGGTGAGCGGACAACTGCCATTAGCACTCCGAGTGGTAAGAGTATCTATCTAATGCCTTTAGGAATCACAAATGCCCCAGCTGTATTTCAGGCTCTGGTGAACAACAGTCTCTGTGATGTGCTGAACATCCCTGGATGAGAAGACTGTCCAGTTCATCAGGTTCTGCAGCGTCTCCTTTACATCCAACTCTCTGTAGAAGCTGAATAATGTAGTGCCATGCCTCCATCTTTGTCTCTGAAAACAACATCCAGATGGGCCCTGCTATGATCAGTGCTGTTGCAGAATGGCCCACACCATGCAAGTTAGTTCAATGTTTTCTGGGGTTTTCAAATTTCTACAGTGTGACTTAACCTCTCCATATGTCAAGTTCAAATGGTCCACCCCTGACTCACTTGGTTTTCTGTAGGGTGAAAGAGAGCTTCACCCTGTATGTACCAATGTATTACAGGATGCCTTATATGTAATAAGGTGGAAAGTAAGGGTGAAAAGGTTGAGGTGGTGCATGGGCATGTAACATGCCTGGTTTTCATGCAGGAGACCAAAGTGTGCGTCTCATCACAGACCTGCAATTATGCTGCATTAATGTCATATGGGATGGATGGCAGAGATGGATAGGATTCCCATATTAATGACTTGTGAGCATTCATGTCACTGGAGAGACAGACAGTTGATTACAGAGTTGACTGTGTGCTAAAAATACTGTGCGCTGGCAGTATAGAACTATATCCAATAAATTTGGGTTTGATTACATTGAACAACAGACTGTTTGGTTCTCAGGCACTTCTGTATTATTTAACACCACCCTGGAAATATTGGATCAGAGCTTTCATAAATAGGAAAAAAAAACTTTCCTAGTTGTAATTAAGAATTGAATGTTCATGTGAATGCTTGTTCACCTTGCTTTACCATAAGAACGTCTTAAAAGAGCCCCCATGCAGATGCTTTCACTTATTTGAGCTGATTAGATGACTTAAGGGCTTTGTGGGTGTGTACAGACTGTTTGATTGACATCTCTCGGATTCTCCTGTCAGCTTTGTTTGCATCTGTTATGGTGGGAAGCATTGAAACTTTATCATTTTCAGCTGTAAATGGAGTCTAGTGACCTCATATAACTCCCAGCAGAGCTCCATCCATAACTCTTTGTGAACATGCAAGGGAAGAATCTGACCTTCAGCCAAGGGGACGATTTCTAAATGTATTGTATTCTTACTTCATACTTTATGATGGGTTTATTTTTGAAAACAAAATTGATTTCTAAGCTGGTCTATTAAAGTATAATACATGTCTAAGCTGTCCAGTTAAAAAACAATGCATTTCTAAGTGACGTGTTGACAGCTTTTTTTGTTTCAGTCATCCATTATTGTTTGATGTTCAAGGAAACTGCTAAAATGACACTGGTCAGAGGAACGTGGCAAGCATGATGTCATAATGACTTTGAGTGTGTGTGTGTGTGTGTGTGTGTGTGCGTGTGCGTGTGCGTGTGTGTGCGTGCGTGTGCGTGCGCACGCAGAGCAAAAACACAAATTGGGCATCATCCATACAATTTCTCAGAGTTTTGTCAGTTATACTCTCAGCTCTCTCTCTCTCATTCTCTCTCTCACACACACATACACACACTTCAATGAACATTCTCCATCTGTGAAATAACAGATTCTTTGGTTAATTTCTTGTCCGATGCTTTCCCTCTATCCTTCTTGGTCGACTCAAATCAGATTTGCTGTCACACACAGACACACACACACACACACACACACACACACACACACACACACACACACACACACACACAATTGTGACCGTCTGCACTCCATTAGTCTGTCTCTTTCGGTCACTTCAGTCAAACGGTGGCAAAACATTTTCCTCATCGTCAGCAATGAAACATGATCACACTGGAACATAAACCAAGACACACACACACACACACACACACACACACACACACACACACACACACTCCAACATACATCTCCCTCTTTGTCCCAGGCTAACTTAACCTACATACATCAGTCATCCATCAGCACAGCCACATTCTACAAGAGGATCAAGGAGGCCATAAATATTTAACCCTCCATTAGATGAGGCATGTTTCACTGTGCTGGGTCCACACCCCCCCACCCCCCTCCCCCCAGCAGATGTGGCGAGTGAGCAGCAATTTGTTGTTGTTTTTGTTTTCAGGTTGATGAAAAGTCAATGGGGACATGGAGGGTGAGGGGCGCCTTTAATTTCACCCCTTTGCTCATCTCGGGCGCCAAGGGTGCAGCCGGAGCTTAATTAGAATGCGTTTTAAATATTGATGGGGCTGGTTGTCCCTACTGTAAGGCCGCACAGGGAAACTGGAGCACAGGAGAGGAAACTTGATGAGAGCAAACACACACTCTGACAGCTCTGAACTGACTGGCTTATTCATTAATTAAAATAAGATGGATGGCTGAAAAGAGGGGATGAAGTAGATAGATAGATAGATAGATAGATAGATAGATAGATAGATAGATAGATGAAAACCTGGCCCAGTGCAGAACATAAGAGAGCCAGTTCACCCGGGCTGATGAGCTGGGAGGTCTGGTCTGACACCTGTGCTGTCCAGGGTTTCTCCACTCACCCCGGCACCCACCTGCATCACCGATTTTACTGATTTGTCACACATCAACGACTTGGTTTACGGACACACTGTGTGTGGATCGTTGGCTGTTTTGCAAAGCGAGTGTCAGCCATCTGAACCACCTCAGAACTTGATTATGCTTGATTAAGGCAATGGTTTTAGGCACAGACTTTATGTTGCCTCTTGACTAGCAAAATCACAAAGGGCCAAAAGAAGATGGAAACTAGTGTGCGCTCTCCCCTGTCTTTGTCAAAAACCGAGAGCCAGTTCAAGATCAAATATAAATAGATTTAACTGTGATTCAGACAAAATAAGCCATTTGAAGATGATCCCATTTCTCTGTGAACTTGTGCTTACTGTAGGACATTTCATAGACATAACAATTAGCAATCAATGAAGCAAGAAAATCAGAAAAAAAAGTACTGTAGATAACTCAAAAATAATCATTAGCTCTGGCCCTAACTGATAGCACTGCTGTACTATTTGTGATTAATAAGTAGCTATTCATCCTTTTGTCTTCCAGCTTTGAGTTGACTTTTTAAAAACTCATTTGGTTCTCAGCAAAAGAGGATTGAAATGCAATCGCTCATTATTTTTCATAATGGAAAAATAAATATAATAAAATAAATAAATAAATGCAACACAGGCAGCTGTCCAGTTCAAATTCAAATCACATTAACCAGTAAGATTTACTTAAATTTTCTTGATACTTAAAGGCTTTTGATATTATATATTTGACTCTTCACCAACAAATACCACAGAAAGATTACACCCTGTCTGTGTCATAGTTCTGCCTGCCAGGCCTCTGTTCAACCTTTAGTTTTTGTTTTGCCTTAGTTTTTTTGCCTTGTCTCTTTACCTGACACAGTTTTGTCCAGTGTTCAGTCCCTCTCTGTCTAGTGTTTCAGTCTCTGTTTAATTCTGTCAGTCTTGTCTTGTCGTAGTTCTGTCATAGTGTGTTATGCTGTTGTCCTGTCAGCCCCTTTCCTGTAATGTATAGTTCTGTCTGTTTTAGTTCTGGTCTCTGTTCTGTCTGCCGTAATTCTGTATTCAGTGTACTTCCCTACTCACCCCGCCTCTGCATCACCTTACCTGTCAGCCACTCCCACCTCATTTTGTCACCTGTGATCCCAGCTGCAGCCAACAACTAATCAGGACTCTACATAAGCCATTTCACCCCACTCAGCCTTGCTGGATTGTTCTTCTCTCTCTCTCTCTTCTTTGACTCCTTGTCTTTTGTGATTCCTTCTTGACTGTCTGTGCTCTTGTCATTTTTTGGATCTGCTCTGAGATTTTCTGGACTATCCTGGACACAACCCAGCAGTGAGTTTTGTTAATTAAGATTTTGTTTGCCTTTATTAAAGATCTTTTCAACCACCGATTTCTGTGTGTCGCATTTGAGTCCATCCCCACTCCCCGTAACAGTCTGTGGCTTTCAGTCCCAAGCCCACTAGTTCTTACTAAAGATGCAAATAACCCCCCCCAAAAAAAAAACCCAGTTCAGAAATGTATAGTTTCATTTGACGCTGTAGTGAGTGCTTGTGGCAGCAGGACAGTGTATCTGGCGTTGACTCAAAATAAACCACAGTATGTGTTCATGGTAATGAAAGAACATGTCATCCAGTATGTGTGGCTCACTGATGTGTTTTTAATAGTTGGACACACACAATACTTGAATACTTGTTTGTAGTTAACACTTTATCAGCTTTATCTTCAAAAAAATGACCCATATTTTTTCACCAGGTGCCACTGCAGCCTCTGCTGTGGAAGTCACACACTTTGTGAATATTACATCTGGGCCTTCTCCCTAACAGGCTTTGTGGTGCAACGTAACACTACTTCATCCTTTGCTTCCAACAGGCCACAGTTATTATTTACACAATCACAAGAGGTTGCTTGTCAGGAAAGGAAAGGAAAGGAAAGGATGCTTGAGCAAATGACCAATGTGAAAATGACCAAGCAAACTTGGGTCACATCAACATGCAGAGCATACTATTCCAACACCTCACCTTTCTGAGGCCCTTCATGCCTCTGTTTCAAAGGCAACCATCAAATCATGTGGTTGTGGGGTTCCTGTGTTCCTTGTCCTTATTTAGACAGGAACACAACAAGTGTTTCCAGGGAATATATACACAATCCCTGCAGTTTGGCCAATGTCATCTAGAAACAAAATGTGCAGGAAATAAAAGTAGAGTCGCTGGAGGCTTTGAAAACTTCCAGACCGCTCAATGTCACAACTGTTGTAGAAGTAAAGCTTTACTCTAATGTGCCAGGACATGTTTCGTCGGAGAAGACAGAATGGAACAAGGTTAAAGAGGGTAACATACACATGGAGACACAGAGAAAGAGCAAAGGAATGGACGTAAAAAATTAAGAAGAACAACAATAAACCTGAAAGATGTTTTGCCATTAAATTACTATAAAGACTCTGTGCCCATTAAATAGCTGAAACTGAACCAGTGAGCGAGTGAGAAACAGAGTCAAATTCTAAAGAAAGCTTTGGATTGAGGCCAAGGAAGAGGAGAAGTGGGGAGAGTAAAAGAGAAGAGGCAAATGAGAAAAAGAAAAGGTTTTGACAAGTGACAGGAAGAGAAAGAACACAGAGGAATGCTGAGGAGGAGGGGAAAAATGGAGGAGAGTTAGAGGAAAAGAGGATAAAAATCTAAAAGACTGGAAGAGAATTAAACTGGGAGAGAAAAGACAGCAAAGGCCAGAGAGGACAACAGCGCCAATTCTGCTTCAGAGAGATGTTTTGTTCATGTGAAAGGGAAGTTTCCAATACACTGAGTTGTGACATGCTGTATTTAAGAGGCCGTCCAGAGTGGAAATTCTCTGTTTGCCTTGTGCAGGGTCAGCCAGGTTACAGCACAGCTGGAGCAGAGAGACGCACGAGAAACAGCTCACACCAAAGTGAGACTTCTGTCATCTGCAGCTGTCTATCAAACCTCAAGATCATAAGAACAACAACGCAAAGCCAGCTGTGACTTTAGAGAAGGTGGAGATGAGGCATTAATGATTCCTGTAGGGAAATCAAAATCACAAACATCAAAGGCTCACACACACACACACACACACATATATATATATATATATATAAAAATCAATAAAAAAATGTGAAAAGGGAAAACACAGTTTGTAGAAAATGTAATAATAATAATAATAATAATATGGTATAGCTAAACCTTCATTTATTAATATTTTCGTCAGGGCAGGACAAGAAGTCGTAAACAGCATTGACATATTATCACCTCATAAACTTTAGAAATATAATATAATATAATAATATAATAAATAAAGAAAAGAGGTAGCACACAGTTGGCTTTTTTCACATGCAGTTGATATGCAGAAACATTAGCATTCATTTGGAGTTGTGTTTCTGGCCACCTGATTAATCACTTACACATTTTGTCGTTCTGGTTTGGTCTGCACCAACACCTGAGAAAAATATATGGCGCTACAGTTGTGTAGATGTGCAGTTGTGTTTACACCTAACTTTGTCTGCTGTTTGGTGCCGAGCAGGTAGAGTGGGTAGTAAAACTGCAGTCATAAAACCAAAACAATTAGCTAAGATGCTAAACACCACTGTCTTTATAAAAAACAGTGAGTGTAGAACAGCGAGTGCAGCTTTAAAGAGCACAGTTAGTACCAAATTACATAGTTCTTTGAAGGAAATTATTAGGAAGTTACTGACCTGTATGCAAAGCAACATTTAAATTGTCGTCACTGTCAGTTTTGCTCACAAGTAAAGCAGTTTAGATTCTCTGGATAAAGTGTTGGCTTGACAACATGTCTGATTTTCTGACCGCTTGTGTTTCGTGTCCCTTTGACCTTAGCTGTAGCAATGATGCCATGTTCCAAGATCCCAGCGATTATTATTAATGCGCACATGACATTTTCCAAATTGGAAAACCTGCTGCAAACATTATTCATCAGTCACGATTGGCCTTAAAGTTTCAGTGACTCATTTCACTTCAAATCCTGAAAATGATGACGCTGTTACATCATCACCAAGGAGGCAGAGAGATAAATGACATACATACATAGACACAATGTTCAAATTCACTTTGTAGTTCAGGTGTGATGAAAATGAATAATTTGTCTGCCTGATCATGTCAAATGTGTCTCTAAAGCTAATAATGTCTTTAGCAGCAACTTTGTTTGTACCTCAAGCAAGCACTAAAACTTTTCTTGCAGCGCTGATAAAACTTAATGGAGACGTGATACATCATCATTAGCATAAAAACGATTGGATGGAAGCCCGGTTGTTCTCACAGCCCCTGGTAGTTTATCGAGTTTATGGTTTTGAGGTAGCAAAGAAGTTGACAAATAATTTTAATGTTCAGGTGTATGATGCAAAGGGAAGCAAAGTTGTGAAGGTGAACAAAATAAATAGAAAATAAAAAACAGCATGACTTTGTTCAAACATGAGTCCAAATGAGTTTTACAGAGGGGAGCTAAAGTAATCATTACTGAAGCATAGCTGTAATTTCCAAATCTGCCATCGCACGACTCTTTGACTCTGCACCAGAAACATTTTCTGCTTTTATTTTTTCATTTTTTTTTACCTTCAGTACAATGCCCAGTACAATTATTTTATGATTGTGCTGAAAATATCTTGTTCCGACAGTTTAACAAAGAAAACGAGAGAAAGAAACAAGATGTCTGGAGACAAAAGGACACAGAGAAAATCAAAGTGGAGACGAAAAATGGGGGGAATAACATTATTTAATGTTGAGATTTGACCGGAGGAGAATTGGTGAATAAATGGAAGAATAAGAAGAAGAAAGTTAATAAAAAGGCAGATGTGGAAAACTAATTATTGAGCAAGGAAGTAAATACAGAAAAATAAAAACAGAGGATGAAAAGAAGAAAACTTTGAAAAGGAGGGCAAAGAAAAAGAAAGAACTCTTTAAAGGTGAAGGCTGTGGCCTTGACTAATCGTCCATACGGCTCGGTGGCAGCCGAACCACGGGGAGCCACTCAGTGTGTGTTTGTGTGTGCGTGTGTGTGTGTGTGTGGGTGGGTGGGTGTGAGGGAGAGAGATGAATATGCATTGTTTTCTGTCAAACGTCAGGCTGCCAGCAGGTTGCCAGCTTGGCCCATTATAGCCAGGGAAGACAGCTAACATGGATCATGCACAGTTACACACACACACACACACACACACACACACACACAGAAAAGCAGATTTAAAGGACAACACACATGCAAACACAACAGCAATACACACACACCAGTGCACCAACACATATTACTGTCCATCCACATACTGAACATGCATGTAAGCACTCATATAGAAACATACAGTATCACCTCACAAATGGCAGATAGAAGGGTTTGTTAGCGCAGCACATACACACCTCTGCCTGTGGCCTGTTTCCTTTCCCTGCCCCATTACCTTTTTCTGTCTTTCTTTACTCCTCTATAAAAACCTTCCTTTACAACCCGCCCTCTTTCCTCTTCTCTCATTTTACTTTGAAAGTGGCAGTAAGATCTATAACCCCTTTCAGACGTACTCGATGATGTGAATGTGCTGGCAATCATTCATGTCGGTCCGGTGTTTCAATAAGCAACAGTCGCTTTTCCTTCAAAAAAAAAAATAAAATCACCAGATCTTTCCTGGTCAAATTTTAACACATAAATGCAGCAGCAGACCTGAGTCAAGCACACAGAAAGATATAGCAGACAGTGTCCTCTTCCACCTTGTAAAGACAACTGGAAGACATTTATCAGTCGTGACGCAGTCCAATTTTAAGTCACGATTTTAAAACTCCTAGACATCACTTTTGAGTTGCTCGGTTGTCTGACAATACAAGGAGTTCTAACACAGATGAAGTCTGTTTTATGATGTTTACAACATAAAGTAAGATGAACAAATAATATTTTTTTTTAAATTTGATTATGAACCATTTTATTGGTAAGTGACCAGCATATAATCAGGCCACCCTTTAACTCATCCATTTCTTAAATCAACACATATGTGCACATACTTAGAATTCATTTGATAATAATCAATCAGGAGAATTTATGTACACATGGAGTTTTCTGATTAACTCCTGGTGGCAGTATCAAAAAAAGACACTGTGGCAGACAGCAGTGTCAAAGATTCAAGGCTTCAAGGAGCAAATTCCGACATGATGAAAAGTAGAAGAAGAAGAAAAGCTTGAGAACTGAATCATTAATTCTATCACTAATTTAAGTGTAAACTCTGATTGCCCACTTGCAAAAGACCACACCGTCACAATATATTTTAGTTGTGAATATGACTTTTTTTGGGAACACTCCCGGAGACACGTGGCTCAGGAAAAAGCATCAACGACAAAACAAACAAACAGAATGAGATTCGTGTTCCTGTCCTGTGTGTAGCATCTGTCACCGTCCTGACAGAAAACATAGAAACCAGCAGATTATGATGGAAATGAGTGACAGGACTGTTCTTGGTAACGACAGGAGATTGAAAGGAGAATGTGCGCCTTGTCGTCTGGAAGTATTGCCCCCCCCTTCTTCTCCCAGGCTCCCACTGGATAATGGATTTGACTGTACTATTTGGCTGGAATGAAAGGATGGTGTGACAGTTTCTGTTTCCCCCTGAGGAGAATGTATAATCTCCAGGCAGGAATTTGCATTTGTCTGTCATCTGATAGAAAGGGTGTTTATTGTAGGGAAGGTTTGCATGAAGCATCTCATGATGGGATCTCTGGTTAAGTCACATAACCATGTAGTCTTTCATGTGGCTTACAGCGAGGAGCAAAAACTGAACTCATATCAAACACGCGCAGATGAAACTCCTCAGTCGTGTGACATGAAGAAAAGGTTCTTATGGATATTTGTGTGACGGAGAGGAACATGCTAACATTAGACACAAAATGAATAGTTTGACATTTTGTGACATGTTTCACGCTTATTTGCTTTTATGCTGAGTTCCGTGAGAGGATCACTACTCCTCTCATGTCTGTAAACGGATGGAAGAAAAAAATGTATCGTAAGTGTCTATTATTTTACATCCCAATTTCATAAAACTAGCAACTGTGAATGACTCTTAGCATGCCACTTCATTTACTACTACTACCAAGAGGTTCTATCAACTGCTAATTCCTAAAGCTCTTGTCAGATAAGAGCTTATTCTGTGGCTCTCAAACCTTTCGGTGGTGGTTCAAAGTTTATATCAAGTTTCTGTGTGTAAGAATTCCACACCTGGCGATCATGTTTGATTACATGTTGATCAAGCTCATAGCAGCGATCTGGACTCTGACCATCATGGATGACAGACTAAAACCACAATATCAGCGGCTCAGTGGACTAACCATGCCTATATTTCCTGCTCACACCTGAAAGGATTTGCTGAATCTCCAATATACAAGTAAGACTCCCCCAATACTTCTCCTCAGCTCTGATGAAATTATCTGCTTGACACATCGATCAGCCCGTCCTAACATCCAAAGGAGAAAGAAAGGAAAGAAAGGGGCCAGAGGGGGGAGTCGGAAAATGCTCAATCACAGTTGAAGTCCATTCTCTCTCCCAACAATAACCCTATCCAATGTTCGCTCTGTACAGGATAAAATGCACAAACTCGCTGTACTTGTCAAAAATGACATGGATTTCAGCAGGACCAACCTGATTAGCTTTGCTGAAAAGTGGTTGACTGAGGATGTTAACAACGTTGATCTCGAGGGACATTCTCTCCTCCAATTTGACTAGGATATTACACAGGCAGTGAGAAGTGTGGGTACACGAAACTGACTGTTCCACTCACTACAACATCACTTCCCTCCACATTACCTGCCCCACGAGTTCAGACAGACACAATAATTCTAGCGTATGAGCCCGGGCCAAACTGTGCACTTGCAGCTGATCGCATATCCTCCAGCTATAACAAGGCATTGCGCAATTCTGCCAATGACCTGATCTTCCTGCTTGGAGATTTAAACAGATGTGATGTTTCCACACTCCTGCCAAATCTTGAATAATACTGCATGTAACATGCCCAAGGAGACGGAACAAAATGTGAGTGGAGAGTTGTGTAACTGTATCTCCAGCCATGTGTTGGTAATTTAAGTTAGTAAGATTTAAGATTTGTAAATGTGTAAAAAAAAAAAAAAAAAAAATGGAGAAACAGGAAATGCATAAATAGATGGTAATGGCTGAAAGTATTTGCAGAGGTCTGCAAATGTGTAGGCGTTAAAGAGTGTAAGCGCATTTCAGCAAACTTTACATCAACAATCTATGAGACCAAACTATCATAACTCTCTTCAAAACAAGATAGTGAGTCACATTTTAGTACTTGATCACTTGTGTTACATTTAAATGCTTGCTTTCGGTTTCCTTGTGTGTGTGTCTCCTTACATATGTTGCCACCATTTGGAAATTCATGCAGCAGCTCTTCTCATCTGTGAAGCACAGGTAAGAGGCACACTTTGAGCACTGCACTTTTTCTATCCCCTTACAGCCAGAGTATTAGCACCGGCTCCTGTTTTCCACCCAAACAGGCCGATGGTCAGTGTTGTCCTGACCCACAGGTGGCACTGGTGCAGCTCTGACCTTCTTCTCAGCCAGGCCTCCTTCAACACTCTGCTATAGTCTCCCCCTCCTCTTTGAGACTTTCCTCATACAAAAGGCAACTTGCAACTTTCATCCTTGAATTTCAGCAAGCTGTATACATCTTTGTTTGGGATGCCACAGTCTCTGTGGTGTAAGAGCCACGCATGAACTAGAGTGAAGTCCATTAAGTGGTACACAATCCTTGTGACCCTACCTTTGTTCTGTAAAGAGCAATCAATGACTGCTCCTATACTTTTATTACTTGAGTATGTAATCTCCACTGCTTCCTTCTCTATTCTGCTTTTCTTCCTTCTCAGGCTCATTCTCACCCTCACTCGCCAGGTTGCTGGCACCTTGTTGTCTTTCTCACTACCAAATTATAATTAATCCTCGCTAACATGACCTAGGAGTGCTAATTCTACCTTTGTCTTCTTTGAAGAGCCATGGACTGATGACGTTTTCATTCTGCAAATGGGAGAAAAATGTCTGTGAAATATGTGTGCACATGCTCTGCAGAGATGACTCATCATTTTCAAGTTTATCTGGATTAATTTGTAGATAGAAAAAAAAGACATATGGTGTGCTTTTAAAGAGTATATAAACCTAAATACACAATACCAAAAATGTCATCATTGACAAATTGATGAGAGTACATTAAACAATTTAAAAAAAAAAACTTTACTCATCTATACTGTTAATTCATTTTTTTCCCAGATGATAAAATGATGATGATGGAGCTGAACCATTTCAGGAAGGCCACAAAAAAGGAGATTCAACATGGCTTCCAGAGAGTCATGTCATCTGTTTTTAAAGTATAGCGTCATAATCAAGGATGCGTTGTGTGATGGTAAAAGGTGTAAACGGACACAGGTTATCTATCACATCAGCAAGATTATTAAAAAGACAAAGTGAAGTGAATGCGTTTTAGCAAATTTCTCTCAATTATACTCATTTTTTGTTGTTGAATCTTGATATCCTTGCTCACATGAAGCCATGCTTGTTTATTTATTGTTCCCTGTGAAACAGGCTTGAGATCCTATTTCAATGTTGGAAGCACAACGACCTGTGCAAAGCAGTAGGTCTTTGGTGCATGGACTGTGTGGGCATCTCCAAGCACACCTGCTATTTTAGCTCTTATATGTGTAGTAGGCCAAAGTGCAAAAGGGCGGGCCGATGTACACTGCCAACCAATGACATCACTGATCTCGTAGCTCTGAAACAGCTGAGCCAATCACACAAATGCATGAAAACAACAGCTCAACAAATGGGAAGACGCTTCGTCAGGAAATCAGACTGTTGTTTGGCTGGTGCAGAGCAGCATGATGAGAGCAAAGCAGATGGTTTATTATTATTATTATTATTATTATTATTATTATTTCTCTTTAATATATCTTATTTTAATCCACCTCTATTGCTGTTTTAATTCTACTGTATCTCATGTCATGAATGGTCACATCATATCTATTAAAATGTGATACAGCAGTAGTAATAGTGCAGAGATTGCACTATAGTCGCTAAAATATGAAGTGCCACTTTTGCTATAAAGAAAATTGAAAAGAAGACAAGGACACACTAGATGATGCTGTAATCTGACATCTCCCACATCAACAGGCTAAGTTTCAAGTTATATCAGACCAGTCTGATGTGTGGACAGATGAGTGTTATTCTGGAGCAGTCCAGGGTCATGTGCACGTGTTCTAATGAAGATGAAAACACAATGCATGGTTGTGTCAGAGACTGCAGATGTATTAACATACAGCATATGTCCTGCTGCCTTCAAGTGACTACAGGGATTTTATGAAGAAGAAGCTTTCATACACTCTAAAATAGATGCTGTCAGAATAGTCTTTATTTATACATAAATGCAGATAAATTTACAGATGTTCCCACATTAAACATTCATTTTTGATGCCAATGCAGTAAACGCATCCACTGGCTGGAGAGTGATTATATTGAAATATTATGTTTGTTCATGTTGATAAAATCAGCAGACTGGCACTAGATTGATGTACTGAGGCATCTACAATATTTTCAGCACAAAGTCTGAGAAACATTTTAAACCAAAATACTAACTTTTTCCCAGTCAAGCCAGCTCATCTGCAAACCTTAAACACTAGTTTAACCACATTATGCATAAGCTTGAAAATGTATCTGTCTATATTTAGGCCAATTTGACAGTATTTGCTTACATCTTTTTTTATATCCGACATCCTGACCTTGCATAGCACTGTAGGTATTTCACATCTTAACGTTCCTCTCCTGGAACTGAGGTAGTGAAACTCCTAAAAACATATCTCTGTTCAACAAAATGACATATTTAGATTTTTTTTCTCCATCCCCTCATGATTAAAATGACTATGAGTATGGACAGATCTGTACATATTCAAATAGTCCCAGCCTCTATCTCCACCCACCCCTCCCCTCCGACCTGCTCACTTTGGACTCTTTGGTGATGTATTTTATATATTGTTTTCTACAGTGTTAGCAACATAAAGGTATAAAAGAACATGAGCCTTTGGTTTGACTATGTTATCATGATATAGAAGCTCCATCCTGCGAGTTGATTGGACTGGTTCTTAGGTATGTGACATATGAAACTCTGACTATCTGAGTTTGTGTTTTTGGTAAACTGCATTTCTGAAGCAGGAATGTGCAGCCTTAGAGTTGACTGCCTATTTTTTGATCCTGATGGGTCTTGTAGCATATGAAAACATTCCCTTGATGTGTTAACAGTGTAAAAAAAAAGCCTTGATTTTCATTGGAGTGGGTCTTTAACCCGTATTTGAACCCACATCTCCACAATGTAACTGTACAACTTTTCTGACAATAACACAGACGTCTCAGCAGATAAATGATGCAAAAAGCACCATTGTCATAATGAGATTTGAGCAAAGAGAATGAAATCTAAAGGATTGAATTTAAATTCATTTATTCATAATACTTTTGAGCTTTAAAACAACTTCTGCGTCTGGTAGAGGGGAATGAATGGCTCATGGGGAAAGTGTCACAAAATTGCAAGAGCACAGTACACATCCTTGCCCAGCGAGCCACCGGGGTGTCTCTACATAATACGATTTGACTGCTGAAATCCATATGAAGGGAAGGAATATAAAGAGGGTGAATGGGGGATTGTGGCAGGCAGTTTTTGTGCAAGGAGAATGGATAATCTATAGGCATGGATTTACATTCATCTCTTCAGTGGAGCTGACTTGGCACAGAAAACACAAGACTTATGAAGACATCAGCTATGCAGCTTTCAGTCAAACTGTATGGAGATGGATCTCGGTGCATTTGTGTGCGCGACTGAAAAAAGAAAACATTGAACGATGAAGACATCAATCATGATTTGGTTAGTCTAGGTCCATGCAGATTAAAAAGCAGCAGATTATACTGTGTGTGTATAGGTTTTACCGTGCTCGTGCGCCCTACTGTACATTAAATATGAAAACACACATTTTTGCTGCATTCACATACATTACATATGAATGTCATTATGCATTTGTAAATGCCAGTTAGGCTGAGCTTTGCATACTGATGACTGTGCTCATGCTTCAACGAAATACAGTATATGCTTACTTAGCTCCACACCAAGAAAGCTTATTTTACTTTAAAGATTAAGGCAACAATTTGCATCTTAATCCCCCGTAACATGTGGTCAAAAAGCATATAAGCAGTGGAACAGTGACTGGTCAGGGGTCTTCAGATGCAACAAAAGTGCTTACATGGCTCGTGTGAATATTAATTGCTCTTTGCCTGAGTCCTGAAAGTTTGATAAGAAGACTTGGCACGTTGAAATATTCTTGGTTTTCCAACCAAAGCCGGATCCTATTATTACTGTCCATGCTATACCAGATGAAAACAAGATCAAAAGCTTCAGAGGACAGCTTAAGCTCAGTTGCTAAGTTAAAGAGTTTCCAGCTGACAACACCAATCTGCAAAAAAATGCATCCCGGGAATGCTTTTGTCATGAAATTCACATGTTTGCACTAATAGTTATACAGTAGTTTCTGATAGCACAGGTTCTGTGTACTTGAAGAATAAAAGCAGCATGCTAAAGAATCAACATGGAGAGCAATGAAACCCCCGGGGATGTACAGGAGAGAAGCAGCAAACATAAATCACTGAGATGTGAAAAATACATAATTTCAAGAGACAGCCTGTTTAAACGTATGGGACTGTAGCATCCATGGGTGTATATGGATTATCAACATGACAGGAAGTGGCTGGAGACATGGAAAGAGGAAACAATAAGAAAGTACCTGCATGTAGGAACATAGCTGATCTTAAATGACCCAGTTTATTTTAAGCGTGATTAAGGATAAGCTTACAATCAGGTGATGTGGCACAAGAGTTAAAACCTTTGCTCCATTGTATCTGGTTAAATATAAACTAACACTGTGATACTGATTAATCCTGCCTTGGTTAACCTGGCAGCCTAGTGTCCAGGTATAGGAGATGCTTCTTTAAATATTCTCCCTCACTTCATCTCCTCACTAATGGCTCAAGTCAGTATATACAGAGAGCTTATGTTTCCTGATGTAGACGCATGACTTACACATGCCAGCCCACTCACTAGTTAATGTATGTTCCTCTTAAAATGTTGCAGTTTTTGAGCATAAGGCTAGTGTTATTCTATATTTTTGTTATTGTCAAAAAAATCCAATAAAAAGACCAAAACCAACACAATATTATGCTGAGTCCATGCTACAGGATTATAGCCCTAATTTTCCACTCACAGACTGTTCTTGAATTTCGCAACAGTCACATCAGACAGATCAGGCAAATCGGTGCCTGGCGTCTATGCACTATATGTGCGAACTGTTCAAAGACGCCATCCGAGAGCTTGTCCATGTCGCCACAGACGGCCAAAAGATATAGAGCAGGTAAAATATCTGGTCATGTAGGGGACAGGTTGCCTAGTCGTTGAACAAGCTACGGTGCACAAACAACTTGGACTGCTCGTTTCTTGTGTCTGTCCTGCACATGCCATTGCATCATTCCCCATTTGGTTTGTAGTTTGAAGGCCAGATCGAATCATCAGGGATCCCTCCTGGTGAAAGATCTTTTAATGTGTGACCTCTTGTCGCTGAACACTCATGTAGTGTGCAAACCACGGTGACTTCAAGATTCCCGATTGCAGGACTAAGGCATTACTGTGTGTCTCGAAATGCTTCAGCAGTTTCCTAAAATAGCTGGTCACTGTAGTTTTTAGCAAATTTTACACAGACAGAAATCTAAAACAGCGTGGCTCATTCATGTGGCCATATTATGTTTTTTGGGAATTTCCCTTTCCTTCAATGTGTTAAATCATTTTTTAGGGATTCACATTTTAAAGACATACAGAAACTGCCTTGGCTCTGATTCAGAGATCACTTGAGTAAATTCCACAAGTGATTCCCTTTTTGTATTGCAGTAGTGCTTGTGGTGTGTAAAGACTCTCAGCAGTCAACACTATCTAAAAGGCCAACCTCTGGAACCTTGTGGTTGCTCACTTGGCTTAAGTGCCACCTACTGTATTGTATGATACAGAGAGGTTGGAAACGTTCATGTGGCCTTAATCACTTAATGCTGACTAATAAAAGCTCTTGAGGGATGACCTACACATATGGTTTAAGTAGTCTATATACAGAGTAAATACCATGCAGTGCAAATCTAATGGATGAAAGCCTTTTTAAGAAATGCTCAGAGGAAGTAGTTACAAGCATTCATGTGGGAATTTTTGAGTGTCACACATTATTTCTGTGGTTGATCATTTTATACTGAAAGAGTCACTGTAGTATGATCAGCACCTAGCTGAAATCACATTAAAACAAACTGCATTTGGTTTGCATGTCATCATAATAATACTAGAACTTTATTCTTGACATCCTTCTCATGTCAAGATATGACGCGTGATCATGGAGCTGCACTGATGCTTACACAGTGAACAATGAAAGACAGTGTTATATGTTTAATGAAGAGCCAGGTGTCTGTAGTAAAACTGAGTGTTAACCTTTCAACGTCCACATAGAAAGAGGCACATTTCTGGATCCATAAATTCAGACTTATTGCTTAATATTACATGCTATAAACCATCTCCTATAAATCAGATTTTAAAGGAGGCTTTTAAACCCTCGTTAAAGGAATTATTGCATCAGACCTCATGTCTGACATGAAAAGGTAAAACTATAAGCTGGATCAGGTAATGAGATGACTGGTATTTGGAACGCTAATACACTGTGATATGCGCTCACGGGTTTGAATGCCACCATTGCTATCGAGGTGATCTGTCCTAATTACCCTAAAACAGGGGAGTCAAACTCAATCACACAAGGGGCCAAAATCTAAAACACAGTCTAAGTTGTGGGCCAAATTGTTTATGTTGCTTTTTAATTCTTGGACAATTTGATGTTTTTCTTGAAGGGTATATTTAGCACACTTGGCTCCATGTTTGGTGTCAAAATGCCGATGTCTTCCTTCAGCATCAACTTTTTTCTTTTTCCTTTTTCTTCTTGGACATTTTGGGATTGATTGTTGATATTTCTAATCTCCGCTCATTGGAAAACTGGCTGTGAAAGCTGTGAAAGTAGAAACACTGCACTCTAACGGTGGGATGTCACTTCGCGGGTCACGGAATTGAATGTGCATTGTGGGAGATGTAGTTAATGGGCAATATGTGCTTTAACTTAGCATAGACCTTATTTGAGACAATCATGTGCATTTGAAGCACCCGCAGGCCACATTACACCTGTGCCCTGAAGGGAGAACCAAAGCTTCACCTAATTAAGCAGCTAGTTATCCAGAGATAAAAGGTAACATACAGCTAATGTCACACACATGAAGAGGACTTCTGTGTCTTCTAAGAAGACCTCCAAAGAGCAGGCAGAAGTGTATCTGCTGCATGGAGAGGATGATGCAAACACAATGTGAAATGATGATTATGTGTTGGGCTTGAATGCCTTGTTGGCATGTAAACCCAAATATTGTTGAAGCAGGTTTACAGAACATCTAAGTCAATCTTATAATCTAAGACTAAGAGATCATCACAACTATGATTATATATTACAGTTAAAAAAAGATATTTGATGCTAAATGAGAGAAACTGTCAATGACGTATCCACCGTCAGCTGACACGTGCTGCTTAGTCCTCCTCACTTTCTTCATCCGTCCATTGTTCCCTCATTATTATAATTCCTTTGCACTGTTCCTCTATTTCTCCCCATGCTCTCCAGCTGTCAGTCGATACAAATGATTAATAAATGTTAACTGACCCTCACCTCATCTCTCTGTTCTGTCTATCCACTGAATTTGTGGCATAAAAGCCCCTTTGGACCTGAGTCTTGAGCAGTGTGTGTGTGTGTGTGTGTGTGTGTGTGTGTGTGTATGTGCATGTGTGCATGATCTGAATAGTACATCGTGAGGGGACTGAACACATCAATTTACAATGAATCATGCTGCCTGTCATTCAGAGTAGCTCATTTATCAGACAAGCCTAACTATATATGTATTTGTATGTCCTGCATGTGTTTACTTGTTTAATATCTGGATTATGCACCCTGCATGTTAAGTGAATTCATCTGTATTTATGTGATGTGGTGCATACTGAACAGCCATCTTCACATTTGCCTTTGCTGAGTTTTTATGTGCACGCGTGTGCCTGTGTGTGTGTGAGAGAGAAAGCAAATGGTTTCTAAACAAGTAAATTATAAATGTCTAAGTTATACAAGTGTGGGGTCTTCATGTATTATATATTACCATTAGACTGCTGTATACATTGGCTAGCAGTAAAACATTCATTGGCCCTCATTATGTTACAGATAGTGTTGGTGTTCCAGACAGTGGCCAATGCACTTCTCTTACTCGTGACAAGAATTAGTGCTCATACTGTACTCCACTGGAAAAGTTGAGTCAGCTGGATGGAGACTCATACTAAAGTCCAGTTGTATAATATAGAGATTCATTCATGGTAATTTAAGACACTCTTAGAAACTATTGTGGAATAACAAGTGCCTCCTATTTACTTGAAGAAGGGGATGTGTCTTAAGAAAAAAAGGCATGTTTATTTAAAAAAAAACTTAATTTTTTAAATTTTTAGCTACTTAGTGCAGCTCTGATTGTATATTTTTGTCTTTTATTTCTAAATGAATCTCTCCCCTGTTCATGTGCAACCATGGATGTGGAGCTGGTGAGATCAGTGGTAGATCTTTTGCTTATGTTCCTTGAAACTGCACAGGGAGAACCGTTCAGTCGCTGCTCTATTGCTTCGACTCAGGGGCAAATGTTGGCACTGCACCACACAGTGAAGAAGGGATGCAGAGCTGGACCAGAGGAAAAGATGGTAAAACCAAACCTATCATGACTGGGAGCAAGATAAGATAAAAGATAAGATATTCCTTTATTCATCCCACAATGGGGAAATCTCCAGATGATGGAGGGGCTCATGGCACTGACCAGTCTGCAGGGGGAGTATCGGGAGTGGAGCACCATGACGTCCTTTGGAGTGTGTGGGACACTGTTCAGAACCTTTTATAACACAGTGGCAGCATCTGCAGTCTGCAGTTCTACACAGTGGTCTGTTGGGGAGGTGGAAGCACAGAGAGGGACAGGAACAGAGGGCAGCTCTGTCCTGGACTGCCCTCTGGATTCCATAGAGGGGGTGGGTGAGAGGAAGATGTTAGCCAAGCTGACATCAATCATGGACAATACCTCTCACCCCCTGCGTGACGCTGTGGGGGCCTTAAACAGCTCCTTCAGGAACAGACTGTCACACACACAGTGTAGAAAGGAGCACAACAGCATTTCCTTTGTTGTGATGGCAGTCAAACTTATAACTCAAGCATAACATAATGTAACACAACCGCTGTTGTCTCTGTCACCATCACCCACCATTGATACCATCACAGCTATTTCACACTCAGGTTTCACACTCAGGTACAGTCAGGTCCACAAATATTTGGACATTGACACAATTTTCAGTATTTCCACTCTGTACACCACCACAATGGATTTGTAGTGAAACAATCAAGATGTGCTTTAAGTGCAGACTTTCAGCTTTAATTTAAGAGTGTTTGCATCCAAACAGGTGAACACATTTCATATGTGTCCTCCACCTTTTAAGGGACCAAAAGTAGTTGGCCAAACCAACATAATCAGAAATCAAATTGTCATTTATAATATTTGATTGCAAATCCTTTGCAGTCAATGACAGCCTGAAGTCTGGAACCCACAGACATCACCAGACGCTGGGTTTGGTCCCTGGTGATGCTCTGCCAGGCCTCTACTGCAGCTGCCTTCACTTCCTGCTTGTTCTTGGGGCCTTTTCCCTTCAGTTGGGATCACTTGGCCATTGCAGAACATTCCTCTTTGCCTTAACAAGCTCTTTGGTTGCTTTCACGGTGCTTCAGGTCATTGTCCATCTGCACCGTGAAGCTCCGTCCAATGAGTTCTGAAGCATTTGGCTGAATATGAACAGATAATATTCAAACACACTTCAGATTTCATCCTGCTGCTTTAGTCAGCAGTCACATCATCAATAAATAGAAGAGAACCAGTTCCATTGGCAGCCATACATGCCCACACCATTACACTACCACCACCATGCTTCACTGATGAGGTGGATGCTGTGGATCTTGAGCAGTTTCTTCTCTTCTCCAGACTCTTCTCTTCATCATTCTGGTACAAGTTGATCTTTGTCTCATCTGTCCATAGGATGTTGTTCCAGAACTGCACAGGCTCTTTTTGTCATGGTTTGGATGTCTTAGTTTATTTGTGTTTGTTCTCCAGGGTTTTTTCTACAGTGTTGGTGGTTTTGTGTTTTTTCTGTTTCTTCTGGCACTTTTGGTTCAGGCTTTGCTTCAGTGGCTGGGGGCGTGGTCTTTAGGTGCTGGGGCCCTCGATATCTCACAGCTGCATCTCATCTCACCTCGTCACTGGCAACTTTAAAGGACTTTCACCTGCAAGCTGCCAGATCTTCCCTTTCCATGCCCCCTTACTTTCTCTCTAGTGTTTTCCAGTGTTTCCCCTTGGTTCTAGTGTTCCCCAGTAAACTGTCTGATTGTTCCGGTCTGCCAGAGTTTCCAGTGTCTCCAGTATCCCCAGGTCCTCCAGTGTTGGTTGGTTTTGTCTTCCCTGTGTTCATCCCTACCAGCTCCACCAGTGTGTCTCCAGCCAGCAGCCTCAGCACCTACCACCCCCCACCCAGCCTCCATCCACTGAAGCAACTCTGCTCCACCAGCCTCCCTTCACCTTATTGTGTTTGTGTGTCTTCTGGAGTTTGTTTTGTTTAATAAATCCCTTTTATCTCTCCTCTGTGTTTCGCTCCTGGGTCCATCTAACCCCTAAATCGTCACACTTTTAGATGTTTTTTTTGACAAACTCTAATCTGTCCTTCCTGTTTTTGAGGCTCACCAGTGGAAGTCTTCTCCTAATGGTTGACTTTGACACAGATACGCCTTCCTCCTGGAGAGTGTTCTTGATCTGGCCAACTGTTGTGAAGGGGTTTTTCTTGACCAGGGAAAGGATTCTTCTGTCATCCATCACACTTGTTTTCCGTGGTCTTCTGGGTCTTTTGGCATTGCTGAGCTCACCAGTGCCTTCTTTCTTTACAGTTGATTTGGCCACACCTACTGTTTTTGCTGTCTCTCTGATGGGTTTGATTTTTCAGCCTCATGATGGCTTGCTTCACTGATACTGACAGCTCTTTGAACTTCATATTGAGAGTTGACCTCACCAGATTCCAAATATAAATACCACACTTGAAATGAACTCCAGACCTTTTATCTGCTCCTTGTAAATGAAATAGTGAGGGAATAACACACACCTGGTCATGGAACAGCTGAGCAGCCAACTGTCCAATTACTGTTGGTCCCTTAAAAAGGTGGAGGGCTCATATAAAATGTGTTGTAATTCCTGCACCATTCACCTGATTTGGATGTAAATACCCTCAAATTAAAGCTGAAAGTCTGCACTTAAAGCACATCTTGATTGCTTCATTTCAAATCCATTGTGGTGGTGTACAGAGCTGAAATACTGAAAATTGTGTCAATGTCTAAATATTTATGGACCAGACTGTATGTACCTATTACATTATATGCACATTATGCATTATTCGCATATCATATATAAAACGTGCGTCCAGTCTCCACTGCAACATTTTCACAAAGTTATTGTTATTAGGATGTAACCAAACTGGAACCGTTTCACAACGTTAACCATGTGTTTTTCTGCTACACCTGTTGCTGGTTCTCTCCAACGGTCATAATGGATGTCGTTTGGAGATTAGTCGTATATAAGATAAGATAAGATAAGATAAACCTTTATTCGTCCCACAGTGGGGAAATTTGCAGTGCACAGCAGCAAGGTGATAGAACAAGAATGAAAATAAACCCAGTAAATGAAATCTGGAATAAATATACAGATATTGCACAGATACTGACATGGTGGTGTATTGCCTATAGGGAGCAGTGCTGGTTGTACAGTCTGACAGCTGCAGGAAGAAAAGACCTGCGATATCGCTCCTTCACACACTTCGGGTGAAGCAGTCTATCGCTGAAGGAGCTCTCTAGTGCTGTTAAAGTGTTCTGAAGGGGGTGGGAGTCATTCTCCAACATGGATGACAGCTTAGCCATCATCCTCCTCTCTCCCACCACCCCCACTGGGTCCAGGGGGCAACCCAGTACAGAGCTGGCCTTCTTGATCAACTTGTCCAGTCTATTCCTGTCTGCAGCCGAAATGCTGCTGCCCCAGCAAGTAACTCCATAAAAAATGGCTGATGCCACAACAGTGTCATAGAAGGTCTTCAGGAGCGCCCCTTGCACTCCAAAAGACCTCAGTCTCCTGAGCAGGTAGAGTCTGCTCTGACCTTTCTTGTAAAGTGCAGCAGTGTTATGAGTCCAGTCCAGTCTGTTGTTGAGGTGAACACCCAGGTACTTATAAGATGTCACCATCTCGATGTCCATTCCCTGGATGTTCACTGGTGTTGGAGGGGAGTGAGTGCGCCTGCGGAAATCCACCACCAGCTCCTTGGTTTTCCCCACGTTGATCTGGAGGCGGTTCCGCTGGCACCAGTCCATAAAGTCCTGCGTCAGTTCTCTGTATTCCCTGTCGTCTCCATCTGTGATGAGGCCGACGATGGCAGAGTCGTCGGAGAACTTCTGCAGGTGACAGGTTGGTGAGTTGAATGAAAAGTCTGCAGTGTAGAGGGTGAAAAGGAACGGAGCCAGGACCGTTCCTTGTGGGGCCCCCGTACTGCAGACAACTGTGTCAGACACACAGTCCCGTGTCCTCACATACTGTGGATGGTTGGTGAGGTAGTCCAGGATCCAGGATGTGAGGTGCAGGTCCACCCCTGTGTTCTCCAGCTTGTCCCTCAGAAGTGCTGGCTGGATGGTGTTGAATGCACTGGAGAAATCAAAGAACATGATTCTCACAGTGCTCCCAGGCTTCTCCAGGTGAGAGAGGGCTCTGTGCTGGAGGAAGATGACGGCATCATCCACCCCGATGCCAGGTTGGTAGGCGAACTGAAGTGGGTCCATCGAAGGACCCACCAGGGGGCGGAGATGGGTATATGTTGTTCAGGAGTCAGTGGTGATTGACCCAGTCTGTTGTTTAGCTATGAGGGTGTGTTGCATAGTGGAGAGAAGGCAAACATCTCCCACAAAGACATTCATGTGTGTGACTTGTCACAAAGCTTGAATATGTAGGACCTAAAATATGAAAATATGAAATATGCAACCAAATGCAAATCTTTTCTTGGATACACTTTTCTGAAGAGGCCAATATTTCTGTGACAGATCTGAGCTCAATGATGTTCACTAAGCCTTATTTCAAAGGGAGTGATCCACACAAAAGCCAGAGCTGCAACTCCTACTAAATTTGTTGCACAAAAGCGTTTTTTAATTGGTGCTTGTAGTTTGCATGATGGAAGTGTTGAGTTTGAGTCATGTTCAGTTTACATAATAATTTCCCTTCTGAAGCACAAAGATTTACGTTCTTAGTTTGCAACAAAAAAAAAAAAGAGGAAAAAGGGGAAAGTGGATGAGTTGTATGTATTTTAACAAAGGATCCCCATTTGACTGGGTTTAAAAACTATAGTGTTCACCACAGCACCAGATAGAACTCAGTTCATTACGAACACAATTCCCTTAATATATAATTAATAAACCCTTAATTTACCAAACATCGTAATCTAAGTGAAGATTTTCATGTGGTAGCCAGGGGTTTGTTAATGAGTCCATTAAGTTGAACAGGTGAAAACCAATCCCATTAAAACACCTTAATATAAAAAACCCATGAAATACAAATGAAGTAGATATTATGGGATGCATGACCTTCCCCTTAAATGACTCAGTAATTTGAAATATTTGACAAATCACTATCAATTTAAGCTGCTTGATTGAAGTATCTAAGGGGTTATGTTTTTGAAAACCTTCATTTGAAAAAGCCCTTCCATTACAAATTAAGAAGATTTCAGCACCATTTTCCTCGACTCACTATGATACGGCATTACTGTGGTAGCTGAGAGGAGAGAGCCTGCAATTTATCCCTGAATTAAATCCTATGGGGTTAGCCATAATGGCCACTCCAGGCAGCTACGTTTTGCACTGTGGGTTGAACTCAGAGACAAGATTTTGAAGTGATACATGTTTCATCTGGAGAGCTGTAGGAGGCCACATGCGTCGTTTGGCAGTTCATGGTTTACTGGAATCGATCCGAGGGCCCAATCACACAGGTGCTCACCTGTGTATCTAATTAGACCTCTTCTGAGGACTGTGCTTGACTGACAGTTCACTGATGCTCTTAAGGCTTTCTGCACCTGTAAGTGCAGGACAATTTACACCTGGAGTTCAGTGGCATCAGTAAAGTCCCCCCCCCCATATCAGAAGTGATAAGTAATTTACCTGTCCTCTGTATAATGAAACATTCCAGCGATAACACCATTTGTGCCGAACCTTTGAAAGCATCTCGTTATGTTCTTTAAGTACCTTGCATTCATTTAGATATTCTTCAGTATCATAGAAACTTCCTCAGAAATTCTCACAGAATTGTAATTTCAGCAATGCTTCAGTTCTGAATAGCACCAAATAATTCAGAACTTTCTGCCTCTTGAAAAATGCCTTGTTTTAATGTTATGGTTTTATTCTCTGACCATGTCATTTTCCCAAGCAGTTGTAAACATACCAATGTATGCATAATGAGCATCATAACATTCACTGTATTTCTTAATAAGAATTTTTGTGTTGTTGTTGGCTCCCTAACTGACTTTTGAATAACAGAGTATGGTCTGTAAAATGAGAGTTGTGGCTGTTCAAATCTCCCTACAACTGAATCTCACCGTGTCTACATAAAGTTCACTCAAGGTACAACCAGTAAGTAGCCAAGTGCAAGGACATTAAGCAGAGAGGACAATTGGACCTGCTGTAATCTCTGTGTCCAGGAGATAGACAGCGGTAAGCAGAGTGACCGCTCTGAGAGAGGAGGAGATTACTGATTAGTCTGTGTGTGTGTGTGTGTGTGTGTGTGTGTGTGTGTGTGTGTGTGTGAGAGAGAGAGAGAGAGAGAGAGAGACAGAGAGAGGATGAATATGGGTGTGTATGTGTGTATTTTCATTTGTCTGCTGAGACTGGTATACATGTACTTAAGGTCATTAAATATGTAAATCATACAAGAGCTAACATAGCTGTTGCTATCTTATCTTATCCAGCTGTTGTTAATGGAGGTGAGACAATACAACTAAAATGGCCACTACCATACGTCATCTTGCTAATGATAATGTGCCAGCATTTGGTTATCAAACCAGTCTAAATCTGCAGTATAAAGTGATGCTGTTATGAAGGGAAAGGAGGCATACGACCCGTTTTGTGAGAAATGTTTTTAAAAGGAACCTGCAGGCTGTGGGATCCTGATATTCCTGATATCCCTTGACTATAGCACCATCTAGAGTGTAATTCCACAGGGCTTTTGTCCACGAGCCATAAACCATGACAAGTGAAGTACATAAATGATGTATACATAATTAAAGATCAAACTCATTTTAGTACTTATACTCAAGTCTAATAGTAATCGAATAAAACTGAATCACAGTTTCTGTAACGACACACAGATGATAAAGATAGTAGTGGAAGTAGCAGCAGTCATACTGGGAAAAGCACAGGTAGAAATGCCATAGGAACTTTATCGGTACTTGCAGTACAGTGCTGTACTGAGAAAAATGCTGTATAAACATTGCAATGCTTTGTTTGTACTGTTTGACTTCTTATATATATAGCATAGAAATCAGCATTTTCCTCTATAATCCTTTATATCAAGATGAAAAGAAAAGCGGAGAGGCATACTTTCTTTTATTCATGTGACCATTCAGTCGTCTACCAAATTAGAAAACGAGGAAAAAAGAAAGAAAATTGTTGAACCAGTTTTAAATGGATGGAAGATAAGCAGTGAGAAAAGGTCAGATACATTAACTTCAAACATAGAATATTTATCTGATCACAGCATCTTTTTAACTATTCTGAAGGCTCAA
Source organism: Holacanthus passer (assembly GCA_025331565.1). Lineage (NCBI taxonomy): Eukaryota > Metazoa > Chordata > Actinopteri > Pomacanthidae > Holacanthus > Holacanthus passer. The sequence goes on along the minus strand of JAFREQ010000091.1, from coordinate 1,480,813 downwards.
GTTCAGTTCCAAATAAAATTGGTGGGTGATATTTTATCTATTCATTTTATGTTCCTATTCAGTTTATAGTCTATTCAAGTGGAAACCTGACATTATCAGTATGTGTGTGAGATATTTTGTATAGCATGGAGCCTCGAGGTCACTGTGTTGCAGGAACATCACAAAGCTTCAGTAAGTGGAAAATGCTAAAATCTGTATGTCAAGTTCTACATAAACATTTAGTTTAATCTTTGCTTTTTCCACAGCTTTGCTTTACTCATGGACAGTGGTGGGATTCATGCCTTTACCACACTACCTTCATCCATCTAAAAACAATATCATTAAACAATTGTCTTGCAAATGAGGATGAAAAATGTCACATTTCAAAATTTACTTTCACATTGTGTTTATTCACATGCAAATTAGATGTATTATTTAATGTGTAGATGTGTGTGTGTGTGTGTGTGTGTGTGACAATATGGAAAACATAAATATTTATTCCACTTTTCATATGAGAGCAGTTTTACACATATGTTTAATTTAAAAAAGTCAAATCCACAGTACACACATACTAATGAAACATTTTTAATTGTAAACAATATGACTATACACTTGTTCTAAGTCAGTCAGTATCTTCACTATATGTTCTCTTAAATTACAGAATAAAGATATTAAAAATAATCTGTTTTGATGCAAACAGTGCTATTCCAATTCAGAAATTGTCAAATCTTACAAATTGGGTTTTTGATTAATTTAGAGCTGAATATCCATTGGACAGTCTAGTTCAGTTCAGTGTCTTGCAACACAAAAATATGATACATGAAAATCATTTTTCAGTTACTTAACTGATACACTTTGATTATATTTTCTGAATTGTAATATTCTAGTTTTGAGTCTGTAGAATGCGAGTAGATTATGAGGACACTTTCTTATTATGCATGTCCTTGTCTTTTAAGCAAGGACACTCATCATCTCTGCTTGTGTGTGATACATTTTTAATTCTTATGCATTTTTAAACAGCCACGCCTTCATGAAAATTGTCTTCATTTGATGGTTTTCACTGCAAACTACAATGTCAATTTGCTTGTTGACTTATCTGCATGCCTTATTAATTAGAAAATGATTCTGAGTGGCTCTGTTGGCATTTAAGATGTGGCCGGCTGCACACACACACACACACACACACACACACACACATACACACACTTAAACATATGCACACTACTATGCAAAAGCTATGCACCAAAACTCATGTGTGTGAACACACAGAAACAGTGAAGAACCTCAGTTATGAAAGACACAAGGACGTACAACTGTGAGAGATGCTTCCAAATGAAGTCTGGGGTCAAAAGGTCAAACTCCTGGAAAAATCTGTCACTGTAAATAACAAATTTTTAATCGGAATGAAGAGATGATGGCCTCTTATTGTTAATCAGAAAGATCAGTTGTCTTTAAATATTTAAAAACATAATTTCTGATCATGGTCAGATTATCTGCTCAGGGTTGAGGGACACAAATTAGCTGTGATCCCTTGCTGAAAATGTATTTAGGAATGTGCACCATGTAAATTGTGACACCAGGCCCAAGCTTTAAATGCATTTTTCATTTCATTTTATTTTCAATTTTTTCATTCCTTCCTCCCCTTCCCTTTTTTTCTAATGAGATCAGCTAAACTAAAGGCCTGTCTCACACTATAGACTATGAGTAAAGTTTAAATTACAGAATTAAAGATTAACAAGGAAAGACTAGGTTGAATGATTTATAAGTCGTGCATGCACCTATACGTGCCTGTGTGTGTGTGTGTGTGTGTGTGTGTGTGTGTGTGTGTGTGTGTTGGAGGTCAGGTTCAGCTGTACAAAAGAAGTGCAGCTCTTAATCGGTGTGTGTGTGGAATGTTTGACAGCTCTTATCAGACAGGGATTGTACAGTTATAACAAAAATAAGCATGGGCATGTTTAGAGACTGCTCTTACAAATAATCAGTCCAAAAAAAAAAAAAAAAAAAAAAAAAAAAAAAAAAAAAAAATGTGCAAGCAAAATAAATTGAGATCACAATCACTGATGTTTAAATCATTCTGATTCTATTAAAAAGTTTAAAGAGAAGCATTAAATTGTCTTTTTGTAAAACATGAAACTAACCACGTTCCTCTCAATTAGTCTGGACCAGATTACCTCTAGGGCTGGATTTTACTGTCTGACAAAATAAGCCTAAAATATTTATCAGTGTACTTTCCTATCAAATGAGGCCAGACCTTGAAGCCTAAGCTCTGGTTCAAGTGAAGTTTTGGCATTATAACTAGTACTTGAATGGACTCTCATTAACTGGATCAGGCCAGAAGGAAGCAGGGAGACTGTTTTCTGAATGTGATCCACAAAGTATATCTTTGTTACCCAAAAAATGATTTTTTTTTCTCATGTGAAAATAAACTGCTATCTGTAAACTACTAAAAGTTTCAGATAGGGGTAGTGACTCTGTTAGTACTAAAACATATCCATGATGTCATAACATAAGTAGGCTACACACAGACAACATTTTTTTAAAAATTAAATAAGAAAAATGAAGTCAAGCTAAAGTTAACTGACTACGATATAATAAGCTATTATTGCTTCTCCAGTTGTTATCATGGCATCAAGCTCAGGGCAGACCCAAGCGCTGGACGCAGACGCAGAGGGATAAGGTGTAGTTAAGAAGGTTAATTGAAGGATGGCAGGGACAAGGTGGAGTGGAGAAGGAAAAAGAGGCAGCAAGCAGAGGAGTGCGGTGGGATGGCGTGAGGGTCGCAAGAGGGTTAGCAGGCAGGCGTGTGGCGATCCTGGGGCACAAGAGAAGAACAGTTAATGACACGCAATCAATCAAGGAATAATCTTCTGAATACACTAAACTAGAGAGGCCTGAAGCGTTGTGATCTGGTGAGGAGTGAGAGAAGAGCCGGGGTTGATATTACGGCAGAGGTGATGAACTGATAGCTGGCAGGCGTGTTGGTGGAGCAGGAGCCACAAGAGTGAGAGGGACGGACACAGAGAGACAGACAGGGGCGCTCAGGAGACACAGGGGAAAAGGGAAACACAAAGGAAACTGAAGGGAAAGTACTGTGGCACGGCTGTGGCCCTGACCGCTGGGACATATAGACCGTGCAGACATTGGAACTGTAGCGTCAGGAACAGACGTGATTCAGACACTGGAGTAAACTCACTCTTGTAAACCCAGTTTGTAAAACACAACAGCTTGTGATTCAGCATGAAATTCTTGTAATTGCAGCATATTTTATGTATCTACCTTTTGACAAGGCCATAGTTATTTAAACAAAATGTCAAGTTTTGTACTTGCTTTAGTAGCTACAGCACCGTTCCAAGTAACATCAAAATGACATCAAAAAATGAAAAGTGGTTCTGGCAACAACAGGCAGGCCAATTATAAAAAGTTGATGTTGTATGTGATTATTCTTCTATGGGATTTATACTGAAATTATGTACTCTGGGTGAATCGTAAAAGACAAGTGAGTTGTTATGTTATATATTTGCCATGTTTCTGTCCCTCCCAGAAAATCATTCACATCACCTATTGCCAGCCCCACAAGCACAGAAAGTTGGCTACGCCTTCGCTGCTCAACGCTTTGACTTAAATCTATGTTTGAAATGTACGAACAAGATGAGGCTGGTATACAGAGTCGCTTCAGTGTCATGTGAATGCTGTTGTCACAGGCGTTTCTCGAAAGAAAGTCACTTGAGGAGTCTTAAAAGTTGCCAGCGGGAAAGTCAATAAGTTGGCAATGATGCCCTGACTCCAGCTCCACACTCCACACCCAGACATGGCATTGATATCGATATCTTGGAAAGAAGCCAAATAAGCAAATTGGTAGTTTGCCAATCTGTGGAGTGAATGTGATAAAATTGCTGCTATTCTGAAGAGGTGATGCATGTCAGTGGTCAAAAACAGAGCTGTATATGATGCTGACACACTGAAGTGCAGTCACACACATAATGCCACTGCCATTGTGGGTTCTAACGTATAAATCAGAAGATGTGGGTGTTTTGCATATCACAAACCATAAGTTGCCATCATGGTGGCATTTATAGTGACGTAAACTACCGGCAGCTTCAGCCAAAACGTTCTTTTATAAAATGCACATCAGTACAACTTTTCTTTATGGCATTAGTGCAGTGCAGGCAAGAATAACTTTAATAAGGTTTGCGCCACAATATTCAAAATAAGATCTGAGCCAGTTCCCCAAATTGTCAGTGTAAGCGTGACAACAGTATGATTTTACACCACACAATGGCTTTGTGGAATTCCTCCTCCAAAGCAAAGGTGACTGTGCTCTGGTTACAGCACGACTGTAAGTGGACAGGTGTGTGTGTGTGTGTGTGTGGGAGTGTGTTTACTGTATGTGTCACATGTGTTATATGATCTCTGCTTGCCAAACTGGGGTCAGTGGCTTCAATAAACATGCTACGAAGATCACAGAGCAAGAAACTGGCACCCATACGCACGCACACGCACACACACACACACACACACACACACACACACACAGGGTGACTGAGGGAATATGAGAGAGAGCCCATATGAGTAGTATCAGTTTGCAGTGCACTTCAGGGCCTCAGGTGTGTGTGTGTGTGTGTGTATAGCCTTGAGTACACGTGTGTTAAAGACCTATACAGTGTCAGTAAGGTTAAGACCCACTATAATACCACATATTAACCACGTGTGGAGTCTTTTCTTCTTTTACAGCAGCTGTTTATGAGCTGCTTAATTGGATGTAACATAATACATCGACTGCTTATTTATATGACTTTACGCCTTCAGGATGCCAGTGTGTGAACCTTGAATCAATTCAGCCTGCATGTGCACGTGTCTGGGTGTGTGTGTGTGTGTGTGTGTGTGTGTGTGTGTGTGTGTGTGTGTGTGCACATTAACTCTGAGAGGCTGGTAGGAATTAGCATGGATTAACTGCTCAGTCACCTGTGGATTTCTCCTGGTGTCTCTTACACTCACAGATGATGCAATGGTTGAAGTCCCACATTTTGAACACCAGCTGTCAAACTAGTGACTATTTTAGTTACAATGGATTTTGATCTCACCGCCCGACATTCTTTGTCTTCATTACACTGATGGATGCACAGTGTCTATCTTTATCTTAGATATCCATCTTAGAGAAGGTAAACATTATAATTTTTGAGTGTTTGTTCACCACACATCAGCACAAACCAAACATTTTTTATCCATGATGCCTCTCAAGTGGAATTGATAACTGTTTTTTTTTAGTTTGAACAGAGCTTGCCACATATTTAATTGACAGAAACTTGAAAGGTTAAGCAATTACTACCAAAGGATTTGCAGTGGAGCTCAGTGATGAACTGTGGCTGGCAAATTTACATGCGTCCATATAAACAAGCACATTTACAAACATGAGCATAATAACATTTATAATGTTTCATTTCACAGTCATGGCTTATAATTAAAAGGATGGAGCCTGTGCTGCATTCATATATATATATATATATAGTTTATTCATACATTAAATTGCAAAATGAAGGATATTTAATAAATTGATCTTTATCTACACTGAACAAAAATATAGCAACACTTTTGTTTTTGCTCCCATTTTTTGCGGGGGGGGGGGGGTCCAAAAACCAGTCAGTATCTGGTGTGACCACCATTTGCCTCACGCAGTGCAACACATCTCCTTCACATAGAGTTGATCAGGTTGATTGTGGCCTGTGGGATGTTGGTCCACTCCTCTTCAATGGCTGTGCCAAGCTGCTGGATATTGGCAGGAACTGGAACACGCTGTCATATACGCCGATCCAGAGCATCCCAAACAGATTTGTGAACAATATTTGAGAGAAATAGGCCTTTTGTGTACATAGAAAAGTTGAGTTCAGCTCATGAAAAATGGGAGCAAAAACAAAAGTGTTGTGTTTATATTTTTGTTCAGTGTATTGAATGAACCATTATTGTTTCATCTACACATTTTCCTTGTTTCGTTTTGACTGTAACATTTATGAGTTATCTTGTAAGTTTGTAAATGATGTTCCTGCTTAGTAACAGCTATCATTACTGAGGAGACACAGAGGAGGCCGCCACCTACAGAAATACAGATTTCTTACAAGCTTCTGAAGTGAGATGACATGGTCTTAAGCGACTTATTGTCTTTAGACTGGCAGAAGCCCGAGACTGAAACACACTGCCTCTTGCCTTTGTCATTATTTCCCTGTCCTTCACAAGTTATCAGCTGTTCAAATAACAATGTGGTCAAAATAATTGGGTATGATGTAAATGCAAATGCTATTCTGTCTTCTTTTCAAAGGGGTTTGTTTATTTTGAGTATTATAAAGTGAAATACCACAACTTGTCTTGTTGAGCTCTTCGTACATTCTGGAGATGTATTGACTGTCGCCAAGTCCAGTCAACTATATGAAGGCCCACCCCCATCCTCCTTCTGATTGGCTCTGACCGTGCCATTTTTTCTAACCTGTCATTTAACTCTTAACCAAACAAGGAAAACTAGCCAATCAGAGGGACATTGGGCAGGTCTTTTCGGCTTTTTTGCCAGTATTTCACGTCACCCGCCCTGATTTTTTTTTTTTTTTTGATTTTGTTTTGGGGTTTTTTTGTTAACTTGAATGCCCTGTAGACCAGCATCAAGAGAACAAAGAAGGCGTGCAGCTAATTGTAGCAGATAAACCAGAAGGGTCTAAACAGCAGAGCAACACCAGAGCCAAGCGAGGGGTCAGGAAGCCAGAAGAAAAATCAGGTAGAGATCGCACTCTGCTGACAGACAGGACAGGCAGACAAAACCAAGAACGCTGAGGCAGATACTCGTAATCAGTGGCAGAAAACAGAGGTGGGTTCCAGACTTACGGCACAGCAGGTCAGTAAGAAGCAGGCAGGGTCAGCAACAGGGAATCGACCCAGAGAGGTTTGCTGGAAAGTCTTCCATACGGGCGAAGAACAATCTGGCAATGACTGAATGGGCTGGTGAGGTTTAAATACTGTCTTGATTGTGTTTGGTTGTAGCTGGGAGCACAGGTGAGCTGATGAGGTGGGAGTGGCTGGCAGGTGAGGTGAGGCGGAGACGGTGAATGAATGACTGCAGGACTGTGACAGTCAGGGAATCCCTGACTCACTGGGATTAATCCAATGGGGACCATGAATGTTATTCCATCCAACTGATTAGAAGATAACATGTTACAATAGAAACTGATGGAAGGGCAAGGACACAAGCTGTTAACATAGCCCAAAACAAAACTGACAGACAGTCCACACAGAGCTTCAATGATTAAGATCTCATGTAACCTAAAATACAAGTTACTGATGGGAACGTTCTCCAGCTGGACAGGAATACGTCTTAATAGGTTGTAATTGCAACTGTTAAACTGTCATGCGTTGTCAGTCCTTTCAAGAAAAGCTTTGTCAATCAGTTTGACATACAGTAGAAAATGAAAAGTCTTCAGTCAAAAGAAGTGACAATCAATCAACATATAAAGTAAGAGTGGGCAATGTGTTATTTATATATATATTGTGAAGGCTACTGAAAACCTCCACATAAAAGCTGACAGTCTGTCACTTTGTATTTATCTTGCTTCAACTTACCATTGTAATATATACAGAATATATACCACTATTTGACAGTAGTCTCCAAATGTCCATTTTGACCTTTGACTTGATAGGCCTTTAACATTATTGAATAAGCAAGATATCATACAGTACATATATCCTTTAGTCCATTAAATGTATTCATTCACTCTTTTATATAATTGTCCTTATAGCCCTGCATTTTCTATTCACAGGCTTTTAAAATGATCGCACTTTATCATATGAATGTTAATGTAAATATGATGTAAAGTTGACCTTGCAATCATGTTTTGCTGCAGTGATGCTGTAACACAAACTCAAAAACTTCAAGGGACAGACATATACTATATAACGCAATAAGCAATCACAGCAAAGGAAACATTTTGCTATGCATGGAAAGACATTATCGTCCCCATCATGAAAAGGATAATGGTTTTGCATTACATACAGTTTTGCATGTGGCTCCGTGTCCCATTCAAAGCAAAAAAAACAACCTCTTTTATGTGAGCCAAGCGACATAAAGGTTCAAATAATGACTGAAAACCTGAGAAGCAGCGGACTTTAATCAGCTGAAATGATCCGAATATAAAATGGGCCTACATATAGAAAACTTCTTTGTGTCATCTTCAAACACACACAGGAAGGACATGGGTCACCTCAGCCTCATTTTCATCCACAATGAGCCAGAGGTAATTTTGTAAAACGGATTCTCACTTCCCTTTAAAGTGGCTCATTCCTCTGTAGCCAAACAACACATTTACTGTATTAAATTCCCTTATTATATCCACACAGTCGAGGGGGTCTGTTATGAGGTTTGGATAATGAAGTCTGGGACGCACTGAGAAATTGCTGTGTTTATTCAAAACACAAGCTTTCCTGCCATTAAAAAACAACTCTGAAAATGATGTTTTCTTTCAAACAAGTGAAACAGGGAAAGATAATATTATAAAAAAAACAGCTCATCTAAAGGGTTTTGTTGAATGAATTTCCTTGATAAATGCAAGGTCGGCTTTATTACACCTTGATTTAACATAATTATACTAGGTGATAGAAAACTATTATGAAACAACAACTGTAATAAAGAGTAATACTTTCATCCTAATGGCAGAATCACTGTCGTATTGCATACTGTATACCAGTGTCAGCTCATGTCATTGGACAACAGAGGGTTTTTTTTTGTTTTTTTAAATTCACCAATTGTACACTGTGCCTTCGCTCTCTCATTGGTCAGTTCTCCTGTGGTCAGCTAATGTCAGATTTTTCTTCCCCATCCATTTGCAAGGAAAATACAACATAAACCAAAGTGATTAGAAACTTGACTCAGATGTGTATATGGTTGATGGATTTCCACTACGACACAGAATCTCTTGATTTTCTTGCCTTGAAATCCCATTCATTCCTCCATTAATGGTGACCAAATTGATGTATTTTTAATGCTTTTTTTAAAGGAGATAATTAATGAATAAATATTTTAATGAATTAAATGAATGGTTTCAACTCTTTCTGAAGTGTGGATAACTCTTAAAATTAACCAAAAATGAAAAATGTATTTTCATCTGAACTGAAAAATTAATGTTTGGTCAATTTTACACCTTAAAAACCTCATAAATCATGCCTATAATTCATTAAAATTGCCATAATATATTAGTAATATGATATATTAATGTAATTCATCTATTCATTTTCCATTTAATCCACCAAGAAAAATAGCATCATGTCATGAATAAATTAATGGGATTTTAAGGTAAAAAAATCAAATAAAAAAACAAGCTTTTGTTTGTAATGTTCAGGTGATACAGTTTTTTCTTGTTTTGCTTCAAACTCTTCTGATTTTTCCTTCCGTTGCAGTATTTCCCACAGTACATTTTGTTTAATCTCGTAACCAGTTCAGATGACAGTTCTCTGAGGACGGGATGGATGTGAACTCACCACCAGATGCATTAAATTCCCCTGAGGATTAGGAACCAATATACCATCATCATATCCAATATCCTGCCTGGATGCTCACACCCAACAGACTGTCAGGTCCTCACGCGCGCACACACACACACACACACACAGAGTTATCCATTCTATTGCACATAGACATTTTACTGACATAGGTGCCTTTAGCCTGAAGCATCTCAGAATGTTTAAGTGAGTTTGGCTGTAAATGATCCTGTTCAATAAACATAATCTATTTTGAAGGACAAATATGGATAATGCAGGGTGTTGCACTCTTTATTACACACATACAATATGTTTATTTCATTTATAATACCAATGCTCGAAAACAGTGTTTGTCTTGTATATTATTAGCCACCAATGTATTCCTAACCAAAAGTTAGAACGTGTAACGTTCTTCCATTTGCCAGGAGCGCACGGTTCATGTTAGCTGCAAATGACATACCCAGAAGCCATGAATCTTTAATGGGCACTCACACACAAATAAACACACCTTTACCCTGAAGCCTTACAGAATTCATTCCATGTCTCCTCATCTGTGCGCTCTGGCAACATGTTGTCACAAGAACATGAATGCGTAGAAAGCCAAGCAGCTTTAATATATACACTCTGCACCATCAATGATTTGAAATTGTAACGGCTGACTAACTGACTAGATTAACAAAAAGACATTCACAACATGTTACTGCAGAAGGGCCAAAGTTTATTGCACGACTGAGCATGAACAGAACGTGATATGTTGTATGAGAATAAGACAACAAAGACACTAAGCAACACAGAGAAATTAGGGATAAACTGATGAAACACATTGATCTTATTTCAACAAAAGGGTATGGGCCAACCTTCCTTCCAAATATGTATTAAGCCTTTAATATTTGAACAAAATGGAGCCCATATAGCTTGTGTGGTGACCTGTTCAAAACAGAAGGAGAGGACAGAAATGCATAATCTGTTGTAAGCCTTACATCAGGAAATTGATATGTGATACAGGTGGTGTTCTTCCTGCTTAGCATCTCTGCCTGCCGCACCTCCTCCAGTGCACCTTGAAGCCAGCTGCAAGGTCGTCAGCTGGAGCCACCATCCATAGATGTTTCGCCCCCTATCCAGTGCATCTCCCGGTGGGGGGGCAGTGGCTGCATGGGGGATGTCTCCCCGCCACCCCCTGCAGCTGACCTCATTGGGGCGTTGAACCCCATAGCCTGTCTCTCCTCCATAGCCACAACCAGTAACTTGCCTTCTCTGCCTCCTCAGCCAGTTCCTTGATTGCCTTCTGTAGGCTGACCCCAGACATTCCAACCCCACACAGAAGCTGGATTGCTGATCTGCCCACGAAGCCCCTGCATCCGACTTCCACTGGGTGAATGGTGTGGTATGGAAATTAATATATTGTATGCTCAGCAAAGAGAGGTCAAGGTTAGATAGTGTGTACATTTTAATACATTTTAGTGGAAAAGCTGCATATGATAAATATGCACAAAGCTGGCAGTAAATTGACAACATGTTGACTGACAAAGTGATTTGACCGACCACATCTAAAGGCGGTCTGATGTAAATGACATCTGTACAATCAGAACCATTCCTGAGGAAAAAAAAAATGTGCTCAGCAAGTTGAAAGGTCACTGATTCAGCCTCTTCCTGTGAGCTTAAGCAAATTTGGAGAAGTTACAAGCAGCAGTAGTTAGAAAGTCTTCTCGAGCAAAAAAGTGATTTTGCACGAATCCCATCCATGGCATTGCTGTCAAATCATCCAGCCCCACCTAACAAATTTTCCAAATAGAGCTGATTGCAATATGGGCATCACTCTTTCACACAGAACAGTGTAATATTGAATAATAACAGAAATGAAAAATGTGGGCAATATCGACAACTTCACCACCAAGCTCCTTCAACAAGGCAGAAAATATTAATCTTGGATCAGATATAGGTATCAGATATGTCTCTTTTTGTAAAGTCAGCTGCATGATGCATAATGTTTCCAAAGCCACCAACTCACATTCAAGCCTCTTTGTCGTTGACCCATTCAGGTTGACAGCCGACATCAGTTTGACCCACACATATTAACTCTTGGATGAATTTAGTAATCTTTCCCTCTGTCTCAGCACATATGTGCAATATCTGTATATCTGTGCAATATCTGTATATTTATTCCAGATTTCATTTACTGGGCAATACTTATTTAATTATTGGGCATCTGTGCATTACTCTTTTTGTGCAATACTCCACTCCATCAAAGTCAAGCCAAGCATTTCATATTTGATATTTAACATTTCTATTTAATCCTTCTGTACTGGTCTATATATCATATCATATTCATCTTCTCATGTACATCTCAAATTTGTAAATTTGGTTTTGTAAATACTTTTTTAGCCTGTTTATTTTCAGTCTTGTTCTATCACCTTGCTGCTGTGCATTGCAAATTTCCCCACTGTGGGACGAATAAAGGTTTATCTTATCTTATCTTATCTTATCTTATTCAGGGTTGGAGTTTAGGGCCATGGCAGTTTATACTCTTTTAAGGTGGATTTTACAACTGAGGAAAGTCATCATGGTATTTTTTTTACCTTCATCCCAGATGCTTGCTAGATAAACAGCAGAGTTTACACCATGCTATACACCAAGTTACAAGTAAGCTATTCTATCTGGAAATATGTTTTCATATTTGACTACTGCAGTGCATAGATGGATGCAGGTTAAAATGTATGTGGCACTATCAGTACTACTACTACTACTACTACTACTACTAGATACTAGATACTCAAGGTACAGTGGGAGAGATGGCGTGAGAGGCAATGAGAGAGATAGAGAGAGAGATAGAGAGAGAGAGAGGAGCAAAGGGGAACAAAGACTAAGTGATATCAGTGAGGAGGAGAGAGGTGAAAATGCTGAGGGACCGAGAGAACGCAGATAGAGGGAGAGAGAGCATTGAACAGAGGAGAGATTATGTTTCGGGGGGTTGAACTTTCTGTCACCTCAAATGGAGATAAATGCGTAGCTCCGATGGGTAAAAATGAAGGGATGGAAAGAAAAAAGAGAGACAGAGAGAGGGGGTGAGTGCAGGAGATAAGTGAATGAAGGGATGAGTTAAATGAATGATTGAAGTGAGGTAAAAAGGCAGGCAGTGAGAGATGGGTTAAAGGTGGCAGAGGGGAATGAGAAGACTTGTTCTGCATGTAAATGAGTCAGGCGTCGTATATTTATATTACGACAGGATACAAGTAGGTGCCAATGTAGCAGAGGGCATGTGGAGAGGTGTTAAATTTTTTTAAACTAAAATTCTTACATATTGTTTGTTTAAGAAAAAAAGTGAAGTTCAGTATTTTTGGAAAAACAGTCCACATTTTATGTTGCCTGTTTTGCTGTAGTCGGCAGCTGGTCCTTGAGATGTTTAACATGAAGCCACCAATGATTCATTCATCTAAAATCCCCTCAGATCTGGATTGTCTGTACAAGCCTCATAACCCCAAATCAGACAGCGGGTGGCCTTGTCATTGTGTTGAACTCATTTCATTCGAGTTCGAATCACGTCGTTGTTGACGCCATCGTCAGACAAAAGAGTGAAGCCATCCCTGAGAAGAATACACAATCTCATCTCCTTGTCTTGAAATGACTGCGTCTCCTCTGATGTCCTCTCCGCTGTTGACAGTCTGAACATGTTTTCTGTCAAGTCATTGATAGAAATGCAAGGGCCACTTGTGAAAGGAGTACAAATGCTCTCATCATTTCTTTCAGATTATTACGTTAAGGCAGGGGCAGATGCTATCCAAGACGGGTGATTACTTTCACGAATACTGCCCTCATACGGGATACATGGATATGACACAGGTCTGCATTTGTCATCACTGTTTCCAGAGGCTGATAGATTTGTGGTCATTCCAGCTCTGTGTGTAAAAAGATTAAACAGCTGAACATTTTGAAACCAGAATATTGAGGTTCTGAAAAACCCCAAAACAACTCCGAAATCACACTGGCATTAGTACAACGTTAAAAATATATAGTAAATTTTTTGAGTTGGAGACTGTTCATGGTTCCTGAGTTCAAGACATCTAAGCTGTGTCAAATTTCACATGTGCACATGAACGTTTACATGTCTAATACCCATACGAAACTGACTTTGATGAGAGAAAGCAGAAAAAACACTGAAGTCGTGCTTGGGCTGTGGCCTCTCCCCCTGTCTGTATTTTCATTGTGCTGTTTTATACCCTGCTAGCCAATGAAAATATAGGGTCATGTGTGGCATACTCTATACTAGTCAAGTTGGAAGAAGGCAGAAAAGTTAGATGTCTAAAAAAAAAAAAGTTGTCACTATGGGAAAGACCAACAAACAATCATGGACCAAATGCAGCTGTTTTTTAATGTTCTCCTAAACATGAGAGTACATATACGATAAATTAAGACTTCATGCTGACAGGTGTTGACACATGTGTAAAGTGTGTGTGATTGTGTCTGTGTGAGTGAGAGAGAAAGAGTGTGAAAGATGAAGTAGTGGAGCCCGGAGGCTGTGGGACAGGGCAGACAGGAGATGGAAGCAGGCGGACTCACTCTGCGACAGTGAGTTGACTACATTTATAGACAGCGACAAATCTGCCCCATTCTACCTGAAAGGGTTTGCTTTTCCCATCACATGCCTTCTTCAAGCCATTCACAGATCAAATGAAATGTTCAACACCATCTGAAATCATACTCTGTATTTGCACTCTCAAACTCACATTAGACCTTTTTCACAGGAGACATTTTGACTTGTCATAGCAGTAAAAGCACAAGTGAAACAAGTTCATTAACGATGACTCAGTTCCATCAAGTGTCCCTGTTTGCCATGATAGTGAGCCTGCATGCACCATTCCAGCTCACCTAAATGGAAGTTGTTATTAATGTCATCAATTACGCCTGTGTTTTTCCTGCAATGACAAGCCAAATTGCCTGCTGGGAAAAAGGTCTATTGCACCATAAAATATGGTGACGGCGCCACAAACCTCACTACTCATAAGAAGGCGACAGCAAAGTTACTGTTAAATTAGTTTAAATGCCATGTTACAGCCGAGATTTAAAATGTGTCTGTAAAATGCAGCTGTTTTTTTTAATGTTCTTCTGAACATAAGAGTACATGTACAGTGAATTAAGACTTTATGTTCGCATGTGTTGACACATTGTGCAAAGTGTGTGTGTGATTGTGTCTGTGTGAGTAAGAGAGAGAGAGTGTAAAAAAATGAAGAAGTGGAGCCCGGAGGCCGTGGGACAGGCGACACAGGAGATAGAAGCAGGTGGACTCTGCGGCAGGCAGCCCAGCAGGTCGGGCTCCCCAAGTCCAGTCTCAGTGACCAAGTCAGTGGAAGGGTGGCCTCTGGCTCTCTCAATGACCACAGGCAACTTCTCACCTCTGAAGATGAATGTCCTTGGTTTGTACTCTTCCGCAGTCACAGCCCTGTTTCCTACCCTCAGTGGCACACCATCTCAAACGAGCCTGCCCATCAGGGACATCGCCACCTTGCCTATCTCCTGCTGGGGAAGTGGATTTTAAAGCATATCTATTTGGATCAATTTAAATATCAAAAATTAAGAACTAATGAAGCTCTAGTGCAAAATATATTTTTAGAGCCTTTGTCATTAGAAGCATGGTTTGACCTCAGGGTCCCAACTGGGTGCACAGAGCATGACCTTCCTGAAAGCTGGAGGGACTGGTGTTGTGGGTCCAGCATGAAAACTGCCACAAAAGTGATTTGCACCAATTTTGTGGACTGTCTTTGCAAGTGATCACCCAGCAGCTGGTGTTACACTCCGAATGGAAATGTACTGTATAATTTGCAGTTGTTGAAGCTATCTTATTGCGAAGGAAGGAAGTATGATCCCAGATGTGCTGACAGCAGTGATGTCCATTTGGTTGACTCAAGAATAACCTAATGCCCCAGCAGACCAGCATTGCTCAGCGTTTTCATCAAGGTCATGTCTGACTTAGGAAACGGCTAAATCACCGGTGAGAGCATCCTTTTGCTAAAATACATGGTTAAAACAATATTCTCCTAGAAAGGACAGAAGTTGGACAATACCTACATACATTTAAATCTTCCATTCAATAGTTGCTGGGATATTTCAGTGTTGACCTAAGCAGTGGACTGACTGTCATGTCCACATGTTGAAGTGACGACAGATGACTGGATCTTGATTTTGGTCTTTTGGTCTCTCAGCCATTGTAAATTCATCCTTTCTTTCAAACTTTATTTAAATCTCGAAGACTCAGTGAGAGGATGCCCTAATTTCTAATGGTATCAAGGGTACAGTTAAAAGAGAATAATTACATCACCATACCATATCACCATTATCCAGGACAGACAAGAACTGGTGTGTCAATGCGAAATTTAAACTAACTTTTTAATCTAAGATGGATACCAAGATATTTCTCCTCTCATTTATACCCTCTCAATACTATGTCCATTTAGAGTGGTAATATGCAAAACATTGTCCACAATATATCTAGTGAACAGCACATATTTAGTATGTTTGCATTCATGACTAATTCAAGTTAAAAACTTAAAGTTTATCGAAGGCTTGTTGTAGAATTCCAATGGCTGAGTGTGCAGTATTAGCAAAACAATACAGAACTGTAGTAAGGAAATAACCAATGCATATTTTCAAGTAGATCAGAATTGCTTTTTGCATTTAATTTAATTCAATTCAAAAAGCCTCTTTACTACATGAAGCTTCAGCGCAAGTTCAGCCAGGAAGACAACAATGCTTCTCGATCTCAAACTATTTCTCATCTCTCCTCCTGCACATGTTCATGCACATTTCCCGCTGTCAGTGTTTGGGGCTGTCACTGGTAATCAGCTGTCTCATCAGCTGATCTCTTCCATCCAATAGCACGGTGTCACACCCTCATCACTAGCCTATCATCTTTGTGCTCTCATTTTAAAATACAATCTTTTTTTGCCCTAGCTCTTTCATGCAGGTGATTTGCACGCCCCTCCACCTCCCCATCTCCTCCTTGCCTTCACAGAATCATCATCCACTTCTTCACCCATCTCCACCTCACCTTCACAGAATCATCATCCACTTCTTCACCCATCTCCACCTCGCCTTCACAGAATCATCATCCACTTCTTCACCCATCCGGCTTCACAGTCTCCAGTCGCCACCACCACCACCAGTGTCAGGACTCTGGGGGGATTTATCCAGCGACGGCTTGGACAGTAATTCTTCAATCAAGACGTCTCCCCCCAGAGTCCAAAACGCCAAAGACTTTCTGTCAAGTTTCAATATCAATGTCATCATCAATGCCGCTAATTGTAATAAACTTTCTTCATGTACTCGTCTCTCCTGGTTGAAATAATGTTATGAAAACACTTGTTGCTGTCCACAGTTATACAGGTGGGGAGAAAACAGTACTATATGAGCTTTAGAGAAGTCATCCGAACTCATCTTCTCAATGTGCCGATTTCTATTGAACAAAGCAAATGTGAAAATAAACTATTCTGATAAGGACTCCCCAAAGGTCCCAGACCATTACTTCAAAAGCCCTGGGTTATCTTGGAAGTTTTATCCCTCTGGCTCTCTCCAGGAATGAAGTGTGCGACGGCATCAGTTAAACCATCAAAGAGAAACCTTCCACAGACAGATGCTAGATTTTATTGCATTACAGCTGTATTAGAGCTGTAAATCAGCCTCACTGAAGCTGATAGATACAGGCTACAACTCTCTCCCCTCCTTCGTTAGACAGTGTGTAATATATATTTTATTGCAGGTTTGTACTGGAGTTATAAATTCAGCTCAGTGAAGCGAGATGAAATACAAGGCAGGGCAAAGAGGAGGATATTGCCCTCTTATAAATCCTCATTTCAGAGAACATGAGCATGTAAAAATGCCACATCACCTGTGTGTGTGTGGGCAGGTGAGTGTGTGTGTGTGTGTGTGTGTGTGTGTGCTTCAGTTTCACCCTCATTCACTCTAATCTTCCATTTCCTTCTCATTTATTGATTTTGCGTTTTCCTATTTCTTGAAGTTAATTTCCATTCAACTCTCAAGTAAATTAGAAACATTTAAATGTCACAGAATAAACTGCAAATTAGGTACATTCCCATCTGTTCAGTGGAAGTAAATAAAAAGTAGTTAAGTGAACTGCTAAAGAAGCAAATCAACTATAAAAGATTTTATGTTTTGCAGGAATTGTTTTAGTTCTCGTTAGGTTTCGTTTAGGTCCTTACCAGCATTTACTGGCAGCTACATACTGAAAGACGGCAAGTAGAAGAAACTTCACAGAGACCATGTTTGACAGACCACTAGCCCTTTCTCAAAGTTCTCAGAGTAGGAGCTCCATCCTAAGTGGCCAAAACCTCGCAGAGTGAAGATTTTTTGCTGTACTTTCAGGCTGAGAAGTAAATCACTTTAACATCTTTCTTAACTTTGGAAATGACTCACACTTCAATCAATATTTGGGAGAGATTTGGGAGAGCTGTCCTCAGGTGGTAGGAGTTTCCAGGAGACGGCGTTCAGGCAGAGACGTACAGGCACACTCTGTGGGAGGAAGGGTATTCATTGGTGACAATGAGTGCATTAAAATATGGCAGTTTGATTATTTAAGTCTGTCACAACCAACAGTTTGAGTATAAATCAAACACTGCTACATTACTCAAACGTTGAAAGCTCTTACAGTGCACAGGCACCTCACCTTACCTGAAATGAGTGCCTTCACTAATGTTCGAAGAAATTATTACATATTTATTAATTGTATTAGTTTTTAAAACTTCAGAAAAGATTAAGGTGAGCAAGTGATTGATGATGGTTCATATTTGCTCGCAATAATTAATCAGAGCAGCTCTTCAAAATGTTGGGGAAAAACAATCCAGGGTTTAAAGACTAACTTATATGTATGTATACTGGGAAACAGATACAGGTGAGTTGAATACATTTACCAGTCTGTCCCATTCCACCTGAAAGGGTTTACCCTATCACATACCTTCTTCAAACCATCCACAGATCAAATAAAATGTTCAACGCCAGCTGAAATCCTTACTCTGTATTTGCACTCTCAAACTCACATTAGACCTTTTTCACAGGAGGCATTTTGACTTGTCATAGCAGTAAAAGCACAAGTGAAACAAGTTCATTAACGATGACTCAGTTCCATCAAGTGTCCCTGTTTGCCATGATAGTGAGCCTGCATGCACCATTCCAGCTCACCTAAATGGAAGTTGTTATTAATGGCATCAATTACACCTGTGTTTTTCCTGCAATGACAAGCCAAATTGCCTGCTGGGAAAAAAGTCTACTGCACCATAAAATATGGTGACGGCGCCACAAACCTCACTACTCATAAGAAGGCGACAGTAAAGTTACTGTTAAATTAGGTTAAATGCAATGTTAGAGTACACTCTCCCCAGCTCCACCTGTTTACTGGACCCATGTGCTGTTCTTTGACACAGCGAAAGGATGACATATGCTATTGAATGTACCAAACTGTGCTAACAGGAGGTGTACTTCAAACTTTCAGTGTCATTCCTAGGAGGGCTTCTGAATGCATGATAAAGCATGCATCAGGCTATCCTTTCCCTTATCCTGTCTTTTCCCTCTCCTGCTCTTCCCTTCATCCCTCTTTGTTCTCCCTGTACTTCCCTAAAGCTCAGAGGTACACTTTGGAAAACAAATATCTCAGAGGCCTGAAACTCGAACGCAGCACTTAGTTCAGCACCGTCATCATGTCTGTCTTTTTCCTCTGCTCCCTTTCTTTGTCTCTCATCTGTTTGGATCTATATCATTTCCCACCATCCCTCGCTCTCTATCTTCATCCCTCCCTTCTTTTTTTTTCTTCCTCCCTTAGGTGTGGAAGTGATGCCTTTGAAAACAAACATCCCCAAGCTCCACTTACTTCCCCTCTCTCTAAAGGAAAAAAAAAAAAAAATCTTTCAATAACGATGTCAGATCAGATCATCTGCTGTTTGGGGAATGAGGGGAATTGACGCCGTACAACAGAGAAACTGATGAAAGGACGAAAAGATGGAATTGATTGAGAGAGTAAGAAAGTGAGAGAGCGAGAGAGGCAGGAAGACAGATATGTAAAAAAAGAGAGAAGCACTCACAAGATTCTAAACCATCTGTTTTATGGAGAAAATTTAGTTACATACTTTCCCTCGAGGACTGTTGTGTTGGTGTGTGTGTGCACAGTAACAAAGAGCCACCAGCTGTGTGTGGGTGTCAGTGTGTGTGTGTGTGTGTGTGTGTGTGTGTGTAGCTGGTTCCTCCATCCTGGTCTCCAGCTGACATCAACCTCGTCTTTCTTTAAGGACTAATGCAACATAACACAGCATTAATCCTCAATGTGAGGTTCAAAGCCTCACCAGGTGTTTATGCAAAACACGCCTGCCTCTTCAACCTAAATCACAAAATGAGGCTGCAACAGAGAGAAGAAGATCATAGCTGACCATTTAGAAGAGAGCAGCACACATTTAAGAAATGAAGTCCAAGTTGTTTTTCTGTCAAAAGAAAGCAATTATTCGATCAAAAGAAAGTTGGAGTGGAAACAGTGAGATTTTTGCCTTTCTCATTCTTTTGTACCGAGCTGTGGAGCTGTCATGGGGAATATTACTAATTCATACTCTCGTATTAAAAATGTGTGCCCACAAAACTCGCACTTCAACAGATCCATCTCAAAAACATGATAAAACTCAATATGCTGATATCAGCTGTGTGATATTGTTTGAAAGCTCCAGAAAAAAAGCTAGCAAGTGGGTTTTGTCAAAACATTAACATTTTAGCACATTTTCATGAGATGTCTAACAGGCACAATCCAGTGATATTACAATGAAGGGATGAATTCAGCACGCGTAGGCTGCTGACATTATCATACTGAGAGTAGCCAATAATAACTAGTAACTTCAGTTCCTGCTGCTATAATAACTCGAACTTTTCATTTAAGAGCACAAAGTGAGAAATTGTGTGCATACAAATGAGTTTTTTTCCTCCATGACCCCTGCAGAGCTCAATCAATCTGTCAGTCTGGAATGGCAGCACATCTTGGCCCAATCAGTTTACTTTTAAAAACACCAGACTACAGTGGTGACATACCTCCAACCCTGATGGTAGCACTATTTAACATAAAGTCTGCAGTGTTTGAAATGTTGCACAAACAGCAAACAGCCCTCCCCACTGTTCCAACATGATGGACAGCTAACACCAAAAACCTTCAATGCGTTTGATCTCTGTCAGTCTGCCGTTTCCCTCGCTGTATGACCCAGGCGAGTGTGGTCCCTGTGCCAACTCACTGTCCAATACATTCATTTGGACTGATGTGCATTCTAGTCCCAACATTTATCTTTGCTTTCTGACACTATAGTGGGACCAAATCTACAGCGAGCACACAGGAAGGCTGCTCATGATCGTTTAAGAAGGTTTAGAGTTTTGAGTGCGCATGTTGCTCAGTAATTTCCTTGACTCATTTAGAGTTGATAGTAGAAAATCTTTCTCAGCTTGTGATGTGACCTGCAGTTTTGTCAAAGCATCATGGTGCTGCAATGAAAATCAGCTTTTTGGGTGGATGTGAGGACGCATGTTGTGACTGGTCACATGTGTTAACACAGATCATACCTTGAACTGAAACAGTGTAGTATCGACTCTACAACAATATGCTCTCCTCTGCAGGAAAAGAGAAGAGGAGGGAAAAGAGAAACTTGTCTGTTACATCAAACAAACCAGCAGAGTTGAAGTGACAGAACATCAGATGCTCGGAAAAGAATATAGTTCAGCATGAAAATGAAAAAAATGCAAAACGTTCCCTGTTTTACAAAATGGGAGGATTTGCTCCTTTGTTGTTTCATGTTATGAATTTGGTTTTTGACTGAGTTATTTGAAGATGTTACCTTTTTCTGACTTTTTTTCTGACTAAGATACGAAAGGTAGCATCAAACTGCACCTTACATTATCACCTTATTAAGCGAATGTGGCAAATGTGTGAGCAAACACTTGTGTATTTAGATTTCCAGTAATCACAGAACAATACTGTCATTCATTTGGAGTTGTGTTTCTGGTCCCTTGACAAATATTCACTCTCCTTTTAGCTCTAAATTGAGTCTTCACTAACTGTGACTCAGCCTCTTCAGCTGCTCCAACTATATTCATCAGTTAGTCACTAACTTTTTCTGCTGATTGCTGTTAGGAAGTTAGTTTACAGTGGGTTTATTAAATCTTGTTCGCTGAACACAGGCGCCAGCTGTGACTGAATGAGATGCTAAAATGCTTAAAGCTGAGGGGTACTGCAGAGTCAGGTAATACTTCTAGTTTAACATTTTGGAAACGAGCTCATTTGATCTCTCGCAAAGTATTAACTGAGAAGATTGATACCATATGTCTGTATGGCAAATACAAAGCTACAACCAGCAGTCGGTTAACTCTGCTTATCAAAAAGACTGGAAGCAGCTGAAAACAACTCTAAACCTCACTAATTAGAATTTCATATTTGTTTCTTTAAAAACATATGTGTCGGACTGTTTCTTGGGAAGACGGGAAACATGGACCATTTCCCTTTTCAAGTGTTGCCTCCCTATATAGAATTGATAATAGAATAATAGAATTGATGCACAGTGACTGTGCATGATTTTGTCACAACCGTGAACTGCTACCATTTTAAAGATTTTTACAGTCCTGGAAGGTTTCAGAATCCCCAAGTTAATCTTTGTTGAGCACCAGGTAATAGCAAACCACAGAATCTGCATCTAATAATATTAATACATAAAATCCAATTTCGGTCACTGTATCACTGTAAACTATTACTCAGTGCAGACACAACAGAGATTCCTGTAATATTGCAAGGATACATTTGTGAGTTTCTGTAGCCTTCCTCCATTCAATATCTCCAGGTGATGAGCTGTTTCTATTAGCATTGTCAAAGCATGATGCATCACCAATCAGCATGCTGCCGTCTGAGGCACAAGGAGGCCTCCACTGGAATTGTTTCAACTCAGGATGAAGTTAATTTCCCCTCAAATAGATTCAGAGTTAAGTAAACAACCTAATCTGCGTCTCTGTCATGCTCATATTTTTGGATCTGTGGATTCTAATGCTTCATTTGAGACTTGGCATGTCCACACTGAGAGATATAAACCTGAGGCACCATTTTGCCATGGTGGAGCCTGATTGAGATGCCTTCAGTTCTTTATTATCTACATATTGCTCTTAGCCGCCATGACATATTTGATATAATTGAAACCCCCCAGAATTCATTTTAATAACTGTGGATGTAAACAACACATGGCTGTGCAATCTGTCAACATTATGGTGGAGCTGACTAGTATATGTAAGCCATGCTGATATTAAAATGTAAAAGAAGCTCTTATAGCAACGCAACTTGATTTAAATTTCCCTAACTGTTGCTTCCTAGAAGAACCTGTATAATATAGCCTGTATTACAATGGTGACTCATCAAGGCTAGAAAAAGAGTATGCTACAGACACAGAGAAATGTCTTTGTGTACAGATGTAGACAAGGAGTTTCATTGTGCTGGTTTTGTAAAGTAATATTGTTGTCTACAGCACACAACAACATTGACTGCATATAATCTGGCTCCTCAGAGACATATTTTAGGCCACAGTCGGAGGTACGCAGAGTAAGAGTCTCACTCCATTTAAAACAGCATCATTGCATTTGAAATCAGCAAGAGAACACCATTTGTTCTTGTTTTCAGACTATGGTCGAGGTGCAAGTGCTTTTCCAAAAGAGCTCACTGGAAACCTGGTTACCTGTATACATGACAGAGAAACCGATGTTTTCCAGGAGAAATCTACCTGCTTTCTGTGATCTCCTATCCCCACTGCAGAAACCAGGCAAACCATTTACACGACAGGAATTTTGCTTCCTGGAGAAAGCCAACAGTAACCTGGTTACTTAAATGCATCTAAACTCTGAAAGACACACTGAATGACTTTTGTGTAGTGCTACAAGGGCAAGACGTCCACTTACACAACACTTCATTTCATGACAAGATACCTCGATGCTGACTTTTTCTCAGCTGTGCCACTATAGCATGGTGACACAATTTATATCTGCAAACTAACTAGAGAACTAAATGTTGACCTCAATGCTCAGTACAGAACAAAATATTTTTATGGCCTCAGAAAGACACATGTAGCGTCAATTAACTGTACGAACTGTTGTTTACATACATTTAGCAACATAACATTAGTCACAAAATAGCACATCTCTGCAGGGTTTTGTTTCCTGATCTTCGTCCCAGTCAGTCTCTCGTGTGTTTTGCTCCAGAAGTAATTTCTGATACCTTTTAATTTGGAAATGAACTTTACTGAGTTCCAAAATAACTTCATAAAATGTAATTATTCATGTTGATGTCTACTGTTGGAGTGAATGAGCAGGCTCAGACATACACTCACTGGCCACTTTATTAGGTACGCCTGCTCATTAACGCAGATATCTAATCAGCCAATCACAGGGCAGCAACTCAATGCATTCAGGCATGCAGACATGGTCATGACAACTTGCTGAAGTTCAGACCGAGCATCAGAAAGGGGAAGAAAGGTGATTTAACCCTCCTGTTATGTTACGGGTCAAATTGACCCGTTTTAAAGTTTGAAGATCTAGGAAAAATAGTTAAAAGTATTTTTTCAGTATGAAACTTCTCCTGCTTGCCTTAATTAGTGTAATCAACATATAATATGAAAATGGTTCAACTCACATATTTGCAACCACCCCCTGCATGTTTATATCACATAGATATTATTCGGGTCATTTCGACCCAGCAGTCAAACTGGAGGTAAAAGGGTGTCAGAAATGTCAGAGTATTTCTTTCTTTGCAATTGTGAGACATATTTCACCCCAATCACACACACACACACACACACACACACACACACACAGGTGCACAGGTGCAGATGTTATGACTTTTGACAGGAACCATTTATGTTCTCGCGAGAAAACTCAACCCACATTCAGTGGACACTCAACAGGGGAGGGGCAAAATATATAAAAGATTCTCTGCATGGGAGTCTACCAACATTACACTCTGTCAGGCAGACCTTTACAAAATGAGCGGCCGAAGAAAAAGGATGACAGTCCAGGAGGCTCTGGAAGTCATCATTGATCATGACAGTGAAAGAGAGGAGGATGTGTCTGAAGACGAAGACTATCTTGAGCTAAATTCTGATTCTAATGATTCTGATTTTGAACCAGATGAGGGAATTGCTATTCCTACTCCTCCAAGCAAGACATTCATGTTCAAAAAATGGTGAAATACAGTGGTCTTCATCCCCAAATATGCATCAGGCAAAACTGTCTGCGGAAAACATAATAAAGACAGTGCCAGGGCCCACTAGGATGGCAGTGAGTCGTGTGACTGACATCAAGTCAGCTTTTGAGCTGGTCATGCCAGATTCAATACGGAAAATCATTCTGGAAATGACTAATCTAGAAGGGAGGCGTGTTTTGGGGGAGAAATGGAAGGAGCTGGACAAAACACATTTAGATGCGTATTTGGGGCTCCTCATCCTGGCTGGGGTCTATAAGTCGAAGGATGAATCGACAGCCAGTCTGTGGAATGCAGAGACAGGCAGGGCTATATTTTGAGCCACAATGTCTCTGGAGACTTTTCACATTTTCTCCAGAGTAATCCGATTTGATAATCGAGAGACAAGGGCTGGTAGACGGGAGAGAGACAAGCTGGCAGCTATTAGGACAGTGTGGGACAAGTGGGTAGAGCAACTTCCACTACTCTACAACCCAGGCCCTAATATCACAGTGGATGAAAGGCTGGTGGCATTCAGAGGTCGCTGCCCATTTAGGCAATACATGCGTTCCAAACCAGCTAAATATGGGATAAAAATCTGGGCAGCATGTGATGCAAACACCAGCTATGCACTGAACATGCAGGTTTACACTGGAAAGCCGGTTGGAGGAGCCCCAGAGAAGAATCAGGGCACAAGGGGTCGTGCTTGACATGGCACAGGGTCTCAGGGGGCACAACATAACCTGTGACAATTTTTTCACAAATTACAATTTGGGTCAGGAGCTTCTAAAAAGAAAGCTCACAATTGTCGGAACTGTCTGAAAGAACAGGGCTGAACTCCCTGCTGAGCTGCTGGTAATCAAGAACAGGGCCCTTCAATCTTCCATGTTTGCCTTCATAGACACCACAGCCCTGGTGTCTTACTGCCCCAAAAAGGGAAAAAATGTTGTGCTCATGAGCACTCTGCACAAAAATGCTGAAATCAGCACAAGAGAGGACCAGAAACCAAGCATGATCCTTGATTACAATGCCACCAAAGGGGGGGTAGACAACTTGGACAAAGTAACAGGGTCCTACAGCACCAAACGAATGACTGCGCGCTGGCCATTGGTCATCTTTTATAACATGATAGATGTATCGGCCTACAATGCATTTGTCATCTGGACTGAGATCTTTCCTGACTGGAATGTGTCAAAGCTGTACAAGAGGCGCATCTTTCTTGAGGAGCTGGGGAAGGTGCTCGTGACACTGCACATCCAAAGGAGGCAGCACCTGCCAAGGACCCCAGCTGCTGCAGCCACGGTGAGGGAGATCCAGGAGAGGACTGCACCAAGTACTACACCAGTGCGTGAGGTAAGTAAGTCAGTGTGTGTGTGTGTGTGTGTGTGAGAAAAAGAAAGAAAGAGGAAGAGTTGCCAGGTCTGCAGGCCATCTGACGATGTCAAGACAAGCATGACCTGTGCGAAATGTGCAAAATTCATTTGCACAAAGCACAGTAGCACAGTGTGATGACATGTCACTCGTGTGCTGTGTAGATGTACAGACACACACATTGTATTGTTGTATTGCGATTTTGTTCATTTCTGGTTCACAGTGCATGTATGTAAAACAAAATTTCAATGTTATGTTTCAATGTTATGTAAAACTATTGTGTTTTATATGTTGGTCTTTCAAAAGTAATAAGGTAGTAAAACATTAAAAAAAGTTTGAACATCTATTTTTTTTTAATGAAAAACGAGTGAATTATCCTCACTGAACCATTACCTGTTAGAGGTAAGGAACACCATTGCACTAAATATTGATAGAATAATTAGTAATGGAGTTAGTAATGAAATATTCACATTGCTTGTTAGGATTTTTTTGGTTTCAGACATCTTTTGGATGATTAAACAGGGTCAAATTGACCTGGGAACACCATTGCTGTTCCTGACAAATGAACATAACAGGAGGGTTAAGTGACTTTGAACTTGGCATGGTTGTTGGTGCCAGTCAGGCTAGTCTGAGTATTTCATTCAAATATCCAATGAGCAGCAGTTCTCTGGGCGATTGATGCCAGAGGTCAGAGGAGAATGGCCAGAGTTGTTCGAGATGATAGGACGAAGCAAGAGTAACTCAAATAACAACTTGTCACAACCAAGGTATGCAGAAGACCATCTCTGAATGCACAACACATTGAACCTTGAAGCAGATGGGCTACAGCAGCAGAAGACCACACCGGGTGCCACTCCTGTCAGCTAAGGACAGCAAACCGAGGCTACAGTTCACACGGGCTCACCAAAATTGGACAATAGAAGATTGGAAAAACGTTGCCTGGTGGTTGTCCACCAATTGGAAGGTTGATGGTTTGATCCCTGACCCCTGCAGTCTATGTGTTGAAGTGTCCTTGGGCAAGATACTGAACCCCAAATTGCCAATGTTCCATTGGCATGTGAATGTACGTCGCTTTGGATAAAAGCGTCTGCTAAATGAAATTGTAAATCTCAAACTGGTTTCTTGAACATGACAATGTGTTCACTGCAGCAAATCTGCAGCAACTGTGTGATGAATGAAGTTCTAGCAAGGTGCGCCACTGAATTGGCTAAACTGTATTTAAAAACTTTAAAAATGTATGTGTATACTACAATTCAAAAGCATTTTTACATAATGCAAACACACATAACACACATATGTAGAATTAAAGTAGCACTTACTGTGACATTACCTCATGTTTGCCTTCATAAAAGCTGAGAAGCTTTTTAATAATAATAAAAAAATCAGCAGCAGGGTTCAATTTCACTGATCATAGAACTTAAGGAGGCTTTGGCAGGATAACACAGCGCTGATACCAGTTCAGCTAGAATAACTCACTATTCTTTCTCCAGCCTTCGTCTGTTCCCCGTCCACCAAATGAAAGATGGACTCCATCAACCAGGGACTCAGGCTCATTAAAACACATAATTTTCATAGATAGCGCTTCATAACCTATGTGTCTGCAAACACACACACGCACACAAAAAAAGCACATAATGAAGTTATGAGTATCATGAATCATTTATCTTAAATGAGCTGAGCCATTTTAACAGATTCATTTGTGTTGTGACAAGAGCAGCATTTTGAATTTTATTGAAGAGATAACTCATCATTGACCTGGTATTTTCTAGGGATGTGAGCTTTATTTTACAGTGATATTAAAAAAAAAAAATCACACTGTAATCTCAGAATAGAATGGAAGCAGCAGTCTGCGTATTTATTTTAGAACTTTATGGCAATTTTATCACAGTTTATTGTATCCAGCACACAAAAATTATCCATCACCAGCACAACTAGCTCATAGCGATCCATTTACATTGTGTTTATGTTTGTTTATGGTCGTGTTGGAGGAGTTTATTGAAGGAATAAATCATGTGTTGGTCTGTTATTTTATTAGATAATTAGCTTTTTATTGTGTGGATATTAATTCTCTATAGAGCCACAAAGTAGTGTGAGTTAGAACACGGCCTGTGGCTGTCGTAGTCTGTGGTATGCTGGATGCGTGTGTGTGCGTGTTTATATCCTAAAGCTTTACCAGTATCTATGATGGACAATATAATACAACAGACTCAACAGCATTAAAACAGTGAAGGATGAAGCCTTCTCTCAATCACCCCTCTTCTGTCTGTATCTCTCTTGCTGTTATGTCTCTGTGTGACATACATGTTTCTAAATGTAATCTGTCAAAAGTTATTTGGGAGGAAACCTTTATTGTGTGTTGTATGTGTGGTACACACACAAAAATAGAAATGTATGGTCACTCTTATGTGTACTCCCCCTCCAAGTCAATATTTATATGTTACTATTATTTTAGGTATTTTGCCTACTTTATTTAAGCTTTTTGAATCTAGCATAATAATCAACACTGAGTCTTACATTCAAAGTTATTATTTACACATTTTCTTGTGGGGTTAAGTATTAACTTAGGAGGAAAATGTAGAGCGGAACCAAAGAGCCCAGGTGTCGTTGCACGCAGCTCCTTAGTTGGGGGGACCCCTCCCTCTTCCCTCAGACGGAAATTGGGAAGAGACACAGGTGGTTCACGTCTTCACTCTTCTGACTTCTCTACTGTGTTTACAGGTCAGTATGCGGTGAAAGTACACAAAATAACTACCTCCTAAAGCTTAACATGATGTAACGTGACTGTGATGAGTCTGTTGGTAGATTTGGATGTTTAAAAATCGAGTTTAGAAGCGTTTTTAGAGCGACGGGACTTTTAGGAAATGGCGTCCGCTGTTTGCGGCACGAAGCGTCCCGTGTGCGTGTGCGCGTGTGTAACCGAGCAAGTGTGTGTAACGTGATTGCGCACAGTTTACAGTAATGTTTGCAGTGTTACGGCCCTGAACACCTCATAGATATCTTGTTATTTCAGTTGAAAGATGTTTAAAGATACTGACAAGGCACATGATGTATTTTGAAAAGAGGGTTATTTCTGGAGTTCAGACACTGTGTGAATAAGTTAATTACAGAAACGTTAATGTTTAAAGGGTAAATCTGCAATTTTGTGATTTTGACTGAAACTTTTAGTGAGTTAAGTAGCATTCCCGATGTGTGATGTGTTTTATGTTTTTGCACTGATTAGTCATTTAAAGTACTACTACTAGCTTAACCTGCTTGTTTAGCTGAAGAATGCTAATTTATGTTTTCCATTTATTTAATGGTACATTTTGGGTTAATAGCTTGTAAAGCTTTCTAAATCAGATTTGATTGTGCTATGCTGTTAGTAGCCATGTAATCAGCATTGATGCTGAGGAAATACACTTGAACAAATAAGAAATGTTTATTTTGGTGTAAGTGTGATGAAACTGTTATGTGAAAAAGAAGGACAACCATACTGATGTGTTTTATTAAAAACCAAAATAGGGACAGTGGACAGAGAATGGACATTTAAAGAAGGACATTATTGCACTAGGGAAAGCTTAAATATGTGTTTTATGTTTTAAGAGTTTGTAATAAACAGATAAAAATTGGGAAGAGAAACAGGTGGTTCATGTCTTCACTCTTCTGACTTCTCTACTGTGTTCACAGAGTTGAGGGTTTTGAACCCAAAATCATTTGTTACCGTGGTAACTCACCTTGAGACCCGTAACATATGACATGATGGGCAGGCCAACAGGTAATACATTGAAGTGATTATGAACTGGCATTGATGTCAGGTATTATTGGATTATTGTATTGGTACAATAACAATATTCATTTCTTCCTATCATTATTATTTTCGTAATAGTAAAATGATATGGACGTGGCCTACCTTTGTGTGTTATCTGTGCCATAATTGAACTTGAACTGAAACTGAATCACACCAGGAGTCGACAATTAGGTGCAACTACAGTCTTTTTTCTTTTCTTTTTTTTCCCCCCAGCATTGTTCAGCGGGGGGCCAACTAACCCAGGTTTGTGCCTTTAATGTATTAGCATTGCATTCCAGTCACAGAGTTAAGCATTTGTTTCTCTGGAAAATAAATACTCAGTGATGTTTGAAAAACTCAGAAGGTCATTTCTTTTTCGTTCTGACGGTATTTCTGGAATCATGTGCACACACAGAAGATTTTTAAGATATGTGACTTTGTCCTTGAAGAAACTTTGCTTCGACTTAGCATCACAGAGCCTTCATCTCCAGACATAATTAGCAGCATCCTCACAATCATTCATATGTTGTACAGTTGCAATCAGAAATATTGAACCACCTCACCTTAAGAGACATTAAAGTGATGTGGATGAAAGATAATGACAATAAATGGCAAAAAACCTCATTAAACAACAAAAAATATTTATTGTTACATATTTGAGTTATTTTGGCAACAGAAATTGACTTAACTTAGTTCCATTGAAAAATGTAACTCATTTAAGACGTGCATGTGCAGCTTCAGTACTTTGTGGAGCATTCTTGTTGTTCAGTAAGTGCTGACAAGCTTCTTACGCCTCTCAATTGGAATCTTTGCCCATTCTTCACGTGCAAAAGCCTGTAGCTCAGTGATGTTTGATGGCTTCCGTGCTGCAACTGTCTTCTTTAAATCCCACCAAAGATTTTCAATCGGATTTAAATCTGGTGATTGAGAAGCCCACTCCAGGACGTTCCAGGATCTTCTTCTCAACCAAACTTTGTTTGACTTGGAGGTGTGCTTGGAATCATTGTCTTGCTGGAAAGTCTGATGATTACCAAGGTTTAATTTGTCAACAGAAGGCATCACATTCCTCTTTAAAATGGCCTGGTATTTCTGGGAATCCATCATGCCAGGTACACGATCAAGATGCCAGTTCCTGCTGCAGAAAAACAGCCCCACATCATCAATGACCCACATCCATGCTTGACCATGGGGATGGTATTCTTCTGGTCATAAGCCTGGCCTTTCGCATGCCAGACATACTGTTTGGTTTCATCAGTGTATAGAACTGTCTCCCAAAATAGTCTTATCCAAATTCCTCTTGGCGTATTCTAGTCGACTTTCAATGTTCCTTGTGGTCAAGAGTGGAGTGCGTTTTGGGAGTCTGGCCATGAAGTCCTTGTTTATTCAGTGCACGTCTTATAGTTGCCACTGAAGCACTTGTACCAGCCTTCATCACATCATCCTGTAGGTGTCTTGCAGGCACATGGGGTTTCTAATTATGTTTCAACTCCACTTTAGGCCATAAAAACTGTCAGAAAGCTTTAAAAACAACAATATTATATAATTATATAATTGTGAAATGGCTGTCTTAACAAAATATACTGTTACACACAAATACTACATCATGCATTTTCTGTTTTCTATGTATCACTCAACTCATAAAGAAGTCACCCAAACCATAATCTTGCTCTTTGAAAAAACTTTAATTTATAAATCCTGAAAATCTTTCGGGGGTTGAATATTTCTGATTGCAACTGTACATTATTTTTATTTTTTTTAAGCCAAAGTTCATACATTTCAGTAAAACAACAGTGAAAACCATCATGACCAATAAAACCAACACACCTGACACAACTGATAAAAGCAGTAACCCCATAACTTTCATAGCGGCCTGTACAAGACCAGTGAGCTCGGGCTTTAATCGTACCGACAGGTTACCGTACCGTGCTTTAATTCCATACCTGATTAAACTCTCCGACTGCTAAAACACCGTAAAGTCTAAGCCTTCTCAGAAAGTACAGCCTCTGCCATAGCCTTGAACGAGTGGTCCCAAGTTGTGATTCTGTTTCCTGATCCAAACGAAAAAGATGGCAGCCAGCGGTAAGTCTTGTTAAATGACCTTCTGGGTTTTACTAACATGGCTGGGTATTTATGTTTTTGAGAAAGATATGCTTATCTCTGTAACTTGAATCTATAATTTGTTTTGTGTAAGTATTATTTTTATTTCCTGTAATAATACGATTGATTTGTAAGCCTGTTTTAGTTTTGTATCCTCAAGGACAGATTATTATATTATTCATTTATTTAGTTTTTATTAGTAAGAGGGGCCTTTCAGAGCTTATGTTCATACTCATTTGACCAACAAAAAAGGCTCATAAAGGTATATTCTATGTTGCACTACAAGAATTAAGATGTAATTTGTATGTCATCTACACAATATGAACTGTGTCCTTCATTGTGGCTGAATGAAAGTGCTGTTGTTCTCTTAGAAAACAAATGGTATCAGCCTGCCATTTCTGTTCTGACATCTACTTGTGTCACATCTTGGCTGAGAACTTGTCATTCACAACTTCATATTTCTAACTGTACAATTCATAGTATATCATGTTTGCATGGCACTAACCATTCTTTACACAACATACAAATAAGATTGTATTCTGGACAACAAGTAAACCACTAACGTTAAAGTTACTCTGAGAAAACTCAACAAATCTCTATTAAAGAAAGAAAAATCAAATTAAAGCCCTGTGCACTCGCTGTCGGGAGCAAAGCTATGGACCACGTCCATGAACAGTGTCCAACTCAGCAGCTCAGCAGAGACTACTGAGCCTCAACACAACTGTGCACGCATCGATTTGGCTGGAGGACACAAATATATTCACTTGATAGATTCTCCTGCTGTCTGGTTCCTCTGTTTCTCTTTGTCTTGTCTCACATTTTTTCTGATTTTGCTCTCTTGGGCTTTTCACCCTCATCATCTGTAATGCTGTGGTAAACTGTCGACTTAAAGAACAAGGGAAACATCCGACAGAAAGGACCTTATACAACTTTTGTTTGCACTTCAAACAATATAATTCCTGCAATGCATATCTATAATACACAAGCACACAAGCACTCACAAAGCAATAAAGTACAAGCACTCGCTGAATTTCAGATATGTACATTGCTTTCACAGCTAGACCTTCAGTATATACACACACCAGAAAGTAAACACACACACGGAATCTCCCACTCAGCAAGCGACTGTGCCGACATTTAACGATGTGCAATTATTGGCTGTGGGCATTGGGAGAAGCGATAAATTGTTTCAAATTGTGTGTGAGTGTATGTGAGAGCGTGTGTGAACAAAAACGTCGAGTCGAGCTTAAGGTTTTTCAGAAAAAAGAAAACAGAAAAAAGACCAGACCTCGGGCATGTTTTTCAGCATATGAGAAAGTGTGGCCTTCACTGCCCACACAGTATGTAACATATAAGTGTTCATAGTTGTTACGTGTCCGTGTAGTCACAGCGCCAGAGATCAGGTAGTAAGTGAACAGTTTGTTCTCTTTCTGTTGGTTATATAAATAGACTTAGTGTAGAAATGACCAAGAGGGTACGCGAAATTCCTGTCTCGAGGGCAGTCATTAAAAAGAAATTAAGTCTGAATGACTAAACTAGTTCAAATTGCTTTTTATCCCCACCCACAGAGTGTAATCTTACACTATGTAGTACAGTTTCTTACCTTAATTCTGGTGCTTCATTCTTACTATATTGACAAGTTCACACCCGAGTCCATGGCTTGTGGTACAGTTTTTGTAGAGCTGATGTTTTTCTCTCTGACTTTAGCCTTGAAGACAGTGTGTCTCTGGAGGCTTGGTGATGTTTTAGAGGGCTACCTGTGTTTCCTGACGGGAATCACTGCCTCAAGGACAAACTCGGGGCACAAACATCACTCCGTCCCTGCTTCATCTAACAACACATTAAAGTGCAATGAAATGTCACTTAAGTAAAAGTACAAATTACTTTCTCAATGTACTGAAGTATCATTTGGTAACATAATGAGGAAAAATGGCCCCTGTGAGTGATGCATTAATGTGCAAGGAGCATTTTATGGATTCACTTGGTTGAGATGAACCTAATTGTAATTTATCTTATTCTCAGTTGGACAGCATCCTCACTGTCCAACCAAGTATAGTAACAGTTGATTGTATTTTATAAGTTTAGAAGCCACAGTATACCACCAAGACAAGACTCTACCAATGCTTGAAAATGTCAGATGTGCTTTAAAGTCAATTTTGAATTTTGACCAGATCATTAAAGATAATATTTGTCTCCGTGTTTGAACAGAAGTCTGAATTTCTGAAGAAAAAAAAAACAACAACTTTACCTTTCTTCTATAGTGGAGTTGCTCAGAGGTTTTCCGCTGTGTCTGAAATTACTAAATGCTCAACAGATTTTAAGAAAGGAGTTTTGACATGTTACAATAGGAAATATTGAAGTTAATGGTGGCTGAATTCCATTTAGCTGCTTCAGTTTCAGAGTCCAGGTATTGTTCATGCTGGCTCACTGTCATGACTTACTGTGACACTTGAATAGAACGGAGCCATCGTTGGCTAAATTTGTTCTGGTCTGTGCTTTTCCTACTATGACAAGTCTGAAGGCCTGGTGGCTTTTTCACTGATAAATGAACACTTCGATGAAGCAACAGAAGAACAGCAATCAAAGCTAAAACAAGAGAAAGACAAAGTGAAAAAGATGCAGAGAGCAACAGAAAGACAGACGTGTGTGCACAGTATACACATAAGGCAGACAGATGGCACAGTGAAACGGCTCATTGCTTCCCTTTACATTCTGACCTTGAGGAGTGCATGGCTGTGTGTGTGTGTGTGTGGGTGAGAGAGTGAAGGTGAGGGCGTTCAAGGCGGATTGAAATGGAATGCTTCATCTCACTCCCCGTCAACTTATTGGATGAAATTGGTTTGTATTGTGAAAGATGATGGCTTCCTTACAATGCACACTCATACACACCCACCCACGTATGTACAGAGCAAACACTCCTTCACACCCACCCACACACACACACCCATACATGTATGTGTAATGCATAGATACTGCACTGACCTGAATAAGCACAGATACACATCCAGAGACGCTGCAAACACAGTAATAAAACTTCACCCTGTGTGTCTCAATCTTAACTGGCTGAGATAATTGTCCCGAAACTCACTTTCAAGTAGCGAGCAGTTTCCCATTGCTTCCAGTGTGGACCAAGTTTAGCTAAACACATCACAGAACTATGTATGCACGCACATGAATTTGACATTAATCTTCTTGTCTAACTTCCAGTAAAAGAGAAAATAAGCAAACTTCACAAAATGTTGGAGAAAAAAAACCCATTATGACTGAATTAGTCCATTTTCTGCCTCACTACGACCGTATGAAATTGTTTGTACAATGTTCTTTCAAAAGCACTTGAAAACTTGAAACTTTCATTCAAATTTGGGATTATTATTTGGAGTACGTTTTAATTCTGTGTTAGTACACGTAACACAATCAGTAAAGACCTTGGGCAACGAGGAGGGGGGAAATAATGATTAGGGTAGTTTGAATGAGTTTGCATATTGCCAGAGGCAAGGACAACATGAGGTGGGATTTTTTTTTTTTTTTTTTAACATCAGCAGTCTTGTTTTTGGTTTACTGCATAATAGAAAGTACAGCTTAAATATGGAGGTGAGAGAGCCCTGAGCTGCTCTTCCAATATTAGATGTTTTGCATTTGCAACATTGTCTAACAAACAATAACTCCAGCTTCAGTGCATTTAGTGAACTGTGTGTCCTACTGGATGTGACACACAGTTTCACTTTGTGCTTTAACGTCATTACATTCAATCTAAATCAAAGTGTTGCAGGAAAACTGAAGTTTATCTGTACTGAGTATTAAAGGTGCCCTGTGGCGTTTTCTTGTTCAACAAACAAAGGTTATGTTTATATTCACTGTTACTCACTGAAACACAGTGTGTGTATCCTTGAGGTAAAACAAACGCACTGAATGCATTTCCTTCCTCATTTTAAGTCCAGCGTTATTTACATCTGTTTACTAGCTTGCAGTCATTTTCTTCCCTGCCTTTGATGACACATTGGTGCATATCTTGGCATGTTACCGCCACCTTTTGATCAGTGGAATAGTGTGAAACCATTGGCAGGGCTGTGAGTTTCATCACCCACTTGCACATGCATATGTGTCCTTGCGCACGAGACAAACGTAACGGCAGGACCACACAGCTCTGTAGTGCTACTACAGGTCAACAACTCCATGGGTTACCTGTAATTACTTATGCTGCTTTTTTTATGTTTGGCAATACACCATAATGCGCCTTTGATTTATTCATGTTCATATTGGAGGTTAATTCCTGTAATTTTACATATCTACATATAAATCAGTCAAAACATCACAAAAAATAACTAGTGTGTTGCTCATCAACAGATTCAGTTGCAAGTACGACATAAAGACTATCCTTAGTAAATAGTAGTAGTAGTAAAACAGATAAAAACACCCTAGCATCACCTCCCCAAGTGGTCAGTCCCAACAGAGGCCCTAAAACTGGCACACATAGTTGCGGTTGCTGGACTCATTCGAGACCCACAAAAATCAATTTTATTGGCTGACACTCGTCCAAAGACGGCCCAAGTGCTCTTACCTGGAACTGATTATCTGCCCAAAGTTGTACCTCCCAAACCAAAAGTCAAATCTGGCAGCCAAATATGGACCAGAGAAGGTTAACGATTGATGAGACGCATTAAGTGTGCCAACACTCGGTAGCAACTTGACTGGCTACCTGGGTCCCCACAAATCAATATCCCAATTTTTACTTTCAATCCAGGTTCTTGCAGCAAATCTCACAAAGACCTAATTGTCCGATTCACATTTTATCACCAGACTCTAACTCAATCCCAGTACTGCCGGTGGAGCTACATGGAGCCGTGGTTCTGCTGCATGGCATCCAACCTGACAGAACCTCCAAAATTTAAACTTTATACACAGAGGAAAGATACAGACTTGCAAGGGCAAGTTGTGTATTAAAAAACTTGAGTGGAAATGTTAAATCTCACCAAAAAAATTGTTCACTTTGCATAGGTAGAAAAGTTGGTGTGACATGAAGCATGTGACCTGAACATCCACCAAAACAACACAAAACTGCAGCAGAGGATCTGTCTGGAGCATTAAACAATCATAAATGTCATGTTTCCATCATGTTTTCCATATTTATTTCGTTCATTTAAGGTTTGACTGGTTTGACTCTTTTAATTGCTACCTTGTTGCTCCCTCTTCTTCTGCACTTATTTAATCCCACCTGACTTGAGAATTAGTGCCACCAACTGTTTGTCTCGGCGTGCCTTAATCATGATACAGTTTTGGATGGAAAGGCACATTAATTAGCATTTTCTCTTGATGCTTTTCTGAAAATTCTGCTCAAATTTGCAGTACATCTGGAAGGAAACTTGTGTTTGTTCAGACTTGTTTATGACAGTTAGTTTATACTCTTATTGGAAACAGGGTCAAAGAAAACACTTTTTGAAGACAGTTTCTCAGAAGATTTGGTCATTTTGGATGACACTAATTTGCTTGTGCTTGCAGAAAGTGTTGTGGGTGACAAAAAGTGACATATGGGATATGGGGATTTTAAGAGAGGATATATGGAAGATGTGTGACAGACTTGAACCTAATTCAGACATAGGAGATGGTGTTTGAGTGAAACGCCAGAACAAGAACATACATAAACTATACAATGCTAGAATTTGCTTTCATAACATTGCTGGAGTTCTTTCCTCATTTAATGCATTCACACATTAAAATTATAACAGTGGGGAATCCAGTATAGCTGCCATTTATATTTTATAACACAGAGAACATTTATTCTTCCATATCTATAAGGTTTCTGTTTAATTCCCAAGAAGCAAAGAAAAGGAGACAGTTATTTTCTTCAATAGCCTTTGTGTTTTTGTGCTTCTGTTGTACTTGATAGCAAAGAAGACTTTTTGAGGCGTTTTTGCAAACAGCAGTGCTTATTTTAGATGTGTGTTTTAATGGAGTATAAAGGCTTCTGAAACAGCAATAAGACTTTGTTAGGCAATCTGTTCTTCCATTCACACTGTTAATTGCATATCTATTCAGTCAGATAAGTAAAAAAAAAAACTGCACACTTAGATCATTGAAAGTTTCATCCCCATACCATTAATTCAAGAACAAATTTAATTTTACTAAGAATATCATCTTATTCTTACAATAGGTACATCAAATCCTGTAGTCTATCTTCTTGAACATCCTTCACTGCTTGCCCTGTCATTAAATGGTCTTTCACTTAGATTCAAATCACAAGTCCACTGATGAGCCTTGTCCTCATATGTCAGACTAATTTTTCCCTGTCATATTTACACATATCAAGTACATCAGTACTTTTTACAGAAACATAAAATGGAGTGTATTAACACAAACACACAAATCATCACAAAAAATCTTATAATAGAACGCATTTTGTGCAAACTGTATCAAACAGGTAGTTTAATAGTAATTTAGCATTAGACTTCCTTAAAGTTGGGGGACTTGCAAGGGAGATTGACACAGATTGTCAAAATCAATACGGCAGAAGCTGAGATATCCTGACTTTTAGTTCCTTGTATGGGCGAAGATGCAAAAACCACTAAATGCTATACTGCTGACAGCCAGTGTTGAATCAATAAAATAAGGCAAAAATGTAATTGAATTTTGTTCATTTTTATTATAAAATATATAATGTTGGCTCGCATCAACAATCGACATTTCTGTAAGCGTGCCAATATTGGCCAGCTGGCTAATTTTCAACTGCAGCCCTTTGGCTGAATGTTCTGAAACCAATAAATATGTGCCAATGAAAACATAGCTTTGGGTGTGGGGTCGAGTTCAGCTCTCTAATATAGAAGAAACAGTCAGTTTCAGCTGAAAGACACAAGTACAAAAGCATCCTGGTGGTCTGAGGGTTAAAGTCAC
Source organism: Holacanthus passer (assembly GCA_025331565.1). NCBI lineage: Eukaryota > Metazoa > Chordata > Actinopteri > Pomacanthidae > Holacanthus > Holacanthus passer. The sequence goes on along the minus strand of JAFREQ010000091.1, from coordinate 1,441,982 downwards.
AACCAGGAACCACAATGTCCCTGGTTCACATTTCACCTTTGTTGAAAGTTATTCCCCATCTCTCTCTCTCTCTTTCTTTCTTTCTTTCTATTTCATATTGTCAGAGAATGAATAACATGTTGCACCTGACAATATTCATTTAGCCACAAACTGATGAATGCACAGTAGATACAATGTGGGTGATGGAAGGTGACTGGTGGAAGTTGCTGGTGAGTCCCGCATTGGACCAGAGCTCAGATTTACAGTCTGGACCAGAGAGCCAGCTGCTGTATCTAAACCTCACCTGGAGCAGTTCCTCACTGCAGCTGAGGTGTTTGCAGTCAAAATTCTCTGCAGATAACTTTCAAGGTCTGGTAACAGGTTGTGCAGAGGAGAGCCACAAGAGCAAGGTGGCTGCTGGGGTGGACTTGGGCATGTCCCTTTAGCCAGGATGCTCGCTGTGCATGGTTTTAATAGAGAAGAATAGTACTGTTGTACAGCGCATGGGGATTCACAGGGCTGTCATGACTAAAAGATATGCAGCATGGTTTGATCTAACTGTGAGAGAGAACTGTTTACTGTTGGGACTATGAATGCAGCATCTGTTAGCTTAGTATCGACAGGGTTGACTGCAGAGGTGCTCGTATGTGGGGTTGGTGGCTGTTAGCAGATTAGTGTCTGACTCCACTGTAAATCTACCTCGCTAAGATGCTGTGATGTTTTAATGAGCATAAGACGTTTAATGCAGGGTTTTATTTGGGCTTTTTGCAGAGAAATTAGATTTGTTGAGTGGGCGTATTGTTGTGCAAATGTTGATGTTTTTGTAGGGAAAAAACTCTCCACAATGCATGCACACAAAGATTGTACACATACAAATACACACATTTTGTTACTAAGTCCTAGACAGGTAGCCAAGCACGCAGAAAACAAGACGGTGGTTTGTTGTGGCTTGAAGTAAGAGGCACAGAAGTAGAGAAAAGGGGAGAGAAATTGAGGAAAGCAGGAGAAACGACGAAAAAAACGGGGAGAGACAGTGAGACAGAAACAAAAAGAAAGTGACAGGGAAGCATAAAGAAACAAAGAGGAACAGAGAGGCTGAAAGAGAAAGAGGATGGGAATGCAGTGTGTGGGCAACGAGGGAGGGAGTTATTTGTGGATATAGAACTTAAAAAAGTGAGATTTTATTCAGGTCCATTAGAGAAAGTAAGTGAGAAAGAGTGAGAGGAGGAAGGTAGCACTTTAATGTTTATATTTCAGCTTCGTGTCATTGGACTTGATGCACAAGATATGCAGTTTTCACCAAAGAGACATCAATCCTCCAGTAAACTGCCAGATGTTCTCTGTCAGTCTGAGAAATGTTGTCAAAGGGAGTACTGTGGATTAGAAAGCATTCAAAACAAATTACTGTGCATCACTGCTCATTTTAAAATCGACTATTTCTATTGAAGTTGTTCAAGAAATACTTCAACATTGTGGTGGGAAGTTTGCTTATTTGCTTTCCTGCCGACAGCTGGATAACGAGATCAATACCACTCTCATATCTGACTGTTCATTATGTAGTTGGAGCTGGCAGCCAGTTAGCTTAGCTTAGCAGAAAGACTGGAAACAGGAGCACGACTAGACTCGGAGAGAAAAACGTGTTTCCAAATTTAACTGGCTTTTGTGGACATCGTTCCATCTGGACTAAAACAGCACTTCTCTCACTAAAAAGAGACATTTTGTGTATAAATCTTAAAACACAATTGGTCTTTTAGTGTATCTGGGGAAAACTTAGATTTTGCCAAATGATGACGTAAAGTGTTCATTGAGGGTTGGGGGTCAAACCTTCTCTGCGATCGATTTGTCAGTGTCACAATCATATCATTCGGTCAGCTGAGCAGCCTGTCTCACTTCTTACCAGATGTTGGCTGTGATGCAATTTTGTATTTTGACACATGAAAATAATAATAAGAGGACAAGCTTTAGCATCTTTTGTTTTATTCAGGTGTTTTTCTGTGGGCAAAGTGGGCAAAATGACTCAGAAATGCTGGTGTGGGTGCAAGTTGTTTTCACACCAGCACCTCTAAAGATCGCCAATTAATGTGTTGTTCTCATTAGTTTAATCCGTACAAAAGATTGCATTTGAAAATGTCAATTTGTCATTTCTAATTTCTTGAACTCTGTGTTCATTAGTGAGCTTTGGAGGTACTAGTCGGAGGATTTTATTACAGTTACAGAGCCAGGCCTGCTGTCTCTTTGTTTCCAGTCTTTATACTAAGCTGAGCTAACAGGCTACTGGCTCCAGGTACATACTCACAGGTATAGACATATGGGTGGTATCATTTTTGCAATAAAAAAATGAATAAAAAAACATGCAAACAACCTTCACGATCGTACAGTATATCTTGCAGCGTCCCCTGCCATACTTGTCTTGGTGAAAAGTAGACCCCAAAATCCCCTCAGGCTTCAGGGGCAAAAAGTAACTCACGACTTTCACTTGAGGCACAGTTTAAACCCTGGCCATGAACTTTTTATGTACCTGTTCTCCACTTCTGCCTTTTAGTTTAAAGACCCAGATACTTGTTCTTCCCCACATCTTATGCGCTCTGTGAAAAGTGAAGCATTAAATCCCTCCAGGCAGAAACAAGAAGGATGGCACCAGCACAGCTCTCTGAAAGAATCCCGTGAAACAACATTCCCCCCTCTATTTATGTTTTATTTCATTTTTTCCCCTTAATGTTGTGAGTGGGAGTAATTTCCATTTCGGTTCCACATCCACCCGTGGTTCAGTCACAGTTTTGTAGTTGTTGTGATGTTTTCAGTGTTGCTAATTTATGATTATAGCCTTAATTTTAAATACTTGCCTTATTACCGCATGTGTTTTGAGTCAATTCACACATTTACATATATTTTAATTAGAACTCACCCAGGCTGGCATTGGTGAGGGTGTTTGCTCCAACAACCTGCCTTACCTCCACTTTACTGAACTTGCTTTTGAATATTTACATTGTGACATTCTGGGGTTAAGTGCCTTGCTTAAGGGCAACTTGATGCTAGGCCTGTTTGTTTTAAGGAGGGGGCAGCTCTTTCTCAGCTTGTTCCAGCTGTTCTAAGCATTCACACTGGCAAAGCTCCAGTCATAAGCCTGCCTCTATAACCCTCAGGCTACTGTGCCCCCATCTCAGTCCCAGTGGAAACGTCCCCAGTCGTGCCGTCTCTCCACTGCACAATACTTGCCATGCTTGTGTTTATACAGTCTTTAGTGACAGAGATGGATCCAAATGTAACTAATTAGAGGATGCCAACTGTTACTGCAAAATGGCCCCAGGAGGCTTCCAATTCATCAAAAACCTTTATGTTTTCAAACACTACTGCGAAGGCTTATATGGGATTATGTAATGTGTTTACAAAAAAATGGTATATCTTGGCAGCATATTTGAGAAAATATGCATATTTGAGGAAATATACATATTTAGCTTTAATTTGATTTAATATGGAGGACATCTGCAGCATGCTTTCTTAGGTCATACATATGCAAGTGTGCTGCACAACCATACACGTTAATTATCTAAATCTATCTCTATCTAAATTTCTTTTCATTTCTTCAGACTTCCCTGTGTATCGTCGTCCTCCTAATCAAAATGTATTCATAGTTCAGTAAACCACACCTTCAATGTCAGCAGTCCAATCACAAACTGCTCTTTTAACCTGCACTGTTTGAGCCCAGGCTCTCAAAGTCTCCATTATGAAGACTCACTGAAGTGATAGTGGCAGACATTGTTCCATTTGCTTGTGTGTGTTTGGTAGATGAGTCGCTGGTTAAAGTGATAATTTCACGTTTTGGAATTTTCTGTCTGCTCAGTTCTGAGAGAGTATTAATTTATTTCTTCAACTGTGTAACTAACTATGGAATTAATGAATTAATAGAGCCAGAAGTCCATTATCTTAGCTACATTTCAGATCATGTACTGATTAAACAAATGGAACACACTGTGTTAACTAGTGAGGTTTACATATGCTGAAAGGCTTATTTTTTAATGTTTCTGATTCCAGTCTTTATGCAAAGCTAAGTTAATTGCCCCCCAGGCCTAATCCCATAGTTAACACACAGACATGATTGGTATTGACCTTCTCATCTAATTCCTGGCATGAAAGCAAATGAGAGCGTTTCACACCGTGTTGAGCTGTTTAAAACATGTGAGGCTGACGTTTGGTCAAAGATTCTTTAGTTGGGTTTTGTTGAGTGTTAGGTTTAAGTCTACAGTCCGATCTATACAAGTAAAATGTTAACCCCAACCCCGAAAAGTTCAGTTCACTTTTTTTTTTTTTTTTTTTTTTTTCCACTAGTTCAACTAAGGGGAAGAAAAATACACAATAAAGTCAAGAAATAATTCAAGAGTTCATGCAGTAATAAAAGGACTAGAAAAAAAAAACACTATCTCCAAAGACAATGAGCACAGTGTGACAAACACCAGGGCACATTCTCTGCCATGTCCCTGTAATACAGACTTTGAGAGGCTGGGTATACCCAGTGAGTTAAAGAGTCATCCAGCCATGTAATATTTCGCTTCAGTTACTATGGGAACAAAAAAGACTAAATCAATCAATGCATCAAAAACCTGTTCCCTTCATTACCCACAATGCAACTGGACCACTGACAGGTGTGTTATGTGAGGAACACCTAGTGTGACCTTGAGCCATGAGGAGTGGGCTACAGAGGCCTGTTAATCTCACTTCTTTCTAACTCCACATCACCAGATTTTTTTTTCCATTTTCAAACTTGTAGTCCTCAGCCCGAACCGCCCCGACAGACTTCGCCCAACACAAAACACCAAGAACACAGTGTCATATAAAATCACCCGTGTAACCTTGGACTGCAAAGAGAACAAAAATCTTAACTTTTCACACAACTTTTCTTGTGTGTTTGGCAGCCCTAAGGCAAGCACATAATAAAACATTGGACCTCTGCAGTGCCTATATCTATATCAGCCTGCATCTCTGCCCTTCCCCTCTCTGCCTGATTATCTATTTATTTCCCATTCCCCCTCTCATTCTATCTCATTCTGTCTGCAATTCTCTTACCTCTCTCTCTCCCTCCTTCCATTTAAATCAACAGAGGGCCAGGGAGGGTTAGTTGAATACCACTTTAATCTCTCCTTTCTCTTTCGAGCCAGCCTTATGCTATAAGCCTCTATTGGTAGGCAGCCAGTGACTGCTGAGTCTTGTTAGCTGTATCCCCTCTCGAGACTGTTTAATGTGTTGCATTGCTATTCAGTAGCCAGGGAGAGAGAGGGAGAGAGGGCAATGATAGAGGGAAGTATGGGGAAGGAGAAATGCACAGTCTATAGGACAGTGTGCCCCCTGAAGCCTTATGCAGCATTGAGGAATTGTGATGGTCATTTGTCCTTGTTTGTCCTCCCCTCATCTCATTTTGCTTTGTCGTCACTCCACTCCACTGTTCTGTCTCTGTCATTTCTCCTCATGTCTCCAGTCACAATGACCAACTTTATGGGATCTGTCTCCCTGTGAAACTCGCTTCATGCCTACAACTATTTACATAAGACACCCTGTTTGGGTGCTGGATAGCTCGGACTACTCGTTAACTAGCCAGGCTTTAACTTAAAGCCTTAAAGCCTTATTTTAGCGTAACCACTGCTTGAATATGAGAAAATAGACAATAATGACACCACACCATCAGAGAAATAATGTATGGACACACTTTAGATTGAGCTCTATAGATGGAGGGGAAAAAATGGAGAAAAAAGAATCAAAGTGAGGCTAATTGCTGACTTTTAAAAACACAACTACTTTGCATTAATATTAATGTGCAAAGTCACCTGTTAGCTTGTCACTCAAGTTAGCTACTTGCCATTCATGTTATTACATGACATGATATTATGTTATTAGTGACATGATATTAGGGCAACAGCCCTAATGATATGATATATATGATATAGAATATAGTGTATATTCAATATCAGTTTGCTGGCTTCAAGAACCAAACCAGTTAACCTCTCCACTCCAGTCAGGGTATCAAGTGTTCTCAGCTTGTTGACTTTGTTGCTAGATCTGGTGAATTTTAAGGCCCCTCTGGCATTTATTCAAGAAAATAAATAGATAACTAAATCCAGAGATGGGAAGCATACTTGGATATTATACTCAAATAAAAGTGCTGTTACTCTGAAGAACAGTCCAACACTAGTAGAACATCATGCCACCGAGCCCTGATGTCCAAACCAACAATACATTTCATTTGTCTGGACAGATTTTTGCAGCCTCCACATACCTCTGATTATCAGTCACATCTATAAAACAGCCTGCTTCTGCATAGCCTCACGGCAGTTAACCCAAAAAGAAGATAAAACACTTTGAATCAATTCAGTTAAACACAAATGGCCAAAATAAAACACCATCAAAGGAGACAACACAGAGTTCCACAGCAGCTGCAGCCACAAACGCACATATTAAAACAGAGAGAGTTGCACAGGCTTTACACACCACATACACACAACACTGTGCTTGTTGATGTCCCTGCATTCACATGTCTAAAGGTCATTCTCTGAACCTCTCTGTCTCACTGTAACCAGTCCACCTGTCTGTCCCACTGTAACCAGTCCACCTGTCTGTCTCACTGTAACCAGTCCGCCTCTCTGTCTCACTGTAACCACTCCACCTGTCTGTCCCACCGTAACCAGTCCGCCTCTCTGTCTCACCGTAACCAGTCCGCCAGTCTGTCCCACCGTAACCAGTCCGCCTCTCTGTCTCACCGTAACCAGTCCACCTGTCTGTCCCACCGTAACCAGTCCGCCTCTCTGCCCCACTGTAACCAGTCCACCTGTCTGCCCCACCTTAACCACTCCACCTGTCTGTCTCACTGTAACCAGTCCACCTGTCTGCCCCACTCCACCTGTCTGTCTCACTCCGTACTGTAACCAGTCCACCTGTCTGCCCCACCTTAACCACTCCACCTGTCTGTCTCACTGTAAACAGTCCACCTGTCTGCCCCACCTTAACCACTTCACCTGTCTGTCTCACTGTAACCAGTCCACCTGTCTGCCCCACCTTAACCACTCCACCTGTCTGTCTCACTGTAACCAGTCCACCTGTCTGTCCCACCGTAACCAGTCCGCCTGTCTGCCCCACTGTAACCAGTCCACCTGTCTTTCCCACCTTAACCAGTCCACCTGTCTGTCTCAATATAACCAGTCCACCTCTCTGTCCCAGAGCTCCTTTCCAAACATTTTGAGCTGTGAGTGACTCTGCAGTCCCAACTGTCACAGAAAAAGTCAGAAACAGCAAAAAGGCCTCACACACCTCACTGAAGGAATAGGTTCATTAGCAGTGTAGCAAAGGTAGAAGTCACTGCTGGAGGATCCATGAGCATTTTAGCATTAAGCGCTTAGCTAGATCCAGCATGTAAGCACAGAGAAGGACAACAGACAGCAGCATGGTCGAAAGTGAGGTGACAGTAGCATTATATGGATAAATGTATGGTTAAAGAGACTCTACATTGAGTTATGGGTCATGACATAATCACATAAAGCTTTGGCAGTTGAGTTTAAATAGCATAAATAGAATTGTCTATAGGCCAATATTACAAATGTGATCAGTAATTGCCTGTGATTGTTATTATTTAATATCAGAATGTACTGATTTAGTCTCTTGTTTCATTATAGCTATATACCAGTCATGAGCAGAGGGGACCAAACACCCACATCTAAAGTTTTTTTTTTTTTTCCTTAGACCCTTCAGGGGGATAGAGGAAGGGTTTTCATGAAAGACTGATACAGTACTCATAAATGGCTGGAATACTGCCGACACTTGAATCTCCCCTGCTCAGGTGATTTAGTGTTTACATCTGAAGACAACCTCAACAAGTGACAAAAAGGCAGCTTACAAAAAATTGTAAGCCAAATCTGAGTGGTATACTAATGTTATTCTAGAATGGCAGAATATGAAAAGTCAACTGTCTCTCAGTCTTCTAAAATGCAGAACCTGATAAATTAATGAGAGAAATTAGGAAGTACATTAAAACTGTTGGAGAAACCCTGCTACACGAAACACTGAACAGAGAGCACATAAGGACATGGAAGGTCAGGATAAAGGAACTTCTTGCTAAGCATCCTAAACCAACAGTCAAAGAAATGCAACGTGCCTTGGACATAGTTCAAAAATCAAAGTAATTGATTGCTTTGTTGAAATGGTCCACACCTCAATAATTAGTAAATTTGCATAAAGTTAGCCTTTCTGTCATGGTTTAGGTCTCTTAGTTGATTTTGGTGTTTTTCTAGTTTATTTTCAGTGTATGTTGAGTTTTATACTCCAGTGTTTTTGGTTTAGAGTTTAGTCTTTTGTTCAGGCTTTGCTTCAGTAGCTGGAGGTGTGGTCTTCAGGTGCTGGTCCTCTCTATTCTCTCAGCTGTCCCCAATTTCACCTAACGACTGGCAGCTTTAAAAGACCTCTGATTCAACCTGCAAGCTGCTAGATCGGCCCTCTGTTTTCTAGTGCTCTGTGGTTCCTGTGTTCCCTGCCTTTCTCCTCATTTTCCAGTGTTTCCTGTTTCCAGTGTCCTCAGTGTCTTTTTGTGTAAGTCCTGGAGTTTTTATGTTTAATAAATCCTTTTTACCCATTCACCCTCATCTGTGTCTCGCGCCTGGGTCCAATTAAGAACTTACTGAAATGATGACACTTTCAGTATTATGGCCAACAAGACCAAAGACATTAGCAAGAAGGAATAGAAGTCCTTCGTAATTTGATATAATTGCAATGGATGCCCCTATCAGGAGTGAAAAGAACATATGCGTGTAAGCACACATTATATCAGAGGCCCCATTAGCTTTCACTGCAACGCACAATGTTTAAATTTAGTATTAGTTGACAGTGTGTAATGCATCTCTGAAGCTGATTGCTTCTTTTCTGTTTTACAGAAACTGTATGTCTTTGTGTCAGGGCCATATGTGCACCACAGGGAGATGTTTCAGGTGGATCCAAATTACAATAGATAGAGACACTGTGCGTATGTAGGTACAGGGCTTGCAAGGCAGTAAAGGACAAATTGTCAGCCATCATACATCTACTGAAAGAAATATTTGAAGAGAGAAATACGAACTGTGGAAGCAAGAGGTCCATTAGCCCAAATAGATCTAAAAATAGATCTAAAGTTGATTCTTCGTTGACACATTGAACGGTCATATAGAGGGCTCTCTCTTTAATGAGATATGGAACAACACTGCGACTCTTGCTGAGCAATGCAGCGCTGGTGTTGCACCTCCATGCCATCAGGTCACACCAAGCTCCAGGCTTGAAGGGTATTACATTTCCACTCCAGCAGTTCAAAGGTCAACACAGGTCAACACAGCTAAGGAGTCATTTTGGACAGGTTCATTCATTCTCATTGTTGATGCTTTTCTGTGAGGTGAAGAGAAGATTTGTAAAGACGTGCTGGCATTATAGATAGATCAAGTTACACTGCAAGGATACAAGCCTTGAATCCCTGCAGCCCCACATTTTGTGAGAAAAATAATGTGTTTCCTTTTGCCTCAAATGCAAGTGCAGCACTGAGAATCCACAACATGAGATCCTTCAGCCAAGTGGATTCTTGATAGGAAGCAAACTAATGACAAATAATAATAATAGAGCTCACAGTCTTGAGCCATATGAGGAGATGTTCCATGAGATGTTACAACTTTGCAAAATTGTACTTGCACTGCCTGTGAACAGTGCAACATGTGAGCTTGTGTTTTCTGTGCTTTATTTATTTAATTTAGTCAAGACTGTCTTGAGACATACAACGACTGATGAGCAATTGATCAATTTGGGGTGGTTAAATCTAGAGTCAAAAAGAACTAGGGCCATGAAACTGATTTTGTGGATGTGTTTGCCAAAAGACACAGCAACGGGTAAATAAAGCTGTATTGAAAAAAAGGTTAATAAAGCAGTGGTATGAAAAGGTTGTGACTGTGAGTAGGGTATGGTAAAATGTACATCGAAGAAAGCTGTACTGAAAATAACTGGAGGTCTTTGTGCAGGGTTTTTTAAACCTGAGTAGGTTTGTCCCCAGGAAATGTTTTGTTCCTTATAACCAATTTACTGCTTCATGTTGAAGCTGAATATTTGTCTATTTCAATGCACATCAGATAATTAGTGACATTATCTGTAGACTAAGAAACCAGTATGTCAGTGTGTAGTCGCTACAGCAGCATAATAAAATCCTTGAAATTCAGTTATGGCATCCCACCCCAAGATTTTCAGTGGTCCCATCTGGCCTCCCTTATAAAAAAATGTCTGGGGCTGCCACTGTCAGCCAATTAGCGTACACAGTCAACATGCATGTTTTCCAGAATGTCACTCTCTGTACATGGAGCTCTCTGGAGCGCTGTCATCCTGCAGCCACAGACAGACCAGCAGCTTCAGACAGAAAGACACACAGGTGAACAGACACACCAGCAGCTTCTTCTCTGCTGCAGCTGTTCATTTGGTTCCTTTTCTTCTGTTCCATACTCACTTCGTCAGGCTTTTTTCATGTGCCTTTTATTTTTATTCAGTAACAGATGCAACTTGAAATGTGATGCTTGTGATAGACAATTACTGAACTCAGTGGTTCCCAAACTGGGTGGCTGGAAACTGGAGTTATACCGGGGGGAGCGCGGCAACAGGGTTGCCAGGTCTGCATGTATGTGTACATATGTGGTATTTAGGTGGTAATAGATAATTTCATTTCAATTATGGATGTGTAGATATTATTAATATAATTTGCATGCAAAATATGTCCAACCAAAAAAAAAAAAAAAATCATCTCCCAGCAACGGAAGAAACAAGTGCATCATTGCTCATCCACGACCCCACACATGACTCATAGACAAAATACACACGCATGCACAGATGCACACACGCACGCACACAGACACTCACATGCACACAGACACACACACACAGAGAAACTGAGGGGGCAGAATGTCACATGTAGCTTCTCAATCATCTAATGTTAACACCATATCTACTTTTCTTGTTATAACAACATAGCTACTTATCATGTTATAATGTGATATATTTTTTTTGTTTTTGTAAACATTTGCTCAAAGTAGAAACTTCAACCTGCAGTTAAACCTATATTACCCATATTACCTATAAGACAGACATTATCTCAGCTCCATTCCCAGAAATTTCCACTAAATAAAAGCTTCATTTTTTTTGATAACCACAGCTTTCTGCAAACAGCCAGCTAGCTAGTTTCAGCACGCAGGACAAGCACTCATTCTCTCTGTCAGCTCGTAAAAAAAGTTTGATAGTTATACATCCCAGTTAAATGTCAACATGACTGCAAACAGCATCCATGCAGGAAAAAAATCTGAAGCATGTTAATGACTTAAACATCCACGCCACACTGATCCAAATCTGTGTTTTCTTCTCTTTCACAGTGCTAGATAGCCTGCAGTAACATTTTAAGCATCACTCTGTGGCAGCGCAGCAGCAGTGCAGTGTTGACGAGACTGCTGTGAACTCCATATGTGAGAGCCAGCAGTAGGAATGAGCAGTCTTACGCTGACAAGCTCTCTTTGACTTCTGCGTTTGCTCCGGGGTTAAACAGCTGACAAGTGGGGCTGGATCTAGCCTTGGTGATGACACACACACACACACACACACAGGTGGGAGAAAGGAAGGAAATAACAATCATGTACTAAAGCTCAGGCGCACACACACACACACATGCATGCACATTTCCAATATATGGCAGATTGGAAGGGACTGACGTGAATGAAAATAAAGTGCTCTGATGTCACATGGTGAGGCGTGAGAGTGACAGTGTGAAGTACCTCAGTAAAAAGTCAATGTGGGCTCCAGGCGTATGCCATCCATCACTTTGCTGTAGTAGTCTAAAGCGACACCGAGCTTACACTTTGTATACAACTAGGTGAGAGCAAGCTGAAAGGCGGCTGAGTACATCAGATCTCTCACGTTCAGACACTTGTTACGGTAAAAAAAAAACATACACAGTCACAGACAAGTACATCCATTATTTAGACACAGCAGCATAGCACTCTATAGTTCTATAGCGTTCAACCCTTTAAAGCTTATGTCAATGGTCACCATCAAATGCATGTCCTCCATGTTAGTCAAAAGCAGTGGTGTCGTCTATGTGATATGCAACGTATATGTATGTGATGTATACCCACTAAGAGATTTCCACTTTCCACTATACCCATTTTCATATGTGCAAGGATACATAACAGTACAATGTTGTAATAAAACCTTCACTTTAGCAGATTTTTCACGAAAACAAATAAAAACCATATATGCAGCATGTCCTGATATAAAACAATGTGGACAGTGTGAAATCACAGTATGAACTGGTAAAGGACTGTGAAGGCAGGAGACAGTCGGCTCGAGCCCAATGTGTTTAAATCTCCTGGGCTGGAAATATCCTTGGCTGTTAATGACTTGTGTTGATTATGATAAAATGTCTCAGGAGGTTTGATCCTGATAACGTACCCAGTCTTTTGAAGTGGAGCTAGTTGTAAGCTAGGTAACCCTGACCATAACATAAGGTGGTGTTGTCAGGCCATATGACCCCCTCATAAATGTCAATGTGTGTTCCTGATCACCAGTCATTTCAGAAACGTGTGAACTTAGTTCTATTTACTGTAACTTGCATTAGCAACAGGAAGCTACAAGACAAAACTGAAAAATGATTTGCATATATTTGCCAGAGTGCTTGTTTGCTCATTTGTGTAATTGTTTTTGTATCTATTCATTTCCATTTGTGACACTGTCCACTTAATTTAATAGCATTATTATTATATTTTCATTACAATGTAAAATCTGCTGGAAAATGGAGGAATTTTGCCCCTTGAGTGGCTGAAGGGCTCTTAATGAGAAACGTCTGTGCAGGAAGTGTTGAGTTTCTGTTAGCTCAACAGCAATCTTAAAAACCAGAACCACTGCAGTTGAGGTAATAAAAGGCTCTGGCCTCTATTTGAGAATTTTTTTGTGGACACCTCATTGTGCATATTTTTGTGTACTTTTGGTCTAGGCCCCTTATGTCCCTCTCCTGAAGACCAACCAAACTTTTTTTTTTTTTGATAAAGAAGTAAGCCACTAATCACTTTACTCATCATACCATGAGCAACCATGATCTGATTTCATGGTTCACAGTAGAACACAGTACAGTTACCTTGCTGAGGAGTTGGAGGTGTGCAGCCTGTTATCTGCAGCTCTTCCTCTAACAGCTCACTGTGGCTGCTACCTCTTCTTCCATTATTCCGTGAAATATTTCAAACTGATCTGCTGTAGGCAAATGTTGAAAATTACCATGTCACTTGGAGACTAATTTTTCATTAAGAACTGTTGTCAGTGCTAACCTTGGTGACAAGTAACCCTAACCTTTCCTGTGGGTTCTTCACAATAAAAACCACCTCATGTATCCCCATGCTTTTAATTGGAACTAACAGCAGTAAGCATTAGCAGAGTAAAGAAGGTAAACAGTAAACAGTGAAGCTCTTATTAGTATTGAATCCAGTGTGGGAATGGCGGACTCCACCACTAACAATGAGAACTAGTATACTGAGAGATGATTCTACATGTAAATAAAAATGAGGCTTTCATGAAATTTAAAGGATTACAACTTAAATTGTACAGCATAGAATGATTATTTAGACAGCAGTGTGCTTCCACTGTGTGTCAGCAGTCTGGTGAAAGTCCTTTCCTGTTTCAACATTACAATACCCCTGTGCACAAAGCCAGATCCATGAAGTTGGAGTTTCATTGCTCGATAATCTCAACAGGGCTCTTGTAGCTGAAATGGGACCAAAATCCTTGCAGCCAACATCTGGTGCGAAGCCTGAAACTGGAAGCATAGAGGCTGTTATAGCCACAGATTAATGCCACTGGTTTTGGAATGACATGTTTGCAAACCACATATGCCTGAAATGTTTGACTGTCCATATACTTTTGGCCATATAGATCTTTTTCCAGCTGTAATTTCCTACTCTTGCTTTCTCTTTGTTTCCTTCACACTCTTATACTCTCTCTCTACTGTCTCTTCCTTAGGGAGTAACGGAGGTCTTGAATAAAGATGTGAAGATTTCTCAGATGCTCTGTTGTACAGTCTACCCCCACCTCCAGCAAGCCAATTACTCTGACAACAGCAAGAAGAAACGCACACGCAAGTCAACTTAAAACTGCCTATCTTACGCACACACATATACATTTTATTCAAACTGATTTACAGGCTTGGCTCTGTGTGTGTGTGTGTGTGTGTATTGTTTTCCCTCTGATGATGATGTGTGTGTCGCAGAAGTGATAGGCATGAGCAGCACCCCGTCTGTGTTGAGATGAGAGCGAGAGGAGGCAAGAGAGAGACATGAAGTGTCTCTATTGAAGTGTGTGAAGAGTGTGTGTTCAAAGGAGGCAGACCTCGTCAACTTAACATAACATGTGAACACAGATAAGAGTTGAGAGATGCCAACTTAAAGAAGAGTTCAGATGCTCCAGAAAGAGCTGAGAGAAGAGGTGTAGGCCTTGAAGGAAGACAGAGGCCCTGAGGAAAGAGCTGGAAACTGTGGGAGAGAAGATACTTCCATCAGCAAGCAGGATGCCAATACACACCCATTGCAACTGCTGTTCCAGTAACTTGTAGACCACATCTTCAGTGACTCTTCTTACTATGGCCACATAAAGCATTGAATGCTATCCCTGTTTTTATACTTCTGCTGTATTATGCACCTGCCTGTGGTTTTGACAAATGGCCTGTAAATCCTGCATCAGAATAGCCAGAAAAATAATAATTATAATCTGGCAACAAGACTTTTATTCATATTCTGATTAATTTAAAAAAACAAAACAGGATCTGTCATTGCTCTTTTTGGAAAACATCACAAAATATTAGAAATACGAATATATATGACTAACTGATGACAACATTTTTTTTATTTTTTTTATTTTTTTAAATTTCAGTTCATTTTGGTAATAACCTTTGTTTGGATTAGGACAAGAGGCTCATTTTAGGACTGTGACTCATATGTTAATGGTAATACATGAGAGGCACAGGTACTACAGACTGGCTCACAGCTGTCTGCCTAAACAAAAGGAAGCTTGCAAAATAAATTAACAAACAGAAATAATACTATTTATCAAATGACAATGTGAAAATAATAATATAGAATCTGTATCGTCCCTCAGCTTTATGGAGCTTTAATAGTGAGTTTCAGCTCATTGTCTGGTGTTACTGTTTGAGGTCGCTCTCTTCACTGTCGCAGCAGCAGGCAGCTGTTTTCAGAGAAAAAGCTCTAAAAACTCACTGTACACTACCTGCTCAGCAGCAAACAGCAGGCGGACTCGGTTAGATAGTTGCTAAATACTGTGCTATGGAAACCAAAACAAGGATTGAAAGACATTAAAACAGTCTTAAGCTGGGAAGCTGCAGAATCTTTCGTCACAACAGTTCCTTTCATATCACACATGGTAAAGATATTGATTAGTGTTGCTTAAACACAGATCAATCAATAATGTGATATTTATTTTGCAGCTTTAAGCCCAGCATTTACTATTAGTGTTGGCTATGAGCTATGAGCATGTTAGTTGTGTAAATCAATGCTTTATAACCATGTAGTTGGCTGAGGGGGGAAAGGGTAAGTAGGGGTTATGTGGTTATGATTGCCAAAAGGCAACAGCCCTCACCATTATCTTGGAAGTAGTATGCCACTGTTTTGTCATTTTCCAACCAGTATAACTCTAAAGGAGACTTCATGTTCATGCTACTGTCACACTTGTGGCCTGAGATGCAAATTACAGCACTAGGAAGAACAGAAAGCAGACCAAAAAGCACAGATAAAAATCATTAGACTGCTTCAGAACCAGAGCAGTGTTGGTGACCCTGAAACATACGTGAACACATACTTGCGCAGTATACATACATCTCTAGTGACATATAGAACAACACAAGGCTGAGTGACTCAGTTGGTTGATAATACCTCCCCTCCTTCCCACAACAGCAGAACACTGATTGAACTCTGCTGCCTCAAACTGACTTCTACTCAAATGCACTCTATGCCATGGATGGAACAACGTTGGGATGTCAATCTAATTGTTTTTAAATTGGGGTTGACCAGTGCCAGATCTGGGAAATTTAACATGGGGTGGCAAGAGGTACATGATGTCCAGCTGGATTAATGGCAGGCACTGGGACATCTGTCTCATCAGTTCTTGTTTATGTCCCTCTCTCTGGTCTAATCCACATTCAGTTCTTCGATATCCTGTTTGTTTGTCATGCTCTGTCTCTCTTACTGGTCTCTCTTGTCACTCTGCTCCTCTATTCCTTCTCTGTCCATTTTTCTGTTTATTCTGTTTTTTTTTTGGTTTTTTTTTTTCTTCATGTTCTGTCAGTCGGCCTGATCTGCTGTCAAAATGTGAACGGATCCTTTGCTTAAAACCTGTATTTACATAGTGAGAACATGTGGATTTAATAAGCTACAACCAAACAATAAAAAGTGAGTGATATTTAGATCATGGTTAAAATATCCCTACTCTGACAGTCAGATGCACCCTGTTTGTGTGCATACTCATGTGTTAGAGGGAGGCAACTTTGCTAATCAAATAAAATTAATGAACCTTTTGGCACAAATACAAGTTTTAATGATACTGTCCCTGACCTTTACAAAAACAAAAACAGTTCCTTCATCATTATTCATTCAAATGTGACATGATAGCATTTGTTTAACACTACAATGATGCAGTTTTTTGATCTTAATTAAGATCAGGACTTGGCAAACTGCACAGGCTGAAATCACATCTTGTGATGAACTAAAGTTTCTCTGAAAAAAAACCCAAAAATGTATGAAGGCACCAGCTCTGGGGTGGCTAACATTCTGGTAATGAACACGCTGTGATTACTGAATCAACTCCAGCAGACAGTAGTGAAATTCATTACTGACTTGGTTTGAGTTCAACTTTAAACAGGGAGGCTCTGACTTATTTTCCAGATGTCACTCAGCTCTGTTTCACAGCTCTGTGAGTCAAACTGTGCCTCTGCACATCTGCCTCTGTGGTGGACTAAACATTAGGAACAATTTTAATATTGCGTAATCCAGTTACAAATAACCACTATCTACAGCCTCAAGTGTGATCTAAACTTTATTCTAATAATTGCATGAAGCTGTTAAAGTGCACCTGATTAACTGACAACTGTGTGTAAAAGCAGGCAGCTGTTTGTGCATGTATGTGTTTAAATGTTTCCTCTACCTTGTTCTTCCTGTTAATAGACTTCCTCACTTCACCATCTGAAGAGCCCCTCTATAGGTCTGTCACATACTGTACTTTAACAGACAGGCTGATAGTAAATCACCCAAGGGAGGCCTGGATCATTTGAATGAAAATTGGATCAAGACAAAATAATAAAAATGTCTTTGGCCTCAGTCCTACTAAGCACCAAACTCCTTTCTAGGGAGGAATAAATCCCCAGAGAGTTTTAAATTCCAAATTGAGATATCCACAATTTTTAATATCCACTATTAGAAGAATGATTGATAGCACATATTACGCTGCCTTATGATAGAAGCTAACAAGTCCTTGGCTTAGAGATTGATAAGACTCACTGACAGGATCCTTTACATATTAAAGATGTGACATGATGAACATCAGGTTATGAGACTGTTAAACCAAAATTGAGATATCGATCACACTGTTTTGAAATAGAGAACTTGCATCCACACAGATGAAAGAAAAAGACTAATCTGTCCTGTCCGAAAGTTTATTTACGCTATAAATTTGATTAGGACATTTATTATGTTAAGATTTTTTTCCCCTTATTTATATATACTAAAGCCAGTCATTAAAGAAATTAGAAAGCCAACGAAACTAGAAAACTGTAGCACTCTTAACAGTGTTCATTATGAAATCTATTACATCACATGTTCCTTTTGCTATTAATAAACTTGAAAAACTGTCAAATTAAAAAAGTTCCTGTTCTTTCAGACAAGGCACAAGGAACTCCAGATGAATCACACAGGAAGGAATCAGCATCATACTTTTGAACTCTGACACTTAGCCAGAGGCGTGTACCTGCTTTTCTGTAAATTACAAAGATCTTACATATCAGAGAAGTTCTGCTGTCAAACCCGCATTTGTGCCGTGGTATTCAATATATGTCTCTCAGTGGTGCAAACAACCGCTTTAATGTTGCTTTGTTACAAGTAGGACATTCTAACTATAATCTGCATAGATGTTCCTTCTTGTGTGGGCCTTTTGATCTCTGCCACTTGTTAAGCCTATTTTCTACTTTGTGTTGCTTTTTATAATACACAAATAATCAATCAATAACTGTTCACAGTCTGTTCATTCATTTGCTCAATGATCAAGGACATTCAAGGAAGAGGAACCAACACGACTCACTAATTAACATGTATCTCATTTGAGCAATTTGTGCTCAAACAGAAATGTGAAAGTTTGTGGGTTTATGTAAGGTTACATACTGCACCTGGTTATTGGCCAACAACAACCAGGCCATCATGCTGAAGTTGTGAGCCGACCAGAAGAATGCATAATCTGTTCATCAAGAAATCCTTGTAGCTAAATGCTTTTTTATTGTACTTGGAACTCATAGTGCCTTGGTTTCCTCTTACTTGATTGCGTTTGTAGTGGTCTCATAATAACACTTTAAGTGTACCTTTTTAAAGTCCTTTGTAGCTGTGCAATTTCACTCTGTCAGTCAGTCCGTCATTTTGGTCTCAAGTATCAACTATTGATAGATTGGCATAAACAACTTGTTGTGTTGTTTGCTGTTGTTGCTGTTGATATTCATGTCCAGAGGATGAATCGTACTTACTTACGTAATTCTACTGACTTTTCCTCTAATTTGTGTTTGTGGTTTTGAGTGTAATGTCTGAAAAACTGATATATGATAACTGGTATATTGCCAAAAATAAGTTGGTATACACATTTGTGTCCCCCTGAGGATAAGTTAAATAAAATTGATGATGACCTGATTTCTTTTCTCTAGACCCAAAATTTGGTTGAAATTTCACTTCAACTATCTTCAAAACTAATGGCATTCACATCAGCCTCAGCTGGTCTGTGTGTCTGACACTACGGCAAATAATAACACGCTAAATGACATGGAAAACTTATCTGCAAAACATTAGCATGTTAGCATTGTTGTTGTGAGCTTTGCTAAATAAGCATTGAGCTCAAAATACTGATATATCTAACTGCATTCTGACCGAGCTGCTACACTTCTAGACTTGTTAGACTTATTGTCTTCTTTGAGTTTTGAGTTTTGTTTTGAGTAATAGACTTTTGGAATTTGTCAAAAGTACCGAGATACAATTCAAAGCTTTTAACTTGTGATCAAATTGGTGTCACAGTTACAGCAGATTTTAGTACCTCAGCTGTGGTATTTTCTTCCTCCCCTTGTGTAAGAGACACCAGTGCTTCACTAATCTTCTCCGCTAACACACATGATCAAGATCTTATTTCATCACACATCTTCCGAAGTGTTATGTGTCTTCGCCACGTCCTTTGTTCTCTGCAAAGTGCATCGTGTTGAAGTTGATTTGTTAAAAGTGCTCTACATATAAATGTGACTTGACTGGACTTGACAGGGAAAGCGCTGCATTGCTTGTTTAAACTTGGCCTCTTTGCCAGAAGGGTGAGCGTCTTCCTCTATACTGTTAACCAGGCCTACATCATGTGTCAGGAAGCTTGCATGTCAAGGAGGAGACGGGAGATGATGAAAGATGATGACAGAGGGTGGATTCATACATGGGTAGACTGACAAATAGAAAGGAGCAGCAGAAAGCACAAAGCATGCAGCAGCGGTAGTGGCACTATTGAGTCTATAGCATAGGCCTTGAGGGGATTTTGTTTGGCGTGGCAGGAGCACAAAGCTCTTACTAAACCAAGGCATTCACCCCTTAAGGGACCTAAATGTGCGTCCACAAGAAAGCAAAGTGTTCTTCTAATAGATGGTCAATGTCATGGTGGTCTATTGAGTTTGCCTGGTGGGTGAAAGCCACAGTGATGGGGTCAAATGAGATGGGAATAGGCAGTCCAATTCCCCTTGTGAGTGAGGTAGAGTGTGACTGTTTGTGGATGTGAAGCTGACTGACCTCTACAGCTCATCAGGTTTTCTATTGGCCATGAGGAGGCTGTTTTCTGTGTTTGTGTAAGTGTGGTGTTGAACACTCTGACAATGCAGCAAATACAGGCATGAAAACTGTGGTACAAGGCAAATATCAATAGCAACTCACCAGGAAGAGGTAGCTGAAAGCAGGGGTTGAGTGAAGGCCTCGGTACTAGTAGGATGCTGGGAAATAGCAGTTAGGTGGAATATAGGAAAGTAACTGTGTTCATTTTGATCCCCCAAAATGTCCCTGTAACTCCATTCATTACCTGAACTCTACCACCAGGGAAACTCACCTGATGTGTGGGTGCTTAAAAAGCACATTGACAAGCTTGTCAAAAGTTTGCCACAGCTGAATGTTTTAGTCATCCCGGCCCTGGAGGTCCAATCAAATCGCTGTGCTGTGTTTCCCTCCTGATGGCTCCACGCTCTGCCTGACAGGTGCAAAACTGACAATAAGTTGGTTGCAGCTTTTCAAAGCTTCCCTCTTCTTTTATCTGAAAGACTAGAGGACTAAAGTTTTAAAAAGCTATTTGAAATATCTTGCTGCAAGTAAGCATTCTTGGCTGGGGATAAATAACCAGACAGCACCTGGATTGTGCTATGCGCTGTAAACTTGCTATCATCTCACCAGCTTTTCCTCTGTGTCTTGGACAGGACACACTGGAATTTCTAGAGAGTCCACACTGCAAAAAGTGCGGTAACTATTTTAAACAATTTGTGAATCTAATAAAGAATCTTAATATTTTGTTTGACATCAGTTGTCCCACCCTAACTGATGCAACAAATCTAACAGGGGAGTGAGGAAGATGTCAATCAAGCAGTCTCTGTGTACCCAAACAGTTCTAAACTCCAGTCATGTGAGAACACTTGTACAGGAGGACCATGCCTGTGTAAGGGCTTTAAGAGTTCTCACTTCGCCATTCAAC
Source organism: Holacanthus passer (assembly GCA_025331565.1). NCBI lineage: Eukaryota > Metazoa > Chordata > Actinopteri > Pomacanthidae > Holacanthus > Holacanthus passer. The sequence goes on along the minus strand of JAFREQ010000091.1, from coordinate 1,420,982 downwards.
TGGATATAGATAGATAGATAGATAGATAGATAGATCTCATTTGTTTTCACAAATTGAAAATTCTTAAAACACATGCGCCGCCCAGGAATCAAACCCAGGTCGCAAGAATGGGAATCTTGCATGATCCCACTACACCGGCGGTGCTGCGATTTTCTGATTCTCCCTTATTTCAAGACATACAGTACATAGATGTTTGTTAGGTTTTTGGAGAAAAAAAACATAATTTGAAACAACATGGAGTGGAATGTCCTGACACAAAAAAATGTTTGATGACTTAAGGTAAGACGAAATGAGACTTTAAAGCTGCATGAATTGATTATTTTTGTCACTAGGGGGGAGCAAAGAAAACTGAAAATTCAAGCCCAATATTCATTCCTTTTGTTTTAGTCTCCATCAACTACAGACTAAATATTTGTCTCTCTAGCACCTGAGCTATTCTACATGCCAGTTGTTCTGACAAACCCCCTTCAAACTAGCAGGTTTTTTTTGGCAGGTGAACAGGAGTTGTGGAGACCAAAACAGAGCTAAACAGAGAGTGACTTAAGTCTTGAGCTTTATCTGCTCCCCTCAAGCAGCTAAAATAATCAGATCATGCAGATCAAAAAAGAACTAAAAGGAGACTGAATATAGGACTTTTGATATTGATCAGGTGGCCAGAAACACAAAGTTTGGATACATGTGGATATATGTCACCCTAATCTTTAAAAAAATGACATATTATGAACATAAGATGACCCAGGATTTAAATGACGAAGAGATTTATTGACATTTTTTACAGAGGGTCATTTTCTTTTTTCTTTTTTTTCTTTTTTTTTGCTGCTATTGGCACAACGACAGTTGCTGAAAGCAGACACCAACTGCAGAGGCATGACCCACAGAAAGCACCCCCTCCCAGCAAGGCAGATCGTAACTTCTGTCAAAGCAGCAGTGAAGCTGCAACCCCAGCTGAGAGTGTCAGCTGGGGTTGTCTGAACAGTGCAAGAGTGGCAGCTGAAGGTCGACCTAGAAAGACCGCACAAATTCCCAGAAAGCATCACCTGATTCAGACATTGTGCAGATGACAGAAACATCAAGAGAGGTGGCACTGCCAGCACTGTTTCTTCACTGAAACCACTGGATGCACACAAGGAGGGAGGGAGGGAGGTACAAACCACCTCTAATTAAAACCCACAGATAAAGAGCACGCAATATTCAGAATTTCATCTTATGTTCTGGCAACATGTTGTGTATATATTTGTGATGTATCAGAGGTATGGAGATCGGGCAGGGCCGACAGTAAGCCCTGATCAACAGGCAGGCCCTGTTTGCTTGCTTTCCCTCTAATCTGATTCATCTTCCCATGCGAGCAGCTAATCCTTTTATGTGTACTGTTGTGAGACTGCAATGGGGCCATACGCCTTCATGTGAGCTACTTTGTATCAGTGCATGTGTCGACTACCTTTTCCCCCTTTATCTGATAAAAGCAACAAGAAAGTGTTGGAACACGCAACGCTGCATCCTTGCATTTACATTCATCTCACATGGTTTTATCCCTCAGCGCTATAGCCACCACAGATGTTGTTCACTAATGCAAAAGTCCTGAAAAGGCATCTTTAAAAATATTAAATAAGAAGGAATCTCAGACAACTGGAAACCTAACTTGTCAAGACTATAATTGAGTGTGGAGAAAACTGTGACTTAATCAATTTATGAAGCATGAAAACACAACAGAAATAGTTTAAAGCAACATTTATCAATCCTTCCATGAATAATGGGTGTGTTACGTGACAGAGGCCACTGACAAATCCACAGAGAGATATAACACAACTCTGCTGTTGCCCTCTGCTCTATTGAGAACACAGTGAGCATTTAGCAGCTAAAGAGCCACATATTTCCCTGTGGAGTAGGTGGAGACCAGAACAGAGCTGAAAGGAGAGTTACACTGCATCTACAGAGGAGGTGTAGCATGAGCGCCACTTCAGCGGAGCATCTGTGTCGACAAAGGATGTACACCCTTGTTTTGGCAGCGGCCAGAGCGCACCACACAATTGTTGCAGTTATGTGCGTAAGGCAAATGAAAACTGACTTAAAGGATGAATATATGCTTCCGGTCAAGATTATACATGTGAAGTTTGAGTGAAAGGCGAGCTGTTACACAGCCTGTGTTGACAGCTATATCTGTTATATATTCAAGTGAATGGGTGCCATCTCTGAGTCAGGTATATAGGTCTTATAACACATCTATGTTGTGCGCCCATCGTCTGGTTTTTATTTACATTTGTGCAATGGAAAGATATTACAATAAGCAGCATTAAACTCCTCTGCTGTAATTGGTCACTCTAAAAAAATGCTTTGATGCAGTTGCAGAGGTGGATGCAAGCGCCACAAAATATTATTCTAACAGATCAAATAAGAATTTGCTGGGACACAAGTTTTAAGAGGATTTCCTGAAAATATTAAATGTTTCATCATCAACTTTTCTCTGAACGTGATATTCTTTCATGAGAACAAGTCCCTGCACACAGCTCCTTGAGATGGCCATGGGTTAAAAGGTCAATGTTTTTTTCTTTTGTTGTTGTTTTTTTAATTTTTTTTTTTTTATTGCAAATATTTCTTCATTGAAGATGGAGTGTGACTTATGTTGTTGCACAAACCGCCATCAGCTCAAATCAAGTCACCATGCTATGAAATAGACCATTTTCAGTGGCATGAATACTAATAGAGAAATCTGTAAAATTGCAGAGCTTCCTGAAGTCCTATGAGTTTATTGTCTCTAGTGCTGTCTGATCCTGAAAGCTTCGTTTTGTGCAATGTATCTCCGTCCCCTTGGTGTCCAACTCATTTTCATGAAACTTTAATTGAACACTGAACAGACCCATTGTGTTAAAGTGTCTCGCTGCTGGAGATCTTTTATCACAGCTTTTGATATTATTATGTTCTGTAAGACATATCCTGAATTATACTTCTGGCTTTCCAACAAAGGAGAAGCCGCATGGGCACTTCAATAAAGTGAATTGAGTATTACAGGTTATTCAGCCCCTGACTTTCATCTTCCTCCCTGAATGGAGATTAAGAGAAGATTCCTCCTTAATCACTGCTTTGCAATTGGCACAGTTTCACCAGGGGGAGCTGTCTAGAGGGAGGGAGTCGAGGAAGTGCAAACTCATCTGCCAACAATATCCCCCAGATTAGTGGCACATTCACGGGCAAATCTAGATTTATTCCCAAAATCTTGATTAACAGATGGTCTACAGATAAAATATGGAAGCAATCTGTAATCTAAGCCTTTACGTTTTATGAGGCGGAACATGGGTGGACATAGATCACAGTTCTTGTGAAGCTGTCTCAGTTGACGCAGGCCTTCAACATGTATTCATCCAGTAACTGTCGTAACCTTTAGATGTGACGCTGCCCCAGAGGGAAATAGCTTGTATGTCAAACTCGTGCCACCAGCAGAAATGACAAGTTCTCCTGATCTTCATTTACTAAAAGTCATTTACTAAAGCTCTCGACACATTATCAGCGGCAGAATCACTTTGCACTGGCATGAGCCATTGTTTTTATGAAGAACGTGAAGATGCCAGCACCACCTTGATCATGAAGCAACACTCAGACTTAATGACTTGATGCTGCAAACTCCAATAATGGAGAAAACGAATGAGGGAAACAACAGACAATCATGACACCTAATCATGTAAGAGGCATTGTGTGGAGGCATTTTGGATTTGACACTGTATATTGAAAAATGATGGGTAAAGGGGGGTAAATAGGCAATATTACAACAATAACAAACCAGAAGTCACCTGTTAGCTTGACAATCAACAGTAGGATACAGCTTAACATCTGACTCAACTCAGAACTCACACTTTCCTTTTTTCTCTGTCTGATGATGAAGTACATCCATGAAATCCCAGGAGAAGTGGAGTTAAAACATTAATATTAACACAAACTCACTTCTTCACACTGGGTCATCTTTGTATTCAGTTGCGGCGTCTAAAAAAAATGTCTCATATACTGTCTGAACACACCTTTAGGATTATGGATTTAGGATTATGTAGGTTGCGCTTAATCGAGTAACAAAACATTTCTGATTGCCAAATGAGCAATGAGTGATTAGCAAAAAATAAATAAAAAAATAATGATGTTGCCAACTGATGGTGTCCCAGGTATAGTCGTGTTTATGGAGTATGTGTTGCACATGTGAACCATAAAACAAATTCTGGTTACAGAGACCTTATCGCAGTTTTGAGTAACCCAGGTATGCCAACAGGAGTGCCTCAGTAGGAACCAAGATATTCATCCATCCATTATCTGTACATCTGTACGCTGCTTAATCCTCTGCAGGGTCGCGGGGGGGCTGGAGCCTATCCCAGCCGACTTAGGGCGAAGGCAGGGGACACCCTGGATGGGTCACCAGTCCATCGCAGGGCCACACACAAGACAAACAAACAAACACACACACTCACATTCACACCTATGGACAATTTAGGATATTCAGTTAACCTCAGCATGTTTTTGGACTGTGGGGGGAAGCTGGAGTGAAAGCCCACGCTGCACAGGGAGAACATGCAAACTCCACACAGAAAGATCCCAAGCGTCCTAACCGGGACGCGAACCGGGGATCTTCAAGCTGTGAGGCGCCAGTGCTAACCACTGCACCACCGTGCAGCCTGGAACCAGGATATTGTAGCATGTAATTCCCTTATCTAGGTTTTCTGATCATTCTCTGTTAGTACTAAAATAATTGGCTGAGATGTTGAGGAATCAAGAGAGCAGATGATCTCGACTATGTATACATAATATATATAACCAGGTTTCACATGCTTTGTGTTAACATATGCTGAACACGATCACAACCAGGATAAGACTCTAAACTGGGATACTAATGTGCATGTACATCTCAACGGGTCTGCAGCCAATGTATCAAACTACCTAAAGCTGAGAGGCTTTAAAGCTTTCAGACTAATGCTCGTTTCTTACAGAGGCTGGGTTTAATAGAGAACCAGAACACTTTGACTACATCACCGTAGGACCAGCCACTCCAGATTAGACTTGAAACCACAACGCATCCCTGATTTAGGAGGCCATACACAATTTATCCATCAGGCCTCTCGAGATATGTTTTTCATCAGTAATCTCTCTTTGCATGTAGAGGAACACAACTAAATCTGATAGATTAATATCATGTACATGGACAAGTCATGTGTGTCTGACTCATATGGTTTCATGTATGTGTTATTCCAGTTGTACATTACTTTTCATGCCAAAGCAAATAAGACCAAGGCTGTCTGATTCTTCCAATTTGTTTACTGGTAATCTCCCAGCATGCTTGGCTTTCATGTCAGCTATTTATATGCGCATACAGTTCTTGTCATGCAAAATTTGTTCCTGGAATTCAACAAATAACTAGTATAATTGATCCACCAGCCTGCATGCAGCCCTCTCCTACATATTTTTGTTCCATGAATTCAGATGAGCATATTCTCTATGCATACGTGTGGTTTACTGTGTTTTACCGGGAAAGGTATGAACTTTAATTGGCTGTTAGTGTTGCATTTTTGTCTTCTGACTGCATATGAAATTCCACGTGACTAACAATCTTGTTATTTATGTTGGACAGCTTTAGATTTTGTTCACCAGTGACTCAAAATGCATATGGTATTTTAGTCAATTTGGCTTTTTAACAACCTTGCGCAGGTTGATTGCTAGACAGAAGAAACAGAAATAGAAAGTGTAATTTTGTGAATAGTTCCTCTCAGGAGAAGACGATAATGCAGAATAATTAACCAGCGAGCCATCTGCAGATGCAGCCGTGGTAGATGTCCCACTTTTTGACTGCACACCGATGAACTAATGCTGGTTAATTATGGCTGCGCTGCTGCTCCCTCCCAAGAGGGGCTATTTGGAAAATTCACAAGGAATTGTCTAGTAAGGAAATGCAGTAATTAAGGTGAAGGAAGAAAGTGACGATGGAAGACTGGAGAAGTGAAGGATGGACAGAAAAATGCATTGCATGACAAGAGGAAGGACTTTTTTTTTGCACGGTTCTCACCCTGAAACATTAGGAGTGTGTGTTTGTGTGTGTGTGTGTGTGTGTGTGTGTGTGTGTGTGTGTGTGTGTGTGTGTGTGTGTATTTCACTATGAACCATGCAATTTTAATCTGTCCAATAAAACAGCTCCCAAGTGCAGCAGCGGATCGCTTACAAGGCTGTAAAAGTTTGATGCGGCTCTTGTCAGGTTGGATTTAGCGTCCTGGGCTCTGTAAATCGGCCACCTCGGCAGACCGTATGGCCAAGTGCAGAGTGCCGGATCTCAATCCTGATTTATTTATCATTGTCTTATGTCTGCCAAGACAGGCAGTGCAGCTTGGCCTATTTCTGTTCCTGCAGTATGCTGGGAAGTATCAGGTCTCATGACACTTCAGTGATGACTTTACATGCACTTCATTGTCTCAAGTAGGCCTACATTTCTGATAATCCACAAACATTAGTCACAATAGTACAGGCAATTTACATTCTTTTTTCAAAATAAACAATATTAAAGTTTCAACTATGTGTTCTGTGTATTCTGAACATGCTCAATTGACTGTCCGGGTCATTTTATATGTCAATATACCTGCATGAAACAAAGCAATATGCAGTACAAGCTTGCACTATGGCACAAGAGCTGGGGTTACATGGACAATATTTCTTCAGCACTGAAATCACTCTGATTTCCCTATTGAGTGGATTATCAATTTTACACCACCCCTCTAAACCAGATAGAAAATTCTTTTAGTTCTGGCTCTTCTGTCTCTTCTGATTGAGGTGGTTGCATGAGACATTTTTATTCTGATGGGGCTATTATACTATATTGTGGGTGTGAGCCCCAGATCAGGGATCATTAGGAAAGAGCTGAGACTGACAGGGAGCTGCTTATAATGGTAGAGGTAGTGTGGCCGAGTGGTCTAAGGTGCTGGATTAAGGCTCCAGTCTCTCAGGAGCTCTCTAACCCATTTAGATAATGTGATAACGATGGTTAGGCTTATAGACACGGCTCCTGCTTCATTTGTGCAACTGTATTACTAATCCTGTCAACAAACTGGATCACCAAAAGATAACTGTCTTGATGAATGACCTGAAAGGGAAGCACTTATGACCAAATGCAAACTCATTGGTCTTTGTCTTCTTGTCTTATCTCCTAAGGGACAGTGGTTAAGCTCCATGCTGTCAATGTCCCAGACCCATCTAAATTCATTGGATGAGTTTGCACTCATTGCCAGAAGTGGCCAAAGTAAGACGTCATCTCTCCTTTGTGCCACAGTTACATTCCGAGCAGCAATGTGTTTTTACACTTGTGTTAAAGTTCCTTTGGTTTTCAGTAAAATTCTTCAAACCCCCTTGCCAACTTAATCATCTGCAATATTTTTGATCAACATCATGACTGAAGGCTACTTCTGATTATAGGTTATGAAGGAAACGAAAGAGCTCTTAGTATAGCATTGACCAAACACCTACTACAAGTAGTGTGGCTGAGTGGTCTGAGGTGTTGGATTAGTGCTTCAGTCTCTCTGGAAGCACATATTTAAATCCCAGCACTGTCATTTAACACTATTCAGGCAATGTTGTCAATAGCTGGAGTATTCATTAACAGTCCAACACACTCGCACTTGGTTAAGGTCTTTGCTACTATTACTTCATTTTGTCATCTGTGACCTGAATGGAAAATAGCTGAACCCCTGGTTACCATTGTGCACCTCCTCAATGCAACCGTACCAACATTTTCTGAATGAAAGCACTCAAGTTCTTATGACAAGTTAAACCTTCAGACACATTCAGTTGGCATATTATTTTTTAGTAGTTGTATGCAAGGAGAGAATCTGATCCACCCTTTGCAGCTCTGCTTCAGTTTGTCTGTTCACTGCTGTTGTGGATAAATTCTATAATTCACAAATAGCGGTGCAGAGGATGATGGATCAAAACCATCATCCAGTGATGCTCCATGCTGTCAAGTTTTTCAAGTGAGAGACCTTCTCCCCATCCTAAATGCACCCTAAATGCAATGGGACAAAAGTCCTTAAAAGAAGCAAGAGTTAATAGAAAATTCTGTTTTGTTTATTTGTTTGTTTGTTTGTTTTTTTAAATATGATGAATAACAATTCTAATAGCGTTGAAAGGAGGCCACCACTTATCTCAACTGTGCCGTCAGTTGCTTGTGGTACTAACAAGGTATCACAATCAGTCGGACCCTTGTTTCATGTAACAGCTTGAACTACACAGAACGGTCGACGTAACACAACAGGCTGCAACTACAATCACTGTGTGTTTGTGTGTGTGTGTGAGAGAGAGAGGTGACAGACAGAAGGTGCGAAGTAATGCACGTATACATCAATGTGTGAATGCATTAAATCTGTGCGATGAGTGAAAATCAAAAACAATGTGCAGAAGTGTGCTTTTGAGTGGGAAAGAGTTCTAGTTGTTCATATGTTTGCGTTTTCATTTATGCATCTCTGTGTCTGGGCATGTGCACTGTGTGTTGTTTGTGGAGGTGTGTGTTTCCGAGTCAACATTTTCTGTACCTTTAAGCGAGTGTGTGGGTGTAAAGTGTTGTTTATCTCTGATATAACCTCCTGTCTCTCTAGTCTGTTCCAGTTAAAACAGCTGCAGGTAGGATGATACATTATGCTACTGAGATCCTTCATTGTTTCCTCTCTTTCCCTCTGTCTCTGTTTGTCTTATGAAAGTAACTAATGTACATTTACAGCTCAGTGTGTTGCCTTTTATATTTCACTCCTAAGCCACAACATTAACTGGTGTAGTTGTTTGTCACTTGTTTCATTCAGAGTCACATGTCGAGATAGTGAATAAGGGTCAAATTGTTGTTCTAGCACAGTCACTCTAGAAAACATTGTTTGCAGATACTAAAGTTACAGTGTGTAGAGAAATTATCACACAGACAAGTTTACTTTAGCATATCTATAGAAGTAGACAATAATAACCTGTCTCCCTCAGACTGACCTGGCCACTTTCAGCCAATCAGATAATTTGAGTAGGTCATTTTTGATTGGCTGGTCTGTCTCAATCCGATTGCTACTAACAATTAAAGCACTAAGACAATGGTGAGGTTGAAGCTGAACATGGTGGTGCTTTCAGCTAAATGTTGGCATGCTAACTTGCTGATGTTTAGTAGTAGTATAGTGTGTTAGCATGCTAACAACATGCTAACAGCATGCAACATTCAGATGAGGCTATGGGAATGTTGTTTTGAGATTATTTGGTATTATTTGGCCAAATTGTTGCACAAACATTTTTGCCATGCGAGCGGCTTTATGGTTGTCAGTGTTGCCCGTCATCACTTTGGTCCAGATTCAATTATGTTAACAACAATTGGATGATTTGCCATGACATTTTGTACAGACATCCATTGTCCCCAGACGATGATTCCTGATGATGGTGACACAAAAAGGTGGTTTCAAATTACACGAGTACTCAAGAACACTGCAGTTGATTTATTGATGATTATTGATGATGACAACTCAGACAACAAAAGAGTCACCTGGCAACAATATGGCTGACAGTCTGCATCACTGCATGATTCATTTCTTTTATGTCTCTTTCTTTCTCATAAAACCCTGGAATAATTTACCTCCTCAGCCACAGTTCTGGTTAATGTGCTCAGTATTTAACCCGCCAACATAAAACTGATAGTGCCTGATGTTGAATGAACAGCTTCATTAGAGCCGATGATGGAGACTTAAGCTGTGGTGTCACAAGTCATCAGCCTCATGTTGCTGCAGATAAGCACTGAAAGGGTACATCTCTATGCAATTTTCATCTATTCACTAAATAATTAGCAGGATGTTGCCATGATGGAAACCTGGTAAGGCCAGTCTAAGAAAGAAAAACAAAAAACTTTTAATTGTTGTATGAGTCATGCGTCTTGCCATTCAAAACTCTATTCAGATGTGACCTTGTTGACAAGAGGATTTTTTTCCACATTCAAGTAAAAGAGTTTATTAATTCATGTGCCTTGAAGGCTTTCAGAGATCAATATATCATTTAGAATGAAATCACAAAACCATGCCTTAATCACCATAAACAAATGGGACCACACACCAAATGATTAATTACCTTTTTCTCAAAGCGTTTGTATTGATATTGCTTGTAATTGTCAACATTGTAAGACCCAGATTTAAGTTCAAAGCCCATTTTTGTAGATTTTTTCTTCTTCTCCTCCTCCTTTAAAATTAGTTTGTACCTCAGAAACTCAACTAGTGAACAGACTATATGTAATCTATCAATAATCTATATAGTAATAGTTTTACAGTTCAAAATAAATACAGTTGACACATTTTAACACACATTTTGTCACGGGTGTGTGTACAAGGATTGATGGCCTAAATGCAGACATTGGGGCAGAACAGGTAAAGACAAGGGACTTTACTGAAACAGTGTTCAAATTAAGAGGCTTTCAGTCAAAGACATGGAGGTCCAAACAAGCAAAAACATCCGGAGAGGCAGTTAGCCACAGGACAGGCTGCAGATATCAGGCAAGCTGGTACCAGGTGAAGAACTGGCACAGATGGCTTGGCTGCAAATGCACAACATGACAGAACAGCAAAAGGAACTGACAAGTATATATAAACATTAGCATTCATATGGACTTGTATTTACAACGGACAAGGAGTGTGGAGGATGAATTGCTCTGTAGTCTGGTGGTCTGGCAGCAGATACTTTTGTATCTCTTGCCAGGCAGCAGCAGGGTAAACGGGCTGTGGTTAGGGTAGGTTTTTGTCACAGTTCTGTCCACCATGTTTCTGTGTTCAGTCTCTCTTAGTTTCAGTCTCTGTCTTAGTTTCAGTCTGCCATGTCTTCGTCCGGTCTCTCTGTCTTTGTTCATTCTCAGCGCCTTAGTTTAGTTCTGCTTCTGTTCAGCCCTAGTCACATTCCCTGCCATGTCTGTGTCCAGTCTCTGTGTGTCCAGGCTCTGTCTGTGTCCAGCCTCTCTGTCTGTGTCCAGCCTCTCTGTCTGTGTCCAGTCTCTGTGTGTCCAGGCTCTGTCTGTGTCCAGTCTCTCTGTCTGTGTCCAGTCTCTCTGTCTGTGTCCAGTCTATTTGTCTGTGTCCAGTCTCTGTGTGTCCAGTCTCTGTGTGTCCAGGCTCTGTCTGTGTCCAGTCTCTCTGTCTGTGTCCAGTCTATCTGTCTGTGTCCAGTTTCTCTGTCTGTGTCCAGTCTCTGTCTGTGTCCAGTCTCTGTGTCCAGTCTCTGTCTGTGTCCAGTCTCTCTGTCTGTATCCAGTCTCTCTCTGTGTCCAGTCTCTCTGTCTGTGTCCAGTCTCTCTCTGTGTCCAGCCTCTCTGTCTGTGTCCAGTCTCTCTGTCTGTGTCCAGTCTCTCTCTGTGTCCAGTCTCTCTGTCTGTGGTCATGTCTGAGTCCTATTCATGTCTCGTATTTGTCCTGTCATGTCTCTGCTGTCATGTCTTAGTTATGTGTCTTAGTTTTCTTAGTTCTGTCTTCGTTTCTGTTCGGCCTTAGTCTCAGTTAAGATCTGTCTTAGTTCAGTCTCTGTTCTGTCATAGTCTGTTATGTAGTCCCGTCAGCCTCGTTCCTGTCATGTATAAGTTCTGTCTGTTTTAGTTCTATGTTCTGGTCTCTGTTCTGTCTGCTGTGATTCTGCATTCAGGTATTCAGTGTTTTTCTCCCCCGCCTCTGCCTCACCTCACCTGCCAGCCTCTCCCACCTCATCATCTCACCTGTGGCCCCAGCTGTCTTCAGTTACCAATCAGGACTCTATATAAGCCACTCCACTGCACTCTCACTTGGCTGGATTGTTTCTTCCTCTGAAGCTTGTCAGTGTTCATGTCCACTAACATAGACAGGGGTGTGTGTCTTTGTCTCCTTTTTTTTTTTTTTTTTAAATCATCTCCTTGGTTTTGTTGAAATTGAGCAGTAGCAACTTCACGACTTGGAGAGTTCTCTCCAAATGGGGGATTGCAGTTGTGGGTGTGCAGCGAGAACAAGAGGGTGATGAACACACAGTCCTAGGTGGTCCACGAGAGTGGAGAAGGTGTGACCACCAATATCCAGTTGCAGAGTGTGTCATGTAAAGAAATTCTGTTGGTTCCTGACCACAAGCAATGCCTCTCTTGCTGGATGGATGTTATCTAGTGTGTTTCTTTGACATGTACTTTTGGTACTGTTAAACAAGAACTGAGGAATGCCTATCCAGATAAATAATTTGTGCTTTTACATACAGCCTTAGTAGCCTGACGGATTCAGTTGGTAAAATCACAGCATGTCTCTCTGTGTTGATTGGAACAGATTGCGTCTCAGAGCTGGGGAGCACTGGAGCAACTAACTGTGTCTCTAAAAGCTTTCCATCATCTCTGTCAAAGCAGCTAATTAACAAGACAACAAATATTGCCAGCAGTAAAGAGGAGGAGAGAGTTTGGTGTATAGATGGATAATATGGTCCAGCTAATGTTAAAGTATCGATTGTAAGGACTGATTTAAATGCGACAGTCATCAATTACACATGTGGCAGTCATGAGAGAGAGTCTCAATGTGAATGCACCCAAAAAACTGTTTGTGCAGACTTGCAGCAAATATAATTAAAAGTTGAACAGGAAGTTGGTCTGTAAACTGGGAACAATGTTCACAAGTGATGTTTGAGTTATAATTCACTGTTGTCTTGCAGTTTTAAACTACTGTCTTGCAATGTTACCATGTCCTGAGATCTCAGCAATCAACTTGGTGGCCACATTGTTATATCCAACACAAATGAATGGAATCATAATAATAGGACCCATCTTATATCCAGAAGTCAACTTTAACATTGATGTTTAAAAGATTCTAAATGCAGTGAAAAATATTTGAGAACAAATGGAACATCTACTGAGTCTAATCAGAATGTGTGTATGAATTATATGATGAATGGTGTGACCAGAACTTTACAATAGTAAAATAATGATTTTGTGCAGGACATTGATACAATACAGAGAGCGAGAGAGAGAGAGCGAGAGAGAAAAGTATAATAATAAATAAATGAACAGCTTTGTATCACTGGACCCTCAAGCTGGACTGAGTCTACTGAATCACCAGTATGACTGAAATAATAAGTAGCTTTAGCTTTGAGGCTCCCCTCATTGGTGACTGAAAGTGTAATTATTAGCTAAGCATTGATGTATAGGATGTTACTTCCCAGTTAAAAACTTACTAAAATCCACAGAAACATTCATAATGCTCTAACTCTCTGAAGCCTATAAGTAGGTGCTGAGCTCTAAATAGTGATATATGCTTATATCTAGGCTTAATTGTGTTCTGGACCAAACAAAATAATTTCAACCAGTAACTGATTGAACGGAACTTGCTTGGAACCAAAGACTGAACTGAGCCAGGGGATGGTTTTAAAGTCATCATCTCTTTTGATTTAAACAGCGATGTGGTTGCTAAAAAGAAAAAAAAAAAAAAAAAAAAAACGATTTCTAAATTTTGAGCTCTGGTTGGAAGAGGAAAAAAACAAGGGTTTTGGTAGATAACCTTTGAGACAAACGGTGAGAGAGAGCGGAGAGTTAAAGACAGGGAATCATGCAAATCAGTAAAAAGAAAACAGAAGATTTTTATTTTATTTTTTTACTGCAAAGTCTTCAAGGTTTGAGTATTTAATACTCAAATGGTCCGATTTTGTCAGTCACTTCGAAACACACGCTCCAGTATTTACTATATACTTTACACACACTCACACTTCGTAAGGACTCCAAGGCAGCCAGTCTCATGTTGACTGTGAATGTTTTGTAGGGATATAATTCCATCTGGTCAGTATTAACCTCAAATGATTCATGAATCAATTAGCCGTGGCAGCAGAGTGCTTTGATGGATTGAGAGACTTGAGATAGTGAGGTCTCAGCAAGGAAACAGGACCAAGTGGTTGGGTTGGCGGAGGTAAACAGAAATACTATAAACTAGTTGAACTGTGCACAATGGCAGGTTTGTTTTCTAAACTTTGCAAACATTTAAAAAAATATATCATTTCATCATCAATTTTTTTTTTTGCCACATCAGCAAATGATGGCAGGGAATGGCAATACTGATCCATCTGTTGGTCCACCACTTTGGCTTGAACAACTATGATGAAATATTATGTAGGTTGTTAGCCCAAGCTGTACTTAGGTTTAGGGTTATAGTTAGGTTGTGTTAAATGCTTATTAGGAAATGTTAGCAGATGCATAAACAAATGAGACTAAAAGTTCTCAAGAAAAAAAGTTCTCTAGATTTGCATACGTATACACACACACACACAAAACACACACATCTGTGTCAGAAGTTCCCTCAAACAAATGGACAAGTGTTTCCAGAAACACTAAATGATTGGACACATGACATGTGCTTTTTGAACAAATGTTAATATTGCCATTCATTTCAGAGAAATTGCCACTGTGATAATGACAATGAAGTAATGTGGGTGGAGAAACAAAAAACATGGCAATTAACAGCTGATTAATGGCAAAATCTGATTTAGCGTATGCAGTCCTTTGCTTTTAAGATAAGATAAGATAATACCTTTATTCGTCCCACAGTGGGGAAATTTACATTGCACAGCAGCAAGGGGACAGGCAGTAGTTAAATAATAATAAAACAGTATAAACAGAAGGTTTCAAAAATATTAACAATTTAGCAACCACAGGCTAAGAAAAAGTATTTTCAAAATTACAAATTTACATGGGCCTTATTTACAGATGTGAATGACAATATGAAATATGTGATCAGGATACACACTATGAGACCAGATGGAATTAAATATGAAATTAACTATGGAAAAAATGCATAAAGAATAAATACACTGACATAAAAATGGGTGTTGAGCAGATGTAATGGCATCAAGGTGTATGTTCTACTGGGAGCAGTGCTGGTTGTGCAGTCTGACAGCTGCAGGAAGAAAAGACCTGCGATATCGCTCCTTCACACACTTCGGGTGAAGCAGTCTATCGATGAAGGAGCTCTCCAGAGCTGTTAAAGTGTCCTGCAGGGGGTGGGAGTCATTCTCCAACATGGCTGACAGCTTAGCCATCATCCTCCTCTCTCCCACCACCTCCACTGGGTCCAGGGGGCAACCCAGGGCAGAGCTGGCCTTCTTGATCAGTTTGTCTAGTCTATTCTTGTCCGCAGCCGAAATGCTGCTGCCCCAGCAAGCTACTCCATAAAAAATGGCTGATGCCACAACAGAGTCATAGAAGGTCTTCAGGAGCGCCCCTTGCACTCCAAAAGATCTCAGTCTCCTGAGCAGATAGAGTCTGCTCTGACCTCTCCTATATAATGCATTGTTGTTATGAGTCCAAGTTTTTGAATTATCATTGGGAAATGTTTTTCAGACACTTTGGAGTGTTAGTCCTTGTGTTTGTGTAATGCCCAGACGATAGCAAACTGAGAAAGTTGAGAGTTTGAGAGATAAAACTTTCCGAAGGATGATTTGATTTAGCCCAAGCGACCTGTAGTTTCTGTTATTGTTTTGTTTATCTTTAAATTCACCTAACTTTAAATTTGAAAAGCAAGTGCACCCATAATATTAGAAGTGGATGTTTTCTAATATCTGGTGTTTCTGAATAGAAGGGCAATATTATATGAGCAAACAGTTAAAGCAGTCTAAACCTAACACACAGGAAAGTGCAATATGCCACATTATGAAAACGCCTGTCATCATTTCAGACATGCCTGATAGTCCTTTGGCAAACTTTAGAAAATCATCAACACCTTATTACTCCTAATCTTTTGGTTACACAAGACAGATGGAAGGCAGAGAATGCAATTTATTGCTTTTATTACTGCATTCATGGTGCATACAGAGTTTTTCTTTTCCTCAAAATGTCAATTATGGAATCATTAACAGAGCAGAGATCCCTCTAGTTTCTACCCTTGTTTGAATTAGACACAGTGATGTACTGATGGAATATAATCGACTTCTCCATAAATCTTCTGTATTACTCAAGACCACAGTATTAAATTGCCTATATGTATCAATGCCCTTCATTTTGTCGGACTCATATTTATTCAGTTAATGTCTCCATATGTGCATATTTGTTTTACAGTTTAGAATTTGGTATGAAAATAAAGTTAGTTTAGCAAAATTATATTTAAGACAATAGTCACAATTGGACATATCCTTTTAAAACCTACTGTATGAAGGCCAGTTAATAACAAAATATATTAATTGGTCAAAAATAAATCAAATAATAAATAATAGTGTTAGTCGAAATGGATTGTAAACATTGTTTTGCACTATACTTTCATACATTTTCCTTAAACTTCCAATCAGTTGTTAAAAAAATAAATAAATCAGTCGAATAAAATAAATTCAATTTCTTTCATCTATTCATTTTTTTAATAGCTCCTTTTAATTTGCATCTCCTCCATATTTCTTTTTCTTTTGTAGCATCAGTGGAGCTAGAACTCATGTTAACTACCCAGCTGAAGCTCATTTTCTTTATTTGAGTACTACACCACATTTCAGTTTCAATTATTAAAAAAAAAAACATGGACATGTCCTTTTGAAACTTAGTAAGCAGGTCTGGACTTCCTATGGGAAAAGATCACATGTCCTCTCTATCAACTCCTGTCCTTCACTGTCAATAAAGCATGGAGAATGAGAGTTTAATGATTCCCATGTTTAAATGATTTAATAGTGCAGAGGGGCAGCAGTCATTAGCCACTTCTTTCCAATTAACCATGTGTTCTGGGTCCCTGCTTATGATATGGAAAATAAATGAAGAGATAAATATTGTACATCCATCTGTCCATTTTCATACATCTACAAATATCAAAGTTGTCAATTCATAAATAATAACACATAATAACACATCTGTAGCATTAGCAGGTCTCACGCTGCGACATTACTGCACTCTATGGCCTGAAAAATGTAACAGTTGAATTAACACTTTATTGAGTCTCCACAAATTCTAAACCCTACCGCTGTTAACTATTAACTATTTGTTTGCAATAGAAATTTCTTCCTGGACAAATACAATACATATAGTGGTATGCAGTGTCCATATCCATGTCATGTTCTCTGGGCAAGTCATAGTGGTTGTAAATAAACTGCATTACCAGGGGGCACTGTGTGAGGTTCAAATGTTCCTGTTCTTGAACACTGAGCATGTGAACTTATCTACATTAGCAATATCTCTATCTTTTATTCACTGTGGAAATTTATAATGTAAAGCCCTGATTTCTGACAAAAGTTGGGACTGTTGTTGCTTTAAAAAAAAAATGGAATAATACAGAAAGTGATAAATGTGTAAATATCTGCTTCTTCTGAAATTGATGGCAGCAACATGTTTCAAACAAGTTGGGACAGGAGCAACAAAAGACTGTGAAAGTTGTGGACTGATCCAAAAACACCTGTTTGGATCATTCCACAGGTAAACAGGTTCATTGGTAACAGGTGATAGGATCATGATTGGGTATGAAAGGTTCATCCTGGAAAGACTCAGTCGTTCACAAGCAAGGATGGAGAGAGGTTCACCACTTTGTCAAACACATGACTGTAGAAAGGAGATTACTATATGGGCTTGGGAACATGACGTAAAATTGTTGCCAGTAAACATAGTCTGGTTGCAAATGATTTGCATTTACATCCCAGCGTCCTAACTTTTTTGGAATCTGGGTTGTAATACTTAATGATTTGCTGGCTAATACAGATGCCTATATGTGAATAAAGGGAGTACTGTGACTTTTTTTTTCCTCTTCAAGCACTGCATGTACATATAGTTTATATTTACATGTATTTCAGAGGACAAAGAAAAAAAGACATGAACTAATTAAAAGCTCCTGTATATAGACTCCGCTCTTTAGTAATAATGAGATGAAGGACACAAGAGTGGTTGTGTAACCATGGAAACACACAGTGTGTATGTCTCTCAGTGCACATGTTGTGGCTGGGCCCACTGTTACTGTGCATGTTAATATAAACAGCTGCTTACTGCTTGACTTTATCTTATTGTTCATTTAATCTCTGAAGCACCAATGTGTTTCAGTTCTAATTTAATTTCATTGGTAGATGTAGATAACAATATGATGAATTCAGGGGTAAATCCTACCAAAGGCTGCCCACATTAGTCTTCTGAGAAGTGCAAGCACTCTTTTTGTCCGTGGCTATATGACTGATTTTCTGCTTGTAACTTCTACCATGGTCTTGAATATAGCCATGTAATAAAGTAATGAATATTTTAAATGCCCTGTTTTCATTTTTACTCATAATTAATATCATTCTTGTCAATTTTAATTATATAGCCAGGTATAAAGGTGTACAGGTCCAAAAAGTAAAGCCAATGCACCGTAAACCTGCAGGGGGAGACTCCACTGGTTGCAAAAATAATTCATTGTATGTAAGGTTATGAGAAAATTACCCTACTTCTTACTCCATGAGTTCTTTTCTAATGAGTTTATGGTCTTAATTAGTAGTTTCAACTCTTTTCCGATATAGGATGATTTCATTTAGAATAAAAAAAGACAAGGCAGGGTATGCTGTTGGGTGTGGCTACCTTGTAATTGACAAGTTGCTACCACGGCATGTGCTTGGGCTCTCAGTCAGATTCAGTCACTGTAACAGGGAGTGGGGTAGGACTCAAATGCAAACACAATGACACAGATAGTCAGTAATGTCCTTTATCTCAGGAAACAGAAACACAAAACTCACAGAGGGGGTCGTGCCCGGGATTGCCAAAATGCCACAGGGACAGGCAGACAGAAACCATGAACATGAACTATGAACAGAAGACAGAAGCCTGTGTGGCGACATGAGTGGTGTGGTGGAGTGAATTGTCTTACACTTTGAGAGAAATTCATTTAGTCGCCACCCTGGGAATTTCACCCAAGGAATTTATTAATACAATTTTTAAGGCACTCAGGTTCGTTATATAAATGCGGCAGGAGACGTGGTTCCATTTAAAACAACCATTTTTATTTAACAATTTAAAAATCTAAGAACTTGTAAAACACCATTCATTCAGGGAAGTTGAAGGGAAAGGGAACCTTGTCAGGGCTGGGGTTTACCAGTGCGAGAAAAGATGTCGATGAGAGGTGAGGAGAATCCCAGGAAGGCACCCCGAACACACGTGCCAGTCACTCAATCACACAAGGGAGAACTCAAAAACTGGGGTGTTGCACAGCACACACAAAGGGGGAAACCACCACCAGGGACACCAGGACCACCACCTTGGGCACCCAGCACCTGAAAGGACAGGGTACAGAGTTAGTGGGGTTCACTCAACCAGGGACCAAGGCACAAATTAATAATAAAATAAATAAAAATAATAAAAATAAACAAAAACAAAAATGGGTGGCAGCTACCAAGCTATAAGTCAAAATTTAAACAAACGTAATGTAAGCTGCCAAACTAATTTATAACACATTCCACGAAACAATTATCAATGTTAAGTAAAAAAATGAAAACTCCCCATAACCAACAAAATTACCAAAGGATTACACAAAATAATAATAAGCGAGAAAATCAGGACTAATCAATGGAATATCAAAATTAATCCAAATGCAAGTGTATCATAATCAAAAAATACCAAAACAAAACAACAAAATAATCAGCCTCAGGAAAGTGTGGGTAAGGAGGCTGGACAAAGGACAAACTTATGTAAACAAAAGTAAACTATAATCTGCCCAAAATAATCAAAATAAAGCAACTAAAAGTAACAATCTGAACTAACTTAATTCAACATGAACAGAAATCAAAAGGAGAGAGGAACTTTAACCAGTTCACACACACACACACACACACACATGTTAAGATATAGGCCCCAACCAAAAGGGTGGACCAGGACAGCAATGTGGGTGAAGCCACTCCAAGCACCGGAGCACAGTACAGCAAACAAAGCGGAAACTATGCAAAGCAGCTCAAACAAAGTGAAGCCAAGCAAAGCTAAGCTAAGCTAAGCAAAGCAAAGCAGTTCACGATGGGCAAAGCAAAGCAGCAGGGTTCCTCCACATCGTTAGGCTAGTGCAGCTCTTTAACGGGGCCAACAACTGACCACGTGTTCCTATCACACACAAAACACTAATTTAATATACATGACATAAAGGTGGAGCATGAATGTGGCATCGGATGCAGTTGCGGACACCTGAGAGGGAGGAGAGCTTCACGCTCCGCCGCAAGTGTCTACCAACGGGACAATGGTTTGTAAAATAACAATTGGGAAACTAACAAACAATGCAGCTACTGCCAACCTACCTGCACGGAGGCAGCCGGAGGAACCGAAGCGAGGCGACCAGGAAGTGGGCAGGCCTGCGAGCCGGAGAGCAAGAGGAAGCTGAGATAACAATTCCCTCTACTTATAGCATGCCCTATGCCGCGATAGGCTAATGATGGCCAGGTGACACGCTCACTTACCTTGAGCAGGGAGAAAGAATGAGCAGAGAAATCAGAGTCTCATCCTGCTACACCTGGATGTGGGCCGATCCAAAAAAAAAAAAACAGGCAACAGAGAGCAGATCCAAAAAAGGTTAAACCAAGAATCACACATGAACAGGAGTGAGCACGAGAGAAAGAACAATCTGGCAAAGTAAGAATGAAGTGGAGTGGCTTATATAAAGTAATGGAAAGTAGCCTGAAAACAGCAGAATTGGAGCAGGAGACCTTGGGCAGACAACCTGGAGGCTGGGCAGAGGTTGAGCAGGGGAAAAGAGCAGACAGAAGAATGACAGCAATGAAGGCAGAACTCCCTGGAGGCCAGTGGCGAATCCAGAGATGGGACCAGCTCAGACGGGACCCCCCCGGAGGATGTGCAGGAGGCCGGCAGCGACAGGAAGACAGGGCAGGAGGCCAGTGATGACAGGGAGGCGATGGTTGCGGCCGAGCCAAAACAGGAACAGGATCCAGGGATGACTGTAGCCCAGCCTGAACAGGAACTCACGATGGCTGATAGCTGGGACCGAGCTGGAAGCCTGGGGCCGTGGCTTGGGCTGGTATCTGGGAACCTGGAGCTGCAGCTGTGGCTTGGGCTGGTAGCTAGAGTGTGCGATACTGCAAGATTTGGTATTGATCCGATACCAAGTAAATACAGGGCCAGTGTCGCCGATGCTGATACCGATACCAATACTTTTTAATATTTAATATTTAAGGTTGATGATCATCATTGATCATCACACTGCTGACCTTTGGGTGTTTTTGTGGTTTTTCCTTTTCTATTATTTTGTTAAAACCAAGGACAGAATTTAGGCAAAGTTTATAGGTGACTACAAAATACTTTATTATCAAAAACAGAAGCAATAGAACAGTACAAAACAAATTTCCCCAAGCATTGTTATGTGTGCATTTTTTACTTAAATAAACAAAGTGCAAAAAATTGTCATATGAGAGCAAATTAAAACAAAATCTTTCTTGCGCTAGAGAATTGAGAAATTACAATACAAAAAATAAAATTTCCCCCCTTTAGTGCACTAAAAAATTTCAAAGAACAATTCCCAGAAGCCCCCCTGTGGGCCCTGTCCCCTTGTGCAGAACAAAGGATTTGCAGATTTTTGTTTAGGAACAGTATCATATTCAGATTTTTTCCTTTCAACGCACATCGCCTGTGACTCACTAACTGTCCTGCCTTTGAAAAAGTCCTCTCAGCCGGTTGCACTGAGGTTGCAACAACTCCCAAATGTTTTTTTGCAAGTTCGCTCAGAGAGGGGAACGTAGGTGAATTGTTTTTCCACCAAAGTAGTGGATCCTGGTCCCTAGGAATTGGCCTCTCTTCTGCGTACCTGCGCATTTCAATTAGCGCATCAGTGCCAGTTGTCCGATTGTGCTACAATGAAAGGACTTGGGAGTCAAATTCTGCCCAAATCCCACCTTTTGCTGCAGGTGTAGTAATTGCAGGAGCTGGAGGCGGAGCTGGAGGCAGAGCTGGTGGCAGAGGTTGAGCTTGATGCAGTTGAAGGAGGTGCTGAGGTCTGACTTATTGAGTGCATCTCAGTGACAAGTCTGTACAGGCTCAACATTTGCTGAGTCACAGAACCCCAGGTTTTTGGATCTGATGTCTAAGAAGGTGCTGACAGCAAGACCATAGAACGTTTCAGTGGCCCTGAAACAGCGGTGACATTGAGCTGACAGCTCAGCAGCTAGCTTGCTGCCTTCTCGCTCAGAAGCTGAAGAGCCTCTCAGAAGCACTAACACCAGGGGAATCACCTTCGAAATGGAAACATGTTTTTCAGCTGATATTTCCCAGGTTGCTTCCTCAAATGGTCTCTGCATTAATGGAGAGACTGATTTCAGACCATTCTTCCTGACTCAAGCAAAGTGAGCTTTTCCAAGTAGACAGAGGACAGTGGTAACTGCATCCTTTTGCTGGGACAATCTCTCCCACATGTAGAATACAGAGTTCCACCTTGTCTCAACTGATTGAAGTAGTTTTTGTTCAGGTAAATTCTACTGCTTTTGAATTTCCTGTTAGGGGAGAGCTGTGGTCTGGACCAACTGAGGCAGAGACGGAGACAGAATAGTGGTATAGGGAAAAGGTCTTTAACAAAAAACACTGAAGGAAAAACTCAGGAGATGGTGACATGCGGCGGGCTGGCTGGTGGCGGAGGAAGTGGACGTGGCTGGAGATCGTGGAAAACAGAGAGACAGGAGGACGGCTGGCAGTGAGGCACGCTCTACGGGAGGCTGGAGGTGGATCTGGAGAAAAAGCCACGAGGTAAGTACAAGGAGAAAAAACACGAGGTGTAATGGAGGTGATGGTGTGACTGAAATACCACACTTGAGATTTGGCTGCTGATTCTGTATATCCTACTTGTATCTGACTATATGTGTGGTATATTCTCATGGACGCACAGGAAGTTAGAAAAGAGTCCAATAGAGACAAAGTAAGCTAAGTAGGGAAGATCCCCGAGTGCTGTCCCTCGGTCCACTGCTCCACACTGAATGTCTGCAAGAAAGTCAAGAAGGATTGATGGGTTGTCGCGGTCATCTGTGATTGGTGGGTAGGTAGGGTATGCAGTCGGGCACAGGCTGTTCACGTGAACAGGGGCTGAAGTGTCATCCAGAGGTCTTCTCAAAAACTTTCTAACAAAGAGAAGCATTAGCTGGCATTCGCTAGAGATGACACTGGGAACTAGAGAATACCATGCGTGATGGAATAATCTGGTGCCGGAGTGAAGTCCGGACCAGCCTTATATGGGAGAGTTGATTGTGGAGATTGCGAACAGGTGTGCCTCATCTGCCAGGTCTCAGGGAGGGGAAAGGAAAACCAGCCACGCCTCCTGTCATGCACTGAAAGAAAAGAAGGCGCGACAGCAGGGAAAACAAAAACACAGATAACCAGACCACATTTCCTTGAGCTTGGATGTAGCTGTAGTGCTGTGGTGAAAGAAAGAAACAATCGCACTGCTTTTCTTCTGAATTTCAAGCAAGTCAGGGACAGCTTTGAGAGAGTCTTTTACCACCAAGTTCAAACTGTTAGCAAACATGTGTGGCAACACGAGGAGTGGGGTGGAGGTGAATTGTCTTACACCTTCAATAGGATTAACGAAGTCAAAACACGGGTTGCCAGACAATGCCACCCTGGGAATTTCACCCAGGGAACTTGTATTATAATTTGTAAGAGCACTCAGGTTCGCTATATAAATGTGGCGAGAGACGTGTTTCCATTTAAAACAAACATTTTTATTCACAGTAAACTTTAAAAACTCTTAAAACACCATTCATTCAGGGGAAGTTGAGGGGAAAGGGGAACCTTATCAGGGCTGGGGCTTACCAGTGTGGAAGAAGGGCCGATGAGAGGTGAGGAAAATCCCAAGAAGGCACCCCACACACACGTGCCAGTCACTCAAGGGGAAAACTCAAAATCTGGGGTACTGCACAGCACACACACAAAAAAGGGGAAAACCACCACCAGGGACACCAGGACCACCACCTTGGGCACCCAGCACCTGAAAAGACAGGGGACAAAGTTAGTGGGGTTCACACAATCGGGGGCCAAAGCACAACTAAACAAATAGAAATAAACCAATACAAAAAAATGGGTGGCAGCTACCCAGCTATAAATCAGAATTTAAACAAACAAAAATAATGTAAGCTGCAAAACTAATTGATACACAACTCAAGAAAACAGTTATCGAAATCTAAATTATCAAAACATGGCACAAATTGAACAGAAAATCAGAACTAATAAGAAACCAAAATTAATCAATTACAAATATATCAAAATAAGTATAACTAAATATCAAACAAAAATATATCAACATACCAAAACAAAACAACCTAATCAGTTTCAGGACAAGAAAATAAAGTTATATAAACAAAAGTAAACAATCTACCCAAAATAAAGCAACCAAAATAACAATCTGAATTAACTCAACATAAACAATAATCAAAAGGGGGAATTTTAACCCCATACTCACACACACATTAAAAAGTAGACCCGAGCCAAAAGGCGGATCAGGATAGTAAAACTGGGAAGCTGCTCCAGACACCAGAGCACCATACGTCCGGCAACCCAGAAGAATACAAGTAACTCAAGCGACACTAAGCTAGGCAAAACAAGGCGAGGTAGAATACTGCAAGCAGTGCGGCTAGGCGAAGCACGGGTAAAATACGGCCAAGCAGGGCAGCTCAGTAAAGCGAAGCAAAGCAGCAGGCGAAGCAAAGCAGCAGGCGAAGCAAAGCAGCAGGGTTCCTCCACGTTGTTGGCCCAGTGCAGCTTGTTCATGGGGCCAGCAACGACTATGTGTCCCGGTTGAAGAGTTGCATACACCTGAGAGGGAGGGGAGCTTCACGCTCCTCTCTCTGTACGTCACAGCAGCCAGGTAGGAGCCGTTCGCCGCAACAAGCTTGGGAGGTCCACGCCGCAAGTATCTATTAACAGGACAGCAAGTTATAGGACAACAATGCGGGCGACTAAAACAACACGGCTACCGCCGACCTACCTGCACGAAGGCAGCCAGAGGAACGAGAGCGAGGCGATCAGGAAGTGGGCGGGCCTGCGAGCCGGAGCAAGAAGAAGCTGAATTAGCAGCTCCCCCTTCTTATAGTATGCCCAATTGCCGCGATAGGCTGATGATTGCCAGGTGACATGCTGAGAATGAGCAGGAACAGTCTCATCCTGCTACACATGGGTAGTGTGCCCAACCTGCCAAATATTGTCAGCTGTGTGTTGTCCAGGGAAAGAACATGTTTCAAGCACATATGCCTGCATCTGCCAGTGCTCATCTATGATGTGGCATGTGGCTGTTAAATATGCCTCTGTGGCTCTTGATGTCCACATGTCAGTTGTCAGTACAACATTGTCCACCTCACTCAATGCTTTTCTGACTTTAGAACAGCAGTCTTCATAAAGAGCTGGCAGTTTCCCCTCCAATAAAGATTTTCGACTTGGAATTTGTATCTTGGGTCAAGGGTCCTCACAAAATCCCGAAAGCCGTCATTTTCCACGAGGGAAAGAGGTTGCAGGTCCTTCACTATCATTCCTGCTAAGCTCCTTGTGATCGCCACTGCTCTTGGGGAATCGTCTAAGTTAAATAAGAATATAGTCTTTAACTTGTATGTAATCATTCAGTATTTCTTTCACAGTTAGCACAAAGGGTAATTATATTCAATCAAGTCTGAGCCATATTATATTCAGTATACTTGTTTCAATTTTATGAATATTATATTATATATATTTAATATTATATCTTTATATATCCTTATTGTCATTTTGTTTGCACTGTGCACTTGCTTGTTTCCTACTGTAATTCTGTAAATTTCCCCGTTGTGGCATGAATAAGGGATTATCTTATTTTAAATAACACTTTTCAATTAGATAGATGTATTATATCAAGGTCTTAGCATAATTTCTATTTTTTGAGTTGGCCTAAGTAACATATGGCCGGCTGCACTTTGAAAGTTAATATTAACTGATGCCGAAGATGACTACTCTTATCTACCAGGATATTCTCTGCCAGACTGAAAGGCCTCTGTCAATAACCTCTGCCTCTGGGTCGGGGGTCTGTCGGGGCCAGGGAGTGCGGGATGTCTCCTACTCTCTCCATTTCTGTAGCTCTGCGTTTTCTTTCGCATGATTTTCATGTGTTTGTATAAATTTGTGGTGTTACCACTGTATTTTACAGCCTTCTTACACACTATACAACTTGCCGTTGTCTCAGTATCGGCTTCAAAATATAGCCACATGGCGCTCCTCTTCCTCTTTGCCATCTTCTGCTCCACTTGCCGTCTCTGTTTGTGCTGCTTCAGTGTGTGTGTGTGTGAGAGAGAGCTGAGTGGGCGGGCCTTGCTGAGCTTGCCTGCTTGCTTGTTTGCCTGCCGCCACTGAGCCACGTGACGGTGCAACATCAGAGCACAAGAGGGGGAGGAGGAGCAAAGTGTGCCTGCTCTGCGCTGAGAGTGAGACAGAAGAAGTGGCGCTAGTATCGATCCGATAGTGATACTGACTTGGTATCGATACTATCGATATTGTAAATTTCCCCATTGTTGGACGAATAAATGTTTATCTTATCTTATCTTATCTTATTTGGATCGATCCGCCCACCTCTACTGGTAGCTGGGAACCTGGAGCTGGGACTGTTGCTTTGGTTGGAAGCTGGAGACCTGGGGCTGCTGCTGTGGCTTAGGCTGGGAGCAAAACTGCTGGAGCACGGGCTGAGGCTTTGGCTGGAGGTTAGCAAGCCGGTGGATAGCTGACTCAGGAGCAGACTGAAGGCTAGCAGGCTGATGGCTAGCCAACTCTGATGCAGATACAGGCAGGAGGCTAGCAGGCTGGGTCAAGGCTGTGGCTGGCTGCTGAACTCAGGAAGTCATGACAGAGGCACATCAATAGGTATCCTCCCTAGATCCAGCCTCTCGTCTCGTATAGTCACTGTAGGGTGAAAAAATGGACAGATGAAAAGACAGAGAACCTGTGGTAGTCCCCAAATCAATGGGTAACATCACAGTGATTCTGTCTACCATTTATTGCTTTCGTCTTTGAGACAAACTAAATGACATTTTGCCCTCGACTCTACTAAATTTAGATTTTTTTTGGAATCAACCTGACTGATTTTAGTTGAAATAAACTGGCAATGAACTTGACCAGTTTGCACAGGCCTTAGGAGGCAGCTGACTTCAGGCTGGTATTATAACTAAGTATTGTTATAATACAGCAGCAGCAGACAAGAATCAAAAAATCCATGAAAAGTCCAGGAAAACAAATCAAACATGCAAAATCATTAGGAATACTCATTAGGAAAACACTGGAACGCTAGACACAGAATGTACTAACATGAACTGGCCCAGAGTGAAGGGAACATACACTAAATACGCTAGGAGGAGAAGATCATGGGTTAAACCAGTCAGGGAGTGGCAGACAATCAAACAGGCAGGAACACACAAAGACAGGAAGTAAAGTAACTGAAACAAGAGGAGAGGAAAGTATCAAAATAAAACAAGAAAACAAACAAAAAAACAGCAAAGGGGAAAAAAAACTGAGCAGCAGGGATGATATGACAATGTTGACTGATGAAAGACTGATGTTATATACATCACCACTGCGCAAAGACACGTTCAAACAATGTCTTTTCAACGTCATTTCTGCATGTCTAATTTTGGTCCCCTGAAGGTGCAGACTGTTACTCCAGTCAACGTCTTTTTTCCGATGTCTAGTGAACGTCCATTAATGACGTTCACAATACTTCCGTATAGGAGCTAATCGTAGTCCAAATGTGGTCTTTGTGGACGTCTTTTCTTTGTCAAATTTAAACTCATTTTAGACATTGTTTTTATACTGCTTCTAGTTTCTGTGCATAACTGTAGTCCCACTTCAGAAGGTGGCCTACTGTTCCAGTTCATTTTCCTGTAGCTTCATTTGATTTTCTCAGCAGCACATGGTAACTGGAAATGCATACAAAGGCATTATATATTTCCACTTCAAACCTGCTGCTGAGCCAAATGAAGCTACAGGAAAATTAACTGATACAGGAAACAGGTCCCCCACCTTCTGGACACACATCTATATAGACATATTTATAATAAAAAAACTAACTCACTCACTCACTCACTCACTCCTGCTTAGACGTCCACTTGACGTCCAAAAAAGTTACCTAGCCGACATTCAAAACTGATTCAGAACTGCATATTGACGTCCAAGTGGAGTCATGGTTAGACGTCCAAATAGCGGACCTAATTTGCACGTTGTGCAGATGGATTGTGCAATTGGTCTTGGACCGACATACGCAATACAGACATGGTCTGCACGTCCATCAGACGTCTAATGTTCAGTGGGTATGTTTGAAGGCTCTGACTCTGTTTGATCTTTTATGGACACATTGTTATAAAACTCCAATAACAAAAAGAGACTTATATGAGATTTGGGAGAGTGATGGTGCTTAAAGAGCCATGTCAACACAAATCACAGATATGAAGCAGATTTTATTTTATTTTACTTATTGTTTTATACCTCAGGTCAAATGCATCATTTTCTGTAACAGACCTCTGAAAAGTATAAGTTTTATTTTTCTAACAGTTCAAATTGATGTTTATAAGCAATTAATAAAACCCATGAAATAAATTTCCTCTTTCTGTTCTCTCTTTTTTTAAAGTATATTTGGTACAAAACACAGCACTAAAATTGAACTTTATTGCAATCTTAGTTTTGGTTTGGCACTTTTTACTGTGCACACCGGCATGCAAATTGTCACCCTGCTATGTAATAGCTAAAGCATTTCACATCTCATTGTAACTCTAGGCTTCTCAAGCGTGAAGGACTGCTGGCACCAGACATTAACATACATTAATATCCTAGATCACGTTGTATTTTTTATACTGTATTTTAATTTCTTTTATAGCCTTATAGTAAATGTTATATTTACTTACATGCTGCCAAGGCCTTATAGACTATAAGTCATTCAGCCTTTGGTTCAGCCTTGACTGACACATTGTCATGAACACAATTCTCAAATGATAATTTTACATAGTAATGGTCTGACGGTGGTCAAAATATAATGTGGTGTATCATTTCTATGGACTACAGAAATTGGAGTGAGAGAACAAAATAAACCAAGCCCTCCTGCTGGAGGAAAGGAGGAAGTAAGTGAAACAATGTTTTAATAATAGGTGAATCTAACTTTGAAGTTTGACACTAATGATTTATTTCAAATGTGCTGTTTCAGGGCCCACTCTCATTGTCACAGCGTGTGAGTGTGTGCATGTTACAAAGCAGAAATGATCATCAGGTTTAAAAACTGCATAACGTAAATCTGTGCAGTCTGTGTGGGAGAGGAAATGAACAAAACACATTAAATTTATGTGTGTGGGAGTGTGCACATGTCGGTGTGTGTTTGTCAGAAGTGAACGGCAGATTTAAGCATGGGCTCAGTCATCTTGGGAGAGATCTCATGATTAAAAAGAGGAAAGCCTCTTTAAGAGGGCTAAGCTGTGGGTCCTCTGTGTGTTTGTGTGCGTTTGTGTGTGTGTGTGTGTGTGTGTGGCGTGTTAACCTGAGACTTTGATGATTGTCTGTTTCATGTCAGGATGCCATTAGAGGTCATCCCTTTGGAGGATGGTCACTGACACCATTTAGATTGTGCTTGTAACCTTTACAGACAGTCACACACACACACACACACAGTTGTGTTTCCATCACTTCAGAGGACACTACATTGACTTACATTCATTTCCTTATCCTAACCTCAACCTCTACTTGTCTATCTCTAGCCTTATCTAACTAACCTAAATGTGTCCTTACCCATACTCTTCTCCTGTCCATACTAGCTGTGATGAGATTCCTTCCTGCAATTTCAGTATAAGTGACCGGAAAAAAAGATAAGATAAGACCGAACTTTATTAATCTAGCCTAGGATTCTTTTTCCTAGAGATTGTTCAAAAATTAAAGTAACTAAGAATAAAGAATAAAAGCAGTATGCTGATCTTGTACATGCCCCCTGGGGTACCCACATGCTACTCAATATTATGTTTTGTGCTCTGCAGCATCACATATTGTGGCATCCTCGTAAGATGCTTGGTGATCCAGGCCACTAGTGGAGCATCCACCTGCATGTCCAGTAGCTTATTCAGGGCAGGTTATATGGTGTTAAAGGCACTGCAAAAGTGAAAAACAAACAAACAAACAAACAAAAAAACATGACTGTCACAGTGCTGCCTTCCTCTTCCAGGTGATTATAACCCCCATGCAGCAGAACGGTGATAGCGTCTTCCACTCCAAAGGGTCCAGAGGGTCCATGATGGTTCCACGAATGAACAGAGGTGCTTCAGGACTAGGCTCATCAGTGATTTCATGATATGTGAAGTCAAAGCCACTTTCTTGGGGACCAGGTCATGTCATGATGTCTTCCACAGAACAAGGGCAATCATCAGGCTCAGGCTTAGGTTGGAGATGTGTTGAAAAACCGTAGCACAGCTGAGTACCACATCCTTTGAGTACTCTGGGACTGAGGCCATCAGGCCCTGCAGCCTTGCCTGGGCATAGTCTACTGAACTCTCCTCTGACATTATCCACAGTGATGGTTATTGACCCTGGAAAGCTGTTAGAGAACCCTGCAAGGGGAGGGGAGCAAGAGGGCTGAGGTGAATGGACAACAGCCAGGAGAGTCATTGAGAAGAGATGGTGGAGCAAGGGTGCTGGGGAGGGGGGCAAAGTGAGGGGTGCTGAGGATAATGGTGATGAGAGGGAACCGTTTGAAAAGCGTAAGGGGAGGGGGCTATCATTTCATATCCTGAGAGCCTCCTCACCGATTGGACATGCATAACTGTGGTTACCCATGCCAACAATTTATAATAAAAAAAATTATACATCAGGCCTTGCTGAGTGAAACCTTACTCAGACTTAGATTGAAGCTTTATTGATGTTATGTTATGTGGAAATAGTATACACTTCACATACTGTTGGTTTTAACACTCGCTTTTGGACATACTAAAAAAATCCCACATAGTGTTTTATCCATCCATCCATCCATCCATTTTCTTCCGCTTATCCGGGGCCGGGTCACGGAGGCAGCAGTCTAAGCAAAAATGCCCAGACTTCCCTCACCCCAGACACCTCCTCCAGCTCTTCCGGTGGGACCCCGAGGCATTCCCAGGCCAGCCGAGAGACATAGTCCCTCCAGCGTGTCCTAGGTCTACCCCGAGGCCTCCTCCCGATGGGACATGCCCGGAACACCTCCCCAGGGAGGCGTCCCGAAGGCATCCGGAACAGATGTCCAAGTCACCTCAACTGACTCCTCTTGATGTGGAGGAGTAGCGGCTCTACTCCGAGCTCCTCCCTGGTGACTGAGCTCCTCACCCTATCTCTAAGGGTGCGCCCAGCCACCCTGCGGAGGAAACTCAGTTGATTTCGCTTGTATCCGGGATCTCGTTCTTTCGGTCATGACCCAAAGCTCATGACCATAGGTGAGGGTTGGAACGAAGATTGACCGGTAAATCGAGAGCCTCGCCCTTTGGCTTAGCTCCTTCTTTACCACGACGGACCGATACAGCGAACATAGAACAGCCTTTTTCCGGTCGAGTACCATGGCCTCGGATTTGGAGGTGCTGATCCTCATCCCAGCCGTTTCACACTCGGCTGCAAACCGCTCCAGCGCACGCTGAAGGTCCAGGTTCGATGAAGCCAACAGGACCACATCATCCGTGAAAAGCAGGGACGCGATCCTGTGGTCCCCAAACCGGACCCCCTCCCGCCCCTGGCTGCACCTAGAAATTCTGTCCATAAAAGTTATGAACAGAACCGGTGACAAAGGGCAGCCCTGCCGGAGTCCAACGTGCACCGGGAACAGGTCTGACTTACTGCCGGCAATGCGAACCAAGCTCCTGCTCCGGTCGTACAGGGACCGGACTACCCTTAGCAAAGGGCCCCGGATCCCATACTCCCGGAGCACCCCCCACAGGATGCCACGAGGGACCCGGTCGAACGCCTTCTCCAAATCCAATGGAGGTGGAGAACATGGTCCACTCAGACTCAATGTCTCCAACCTCCCCCGAGATCTGAGAGAAGCTCTCCCGGAGGTGGGAGTTGAAGACCGCGCTGACAGAGGGCTCTGCCAGACATTCCCAACAGACCCTCACGACATGTTTGGGCCTGCCAAGTCTGTCCGGCTTTCTCCCCCGCCAGCGCATCCAACTCACCACCGGGTGGTGATCGGTTGACAGCTCAGCCCCTCTCTTCACCCGAGTGTCCAAAACACGTGGCCGGAGATCAGATGACACGACTACAAAGTCTATCATAGACCTCCGGCCTAGGGTGTCCTGGTGCCACGTGCACTTATGGACGCCCCTGTGTTCGAACATGGTGTTCGTTATGGACCCACACCAGCCCACCGCCTCTCACCACGGGCAACTCCAGAAAAGTGGAGGGTCCAGCCCCTCTCAAGGAGCTGGGTTCCAGAGCCCAAGCTGTGCGTGGAGGTGAGCCCAACTATACCTAGCCGGTATCTCTCAACCTCCCGCACAAGCTCCGGCTCCTTCCCCCCCAGTGAGGTGACGTTCCAAGTCCCAACAGCTAGAAGCTGTGTCCAGGGATCGGGTTGCCGAGGCCCCCGCCGTCGACTGCCACCCAATCCACATTGCACCCGGCCCCTACGGTTCCCTCTGCGGGTGGTGGGTCTGCAGGAGGTCGGGCCCACGTCGTCCGTTCGGGCTGAGCCCGGCCGAGCCCCGTGGACAAAGGCCTGGCCACCAGGCGCTCGCATATGAGCCCCAACCCCAGGCCTGGCTCCAGGGTGGGGCCCCGGCTCCGCCATACCGGGCGACGTAACTGCCCTTGATTTATCTTCTTCCAAAGGGGTTTTTGAACTGCTTTTGGTCTGACCCGTCACCTAGAACCTGTTTGCCTTGGGAGACCCTACCAGGGGCATAAGCCCCCGACAACATAGCTCCCAGGATCCTTCGGGCACTCAAACTCCCCCACCATGATAAGGTAGCAGTTCAACGGGGAGACATAGTGTTTTATTGTACTTAAACAACATGTTAGTATGGAATTTCAGATACAGCCTATGAAGACACATGGGTGCAGTGTCTGTAGTCTCACAGTCACAGAGTTCATGACGGTAGCAGCCCATGATACATCAGCCATGGGTAGAATTCAAACAATGATCATAATGGCCTGGGAAAGCTCTCTAGGCAAGTAATATGGACGTAGACTAACCACTAACAGTTCAGTGTCTGGGCTGCACACATGTTGTTTCGCTGTAATGTGTCCAGGGTTGCACCATCTGTTGTTCACATAAATGGCGACTCCCCTTCCTTTCTTTTTGCTGCTCTGACTTCAACCGCTGGAAGTTGGCTGAACATGCAGCCATAACAGAGCCCTCATGAAACACACTCTTTGTGAGTGATGCTAACTCATCCATCTTATTTGCCAGAGATCTTCCATTAACCATAATGATACAGGGAAGATCAAATCAGTTTCACCTTTTCCGTTACAATCGTCTTCTCTTGGCTCTGCAGCTCTCGGGTCAGCTCCTTGTGCATTTCAGGTCTCCTGCTGGCCGCACCGCACTGTCAGAGGCTCATCAGCTGATTCCTAGTGTAAACAATGGAGCCCAGGTGGGGATCCAGATAAAAGTACTGAAAAATATTCTCCAATAGCAAGAACAGCAAAGAGGGATGTGTATAATGACTTAATGTGGCATGACATCAATGACAGTAGTGGCTGTAGTGTAACTTGATGTACCATAACATAATGTAATGTTATATGGAAAGAAACATAAAATTACATATAAAGACGAGTTAAATAATGGCATGTGACCCTCAAAGAGGCCTGAAGATTTGAAAGCACTGCACAAGCACTTTTGAGATATTGACTTCAAAGTTTTTGTATTCCAAACAACAAAAATGATATGTGGAACAAGTCTGTTTGTACATGAAAATGACAGACACCATTATCAAGGAACGCAAACAAAGACAGTTAAATAAAATGCTTTCTGTGGATATTACCAAGGCTGCTATAATCACAAGGACTCTATGTTTGCAACCACACTATGAGACAATATGTTGGCAAATTAGAAACTTGGCAAGAAACTCTGCTTTTCAAGCCTTTACTGTGGACTGTTCACCACAGTATGTGTTGAGGGAATAAAATAATTTACTTACAGCTGGGAGTTAGTCACATTCATCACCCAGCAAAACCCAACCGTCCTATTTAAAACCTGATGTTTACAACAAAGAAAGTCAGCAGAGTCGAAGTCTTAATTACTTAAATCCACATCATCAGCACAGAGATTAGTTCCTCAGACTATTAAGACTAGAATGAGGAACAGTTTTTCCAATCACCTTTATTGTATGCTGACCAGCAGAAGGACCTTTAATCATATTTAATGTTAAGAGTGGCAGCTTGAATTATGCTTAATCATCTTTAGTTTGGAATTTAGACAAAGGAAGAGTTCAGAGAGTTCTTCAGTCTCCTTCAGCCACGGGTCTAGACAGAAGCATTGTCAGGGATCTTCCATCGCCCACAAAAAGCTAATGCACAGAATGCGTTGTGTGACACTTTAAAGCTTAGACACAGTGTGCGTTACTGCTGCACCAGAAAGCAGCACATGATGGAGAATTCTAGGGGAATTTTGTTTTTCACTCTTTGAAAGGGAGACTAGAGAAAAGAAAGAGATCATTAGAGCTATGGAGCAGTTGAGGGAAATTGATGAAGTGCATTTTACTCTGCTTGCTGCTTTCACAACCCACTTGCATTCATCTGTGCACCAACACCAAGACATGGCATTGGACTGAAAGCTGGAAGGAAGTGAACTTGGGATTCCTTTTGGAGTCATTAAAGTAGGCATGGAAATCCTACACTTGGTTATTATTATTACCTATTACCCTTCTACATAAAACTAAGTCATTTGATCCAATTGTCATGCACAAATATTCATTAAGCATATAACGTCTACTGTGCACTTTAAGCTTGGGACTGAAATTTGATCCTGAAGAGTAAAAAAAAATGAATCACTACATTATTGAAGTTGAATATTTAGGAGTTGAATATGATGAATATGAGAGCTATGAAGTGTCTCAAAACCCTAATTGTTCAGTGCACACACACCTTTGACTGAAACTTTAGAGGGAGCATGAACAGATGGAGCCCTGTGTGGTGGGCCGGTGGTTAGGATTCGGTGCTCCCATTGCCGATTCCCGGGCTCGATTCCCGGCCAGGGGACGCTCACGCACCCATGTTAGTGTGTGGGAGCTTGTAGTGGCAGCCTGAATGGAAATTTACCCATTGTGGGACTAATTAAAGGGATCAAAATAAAAAAAATAAATTCAAAGGCACTAAAATAAATAAGTCGATTGAGTCAATCACAGATGACCTCCAAAATGTGACAGATATTCAAAACTCAAATCACCAGAAAATGCTACTCAATCACTAACCACTGGCATTGTCTTGGTGGACAGAATGCAAAGTAATAGAATGATTTCGCATTTACTTTCAAATTATTCTATGTGGCAAAATTGATTTTTGAATTCCATTAGAAAAACCAATGTGTATGATATCAGTAAACTAAATTTCTTCTGGTGTTGTGGGTGGAGGTGGTTCAGACGTTCAGCTATTATCTCTGGGGCTTTGAAATGATTTCCAACCAGTGACTAAACCAAAATCAAAAATAAATTTTGTTCTGAAAGGTCATATCTACAGTGAAGTAGACAAATGTGAAAAGTGCAGCTCCACTTTCTGACTTATGCTAAAAAGCAGGGAGTATAATTATTTATAAGCCTTGCTTTGTGAAACTTAAAAGCAACAATACTGAGTGTTGTTTGGCTTCACAACATGCACTTTGTGTTTCTTGGACAAGCTTTATTTTTCAGATTGTCCCTGTGGAAATAACACCACCACAGAGAACAAGCGCCCCAGGGAACGAGACAGCAGTGTAACATTTTGGAGATTTTACACCATGTAGTGTGGAGGGTGCTACTTTGTCCCCTCACTGCTGCCACAGTGTGAGCTTGTCAAAGGGGCCCCGACGGTGCTGTCTTGTGCATCCTTCTTCGTTACCACTGATGTCACACACACGCACACACACACACACACACACACACAACCTCTCTCTTGTGTGTTTTTTTCTTGCCGTCTGTCATGTTCTAACACACACATACACACACACAGACAGACAATGGTGTCAGGATCG
The DNA here is from genome assembly GCA_025331565.1 of Holacanthus passer. Lineage (NCBI taxonomy): Eukaryota > Metazoa > Chordata > Actinopteri > Pomacanthidae > Holacanthus > Holacanthus passer. Next base: position 1,384,941 of record JAFREQ010000091.1, on the reverse strand, counting down.
AAGCCTGTCAGCAATGCATGCTACACTTCTTTCTCATCAAAAACACCAACCAGACACATCAAACAAACATCTGCATAGTGAGAATAAAAATCCAACATGTCTTTACCTTCGAGTGTCTGCAGCACAAAAACGAATACAGTTAGGTGGGTAAAAATGAGAAAATCGGAAAAGTAAAATCCATTTTGTATCTTTTCATAGATGCAGAGCAGGTCATTCATCATCTTCTTATCACACAGTGGGACCGCAGGACACCAAATTTCTGATGTCAGCTGAAAACGATTTATTTCCACCTCACCTGGTCTCAATTCACTTTCAGCTGACTTTCAGGCGGCAGAGTTGAAAATGTCAAATGAAACTACGTTTCGCACAATAATGATGGAACCTTCACTCTCAGTACCTCCCTGTGCTTTTTGTAGATTCCATAGCAGCTTAAAAAAGTTTTGTAATTTGAAGAAAAAGAATCTGATGAACTCACTGACTTGAAAGCAAATTGACTGGGCAAGAGCAGACCTTGTGAGACAGAAAAATAATAAGTCATCGAGTTGGGAAGTTGACAGCGGTGCATTTGTGAAATTAAGAGTGTTATTCTGCAGTGGGTTTTGTAACTGCAGGATGTGAAATGATGCACGGAGCCGACCTTTTCTCTGTTTACATCAATTTCAATACCTTTGCTCTGATACCTCTGCTGTCGACACAGAGTAGCAATCCTATACATATATGTGATTTTTTGTGAGGTAATATGAGGCCCAGAAATGCTGCAGCACTAAAATGACCCGCTGATCGTCATCGACCCGACTCAGTAAATGCAATGAATAGTAGAAAGACATATGTGTACATATGTAAATATACATTTGTTTATTACTTACTTATCTATATCATTATATATTTACTTATATATTTATTATATTATGTTATATATTCATTCATATTTATTTATTTACTTATATATTTATTCTATACTACTTATCTATCTTATCTAACACGCCAATGAAAATGTAAGTAGAATTTATTGATTTATTGACCTGGCCTGCATGTTTGGATTGAACACAGTAGGAACTGTGGAGTTAGTATGAGCACAGCCTCAGTCTTTTCAAAGAAATGTAAACTGGACTCAAGACTTCAGGATAGCTCCCTGGCTGCCACAGTGTAATGTCATAACCATCTGTTGTTAACTTAGTTAACGTCTGTGTGTGTTTGCATCTACGAAAGCTTTCACGCTTGCCTGCCGGCTTGTTTCTTCTACAATAAGAAGCTCTCTTTGACAGAGGTGTAAGTGTTGCCCTTGCACTCCATCACTGACCCGTGTAATATCTGGGCTGCTGCCTGGCTCAGAAGCTTCTCTGGGTGGAAACGATGACAGGAGAGTTTTTCACCAGTGCCATAGAGTTGACCATGCATACGGCATGTCAATTAGAGATGCTCTAGTTCTTCGTAAGGAAGACACAGTTTGGACAGAAGAAGAGAGCAAGTCATTGAACGAGTGTGAGGGAGATGTAAACTTTTCATTACAGCCCCACGTTGAAGGCCATTAAAAAATAATATGTATGTATGTATTGCTAGAAATGCTGCAACGCTCACACACAAGCACACTCAATGGTTATTGCAACATGCTGATTTTATTCTTGTGTGTTTCTTAAAATGGAAAACATTTTAAAAGGGTAATTCAACCAAAAGTCACAAGTTCATTGTTATTCTCTTCAGCGTCATGTAAGTTCATACACTGTTTGATGTTACCAATAACACAACCTGTCAGCACAGTAAACCTAATCTAAATAGTTTTCCTGTCCATCATCAGTATAACATAACACAACAGGAATGGATGCATTAACCTGCTTTCCTTTCTTAACCCTTTTTCTTTCCCTCTCCGTGCATTGTGTACAGTATTCCTGTGAAGGTTTGTTGTGAAGCAATTAAATGAAACATAAATTCAACTTTGATAGTGCAAATGCTGAAGGTCTTAAAAATAATTTTTGGCAAAAGGACCATCCCCATGACACTTTAACTTGACTTTATCTTAAAGCAGCATTCATTGTATTTTGGCCATGTGGGGTCTGTGGAACTGGCTGTAAACACAAAGTCATCATCTGCTCAGTTTTTGGTCTCCACCAACTCCTGAGGGAAATGGCTGTCTCTTTAGCTGCTGATTGCTCAACTATGTTCATCAACTAGCCGCTAACACTGTTGGCCTCACAGGGCAGGTTAATCACAGCATTTTCAGTGAAACAACACTCATGAGAGCAATGAGACTGAAACAAATAGTAAAGTTGCAGGTCGTAAAACTAAAAGAATTGGCTAAAAGATGCTGACAGGAACAACAGTGATAACTATCAGTAGGTTTGTCACTGCAATAAATGTAGTCAGTTGATTTATGTTTAATATAAAAACATTGATTAATGCAGCCTTAACTTGATGTTCAAAATATAAAAAATATGTTTTTGAAACTGAAAAAAAGTTGATTACTTGCTCTCAACATACTCTATATGCTTAACTGTCATCAGGGGATACTGGAGCCAAAGACTGAGGGCCTGTCTGAAGAGATTAGTGGGTTTGCCAACTGCTAAACACTGAATTTTCAGAGGCAGGCTTGCTTTTAAAAGCAACAGATTACCATGGTTACCTATATCACAGCCCATATTCCAGATAATCATTAACCTTGTGTTTATGGTATCCTGGATGGTTCTTGTAATCAGTGGTTTCTTGTGGATTCATTTACCTGTAGTTCTGGGTGCAGTTGCTTCGATTGTTCGACAAATCAAATCCACCACAGACTCAGTGAATCCACTCATTAGTTACATCAGTGCTCCAGACTGCATCATGTAGTATTGTCTGTTGGGCAGCCACTGATTGGCCTGATCATTTCCTGACCTCTCGTGTCATTGGGGGCATGTGTCATAGTTTGTTTCTTTGACCTCAGCAAGATGGCTGCATGGCTGCTCTTCCCACACATGGGTAGCAAGTCCGCTTTGTAGTGATTTTTTAATGGTATGTAGCAGTGATCCCAACTCTTTATTCCCTTTTTGGCATAGTCAATATGTTGATGAAAATGAGGCATAACCTTCTGAAGGCTAGCCCAATTGAAGTCCCCAGCAACTATGAGTGCAGCATAAGGATTACCAGTCTGTGAGCAGGTCAAGTCTTTGCAAAAATCCAACAGAGCAGCCTCTGCACTCACCCATGTTTCAATAGTCCACTGTGATAATGACTGATGTAAATTCCCTTGGTATAAAGTGCAGTGAGCAACAACAGTGAAGCATTTCACTATTCCCACTATCACACCAACAAAAGCATAAAAAGCACATGACTCCTCATTTATTTTTTCTTGTCCTGTCAGATCAGTAAGCAGAAAAAGTTTGGGTTTGGGCACTCACCTCTGTCATGATGAAGTGCTTTGCAGGACTGGTCAAGGATTACATCTGCTCATCACTACCAAGCACACAGATCAACAGAAGACACCATAGCATACATCCTCCACACCACCCAATCTCACCTGGACAAGAAAGGGAGCTATGTGAGATTACTGTTCATTGATGACAGCCCAGCATTTAACATCATAAATCCCTCCAGTCTTGTCATAAAGCTCAAGGACCTAGAGATTAACCTAGAGATTAAGCACCTCACTGTGCATGTGGATCCTTGACTTCCTGATTGGCAGACACCATGTGGTCAGGGTTGGTAGACACACCTCTTCCAGCCCCATACTTAACACCTAAGCATCCCAGGGCTGTGTTTTGAGCACCCTGCTGTAATCCCTGGACATACATGCAAAGCCACTTTCAACGCCAACACCATCATCAAGTTTGCTGACAACACAGTTGTGGTGGACCTAATCACAGATGACAATGAACAATGAAAAGGTCTACTTGAAAGGTGTAGGAGAGCTGCCCCCCTGTGTCAGGACAACAACCTACTCCTGAATGTCAGCAAGACTAAGGAGCTGACAGTGGACTTGGAGAAAGGCAAGGCAGAGACTGTTTCATCTCAGATGCACGAGGAAATTCTGGGTATCCCCTCAGATACTGAGGAATTTCTACTCCTGCACCATTTAGAGCATCCTGATGGGGAAAATCTTTGTGTAGTACAAAAACAGCACCACGCAAGACCATAAGACCCTGCAAAGAGTGGTTTGTTTGACTGAACATGCAATATGTGGCCATTTACCGTGCATAAGGGATATTTTTTTACACTCGACACTGCAAGAATAAGGCGAGAAGAGAATCATTACGGATCCCAACCAGCCGGATAATGGCCTGTTTTCCCTGCTGTTGCAGGAAAGGAGGTACCAGATTCGCCTGGCCAGCACTGAGAGGCTCAGGAACAGCTTCCACCCTCAGGCCACCAGGATCCTAAATGAGCTCACTGTCTGAGACTGAGTGTGCTGCGGTCTGACGAGTCCATATTTCAAATTGTTTTTGGAAACCATGGACGTTGTGTCCTTCGGGCTAAAAAAGAAAAAGGACCATTCAGTTCAAAAGCCAGCATCTGTGATTGTATAGGGGTATGTTAGTGCCTATGGCATGGGTATCTTTCACATCTGTGAAGGCATCATTAATGCTAAAAGATACATACAGGAACATTTGCTGCCCTCCAGACCACATTTTTCAAGGAAGTTCCAGCTTATTTCAGGAAGACAATGCCAAGACACTTGACACATGAGTTACGACAGTGTTGCTTCGAAGTAAAAGAGTGCAGGTAATACAGACCTGTCTCCCACTCTGACAACGGAGATCTGGACTATTGAGCAACCGAAGTCACACATCAAGCAAGAAAAGGAAAGAATTTCACTTTCAAAACTTCAATAATTAGTGTCCTCAATTCTTCAGTTCCCAAACACTAACTGAGTGTTCTTAAAAGAAAAGGTCAAGTTAACATAGTGGTAAACATGCAATGTGCGAATTTACTGTAGCTTTGGGTTTTACAGTAATTTCCCTTAATTTGATAGTATTCATACAATGATTGTTTACATATCTCAGTGTAGAATATGAGTAGTCTTTGTAAATGTAAAATCTCCATCAGATGACTAATAAATAGATTGTTTGACCACTGTGCCCTAATAAGGACCAGTGATAAGCTTTGAAACGCACAATATTCACACACTAGAAATTAGCTCCAAATAGGCTAATTTATTCACACAATGTTACAGTCAGATACAGAAGACTTTAATACAGCAAAGCAGTTTTTCTCCAGTAATCCTCTTGGCCTCTGCAGCAGAAACACCATTACTTTGTACTCTAATATCCTGCATTGCTAATACTTATTCATTACAATGCTTTCTTCATGAACATAAGAGAACAGCTGGTGATCAGTCTTTCACATACCACTGGAGGCTGTCATGGTTTTGTTGTCTTGTGTTTTTCTAGTTTATTTTCAGTGTATGTTGAGTTTTGTACTCCAGTGTTTTTGGTTTAGAGTTTAGTCTTTTGTTCAGGTGTTGCTTCAGTAGCTGGAGGTGTGGTCTTCAGGTGCTGTTCCTCTCTATTCTCTCAGCTGTCCCCAATCTCACCTAACGACTGGCAGCTTTAAAAGACCTCTGATTCCACCTGCAAGCTGCCAGATCGTCCCTTTGTATGTCCCCTTTCCATGCTCCCTGTCTTTGCCTCTGTTTTCCAGTGTTTCTTGTTCCTCCAGTGTTTCCTGTGTCCCCTGTTTTCTTCCTCATTTTCACTCACATGTCTCCTGCTGTCCAGCCTCAGCACCCACCTACCAGCCTCCATCTACTGAAGCAACTCCACACCACCTGGACTTCCTGTGTTTAGTCACCTTTATGTTTTTTTTTTTTTCTGTAAGTCCTGGAGTTCTTTTGTTGAATAAATCCTTTTTACCCATTCATCCTCGTCTGTGTCTCGCTCCTGGGTCCAATTGAGAACTAACTGAAATCGTGACAGAGGCTACTTTACATGTTGGAAAAGTGGAAAGTGTGTTGCATAAATTATTATGTACTTTAAAAAATATATTATTATTGCTGCTCATTTTATGGTTGTGTATCATTTTGTATCCCTTCACCTACCTATTATTATTATTATTATTATTATTTGCCACTGTGACGACAAATTTCTTGGGGATCATTACCTGTGAAACCTGCATATCATTTTTCGGCAGCTTTGTCAGCAACACTGGCATTCTGTGTCATCATGCCAAGTAAGTCTGAGTAAGTCTTACAAAACATCTAGCACCACCTCCTGAGGGAAATATCTGGCTCTAGCTGCTCTTGGGTTTGTTTGGGTTTTTTAAAGTTTTAATTCCCTTTTAAAATTCTGCATGTCTAGATCGTGCCTTATCTTAATCTGCATTTTAATCTGTGCCTCGATTATCCTATATTGGCCTTTGCTGTCAATTGAATCAAAGGCCCTGGCAGCCGGTGAGCATTGTGTCTGCTGGTTCTTAGTAAGTAAATCTATCTGTTCTGTGATTCTGTGGTCAAGGTAAACAACTGACCAACCTCATCTGCAGCCCTTCACTACTCTTGAACTTGCTGAGCCTGGCAGTCACTGCGCGAACACCGCCGGATTAACTGCGTCAATACCACAGCTCAAAGAGGATATCCAAGGGCTGTCAGATGAACTGCAACAAAGGACTGTCTTCTGTCCAATTTTATTGACACCACAGCCACACAGTCCAAAACAATCATCACACTACCGACCCTCCTCCTGTTCCACTGCCAGGAAGACTCCAAGCTTGCTTTGCATTGTTACCAGCTGATGCCATGGCTCACCCTGCTGATGTCCCTGTGGCCAATCAGTCATCCACTCCTCAGTTATATCCTCCTTGGTTTGTGTCCATGGCATAACCCCCATGTAAAGCAATCAAAAAGAATCTCGCTTAGTCTGGCAAGATAGTCTGAAAACCCTCAGCAATGCCAGAGCAGCAAGGTTCTCATCATTAATAGAGGAAAACAAGAATGACCCCAGGTTTCTCTTCAGCACAATGGTCAGATTGACTGAGAGTCATAGCTCTATTGAGCCATGTATTCCTATGGACCTCAACAACAACTTCATGAATTTCTTTAATGATAAAATTCTAAATGTCATACAAACATCACAAAATCACTTCCTGCCCTCAGCTGTTACCGACTTTTGACTTAAACAGAAGAACCTTAGAAACAGCTGTATCAACTCTATCTGCTCCTCCTGATATTACCTTCTCTGAGACCCCTCAGATCAGATCATCAAATGCTGTTGAAAGTTCCACAGATCAGGGTTATAACAATGGGGATCATGCTTTTAATGTTTTATTTCCAATGCTGTGGAACAAGCTTCCCCTCAATATCAGATCAGAAGAGTCAGTGTCTCAGTTTTAAAAAGCTTTTAAAAGCACACCTGTACAGACTGACTTTTGGAGAATATTGTCATAATTTCTATAGAAATTATATAATGTTGTTTTATATTTCATTATATTCTCTTTGTTTGACCACTTTATGATATCCCTGTTTTTGTTACATTTTATTTATTACTATATGAGGCTAGAAACAAAGGTTCAAAAGAGGTTTGGCGAGACTGGACCAAAACCATACAGTTGGCTGTTGTTGCCTAACATTTAGTTTAATTAAACCAGATTAGTCGTAGACAGTCAGACTGTGGAAGTTGCTTTGGAAGACAGATGCCCAGATAAGACAGGAGGCCTGGCAGAAATACAAAGAGGCACATTTACAAAAAGTGAGTGAGAAACCTTAAGTTGCACTGATCACACTAACAGAGGTAAAATGGAGGAACCTTAAGGTAAAATTAAAGATTCAGCTCAAATATAAGTATAATGGGAGACATTCAGGATCTGCCAATGAGCCGTGTACTCACATCACATAATCCATAATACTCATAATGATAATAATAATAACATTGCTAAAGGTTTTCCCTTCATTGAAATGCTGATTCAAATAACCCTAAAAGTCAGTGGAGCAGAATGTTCATTATGAGCCTCTGGGTTTTGACTTAATATCTCCCAACTATACATTACTGTAGTTGGTACTGAGTACTGAATCTATGCACTGAAAAGAGGGATAATTGTACGTAGAAAAACACAATATCTGGTCCATACATGACTCATAAGTCATTCAATTTGTTTACCAAGATAACTAGTTCTCTATATTTTGACTGAATGCCAACTCATCATGTTAAAAAACACAAATACACGTGTACATGCGTTTGTGACAAGCTTCTGAAGACACATTCTGAAGCCTTGAGTTTGTGTTTACTGTTTGTATAGTATAGTAGTCATATATCCAAAGTTGGGCAAAATAAGATGAGGTGGATTATCTATTGAAACTCACATTGATGGCATCTGACATGCATCAAAACAACTATAACTTGATTTCTGTTATGGCCAGCACCTTGATGCTCCACTGTCCTATTTCCGTACATTGAAGTGTGTCAACTCTCAACAACAATTTTACCGCTGCTCCTGTCCCTACCATGACAACTGACCATGACCAGTGTTGCACTTAGCTGCCTCTAGAAATATGTGGTTGAGGTCAAGGTTTTCCAATTAACTCCAAAACATCTTTTAGTGCATCAAGGCACTTCCACCTTTGCTTTGACATTCAGCCACTGGGGATGATATTTAAGTCTACTATTTTTACAGTGAGCTTAGTGAGAGAAAGAATATGGATGTCTTTCTTGCCAGCAGTCCACCAAGCTGTAAAGACAGCATTGACATATTATCAACTTATAAAGGGGGTGCGGCTACTGTGTAAAGAGTACCTATCTGCACATTCAACAAGACACAGAGAAATATTAGCATGTGTTTGGAGATGTGTTTCTTCTTCTCTCTCTTCTCTTTTAGCTCTTTTTTGGTCTCTACCAAACCCTGAGGGGAATATCTGATTCTGTTAGATGCCTCACCCCATACTATTCACTAACTGTGTTAGACTGCTGTTTGGTTCATAGCAGGTAATACACAATGGGTTTTTAGAGCTTTTCATTGAAAAGAGCTGCCTGTTGAGGCTGGACATGAGGTCGACAAAACCAAACTAATGGGTTAAAAAAAAACCTCTAATGCACTTTGTAAAACTGAGGGAAGTGCAGCTTTATATAGTAATTCACTATGATTGATGAGTTTCAGATTGCATGGCCTTTTTTCTTTGCTAGTATAACAATATTAATTAGTGCAGCTTTAAATCATATTTACACTGAACAAAAATATAAACGCTTTTGTTTTTGCTCCCATTTTTCATGAGCTGAACTCAAAGATCTAAGACTTTTTCTATGTACACAAAAGGCCTATTTCTCTCAAATATTGTTCACAAATCTGTCTGAATCTGTGTTAGTGAGCTCTTCTCCTTTGCTGAGATAATCCATCCACCTCACAGGTGTGGCAGATCAAGATGCTGATTAGACAGCATGATTAGTGCACAGGTGTGTCTTAGGCTGGCCGCAAGAAAAGGCCACTGTAAAATGTGCAGTTTTACTGTATTTGGTGGGGGTCCGGGGAGTCCAAAAACCAGTCAGTATCTGGTGTGACCAACATTTGCCTCACGCAGTGCAACACATCTCCTTCACATAGAGTTGATCAGGTTGATTGTGGCCTGTGGAATGTTGGTCCACTCCTCTTCAATGGCTGTGCCAAGTTGCTGGATATTGGCAGGAACTGGAACACGCTGTCGTATACGTCGATCCAGAGCTTCCCAAACATGCTCAATGGGTGACATGTCCAGTGAGTATGCTGGCCATGCAAGAACTGGGATGTTTTCAGCTTCAAGGAATTGTGTACAGATCCCTGCAACATGGGGCTGTGCATTATCATGCTGCAACATGAGCTGATGGTCGTGGATGAATGGCACAACAATGGGCCTCAGGATCTCGTCACAGTATCTCTGTGCATTCAAAATGCCATCAATAAAATGCACCTGTGTTCGTTGTCCATAACATACGCCTGCCCATACCATAACCCCACTGCCACCATGGGCCACTCGATCCACAATGTTGAGCATCAACAAACCGCTCACCCACACAACGCCATCTGCCCTGTACAGTGAAAACCGGGATTCATCCGTGAAGAGAACACCTCTCCAAAGTGCCAGACGCCATCGAATGTGAGCATTTGCCCACTCAAATCAGTTACGACGACGAACTGCAGTCAGGTCGAGACCCCGATGAGGACGATGAGCATGCAGATGAGCTTCCCTGAGATGGTTTCTGACAGTTTGAGCAGAAATTCTTTGGTTATGCAAACCGATTGTTGCAGCAGCTGTCAGGTGGCTGGTCTCAGAAGATCTTGGAGATCCTAGATGCTGGATGTGGAGGTCCTGGGCTGGTGTGGTTACATGTGGTCTGCGGTTGTGAGACCAGTTGTATGTACTGCCAAATTCTCTGAAACGCCTTTGGAGACGGCTTATGGTAGAGAAATGAACATTCAATTCACGGGCAGCAGCTCTGGTGGACATTCCTGCAGTCAGCATGTCAATTGCATGCTCCCTCAAAACTTGCGACATCTGTGGCATTGTGCTGTGTGATAAAACTGTGTCACACCGTAGTGTGGTCCTATATACCAGCAGCTTTTAAAGCAATTTTCCACTGTTAAAAACCACACAAAAATGATATTTAAAAAATATTTATTAAAAAATATTTTTTTTAAGTTAAAAAGCTCACAATTAAAATAGCTTAAAAACAAGCCACTAAAAAAAGGGCTAAAACAAAAGGCTGCTCCAGGTACCTATGGAGCAATGTATAAAAAAAACAATTTAAAATAGCTAAAAGCAGGACAATAATAAAACACCAGATTCAAGCTATAAAACCAGCTCTGGACGGGTTCATTAAAAATCACAATGCCAGAGTCCCATATTTATTAGCTTCTCAGCTAAAACACTGTCCTACTTCTCAGATACTTTCCTCAGAGCTGGTGGAAAATGGCGGTGGCGTCCTCCTGGCGTGTCCCTCGCCACGTGGACCGCTGCTCCTCCTCTCTGCCGCACCGCTTCACTTAACTTTCGGTATGCGTGGCACCAAGTGTTTTCTGTCGCCCGTCTGGCTTGTCCACAGTCTGCAGCCGTCCGCTCCCTCGCGCGGGCCTTACGTCCTGCCTGGTTGCCCTGTTCTTTGGCAGGTTCTCCAGCTGCAGTCTCGCCCCCTCTGTTCTCTCGTCCAGACTCCCGTGCGGGTGCTCCGTTCTTCCACTTCCTCTCTGCACGTGTTCTCCTTCCTCCCGTTTGTTTCTCCTCCCCCGTTCACCTGTGCCAGCTCACTTTAAAACCAGGAAGAGCCGTGGATTGTCCAATCCTGATCTGCGGGGGGTTGGTGTTTAATTGGTAGCTTCCTTTATTAACCCAGTCCTCAGTTCAGAATGACACAGCAAGTCCAACTCATGCAGTAAAAACAAATCCATAAATCACTCCATATAATATATATAAAATACAACATGCAATATAAAAAAACTGCAAAGACAGATGTGATAAATATTTTAAAATATAAAACCAAACTCCTTAGTAAAACATGCAAATGAGGATAAGTTAATAAAAGAACTTAGCTAAAAAAAAGGTCCCACCTTGACAACTGCACGTTTTACAGTGGCCTTTTATTGTGGCCAGCCTAAGACACACCTGTGCACTAATCCTGCTGTCTAATCAGCATCTTGATGTGCCACACCTGTGAGGTGGATGGATTATCTCAGCAAAGGAGAAGAGCTCACTAACACAGATTCAGACAGATTTGTGAACAATATTTGAGAGAAATAGACCTTTTGTGTACATAGAAAAAGTTTTAGAACTTTGAGTTCAGCTCATGAAAAATGGGAGCAAAAACAAAAGTGTTGCGTTCATATTTTTGTTCAGTGTATTTATTCATTTATTTATTTATTTTAAATGCATACATACATATTTTAAGTCTAATTTGGTGACTGCATCGGACTTTTCTGCAATCACTGGTCTTGCCAATCAAACAAGACCACCAGCAGCCTGTGATGTTTCTCTTCTCTCTTGATGGTGTATGGTGATCAGTGCTAAAGCCAACCATGTGTTTTCACCTTTATTTATTACAAACAAAGCAAGGAATGTTTTGTGTTCCACAGCATTATTCCCTGTAAAAAGAACAACCACACACTGATTATTTAAAACAGGATATGTAGAAGATGCGTAGTAGCAAACCTAGTGTGTCACAGATGTGTGTACTTTAAGTAATAGCCTGACTGACTGACAACTGAATAGAAAGACTTGTGCAGATATAAAAGAGCTTAGTGAGGTGGCTAATTTCCCAAAACAGCAACTGCCAGAGGAAGGTGAATAAGTGACAAAAACATTTGCGTGCATCATATCATGACATGACACTACTCAGACTGAAAGAGCAGGCATCGTTTCCCTTTAAAGCAATTACTTATGTCTTTAAGCTGTGAATTCTGTGTCCCTTTTTTCTGTTTTTTTCTCTGTCAGTTTCTTTGCCTGTGTGTGTGTGTGTGTGTGTGTTTCTCTGTGTGTGTCCTGCTGTGAGAAAACTGGGATCCAAGGAGGTATACCAAAGTCCATTCAAAGATTTCCTGCTGAGATAGAAATGAGCATCTTTATGTGCACAAACACACACACACACACACACACACACACACCTCTTAACATGCATGTCTATGTGTGTGAGTTGCTCAGTGCCTTAAAACTGGAATGCACTTTTTGAGGAGAAGAATGTGTTCTATCTCCCAAATGAGTCTTGGCTGGTAATTAAAACCAAGGAGGCAATAAAAGCAAAATCATGTTAATGATGCATTTGCTCTCTCTTTGTTTCCATTTCAGATGCTGGTCTGTGTTTGTATGCATATATAGTCAGGTCCATAAATATTTGGACATTGTTTGAATGAAATGCTGTGGGAACAAAGCCCTTCATACATGACACTCTGTGCATGTGCAGGGCTAGTGGTGCAATAGATAACACATCTGACAATGGAAAACTACAGAAGATTCTAGTTTTGACTCCTGGCTAGTTCAATGTCACCTTTAGCTTTTACATCACAGGTTTCAAACTCATTCTCTACATACTGTGTATCAAAGTATGGTTCCAACTGGGAAGAGACAAATGATGGGTCAGTGTACTAAAAGCCATCTTGACCCTTCACTTTCACTCAGTCATAAAGCCTTTGTTGTTTTTAATCTTTATCTTTCTTTGAAAAACTCAATTTGTCCCTTAGGATTATGGAAAGCAGCATTAGAAAAACCTTGTGTGGAACTTGACTGTCTTTTGGTGCACATCATTTACGAAAGCCATACAAATAAATAGTAGTACGATGGATAGTCAAAGCTCAAACCACGCTATCACAACAAGGAGGCACAGCCTAAACCAAATGGCCGCAATCATACAGTGGTTAGTACTCTGCATTGTGGCCGCAGTAACCCAGGTTTGAATCCGGGTCACGGCAGCTGTGATAAGCTGTACGTTTTTTAGGTCCTTGTTTTCACTCCAGCCTCTGTTTCAGTTTACACGGCTGGAAACTGGGCGGTTCAAGCGAGTTAAAACATTTTTCCGTGTAGGGCCACCATATATTCCCACTCGACTGCTCATTTAACCAGCGTTGTCCACACTTGTCCACAAGGTACAAACCCATGGTTGTTTGTTGTGAGAACCAAGCTGTTGCCACAGGTCACATTGTGTTGGGCTTGTGGCTCCATGGACCAACAGCCTAACTGCTATTCAGAATATTCTATGTCAGACTCCTGGCTAGGTTCATGTAAACTTTAGCTTGCAAATCACATTTCAGTCCTTTGCACTAGTCTGTCTCAACACACTGTGGAACAAAATGCATGTACAACTTAAAAAAAGTAAATTAATAAGAAAAATCACCTCATCAAGTGTTAGAAGGCATCTGAACCCTTCAGTTTCAGCAGATAAAACAGTCATACGTTTGCTCTTCAAAGCTTAAAATATGAAAAGACAACAAGGAGGAACCCAGCAGACAAAGTTTTAGGTGTGCCTGAATAACACAGAGCAATGCCAGATCTACCTTGCACGGAACTTGACTGTCCAATTGGATTGAATGAAATGCTGTGGGAACAAAGCCCTTCACACATAACACTGTGCATGTGCACGGCTAGTGGCGCAATGGATAACATGTCTGACTACAGATCGGAAGATTCTAGGTTTAACTCCTGGCTAGCTAGATGTCACCTTTAGCTTATAGACCACACATTTCAGATACTACTAAAGGCTACTGTGTATGTATGGGCTGGTATGGGAACATATACACATTCTTTACATTGATATTGTTCAGTCTATCAAACTGTAACCAGAGTCTCCTGGTCCACTTACATTTATAACTGGACGATACAAATATAATAAATAGTCATTCTGATTCTATTTACATTTACAGTACTTACATTATTTATTAGTAACTGTATTAGATAATGTGTCATTGCCCACAACATTCGTGCTCTCTTTAAAAAAAAAAAAGAAAAAAGAAAAATTAAAAATAAACAAACAAAATAAACAAACCGGTGGTTCGTGTACTACCTCTCACAGAGATATTTCAGAGTATCTTGGAGGGTAAAAGTGTCCGAACTTTACAGCCTATCCACACGGGTTCCTCAAGGGTCAGTGCTTGATCCCTTCCTCTTTTCAATATACACAACCTCACTTGGTGGAATAATCCACTCCCATGGTTTCTCATACCATTGCTATGCTGATGATACCCAGCTCTTCCTGTCATTTCCCCTGGACGATCATGTGGTCTCTGCCTGGATCTCATCATGCCTTGCAGATATCTTGGCATGGATGAAAAAAACACCACCTTCAACGCAACCTCTCCAAGACTGAGCTCCTTGTCATCCCAGCCAGCCCCTCCATACAAGAAATCAACATCCCGCTTGAATCAACCCAACTCAAACTCACAAAGTCCACCAGAAACTTGGGTGTCATGATTGATGACCAACTAACCTTCAAGGCTCATGTGGCCTCTGTTGCTCAGTCGTGTCGATTCACTCTGTACAACATCAGGAAGATCAGACCCTTCCGGTCTGAACATGCAGCACAACTCCTGGTACAGGCTCTCGTAATATCACGCATCGACTATTGCAACTCCTTACTGGCAGGCCTCCCCCCATGCACAGTCAAACCTCTGCAAATGATCCAGAATGCAGCAGCATGTCTGGTTTTCAACCAGCTAAAAACGGTACGTCACACTGCTGTTCAGATCGCTCCTCTGGCTTCCAGTTGCTGCCCACAGCAAATTCAAAAGTCTTACACTTGCCTACAAAACTACAACAAAAACAGCTCCCTCCTACCTGAACTCCCTCATTTGGGTCTACACTCCCTCCCGCTCACTATGCTCGGCCAACGAAAGGCGCCTGATACAACCACCTCAAAAGGGCCCGAGGTCAATAGCCAGACTCTTCTCCTCTGTGGTTCACCGATGGTGGAACGAGTTACCAAACTCTGTTCGATCTGCAGAGTTGCTCTCAGTCTTTAAGAAAAGACTAAAGACTCAGCTCTTCACTGAACACCTTGGTACTTGACAAACGGCAAAAAGCAAAAAAAATAAAAATGTATTCCCTCCTCAATGCCTGTAGGCATAGGCCCTATGTAACTTGAACTTTGTTTTATGGCACTTATCCAGGTTGTTTTCTCCTGACTAGATCCTTGCTTGTGTTGTATTTACTCTCAGATGTACGTCGCTTTGGACAAAAGTGTCTGCTAAATGAAATCGTAGAATTGTAGAAATCCATTGTGGTGGTGTACAGAGCCGAAATGCTGAAAATTGTGTCAATGTCCAAATATTTATGGACCTGACTGTACATTCAGCCTCTGTACCTTGGAGTAAGGCCAGACCATGTTGTCAGATAAAAAAACAAAAAACATCTGTTTCACACACTCTAAATTAACAGTACACCATGGAGGGAAAGTGCTCACACTTACTCACACTGTGTGATTGCTAATTAGCTACCTAAAGATCTGCTGTTTGCTCAGACTGAAGGAACTAATTCTTTACAATCAACAAGTTAACTCAGTATGTTTAAAATGGGCCTAAGAAAAATCTTAATATAGTGTTCTCATTTTACTTAGTAATTAGTTAGTTTACGTAGTATTTTTTGTATTACTGCATATATTGACAGTAGGTCATTCCTACCACAATTCATATAATCATTACATGACATGCCTCTCTTCAGTTCATTACAAAGTTAACCCCTGTGTTGCTTAGGGTCAAAAATGACCCGTCCACCATGTTTAACAGCAGAGAAAAACCCCTAAATGACCTTTTTTCAACTTGAAATTCGATGACTTTTCCCATTAGAAAAAGTGAAAGCTGGACCACCAGGGTACAAAGATTGTCTTAGGGTCATTTTTGACCCACCAGTTAAAATCACAGTCACAGTGAACTAAAACACACACCCACATCACACACACACCTCTAAAACCACAAAGACACACACACAGGCACAAACACATGCATGCACACACACACACACACACATGCACATGCGCGCACACACACACACACATAAACACACACACACTGAGAAACTGAGATTATGTGTGCTACTGACTGAACTCAGAAAGACTTGAACTTTCATGTACAGGTGCATCATTGTCCATCCACGACCCCATACATGACTCAAGTTCACAGACAAAATATGCGCACATATTAGTGATGATAAACCTCTACCTTAGTAAAGGAAACAGTCATTATATGTTTGATGTAATAAAAACGAGTGGTGTCCACTGATTAAATACAGTCTGTCTGCCCTCTGAGAGAAAACCCAGACATTCGCAAAGTGTGTGATGCATGACAGGTTGTTTCTTCACGTAAAATAGATTTTGGGTTGAAAATTCAATTAAGCTGCTTTATTTTAGAGGTTCAGTGAAGGGGGGTCATTTTTGACCCTTAGGGCAAGGGGAGTGCACAGGATGTTAAGACTGCACAAGGGTTAAATACAATGTGACACCCAATAATGAATAGTTAATGTGCTGACAAGTGTGGTTTAATATGACAGCAAACAATTCTATTAGCAGTGGCTTTTTTCAGAAACACAACAGAAGAGTAACACATGTTTCTGTTTCCAGAGCAGCCCAACAAACTAATGTTGTTTTAGTAAAGAAGTCGGTCAAAATAATTACACACACCGAAAGTCAGTTTCTGAACAACAGCCAGACACAGTAAAGTAAAAAGTTCATCTAACAGCTCACCGTGTCAGTGCCTGAATGTACTGTGACTCAATTACAAAAATTAAACTGCTTTAAACTGCTGCAAATTAAAAAATGGCAGAACATGACAGGTTATCATGATTAGTAGATGCATTTTTACAAATGTTGCACAGTGATAAATATATTGAATTTCCTGTGGGTGCTTCACAACAAAATCCACCCTGCACTTTAGTCGTTGTATACTTTCAATATGAAACAGCAGCAGGATGTTCAACTTTCATCAGCAGGACCTTAATACAGATATTACAGATAATACAGATATGATCTAATGACAGCGAAGAGTAAGCAGTGAGGCTGATATCACTGAGATAAAACTATGCTGGATTACATGCTGCATCATTTCCTCTGAATCCCCCGTGCTAAAGGAGGCAGTCTGAATCCAGCATAACAATGGCAGAAAAAAAAAGTCTAACCATACATAGTAATACAAATTGGCTTTGATTTCATGAAAACCTCCAACAAGTCTGAGAAGTTTAGTTTCTTTGAAACAACTGAAACAATTAGTCTCCCAGCTATCATTTCAGGCTAGGTTTGAAGATCAGTGATCTACATCAGACCTGCTCAATTATCCGATAATAACACTCACTCCAGCAAGCACAATTTAATATTGTCTTTACTCATAAAATACATAATTGATGTTAAATGTCACACAATGCAGTTCTACTTTGCTGGCTCTGTACTACTCATATTCTATTGGCATATATAATTTCATGTCTGAGGGCAACATACCAGTTCTGATTACAGACACGTTCATCCATTAAAATGAGTATATATCATCAAATAAGTAAAAATGACAACTAAAGGCTAAAAGCAGACTAAAAGATAACAAACAGCAGTAAACTAAGTGAGAACACAACAAAATCTAACACCTCTCAAATCATAAAGAAAGCATCTGCTCCTCCACTGCCATTTCATTTTTTAGTTCAATAAATTCAATTTTTCATTGGAAGTGGTAATTTGCCGAGTAATAACAGACCGTTCATTTCAATTTCTTTGAAGATCAGATGCCTGATTCTTTCATTTCAGTCATAAATGAGTTCCATTTTTGTCTAATGAAGAAAAGTGTTGAATAAAGCACATCTGATGCAAATGGACAGCTACTTTTTTATCAGTGTAAATTTTATCTGCAGGGGTGTTTGCCGCTTCAATGTGCCCTTCTCCCAGCGCACTCTTCCCTCCAGCTCGTCTCTTATCCTCTGTGTCTTCTGCAGAATGGCAAATGAAGGATTTTTGGAGGATTTCTTACTCCCTACCCTCAACAAACCGATGACAGACAAAAAGCAAGTGGCCCAGTAATAATTCTGTCAAACAGGCCACAGCTGGCTCGTCTAGTCTTGTCTCAGGCAGATAAGGCCTTTGTAGGGGTTTTTGTCTCTGCTGTCTGTTAAAGTGAAAGTTTCCAAGGTCACGGATATGCCGAATTTGGTTTTAGTCCTTAAGTGGCAAGTTGTAAGCAAAAGAAAAGTTGAGGTCACAATATGTTGTTGCTTCTTCCTTGGGGATCAGTAACTTTCCTCATTTCTGTCTCCATCAATTTCTTTCATTTTCTTTACCAAACATTTTCCTCCCTTCAAACATACATTTGCTGTCTCATTCTCCATCTTTTTGCGCTCAATTCCTCTGTGTAAACATTTTTTCAATGCTTGTGTGACTGAGCGTGTGAGCGCGCCTAAAGTGTGCGTTTGGTGGGTATTTTTTCCCGTGGAAACTCGCAGCAAATAAGGGGATAGAGGAGCAAAGCACAATTGGCTGGGGCTTAACTTACTTTACATAATTGTTGCCTATAAATGCATTTCCAACGTCAGGGGTTTAAGCGCCTGATACGCTTAGCGAAGAGAGAAAGAGGGCTGAGGCTGTGGCAAGCCATCCTGACGATGGAGAGGAGAAAGAGGCCGAGACAGGGGTTACTTGGGGAGACAGAGGAATAGAGGAAAAGCGAAGCACGAGCGTCAACAAACTAGAAAACAGGTACAACTGGGGTGTTCACCAACATGTTTTGGCTGCTGCCTTCATTAAGCTGTGTCGTGTGTTTGGTTGACTGATTAAACATTTATTTGCTGTTCCACTGCAGGTATTGGTTGTGCATTGATGGATGTGGAGGGCATTCATATAATCACAAAAGCATGCATTTTTCACTTTCGCTTTTGTGTTGCATTTTTCCAGATGGTGTTCTTTAAAAGAAGCTGTTTTGCTCCTTGGTCAGTGCTGCAGTTGTCACCAAGGATGTGTTTCCTATTCAAATGTGTGAGCTCTTCCACCCTGAGAAGCTGTCCTGTCAACTCCTCTCCATCCTGCCCAGGATGCCCTTTGAGACTGGCCTCCCAAGAAGAACGACAGCATCAGTTGTTTCAGCGAGTTCCCCCAAATGACATTTACGCTTAAGTGGCATAAACCCTATAGTGGTTGTTTGTCAGAATTACGACGGGACCAAAGGAGGAAGTCAGGCAATGTTGTCTGCATAGGGAGGATGTCAGCATGGATGGATGGGTCAACAAAACATCAGACTTTACCATGAGTCACCACTGTTTATTTCCCATTTCAAACCAACACTCAATATTGGGGTTTTTAAGCCTTAACCTTAACCACACCACCATGACAATGAAGCTTCCCTGACCTTAAAAAAGTAACCCAAACCATGATCTTTCCCTAAACATAACCATGTGCTTTTTGAGCCTAAACCTAACCGAACCCTAACCATAGTGTTGTCATCAATCGACCTGCTGATGGTGGCATCAGATCAGAAACACTTGTGTGCTGTTCCAGTGGGACAAACATCATGTATTTGAAGTTTAATTAGGATGACTTGTACCTTTCACATATACTCAATTCTCGTCCGTTCTTATATCCACGCTTGTTCAAACAACACTGGCTTTGACCAGTCACAAAATGGCATTGTGCCGGTTCATCAACAAGAAAGGTAATTTCTTTGCTTTCACTAAATGACCACTTTAACTTTGTGTTTGCTATCCCACATGACATTTACTGCGGTATTTGACATGTCGTTACAACTAAAAGAGCTTTTCCCCAAATGCAGCGTAAAAAAATATACTTTCTGTTTCCATTGGTGTGCCATTAACATATGAAAACAGCTATTAGAGTACAGTCGGTCAGTGTCAGGAGTAGAAAAAGTACACAATATCCTTTCCGACATACTAGAACTATTACTTTGCTTAAATTGTTTTCAAGGCAAAATGCCAGTATGGAAAAGAACACCTGACAGCGCCATTTTCAGAATTACATTTTACATGTTAATCTTACCTCCTCACTAGATGTTTCTGCCTTAATGACACTAAATGCTTTCATTACCCAGCCTCCTGCTCTCTATTGTGAAAATATGATATTACTGTGTCAATTACAGACCAGCGGAATCTGTGCCAGACTCTTGTCGATGCCTCTGCCTCCCCTTGGTGGCTGATAGAGGTTGATTAAAGTCATAGATTACTTAATGCTTCTTTAAGTAAAAATTGAATTACTGACATCAAACGGCACTCCTTTACAATAAGGACAGCAAGTCTATTTCCACTCTTGGTGAATGCCAGCAAGAACTCGTTCTGACAAGAGAGCTGCTTTTTGCTGCCTCTGCAATCACCAGAGCCAGGGCCCTTCCTGTCACCCCCCTGCTGCCTCCAGCTCCCACTGCAGCACCTCCACACAGGGGGGACATTGATCAAGTGTCATCCATGGAAGAGGGCCCGGTGGATCAAGAGCTACTGGAGGAGGCCATAAAGTTGGAGCCCATCCACTTTCCTGTCTTTAAATCCCCTAGGCTGTTGGTGGCCGCTGGGTGTATCCTCTCCCATCCTGTGCTGGCTGCTTTGTCCGCCAAACGTAAGCCCAATCATCTGTGTGAGAGTCCAGCTCCTCCTCTGGCTTCAGTCCTGGTCCAAATCCCAGCCGCTGCCTCGCTCCTGGCCTCGGCGCAGTCCAGATAAGAGGATTTTCCCCGGCAGCGATTTCCTACCTCAGATGCCAGCTGCTGACAGTGTTGAGGTGAGGTTGTCAAATGTAGTTTCACAGCAATGTCATGTCTCGTCAGGGGGTGTAGTTTCTCTCATGCAGTTTTTCCACTTCTCCAACTGCTGCCACCACCTGAGAGGAGCAGCAGTGGATCGGCTGCGTGCTGTTTACACGGACAGACTGAGGATGAGTCCATCCAGGAGTCCTTAACTTTGCTGTGGCCTCTCCACAGGCTGAACAAATCTACAGTATTACCTGATTCTACATTTTAGTAGTTCCACTGAATTCTGGGTGGATGTGTAATTTATACTGCCTATGTAAGGGATGTTCTGGGAAGCACAGGTGCCAGATCTTCCTACCAACAGGTACCCTGGGCTAACTTTAATTGATGTCTGTAAATGTGCATTTGAAATCTGACAGTTTGAACCCCTTCTGGTCTAAGTTGCATTGTTGTTTGATCTTATACAAGCGTAAATGCATCCATCTCCCTCTAGCCACAAATAAATGGCCGTCCAGATTCTTAATATCATGCTGACAGACAGACAGAGTTCGGTAAATGTGTCTGTATTTTACAAATTGCCAAATGTACAGTGGGTGAAACAGAGACAGAGTCTACTTTGTGTTAGGTTCACTTTCAGTCAGACTTGGAATGGAATTATTTGAAATTTGAGAGCACGTCACAGCATGTAAATATCACTTCTTACATCCAGCTGCTCAGCTGTCTTTATGTTGCCTGCACCTACCAATGTCAGGTATATGCATACTTGAAAAAAGCCCTTTTAGAAACCCTGATACATGGTCAAGAAATCTACCCTGATTACAGAAACCATGTTTCTCCTTTAAGAAATGAGCAGGAGAAAGTTACTTATGTGCATGCAAATGTACTTTTTTTCTCAGCCATATATGTGGGCAGCCTGATTTCTAATCGGCTTTTCACAAGTACGCATGTGCCTTAAAGGTGAGGTAATTACACAAAGCAATATGTCCTCGTTTTTGAAATCCAAAGTCCGACTAAAAATGAAAGTAACGAAGTAGCCTCAAGAAGCCTAATTAACTCTGTTTCCAGTGCTGAAAATGTGACTGTTTGTTAAACTGGCAATGGACACACTTTTGTTTTAAGTTATCATTATGAAGTAAATGCTGATTGCACAATGTATTGGCTATAGAATGATGACACCATTGATGTTTGAATCGGTTCCCTATTAGCTTCGCTTTCACTATGCAATACTGTTTGCTACTAGGTATGACCCCCCAGACGATTTCACTTTACTTCTTAAGTGAACATGCTTCTTTCTTTTCTCTAATTTCCGAAGTGGAGTCTGTTTGTTCTCTGCACAGACACACAAAAGCCAGAAAGCTATCAGCACAGTTAAAATAAGCATGAATAAAATAAGGTCTGGCGTAAGGAAGAAATGTACTGCGTGTAAACATGGATTAACAGTTACCAGTCGATAGCTGATTACCTGGTTTCTCTAAGTAACCTGGTTACTTGAGTGCACTTATATGCACCGACTGTGAAATGGCAATCAGATTTCAACCTTGCTTAGTGGAAATGTATCTGATTACCAAGTGGAAATGCAACTCATGTGAGACTAATGGAGTGAAAGGGGGCTAACACTTTGATTACTCTGGTCATGTGCTAAAAGCAGCACATCAGCAGTGCAGCAGCTTCAGTCCTCCATCACTGTCACACAGGCTGCCTTCAGGTAAAGTACTACTGCACTCAAACATGTTCTGGCAGCGCTCACAGCCCAACACACAATCACTCAGTTATACACATATGTAAGCTGGAAGAAAACGGACTTGAAGCCTGTACAGGTGAGTTAGGCTGCAGTTATGATTGTGTGGGTGGCATGCAAGTAGACAGTTGTATTGATTATTTGCATATGTGTTCCATCAGACGTGCATAAAACAGATGTGCCTGTAACACGCCTAGTTAGATTCAATAATCTTACATATCTGTATCATCATCACTATCATCTAATCGATACAGCCATGTCCAATATCTCACTAACATACAAGTAAAACAGAGGGATGAAACATAATGTACAGTGCTTCCAAGTCATTCAAAATAGGAGACATCAGGTTCTTATTGAGATGGAGATTTATGTAAATCTAAGAGCTTAAGTGGTACTTTATACTAACCTGGTGTGGTTTTTGAGTCTTTCAGGATATACTGTATAAAAAACTATATATGTGTATAAAAAGAGCTTGCCAGCAAACTCTACCCGGTAAAACCAATCTCATGACTTGTTGTATGTATTTTTAAGAGTTAAAGAAGCTCTGCTCCAACAGGGCAGGTCCAATCTGCCTTCCCATGTGCAGAAGGTGCTGTGGGCCTGTCCAAGATAAGATGAGACTTAATTGATCCCTGTGGGATAAATGGGTGCAGTGGTGATCTGACACACAAAGCACTCCCAGCCTGTTGTGGTACGGCGCTGTCACACACAATGTTTCCTAATAAGCGCGACTGTTGTTGCACCTTGTAAAACTCTCCCATACTCATTACTTTTTAAAGGTCAGCAGTATTATCTCCACCTCTGCTTCATTTAGGGTTATCAAACTCAGTTTGTATCACGGCCCACTTCGTCGATGTGCTGAAACACAAACTCTGCTAATTACTCCTGTCTCTGTCACTAGCCACTAATCAAGGATGATGCTGATAACAAGGACACACACATACAGAGTGCTGTGCCCACAGCTGAAGATATGAGATGCTTTTGTGGAGAAAAAAAACACATGCATCCCATGTGAGATGAGGTTTTTTGTTTTGTTTTGGGGGTTTTTGAATGCAAGTTACTTATTGAAGACAACTGGGGATAGGGAGACAGATTAAAGAGCCTTCAAAATATGAGATATTAGCAAAAAAGTAGAGCAAGAGGGAGTGTTTAGATAAACAGAGTATCAAGCAACAAGAGAGAGAGAGATGAAACATTCGCCAAATCAGACAAGTATAAGTAAATATGCAGGGATACAGAGCCACCCTCATCCATCTGTGGGCGTTCAGCCTCAAGGACCTCTGGCATCACTCCCTGCCCAGGGGACACTGCACCGAGGTGGGCAGAGGATGAAAACATCCCTGGCTGACGCTCCAGAGGTTGGCTGGGTGTGTGTGTGAGTGGGTGAGAGCTGAGAGGGGCAATAAAGCTGCAATCTGGGGTGGGGCAGGGGAGAAATGTGAAGGCAAGACAGAGAGAAGGGGGTTCATCTACCACGAACATAAAGATAGGAGGGAAAAGACACGTAGCGGGTGAAGAAAAAAATGGAACATCTAACAATGCTGTTTGTATGCTGCCTTTACCTGAGTTTTGAAGATATAAATACATTCAAATACATTTTCTTTTTGCCTGTTTAAGTGATTGATGGTCAGCAAAATCAAAATGCTTTGAGGGTAAGTAATAGGTTATAGTTGAAGTTCTATTGTTGTCTCATGATCTACAAATCTCATCGAAAGACCAAACTGATACTGTGTTAGTCCATTTGTCAATACTGTCTAACTTCCCCACTCTCTCTGTGGCACCAAGGACATTTATTGTTTTTGAAGGCATAAATCTTTAAAACGTCTCACAAAATATATAGTTTCATTTTCACTCCAACATGAAGAAATATTGTATTTCTTGGGGACTATTTTCAGTTGTGGAGGAATACACATTTTGTGTTCTAGTGTCAACTGACTACAGTAAATATGTAGCTACCGCCAGAAGCCAACCAGTTAGCTTAGCACAAATCTAATGTCCTCTGTATCTTCCAGAATAACAATAAAGTTGAAGTTTGAATATATTATATTAAGAATATATTCATAATATGAATATAAATCATTGATATGGTTTCAGTGATCTCAGACCCCTTTAATGTCAAATCTTGGCAATTCTTGGCAATGTTCTCCTTTAGTTGTATTTAAAACTCTGTGAGGGCTCCATGTTATGGTTTATAATATCAATATATAAATATATATTTTGTTTTCAGTGGCAAAAGCGTAACCTCCCCTTGTAATGTGTGTCATCAAGTACGGGGGCTGCGAGACTAGGGGCGATACAAGTCATTATCGGGCTCTACTTTGAACATGCAGCCAACCTAAAAGCCTGCTGCGCTGTGTTAATGTATAGGTATGAATATTTAGACTGGAACAGGGTTTAAAGGAAGGAAGACTTTGATCTGTAAGGGCCGCTACCAAAGATGTTTGACGCATGTTAAGGAGATTAAGAATTTATAACTTATGGACTGCTGGTATTTGCCAACCCTGAACCAATCATTTAGTCTTAAGACTTACAGTACAGAGTGGTATTTTACATCGTATGGTCATTTAGAATCCAAAGTCTTCACGCACAGCTGGTTTAAAATGTGAAAAAAAAATCTTTTTAAATTTGTTCTTTTCTTATTTTCTTAAATAAATAACCCTGCCGTTACAATAAGAAAGACCATGGCCCCATGAGAGTTTTTTTTAAATTTAATTTTATTTATTTTTTTGTTATAGCACTAACACGTGTTTGTATTGAGAAAAGAAAGAACACTAAAGTTCAAGAATGATTCCAAAAGTTAAAGGTGACATACTATGCTTAAGGGTCATACTTTTATTTTGTCTCACCAAGTCCTCAAGAAGAAATTGTACCTCCAAAAGTAGGCTACTCAAAAAAGAAAATAATACACATTCAAAGATAATTGTAAAACAGTTGGTTTGAATTATACTTTAGGATAATGGGGTGGCCAATGGGAATACATAGATGACCAGTGCCGCCCGCGGTCACCCCTCCGAGACACGCCTGTGGCAAGTGGCTTGTGTAAATGTTGTTAATTAACATATCTGACAAGTCAGAACAGTGTTGATCTACTTTACTTGACATTATCATTATATCATTATAGTATTATTAATTTTTATTCAAGTTACTCTT
Source organism: Holacanthus passer (assembly GCA_025331565.1). Classification (NCBI taxonomy): domain Eukaryota; kingdom Metazoa; phylum Chordata; class Actinopteri; family Pomacanthidae; genus Holacanthus; species Holacanthus passer. The sequence continues at coordinate 1,358,999 of JAFREQ010000091.1, read as the reverse complement.
CAAACACTTTGATTCAAGAACTCCAGGTCAGAACAAATAATATTTCAACAACTGACTGTTTCATGGCACAATTCACTCACAGTGTCTTGTTTTCATTTCACCTTGGTGACTTGTTCTGGGGTGAAATAAGGTACAGATATTGAATTTGTTCCAGGAATGGCTACTGTAAAATAGTACTGTGAATTATCCTGTGAGAAACACTGTGGCTTTCACTACAATTTACATATTAAACTCACTGTGTCTGTCTTTCTGTAACTGAGTTCCTCCATCTGCAAAGCACTTGACCTAAGAAATCTTTTTTGCTTGTCTTCACTCTTTCATCTTTTATAATAACGTTCACGGATCAAGTTCCAAAGATACATTTTTCAACACTTAATTTAAACTTTCTACACACTGCTGTATGTGTGTAGCTGAGTCCTTCACTGTTTCTGAAATAGAACTATAGTAGTAAGTTGTTAGATTTACTGTTGAAGTTGTCAAGATGCAACATACTGATTCGATTGTATAATTATGATCATTATTAGTATTATTAGTGTCATTATTAGTATTTTCTCACAACAATAAATAAAAAGTTATTTGGCACAAGTCAGTGACATTTCAGATGTATAGAATACTACAGCCACAGGGCCCCCTGCCTGTTAAGTCTGCAAAAATCAAAGCATGAGACTAGCACTTTTTTTTTTTTTTTTTTTTTTTTAACTGACATGAAAATGACTCAGAACTGCGAGATCCAGCTGTTGGGGTTCAGACAGAAGTGACAACTTTAAAGAACATGCCTAACATTTAACTAACTGACTGCTTTTGTTCTCCTGTGAAGTCATTTATGTCACCGCTCTCCCATATTTCCCACTTATGTTGAACACTTGTCTATCAGCACATAGACTTGCTTTCCCAGATCTACACGTTGCATTTATGCTGCATAGTACAGGAGAGAGCCCTGACAGAGATGGAACAAAACAAGCTCTGATATGAATAATACACAATAAAACGCTGGGTTCAAAATTGACCTAGTGTGGGGTCAATATAGCACCGACACAATACTGGGTTAGACACAGTACCACTGGGGTGTTTTGACCCAGTACTGGTGTTACTTTTACTCAAAATAACCCTTCTGTTGGGTTCTCTGCACGTTGATACTGAGTAAAATTAGCCCTGTATTGTGTCAGTTTAATATCGACCCCAAACTGGATACATTGTGCAGGAGGGAAATCCCAATGTGGCAACAGATAAGTGATACAGCTCTGGGAATCAGGATGGGTAAAGACTCCTGAAGATGTAGTGCATTTATACTAAATATAAACCAGTAAGGTCATTGGTGCCCGTGTGGTAACGCCTGATAACATTCTGGCTTTAGCAACAATTACTGGGCCTGATTAAACTAAACAGTAGCTTTTTTAGCTGTGTGCTTTGTAGTGATCATCCAACAGTTGGAAAGAAACTAAATAAGCAGATTTCTGAAAATGTTGAACTAGGCTGCCCTAATCAATCCAATATATCATCAACAGATCATATGACAACATGTAATTTGAAAGGAGTCACTTGTGCTGAAGAAACCCACAGAGAGTTATCACCTGACCCTGCAGGTCTCTTATGTTCTGTGGAGCGTTTTAGCTTCATTCAGCTCACTGTTTTCGTTTTATGCCCACAACTTCAAAGTCTGGATCAGTCTCTCTATGCTCATTACCATCATTTTAACACACAGCAAGACACTGTTTTTAGCCTCAAAACCTAAAGCTGCTGTACTCTACCTGCCTTGCACCCAAGAGCAGACACTTAGCAGCTAGTGGGTGAACATAGCGCAGCATTTAATAGCTGAAGAACCAAAGAGTTGATAAAAAGCCAAACAGAGTTAAGGAGAGAGTGAATATTAGATTTGTATTTGTCAGGTGGATGTTACTCTGTGTCTGCTGGACTTATCAACATATCTAAGATATTCCTTTATTAGTCCCACAACGGGGAAATGTACAATCTACCTCATTAGACAAAAAAAATCAGTGTTGTGTTTACAGTTTGTTGCACAGACAAGCAAAAAAAAAAAAAAAAAAAAGTCATCTCATGCCGGTTTCATCAATGTTACACCATTCGAACAATGCTGAATCAATTTCGACTTGGTGCAGCCATGTCAGACAACAGATCAGCATTGCCTTCCCATGACTGTCCAACACTCAATCTTGGCCCTATACTGTTACTCCAATTTCAAATATGCCACTGTGACACAATATTTTCAAGGTTTTATCCAGCAAATACAGCAGCCTTTGATATTTTCAAGGGACCAACTCCAAAACCTACGGGTCTGACTCTCTAGGTTGGCAAGTCAGTCATCCCTCCTGTCCTGTCTCCATGCCATCCACTCCTCTTCCCCTCCTTCTATCTTTCCCTCCCCTTCCATTCACCCAGTCCATCACTCTGTGAGTCAGTGTTTCACAGCCGTGGGGAGTCTGGCAGCCTGTCTACCACTTCATCACTGACCTTCCTCCTTCATCTCCTCCTCCTACACTGTTTTTTTTTTCCCTTTCTGTCTCTCTTTTCTTCACTTGCTCATTTGCTTGCTGTCTCCCGTTGACCTCTCCTGTCTCCTCTTCCTTTGTTCCTAACTCTCCCACTCTTTCTCCCTGACCTTTTCTCTCCTTCTCCTCTTTTCTATTTCTTTATAATTGACCTCTCACTCTGCCTGACGGTCTCTATCTCTCTGCCTCCCTTCCTGTCTCTCCCTATCTCCCCCTCCCCGTATGCATGTTGATGAATGCAGCGCACTGGCCGACACAATTACTCAGACTTGTTCATTTTCATATAAAGTGTCATTCCGCAGCCAAAGTGTAGCAGAGGAGGGAAGGAACATATTCTCCAGACTTTTATTAGTGGATATTAAAGAGATTGCTGAACTTAACTGCAGAGATGGAGAGGAAGGTAGCAGGTGAAGGGAGAGAAAGAGAAGCAGTGACAGAGGAAGAAGCACAAATAAATGGAAACAGAATTTTGCATTTTGAACTTTCATCAGACTAAAAACATATTTTTGCAAACATTACTGGAGGCATCAAGATGACTATGACCATTTCAATTTTTCACAAAGGTGACACACCTAAATTCCCAGTGATAAAAAAAATAAGTATAAAATCCACACCGTCCTTCATTGCTCTGAAAAAAGTGCTTCATCATTTGTAACCATTCCTTATTTAAACTAATGACTCCTGCTAGCCAAGAGCTAATGAGCCTGCTTGCTGCCAGTATTGCCCAGTGGATTTTAGTCAGAAAGCTGTCAATGTAACAAGCCATTTTTCAACTCAAAGGCAGAGGAGATCACAAACCTTTACCCATAATGAAAAAGTCCAATTTGCAGTTTAGGTTTGGGTTCATTTGTCCTCACAAGGTTCACCAACAAAAAAGGATGTGAATGTAAGTTTGTTTAGCCACTGAGTTGGAATTGGAGGATGGTGGACTTTTCCAAAAAAAAGAAAAAAAAGAAAAAGAGACTCTACAGCCTTGAGCTACGTATTTGCCAAATGTCATCCCAATCTGCTTGTGAGATTTTTAAGATCTTGCTCAAAAAGCCCTCTCTACCTAAAGAATAACTGAACCCAGTCTAATAATCCTGTTTGCACTTGCACCTTCTCATTCAATGGCTATTTTTTACTCATTTTCTACATTGTCATTAGTACTGAAGACATCAAAACTATGAAATCACACATGTGCAATTAAGTAGTAAACAGCAAAGTAAAATATGTTTTATATTTTAGAATCTTCAACTTGTGTGTCTCAACTGTGCTTTGATGATCTTAATCAGTTTCATGAGGTCGTCACCTGGGACGTATTTCAGTTGTGCCTTGCCTATTAGAGCCCACATAAGTGCTTCACAGAGTTCAAGTAACAGATCAACATCAACTGAATGGAAATCAGGCCTTCATGGTTGAAATGCTGCAAAGAACCACTACTGAAGGAGACCAACAAGAAGATTATGTAGCTTTGTTTGCTTGTTTGTTCTTTCCTGGTAGGCTTTTAATGTGAATGTACATGAGTTCATTTGACTTTTTTGTGGTTAAATGAGCACACAACAATTGGGTGAAATGACTATGTGGAAAAGCATGTTGGTGATTTTATTGTTACAATGCCTTTATCCTTATTTCTAAAATGTACAGAAATCTTTGCACTCTGTCCGCCTTTATTTTTTCTCCTGGTGTATTCATCCATCCCATCATTAAGAGTTTTTGATTTTTGTCCAGCAGTCCTCATTACAGTCATTTAACAGCTCAGCAGACACCACAAGCTGCAGGAAGGGTTAATGAAACCGCAGTCACTTACCATAAATCTCTCTTTTATGAGGGCACTTTGATTTTTATAGTTTCTTGTTATTTTAGTAATACCCCTGAAACCACAGCATGAGTCACAAAAGAGGAGAAATAAAATGACAATTTAGAAGACCAGACAATTTAAATGCTTATTTTCACTATTTCATGCCGTCCAATGTTCCTTATTATTTAGACTAATAACCAGCTTACACCAAACGATTGAGATGACGGGGGTCCGCCACAAACTCCAGAAAAACCTTCATGATTTTACTCCAACAAATTTTTCTGCAAATTTCTCTGCAACAGTGAAATCACTTGAAAGGTTGTTTGGTGTAGGGCCAGCTTGAAGCTTTCAGAGACATTCAACATTCATGTTGGTGTTAGCATGTTGTATGTGCAGCAAGCAGTCAGCTGGTTGTGGCAACAATGATGGAGGAAAACATTTCTCCTGACACACAATGTTGGAGCATGTGGGACCTCACACACTCTGAGGGCAGCAGGGCAGCAGGGGGGAGTGGCACCAATAAAATTATACACAATTAGCTTTTAGCAATGTATTTGTAATCCCATGAATGAACAGACAACTATCTCCAGACTACTTTGATACTGAAGAAAACTTAAAAACTTGATCATTCTCAGGAAAGTTGTAGAGCTATAAGTTTTCCAGGATTTGTGGATGTTTTTCAGTGATGGAAATCAGAGATGCCCGCATCCCCGCTTCAACTCTCCCACCTCCCTCACAGTTTGAAAACTTCACCTCTGGTGCATTTGTCCATCTACAGGCAATCACCATTGGGCATTATCAAAGACAAAGTGAACTGATCTGATGGGATTATAGAAAATGGACCCAATATAGACTCTGGCTACGAGCTTCACAAATATGACCCCACCTCTATCAAGTATTTCTTCACTGCAGTAAAGAGACCTGCTGAACACAGTGATCCCTCAAACCATTTCTCAGCAAACCCAGAAGGCATTCTTTATAGTCTCACATCCAAGGTCTGAAATTACCTTTATTCACTGGCAGCAAGTTTTTTTTTTCTTTTGTCTGCAACTCAGACATTTTATCTACCATACTTTTGAAATCTATGTGCTAAATGAAGGAATAACATTTAGATAATTTAGACATCATTTAAGGGGGGTTAATTAGGTAATTATACTATTTATAAGTACAGTACACATGTATTTGTGGTGGGAAAGAGGATTTGCTTTGTGTTTTATCTTTTATGATCCTATGTATTAGTCTAGTATTAGATTCCCTGTGATGCTGACTCTATCACACGCGAAAACATTGAGGTGATTTAGAGAAAGTTTTTCAAGTGTCCCACAGAATCCAAGTAACAGACATCAGCTCACCAATCATCCTGTCAGACAGGCTCCTGGAGGGAGTTCAATCCAGTCCAGCTATAAGGTAACTGCTATTACTGCCAGTGTATTATGGGCCATTTGGACAATAGGATGTGTGATTCAGTTATAGCTTTTTATCATAAAATAGACCTGGCAACAAGAGCTTGCTCGAAAATATGGATGTTGGGCAGTGTATTAATTTAATTATGTTTAAATGTACTGTGCTTCCTGGGGGAGAGAGTGTTCATGTGGACGAGAGAGAGGGAGTGTCCCACACACTGGACAGAAGTGTAGACATGATACGGAAATATTCTGAGCCTAATGTCACTCAACAGGGTTCATGTGCATAAACTACACTGCAGCCTGGAATCTTTACTGATAGTGACAAACAGAGGGACGGCTGACTTACTGACTGACTCAAAGTGGCTGATGGTGACGATTTTACCTGCCACTGGCAACAATTTACCCACATTTGGCAGGTGGCAGGTGCTAATTTCAGACCCTGCTCGTTGCACCCTGCCTGTGCAAAGAAACTACATGCAGCCAATGAAGATCTAATTCTGCCTGCTGCCACAGACATTGTCTGTGAAGAGGCTGCGAGGAAGGCTGATAAATTACCGCTCTTCTTTGACACAGTGGTGCGGTGCATGCGAGATGGCCCTGGTATCAAGGAATCACTCAGGTCACTGAAGTGAATGAAAAATAATAAAACATGAAATTGAACTGAAATGTAAGCTGAAAACATCTAAATTTGATAAAGCAAAGTGAAACATAATGAATGAATTGAACTAGATGCGTACCTTCAGTTTGCTGAAAGGTATGCCGAGGACAGTGAATATTAGACGGAAACATAATTCTCACAAAAGTAATAAATTAAAATAAACATAATATATTGCAGGTACATTTTAGTAATTCAATACCAGTATTATTCAGATCAGACAGTGCTGAGTCTTGCACAGTATGTGGGTGGATGACAGCTTATGTTTGATTGGTGGGGGGCCCTGGCAGGGTAATGCTTTATTTTGGTGTCCTTGGCATTAAAATGCTTGACATTCTGAGACTTTGATTTTAATTTTACTCACTGAAATACATGGTGAAAATGTTCTTATTCACAACCAGCTTTTAATAAAGTATAATGGATTACTAATGAACTTTTAAAAACCCATTTACTTTCATTTAATCACATCTACCAATCTACAAGATCAGGTCTAAATGTGTTCAGTGTTGTGTGAGCACCAAAGCACCTGATTTAGTTACTAGACAAACATGGTGTGACAGAGCTGATGTGAGCTTCTCCTATTGAATTAGATCCATAGCGCCCCCTGATGGCTTGCAAAAACTGCCGTTTGACACAGTGATAATGGCTAATAACACACGCTGTATTGAAATGCAGCACATAACTGCAATCATTGTGCCCAACTCACGACAGCGCGAACTGTCTGAACTCTTCTTTTCAGTTGTTGACCTTCGAGACATATTCTACAGAGGACCTCTGCTTGTGCAGGAGAAATCATTTCAAGTGCGCTGTGAAATAAACAAGATAAGATCGGCCTTATTGTACCCAGGAGGAAAATTGTCTTTTGCTCCATGAGACCATTTCTCTCATGGGGAAAGGACAACTTATCATATGTCATCTCAGATCAAGATGCTTTTGAGGTATGAGTCTCAGAATTCAGAGCTGGTCGGCAGCTTTGGATCAATAAAACGCAGTTATGTTAGAAAAACAGATGCACAGCTGCAGTCTCTTGCTACAGGCTGCTGGCTTGGCACTTGGTGTTTTATGTGTGATGTTTGAGCCTGATGTATTATTTGAACTTAATATGTAAGTGCACAGAATACACATGAAAGCCTCTGACAAACACAGTTACAAACTCTGTGCAGTTGTGAGCATCACTACAATCAGACAGACTTGACTTGGATCATGCTGGATCAGCTTTTAATAATATGAAATATTGAAAAGAATCAACATTTTAAAAACCTCATTTTGCAAAATAATGCTCATTCAGAAACTATTCAGACCATTTGAGTTTGTTCACATGTTGTTATGCTGCAGAATTTTCCCCCTACACTCAAGGACATTTACAGAGTTGTCTCTAAGCCGCTCCTGCACTATCTTGGCCATGTGCTCAGGGTCATTGTCCTGCTGGAGGGTGAACCTTCGGCCCACCTTCTGAGATCCTGGTCGCTCTGGACTAGGCTTTCATTAAGAATATCTCTGTACCTGTCGTGTAGTCTGCTTTTTTGTAGTGGATATACTGTGATGACTCCCGCCCAGCCTTGCACACACCCTTCCCGGACAGACACCTTATAAGCTCCACCACACTCACTAACACATACATGCTTTCACACACAATTTAGGGTATTCCAAACACTATGAATTTGTTATCAGGTTCAAACCTCCTGCAACATTTTATTGTAAGCAACACGAGACTTAAAATACCCAGGACATTTAAACACTACACTGTACCAGTTCATACTGTTATTCTATGTTCACATTGTTGTGCATCTGTACATGCACACATATTTTTTGTTTGATTTCAGGGGAATCTGCTCTACAGGATGAGTTGCTCTTGTATTGAGTTATGATTTATTTCTAAAATAATGCTCATATCATGTATATAAACAATGTGTTTCATATGCTCGGATAGCTGAAGTTCTCGTGATGACAGTCATCATCAGCTGACAATGAGATATCCTTATACATACAAGGGAATGCAAACACACTTTCTTCAAATTCGAATTATTCCCACAGTGTTACTCTAAAACAACGTGCAGTGAACTATAATGATAATAGAATATAAACATATAAGGTATGAAAAAGCAGCAAATTTTGAGGCACTGGATTTTTTTGAGACCAGTGATTGCAAGATAATGGTCTGAAAAAACCTACGACCATGTTTGTAGCCAGATGCCTGTTCCTGTATGGTATGCAGCCCAGGTCCTGCACCGTCTCTGGTCACGGTGGCAGCTGGGTAGAGAAGATGACGAGAGTCTCTCAACAGTAACGTTTTTTTTTTCAGTTTTGCTGTCACATATCTTCTATTTGTGAAAACAAATTTCTAAAGTGAAAGTTCTTGCACATTTTTAAGTGGGTAGATGGAAATCAATCAATCCCTTCAACCTTCCCTCAACCCTGACCAGTCCCCCAGTCTCTGCAGCTGAAAAACCCATCCACAGCATGATGCTGCCACCACCATGCTTCACCGGTGGGATGGTATTGCACAGGTGATGAGCTGGTTTTTTCTAAACATAATGCTTGGAATTGAAGCTATCTTTCACTGAGGAGAGGCTCCCATCTGGCCACTCTGCCATGACGCCCAGATCGCTGGTATTTCTCCAATCTCCAAGGCCTCCTCCCCCCATTGCTCAGTTTTCCGAGCGACCAGCTCTAGGAGGATTGTTCCAAACTTAAACCTCTGTTTAAGTAGAATTATGGAGGTCACCTTGCCTTTGGTAACCTTCACTGAAGCAGATGTTTTTGCAACACAATTCTATCTCTGAGCTCCATGTGACTTGGTTATTGCTCTGATAAGCATTCAGCTTAATCATATCAAATATGTGCAATGCATATATGTAGGTTGCAGATATGCAAAACCCTTCATTTTTCTTTCTGACATGTTAGGACACACTCATATATTTGTATTAACAAATTTCCAAGTAGAGATATTTTAATAACAGAAATTGCAGCATTTGGAACTCAAATTCAACTGCAATGCTATCTTTGGAAACTAGCAGTGTTGTCAGGCCCTCAACACATAATAAGTCACAGAAATGGTTAACTGACATTATCATATTGTTTTGCTATGCTGTGCTATGGATTTTGGTTTGGGTGTAGAATAGAGTCAGAATTGTCTTGATGTATCTTCTTTGGTGTCACTAGGATCGCAGGAAGAAAGCATTATTAGTTGAGTCTGCAGCTGAACCTTTTAACCTCATGAATAACAACTGCAAACTGAGGAATTGCAAAAATATTTGGAGAAGGACACATGCATAACTCCTTTTCACTTTCTGCTTGAGTAGGAAAAATCACAAGCACCATGTGCTAATGTGCATAAACTGATGTTGCCATGGTTACCAGATGATTTTTTTTTTGTATAAATGTATTATTTTAGAAGATCACTTCCATTACAGTGCATGATCAATAGCAGGATTTAATAGTAGCTTTTGAATTCTTGCAGCTCTGTGTTTGGTGTATTTGGTGTTGGAGTGGTCAGGTGGTCTCAGTCTGCTTGTTTGGTCTTCATCAGAGCACAAGCCGACACAAACCAAACCAAATGAAGGGCTCAAACAGGTTAGAGCACCCTGTGCACATACTCTACATGCTGAAGCCTAAGGAAGCCTGAAACATTGATTTTCTGCCCTGCTACTGCACAATCTCTGTGTTTCAGAGCTCCCCAAACTCTACAGCACCACCTTAAAATCACGGCACAGCTTGGCAGAGAGACGGTAGCATGACAGAATGACAGCAGTCAAAGGAGGCCACTAGGCTTGTGAAGAGACAGATACTATAGTAAGCACTGGTTCTTGCTTTTTTTTCTGTTATGAAGCAGCATTTGGAAAATATTTTCCTGAGTATTAAAGATACAAACCTTGCCATCATGAAGGTATCATACCTGTCACATTATTGTTTATGTGACTAATTCCAGATTTGTCACTGAATTGCTCCGAGTCACCCGGTCCACTCCCACTCACCTGCTGCTACCTTAGACCCTGAGTAACCTGAACAAGCATTTGCAGGAAGCTCTTTGTTTTAACTAAATCTACTCGGTTAGAGATTTCAAAAAGAGAAACACACTCAATAGCAGCGAGTTGTTCTTTTTTCAGCCAACAATAACCCTCAGCCAGGCAGAGTGAGAGAACCTTGTGTGTAATCAATAAGTCTGCCAAACACTAATTCAACTGTTGGGATTTGTGACTCTGAAAGCAAAGGTGTGTGTTTGTGGGAGTGCAGGTGCTGAGGGTGCAAAGCCCGTACTGCATGCATATGACGTTATGCGTGTGTGTGTGTGTGTGATGTGAGCAGCTGTTTGGTAATCCCCTCCCATGGATTGCAGAGAAGTTATCTTTTCTGACAGAAGAAAGGCCCAGCAGAGGGAGGAGGTGTTCTAAATTCTAATCTCAACGGTTTGTCGATAACGCTGCTGGCGGTTTCACAGCCCATTCTGCTCACAGCTCCGTCGATTGGGTAAACCCAGCACAGGCCAAGATATTGCTCACTCCTTCCTCTCTCTCTCTCTCTCTCTCTCTCTCAAACACAAACTCAACACTTCTTGACTTTCTTCCTCTTCTTACTCGTGATAAGAAAGGAAGAGCACGAAGAGGTTGCTTCTTTTTTTGGAAAACAGGAACTATGTGTGCCATCCAGTGTGTGAGGCTATCTTCTGAGTGATACTTGATGAACCTCTGCTTTATATGTGCTGCAGTGACGCACAGTGGCTCCACCTCCAGTCCTGTCTCTGTCCTCAGAGGGCACATGGATCGAACTGATAATCAGGGCGTTTATGTCACCAATTCGTCTTTTTTACAACGTTTGAGAATCTTGCACTGCACAATAAAAGATGCCAACAGATTCCTATTATTAAGCATGACTCCTGCTCTGCAGTACACTCTCATTACCATTGGACAGAAACTAACATCAAATGTCCTCCTCCTTATATTTATACCTGGTATTAATGTGATCTGTATAAGGAAAGTTGCATGTTAATGCAAGGTGTAAACGCATGCAGGACACATCCTAATTGGAACACTGTTGGATAGTAATTATGGCCAGACCACTTTTAGATGTGTTGTAGCTGTAATTATAAATCATCTTCAGGCTAAACATTGCCCCAAACCAGCCAGGTCAGGGAAATCTAGCCCCTTAAAATAGCCCCTTAAAAAATAATAGTCAGTCAGTCAGTTGCTGGAGATAAGGCTGGACCCATATTTTTTCATTTATTATTATTTTTATTATTTATTTATTTATTTTAATGGCAGGAACAGTAAAGTGAACAATCCAATAACCCAATAGATGATTGTACAACTCTGCATTATTTGGTTATAGGAAGTGCTGATGAAGTTTTCATCAAAACAAAAATAGGCTCCTCAAACCCTACTTCAACAGACAGTTCATTTAATGTACTAATGTCTCAAATAGTCACCAACTGTAATAGATAAATATAATAAGAAAGAAAGAAAGTAATGTAGGAGTTGAATGGCCATCTCTGGATTACCCAATGCAGCAGTAGCGTTAAAAACAAAAAACAATTATGGGCATTAATAAAATAAAATATCATATAACACAAGCACCAATAATCACACAATACAAATACACAGAATGAAGGAAATAAAAATGCAGCAAAAGCAAATTTAAAAATCACCTAATAAAAGTCAAAGAATAAATATTTGTTTGGTCACTCCAAAACAAACACAAAAACCCAAGATCAGCAGGGATTTACTTTTGTCATGTCTGTGATAGTTATGAAATGGTAATAAATTAAATTCTATTTCACATACACTGCAGCCACTTGTCAACCAGTCTCTGTCGACATACTGATAAGTTCATTTATGAAACATGATGTCGTCCACAGCAGTGGCGTTAACCCAGCTCCCTTCTTCAGCTCCTGTCCCTCCATAAATGTTGAAATCTGAATCATGGATGTATTAGAAAAATATAAAAATGGATACAGTATGTCAAGATGGTGCCCCATTCTTTCCAAAGAAAGTTCACTGGTCATAAAAGCATTGAAAGAAAAAAGTCCAGTCAGGTTGAAAGGTCACCTCACTCTGCTTCTTCCTACTATCTCAGTCTGGCATACGGCTCCAGACACACCATTCTCCAGCCCAAACAGCAGCAGATTTTCTATCAACATATGTTTTGCCATGTTTCCTGACAACCAGGTGCAAATGCAAAACACCACAATCAGATGCCATTATTCAATTAACATATCCAGATATGCAGATTAATAGCAGTTAAAAGCAGGCCAAAATCAGGTCTTTCAGTTTGTCCACGACTGATAACCTTTTGCTCACAGTGGCTTAATGAGAAATAATGAAAAAGAGTTTGAGAACAGGTTAGTGCAGCATTAAATAAGAGAACCTTTTGCATCTTATTCACTAAAAACAACAATGATTTTGAGGTAGTTGAGGCTGTAGGAGTACAGTGATGAGCCATCCGCCCTGGTAAACAAGCCGTACAGAGCTTTTAGTCAGAATACACTGGTATGATGGAAATGAAGGGTTATGTCTAGGTCAGAAGCAGCTGCATTTGGCAACTTTAGTTCTGACTGAATGTGGGAGATTAAATTTCAAAGGTTTAAAAGCCGCACTTACATTATGTAGAAATCATTAAATCATAGCGCCGTGCAGAGCACTCAGTCTGAAACTTTGCCTTGTAAATGGCAGGTGGGAGAAGGAGGCTGTGACGGCAAGTTTCTGGAAACTCTACTTTCCTTCGTCTTTAAGCGTGAGTGTGATTCAAAATCAATCATGTCGGATTATCTAAAAACATCTGAAAACTTTCTCCCCCCCACACATATCCAACATTTGAAATGGGGGGCTACATATGAAAAATGTTGCGCGCTTCCAAAACTACAAATTTGACAAGTACACCTGCTTCATGCACTGACCAGGTGAGTGGGGCTGAGAAATGATCAAGGGCACCTTGGCAGTGCCCAGGAGGTGAAATGGCACCTCTTCAGCAACCAGTCCTCACTCTTACTGACTGCTCCATGCTGGACTTACACCAGACACACTTGGTTTTCAAAAGCCAATATAAACAGAAAATTCAAAATATAAATAAATATACCGATATAATGTATATTACTCAAAATGCTAGTCCTTCTAATCTATATCAATTACTGGTGCATGCTGTGATTATCAGCCACCTTTGCTTTAGACAAGCAAGTAGCATCACTCAATATCAGCTAACCAGAGTTGTTACTTTGGGAGTCAACACATTCATATGTTTCCTAATAGTGCCCCCCCCCCAAAAAAGAACCATTTAGTCTTGAGAAATTAAATCATCTGAGGATTTAAAAAGTCACTAAATCTAGTAACAAAGTTGACAGCAGTGCTTTGCCTCCAGTGCCTGGAGACAGCTTCCCCCCAGCGACCATACCAGCTGAATTTAATTTCAGCAAATAGAGCGAATACAAACCACACATACACACACACACACCGAGACAAACACACACACAGGCTGTTAGCAGCGAATGTTGGGTAGACTTTGCTGAATGGTGATGGCAGGTCATTCTCTCCTTGGACTCCAGACAAAACCTTTTCCCGGGATACAAACATCCATTATCACCTGTGTGTCCCTGGTGCCGAATGGCAGGTAAGGAGAGAACATTTGAGAATGCAGTGACACAGGCACACAATGGTTCATGCACGTCGTCTCAGACACACAGTGTATGGCATCGCATGCACACACACAGTAAGAAGCTCAAGCTTGTATTTAAATTGTAAACGCACACAAGCGGACACACTCAGTGCTTTAGCAGAGCATCGAGTTTAAAAGCACATCAATCTGAAAGTGTTAACTGCCTCCAGAGCTGTAGCTTGAAAAGCCAATCTTCTAACTAATGTGCACCAAGGGAGCACTTCATGCCATACTTCTCTTTGATAAAACTTTTTTATCTTTTCCAACACTTATTTCGGAATGACTCCATGGACAATAATCCTCAAATATTAGTTACCACTGAGGTGTGTATTCAGCACAGCAACTCAGGCATTTAGATATAATTGGAAAAATGTTTGTGTTTGGTTAAACTTTGATCAAAGATGGACAAGGTGCTCATGGTGTGGTGTTTCTTTGCATGACTAAACTCCTTTATCTGCTCATAGAATAGAACCTGTAACCCTGACAGTATCTGACCTGCCATGCCTCCAACAAGTCTGCACATCCTAAAAAGCAGGATAGGTCTGTCAGAGTCTTTCAAACCATTCCTTGTGATGAATGCAAAAACTGTTTATATGATTTTTAGCCATGCTAGGGATGTGGCTCCTTGGTCAGTTGACTCAACCGTTTGGTCCAGACTAAGACATCTCAACAAGTATTAGATAGATTTCCATGAAATTTTCACATTCATGGTCACCAGAGAATAAAACCCCCTGACTGTGCCATGTGCCAAGTGTTAAGAAACCTAGTGGATGGATTGCAGTAAAACTAAGTTATTCATGGTGCACATGGATCCTAATGATTTTAATGGCTGTCCTCTGACTTTCACGCAGTGCAAAGTGCAGGTCAAAGTTTTCACTCATCAAGTGAAATACCTCAACATCTACGAGACAGACGGACTTTTGTACAGACATTCATGGTTTTGAACAGATGCATCCTAATGACGTGCCACCTCTAGTGCCACCATGAAGATGAGTTTGTTGTTTTGAGTGCACTAAATTTGGTACAGACATTCACACGAACAGATTCAATAATGTGATGATCCCTTAATTTTTCATGTAGCGCCATCATCAGGTCAAAATTTGTCCAGTCTTTAACAATATTGAGATAAACAGCAGAGGTACGACAAAATCTACCTGCAATGTGCCCTTGCATGTATTTTTTTAATGGCCACTGCAGCGTTTTGCTGAATGATGATTTTCAAATAAATGAGGAGATTATTTTTTATTTTATTTTTTCTCCTCATATATCTTCTGTTGTTCTGAATATGGTCTTAGTGTGGTCAGTCATCTCTCTTTACCTGATGAATGGAATGAAGGTTAAAACAATGAGTCAATCAATTGTTTCAGTCAATTGTCAATAAATTGTCTCTCACAGCAGTTAATTAACTGCAGTTTAAACAGCAAATGAACCATTAAATCTGTCAGGCAAAAACACCAAACATTTGCTGGTTCTTGTCAAATATGAGGATATGCTTTTCTCTCTTTTTTAATGTCAAATATATTACTTTTCAAATGTAATATCTAAATTGAAACTGAAAAAAATCAGAAACCGATTTGTTTTACTGTTTCCCCATATTTTGTATCCTACAGATGAATTACATAATCCAAACAAACAAACAAACAAACAAACAAAAATACAGTACCAAATTACTAGCAGGTACACGTTCTCAATTTAAGTCATAGTTGTCATGAAATGATACCTGATTCTGCACGAGTTGAATTAAAAACAGACCAGAGATCAGTGTGTGGTGCAAAATGGATGGACGAAAAAAAAGGATGAGAAAGGATTCATTGTACTGATCATAAATATATCTCTAGCAGGACAGTAGGATAACACACCACACATTCATGTATTATCTTTTCACCTCTGTCTGTACATGTTGTACCATGACATCTGCGTAGCAATTAATCACGAGCAGCCGCCCTCTCGGCCACTGTATTTGCAGACGGACATGACACCTATTACCATGTAATTACTGAGCTCCCATTAACATCTGTTACTGTCACAGCATGCAATATTTGTTCAAAGAGGACCGTCATGTTTAATCTTTGCTCATACATAGCCATCATCATAAAGCTGTCACATGTGGATCACATGACGCGACCTTGAGACCTTGAGACAAAGTCAACTCTCAGACAGCGAATTAATATATGGGAAAAAAATGAGAGCTTCAAAGAGAAAATCAGTCATGTTCCAGTCAGCGCATTTTGGTTTCACCTCCAATATGTTTTTTATCCAATACTAATACTTAAAATTGTCCTTCAGAGCAACACCACCTGTGCTGCTGACATTGACCTCAGAGAATAAAAGATTTTTCAGCGGAATATCTTCCCCCCCGCAACACAAACACACACACACGCTGACTATGACTGTGGCCTGTCGTGTTATTAAAAGTGCTATTGTGTTTTCTTGTGATAACAGAAGCCACAGCGGAAAACAAAGAATGCCATTTTCTATGCTAAATATTTTTACACTCCACTTACTCTCAATGTGGTTCACAGGTTCATAGTTTGTAATATATTCAGCCTGCATCGTGTAACAGAATCCAGTGTTGGTTGTTCAGACAAAAGGTGATCAGAAATACAAACTTTGGAAAAAAAATTGATAGTGTTGTCACTTTCTGTCCAGTGAATCTAATACTACAGTGTTAACTTCCCATTTCTATTAGTATATTTGAAGTTATTCCAAATATTTCCCTTTGTCTAAATCATTTTGCAGACTGCTGATTTGTTGGCAGCACTTGTTGTTTTGATGCCCATATTACTCAAGCTTGACCTTGTGAATGTAGGCAGAACAAATACAAAATGCAATCACGCAGTGTAATGGGATGTGTAACAATGATGGGACAAAGACTTAAATGGACTGGAAATGCTCGAGGTTAAAATTCAAACACAAAATGGAAACTTGTGTTTTGGCATCTCCAAAGAACAGTGCGTGTTAACAGTCTTAATTTTGAGGTCTCTTTTGAGATCTCCTTTAACATGACATCTGAAAAAAAAAAAAAAAAATTTTAAAAATGGTTGGTTGAAAACTGTGACAAGTGTTGCAGCTCTGCATGTTTCAATCTATAATGCATCAGCTGTTTTTTTCTCCATCTCACTGTTTTATACACTTGATTTTTCTTGACAATCCTTTTGCTTTGCATTACTTTTGAGAGTCACATATTATGGCTGCACCGTGCACATGAATTTTTTTGTCCACTGTAAATTTCCATTTTAAAGTCCTCTTTTAATGATATCCTTAAAGGCACACGTTTTGTATTCTTGTAAATTACTGTATATTAACATTCAGGGTTTCTCAACAAAACACATTGTGTGTATCCCTGAGGCTGTTCAGTGGATTTCCTTCTTCATAAAACATTTGCAAAGTAGATTTCTTGAATACTTTAAAACCTGCATTGTTTACATGTTTGGTAGCTTGCAGTCATCTTTCTGACCTTTGCTGACTCGTTGACTCAATCATTGTTTTGGTTTTTTACATGCTACTGCCACCAACTCTTCATTGTGGAATAGCAAGACACCATTGCCATTAATTTGCATCACATTGTGTGTCCGAATACGCATGCACAAAATGAAGAAACTGCCATCCATTCCCCAGCATAAACAGAGAAGTTTAAAAAAGGATTAACAATTTAGCAACCATTAAAGTATGAACAATTGTACTAAAGAAGTACAATAATTATTAACACTTAAACAGGCTGAAAAAAAAGTATTTTCAAATGTACAAATCTAACTAAACTATGAGATCAGTTTAGTATGGTAGATCACTCTAAATATTACAATACCCATAAGCCTCACCAGTTGTTTGTGTTGACAAAAAGCCAGTCAGACTACCTCTCAGAACAAATTCAGAGTGTTTCATTGTAACAGATTTGAACATTATTACCAAATTCTTCCAAAATTGACTGATTCCAATACTGAATTGACTTAATTGCTCAATGTATTATCAGCTTTCAATGAATTTGTATCTTTAGCTTCAACTTTTCATGAGCGGCACACACAGTTGGATTGTAAGCTAGGTGAGTGTAGAGGAGTTTCTCACCAAAACACTTATTGACTTTTCCAAAAAACATTTTCAAACACTTTCAAAAGTACTGCTGCTACTTTTGAAAACTTGAACACCGAAAATAACTCCTTACACTTCACTGATCAAGAATTTTTTTTAAAAAATGTGAGCATTTAACTGTGCTGATCTCGTTACCTATGACCTGTTTAACACTGGTCATACGTACATGACCTGCTCACATCAAATAACAAATGTCCCAAAGCATCACAAACATGACTGAATAGCCAATCGACTGATGATGATTATATATAAACTATCACATTTTTCAGCTTTTTAGTTATTTTCTTGTCAAAATGCATATCATGACTTTAAATGGCTGCTTTTTTTCCCACTCAACATGGTATTGCCCAAATGAATTATATTCACAGTGACAGTAACAGATTTTCAAATGGTTTCAATAATTAAAAGGTAAAAGGTGTCAAGTGGGTGGCAATAGAAGTGTCATTGCTACCTGTAGATATCTTGGCAAGCACATATTGTGTGTGTATATGTGTGTATGTATTTGTGTGTGTGTATTTGAGTGTGTGTATATTCGAGTGTGTTTGTGTTAGCTAAATGATTCATTAGCACCATGACAATCTGGACAATTGGTATCACTGTCAGGGAGCAGGGGATTTGACACACTGAGTAGTAAGCCGGAGTGTTCACACACACAAATATGCACTTGAACACGCAATAACATGCGCACGAGCACTGATGTATACAAATGGCTAGACAAAATCCAGGAACACGAACATGAGGGTATGCAGAAACAAACACAGGCCTACCATTGGTTTGACAGCTTCACATACACACACACAGAAACACCTTCACTGAGATGCAGTTAAGAGTGAGCAGGTGGAGGCAGAGGCCACATGTATCTGGCTGAGTGACTGATGAGGTTTCGTGTGACTCAGACACAGTGACATGTCCTCTAAACCTCAGCTGATGGTATATGACTAACCTTTGTGTGTGTATACAGTGTGTGTGTCTTAAATGGCTAAGACAGTGGGAGACCCATCAGCGTGTGTGTGTGTGTGTGTGTGTATGTGTGAGAGAGAGCGAGAGAGAGGGGGGCAGGGTGATGGGATAGTACATGAATGAGACTCAAAGAGAGATTGTGTGTGTGTGTGTGTGTGTGTGTGTGTGTGTGTGCCTTCAGGACAGCCTCAGAGAAATACAACAGGAGCCCACACTGGCTGCATAGGAAGATGATGTCATTCTCTTCATACACAGAGCCAGACCTCTAATGTTTTTTACCTTGTGCCTCTACCTTTAGACATCATTTACACAGTGGTGCTCAGCATGAGAAGCTACCTTGAAAAGGTACCAAAAACCACCTCATACAAACATTTAGCCTCTTAGATTCCCCTGTGAAAACACATTAAGAACAAATCAGACATGTGCTATTGGTGGGAAAGACATGGATGCCTGCAGTGAAGTGTCATTTTACCTCAGTGGTGAAAAAAGTATTTAGATTTTAGGGATCAAATTCTATTTTAAAAAAAAACCAGTCTGTTACTGATATATCATTTTTTTGTATATTAAATAACTAAATTGATAATACAGATGCATTAATGCATAAGCAGCATTACACCGTTGTAGCTGGTTGAGATGGAGCACGTTTTAAGGATATGCAATTGGGTGGTTTGGTCTAGTTGTTCCCAGGGGGTCAGTCCTCTGAAGTTGCAAGACAAATATATGAGAGGAGATTTTGTGAAATATTGGATGATTTGATCAGTTATTGAAATGAAACCACCTAAGGGGAAATGGTGGAACTGCTGACAACTCATAAACGTCTGAAACTGACAGGAGGACACAACTAGACAGCAGACATGAAGTTTGGGAGCCACAGGTTTAGTCTTTAATCTAAGTTTTTAGATTTTAAGCAGGGTTAGTGTATCATTTTTGTTTTGTACAATTATAGAGTGGAAAAAATCGGCATCACACAAAAACAAAAGTTTGGGTACCCCAAGAGATTTGAGCTCCCAGATAACTTTTAGCAAAGTCTCAGATCTAAATGAGCTTTTTAGTGCCATGGTGTGTTCACAGTCATTGTTAGGAAAGGCCAAGTGATGCAAATTTCACAGCTTTATAAATACTCTGACTCCTCAAACCTTCAATCAATCAAACAATCAGCAGCCATGGGCTCCTCTAAGCAGCTGCCTCGCGCTCTGAAAATTAAAATAATTGATGCCCACAAACCTGTTTGAGGTCTGGAAAATCAAGAAAACTAACAGAGAGAGCTGCTCGTATTATTGAAAGCCAAACCGAAACCCTTGTTTGACTGCAAAATACCTTCAGGAAGCTTTATCACACTCTGGAGTGGTGGTGCTCTGTTCGAATATGCAGAGACACCTGCACACATATGACCTTCATCGAAGAATCATGGGAAGAAAACTTTTCCTTTTCAGAGGAACATCTAAACAAGCCTGGTGCATTTTGGAAAGAAGTCCTAGAAGTTATGGAAAAAGAAGGAGCAGCTAAGCCTGGCTATTTTGTGAAACTACTTGCATGTGCAGCATGAAATCAGATTGCGGTTCCTCATTGCATGTTGGAAAATTGACGTTTATTTTTTTTTGGCTGCATCGTAAATAGATATTCAAATTGCTCTTCTGTTATATTTCTGACAAAATAGCTGCTCAGAATGTTTCCTGCCCCCAAAGTTCTGCAACCTGTAGTATTACACCACAATTTTACAGTCACGGTGGCTGAGAGGTTAAGGCGTTGGACTTGAAGTCCAATGGGGTTTCCCCGCACAGTTTCAAATCCTGTTCATGACGGTCAGTTGTTTTGTGAATTTCCCCACTGCGGGAGGAATAAAGGTTTATCTTATCTTATCTTGAACATTGCTCTAAACATATTACAAAACAAAATACTTTGCCAACCTTGTCCTCAGCATGCAGAGAAAGGATAAAGAAACCATAATTACATGATGAGTCATAGTAAACGTTCTCGTTCACGCTCTTTATACTTATACCTCCTTACTCCACATGTACTCTGCTGACACTCAATTAAAAAACTTTTCTATTGCAAAGTCTGACACTAAGTGAAGTGAAAAGTTTTCCTTGTATAATGAGTGAAATACTTCTCATCTCTTTCTCATCAACTAAAGTGACTGTAGGCAGCTAGGACCTGCTGTGGCTGCATTCACAAGATTACTGTTTGATTTCAAATGTAAATGAGAAAAAAACAAACAATGGGATGGAGATGGAAAAGGTAAGGACTCATGAGCAAGTGAAGGCTCTCTTATACATACACACAATGAGCAACATTGGCACATGCATTGACCATGAGGAGCGTTAGACATGTGTACACACCAGCATACATGCACTCAGATGCTAATGTTAGCGCAGGCATACAGACAATAGTGGCAAGGTCCTGATAAATGGCAACACTTGAGGAAAATGTGCACATTACACATATAATGGCAGGCTTTAGCAAACACACACACTGTTCCTTTACAGTGAAGGTTATTGATTTGATCATATATTAACATGTAGGCCTACTTCAAATTTCAATTTATATTATTATTATTATTTTTATTTTATTTTATTTTTTTACACTAAAAGCAGCAACATCTGTACGGATAAACTGCAGATGTGAAATGATTGGTCACCTTCAAATGGAGTGTGTGAAAGACTGCATACTTGCTGTAATATTTATATAACCAAAATATTTGGTTTTTATTGGTAGAGTAATCATTTTAACAAGAGACTTTCCAATATGTTTTGCATTATTTATCAAATACGGAAGGTGCTGAGGCAGAGCTATTAGGTTGATATGGTTCTATGTTAAGTACTGTTAAGTTGGCATGATGATATGGGAGATCCTATAAAAATCCTGCGATCTCTAGGGAAAAAATTGGGTCGAGTCAGGCATGGTAAGCACTTTGTCTCCTCTGTTTTTGTTGGCATTCACTAGAAATATTATGTGATTACTATCAGATTTATATCCACATATGAATGTGGCTCAAAATAGATCTGGAAACTTCGTAGTCCATGATTTTATCCTCTTCTCAGATTGTTGATAAGACACATATCTAATCTGTGACACATGTAGAGAAAAAAAATCTAATCACTGTGTCTTGTAGGCACAGAAGCAAGCAGTGAAAATGAAAGCTTTGAGCACTAAACAAAATAATCAGATAAGGCCTCCTGTTTACATGCAGAGGAAACAACCTCACATGCACAATAGATCCTTAACCCACTTGTGAAAACATTCTTCTATAGCACTACTAGTGGTCAAAAACTCCACAGGGCACCTCTGACACAGACTCTGCAGTTTGCTTTGCTTGAGGATTATAGATAAAATGAGATTGCTTGCCTGCAAACGTAAACTGTACAAAAATGTTAAATGCTAAAATAAGTACTAGTTCAGTAGTGTCTTTATTCAAAATGTGTTGGGATGTTTTATCATCATATTAGCATTTACACTTTACACAGACTTTACACAACTGTCACTGTCGATTCATATCAACTACTAAAGTGGTTGAGAGGTCTAACGTTTTGATTCAGCAAAACCAGAACTGAATAGTCCAGAGGGCTGTACTACGAAGCGAGGTAACCGGCTTATCGGGGTAAGTTCAGGAGTAATTTTGTGACGTCGGGGGTAACTTCCTGATTACTATGAGAGGTGAGAGGTTTTACTCGAGGTGTGTTGCCATGGCAATTTACGCTGCATCTCTAAACTGCTCGGAGCAGTTTATGTTCATGGTTAACTCGAGGTTACTCTGTGTAAGCCCCGCCCCTCCGCTACAATTGGTCAAGAAAAATGATTTGACATTTGGAGGAGCCAGTTGATATCGGCGTGTGGATCATGAGCGGCTCAGTCTGCAAGGCAACAGTGTTTAGAGACCGGAGTTCACCCCAGTGATGTTCTCTATGAAAGATATGGATTTCAGTGTCTCTGTCAGCTTCTGGGTCCAGACGTCTCCGCAGCCAGAGGCCGGACTAAAGCCTCACTGTTGGACACAGTGTATAAGGCTACACAACACATCTGTCCTCAGTGTTAATGATCAGGACGATTAATACACACCTTGATAGAATATTTGTATATTTCATCTTGACTTGTTGCAGGTGGAGCTGCAGCTGAAATGATTCTTCAGTTTAGCCGTTAATGTTTCTTTAAACTCCTCATATCTTCACATTATCAAAGTGAAAATCACGGAGCACGAATCATCAAACAGAAACTGTGTCTGCGCTGCTGAACACGCCTCTTTTACACGGACGTGCACAGACTCAGATTAAGTTAATACGGACTCAACAAACCAACATCTTCATCACCGTCATAGTACCGATTAACTCCAGCTGAGACAATCAGAGATTGTCAACCCCGACTTGCCTTGATAACCCTGAGTTAAATCTGAGTAGGTTAAACTTGCTTCATTGTACAGTCCTCAGGTTGGGAGCCTGAAACACATACCAACTTCTACAGAACAAAAACAAAGGAACAGAAAAACAGTTTCTGAACTAACCTTGGTTCATGAATTGGGCTGAGGAGAGGAATAAAATGTTAACCACTCTTAAGTAAAGCAGACAGAGGAACCATCCACTTCAAGTTCAACTGTATTGTCTTATGCACAACAATTACAGTGAAGCATTCACTGGCAATGACATTCTTAGATCTCAAGCCTCCTCTAACATAATAGAGTCAGGTCCATAAATATTTGGACATTGACACAGTTTTCAGTATTTCGGCTCTGTACACCACCACAATGGATTTGAAGTGAAACAATCAAGATGTGCTTTAAGTGCAGACTTTCAGCTTTAATTTAAGGGTATTTACATCCAAATCTTGTTAACGGTGTAGGAATTGGGATGAATTCTGAAGCATGTTTGAATATTATCTGCTCATATTCAGCCAAATGCTTCAGAACTCATTGGACGGAGCTTCACGGTGCAGATGGACAACGACCTGAAGCACTGTGAAAGCAACCAAAGAGCTTGTTAAGGCAAAGAAGAGAAATGTTCTGCAATGGCCAAGTCAATCACCTGACCTGAATCCAATTGAGCATGCATTTCACTTGCTGAAGACAAAACTGAAGGGAAAAGGCCCCAAGAACAAGCAATTGCGCCAATGTCCAAATATTTATGGACCTGACTGTATATCACAAAATGTGGATAAAGAAAAATTGCATTGTGGAACAAAATCTAAATAGAATCTAAGATATAAAGTAGTGCAGCAGCTAAAATATAAAAAAATATTGCAGACAGATATAATGTGGTATAATGTGTAATGTGAGCTTATAAACACATAATAAGACATACGTGTGTGTGTATGAGTGTGTGTACTAAGATGTAAAGAGGTTGAATACTGAAATGCAAGTCAATGAACAGCGTTCTCACATATGTGCTCCTCTGGTCCAGGTGGGGGAGGGCAGTGGGCAGTCATGTTTAACCAGTGACAAGCCTGCTGCCCTAACCTCCATAGGCTACTGGCAGCAAAATGAATTGTGGATTATTTGTGCAAATGCAACAAAGAAAGAAATACCATGGTGCCCACTTGTCAAAAGTGCAGCATTAACCTTTGATAGAGCTTTCTTACGGTGCTGTGGCCTCTCAGACTATCAAGGGAACTCAAAATTGGAGGCAGTATACACGTGTAAAGAGTTATTGCTCCATTGTTCAACAATGTACAGCTACAGTGTACCACACACTGATTGTTGTTGTGTTTGGCCCTGAATCATATTGATTTTCAGGCTTATTTCAGAACTGGCTGCAGAGCCAAGGCTTTGTCTTTGTCAGAGAAGATGAAGTAATCTTTACTTTCTTTCCACAAAACAACAAAACTGAAAGTCTAAAACATGCTAGCAGCCCCTTGAGGCTGCAGTGTTCTTTCGAGTTGGATT
Source organism: Holacanthus passer (assembly GCA_025331565.1). Lineage (NCBI taxonomy): Eukaryota > Metazoa > Chordata > Actinopteri > Pomacanthidae > Holacanthus > Holacanthus passer. The sequence goes on along the minus strand of JAFREQ010000091.1, from coordinate 1,334,095 downwards.
GAATGTACAAAAGATGGATAATTTTGCAATTCCATTACCAGTAATGGGGCTAAAAGTGCAAAATGTGTGAAAGTATGAAAACAACTTGTGTCCAAAAAAACCCGCCAAAAACAAACAAAAAAAAACCTCTGGGGAGCATGAATGTGCTCTGATGATGATATTTTTAGTGGGAAAGTACAACATAAAACTTTAGCTTACTGATAATGATAGAGTATAGTTTGTCAAAGTGCAGCCCATGGGTCAGTGGCAGCCCTCGGAAACATTTCATGCAGCCCCCAATTGTCACATGAAATACATGCATTGTATTTTAATCATCTGTGATCGGTTTCAATACAATACTTCAATAGCCTACGTTGAATACACGACTCAGATACTGCGTCAAACTGCGCCTCCCTAACAAGCGTCTGTCAGGTCAGGAATGACAACTTGTAGAAAGCTACTGGTGGCATGGCAACTACTGACACCTGAGTGTCGCAGGAACCGCATTCAGTCATCGCTGCTTGTGTTTTATTTTAGTGGACAACAAAAAAAGTGCTGTATGATTGTGAAGAAGAGGAAGTTTCAGGAAAAATGGCTCTTACTTTGTTGGACCTTGGGGAACAGATAAAGTGGTCTGCGTTGCCTGCAGAGCAAGTGCTTAAGAAAATTAATGTTAAACCCCATTATACAAATCCTACGGCATGTTCAAGGGTTTTACTGCACAGCCCTCGATCTTATGTTGGCTCCCTTAATTGCCACTCAGTCATCAAAACATTGACAAGCCCTGTGATAGAGGAAAGGTCAGGGGTCATCAGAAACATTAGAAATCATCCTTTGGGAACCACGAACATCCAAAAACAGCAAATTTTATGAAAGGTTGGAGGCTGTTGGGTTTTTAAAATCTTCAATATTTCTCACAAAATAAAACTAAAGTGTCCTTGATAATTTAATTTGGACATCAGGTTTATTTATTTATCCTTTGATTCTGAGAAATAAAGGATTTTTTTTGTTTTTGTAGTTTTTTTTTTGTTTGGTTTTTTTGGTGGAAGCCAGTCCAGTTTGTTACCTGTTCCAAAACTGTAATTAATTTCAAGTGTTTTATTGGATGACATGGCTCAATATTGATTTTTTTTTTTTTTTTATCATTCTATGTTTTGCAAATAATGATTTCCTATTAAATGTCATCAGCCACATATTCTTGGGAATATTAAATTAAAAATGAAGAATACAGATGCTAAAGGGTGCCTTTAAACGGCAGTATTTGACACCCTGGGAATGGGTTGATTTTTTTGGTGATGTACATTTCTTATTTCTGTGAAAACCAATATAACAAATGTAGACAATATCATGTCAACTGTTTAGAACTTTTTCTATAGAGCCACTGTTTTGGACAAAAAACAACCATAAAGCAAGGAAGCCAGGTGTCGAATGTGTTGTGCTCCACAATGGGGCGACTCACTTTTTCTCTCAGCTGCAAAAATGTCTTCCTCTTGGTGTTTCTACTGTTTCTGCTCATATTATTATCCATATATAAACCTGCCTGTGAATGGGACACAGAAATGTAGAAGATCTCTCACTGAAGGAGATGTCTAATCAAACAGAGGCAACAACACTCATTTACACAATACACACAGTCAATCTTGTAATGGACTGAACATTGTAGATTCAACAATCCAAAGAGTGTGTGAGGGTAGTGACTACCTTCAGCAACCTATGCCTTTGCCTTCAGATTTTGCTATACTTTGCATTACTACAAAACAAATGGACCTCTTTGCAATGCACTAATATAAACCTTAAAGTCCAAGACACCCCAAGCCATCATCTGTGTATCTGTCACTTCCTCCTTAATTATGTCTGCCCTCCTCAATTGTGCATTATAGCCCACTGTTGATTAGAACTGTTGGAGAGTGGGTCTCATTTTCTTCCTCTGAGTTCTGCTTTGATTCTGCAATTCTTTCATCATCATATTATGTCTGTATCTAATTAGGGTATATGGAAATTTTGCTTTGTCATATGCCCTTTATCTATGAGAAAAGCAAAAGGCAAGGATAATCTGTTGGATAATTCACAAAGACAGTGAAAAGCTATTTTCTTTTATCGTGAAACCTGCTCTGTTTTTTCATGTTGTATGCTTTGTTTTTTAATCACCTTTTGACACCAACATAGATTTTGAGGTAAAATGATTTGGTATGTCACAGTCTGTTGAAAAGATGAAGTTAGAAGGTAGGCAGGACTGACGTTTTTTGGAAACATACTGAAAATGTGTTTTTAAAAATTTAAGAGATTTAACCATGATGTAACCAAAGAAAAAAAAATAGGTAGACCACAGGTCAGTATGACAGTCATTTACTGCATATGTACCAAGGTAACACAGTTAATATGACAATGACAATGATATATGGATGTTTAAACATCCATATATCAACTCAAATGGCTTGAATGACATAGTTAGTGGAAAGTGTTACATTCAAATACACTTGACACCATTGTGTTATTTATGGTTCATTTCATATTGAGTATGTCTCCGGAGGCTATCATCACCATCATCCATCTGTTTAGAGTAAAGATAATCTAACATGCATCACTAAACAATATAGTTTACTCTGCATTACATACTCACTGTCTCTCTCTCTCTTTTTTCTCTTTCTCTCTCCCTACCTTCATTTCTCTGTTCATCAGGAATAATTGGACAAATATTTGGGCATATTCTGATGTAAACACAGTAAATGCCTGAGTTCAAATGAGAGGGCCATCTCTTTGCTCCATGATGCAGACAAACACCCACCTAGACAGATGGCTGCATATGCTGCTTATTATTTTATAAACTACACTTCACTTCTGTTGTTCAACTAAGTTGTTTATGTTTTCAGTTTGAGTTTCATATTGTAATTATTCTGAAACATCTCCTTTCAAAGACAAGGCTCTTGGAGGATTTATGCATGTACAAGAAAAAAATCAATGTGCTTATATATCCAATCTTGAAAAATACATTTACACTTACAGATATGATTGTGTAAGAGGTCATCTTAGAGTGGAACAGGTTTTGCCTCTGGTGTGTTACAGAGAGTGGGATTGTTCTCAATATCATGAAACATTTTATGCATTCTGGATGCGTCAAGTGTTAAATGGATAGTTTAACATTTCAAGGAACTTATTTTCTTTCTTTCCAAGAGAGGAGAAGATCAAAACCAATCTCATGTTTGTGCATTAGATACACAGTTGGAATCAGGTCACTGTTAGCTTAGCTAGGGAGAAACAACAAACCATTCAGTCCAAAGTTTAAAAAGATGCCGAGCAATGGCTCTAAGATTTGCTTACTGTATTCTGTTTTTTTAACCATTTAATTAAACTGAAACTATTGTTGATGTTAGGCTGAGGTGGCTTAATCATTCCAAAAAACACCACATCAGTCACACAGAGACTTCAGGGATAGTGTAGAGAAAGCCCCCATTAAACCACTCTTTGTCCTCAAGAACATCTTACTAAAACCCTGATTCCAAAAAGCTGTGACATAGTATAAAACATAGATAAAGCTCATCATCCAAGGTATCCAAGGTCTATCTTCCATGTTACTGCTGGAATTAGCCAGCAGAAGAGGTTGTTCATAACCGAGATAAAGCTCCAGATTGGAGTGCGGTTCTGTGGGCTTCTTATCAACAAAATGGAAAGCGCAAAGACACTGTCTCTTCTGTGAATATTTTAATCTCAAAGCCACAAGCCTTCCTTCAACCCCACCTGCTACACACAAACTCAATGTCTTGTCACGGGGGGCCTGTGGAACTGCCAGTCAGTTTCCTGCAAGACTGACCTTATCTCTGGCTACACCTCCTTGCCATCTTTGGATTTTCTTGCCCTCGCTGACTCTTGGATCACACCACAGAACATTTCCACCCCTGCAGCCCTCTCCTTTACCCACACACCCAGACCTGTTGGTGGAGGGGATAGTGCTGGTTTGCTAATCTCCACCAAATGGAGATTTTCTCTCTAGCTGCTTTCACACTTCATGCTTTCATCTTTCAAATTTCAGGCTGTATCTTTTACCTATCTGGTGAAATTAATCATTGTTATTACCTTGATTAGCTTCTTTTGCCCCCTCCCCCAAAAGTAGGTAACCAACTATTCTATTCTCTGGGAACTGCTTGACCACAAACTTATATGTAACACTTCATGTCTCTGACCACTTCTTCTTCTTCTATCCTGCTCTGTTAAACTTTCAAAGCTCTCTTCTATACATCCTATCTCTATCTGCTGCAACCTTCTCTCCCTGCCTCTCTCCTCTCTTGCCTCATCTGTCCTATGAGCGCTCACCTCCCCTAACACCTTCTCAACCAATGTCTTGCGGTTCTGCTTAAGACACTGTCCTTTCTACTTCGTCCTGTTCTCTGGACTCTCTGTCCTGTCACCTCTTGGTAGGCTCAGCTGCCCCCTCAAGGTCTATTGTTGTCTGACTCAGTTTGTGCTCACAAAACCACCCTCCAGTCAGCTGTAGGGAAATGGCAGAAATCCAAGCACTCTGAGGACCTCCTTGCCTATCAGTCTCTTCACTCCTGTTTCTCCACCTTCTTATCTGAAGCAAAAACCTCTGGATCCCCCAACTCTCCCACTGCCTGCCTCCCTTCTACTCAATGACTTTGTCTTTGTTTGTAAAAAAGATAGATGACATACGCTCCTCATTTCTCCACCCACATATCCTCTGTCCACTTTTTCAGCTCCTAATCTGACTTCTGTTTCACCCCTCTCTCCGAATTAGGGAACTAACCCTGGTTACTCCCCACCACCTATCCCATCTCACCTTCTTCAGTCTTTTGCTCCTTCCTCACACACTTCAATAATACCTTCTTGACAACTCCACCCTTCAGATGTAAATAATTGCAGACCTGTTTCTCTTCTTCCATTTTGCTCTCCACCGGAGCAGCCTTCTTGACCCCCGCCAGTCTGCTTTCAAGGCAGACCACTCAGCTGAGACTGCCCTTCTTCCCATCACAGGGGAGCGCTAAACAGCTAGAGCAGCCTCCGTCTCCTCCGTCATAATCCCACTGGACCTTTCAGCAGCTGCTGACACAGTAAACAACCAGATCCTCCTCTTCACCCTTCAAGAACTGGAAGTCTTAGGCTCCCCCTCCACTTCAGTGACTGCAGATACAAGATAACTTGGAGAGAATCTGTCTGAACCTTGTCTGATCCTTGTAGCCTCACTACTGGGCTCCCCCAGGGTTCTGCTATGGGTCCCTGCCTCTTTTCTCTTGAAAACAATGTACTTGGCTCTGTTGCTGCCTCACATGGCTTTTCTTACAACGGCTATGCAGATGACACTCAACTAATTCTGTCTTTTCCCTGGTATGAAAAACAAGTGGCTGCACAAATCTCTGTATGTCTGGATCTCAGTGGATGCCTGCTGACCAGTGAAGCCTCAATGTCGACAAGAATGACTGGCTCTTCCTTCCACCATTTAGAACTCTGTGGTGTCTTGGACTGCAGGGAACCTGAGTGTGACATCAAAGACCAGCTGTCCTTTTGCTGCCATCATCGCTGCCACCTCCTCCTCCTGCAGAGTAATTCTCCATAATAACAGGAGGTGTTCCCAAACTACACCACTCCTTCCTACTCTGCACCAGCTGCTCAAATCCAGTTCAAGTGACAATTGCTTTCCATTCTGAAATTGGCTCAGACCCATCCTACATTCAGGACATGGTCAAATCATACACCCCAGTCCTTCCACTATGCTCTGCTACTCCACCATCAGCTTGCTACTCCCTCATCACAAGAGGGAGCCCACTGACCACTCATCAAAGTAATTACTGTCACGGCAAAAATATCTTTCTCCATCTCTTATAGTTTATAAATGTAGCACTTGAAGCAGTTCAGCATTTTTCATTAAGCTGATGTACTCAAATGATTCTTGCACTTTTGGGGTTTTATCCGCCTGGTTGAATGCACTGGGTCTTTTCGGATAAAAGTGTCGGCTAAATAAGATAAGATATGTACTTGCTTCCAGTTTTTGATCTAAATTAGACTAATCATGTCCTGTACTCACAGACATGAAACGAATATCTTCTCATTTTCTTCTCTTGGTCAGAAAGCAATTAAGCATTTGTTCCATAAACACTGACTTCTTCAAAATTAAAGGAGATGAAATTAGAGATTTTTTTTTTTAATAGCGAATAGAATCACTGCAGCACTGTTCAACATTGATGGAGTTTGAAAAGTGAAGGTGCTCGCATAATTACTTTTTAAAAAATCTAAATATTAATAATTTGAATATAAATATAATATAATATAATTATATAAATTGAGAAAAATTTATAATAATAATAATTTTAAATAATAATAATTTCTCTAATTGTACATTTTTGGAGCTTTGCCACAGTTTTTCTTAACCTTCTAGATTTGGGGCAACAGAGATAATTATATGTATTTGTGTGTGTGTGTGTGTGTGTGTGTTGAGTCTTAGCCTGTCTGACTTGCCCGAGGTTCTTCTTAGGACAAATAGCAGTTTTCACCACAGCACACACCATTAACTCTCTATCCACACAATGCTGTACGCCCACACCAGTACACACACACACACACACACACACACACACACACACACACACACACACAAAGGTGAGGTACAGCAATATTTTTATAATAGCTCACAATTTCTCCACGCATATTTGCACACTTGACACGCTCGAGTTCTTGCTCACATTTCTACCAGTTCAAAGACACAAACACACGCATACACACAATCTCTACAACTTTCCTGGAGGGGAACTGCTGCTCGGTCTGCAGGCTGTCACTAGAACCAAATGAGGTGCTTCATTACCACAGGACAAAGATGAAGGTCAGTACAATGAAATGGTTTTTACTACAATGGGAGTTTTAAAAAAACGAGTGCTTTCTAAGTGCACTAGCAAATGTCTGTTGAAGCTAATACAACAGTTTCCACTTAAATAAAGTGGAAGGTTTTAGTGTAATGCTCTTCAAAAATGGATCATGAAATGAGAAGATAAAAAACCTGTATAAGATGATCAAAATTGGAATGGGTCCACACTCTACTGGCTAGTACACATTTCTATTTAAAAGCAGAAAAAGGGGTGGTGTAAATGTAAAAAAAAAGTTACTAAGTCGTGCATTTGCACAGAAAAAACAGTCACAGCGATATGATAACCTTCTACAGCACTATCAGAGCTGTATTAAGTTACTGTTAACTAAGACATCACCATACCATTAGTTTCATTATCAACTGATAAGTCAATTATTTTCTTGATTTAAATCCATTAATTCTTTTGGTTCAGAAAAAAGAGAAACATATAAATCACAATTTCCTAAAGCCCAAGGTCATGGCATCCTGGTTCTTGTTTTGGCTAATCTAAAATCCAAAAATATTCAATCTCACTGTAACACCAGGAAAAGGAGGAAATCCTCACGTTTAAGAAGAGGGAAATATAAAATCTTTTTTTTTTTTTTTTTTTGCTTTAAATTGCTAAATTGACTGAAGCCTTAAATCAATTATCAAAATGTTTTCCAATTCATTTTCTGTCAATCAACTAATTGATTAATAGACCAATTAAATTTTAGTTCGCATTAGACTCATTCAAGTGACGAACAATAGGGTGGCTTTAATTGTGAAGCGGTCATTGGAAATGTTTTTGTCATAGAGGTTAGTGCTAACCTACAAAATAAGACAAAAATATTTTTGAGCCTGTGAGAATCAGCACACCTTTAACTCACCATCAAGGTGAACAATTCACTGCGCAATGCTGTTGTGTGGAAATCAGATCGCGGTTGGTCACAGCAAGATGGTAATTTTTGACTTTTTGACCTTATTCACAAAATGTCATGCAATAATTTCTTTCAAACCACAGTTTGTGTGGCTGCACTGTAAACAGATACAGTAGACATTGAGTTGCATTCCTGATTGTGTAGTTTCTCAAGGAGAGTCTGCTGCCCCCAGTGGTCAATACATGTATGAACAGAATCCTGGGATGCACTTGGTAATTTGCCACTGGTAATCACTGGTATCACCAAATCAGCCAGCACCAAAAAGGATTATTAATGTAGTCAAGATGGCACTGGTTAGCTGACCAGAAATCAAGGAAAATAAAATAAATGTGAAATTATAAATTACCAGGAAACACCTGAAAAATTATATTTAGTGTTTCAAAAAACAATGAGACCTCCAACATGGCAGCCACAAGATGCAGTGTGCTGACACTCGATACTGATTCTCCATCACAGAGTACCAGTGCCATTGTATTTCATCCACTAATATGAATGCATGAACAAATGATGAAAGAAGGAAAGATAACGTGAGGCTCTGTACGACAGCTTTGTGTCATGTTCCTTTGTGATAAAAGGAGCCAGTTGGGGTGGTGTGGGTATCTGATTTGGAGGCCTCCCTGTAGAGGTATTCCGGGCATGTCTGTCAGGGAGGACAATCTGACTCTACAATGTTTTTGGATTCCCAGGAGGAGCTGGCAGACGTGGCTACTGCTCATCCTGCTCCCAGTGCTACCTGGACCTAATAAAATGGCTGGCTGGATGGATGGATGGATGGAGCGAAATCAAACCAAACACTTTGTCTTCAGAATGAGTGTGTAGTAAATGCATAGTCTTGGGAATGGTGAGTGCTGTTGTTTTAAGTTTATGTGAGAGCAGAATGTACATTTTGAAGGTGTATTACTGTAAAATTACACTAAAGGATACATAGTGCACCTGTGGGAAATGTGGGTAAAGTTAAATATATTTAATACCATTAGGTGGTAAATGTGTACATATAGAGGACATTGTGGATCTGGATTGCTAGGGCTAGCACTAGTCTTGTTTTTTTGTTTGTTTGTTTTTGTTTTGTTTTGTTTTGTTTTTTTCCACAGTGAAAATTAAATATGCATGGCCACAGTATCCAGATGCACACTGCTGTATTATGCATGATTTTAATGGATTTATTCATGTGCCATGTATCTGAACAGCTTTGGAGAGACGAGGACATTCTTTACCGCACATATTTGTGTCCACACAGATATATGCAGTACATCTTATAATGTATATACTGCAGTCATTCATTCATCATTCACATTCCTATTCCCATACAAGGTCAACATGAACCTGGAACCTATTTCAGCTCAAGCAGGGCAGAGAGAGAAAACCATGTTGTAGACTCGTCATTGAATTGCAAATACCTGAATAAATACAGTGTGGAAAGCTGGCATGACTCATGTCGTGGAGTGGAAGAGGTACCTGTGTGTGAGTCACTGAGCATGACTGCCTGATTTCCTGCCTGCACACATGATTAAAAGATTACATGTGATTGGTTGTGTCAATAGGTGGTATTGGTGGTGTGGTTAAATTGCATGTTGCTTGAGTGTGTCCCTCTTGTCCCTCTGTTGTGCGACTAAGAACTATAATAGATATAGTGATAACTATTGTTGTCTTTGCTCTTTGTTCTTCATTAGTGAGAGACTGGGAACACAGCTCTCACACTATTGTTATCTCTGCTGTTTCTATTATTTTTCTTCTGTACATTTTTCAGCCACTAACTTCTTCTGCATGCTTTTAATGACAGAAAACATTCACATATCCAAATGTTCTGCTTTTTAGGGACAATACTGCTATTGCTCTGATTTTTTTGTAACTTCCACTCACTTCCACACACTAGTCCCCAATTATGTAACAAACATGACAAATGTAAACACGTATATGTACGAACTTATACTTTAAAATAAGTTGCCCCATCTGGAAATACTTAACATATTAAAATGTGCCAATAGCACCACCAGTGGTCAGTTAGTACGCTTTTTGCATTTTGTTTTGGCTAGTAAGTTGTAGCAAGACAAACAAATTTGCAAAGATATCTGCACAGTGTGTTCCTTGGATGATGCATATTCGACTGACTTAGGCCATGCCCATTTGTGCCTATAAAATTCTTCCACTATTTTGGATTCTTGATAAACACATTTTTGCTTCTTTTGGTACATATTTCATCCATTCTTCACCAAACTTGGGAAATACCATATTTAAACCAAATGCATGAGTTTGTTTTTGGATATCACTTGTTTGTTTGTAATTGGTTTTTTTAAGGTTTAGCTTGATGCATTTAATGGGCCATAATTATTTTATGCTAAATGAAAAACCAAATTGGTGAATGTTGTACACACATCCACACTGCACAAATGTGTAATATTTCTTAAAATTAAAACAATAATATAACATGATACTTCTACAATTCTGTTGCCTTTAAGAAAATGAAACTTGCTACAGAAGTTCCCCATCAGCATGAGCATGACTTATTGAAGCATCGTACCAACGTCTTTGCTTGTGGCCATTAATAAAATGCTGCCTTATGTCTTTAACACATGATTCAGTTACCACTAATTCTGGGAGGTATCTTCAGACATAAATCAACACTGGTGTGAAATGTGGTGATCATTTGCCTCTAGGTGCTGGTACAAATCAACTGACTGTGCTGGTAAAGCTTTATTAGCACAGAATTGTGTGATAAATTTATCATTTCTTGTAGTTTAGTTAGTCTAGTTGCATTTTTAAAAAAAAAAAAAAAAAAAAAAAGGAATCATTTAAGGTCAAGATCAATAGACCTAAAACATATTGTTGACTTATTTTCTTTTCAGAAAGGAAATCGTTTTGACCACGGGTCAGGATGTCCATGGTTTTTGGGTTTTTTGTGGGGGGTTTTGATATGTTGGTGTTTGGTGAAAGAAAAGGTGGTTGGCAGAAAATGAACCTGTCACCTGAGCACAGTGTCAGAGTAATGATGCAAAACATCATCATAGGACCTTTGGCTTTTCCAGTGAACAGAAAGGTAGTGTAATATCCTCAAAAGTTTCTAAATAGACAGTAGTAATACAACGTTTTATGATTAGTGTACACATCAATCACCAGAAGCAACAGCAGCATAATACAGCATGCAGTACACATCTGAATAAAAACACTTCACACTTGTAGCGTGTTTATTGAAGAATACTGAAGAACTGAAGGAAACATGCAGATAAGTACTGCCAAACAGAGGGCAGGGCAGCCTTTATGTAGCCCAAGCGGCTGTGTTGGTTGTGGATGTGTTGTTCCAGATAAAGGCGAGACATAAAATACAACACAGGAAGTCCAGTTGGAGTAAACGATCCCAGAGTTGAAAGACTTCTCAGATGGCTAAACGCTGCACAGTAGTTTATAAGGAAAGGATTTTACTGCTCTTTAAAGTCATCACAACAGCAATCATTTTATCTATAATAGCAGTAGTAATAATAGTCAAATTGTCAAGAAGGCACTGTTGATGCCAGCTGCTGCCCAGCCGCCTCCATTTAAACTGTATTACTGTACTGTTATTGAGTCCTGAACTGACAGTGCCAGGACTCCTGATAAACTGGACCTTCATATTTACATCGTATAGCATTTTCATTTTAAAAAAATATTTTCTTATTTTCTTGTGTGTTAGGGTATATTGTATATTGTATTTTTTTGAATATTAAGTATTTTTGTAGTTTTATCATTTCAAGAACATACTGGAGGAGGCAGTAAACCATTTCACTGCACAGTGTGGAGATATGTATGTGACACAGAAAAAACTTGAAACTTGATCTTTCTGCAACAATCAATGTGTAATAAGAATGTGCGCTTGCATGCATGTGATTGGCCATAGCAGGGCCTTGCCGGATGACTTTATTGGTCCCACTGCACGGATCAACTGGCTGGTCACAACGTGGCCAAGAAAGTTTCTTCAAACAAGAGAACCACGTCCTTAACAAGGTGACAAAAAGAGAAAAAGGCAGCATTGTTTTGTGCAACCATGAAAGGACAGTGAGAAGAGAAATAATAATATTTAGCCAGAGATTATTGTCCGTGTGTTCTGGAGTAAATTTCAGTTTTATATCACAGCAACTACAATTTTAGGCACAACATGTGAAATGCTACTCCAGTAAAATTGTGGCAAGCTCACAACAGTTCATAGAGGACTGGAATGGTAAGACACTTAGCCGTCTGAAATGTCCATCATTAAGGCAATTAATCAATGTTCACTTTAAAAAAAAAAAAAAAAAAAAAAAAAAAAATTCTGTGCATTATGAAATAATCACAGACTTCTGAAAAATTACATTTTTGAAATTAAAATATCTCTTAAAATGAAATAAACTATACAGTAATATATAGGGTTAGTGTTATAGAGTCGGGGTATATATACACACACACACACACACACTGTATATATATAGCCTTGTGGTGAAAATCACACAACTATTCATCTTGGAAAAGGAAGTTTTGTGGCCCAAGGTCAGCCTGTCTACTGAGATACTCTGCACTATCAAACTGACAGAGAAACAGATAAACTAACATCAGCAGAAGTTTAACTTTGCTGGCAGGGGAATTAAACAGATACTTGAGAGTTGTTTATGTTTTTTATGCTGATGATCTCCTCAGGAATAAACAGCAACTGTCAAATGTTTTGACTCCTATATTGGAAGAAAATGACATTGGGTCTTTGCATTAAAAATGCTGCCATTATCCTTGATACAGATTAGAAAGATAGATATGAAGATATGAGATATAAGATATGAAAAACAACCAGACAATCAGCACTGCGTATGTTACAAATGCCTGCTGATCAGTATTCAGCATGAGTGTTCACACAGGCCTCTAGCATTGTTCCTAATCAGACAGCAGACAATACAGATGAGTTTGAATTCCTAGTGGAACAAGATAATGACAGATAACAGAATGAATCAGACTGTACTGACACCAATAATGATGAGCCTCTCCTTTCTCTCTCTTTTCGTCCGTACTGTTTCCAGCCTCTTTGTGTCTTTCTCGCTATCTTTTTCTCCTCTTTTCTCCACTCACTTCTCTCATTTGTATCATATCTTTCGCTCTTCTTCTATCACTCTGTCAACACACAGACACTCTCTCTATTAGAACATGGCATTGATAAGAGGCAAACTAATTCTCCGTGGAAGTCTAACAATACTTTACAATAATGTCATGCACCAGACACCAGAACTGATTCATTTTTGTTTTCTGTGTTTATCCCCCATGCCCAAAATGTTAATTTTGCACTGGGACAAAAAGGAGCAGTTTTGTTTCAGTGTCTCATCACAGACAGTTGAACTGAAGCCCAAATGTAGGATATTAATTTTGCAAAAGGTTTTTCAAGATTCAGTTCAATTTTATAGGGATTTATCCAGGGCTATAGAAATTATCTGGGTAGTACACAAAGGACATGAGAAGGAGGAGATGAGGAGTGGAGAAATAACAGAGAGAACGTCCAACAAAGGCTGATAGATGCATTTAAACTGTTGGTGCCACAGTTAAACAGTTTAACCCATTGTACCACATTTCAGCTTTTACGTTACAAGAGAGCAGAGATTGTTTTAATCATATCAAGAGAAAGCTGCAAAGCATGTGGCTGTAAAACAGCTGACCTTAGATAGAAAAACCTTGCTGCTTAGTTACAAAATTTGGACTGACAGTGATTATGAAACCATTGTGAGAGATTCACCGTCAACTGAGAAAACTAATATTAAGTTATGGTTTTCTATTTATTTATTTTCTGTGTGTGTGTGTGTTTTGTGTTTATCTTAGACTGTCCTTGCTTCCTAGTGTATGGTATGTCCAGACAAACCACAAAATGAATTTTCACCTGGCTATATCTGCATGATTTTGACCTTTGACCTTAAATATCTCTGCAGGTGCCCACACATGAAGACGCGTCAGCTGGCTGTGCCATTGTTTTCCTATGAGGAGAATGGTGCCCAGCTAGACTACCCTTGGCATGGCACACTGCTCGAGCCACCGAACGCTGTCCTCACAGTTCAAATTATTTCAACGTTGACCTCGGTTGCTGCTGAACTTTTAAAGTGCAAACATTGAGATAACAGCTGTATGTGACATAGCCAGAAGCAACACATGCAAGCTGGGGAGGTAGAGAGGGATGGAAAAAAGCTCATACTCTATGTTACAAAGTTCTCCAAACTCTGTAACACAACATTAAAGACATACTATGATCTCACCAGGAAAAGTAATGCATGGTGAAATGTTAGCAGCCAGGTTTGTGAAGAGACATATTGTTTACGAACCTAACTAAATTCAATCCTAAACTTATCTTAGTTGTTTATGCATAATAGCTATGCCAGACAGACAGTGACAGGAGCTATGCCTCATAAGCACCTTTTGAAATAAACTCACATGCATTGTACACAAAATGGTCGGAAACTGCTGTTAATGCCTGGAAACATGGTGAATATCCTCCTTGTAATGACGTATACCTGTGCTGTGCTTTGCCTCTGCAGGCGTCTGCACTATGCTCTGTGCCCCACGTCACGGTGAGCTGAAGGCCACTTGACTATACAGATGTTAACTGTAGCTAGCAGTGAACACCTGAACTGATGTATGTGGAGTGAGACTGTGTGTGAGTTTGTGTGATAGCTCAGACTCGGACTGAGCCTTCCATTTACTTTATACGATTCCAATGTGGCACATCAACTTTATTGGGTGATAATGTCAGTGTTGTGTTTACAGCTTGTTGCACTGCCCACATAAAAATCAATTCATGCAGCTTCAAGACGCATTATTGTATCATCCCCAGTTTGATTCTGGCTCAGGACCTTTGCTGTGTGTCAAACCTTTTTCCATAACAATAACAAAAAAAAGTGTCATGGCAATTGGCTGGATCTAAGCACAGTGCATGGCTTTAGAGAAGAGAGCTTGAAATGTTTAAGAGTAAGGGAGGGCTTCGTGACCCTTGGAGTTGAAGAACCCTTTGTGGCAGAAAGGTAAGGCCACAGACCAACCCTTTCTCCTCCTGAAAGGGAAGGGAAGGGGGAGGAAAGAGTGAGAGAGAAAAAAACCCAGGTGAGTGCATAAATGAGTGGCACCTGTGAGCCGGGGGAGGGGAAGCTACTGACACAAGCAGCAAGGAGGAGAAGAGAGGAGCGAGAGTGAGTCTGAACAAAGAGAAGAAATCCAGGTTAATCAAATCCACCTGCTAATTGTGGAAAAAAGTAAATGAATATTGTAAAAAGAAGAGCGCAGCAACGGGAAAAGAGAAAACCAGCTGGATTCACTGGAGGACTTCGGAAACCCTTGGCCTAGGGAGTGGTGAGGATCCCAGGAGCCTGTAGGAGGAAGAAAGTTGCCAGAGAGCCATCCCCTGCAGACTTGGAGTCCATCCTGGCCTGGGTTGGGTAAAAATTCCTCCTACAGCTAAGTACTGACCACCACTCTCCAGGCTTCTCCTGTGTCCCCCCCTTTAACCCCAAAAACTGCTCCTCAACCCTTTTTCCACTATCTTCCCCCCAGCCCTGCTCCCCCATACACGCACACACATTTACTCCCCTGGAACTGAACTGGACTAAAACACACTCACATACATACATACACACACACACACACAGACACACACACTCTCATCCCTCCACCCTTTCATCTTTTGTGGACTTGATTACTTCCTTGTTGGTGTTGTATTTTCATGCTTTTTGTTACATGAATGAATTGTGATATTTTGTTTAATATCTATTTTGTTGAATTTATTGTACAATCAAAACCTCTTGGAAAGAACTTGATTTTTAGTTCATTTGGGTTATACATAACGTGTTGCTTATTTTTGAAGTGACATAAATCTGATTTACGTACCTAATGCTATTTGATTTACTTATTGATTTATAATTAAACTAATTTCTCTTTATGTTAATTTCTCCTCAGATTGATAGCTTGCCGGTTAATTTCTAGAGTTATATGCACACTTAAAAAATTAAATAAAATTCGACAGGGTTGTAGTTTTGCTTTTTATTGGTCTCCCATCTGTCTGGCGCCCAACTCCAAGTGTGTGTAACTCTTTCTAGCCCCTACGCTACACCTTGACCTCTGCATCCTCAAGTCAGGTGTGTAGAGCATGTTTTGTCATGTGCCTTCTCATATTTTGTGGCAAAAAATGGGTCAAACAGTAGCATTGTGACTTCTTCCACTAAATTTGGTTGCAATAGTGTTCTGGGGAGATATGACATATTTTGTCATGTATGTACTGTTTGTGTTTGTGAGATAAAGACAGTTTTGATTTTTGAATGAACCCTGAAGGTTTGAGGTGACTAAAAACAGACCTGAGGGGTCCTGTCAGAAGTTTTGCTGTCTCAATCAGCAGACTGGGAGCCCTGGTGTGTATTTGCATTTTTTTTCGTTTTTCACCTTCAACTCTACTGAGTGCTGCCCTTAGCAGGACTTGAGCTCATAACAACCTTTGGATCTAAAAAGAACTTTGTCAAGCCAGAGATGGTGCCGTAGTGACTGCAGCATTGGGGAGATATATTTTTGTCTGTTTAAACTTAAAACACTTGCAACAGTCAAAATGAAAGACAAACAAAATTACACATTCGCCCTCACCATCTGGTGAAGTTCGCTTGCACATCATGCTGGGTTTACATGAGTCCTGACGTCAATATATGGTACCAGCCTATTTCTCTCAGGATCATGCATTCCTGCTCCTGTATCTTGACTAATCCTTCTGCTTATACACCACGTCTGTTTTGTGCCACAGTCGTCCATTGACGTAACAGAGATCTCTAAGAACCACACCAAAGCTGCATGACAAGGTGGCTTTCAGTCCACTGCCAAGCAACCTCTGGCACAGTTTGCAGAGACAACTGGCAAAGGATGTATCCACAAGATTATGTGAAAACAATCTGTAAAATTTGCTTAAATTGTACCACTTAATTACACAACTTAATCTGCTGACTCCTCTGCTTAGCATGGGAACCATTTCCAGCCCCATGAGCATTCAGTTACCTCCACCATTATTTACAACACATGGAGTCCAGTTGCAGTCTCAGCTGATCTTATCCAATTATGTCTTCCTGGATGACTTCATGAGAAAACAAATAAAGACATAAGAGCGCTGAAGTGACTCTAGTAGAAACCTATGTATCCTTTAGCTCTTTTGATCAGAACAACAGGTGTACACACAATATATGATGCTGCTGATTAAAACACTGCCTGAGAGGAATCTGTCACCACACAGCTGTGTTCTCCATTGTGTGTCCTGCATTAGTTCATACTTGTGTAATAACAATAGTCAACAATACATCTAAAACTACCTAGATGTAGTCTAATGTTCCAAAATCCTCATGTGCGTGTGGGTGTGTGTGTGATTGTGTGGGAGATGGAAAAATAGATGACACAGTTGGTGAAGAAAATGACATGCGTAGTCCTCCTACATCTCTATCTCTGTCTCCCTCCCTCCGTGAGTGCCTCTATATATGTATCTATCGTGGTGTGTCTTAAACAATAGGGAGAGCAGATGTGGCCCAGAAACCAAGGCAGAAGAAAGAGTTTGTTCTTTTCTTGACTGTATGGAGCCATAAGTTGTTCTTCCCAGAGGCATATGCCAGATTCCCAGGGTTTGAAACAGCTGGAGCATTTTGAGCTGTATGGCGTATTCTCAAAATAGAAGGGCAATTCACTTTGTACTTCACTGTTGATGCATTTTGCTGAACCATTTCGCCTTTAGTGGGAGGAAGTGTTTGTGTTATTTGAGTGATTAGAACATGGTCTAGACTAATTCAGTAATTAGTATGGTGTTGTGTTTATTTACACTTTCTAAATTCTCTTCAATCAGTGCGTCATTTTCATACCAGCAGGGAACTAATGGAAGTTATTTAGGCATTAAGATTTCAAATTAATAATACATTTAACCAGTAAATAGGCTTTTTTGATGGATATGCTTTTTTAAATGGATCAACCCCTGCTATTATTATTATTATTATTATTATGAGATTCAAATTATAACTGTGACAATATTATCTGTCCAACATACCTCTCAGCAGTCACCCAAGGTGAAAAATACTTTTCTCTGTATGTACTGATAACGTGATATTGCCAAAGATAATAACATTGGCCAACATGCTTCAGTTTATGGCATGTATTTAATTGCCACAGAGGACTGGGGGACACACCACCCCCCAATGCGTGATAGAGGGAAATTTGACCTTGTCATACAGGTTCAAGCTCTGTGTTTCATCACACTCAGTCAGTGGCAGCATTCATTGGACTAAACAGTGGCAAAAGTGGCAGACAGAAAGCAGACTGATCAGGTGCAGGTTCAAAGTGAGCATCAAGACACTGTATTTGTCTGGGGCGAGATTGTAGAAGTGCCAGCAGGAAAAATCGGTTGTCACGACAATCAAAAGTGAAATTCAACAAAAGAGAGACAAATGTAAAGAATCATAATAATCAGAATAACTAGAACAGCTCTAAGTTTTTAAACTATGTTAACTTGGATAAATCACCTATTACATGTATTTGGCTGACGGACTGAACCATGGAAAGTCTCTGGGGATTACAAGCAAACCAGATTATATCAAACTGTTTTGTTTTTTTATAAACCTCTGCTGTTAATGTGGTTTAAAGTTTTAATTCCCATTCTTTCCTAGAATATATTAAAAAAAAACCATATAGATTAGAAATATCACAATATGTCAAGAAAAGTATCAAAATCAAAAACAGATAATATGATTAGGAGTGAGTTGTTATATATCAATTATAATATACAGATTCAGAGTGTATGGCGCTCACTGTGACATTAGTGGACTGCCTACACCTAAGTCACATTGTTTGAATAACCACCTGGCTGGATGACTCACTGACTAGGTGATTCAATATTTATATGGCTGCTACTTTTTCTCCTGCGCTAACTCACATTGCATTCAATTCACATCCAACTTGAAAAAAAAAAGAAAAGCCTCTTTCCAACGCTTCCCTCTGCTACCAAAACAAATGTCAGATATATCAGGATTCCCTTCTCCTGCGCACGAAGCCAGCAGGAGAATAACACTTCTTGTTTTCCAAACAAATGTCAGATATATCAAGAATTCCACTCCCCAAACCGGAGTCATACAGGTACATGTAGAGCTTATTGTGAATATCAATAGGGTATTATATAAATCCCATACAGCTTCTGCGAGATTGACATGTCTCAGGGATGACATGTGCTGGCAGCGGAAGACAGGAGTGTTTGAGTGTGTGTGTCAGGGGCCGTGCTTCCTGGCGTTGCTGGCAGGTATGTGTGGGAGTGTTTTTGTGTGTGAAACAGGGAGGCTGAATGCATGTGTCAACGACAATGCCGGTGTGTAAAAGAGTGTTTTTTTCTGTTTGTCCGTGTGCGCCTACATTTGTCAGTGTGCAGCAAGTGTCAAGTTATGTCACTGCTGGTGTGTGGTCCGTGAATTTGTGTAGGTGCTTCATTGTGTTGATGTGTCATAGGTGTTGACTGGCAGTGCAAAATGACTTGTTTTGCCATTGATGCACAGGCCCTAATCATTGCTCCGTGAGGTGGAACAAAGTCATTGTTTCGCAAGTTACAATCAAAGTTCAAATCAAAGTTTTGGCCCAAGTCCTTTACTTTGTTTTTAGATACTATGCAAGTAATTATGTACCCTTCACTATATCTATATATATACTTGTTAAACAGTGCAATAGATCCACAGAAACAATGAAAAGTAAAATGATCAAGTGTGCCTTGGTATATTATCCATGTGATTAGGGTTGGGGATAGATAACATTATCAAATTTGAATCCAGCTTTGAATCCCTAATTAAATCCTTTCATCCAAAACTAAAACAAGTAAAAGTCAAAGATTTAATAGAGATCCATACAGGCTCACTCTTTTGAAGTCCTGATTCAGAACTAGTAAATTGGCCATCTTAAACAAATAGGAGTCACTTTCATAGAGTGATGCTTCTTTTACCCCACAAATGATCTTTGGCCAGCAGAGACACAGGCTAGGAAACAGCAGATGACAAACATTTCACTTTGTCCATTTGTTGAGTAACTCAATTAATGTTAACCGTTTGATGTCTGAGTGTTAAAATATGCTGGTGAACACCTGTCCAAACACACCTTTCCCTCCTGCTTGTGCAATGTGGTTGGCCTCTGTTGCATTAATTTAAAGCACATTTGTTATTGAACAGCACAAAATATATTTTTCAGCTTTGGGTTTGTTGAAGATAAGTTGCTCTAAGTCCAAGTGAAGTCAAAGTAAAATTATTTCTCATATGACTCAAGTCCACAATTCTGCTACTTTCAAAAAGCACTATCTTGCATACTCTCAATATATAGAGCATAATATTCAGTATATACTGCAATCCGTATCTGACAACCAACAGAATGTTACTGTCATCAAACACCTGTTAATGATGCCATTACAGAGGACAGTAAAATAGTTGCCAGGCATACGTCTTTAAATGACTCGCCATCAATAAATCACTGCCATGAGATGAATGCTTTCTATTTGTGCACTATTAAATTTTCAGGATGTATTTTTCAACAATGAAAGTGCATCAGTGCACTCTGTAAAATGGATGATAAGTGGAATTTATTTTTGCTTAAGTTATAAAAGGAAGCACGTATTCAAGCCTCAGAGCAAAGTAAAGCTGTCTCAAAGGTTTCCATAGGGACATCTTCATCAAGGTAACAGTACCAGAATGCCTCCAGGTCATACATGTTGGAAAGAGGAAAACACAAACATGGGTCCAGTTGCAAGGACGAGTGTCCTGAAATGCATTTGCATAATTTTCAATCTGCTTTTGCTGTCAGATGGTTAAGTCAATAAACAGTTTCCAGCATACAAAATACAATATCAGGAGCTGCGGTTATTAAAAAAAAAAAAATGACACCAGCAGCTGCACATACTACACACTCAACAGGAGACAAATATGGTCCAGACTAAATTATTTTTTTTAGATGCAGATAAACACAGTCTTCATATCAAACTCAATAAGCACCAAGTGGGTCTCTCTTAAGTGCATTCTGCAGACCTGTATTCAATATCTACCATCTCACTAGATACATATTCAAATTCCACTTTGGGGTTGTGTTACCTTCTCTGGCAAACACACGTGAGATATTGGATAACTTGCTGCAACAAAATAAGCAGAGTGAGTATTCTCACATAAAATTAAAATGCAAATCTTGATTGCATGATATTTTGCCTACACAATACAACATTCACTTCATTGCAGTCAAGATGACTTATATTAGACAAGAAGGGCCATTGAAAGATCTCTCAGGGAGAAGAGAAAGGTCACAAGGCCGAAGAAAAAGGAAAGTCTAAATGGGACAAACATGATCAACATCGTGCTTTTTACATTGTCATTTGACACATTTTGATTATAGCCACATTAATATTAACAGTTTATTGTAACATGCACCACACTGAGTGATCGTATACAATTAATGCCAGCAGCATATTTAGCATGTAGCTTTACTATGTTGTAGGCTTTATGCTCATTCATTTACATAAAGCTGATACATGGTAAATGTTTTCACCCAATAAAAAAAAAATAATTAAATCAAATTTGTTTAATAGTACATAGTGTTTTTTGTTGTTTAGTGAAACTTGGCTGTGTGAACAGTTAAGTAACTGGTGATCACATTGTTGATAATGTCAGGGAAAAGGTCGCTTTTCTATGTTGTACTTGTCAGAAACATGACAGAGGACTGTGTCACCAGTCACAGTAGGGGAAGCCCTGATGAGGGCTGGTTGTGACTAAGATTATCAGTTAACAGGTTCAGCCTTCACCACACTGACTAACTTACAACTAGTAGTCAAAGGACAAATGCAGTGTAACTTTTGGAACCCCTGTTAAGTGGTGATCTATACAGTCTTTAGCAATGATATTATTTTTCCTATCATTTGATAACCATTAACAGAAAGCGAGTGTTTTTATGGCTAACACACAGTATTTTCCTACTAAAGAGAACAACGCCTTTCACAGAAAAGCTGGGAATGAGCTATTTATTTCAGCACAGACTTTAATTGATCCACCATTCTGATTCTTCATGGATTATTGAGCTTCATGTAAACCCAGATTCTAACCTGTTCCACATTCTCAAATCAAAGCGCCTGAAATGTGCGGCCCCAGGAGCACGGAGAGCCGGACCGAGCAGGTAAGAGTAATGGTGTGCAGGCGACCTGTGAGCGCAGCGTATCAGTCACGCAGCGTCCTGTTGGTCCTCCATCAGAGAGATCTTTCGCTTCATTGCCTTTCAGTGCTCTGATCCCAGGGGGAGCAGCAGCAGGACGGCGGCCGGTCAGTGGATCACTGCTCTCCAGTGAATTTCATTAGTTTCTTCCACAGACCCTCCCACTATCTCTGCACCAGCAGATCCCACTGCTCACTGCAATAGCAGACCCTCTGTGATACTGTTCAGCTCCATCTGAAGGTCAACCTTTATGTCAGCTTGTACCCTTATTTTAGGGAACAAACACATAAAGGATTGTTGAATCTGCTGTTAGCTATTGCATGTAGCATTACTTTTCCCCTTCGGTATGACTTAGAAATTCAGTTGGACAAATCAATTATATAATGCAAACAATAAACCATCTTTTGAAAAAAATAGTTCTATTATTTGATATATTACCAATAATCAAATTAATTAATTAAAAAGTTGGAAAGCAGTATTATCCTGCCTTAATTCCTTTATGTAGCTCATTTGACTATTTTCAGTTGTATAAATTGATGATGCAGGGAATGCTGCGATTCCCTCAAAAAGCAAAGCATCGGTCACCAACATTTTCCAAGAAGAGTTTTTGTGGCCATCAAAAAAAATCTTTTTTCTTTCAGCTGTTACAATGCTGGCAGGGATTTCAAGAAAACCTTCCACATTTCATATTCTATATAAAAAAATCTTTCATGTGCAGGCAAAAAAACCCTTTGAATAAACAAGAAAACATGAAACTAAAACATCATCTCTGTCGTCCTCCAGTGCTTGCTTCAATGAGCTGCTGCAGCAGAAGCACTGACTTTACATTTCTTAGCTTCGTTTGGTACTCATACATTATCAGTGCATTCTACCTGTGACACAGATTTCATTTTCATTACCAGGTGCATTTTTTTTCTCAAAGCCTCTCTGTGTGAGCTTATGAAATTACATTGGAGAGTGACAGGAAAGACTGTGGAAAAGTCAATTACATCTGACAAGCCATCCAGCTAACGGCCTAACACCACAGGCTGCCTCACTCAAATGTGTTTCCAGTTCATTTCAGGTTACTTCTTATATGCATGAATTAAATTTGTGTTATGACTCCTTTAGATTTTTGAACGATGTTGTGAAAATTAATTTATTACAGTGTGCGGATTGTTGGGAGATGTAGAATGAAGACTGACAGACAAGTTGAAATAATGGGGGGGGAGTAAAAATGAAATACAGGGTTGTGTTTTTTGCCCTTTAAATTCAGTTTCTAAATTATCCACCATAAAAAGAACTGTGACTAGTGGCATGTTTGGCCACCAAAAATGTAATCCCATGAACACTTCTAGTAAAGTATGGTACATCTATAGTGAGTCAGACAGAGACGTTGGGTGTGATGTGTTTGTCCATTCAAGGGTGACACGTTGGGACTCCTTGAGCAAATGCCTCCATGAAACATACTGTTCTAAAACAACAAACAAGGACATGATACCCCCCCAGTCACATTATGGCAAGTCAGAGAGGGCGAGCATGTGTCTGGTTTAATACATTTCCAAATTATGACAAACATCTTGGAGCAAACGTAATTGCAGACAAAAAAACAACACAGCAGGGCCACGACAAACATTAACATGTTACAGCAGAGGCCAGGCATGTTGTCCTGGCCTCTGCTCTGGGCTCTTTTCTGTCTAAATTCAGCACAGCGCAACATAGTTAAATACTAAATCCCTTAAACGTGCTGCTATATCTGGGCTCTTTTGCTTCAGGCTCTAGCTGAGAGAGTGCATACGAGGGGAACCTTGACTGAAAGTCCTGAGGCAAACTGTATCCTTGCCTGAAACCAGCAGTTCCAGGGGTCTCCTGGGCCGCCAGGCTGTGCTGGTGGCTCCGAGCTTTTATACTCCCAGCAAACATTTTAGAAAAGGTGACCTGCAGGTCAACATCAAATGAAATGAATATTTACATAATATAATCATTTTGGAAATGTTTTAAAGATGTATGATGAAGATACTGACTTTAGGTACAAAGGTGACATTCAGCTCTCTGGGCGATTCTCTGGCTGTAATATTTTATTTATTCATTTATTTATTTGTTCATTGTAATTGCATCTTGCATCTTATAAATTCTCTACAACTTTTATTCAGTTCCACAGGGACTTCTTGCATGAAAAAAGAAGCATGAAAAACACTTTAAAGTTTAAAGAAAAGTACATAGATGCGAGATGTTAGGGATCCTGTAGTCTGGTATAATGTTGGGTTTTATTCCTTTTGTGCTAAAGACATTAACCTAGCGCTGTCAGCAGTCCATGTTGTCATTAACATTTCACTTCTTTGTTGGTACAGAGCAATCTAACCTACAGCTCTTAAAATGAAGAGTTATGGTGTTTTACATTTCACGATATACGCAACAATTCACTGTGTTCAGTGAAAGTGTTTATTCTGCCACATTAAAACTGGTTTGATGAGTGTCTTGCATGATACCTCGCTCGTGTGTGTGAATGGGTAAATGGAAGGCAAATGGTAAAGTGCTTTTCTGTCTAAATGCAGTCCATTTATTGTCTAAAATGTCATTGTAAATTGTGGTATTGAGAATACTGAGGGGCGGTGGTAGTATGTCGACTTTTCACTGTTAACTGTACACGTCTGGCTGGACATGTCTGTAGTCTGCATCCTCCATACTCAGAGCTGTATAACTGATCCTGGCTGCATCCTGTGTACTCTGTGCTTGTGTGTGTGTCATGATGACATATTGGCTTACACTGTTAATGCACCCTGCAATCCATCTTATTTGTCAGTATCCTGATTAGTGGGCATCTTTGCAACAAGTTTTGTGTGATGATGTGAAGCCTCGTTGGCGCTCGCAGATTCCCCCGCCCCTTTGGATGTTCTCAGAGTACATGTTGCTCCCGTGGAGCGTAATTTTTCATGACAAACATGTACATTTAATCATCTTCTATGTGTGTTTGTCCTAACGTTCTTGCATGAGTTCACAGAATCGTATTAGTGGGTGTTGGTGTGAGAAGATTGAGTGAGCGGACATGTTCTGTGTTTGAGCGTGATGTGTCAATTTACTGTGACTAACAAACTGTGACTTTGTGAACAAAATAGGCAGTTCAGGAAGGATGTAGAACACCGTAACAGAACTGTGGTCTCATGGACACAACGTAAATGTTCGGTGTGGGATAAATTAACTCTGATGTGGGTGTGAGCAGGTGGTCAGCATCAGCACCGTAGGAAGAAATTAAATATGAAAATATGAAGTGCTGTTATTATTGGGCTTAACCAAACATGCAAATACACTGTCTTATATACACTGTCAGAAAACGGTATGTCTATTTTAGTTTGTATTCATATGTCAGTGACATTAAACATCTAATCTGTAAACAGTAACACTATCACTGCTGCTCTGAAGTCTAATGTTTAATAAAAATAACACATGCAAACAGAAGTTGAAAAAACATGTCACCAACACAAGGTCCATTTTGTGGTCGTCAGAAGCATTTGATCCCGTCACATGGCTTTCATCAGCAGATGGAGTGGTCAGAAAAAAAACGTAAATTTAACATGTGCAATTTCATGACTCAACTACAAATCAAATCAAGATTATGTTATATGATGGAAGAATTTAATATATCCACCAATTTGATCTTTAAGATTAGATTGTTTTCTCAACTTAAGGGTGTTGGTTGGTTTTGTTTTTTAGTCTATCTTGATGCAACACTCACCCACTAAATGCGCACTGAAAAAAGTTACAGCACTGTAATCATTCCTCATCTCTGTACACTGTAAAATAACTGTGAACACACAAATCAAAATTCCATAGGCCAAAAATATGTTTAAGCATTTGCACAAAGCTCGATGTGAATTAGCCAAATCGAGTGGGTTTAATCTAAAGCTGCAGTTGTGACAGGTTGAAAAGATAATGCACTTATTTTGTTAAGAAAAGGAAAAGGGTTAAAAACGGTTAACATGTATTACATGATTTAAAAGTGTTTAAAATCTTTCAATGCTGTTTATTTCATTATGTTTACTTTGTTGTTTGCTGAAAAAAAACTAAAGTTAAAATGTAAAATCTATTACTCTGTAACAGTAGCCTAGACCTGACACGAGAATCTGAGATTGATTGCTCCTCCCTCATACCTGGGGATCGTGCGATGTTTTCCTCATTAGTCTCAAGCCGTGGCTGAGGTAACATCACCAATGTTGGGAGTAACGCGTTACAAAAGTAATGTGATTACTGTAATATATTGCTGTTTGCTGTAACGCAGTAATGTAAGGCATTACTAAAAAAAATTGGGTAATATTTTACTCGGTACAAACTTCAGTAACGCGCATTACAATCATAGACTGTATAAGACATGGACGTAGTCTCCGTGACGTCACCCGTAGATTTTTGAAGAGCGAAAATGAAGCTAATCGTAGTGTGCAGCCATCTTGGCAGTGGGGACGCCACCTAACTCTGGTTAATCCAAATATGGACAAAGAGATGGAGCGAGGGCGGAGCTGAATGAGACCTGTTTAATGAAACATGCTCACTGAGCTAGCCGGCTAACCCAGTGGTACCGGCCGGCTTTGGCACCGGTTATGGTACTTTAATAAGCCGAGGTAACGTTATGTCAACATTTCAGCCTCCAGCCGATCACAGTCAGTCAGTTTCTGGAGTATGATTAAATTAAAATTTCTGTTTTAGCAATAATATAAATATAAATAATAACGTTTGAGTTCATACACCGTCACATTTTATGTTACTTTTTAGCTTCAAGCTAAACTCCTTTGACAAACAGGTCAATGTCTCAGCTGATGCCCCATGTCAGTGGAAACAGAAGTAAGGTCTTACTTGAATTCTGCTCCTGTGATGGAAAAGCCTCCACCTGTTTCCAAGAATATTATTATTAAGAATATTTAATATGAATAGGCCTACAGTTACAGTATCTCTATCACAATTTACCAGACTTTGACCTTTTGTCTGTTCTTGAGATTCTGGCTATGATTGTTCCTTGTATTGCACCATGAACCATCATTGTGCCTATTAGGCAACATATTCTACTGTTATATATTCTACTGTTGTTAGTCTAAGCCTAGCTCAGTCATTCTCAGTCTCAGTTATCGCCCTCCACTGGGTGTGGAATGAGCTGCAATAAGCTACATTTATAATGCCAAATCCATACTTCCAGTTATTTTGGTGAAAGTAACTTAAAAGTAATAGAGTAATGGATTACAATTCAGAGACAGTAATATTGTAAGGTAACGAATTCCTGACAGTAACAAGTCATAATGCATTACATTTTTGAAGTAACTTGCCCAACACTGAACATCACTATCACTTTTGTGATTATTCCTCCCCATTTTCAGGTATGTTGTGGTGATAATGTCTTTGTTGTCACATGTTGAAATGTGTAAGAGTGCTAAGACAATGGTTTTAATGCATTTTCGGAAAGTTGGAAGTATGTTTTGTTGACGTGGCCGAATCTCTGCTCATTAACAGACTAAGCTAAGTTAGACATGCTGCGAGCAGCCACCATTTTGTATTAAGTATAATCGTTTTGTGTTAAAAGTGAATTCATATTTACACAAATTGTATCTTATTTCACACAGTTAACTTTTAGGTTGTGTTTAATGCACTTAACTAACATTTTAGTGATATTTTATATTGTGAAAGTTTCAAAAGAGTTTAAACTACATACAGTAATGTGAAACAGGGTATACTGTTCCTGATCAATACTGAGTATTTTTGGTTACTGAAATTGAGTGTGTGTATGTGATTAACCCACCTTGTACATATATATGAATTGTTATTTTGTTTTACTGAATACGTTAGTCTCAAGCTGTCGCTGAGGTAACATCACCATCACTCTTGTGATTATTCCTCCCCATTTTCAGGGGCGTAACACAATCTTACTTTTAGTTGTGGTCGTGTCCTAGTAAGGTATTTCCACAAAGCAGAACTACTTTCCACTGGAAAGATGTGTCGGATTAAAAAACTCTGTAAGACTGTTAAAATCCTAAATGTCATAAATAAAGTGACTTGACAGTGTGTGATCACTTCATGATCAGTGTAAACAGGGACAGTGATTACAGTGAGATCTTTCTTAACATGCATATGACAAGTGGGTATCAAAGTATTAAAACCACCTAACGTTTCCTGACGAGCAGCCTCTTCTAGTCGGGTGAACATATATCAAAAAGTGTCTCTGACACCAAAGACCAGGTTTCATATCCTGCATGACAACGACAGTTAGTGCCGATTTATTGTACACAACCTTAACCAAGTAGCTTTGATTTGTTCCAGTCATATGTTGTATTTTGTAGTCGTCCAGCAGCTTGGAGGGCCTGCTCAGACCTCTCAGAGGAGAACTGTATGAAAAGTTATGGTATTTGCTAAGTGAATATAAATGCTTAGAGGAGTTCAACAAAGTTGATTCTGTATGTGCAAATAACAGTTATCTTCCAGCAAAAGTCTGAGTAATACAATTCCAATTGTGATGTCAATTCACAAAGTGGGACTATGGCTTATTTTCCAATTCAAACAATCAAAGTCATGCAAGCAAAACAAGACAAACCCACACTTTGAGAGGACACATACGCTGTAAAAAAATTTTTTTTAAGTTGACTTAATTTGAGAAAATGATTTGAAGTAACTTCAGAACAATTCAAAACAAATGAAATTTTCTAGTTGAATAAAATTGATACCAATTCAGTTGTACTTAAATTTGTAAGTTTTTAATCTGTAGTTCAGTCTATGTACAATATCTAGTTAACCTAACTTTACTTAATGTCAGCTGAACTATAAATTTATATTTGAGTCAGCTTCACCAGGACTCACTTCCGATTAAGTTCACTATACATATAATTCCTTACACTTTTGTTTGAGTTAATTTTAAAGTTTAACAATCTTGTCTCTACACGTTCTTGGTCGTTCAGAAAAAAAACAAAAAAACAAATTCATTTCCGGCTCTTCAACATTTAATAACTAAGAGTTAATGGGCAATAACCTTTCATTCAGATCAAAGTACAGATTCCCATCAAACATTTCCTAAAACTGTGAAGCTTGGCACAAGCTTTCGGGTAAAAACATCAGGTCTACAATGCATACAAAAGTACCCTAATTACTACTTTTTAAAACTCACTAGTTACATTTTGCCACTGTGCTAAGTGTTCACACTTTTTTTTTAAAAAGTTGAGTGCAGAGACTATGAAAACCGAAAAATACTTAGGCTTCTTGCAAAAAGTTTGGACTGATGACTCACAACTGTCAACTTACAACATTGTGAAAAATCTCACAAATTTGCTCAACTGAGAATGTGACTTAAGATCATTTAGTGAACAATGACATTCTAAAAATTAAACTCAACTCCAATGAAAACTGGAGGATAATGCTAGGCCATTCTATCCTTACCCTTACACAGCAGTGCTTACTGCCTGTAATGGTCGGGCTTGCAGGAAAAGCTCTTAAATTTGCTCACTTGAGAATGTAGTTACAAAGTGGTTACTGAACATATAACATAAAAACAGTGCAACAGAAATGAAAAGAAACTTTCAAGACAATTCTGGACCAATGTGTCATTGACACCTTTCACAACCCTGGTCTCAGTGTAGTGCCTACACAGTTTTACAGAGAAGTCTATTCCTGAGTCCATGAACTCTTGCTGAGCAGTGCTTACTGCCGATACCCATCAGAACCTTCTGAATGACTTCGAAGGTATATTTTAGCTCCTTCGGGTAGTCAATGTTGAGCGCATACAGCAGACCAAACAGTATAGCTACAGCATGTGAGTAGTCCCTGATGCCGTGCAGTATGATTTGATCCTCCAACACCACTGCGATGTCAATCAGATCCTCCCCTGCTTGTATCATGAGAGTTCCCACATTCAATCCCCTCGTTATATTCTCCTCTGTATCTGTGGGCTTCCCAAAGACAAAAAGAAAAACAAAAAACAAAACTATGTTATCATTTTTACTTATCTGATGTCACTGAGAAAACAAAAAACACATGTTGCCCCCTGGTGCTGCATTGGTGTGGCAAATGATAGGGAAAGGTAAATTGTTAGATTATTTGGTTTGTACTTTTGGTTGAGAGACCAAATGTAATTACCAAATTTAGTAAGGTTAATAAAGTGTGGTAGGGTTTTTCACAAGCATTGGCAACAAGCCATGTAGCTGGACATTACAAAATGTATACCTGGCTACTTTTGCACTTTCTTGGCCACAACTTAGTAAAAAGTTTGCCATTATGTGGAGAAGTATTGGAGAAATGTATTTGTAAATGGCTGTTTTGTGCTCAGACGTTTGCTTCAGTAAATAAAATTGACAAGATCTTATGTACAAGAGGCACTAGAATTGTTTTGCACACTTCTTCTCACTCATATCGCTCTTGTATTATGTTAGAATCTTCTAACCAGAACAAAGTTCATTCTTCAAAATAGTAATTACACATAAGCAAATATGCCATCCAACCAAACAATGTGCCAACACTCCTGAGGGTGTTGTGTGGACCTGAAAAAACTTTGTCTCAATATAAATAAAAGATAATTTGACACAATTCTTCCATTTCAAACGCATTCTATTGTTCAATATTGTTAGAATAGATACATCAGCTGCTGTCTGGATAGTATTACTGACTCATTCATTCAGCATGGATAGGAAAAAACAAAAGCAAAAAAAAAGGAAGAAATAAGGAAAATCAAGCTTACCCCTGCAGTTCTGTGGAAATGTGTAGGATCTTCATGAAGGGAATATGGCAGGCCCCTTAGAATGACAGCTTTTTTTATTTGGTTTGAATTCTGTTAGGAACAGAGTACAATATTAAAGCTACCAATCCACTAGCTGCTGAAGTAAATGTGGCCTATAGGACACCTTAGTTTAATAACAGGTCTGACCACCTTTCTATTGATAAACTAAATTCTGTTCAACAACCAACAGTCTATTTAATCTCTCAAAATGCTAAGATAACATCTCACATGCCGGGATTTCTAAAGTAATATCAACTGTGGAATTAGCCAAAAATGTATCATTGACCAATATTTTGGTGCAACCTAACTAAAATACTTACATCATTTTCAAGCATGTTTAGGACATTTCTCAGCTCTGGAACACTAACTTTGGCCCTGTAGAGCTGCAGTAGTCGAGGCAAATGTTGTTCCAGTTTAGAAGAAAAGGACCCTCTTAAGTCAGCTGCAGTAATTCTCGTAAATTCGGCTTCAATCTGTAGTAAAGAACACAAAAATAGACACTTTTCTCAGCTCTTTTCTGATCGATTATTTATTTTAATCACTTCAGTGTATTCATAACCTGTAGTTGTAAAGACAGTAATTCAGACAGTACTCTGCATTAGCTGATACTAAATATTTCATAAATTATCTGATCAAGGGCAAAAATTGATAATCAGTACATCAGATGTCAGGTTTCCTGAAATGAACACATAGGCCTAACCATTCATCCTGCAAAGTTACATATAAATAACAAAAGACTTTGAAGAACTCCAAAGATTGTTGCTTGAATTAAATATCATCACATACTGTGGCACTAGGAAGGTTATGTGCAGGCAAAAGTTTATGTGTGAGATCATATACACATCACATATAGGATCTGAAAGGTGAAAAGGCAGTTAGTGGTTCTGGAGGGGATAATGCAAATATTAATGGATTATTAATTATTGAACACAAGCTCTAGGGCCAACAAAAAAAGAGCAGGGATCTCTGGCTGCAATAAATATGGTTAAAAATTAGCAAAATTTACCTTAAAATCTGGTTAACCTACCTCAGTGCAGCAGATATGCTTTAGGAGACACCAGAAGGCTGTCTTGAACCATATACACTGATGGGGGAAGTAGTCTTTGGGCTCTTCTAGCTGGACAACAAACCAGGATGGCAGTCTGTGGTTGTCTAATTAAACAAATCAGTAACTAATCAATAATGAAAAAATATTGATTACCCAACAAACAAACAAAAGCCTCCATATTGTGCTCAGGGAGAACTCAAAATAAGAACACGTAACTAGCAGTTATGTGAACTAAAAAGGGCTTACGGTATTTGATACAGGGCAAAATATATGAAAAACAGTTTGATAAATTTAATATGAATGTTTCCAATTGAAAGACATTAATTTCAAAGACATTAAATTAAACAGATAACCTCTGAGTTTAATTGAGAAACAGTTGTTAATTTGCGCAGCAATTATCCATGCCCTGGACCATAAAAAATTTTTAAAAAATAAATACAATCAATTGGGACTGGACTAAAATCACTCCGGACTTTGTTATGGGTATCCACCTATGAAGCTAACATTCAACAATAGTTAACGTTCTCTTTGAGCATACTTATTGCAGTAACGTTAGAAGTTAGATAAAACAAAGCTAGCTTTCACTGTCTTGGTAAGCTACTGTAAGATGAGATTTATTTTTGTGCAGATATATTCAGTAGATTGTCTTATTTTTCATTTCATTACATTGAATCCACATAATTTAATTAATTCTTGCTATATTTAGGATTATTGTATTCTGCTGTTTGAGTTTCATTAGGAACTATATAATATGGCGCACTTTACGTTCAGGTGAGGCGAGTTATGATTAAGATGGGTGGAGTGATCTGTCAGAGGTGAGAGGTCATTTTGGGTTGTGAGGGTTAAGTTGTCCTATGCTGGTTCGGACATTAAAGTGGATCAAGCTAACCTTCACATTGTCCCCGTGCTCGTGCTTTACCCACAGCCCTCCTCCGTTTAAGCAAGCAATATGTAAGGCAATAGTTTCAACCTCCAAAACCCTGTCTTACACTACTAAGCTAACGTTAAAGGCAAAAAGGCATTTCATTATTTAAATTCAGGAAACGTTAAACTCACCGCTCATTGATACACTATCAATCCAGAAAAGTCAGCGAAGGACGGTGACTTTCTTCAGGCAGCATCGACAGCTAGCTCCGAGCTTAGCTTAGCTTCTCTTAGCTCCGACCCTAAGCTGCAAGTCAGAGAGGCAGGCCCGACGTAGCCACACGCTCCAGTTTGGGTTCAATGTGTTTCATAAAGAATAATTAAACAAGATAAAGATAAGTTTGAGTGGCTCAGATTTTTTTCTATGTTCTTACTTTTTATGGCAATTTTGTTTATGTTTTCTCTGTTTTTCTGAGGAAGAGTTTCATATAAAAGGAAATAACACGCAGTCTGAAAAGACATTAAGACATCGATTAAATAGCTAGTATTTAAAAATTTACGGTCAAACTTTTCGTTAGCTATGACTTACCTTATGCGAATTCCAGCCAGCTAGCAATCCAAATCGATCAACGATGTCCGTAGGTGCTGGACGTGAACGTGAAAGAAAGCGGAAACGGCGGGCAGTGGTAACGGTTCTGTTTGCAAAGCACGTTCAACGTGCTGACGTCATCAGAAACGTCCAACGAGGGAAACTATTATCTGTGCATCGTTTTGACTGCCATTCCTAATTTCAATGGAATCGCTTTTCTAAGTTTGAAAACTTTTCATTAGTTAACACAACATAAACATTATATCTTGAATTATCACAACAATTTCAATAATTTGTAGTCTTACTGACAACAAATTGTAAGCCATCATGACTAATGGGTAGAATTATTTTTTACAGTGTATGTGAGAGTGAGAAGGAGGGAAACAGTGGTGTTTGCTCAAAGCCTGAATAGTACTCCCAAGCGAGCATGTAGGCGAACAGCTGCAGACACCACAGGACGTGTAGTAGTTCTGTTTATTCTCCTCTCTGGAATCTGCTTGGAGGACATGTTTCACACATGTGCAGACTTTTGTCTACAACAAATTGGAAGTGCGTGGATCTCCGCACAGAGCCTGCATGTACACCTTCTGATGATGAAATCCCCTCACACACCTGGGGACGTGGAAAGTGTAATTTCCTCTTTAGCCTGCTCAACCATGGGGCCATGCTTTTACTTATTGTTATGAGGCTTGTGCAACACAAAGTTTGGCTGTGCAAGGTGCCAAGTTCCATGATTGAGGCAGTACACATATACAGTACACACTCTGAATCACAGTGGAGAGAAGTCTCTCTGTCTTTCTAATTGTCATTCTAATTGTCTCTAATAGTTATTATCATCACTGTTCCGATCTGATAGTCATCTCAGTTACAGCTTGAAAGACCTAATTACAGTTGGCATTTACTTCTAGAGGTGACTTGCATGTTGAAGCCAAAATACTTTTAGTTTTGGTATGTGACAAGAGTGTGAAAACTAAGAGAACATTCAACGGCAGAGAGCAAAATCTTCTGCATGTCCAGAGCTCAAAATGACAAATATATCTTTGGGTTTGTTCATCAATAAAAGTTGCATTGATCTTGAGACCAGATACTTTCTGTGCTGTCACATTTATCTCACAGTAACCTTCGTATTATTACAAGTCTATTATCCTATCCTTCTATCCTTCTATTAATAAAAAAGGAAAAAAACAAAAACTTAAATCAGTGAATAACTGGGTTTGATATTGTTCAGATTTTATTGATTCTCATTAGGATTCAGTTTCTGACAATAACATTAGGCTAATAATTGCTGTTCTTATCTGATCTTGTTTGAACTTTTGGCCTTTTATGTGAGCAAGAAAACAAACTAAAACATGTTCAAAATGAAAAAAACCTTTATTTTCTATAAAATGGAGGTTGCTATGATCAGCCCTTATCGCAAGATGTTATGTAAGTCTTTGGTGTTTCCTTCAAGTCTGGACAAAGCGAGATGTATCCTGTTTTCTCGGCTCAGAGCTGTCACGTCTACCACAATTAGTTTCTGTTAATGTAAACATAACATTTCCTGTTGCCGCTTTACAAATAAAACTTCCCACCAGCCATCTGTTCTGAGGCTGTTACTGTGAAGTAGCAACAGCTGACTGTAGCCTTAGTCACCATCTTTAACAACGTCTTGGTCGACATAAAGATATTTACATTTTTAGCAGCATGGCTCTAGACACTGTTATGTTGGCCTGCCAGTCAGTCCACCATATATGTACATAGTCCCCTGACTGTGAATGCTAATCATCCCCCTTTTCCTCTACTGCCACAAGTAAGTTGATGGGTTTTGATGCTTTTAATATTCATTATTATTATCTAAATATCTCAACAACTATTGGATGGATCACTGTGATCGCTGACATTCAGAATACGGACATATAGACAGACATAATTGTCATCATTGCTTTGTGATCTGTGGTTTGTATCTTTAAATATCAGTTTTTACACAGTACTAACAAACTAACAAGAGCAAACAAACAAATTAAATAATTAACTGCAACTGGGTTTTGTTTCAGGTCTTTTCAAACAATAAAACTCACTAATTTAAACTAATGTTTTAAATAATGTTCAATTAAATTGTGATGACAGATTCAGTTCAGGTTTTGGTCACATTCAACCTGCATAGTGTTGATCAATTCCATTGATCCAGTCCATCTGTCTTCTGCCACATATAGCAAGTTAATCTTACAACTAACACTCATGGACTCGACTACAGCTACAGCTCAGAAAAAGGTACAGTAGACTTGGATCTTTCAGAGCACAAAAGCTTGTACCTGATGCCAGTACATTATACAGGTGCTGCAAGTCTACCATTTGCACCTTCAACAGTACTAATGTGTGTGATATTCTGTGCAATTCAACTATGTCCTTTCAGCCATGCTCCTACTGCCGAATGTGCTCCCTCTCTGCTTACATCAATACTGTATAATTTCCTAGCTAATATATTCCTACAAAATGAGCTGTGATGAGACCGAAAACTGATATTTACTCTGTGACAAGTACAATGCATTACTGCCTGGCTGCACCGACTGAAATTCAGAACTCAAAAGCCCATGAACTTATGCAAACCAGAAATTTCTGGTTATTCCTGAATAAAAATAGCTGGATGTGCAGCCTTCTCCTGCAGCGCTCAGTGGCTTTGGAAAAAAACGTTTCTGCCATTGTCAAAGGATCCGTCGCTGTTTCTGGTATGACTATCCATCTGTTTATAAAGACATACAACCGGCATTAACCTGCACTTACTGTATCTCATTCACTCTTACAGATTGAGCTGAGATTGTTCTGAACTCTTATACCCCGATGAGGATCACCACACACTAAAGCACAGTCTCACACCATGTTAACATATTATGCTCAATTAGAGTAGGTGTTCTCTGGAGAGAAGTAAAGGTGTTAAGTCATTTATTCACATAGCATCACTCCTCTATTACTAGTACAGTTGAGACAGATGGAAAGCTCAGAAACTGTGAGTGTTCCTTTGGATGCTGTGGATAATCATTGTCAATGTCTTCAAAGACTGTCATGTTTAGTAAGTGGGAACATTTTTTCTATGCAGTATATCATAGAACTAAACTTTGAAAACAAGATAGCTATTATTTTAACCCATAAGAACCCAGACCCATTGCATAACTTCCTGGAAAATTATGGGGGTATATCCCCCATAATTGTAAATATGTATTCATAATTTTAAATATTTATTCATATTATAGTTTATAATATGTTATATATTTTTGCTTATATTTTATCTAATTTATTTTTTAATTATATTTATTGTTTTATATTAATTTGTTCAATAAATATGGTCAGAGCAGGTTCAATGTAGTACATTACATGTTATTAAAGCACTGGAACTGTTAAATGGGTTCAAAATTACCTTTAGTATCAAAAAACAAACTTTTTGAAATGAGCTACTTCCTTCACTTTTGCTACAGGTCACACCACCACCACACCAGGATGTTTAGTATGTGTCCCTTAGGGACTTCATGAGTTAAGGTCAAGCATAAAGCTGTATAAAGAAGAGTCCAGACCATTCAAAGTGCTTGTTACACCTGTGTCTCCGTGGGTTCTCATGGGTTAAATCCATGGAATAAACCTGGAAAGAGTAGCTGACTTTAAAACGTTTATTTGATTAGATTTATTTTCCTTTTTTTTTTTTTTTTACAGGACAGCAACAAAAGTGCAACCTTCATAATATCTAATATCACCGCCAACATCTTCAATTTATTAATTCAATTGTTGATGCTCATTGACATCATCTTCCATATCTAGCAAGCTGCCTTCCTATGTCCAAGAAAAGTAGGTTAAAAAATGTTCATTAAAATGAAGAGAAGCACGGATGAGATTTATGCAGTTGTACAGGTTGTTGCAAGTAGATTTACTGAACTATTTGTTGATCAGCATATTTCTTTGATCATCTGGGATTGTTAATTTAACTACCCCACCTACAACTACTGGAACTTCCAGGCTGATTGGAAATAACATCAGAGGGAAGGACTCAACACTCACAACTGACTGGCTAAAGCAAAACAAAACAAAGAAACAAGAAATTGGCTTGAATGAAGAAAAGTCAATACAATAAAAATGGATTCAGGCTAAATGAATGAAGTGAAATGAAATGACAACTTTGTCTGATTTTCTGACTTTGTAATGTCGGCCATGTCTCTCCTATTGCCTTTTCCAACAGGCTGCAGTGTGATATTACATTACTTGGCCACAAAACTGTGCATCTTTGGCTTTTCCCACTGAGCTTAAACTCATATAATGAGATTATTTCTGCCTCCAGAATAACTTTGCCTCCCAGAAATGTTTGTACAACTCAAACTCCAATCTGCATTTACACCAATGAGCTCAGCGCCGTGAACAGACTAAGACGTGAGTTTTAATGGCAGCCACCCAACTAGAAGAAACGCTGTGTTCAGTCCACTAAACAATTTCAAAACAACAGACATGAAAACAGGCGTGCAATTTCTTCTAATGCTTTCACTGAGAAGAAAATATGGGTCCTGATCAGGAGTTTTCGGCGGAAATGATCTGAGCAGAATTGCTCTGTATTGGATGTGAGCAGTGAACTGGTAGCAGAAATAGCCGAGAGGCCTGGCTTATAGGCTTCACAGCCATCTTTTCATAGCCAAGTCAGCGATCGTGGAGAAGCCTGAGAGGTGAAAGCCACTTTTTGGCAGCTGCTGCAGTAATGTGACATAAGGAGCTGGAGTGAAAAACTATTGAAGCACAAACATCAAAGGAGGGTTTCTCGAATTCTGTCAGCCTGGGACACCAAGGAGAAATATAGTGTTCCCCAAGAACCAAGGCACATGAAAAAGTATTGCTCTCTCTCTCTGGGCACATTACATATCATTATTCATGTTGTGAATGTGTATAAAGCTGAACTAAGTGTATACAGCATGAATCGACAGGGTGTGAACATGTGCTCTGCTTAGAGAGATGGGGAGGATTAGGATGAGATGAGGATGGGTCAGTATGATCAAAGAAGCTTTCCAACATTGATCTAACAACAGACAGTCCCTCATATCCTCAAACACTTCTTGCAGGAAATGCAGAGTTTTACTCTCATTGGAAATTATGACAAAACAGATATAGCGTATGTTCTAAAACATATGAACATGGAAGTCTGTTCAATCTCTGCTGCTGCATTTTTCCTGTCTAATTCTATGTCAACAATAGTCTCAAAGGGGTGTTCCACCAATTTTAAACATGTTTCCAGGTGTTGAAGTACTACTGCATAAGTGAGAAAAGCTGTATAAAACCACCTATATATCTCCAGAGGGAGCTGTGTGAGGTCCCATACGTTGCCTCGAGTTGCCTCAGTTGGGGCTGAAGACTACAAGTTTGAAAATGAAAACAATCTGGAGATGTGGCGTTAGAAAGAAGAGAGCTTATGTAGCCATATGTAGCCCGCTCCTCTGCAACTGAACTGTTGCTAGTCAAAATGCATTGTGGGTAAAGCACCAGGTTTTGACACGGATGATGAGATCTGTGGTTCTGTTCCCCTTTGACCCTCAAGTCTGACAATATGTAAGGGTGCAGTGCTAAATCAGTGGAGTAATCTTGTAATCATTTAAGGCTAAGTACACCTTCAGTTTTTGCCTCCAGCATCTTTGAAAATGCAGCAAAGGTGTGGGCACAGCAGGGATGAGGTGCTGCTCTGCAGCGTGTGACGATCCTCATTGTATGGCTTCTCTGCTGGAAAACAGCACATAGGTTTTTGGTGCTCTCACAGTCGCCGTAAACAGAGAGCTGCCGTGCGTCTCCTCTGCAAACCTTGCTGTAGTAAGCATGTCTCCTACAACAGAGGCTCTCCAGCTGTGTGTGTAAGCCCTTAATGTCTAGAGAGAATGAATAAAGTACCATTACTGGTAGGCCCATGTGTTGCACTAAATCTCTTCTTTATGTGTGTATGTGATCTGTGAAGACCTGGTAACTAGTCGTGGGAAGTTAAACCTCTCAAGAATGATAATGGAAAGATAACACTCCTGTTCAAATCTGATACCTTTTAGTGTAAAATTTTAACTATAACTTAGATGGATAGTGAATGTTAAAAGTAATTGGCCATGGCTTCACAAATTCAGTTGATTTTCTGTTGTACTTTCTTTCTTCCCCCCTTTTTTTTAAAAGCCAAAATAGGATTTGAACATTTCCAACTGACCACCTAGTGCTAGTATGAAAGACACCACTGTAACAGACTGCAATGGCCAATGCTCCCCTCACCCCCACAGATCCAACCTGGCATGCTGTGACGAATGGGCTGAAAGCAACACATGTGCTGCACCACTTTCCACGTTTTCAGAGCTACTGTAATGATATAAATGCCTTGGCATAGCTTTGACATTCTTTGTCTAATTGTTCGGAGCACTTGCTACAGAGTGATAATAATAAGTGAATTATACCTGACTATGTTTTAAAGCTGTAAGTGGTTTCTCTGTGTTTTTAGATACCAGGTATGAAAGTGCCGCAGCCTGTCGGTTGCTATGGCACTGCAGACCTGTGTCTCAGTGTCTGTGGAACGAACTGTGGGTTGAAAGAGTTTGTCTGAGTCAGTGGCTTTAACTGATACCAAGGAAACTTTTTTCTACTTTTTGTACCTGCCGACATACTGCTACAAACACCAATCAAAATTTCAGTGGATCTTTACAGTGTTTCATCAGAAGATCAGAATAACTTTCATTAAAGAGAGCTACGAGCTGTCTGGAACTCCACTGATAAATAACGTGAGACTGGCAGAACAACAGTCAGTGTTTTTTTTAAACTTTTACTGCAGCAGTATTGGCAGACTGCTACAAGAGATCAATAGACAAATCAGCTTAGTTAATTATTTTGGGATTGTGATGATGTACTTAACTTAAAAGCTATAAAAGTTTATAACAGTCAAGCAAATCAAGTCTGTTAAATGTGATTGTACAAAGCAATCCATGTACTGTATACGGGCATCTGCTAAGTTAACATTCATTGTTGTGTGTGCATGTTTGGGTAGTGGTAAACAGACCGGAGACTTTATAAGCACTGATTCATGTAACAACAAAGAGCTGAACTTGCTTTGCAGTAGTAAGAAAAAAAAAAGCAACATGAAAAAAGAAAAAAGTTTCCCACATCTAACCTACGACTATATTAATTGACTTCAAATTACCGGAGCAAGGAAATAACAATGGCAGATAGCGAGATTCATGAGGTATTCAGTCTTTGATTGAATTAAACTGTAAATATTCTTCCTGTTTTATGTTTGCCTGCTTTATTTTACCTCATGTCTTAGAGGGGATGGGATGTGATTTTACTGTAAGTGTTGCAGTTCATGGGCATTTGCAGAGTTCCAGTTTCATGACTTTTTGAGAATTTGCAGAATAGGGGCTCTGACTCTGCAGCTGACGCAAGGTCCACAAAGCATTTTAGCAACTTTCAGCTCGTTGTTTTGCTTCTACGACCTGCGACTTTTCTGTTTTGCTTCACTCTCACTGCTCTCATCAACCTCATTTCCAGTCACAGCAGCTAAGAGACAAAGCTGTGGTGAATCCACTGTAGCCTACACTACCTGGCCAACGCTGAGCAGTAAACAGACACTGTTCTCAACTAGCTGGTGAACATGGAGCAGGGTATTTCCCTGAGGACTTGGAGACCAGATACCAGAGGTAAAATGAGAGTAACTATCCTACTTAAATTTGTGGCCAGAGACATGACTCGAAATGAAAATGACTTACTCTGTGGCTGCTGAATGTGTAAATAGGTCACAATATGTCAAATGTGTGTGTGACGTCTGGTTTGTTTTAGAGTCTTACGTTGACCAATCAGGACTGAAATCAGATATTCAAACTTTAGGTTATTGACATTTTTTATCGACTGTAAGTCTTTTAGCTTTAACTTTTAATATCTTTAGCATCTATTTGAGTTGTGTTTGTGTCCACCTGAGGAATGTAAGTCCAGTATTCACTCTCCTTTTATCTCTGGTTGATCTCACCACCTGCAGAGCGCTGTAAAACCAAAACAGTGAGCTGAAAGACACTGAAATGCTCGGTACAGCTAAGTACAGCACAAAATACAGCTGAGGCTGATGGGAACACCATTAATGTCTATCCTGCTGTTGTTGAGATATTTCAGCCTGGACCAAGTGGACCAACGTTGCCATCATTAGTCCTCTCTGTCTGTGAATATGCTGCTGCTCCAGTCAGACTTCTTCTGCTTTAGACTTAAAGAGATCAGGTGTTTCATGTGAACTTCAGGAAACCTCTAATCATAATGCAATATTATATTGATCTATTATGGTATATTGAAATTTACAGCTCTCTTATCCTAAGAAGGGAACTAATCACTAAGCTACACCACCAAACTTTATTTCAGGTTCACAAAGTTCTATTGGATAGTGATTGGGACATACTGGAAAAAAGCCGGACAGATGTGGCAGTCACACAGAGTGATGGATGATGCGAAAAGCGTGACTTGGTAATAAAAAAACGTAGTGAAGTGCCACTCCTTCCCCACAGAAAATAAATCATGTTTAGCAGCTGCATAAAATATAATGTCTAAACTTGATTATGCATGCTGACAAAGCGTACGTTCTGCAGTAAGTGGGCTCTCGAGATCTGCACTGATAGGCTGAAAACAAATAAAGTTAATAGAGTAAATATGGTAATATTGTAAGGAGGTTCAATGGTGCAGGTCACAGGAGTGGAATAACATTAGGATATACTGCACAGGGAATAGAATCATTCATTGGCATGTAATGTGTCGGGAGGCCTCATGCTTGCACAAATATGTGGACAAACCACAGAAAAGTCACAAATCCAAATGCAGACTTAGTTTTCTAACCAATGTAATTAGTGAAAATGTTGTCATGTGTACGTAAAGATTTAGATGCAGCTTTGGAAATTAACCCTGATTAAATATAGCAGTTTGAACAGAGAGGATTGAGAAAACGGGACAACACAGCAGGTGCAGGAACATAACCTGAGCACTCTCTGGATCATATAACTGTGTGAAAGAGACTTGACTGTCAACATTCTTTGATATAGTGATATTGTGAAGCTATTCTTTGTATTGCACAGTCAACAAACATCTGCTGAATGGCTCTTCAGCGCAGCCAGAGAGAGGGGGAAGACAGATGAAAAATGGCGAGGCAGACACTGAGAGTGATGAGATGGGAGGGGATCGTCTCCCTTCGTCTCTTTGCCTGATCACACTGCCTGTGTTCTGAAGACTGAACAATGCAAGGTGCACCGCATCGCTTTGTTGTTGAAGCCTACAAAGCAGAGCGCTCTGCCTGGATTTTGTGCTGTTGTTGCTAGGTGAATCGTGATGAGCAGAATCGTGACTATCAGCTGTCACTCACTAAACTCTAAACTCTCTTTACTGTGTTAAGTAGGGAAAGACCAATGTGGATTTTGAAAGTATACAATTATGTGTACAACCAAGAAAAAAACGATTCAAAAGTTAAATGTGGGGACACTCTGGTGGCCAGGGGCCTGGTTCATGCTATGGACCTTTTATTGCCTTTATCACTGTGCTCTCAGCTATCACATAAAGGCATTTTAAAAATGGAAAGTGGACTGCTGCTCTGATTTGTGTTCATCCCTGACTTCATGGGCATTTAAATCAAAAATAGCTCTAACAAACCTGAGGGGCTGCATTGTTGTTCCAGGGCTTTCCCACCAAATGTACAAGTGCAACACTGCAAAGACAGCTGTGCTCCTGTTGGCAGCTGTGCAATACTGGCTTGATTCCTACCTTGATGAGGAAAATGTAAGAGAAAATTAACATTGTAGTCCATAGTTATATATATATATATATATATATGTATATGTATGTATGTATGTATGTGTGTATATATACTTGTTGAATGTAATAGAGAAATGCTGTTGGTTTTACATCTTTCTTTCTTTTAACATTTCACATTTTATCATTTCACAAATAAGTGAATACAGTGACTTTAAAACACAGGGGAAAATGACTGAACAGAGAAATGATATGCTGTAAAAACTTGGTTTGTGTCAGCAGCGATGGTGGTATAGTGGTGAGCATAGCTGCCTTCCAAGCAGTTGACCCGGGTTTGATTCCCGGCCATCGCAGCTGGATTAGCCTTTCATCTCAGGCAATCTGTATACCAGTGTTGTTTTCGATGATGACGACATTATTTCGTTGACGCCCCTTTTTTTCATGACGATAACAAGACGGTGACGAGCTAAACATGGCTCTTTGATCACTGAAACATGACGAGTCGTGTGTGAGTTTTCGTTGACGAGACGAGACTGGATGAAAATGTTAGTGGGTGGTCTGTCAGACATTTAAAATGCATGACATTTCTGCTTATAGTGCATGTAATCTGTCAGTCAAAAGATAAGATAAGATAAGATCAGTCAATGCTGCTTTAAAAGCATATCAGCAATGCTGCTGCATCCTATCTTTCTTTGGTCACGCCCACCACCTGGCATGCAGCGCACATTCTGCAACACACCGGTCACTAGTCACACACACACAGCAGGCAGCATTGCATCTCCATCAATGGGAAAGTCTAGGCTAGAGCTGTCAGTCTATAAGGAATCTGGTTATTATGCAAAAGTGTTAAGGTTAGGGTTAGGGTTAGTTGTTGTTGTTTTTTTATGAATTGCAACATTTGATACAACCTGTCAACCTTGATTCCAATTTCCAAAAACTGACTAAAACCAGACTAAAACCTTTTTGACTTTTCGTCGACTAAAACTGGACTAAAACTATCACATATAGAAATGACTAAAATGTGACTAAAACTAATAAGCATTTTCGTCCAAAAGACCAAGATTAAAACTAAGATGGCTGCCATAAACAACACTGCTGTATGCAACAATTCTTTTGCAAATTTCCCCACTGTGGGA
This sequence comes from Holacanthus passer, assembly GCA_025331565.1. Classification (NCBI taxonomy): domain Eukaryota; kingdom Metazoa; phylum Chordata; class Actinopteri; family Pomacanthidae; genus Holacanthus; species Holacanthus passer. The sequence goes on along the minus strand of JAFREQ010000091.1, from coordinate 1,290,077 downwards.
CGAATAAAGGCTTATCTTATCTTATCTTTCCAAATATCTGGCAACCCACTACTGACATTATCCCAGTGGCTTTGAATCAGCCTCTTTTAGATTTCACTGATGTTAACCAAGTGATTTAATTTCTAACTCACTTGCTCTTTTTTACTGACATCCACTCTGCCCACATTATGTAGACACCAATTTAATTCCAGACAAAAGTAATCTTTGTTTAAGTTACTACGTAGACAGTGGGAAGGCTGACAGAGACTCCAGAGGCTAGATTCATTTCTTAACTCTTCATCTACACCACTGCAAATAAACACATTGATGTATCTGCATTAAACTAACTACATGAGTACACAGAAGGTCTCCATCACATCTTAAATCTCTGCACCAAATCAGGGCACCACACACTGACCTTACTGTCAATACATTAACTGCTAACCATAATAACTGACTTTGCTAACGAGAAGCCTAAGCTTCCACGTCAATACACAACATCTGTTCTATTAGGTACAGAGTCAATACATGACTCCTGTGACAATATGTCCCCACCAGTCCTTGCTATTCCAATTTCCATGCTGCTCCAGTGACAGTGAAAAGCTCCCAGCCTGCTCTCTGGATTGAACAAGTATCATGACAGCAGGGCAAATGAAACCCAGAAAATTGTAGGCCTTTTCTGCTCCGTGTCAATCTGAAAATACTATTACATTTTCCATTCCTGAAGCATTTCTTGTCAAGACAGGGTTTCCATTCATCCTGGGCCGAAAATGAGACCACAATAGGCTTTATTCACAGGGAAACCTTTTTATTAAAGCACTTCCTTTGAGCTTGTCATTACTGTCAATGAAACAGGTTCCCTCCCCTCTCCATCTTATTTTTTTTAAGCACCCATTCCTTCTTTTTTCCACCTCTTCCTCTCTCACTTCTCTTCCCCAGCCATGCTCCTCTTCCGTCCATCATTGCTCTTGTCTCCAGCTGTTGCTGAATCTGCACATCTGCAGATGCCTCTTTACATTCCTTTGGTACTCAAAGTCTGATACTTCACAGACAGCTGTAGATGAATTCACTCACTCACTGTGTGTGTTTGGTCCTAATTCTATGCTTAGCACTGAGTGTTGTATTTGTGGGTGTGTTATTAAGTAATGGACAGATAAAGCAGGGCAATAATTTTGATGTTTATGTTCATTCTTACATGTAAATAAGATGAAAGAAAAGTCCAACCTGATGGCGTGTGCTGTCAATGAAGCCAGTGATCAAAATGCTATCACAGCTGGCAGAAACTACAGCAAAAAACATGCATTAGTACTATAAAATGAAAAGCAGATTGTCAAAAAAAGCAAGGTAAGGACAGCTTTACAACAGGTTTCACCTGATAGGTGATAAACTGATCTCTGTTTTTGCAAAATTGAGGATTGACTGTTGTTCCTCTAGACTGAAATTCTTTGTATGTAACCAATATCAAATGATTTATTCCCCCCCTCATTATTGTTGTATCATTGGCCACCAGACACAGGCTAAAGATGTGCTCAGACTGAATGTGAAGGGGTTGGTACAAATTGCTGAAGATGAAAGTATTTCAACTTGAGTGAAAAATGTTTTCTGACAGCAATTCAACAACATAAATATAAGGAAGGAAGAAGAAGACACGCTGGAGCAAAATAATAGAAACGACTGGATTCGTGATCAATCTAGAGTCTAAACTGTCACATAAGGCACTGCTGCACTCCACACACACTGTCGGGACAAGCTACTTGCAAGCTAACAATGTAGATGTACAGTCTGTATACAGTATTGACTGTTTGAGGGGGATACACAGACTGAAAAAAATATTCCACCCTTCAGATTCATAAAAATACTTTAAAAGGCAATATCTTGCCTCACAGTCTGTCTAAACACACCTTAACAGTCAGACAACAGCCAGCAACTCAAAAAGAGTCACAGACACTGAACAGCAGCTTTCTAACTAATGTGTATCTTGGCCTGCAAACATATAGTTAGGATACTGGATAATTAGCCTGTCGACTGTGGCACACAGAACTCTAAAAAGAAGTCTAAAAAAATACCTGCAAATGTCAGCGATGGTCTGTTTCAGAGCTGAAGAAATTCATCAATTAATTGAGGAGTCAATAGAAAAATAATCAACTATTTTGATAATCAATCAAATCATTTTCCAAGCAAAAATTGTATAAAAAAAAAAAACCAGACATTTTCTTGTTCCAGGCTCTCTAATGAGAGGGTTTGCTGCTTTTCTGTGTCATATATCACCATAATCTATATTGGAGTTTAATTTATTTTAATTTTAATTAATTTATTTAAACTGTTTGCCAAACAAAATGAGACATTTTAACATATCCTCTTGAAACCCTGGGAAGTTGTAATTCACATTTTCTCACTTTCTTTTGACATTCTATAGATTAATGATTAAAAAGAATTAATCTGCACATTAATTGTTACTGAGAATAGCTGTTAGTTGCAGCCTTAGTCTGTTTAGATACTAAATGGTGTTTTCACCCATGAGTGGGACAGGCCTGTTGGTGGAAGTGGGGTGGAGCTGTGTTTGTGGACCCTCTTCCCCAGTCAGTGAATAATATAATCATTCATATTGTTCAAAACATTGTATAGAAATTGTGAAACATATGTCTACTGAATCATAAAAAGGTAAAGACACAAGGTGACAGTGTAACTGGCCTTGACTAGTTTACCACAGAGGCTCAAGATGTCACGCAGTCATCCACGCAGTAATCTACCACACAGCAACAACATCGCTTCAGTACCAAGGAGAGCACACACTGACTTTATCAATAAGCACGGCTTCATTTGCAGCAACAAAACACACCATCCTCACTGTCAGCAATTTAACTACAGTATGAATAAAATCAGCAGTATTACCAGTATTTCTTTTACACTGAGATTAGCAGAACAGTTTGCAGCCACAAATCCACACTGAGTTCCTGTCAGTCTCACAAACACACACACGCCCAGAAATGTGTTTTTTTCACTTACCTCGGTCCGTGTTTCTCAGCACAGGTACAGGAGAACAGCAGATCCATAGCCCACTGCATTAAAACTGATTTCTGTTAGGAAGGAAAGGAAAGGAGGGTGTGATCTTATTGGCTCCTTGGCACTCGTGTGGGACCTGGGTCGGATAGCCCCCTTGCTCCCCCCATTAAACCTGCTATTGATACCACCGCTAAAACGCTGCCTGTCCTTGGCTGGAAGGCCACAGATACAAAATTTGCTCACATTGTTTTTCTGTACACCCGATGGCTCAGCTGTCAGTCAGACACATACAGTATAATTGCTCGCTCAGAGGCATGGAGGTTTTTTAAAGTATATATATATTATAATTTTGAATATCAATACCAAAATAAAGTATGAGTTTTGTGATTTCAGTTGTTAAATATTTCTCTCACAACCACAACATGTTCAACTCCAAATGTGACCTTCACATCTCTTCCAAATCGACACGTTTTCGGTGGGTACCCCTGCAGTTTCCTAACAACATGGCACTGGTCAGTCCAGCATACGCTTTGTCAGGGAGGTTAAATCAATCGCCCCTGGAGAACCACAAAGTGTTTAGCAAACAATGTGACCCTGCTCTGTTGGCCATAAGGTTTTCAAAGCAGTTTGAGTTGTCACCTGTCAGGGGACAGTGCACCTGCTACGCCAGCATCTGTCCCTCTGACACACACACACTCTCTCCCACATGGCCATAGAGTCTCATTACTGTGCTGCAAAAATGTGCTGTATTTTTAATGTATAGTCTGGATTTCCTCATTATGGTGCAGATTCTAAAGGAGAATTTTGAATTTGATAATAGTGGGATGATGCTGCTGTCAGTATAAGTTACAAGTTCAAGGCAGGGTGATACAAATCCCTGAAGGGCAGTGAAGAACTTTTTTTTCCTAGAAAGACTTCATCAAGGTTAATCCCTGAAGGAAAACAACTTTCACACCTTTCTGGGAGGTATGATATTCATTGTGTCAGTTAGTGTGTGATTGTGTGTGTGCTTATTGTTTCCTGGTGCAATCTACCAAGATAATGTTTGAGACAGAGCCATGAAAACTGTAATGGTCAATGAAGACTGGAGCAAATCATATCCGCAGTGTGTCCATGACCTTGATGAGTCTTGGGATTGTCTTCTATGACTGTAGGGCTTTAACTTAATACTTTTTAGTGCCGGAGACAAACCATCCCCATCATTTAATTGATTTTAAGGCCTAAAATGTGATGTAGTCTTTACATTTACACAGTACTCACTCACTTGCTTTAGTGATATCTTATATGGTGTTAAATGGTGTTCATGGATTTTTAAGAATTATTATTTTCAAAGCTTTGACTATTGCTCCATCATCATAATCATTCTACATCATCACAAGAACAGTATCCAACAAAAGAGGTGACATGATAAGACGGGTTGTAAACAAACCAGTTCACAGATTTATTTGTGTCACAATGAGTGTTGAAATTATTACCCAAATATTCGTTGTAAATCTCAATTGCAGATTTGTGGATTGACTACTTGATTACAGTTTCTATAGTCAATCATTTTACATTTGGAGTATGAGCATTTGTGTGTGAAAGAGATCGCTTGTACTTCACCCGAAATATCACCCGAGTCTGTGGTTCCCCTGTAGTTCCCCTCAACTCTGCAGAGCATTTCAGCATCTTTCAGCTCATTGTTTTGGTTTTTCAGCCAACGATCTTCCTGCTTTGATTCAGTTGCACCGCTCTCAACAAGCATCATTTTCAGCTGCAGCAGGCAGTTGTTTCCAGTGAAAAAGCTCTAAAATTGTTGTGCAAACTGGTCGGAAACACAACTCATATGAATGTTAATGTTGCTAGATATCTTAATAAGTGCTGGCTATTTTTTTTTTTTTTAATGGTGTTAAAAAAAGGTGTTTCTGCTGCCTCTAAGTGGCCAAAAAAATCACTAATTGTAGGTTTAACATCCTGGTTGAAACTAAACTTATGTATAGAAATGCATGCACACATATGTTCAATGTAATGAATGATTATTATCGAGACTTCAGGTGTGCCCACTTTCAATTTTGCCTCCCCAAAAGTTATTTAGATAGTCAGACTAAACTGAAGTCTTTTTACAATCTGTTTGATTTTCTGACTACTGCTTGTGGACTATTGTGGTGAATAACCCCAGATCTCTTGGAAAATGACTGACCAAACACTACGAGTATGTAAATAAAACCCAGGTTGTATTTCAAAGATGAATAAATAAAAGAATGGTCCTTTAAACAGGTCACTACAATAATCTCCATCTCCAGATGAAAAGATGGTGTCTGTTATACCAAAGGCAGAGAGTGTGCATATGTGATGTGATGTCAGTGTGTTTGCAGCAGTGGTTGGTAAATGATCACTCTCCATCAACTGCTCCCCTCTCTCTCTCTCTCTCTCTCTCTCTCTCAACCACACACACACACACACACACACACTCCCCAGCTGCCATTCAGCAGATGTCTGCTGACTCCGTTTGATGTGAGAGAGCGCAGCCGACTGTCTCTACATCCACTTGAGTTGACGCTGAAGTCATTTTCACATTATTATGCTTCTAATACGGAGTGCATGTTCGTGTGTGTGTGTGTGTGTGTGTGTGTGTGTGTGTGTGTGTGGGGCTGCAGCACCTGCTGTGGATGGCACTGTTTCTGCCTGTGCTTTTAACTGTCATTTACCGCCGAGTGTTGTTGAAGTGAGCGACGCCCGGCTCTGATAAAGTGGCTGTGATCAGCAGCTCCTCACATCTGCACCCGGAGAAGAAAAAAGAAGTGAAGAAAGCACATTGACTCGTTTACTGTCTGTACAATTCTGACGTGTAGAAAACAAATGACTCCATACTGAATATCATTGTCTAACTTTGCTCACTTAAATAATCCCTTTGATTGTTTTCAAAGGCTAAGCGCAACTTAAAATACCACTCCATTGTACGATTAATATAGCCTTAGACAGCTCAATAAATAACTGAATGGGAAAAAAATAAAAAGAGCAATGCATGATACTTGAATACTTGAAACAGCCTGCAGTGAAAAATGGTATTACTGCGATGACATACATGGATTTGAATCAATATATATCGGCTTTAAGGGGTGAGGTTCAAGCTGCATTTGTTAAATAAGTCAATATCAGCCATACATTAACCATTAACATAACCTATGCTGTAACCTCAAGAGTCTATATGAGCTCCTTAACCCTCAACTCGCCCTTCATCAGGTCAAAGCTCAGTTTCACCAGTAGAGAGGTGCAATTGCATAAATGATTCTTGTTAATTAATTAAATTAATTAAATTAAATTGTGTTGCAGGATGTTACTGGAGCATAGGGATAAGCCTCTGGTAAAGGAGAATATAAGGTGGATTCACATTAACAACACAGGTTTGATGGTTTTGGGAATACCCAGTATAGCCGACCAATGCTGGATGTCACGCATGCTTATGTGCATAAGCACCTTTCTTGTTCGCTTTACAGTTTTGCAGCCTGCAATGCATTAGATTCATAAAGAAAATTCAGTGATGTTGCCCACAACTCACACAGCAGCATGGATGATACAAGCTTCTCCAAATTATAAACTGTATCAAACAGGTAGATAAGTAACACATAAAATACATTTACAGCATTATGATTGTAGTCACAATTTGAAAGTGAAACAACTGTGAACAACTGAAGCTTCATACTCCATTTAAGTGAAGGAGAGATTTTTTTTGGAGGTTTTTTTGTGAAGAAGTGTGATTAAAGAAAAACCTGTCGTAATCTTGCTTGAGTAAACTGCAGGTTCGTGTAGTCTCAGCATGTGTTTAAGTGAGTGTGCAAAAAAATCATAAATTTAAACATATTAATTACTAAACAACATGAATCATATGTTATCATGTTAATTAATGGCATAAAAAGCTAAACAGGCTATGCCGTCCTCTTCATGCTCAAAATTGTATTTGTAGGATCCAGCTCGCATATGGAAGTAGAGTGAGTTAAGTGCAAAGTTGTTGCACACACACAGTTTTGTAGCGCCAAATATACGACAAAGCCATATGCTGCTGTACAACAGTGAGAGAAAAATCTCATCTGCTGCTTTATGACTGCACCTTTCATAACTTTGACACTTCAGTGAGTTTTAGTGTTCACAGAAGCTACGGGAATAAGACAGCTTTCATATCAATACTCTATACGGCTTTTTCCTGATAATGTAAGTAAAGTTTTATGACCCCAGAATTCTTTGAAGCCTAATGAAACCTCACCTAACAGTACACATGCACCTGTCTTAAGATAAGGCATTTTTATTCTTTGGAAGTTTGTGAAATAAGAGGGGTTTTTTTCTCAGACAGCACCTCTGCTATTCAAACACTTTCTGTTTTCATTTCTAACAGGTTTAGTCATGATGGATTGGACAGCCGTATATCAAAAATAATCGTCTTAGTGGAGTTTTTTCCTTCTTCTGGAGTACAGAATAGTCAGACTCGGAGTGAAAAAATACACCTGAAAGCGTTCCTTAAAAAACTGAGTGAAGTGAATGAGGCATTTAAAGCCCTTTCAAAGCAGATTATTGCTTTCATATGGCAACGACTCAGGCTGGATTTTCTCTTAAACTATAGAAATCTTTTACAGTGGAATGCTAAATGATGTTTGTGAGGCAGAGGTGAGGAGAAAAAGTGCCAGCAGAGTCTTCACAGAAGCTACTGTGAGCAGATATGTCTGTCAGTGTTAATGATTGGTAAAAGCTTCTTCATGTTTTGTGCACTGAATTACACTGTTGGATTACACTGTCTGCCAAAGCAAAAGGTGACCTGGTTTTTTGTTTGTTTGTTTGTTTTTTTGTTTTTTAACTTTTAAAACTTAGGGGGAATTGTCAAAAGTACGACCAGACCAGACCAGACCAGATTTAATATTTCATCTATTGGACTAAAAAAAAATCACCATACAGCTTCATACTTTCTTAAAAGGAAATAAAACGAAATTTGCAATTCTTTTATAAATGCCTTCATTTCAGACAGTGATTTTTATGGCTAATTTGCATTTAACTTTTTAGTCACAGACCTATTCAATCTGTTGCAAGATCCCATCCACATCAATAACAGATGCTCAAAACAAGATAAGATATTCCTTTAATCATCCCTCGGTGGGGAGATTCACTTTGTCCAGCAGCAAAGACGATAGAGCAGTTAAATAGCATAGACAATAAACAATATAAACAGAGCAGTATTAACATTAAAAAACTTACATGAGAAGGAAAAAGCTCAATGGTGAGCGAAAGCTGCTTATTTCAAACGAGAGGTCAACATGACCTTTTCCTGAACCGAACCAAACTGCAACCATTTCACAGTGTTAGCCTTGTGTTAGAAAAGCTTTCTGCAAGAAAGACAGGCAGGCATAAGATATCTTATCTTATCTTATCTTATCTTATCTCACACAGATGCTGAAAGGTACATTGAGTGTGACAAAATGTTGTGGATACTGGACAACTTGGGAATGAGAACAGGTTGTCATCCAGATGATTTGAAGAGTTTGTGGAATTTGTGGAAATATATTCAGCACAGAAGCAAGTATTTTTAAACCACCTTTTGGATTTGGAGGTAGATGTTTGCATATTTCACTGGAAACATGAAAACTTTGACCAGCTGGTGGCACCAGAGAAAAGGTCAGGAGATCACTGCAGTCAGTGAAATGTATCATCCATGAACCACGAATGCGTGTACAAAACTTCATGGCAATGCATTCAAGAATTGCTGAGATTTTTCAGTCTGGACAAAAGTGGTGGACAGACTGACTGACAGTGCAGCATTGCCATCTACAGAACCCTGCTGTTAGTAAGGCTAGAAATATTTGATGGAAGTAACTAGATAGATTTTGCAACTATTCTTATTTTTACACCAACAGCACTGGGGTCTGTGGGACCCCAGAAAATGAAGTCATGACTCAAAGTCAGTGTCAACAAAACGAAACCAGGGTTAAATGGAGAGCAGGCAGCATATTTGGCAGCAGACTGAAACTGTAAACAGCGACATCTGGGACTTCATCGGGGTCAAGGTTCAACACCTGGAATATCATTTGCAAGAGCATCACAACCTGTAAATATCATAGGCAACAGTTACAATAGCAATAGTAAACTTGTCAAAGTGTCTTAAGGAAAATGGGGCATAACCATACTTGCTTGCATTCACTTGGATCATCATTGGAAGCTCATTGGCTCATAAATAACAGGACTGTGTTGGCATACTGACAGCAAGCTGCACCACCTCTTACACAGCCAGAGGAATGCTGTCATTCCCATCGGCCTGTATGGTTAAAAGAGGCTGATTAATGTAAACATTAAGTTTGACCCCAGCCATTCCATTATTAGTAGCATTATATAAACTTAACCCTTTGCTCCTCTTAAGTATCCAGCCATTGTACAAGATAACACGTCCCTTCAGGAGCAGGAACAGTGTTAATATTAAAGGTGCAATTTGCATTTATTGTCCGTTTCAAGCTCAGCGGCCAGCGCCGAGTGATGCCCAAATTAACCCCGAGGCCAGTGAAGCACGCTGGCTATGATATGAGGAAATTGGCTGCTCCAAACATATTCACTGATTTGGAGCAATCACACAAACATATTCTGCAGCTGGGAGAGCTCTCCATCTCAACTGTCACACTAGAGTAATCAGTTTTCAATGCTTTCTGATTATGTTTGCTGAGAACGTGCTACCCGGCGAAAGTACATGAAGCTGTAAATCAAGAAGAAAACATGAAAACATTTCTAGCCACTTTCAGCTCCGCACAAGGAGATTTGCTCACCGACTCCTGGCAAAGAAGAGGCTTGTTTTCCACTTATGAACAGGGAAACATAAACAGCGGCAGCAACTCATAATGATGTGACAAATGTCATGTTTCAGACTCTGATGGTATTTGCTTCTGACAGTAATTTATGTTTTTTGTGTGCATTGTCTGCTGTGTATGCTACTTACTTAAGATCATGAATGAAATATTTAACCCAAAAGGCAAAACAGTTTCACATGTTTGTCAACACTTCTCTTCATATTGACTGGAGAAAAATAGTCAGGGTTATGAAGGAGTTGATTTGTACACTTAAAAACCAGCAGGTGCTTTCTTCTCCCAGAAGCGAGTTGAACTGTTGGTACTGATGAAGCTTGCTGTTGGCGTTACTTAACTGTAAGTTGCCATGACAACACAATCGGCTTCTTAAAGGACCCTAATTTCGTCCTCTGAGTGCAGCCATGTCCGAAATGAAAAGCATGATCAGTCTGAAAATCACTTGATATCAAGTAGATTGAAGTGACTTTTTTATTTACTTTTTACTTTTTTTATTTGTCCTCATAGAACTGCATAAACATGTGAAAACACTAATTTGCCTTCCCATATGATTTGCATGTTATGAGTATATCTTTTTATTTTTGTGTCTGGGTATTTGCATGACCTATTCCCCATGGCAATATTAATTAATAATTAATAATTAATAACACATCAAAATTCCCATATGTTTACCCACCAACATTTTAGCACAGTATACTGGCCTCATGCAAACGCAATGATATTTCAATAAATGCACAAACCTTCACAAATGCAAATTAATATAAACTAACATATACAAAACATTGTACAGGCCTAACTCATAAACAATCAACATTTAGCCTATAATCCACTGAAATTTTACATTTTTCCCCCCTCATGTTCCAAGCTTTCGAAACTTAAATTTCTTTGCACGCAGTTTGCATTTCAGACCTCTGTTTTACAAAACTGTCAAATCATAAAGTTTTAAATAACACATGTAGATTCCTATATTGGACACCGCAAAAGTGCTTCTAAGAGTTACTATTAACTTTTGTACCCTCATATTACTGAGTGAGGCTGTGAATATCATTTCCTTCAATGTTCTTTAGGAGACGAAATGGAATGTCAAGATGACACTGTTCTCCACACACACTGGAGACAGACAGCAAGCATTCAAGATGCCGAGCCATGCAGAGTACGACACTGATAAACTGGGGTGCTAAAGGATTTCTTGCTCTTTTAATCATAGTATTTTTATTTTTACTAGAACGTGTATGTCTACTACTCTACTCTTATAGAGTGAGTGGCTTTTTTGCCTATTTTCCTAAGGTTCATGTAAATTTCCCAGTTTGGAAAGAATAGAATCTATCTATCTATCTATCTATCTACTTATCTACCTATCTATCTATCTAATACAGGCAGAGAGAAAAAGAGATAGCACTGTGGCTCATTCAGATACATCACACCATTATTGATCTGTGATTCATATCCAAACAAATTAAGTGATTTCCAAAATTAAATCAGCACTTTTCAACAAATTCTTTGACTTCCAAAGGCAACCACAGTAACTGATAGTTAATTTGTCCACTGCAGTATTAAGAATATTGAGAGCTAAAATAAACTCAAAGTTCAATCTAAGTTCAGGTCATGAACAGCCAGATGCCTGCAGCATGGGATATATAATTTGTAAAGTTTCCATGTCTGAAATGTATTTAATTTAATAAGAGCAGCAGAATGGAATTTATTTGGAGGGCATTGCTTATGCACGCAATTAAAATCAGTTCTAGTGGGAATTACACAGTATGCTGTGCTTCCTATTTAAGTTTCATGTTTTACGTCAGATTTGGAAGAGAGAAAACCAGATTAATAAAATGTGCGTGTGACTTCTACTATTCATATATCAGATGTGACTCAACATTTAAATCCCAAATTGCACAGAAATACTAAAAATAAGACTTGGGGCCACATTAAAATTTGGATTGCATGCAAACGTGTCTTGTCTGGCTGCTTGTGTAATCCTCACATGGCCTTTGGCAACTTGTGACCAGCTCCCTCCCTCCGCTGTAGACTATATATTCCCTCTTTGAACCGTCTCCCATAAAAAACTTGCAACAAAACTGATGGAAGCAGAAAGTTTTTTGACAGAAAACTCAGGAAATGCTCAATCAAGCACTGTAAAGGCTACTGCAATGCTATTTATTCATTCTAGCATGCATGCCTGGGAAGAGCTTTTTGAGCTTAAATGTTATTTTCAAGCATGCATGCTAGTTTCACAGCTTTGTTTCCCATAATTCTTCTGAAATGTGACTGAAGCATGGCCACGACAACAGCCACTGATTCTTTGACATGGCTGACGTCTGCTTTGTTGTTGAGCTCAATAATGGATTCTGCCAGACAACACTCCTACATCACTATAGGCTGAAGTGAAACTACAGGTGAGTATTAATCCGTCAGCCATTAGAACAATCCCCAGTACAATTCCTGTTCGTGAAACTCGAGACAAAGCAGACCCATAAAAGTCTGCACAAAATTAACTTTGAGTATGCACATAATTGGAGATATGCATATTCAGTCTTACCACCAGATTTGTAATACCCAGCACGCTCATTATTCCATGTTATGGATCTTAGTCAGCATGAAATTGTGCGCTTGTGCACGAGCCAAATACTCACTCACACCATTAACCATAAATGGATGGCAGCACAGCTCTGTTTAATCAAACAACAGCAACAGGTTCAAGAAAACCCATTGCAACTGCTCAGTAAAACCACACTTGGGACACGAAAATACAACTCACATGCACTGTGAATTGGATAAAAACATCACCAACTATGATGATGAGGCAAGCAAATGTCCGCAACAGGTGAGGGGTCAGAACTGGCAAACAAGTCCAAGGAGGTAGAAAACAGGCAAAGGCAAACTTGATAACTGACCTGACAGGGAGCAAGTGGACACGGGCAGGTATCTAATGCATACAGTGGGTGTGGGGATAAGACTGGTGGTGAGACTGGGAATATCAAGGTCTGGAAACAGAAGTTTACTGGCAGAAATGAACAGAAAAAAAAATGTGCATAAGACCAAGCTGATGCAATGACAGCAAATTTCCACTTAATTTCCACTGTTATGCACAACCGAGTAGCAGAGTCAGAAATATTACAATATCTGGTTTGTGTGCAGAATTGGGTAGCACAAGGATAACTTACATTTTTGCATCTGAAACAAGCCTAGAAAAGACAAACCATCAGTTATATTGAACCATAAAAAAACACTTTAAAAGCACAGGTTTTATTATATGCAAGTGCTTTATACCAATTACATCGAGACTGATTTGAGTGCACACACAAGCACAGAATACTACTCATCTCTCAGAGAGCTAATGTTGTAACAATTCAGAAACTAGACATAACACATGATACCACACAGTGTTGCAGAAAGCTTCAGGGCTAAACAAAGTGCTTCACAAACACACAAACACCAGTGCTGCACTTTCTAAAACTGCAAATGTCAAGCAGAGGCAGCTTTGTTAACTCATGTACAGTAGCTTATGTGGCAAATGAATGAACAAATGAGCCAATGGATTATGACCTGCTGAACAGTAAATGCTTTGATTGCAAATGATCGTGTCTCATCAATCACTGATCGCATAGAGGAGAATAACTTTAGTTTGGGCCTCAGAGACAACGGCACTGGGAAGCAGGTGAGTCGTGGTGAGCACTCTGTGAGCGAGGCTGGAGAGAGGCATCTTCCTCTCCATAGCCTGTCTGGAGATTTGGAGATTTGGTGCATTTTCATTTTCTTTTCTTACCTTTTGACGAAATTGAACTAAGAGCTCTTTTGGAACAATGGGAATTGTGTGCACAGTTTTGCTGTTAGCAAGCTTCATTAACTATCAATTTTCTTTTTTAAGTTTACTTCATTCTGTCGTTGACTGCTGGCTAAGAGCACCCTCTGCTGGCATGGTACATTTGATTTCTTTGTCCATCTTTTGAATAGGCGGCACAGTCCCACCTCGTCCCTGCACGCATCGCATGGCACTATCTGCACCGACTGCACGCTGTGAAACACCACAGCCTTTTACATGAACACAACCAAAAGTCTCATTGATGATCCGGTATGAGATGTTCTTGTTCCCATAGTTTGACTAGATGTACACTTCTTAAACAGTAAAGTATGACACAAGGAGGTATGAACTCCCCTGGCCTTTTCTTTTTTACATTCTCATTGTCTGTCTCATTGTCACTCTCATTCAGACGGCTGGACAGGTCTGTCTTGTTTCTCAATAACTGAGACTGTGCATTAGCTTATTTGCTGCTCTTTATGGTGATATGAAAAGCCCTGCATACTTTAAAGCACTAGCACATTTGGATAAAAAAATAATCAAGGTCTGCGAGCTTCAGACAGAACTATTTATGTCACGTAATCACTACTAGAGAATTCTCAGTACATTATTAATGCTTTGGCTCTGTCCCAGGCCCTTGAAAGCAGTCTAGATATACTAGGAATCATCCGTTTTGTGAATACTGACTTTGAATCCTTTTACAGTGATGCTAACACCTCCAGTTCTCTTCTCTTCCACCCACTGGAATGCACTGATTGATTCCTGCCTATTTTAGAAAAGCAATCAAATGTATTGAAGTTACTCAGTTCTATATTATTCTCCCTCTCTCTCTCTCTCTCTCACACACACACACACACACACACACACACAAAAATCCATACGGCCTCTCCTTCTCCTGAACTCGCTGTTGTAATCTCTCCCAACATAAAATATGTCTCCAAGTGTGGCAGGCAATCACATGTGGCTGGTCCAGCAGTAGTCAAACCCTGTGTGTCCTTGTTTTATCTAGGTAGAAGCTGGCACCCTGATCCTGGATAAGCACAAGTACTGTATGTAGCAAAGTGCGCCATTGTTCAAGTGTGGTTTAACATGTCTAAAGTAGATGATCATAAGTGACTCTGACCCTTCCCGGCCTCTTATTCTCTGTAAGCCTCTACTGTTACAATCTATCTCAAAAGAAAATGAGTTCTGTCTCCATTTGTGAGAAGCAATCAGGTCTGGCCAGCCTTATCCACACATTGCATCATGTCTTTGTTGTGGTCTGACATGCCTATAGCTGGCAGCCAGCTATGGCTACACTGCAAGTATTAATATGAGATGTTGGAGGGTGGGAGCCGAGTGTGTTTTTCAACCTCTCATGACTTTGCGAACCTTTGCTGTGCTAAACTTTATTCAAATAAAATATGACATTCCAAGCACATTTTTAAAAGTTGAATACTTTGAGGTATATTGTCTTCCTGTTTATATGATTTTTTTTTTTTTGTGTTATGAATTCTTTATTTTAGGTCTAATTAAATATTCTAAATGTGTTTTTCTAGCTTTTTCTTCCTACATAACTTTTTATGCAATTTCAAAATCAATTTTTCATCACTTTATGAAAGTATCGAGGATATACTTTTCAGCTTTTTTTTCTGCCCAATTTATTACCTTGCATAGTGGAATTAAATATGAGGTTAGCTCCAGGATGGAAATATATCTACCACAGCCGCCAGCTGTATTACTAATGTAGAATAGACACACTATAGGGGAGCTTCCAGTGTTAGGATATCAATAATCATGACCCAAAGCAAGGATGAGCTGCAAACGGCAGAGTGGGTAAACAATACGACAGCTAGTGTGTTGAGGCAATAGGCCATAAGGTTACCTATACACACTGTTTTACTGCTACAAACACATATGAAGTAAAAGACAAAAAAGACACAAAAAGGCTGAAAACATTTGAATCTTTCTTTATGGCTGTCTCAGTCTGGCCAGACTTGGCCACTTTGTGCAGTTTGTTTGGGCTGTGTGAAGCGGTCAGTCAAACTCTGGTGCAGACCAAACAACCGGACAGAGACAGCTCGAGAAGGAGGGTTGCTGTTTCTTTGTGGAATGGATCAACCTCAGGATTTTCTGATTGCAGACGTCAAAAGTTAAACTACTAATAACTCCATATCCTAATCACGATCTGTTCAGGTTATAATCGATTTGTATCAGCCATGCACTGTCCATATTGTCAGGACATGAGTGCAGGATTGTTCAGACTGCAGTCTGCTGTGCCTGTATCCTGCTCTGTGTACTGTGACAGTTTATTGCTGTAAGTCCATTGAAAAGTGCATGACAAAGTCATCCCGCAGTAATCCTCCTGTAATATTGTTGTAAAAGACAACTCCTTCTCTGCCTGTCTCTACCTGCCATTATTCATGACACGCAGTGAGCTTTTTGTCTAATAACACCAGTAAGGCTTATAATCAATTATTTCTTTGTGAGTTGTTTGTGGACACTAGAGAACATGCATATGCACATAAGAAGCATTAAAGTGCTCTCTGATCTGCTGTCAGTCACCAGATTTTGATTTTCCCCTGTGGGTCCTGATTAGGTGCTGATGATGCAGAATGACAGTCACAAAAACTGTCCAATCAATGAGCAACCTGTGAGTCTGTGTAACATCATGTTTACTCCTCTTGGTTTGTTTGTACAAAGCCAGTATGAACATATATAAACTGTATATAACTGCTGGATAGATGGAAAGTGGGGGACAAAAGAAATTGCAAGGTGACCTTCCTCATCAGACCGAGATGCACATAATCCTGTAGATGCTCATCACATCCTGAGTTCAAATGCATGCCACCCTATCTATCTTTCCTGTCCTCCTACTTTTTATTCCATCTAATGAAGCAGAGACACCATAAAATATAATGTTTGAGAAAACTAAGGCAGTTCGGCTTTATTTGTGCAGTGGTTTGGTGGTGGCGGTAAAAAAGCCACTTTAGGGTATGAGCCTGCATCCTTGGACCAAAGACCATCACTGAGATGAGAAATGACTTCAGGGAAATGGGCTATTGAGACAGTAACACACAGATGTGCGCTCACTCCCACAAACACACAAACATACACACACATATATGCATACACATTGAGACTCCACAAAAGTCTGAGACTCACCCAGTGTGCCAGGAGATAAATCCTGAATTGACTCAGACACACATACTGTTGCTGGAAAAGGCCTGCATGAATGCACAGACTTGGACATTCTGTCTGCACACACACACACACACACACACACACACACACACACAATGCACATAAACTTTAAGGACATAAACACACAGAGACACACTCACTCAATTTGTGGCTCTATCAGGGGTGAAAGAGAATTTAATGGCACTACTTGTGAAGTTGCCCTCAGTAGAAAATGACCAAAACTTTTGTCTGAGTTCAAATGAGGGACATTGTCAGCTGAGCGTTTATAGAGGCAGGTTTGTGACTGGAAGGTCAGTCTTTTGAGTACTTTGATTCAACAGCGATATTCCCAAATGGTGAGCTGTGTATTTAGTATTCATTAAACGTGTGGTTGATTGAGGCTGAGTCAGTCGATGGACACCTTTTTGTTCAGATGTCTCAGACAGTCTCGAGGCTCAAAACAAATGACACAGTTGCGACTGACCTTTTCTCTTTTATATGGAAGGATGCTGGTGTGTTTCTTGCCAGTGTAGACATGAGTAAAGACCAGACTAATGCCCCATTTTGACTGGGTTTATTTCTCGAGGCGAGCTGTGGTGATTTGACCATTACAAGCTGTCTTTCAGTTTTTTTTTTCTTCTGCAGTGCTTTATCAACTCTGTAAATTTGACTTTTGTGTGAAAATAGAGGATGTTGAAAATAAGATAAGATAAGAAACTTTATTCATCTCACAGTGGGGAAAATGTCTGGAAACCTACACAAGTTACAGGACAATAAAGCCATCAGGAGAGCGAGACTCAACAAATCTCAATAAATGGCCTGTTGTAATACCAGCTACAAGTAAGTGCTGGTATTCTCTTTGGACTAGTCCTGCAGAATGCCCATGTCTATTACAAGCCGCATCCTGTAATTTCCCAATGGTTAAAATGCCATCAGGAGCAATGAGTTAAATTACAGAGGAGCACAGTGAATATTTTATTCTCACTTCCCCCTGCAATGTTTTCCAAATGCGGTTTAACAGTCATTGCTAGAGGCTCTGTGAGGCTGTACTGACCTAAATGCTCATATCATATACAGTGATAATACCAGCATTTTGATGTTTACCAGGTATGATGATTACCATGTTCACTGTGTTGGCTGAGCACGTTAGAATGCAACCATTTGAGGCTGATGGGAATTAGTCATTAGTTCTGCAGGTATTGGATCCTAAACCAAAGTTTTGGTGAAAATGAATTTTTGACCTGATGATGGTGCTAGATCAAAAGCCAGATGATCAAAGTTAGTACAATAAACTATCTATGGAGAATGAATGTGTGTGTACATTTTCTCTAAAGTCATTAGAATGTATCCCTTAGGGTCATTGAATATCTGTTGTAAAATCATGGCTTGTTGTGTTACTTTGCTCTGAGCCATAAATGCAAACCTAATGGTGGCACTAGAGTAAAGTCAGAGGATCACCAAAGTCAGTTTGACTCATCCTCTGTGGACCATGAATATTTGTACAGAATTCCATGCAATCCATTCAATATTTTTTTTTAGATATTTTAGCCTGGCCCAAAGTGGTGGACCGCCATGCAGCCAGCATGGCTAAAAATCTAAATCAGCAGACATGAGAGTAGTTAAGTTGATGTTGGGCACATTCCTGAAACACCTGTTCATGAAAATACTTAACATATTAACATGTTAATGTGTTTTATGCTCAAGTAAGATTGTACTTATTGTATAATCAACTTTTTTTTTTTTTTTTTTTTTTGAAAAACCTGCAGTTTTGCAACCATTATTGGAAGTGACAGAAATCTGATCAAAGTTTTTTTTTTTTTTTTGAGGATACAGTAATCATGTGAGCTGAAATCATCAAACAAAATCTATTCATCTCAGTGTGTGTGAGGAGCCATGTATGTGATGAAAGAGTTGCTGAGAAAGTTGTTCAATAGTGCAGAGAAGACTGCTAGTGACGATACATAAAAGATGAAAAAAAAGGAAACAGACTAACTTTGTCAGGCATTGATCTTAGTAAACATAAATACTTAAATCCCCTGAAAACTAAAACACTGAACACTAAAACTGTATAAATACACCAATTTCTCTCATTGTCCTTGACAGCTTGCAAGTGTTGGCGGAGACCATACAATATCTATTGTATTCAGCCATGGCAAGCCATGTGAAAGATGTGTGTTTACCAGTCTCTTTTGTTTACCATGCTGTTGGTACACATGTAGGTTTCTCAGTGTACAAGCTGTCAGTTCAGGTCGACATGAGCAGCATGAGCCATTTGGTGTGCCGGTTCTAAACTCTGTGTTGGTCACAGTGTGAAGAAGAAGCATCTAAAGTTACCAAAAAAGTTTTTGAGCAAATCAGAAATAAACTAATGTGGCTAAGTTGCTGTGGGGACGTCGTGGTTAACAATTGCATACAACAGTGAAGGTAACACATACTGTATGATTTTCATCAAAACATATCTGGACTCTTTACTTAAAGTAGGTCATTTCAAACTGATTTCCATCCTATTTTTATGTGCAGAAGCGTCCAGAGTTTGTGTTTCCTGCTGATAGAATTTCCTGATCACTGTAGTCTACACTTAAATGAGTCTGCTTGCAACATGCAGAGCGCAGAAATTGTTTTCAGTAATACAGAAAAGGCAATAATAGTAGACCAAACAAATGAGTTGCTGATATGCTTCAGCATCCCTCTGCGTAATAAAAAGTTACTGTAAATATATGTTTTATTCCTTATTTGGAATAAACTACCTAAAACTTTGATGGTGAAAAATCCAGCCAAATAGACACATTTGTCTCCAAACCTCTCAACACTGGTTGTAATGAACCTGTCAATCACACATCAAAGGTGACACCAGGGAAGAAAAGTACTCCATATGTGGAAACGTACTCCTGGTGTGATGAAACAGTTTGCAACACTTCAGTTGCTGAGCCCAAGAAAAAAAAAAAAAAAAAAAAAAGAAAAGAAAAGAAAAAAGACACGGAGAGAAGAACAGCAATAAGCATGGAATAGTTGTTGATAATATTTGCATGGTAACCACTGGCACAATTCATAGTATGTAACTATATAACTATTAGGTCACAAATTGACCATTTTTGGTTACACTGCTGTTCACCTGATGAAAACTATCACACTGAATGTCCTGGCTGGTCCTGGTCTCACTCAGTGCTCCCTGTTCTTATATCTAACCTAAAGGCCTGGTCACAGCACAGAGAGGTGAAATCGGGAGTGGTAGGAGTCTGGTGAGGCAGAATTAACATGTTAATGGTAGTCACAATAGCTCTCCAAGCTACCTAGGTAGCTCAAAGCTCAGGACTGTCCAGACAGCCTGCCATAGGTCAACTGTGCAAATTCACCTGTCGAAGTTCAACTGTGGTGAACTTTGCACAACATGTGTCCTTGTGAGCAGGTCTCCTGAAAGAAGTGATCCCATGAAATGCATGTATTCAGACTCATTGCTGTTTGTTGTATGTAGAGGGGAAAAAAGACATTTTTGGAGTTCTTATTTTGAAGTGTTAGCAATAGCAATTAAGTGCTGAGTCAACCTTCCCTGGCTTAATAATAGATCACAGTAAAGTTTTGCATTGGTCTTCCACCTGGCCTTGACAAATTACTCAGCATGTAAACAGCTCTACCAGTGCAAATCAATCTCATTCTAAAATGCACAGACACCAGCACATCAAAACCCAGAAATATTTTATGCACTGCAGTCAAACTTTTCAATTTGTAGCAAACAGACAGGCAAACATCCTCACAAAGTATGATGAATGTCTTATCTGTCTGCTTCTATTTATCTGCCAACCTGTATATTTATGAGAGATTTATGCGCTCCAGTTCTTCCTCATACGGAAGCAGGTGAACAAAGCAGGACAATCAGGTAGTTTGGGGGTTTGGGGCTGCCTCAACAGCACCAAAATATTGTGCTTTATTCATAAGATGCAGAGACATGTGTATGTCTATGACTATCTACATATGCATTTGTGAATCTTTGTCTGTTTGCTTATTTGCATCGCCAAGTTCCCTGGAGCGGCAAGTGGAAAGAAATAAAGAAAGGCAGCCTCCCTTCCACCAAACCAAAAGACAAAAGCAGAGACAGAGAGCGAAAGAGAAGCAGCTCTCATTCCACACCACTGGGAGTGTCTAAGAGATGCTGACAGCTCATTTCCATGAACTGTCTGACTGTGGGCAATATATATACTGGAGCGAGTGAAAGGAAGTAGGAGGCAGAGAAATATGGAGGTCCTAGACGAGGTGAAGCCGAGTCGGAGATGAATAGAGGAAGTATGAAGGCAAGCAAAGACAGAAGGTAGTACATAAACAGAGAGCTGAATCTTAAGGGGCATGAAAGGACAAAGAGATACAGAGAAGACAGAAGGAAAACAGGAAAGGGGAGCTGGAGCAAAAATACCCAGACGTGGAAAAAAAAAGAGTCTCTGTGACCGGTAAGAGGACAAACAACAAAAATATGTACGTGTGACACTCTTGCTCTTATACTAAGGAACTGCTGTGTGAAGGGGACGTTGAGTTACTGCCAAGTTTTTGACATCTCATATAAGAGAGAGAAAACACTGAAAAAAAGTTGAATTTCAGCTCCTATGGACTTTTTCACCATTGTATTCCATGGTATTACCTGAATCCCACACTCATGCAGAGGTGTTGCATGAATTACAACTACATGGTGGCAGTGCAATCAATCAGTGAACTCCATTAATTAGTCTGACACAGTTTTGCTAAGTCTAATTATAGAATGAAAGCAAAATATTTTTCACTGATATGGGAGGCTTTTACACGAAAAATGTAAAACTTTGTCATTTTCTCCATCGGTTTTTATCTAAAAAAAAGTTGCCAGTCTGGTTGTCTTTATTGAGATTCCACTTGACTTAATTAATACTCCAAGTATCATTACAGCTCAGGCATTGACGTAAAGCACAGTCATAGCAGAGAGCCTCAAGTTCTCCAGCTGAATGCAGAAGGGCACAGTGGATATGAGGACAACCATCCTCTGATAAGTGTCCACTCCCATCTGTGCTGGTCGCAATTTTACATCCACTTTTCCATTTTAATTTTGAAACAACAAGAACTCATTGCCAGTTAGATTTCTCTGCTCATCATTGTAGACACAATATTCACATGCCATTCAAAACATGTCATTTACTAATACTTTCCAATGGTGGCTCTTATTTACATTGAATTGTCTCAAGCCATCCTGCCTATTTGCCTTCCTCATTTGTTGACTGACTGCAGAAACTGACTGCCTGCTCAGAATTTTCAGGTAGTGTGGCCGAGTGGTCTAAGGCGCTGGATTAAGTCTCCAATCTCTCAGGAGGCGTCAGCTCAAATCCCACCACTGCCACATTTGCACAGTGTTTCCATCTGTTAATGTGAAGGCCCGGTATGATCCTAAGCTGCATCTAACTGCTAGAAACATTAAGTGTGTGAGCATTAGTAAAGCAACAACCTGCATTGCCCAAAGGTGATAGAACAATATTGGTAGACAAAGGAAGTGCTTGATTGAATCATTGGACATCAAAGCCACGGCACATGTGAGAAAGGTCGAAGGTAACTGAGTTGTCAGAGGTGCTGCATGGCAGAGATGATTATGAGAATGTGTTACCATAACGGCTGACAATAACCTTGGGTGCACTTTTCATTAACAAGAGAGGCATTAGGATTAGCAATTGGCATTTTCTCCATCAGTTTGATTGAAAAAAAAAAGTTGCTAGCCTGGTTGTCCTCATTGAAGCTCTAAGTGTCCATTCCATCTGTGCTGGCCACAATTTTTCATCCATATTTTCATTTTATCGTTGAAAGAATAAACAAGAACTTATTGCAGCAAGTGTTATAAATTAGATGTGTCTCCTCAGGAGTGGTGCCAGTCTGGTTGTCCTTATTGAAGTGTCCACTCCCATCTGTGTTGGCCACAATTTCATCCAGATTTCCATTTTAATGTTGAAAGAATAAAGAAGAACTTATTGCCATAAGTGTCTAAAGTTAGATGTCTCTGCTCAGGACTGGTGCCAGTCTGGTTGTCCTTCGTGCAGCTGCACTGGACTTAACAAATGCTCCAAGTGTGATCTCAGTGATTGACTTGTAAACCACGACTGTAGGAGAAGCTCGCTGAAAGCAGAGTGGCGCAGCGGAAGCGTGCTGGGCCCATAACCCAGAGGTCGATGGATCGAAACCATCCTCTGCTATTTGAAAGTCCTCTGTATCAGCTGGATTCCATATTCACATTGTCCTTTTCTCAGATGATTCAGCATCCAATGGCCACAAGCGTATAAAATTAAAGGTTTTCACTCTTTGGTCCAAAAGTGGACATCATACAATTGTACCAAGCAGCTGGTCCAGATATTGCTGCTGTACTGACCCGTGTCAGTTCTTTGTTTTCAAACTCCATTGAGTATTTGGAAACTTTTCTGAACCTACAGTCAAGATTTCAGGAGAGAAATTCAGAAATGCCTGTGGAAATAATGTCACTGCAAAGTCCACTAAATGCTTAAGTTTGGAATCTCATAAGATGGTAGATGCAGAAATCTTAGTCCCCATTGTGAAGCTCCTCAGTGCCACGGCATTACTATTTTCAGAATGAAAGCAATAATGTTTTCATTAACAAGGAGGCTTTCAGACTTAAATGTAATCTGAAAGCCTAAATCTTTATCTTCATCAGTTTCATGGAAAAAAAAAAATCCAGTCTGATTGTCCTGTTTGAGGCTCCACTCGACTTCACTCATATGGCGGATGCATGCCAGACCCATAACCTAGAGGTCGATGGATCCAAATCATCCTCTGCTAACTGTAAGTCCTCTAGATCAACAGGGGTCAATGCTCCATCTATCCAATCTCACATGTTCTCAGACTGATAGCCAAAGGCAAGTGCTTGATACTTCATGAGTTCGGAACATTGGAAGGCAACTGAGCTTCAGAAGCACTGGATGGCAGTATGTCTATCACTTTGTTTTGCCATAACAGTTTAACTGAATATTTTCAGAGAGACAGTTTCAAAGGAAACACAATCACCAGTTGCTCCAGTGGAGGAGGCTGAGGAGCTACAGTTTCAGACTGATTTTTTTGGTTCGACCGTGTGAGCAAGAACCAGCAGTATACATTTCCTTGGCAAGTCAAGGTCAGCAGAAATGGAATCTGTCTGCATAAACTGATTGTTTTTCATTGGAGTGAAAAGTAACACCATTTAGAGGACAGACCTGTACACACAGCTACATAACTTTCTTGTATCTGATTGAATCATTGCTTTGAGCTGAGCACAGGACACCTTTTTTCAGTTTTTAAGCTGTGCTCGGCAGGATTTTTATGAAGTACACCCTTCTTGTCCACTTAAATCATAAAGTGGGCCATCATCCTCAACCTAAGTGAGACACTATTGATCCGCCTCGATGTGCTTAGATTTATACTATTATTTCTTAGTGCTGGGAATGGCCTGTGGCTTAAAATGTTCTTGTCTCAAAACTTTGTCCTTAACAGCACTGCATCCACACTTTGAAAATAGATGGACCTTTCACTCAAGTTTTTTCATTCATTTCAGGCAGGACTTACAATGCAGTAATTCCATGTTGTATTATCTAACAACTGAAAATAAATCTGAGGTTTTATTGTTTGCAGCAAGTCATTCCAAGCCTCCCCCGTCAGGCAACCACATGACAAATTCCAGACCCAGGCTCATGAAAACATAGTGTTACAACCTGCAGCAGGGCCATTGCCCATTTTGGGCCTTGTCTGTTGACATGAATTATTCATTTAGGCCACATTATGTCACGACTGTAGGTGATTCATAAAATGACACTGATCACAATCACTGTGTCAATTAGTCAGTCAGGCTGTCAGTTAAATTATTTTCATGGTGACTAATGTATCAGTGTCTGTGTATCTTTCTTTTTCTGGTCTATCTGTCAGCGTTAAATTGTCCCTGATGATAGATCACCAGAAGCCTCCGTCTCCTCTGGTTAGTTAGGAAATAAATGTTCAGAACAGACAATGCTTTTGTGAATACAGTACATGGGGTTGTGTGTGTGGGTTCTAATATTTGACAGTGGATATTGCGTACCATATTGGTCATAATATAAAGATATGGAGTGCAATATTGCTTTAATCCATATTTGAAATTGAGTTGTTTGACAATGAACTTAGGTGTAAAGTAGGGGTTCAAATTTAGAAGTATCGTAATATAATACTCAGATGCTCAGATCACTTTCTGGGGTTAAAGTAATGAGATTACAGTAATGCCTGACTGCAGGATTCTGTTAATTCTGTTTGAATTGACATGTTTGTAAAATGCATTTGCATAGGTTTTCCCAGCAATGTAATCCAGTTTAAATTGACTTGCTCCTGATATTTTTAAACTAAGCTGTGAAATGTGTTGAGTTCACAAGAAGTATGTTTTTTTGAATAAACCATATATAACCATATTGTGCAGTTCGCCCCCCCCCTCGCTTTGGAAACTGTGGAGGATACTGTTGTCTTTAAAACTGTCTCTGTTTGACTGAGTTAACCGGAGTGACTTTGATGACAAGAATGCCTGCTGCAGTGAGTCAGCAAATGCTTTGTATATGGTTTTGAATATTTAGCTGGTGTCAGTGTGACTTCTTTTAGAGTGTCAAAAACTTGATCGATCAGCTGCACAATGTGTCCCCACGATACCTGTTCAGTCCCAGGAAAGAGTTCACTCAGCAACTACGGAAAATGTTCCTGAAGCGTTTCATGAGCAAAAGAGGTAAACATTTGACTTGATGCTATAAACAAAACCATTTGTACACATGAAACTCTATATTATTATTATATTTAATAGTAGTAGTTTGACAAAAAAATAAAAAAAAACTATTTTAGTTACTATTTTAGTGTTTTTGTGGCACAGTGTGGGATGGATGAATTTTAGCTGCCAGTGTACCAATTATCACTGTAGTGATCGGAGTTATTAATATCCCTGAGGGCAGGAGCGACTAGCGTTTGTACCTGTAAGCTACACTTACACAGAAGACGACCCACACAATACGATGTACATGTTAACCGAGCTTTGCTACAGTAGTTGATAAATTATTATATTTGATGAATCCATTCTTTTGGTTTATAATATAAATAATCTTATCATTCATGAAAAGCAAGCCCATATTGCCTGAAGCATCTTGCATCACCGAAGGTTCTGGTGATGTTTGATCATAATCTGGAAAATACAGGGAATACACTGTGTTTGTCTGCAATCCTCTGCAGTTGATCAGTAATTTCATGTAAGACAAACATAAAGAGTAAAAAGCCCATCTTAAATTAAGTAATTTTAATTGCATGATTTAATTTGAAAATTAATTAGTTACTTAATTAGTTACCGCCAAGAAAAGTGGAATTCCAGTACTGTATGTCTGATTGTAATTTATGACTTTTTTTCTGCTGCATCAGTATTGTAGTAGTATAGAAGTGTAGAAGTGTAGTGTAGAAGTATTGTAATATCAATGAGTAATACAACTACTTAGTACGACGTCACTACTGGTTACTATAGTGGTTACTACTATTACACAGTGACAAAAAAATATATTACTGTTACTGCAGTGTATTTGATAATTAGATTTGGTCCTGATTCCTGCATATTTCTTTTGTTTTGAGTTGATTTTGGGTTGATTTGTTTGTTGCATTGTTGTTTTTTGCCTGCATGTTGAGTTATTACTGGTTATCATTGGTGCACGGCACATTAAGATGCCTGTCAGTTTGCCTTGGCTGTACTCCCTGACTAGCCCATGCATAGTCTACATCTGTGCTCGCTTTGATTAATCCCTCTATGGCCTGGAGCAATGTGCCTCTGAGATGGCTGGAGAGTCAGACCTCTTAACCCATAGCATAACACAAGTAGTTGCAAGCTACAATGGTGGTGATGGTGGATTAGGACGCCAGCTAAGGGGAACAATGGAGTAAATGAACAAGGAGGCTTCGGGGGCCAATGTTGTTCCTTAAAAATACCAGTGCTAAATGAAGAGAGAAGGACGAGAGCAGAGTGAGGAAGGTCTTGTATCAAAACAGGGATTAAAGGGCGCAAGCATGAGATACATCTAGACTGGTGCCAAAGCAAGTCAGCTATCTGAGGGATGAGCAGGGCCAGTCAGCCAGGCCTTCAGTGTGTGGAGCTACAGGCATGTTGACTGAGACACAAAGTTTTCTACTCTGCCTGGCTCAGTGAGTAGCTGTCTCTGTTCTGAAAGACACTCCGGGCAATAGGGCATTTTAGGCTGGATACTGATGGTTTTGCTCAACTGGTGAACCCCAAGCCCCAGAGATAGATAGATAGATAGATAGATAGATAGATAGAGAGAGAGAGAGAGAGAGAGAGCCAGAGCCAGAGAGAAACCAGAGAACCTGATCAGGTGGTTGCTGTCTGTTGTGGTAAGGTTTGACAAGACACTCAAAAATCAGGAAGCAGAAACAGGAGAAAGACGTCCCGGACGTAACTGTGGCAAGAGGACTCGCCCAACAAGCAGCAAGAAATGCAGCAAGTAAAGCCTTCAAGCCTATCTTATACATGCATTGACAACACCTGGCACACAATACATCATTTCATCTGACATGAAGTCCTTTTCTAATTGGCACACACCTTGACCAAAGGAATGTACCCAACCATGGACCTCAAACAAAAATAACCTCAAAGAATGCTTACTTGCTTTGCTCTCTGTACATGCTTTCAGTGAGCTAGACTAAGACACAGCAAGCTATAGTGCAAGCATTTCAAAAGTTCCAACACACTGTCACAGTAATAAACATGTAAAAACAGCTTCAATTTTATACAATTGTGTCCAGTGTGACCAAGTAAACACAAAGCTTCATGGCTAATGCAAAAATGCCCCAAATGCCAACCACTGCCCCCAACTGTCAAAATAAAATGATCATTGAAAAGGGTTCAATCACAAGCCAAAATGAGCATTGCTGCTGTCTGAGGTTACTACACAAATCTACAGAGCACTTTCTGAAAGCCAGCGGTGATAAGTTGTTTTCTCTGTAGTTCATAAAGGCTGCAGGGAATACCTGGAGGGACTGTCTCCATCTCTCTCTCTCACACACACACACACACACAGAGTCAGTCACAGATAGAGACACAGACATGTAGATGCAGGTGCATCCACCCACACATCTACAGAATACACACATACATATACACAAATATGGTGACAAACAAATTCACATACACAGATGAGGACACAACTGTGGACATAAACAACTAAATCAAATATACCCACCACAAATACACACACATTCAACAAAGCAGAGAAATTAAGTAAACACATGAATATTTGATTTTAATATCCCGTCTGCAAATGTAACCAGTGTTTAATACTCAGCTCACACATGGATACACATGAACGCACACAAAACTAGAGACACACACTTGCACAATTTTACAAATACATACATACACACAGTCAGAAAAACAAACACTCATAAATTTATGCGTAGTCACATAGTTACAAATGGACGAAAACGTGACTAACTCGTATATGCCCGATGACCTCGTATGCTCTTCCTTGCTCCCTCAACCACACACAACACGTTGATTGACCCGACCTTTGTTAATGCCACGTCTGCCTTCTCCTCCTGATCGCCTCTGATTGGCTAATATTCCTGTTACGCTCCAATAGGTTGAAATTTTAAAGATAACCTGCCTGTTTCTGGAGATGAGCAGAGAGAGGTAAGGAGGTGGGGCACAGAAGAGAGATGAGGCGATTGATTGATACGTGGATAGCTCGATGACAAGAAGGTGAAAAAGGTGACTGTTTCAACACACACACACACACACACACAAACACACACACACACAGCGCTTATATTCACCCTGAAGGTGTTTGTGCATATTATGCGCATCAACAAACACTGCATGCATGCCAGAGTGATTGATGTGTGTGTGAGTGTGTGTGTGTGTGTGCACGTCAGAGTTGGTTTTTGTGTGTGTGATGCTATTGTGTAACAACATCACAGTATCCCACAGTATATGGCAGTATCTCTCTCTCAGGATCACACACACACACACACACACACACACACACACTTACTTAGATCACTTACATTACATACACTTACATTAATTTCCTAGAGAGTTACCCCAACTAACACCAGTACTTGCCAAATCATAACCCTTACCCGAACCCAAAGATCAGCTATTTCCTAATAGGGGACATGACTTTTAACCCCAACTGAGCAAGCTGTCCCTCTTTAGTTGAAACTGTGTCTCCAGATTTGGCTGTACGGGGTCAAGTTTGCTGTATTTCTGATTTGGCTTAAACACCACTAAAGTGTAGGAACTTTGCTTCGTATCTGCTGTGGACCTATGTTCCTTCACAATAAAAGCCACTCTGCGCTCCTGTAGATCTATACCTGGGGTAAACACCTCTTGGCTATTACACGCCATGCTAACATGTTATACAATGAAAGTTTCCTCAAGTAGATGCATTTCCTTGGAATAACATTGTCGCTCCAAATGAAAAGACCCATTGGTGACTGAAAGAAGGTCTTGCTGTTGTTCCTGGTTCAGACATTACACTGACAGCCATTAGGTCTGACAAGAATAATGGAACCATGTCCCTTTGGAACAATGTCAGTGGGACAATGTTCTCCAGTCCTTTGGGAGGTTTTATTCAGGTTTTACATCAGGAAGTTCCAGAGCCTCCCAAAGTCACCCTCAACGCCACTATGGAGTCTCAGTTGGGAAATGCACAGAGCAGCCTTTCAAAGCCTGCCAAAACACAAGCTACACTTTGCTGTAAGCCCTTAGCTGTCATCATACTCAAAGCCAAAGCCAACATCAGCCAAGTACAGTCAGCACATCTCCGCACGTGAAATGTAGTGGAAGCTTTACTCCATTAAATCCTTCAAATGATTCATAGACTTTGGAAGGAAGCACAAAACTCTTTCAAACTATGCAAAGAAATCTGAATTCATCCTGTTGCCTGCTCCAAAACAGTACCCACCTACACAATGCAATTGATGGAACTGGAAGTACATTTTCTTTTTTTTCTTTTTCAACACAATGAGGCCTGAATCTGTAGCTCAGCTGTGGCCCATCTGTCCATATTTCCAATGATCCATCTCAAACAGTATATCAGATGGTGTTGGTCAGAATTTCACAAACCTTGATGAAGCAAAATGTGAAGAAGTGTTTTGTTAAAACTTGATTACAAGCCTGACAGCCTTGTCTACTCTGGCATTGATTCAGCTATGTTAGTGTATCAGAAACTAATGCCTCTGTCTACACAATGTTGGTATAGTTCTGCAGTCCAACTTCACATTTATATCGTGAACATAACCATTGGAGACACTGTCCACATTAGGTTTAGTACAAGGGTAAAGCGCTCAGGGCTACAGCTACATACTCTTGCAATGTACGAGCAAAGACATCTCTGTAGACCAAACCTCAGCTCGTAAAAGAATAATCAAAGTATCACATAAACAATGCTGCAGTATAAATAACTTTTTCACAATCCACCCATGCGCTCACTGTCGATCCTGCCAAGCTTGTGTGCAGGTATGTGTAGTGGTGTGCGCACATTAGCACATCCACCTGCTTTTCCACTGGTCAGAACAGCTCTGTCCCAGCTCACTCACTGAGTAGCCTGACAAAATCATCTTGCTCGTGTGTATTCCTCGTTTGCTGATTGTTGATTTCTGATTGAGACTTTCCCTTTGTTTGTCCCTAATAGAAGTTGTAGTCCTCATCCAAACTGAAGTTTTAAAGATAGAGAAGTTGTATGTTATAAAGACCTCTGCGGCATAATTACGATTGGGAGATTCATTCTTTGTAAATGCTGATAATAAAGCTTTAGTCTACTTGCTGAAGTCCAAAAGCCCATTGTTTAAAAAAAAAAAAACATGATAAATTATCAATAGTAAGTTTGCCACTGTTGTAAACTGTGCACATGTGGACTCAAAAACAAAATAAGTGCTTAAATGCATCTTAAAGCATATTTTTTACATTTCAGGTCTATTTTTTTTTTAAACCTAGTGTGACCTTAAAACAAAGGTGACTCAAAAAACTGTGGTACTGCTGCAACACAAGTGCCTGATAACAAGCAGGTCCACATATGAGAAGTGAGACAGAAATCTGACATTTATGAGTAATTTAGTGCAAATATAAATGTTGAAAAATAGTGAGGATATGGACTGAGAAGTTGATTACAGAGTATATATTTTTATACTTTGCATTTTGTTACCACCCCATAAAAACTGGCGACTATTAATTTTCATTATAGCTGACAGTACATTAATCCAAGCTAACACCAGCCTCATGCTCTGAATAGAGGTCCTGTGAATCATTTTCTACGTCCCATTTGGTATCTTTAAAGACCGTGAGATCTTGATTAGAATTCAAACTAAAAAGGTCTGCGAGTTTGACCAGCACTTCACCGTGCAACAAGAGTTCGTAATGATGGACCCAAGGGTGAGTTCAGCAGAGTCAAAGAGGTTAATGTGAGGTCAACCCCCGTTAAAATCTGCCTGCGGATTCGTCTTGGAAAAGATGACGCGAGGTCAACGTGTTTGCCCTCTGCACCTCGGCAGCACAGGTCGTTCAGGCTGCACCACCTTTACCATCAACAATTCACCTCACTCTCCCTGGAAGTGAATGGCAACCGGTGAATTTTCTGCTCTACCTAAAAGCACTGTTACCGCTCTCCTTCAGGCTCTGCCATGAGGAAGAACGAGGGCATTAGGAAGATAAAAAAGGATGGAGGGAAGCGGGGAGAGGAGGGATTGATGGAAAGGTAAGAAGTTAGGTTATTAATTTTAAGCATGAACACACTCACATGCACACAGTCGTCATCTACCAAGGTGTCTGTGAGAGTGAAGTGTGTGTGTTTGTATTATTTTGTGTGCAGTAAAATGGTATGTATATGTGTGTGTGCA
Source organism: Holacanthus passer (assembly GCA_025331565.1). Lineage (NCBI taxonomy): Eukaryota > Metazoa > Chordata > Actinopteri > Pomacanthidae > Holacanthus > Holacanthus passer. The sequence continues at coordinate 1,258,451 of JAFREQ010000091.1, read as the reverse complement.
GGAAACCATTGTTTCAGTCCCCCCCCCCATCTCATTTCACCTATCCATCTCTCTCGCTCCAATCTCACCCATGCATCTTTTCCTCTCTCTCACTATTCTTTTCTCTCTCTCTCTTCCTCAGTCATCCCCTCGATGCGGAGGGCAGCCATTTCGGCTCAGGCTGATCACCACATTTCATCACAACACATGAGCTTGGAAGGAAATTACTATCAGTCACAGAGTGTGTGTGGATGAGTGTGAGAGGGGCAGAAGTGCATGTGTGTGTCCACAGGTTGAACAGCTCGCGATGAGGTTGCACCATAAAAAGCAGCCTGATGGCTTTAGTGACGATAAAGGATGATTGCCGCTCACGTAAAGCTATAAGTGATTTTTTTCTAAAAAGTCAAATGTATTCATATTTTGAGTAAAACCAACATAAGACACGATTTATGGGTTCTAAATGTGAGATTTCAGAGCATGTTTGGTTCCATACAAAACATGTGGACAGTGAACTCTTCCCTTTCATTATGAAATGTATCCTGTAACACAGCTGAAATAATGACCTGCAAGTGCCACAGATCTTTTCAGTGTGACCCATGGGCCTGTCTACTTTGCTTATTATCATGTTATGCACACTTTGAATTTCAAAACCTCATTCACTACTACTTGACTAAACTTAACATTAAAAGCCAAAACAGCCGCCCATCTCTGCAGTTCTTTTTCATTTTTGGAAGCCAACTGAATATTTCATGAATAAAAATGTATGATTAATATATATTTATATTCACAATGGGTGAATATACAAGGTGAGTCATACACATACATCACCATTTACATCACATACATAATTTTTAAATAATTTTAAAAGAAAATGTGAACATGATACCAATGAGAGTTCTCTTTTTTCAAGACTTTAAGTGTTTCTTTTTCAAACATCAAATCTGTGCTTAACTTCTGTAGCAATGCTGAGTCTCGCTCTACTTTCTTTCACCTTTGATCTGACGTGGCAGCAACTTCCCCACTGTGGGACGAATAAAGGCTTATCTTATCTTAACTAACATTTCTCAAAATACAGTAGACCACTGGTTGTTTGTTTAATTATCATATGTTTAGATTATTTAATGATCATTATTAGTAATAAACATTTGAACAAATAGGGACAATGTTGTAATTTTTACTGTGAGGACAGATTTAATTAGATGGTTATACTAAACACACGGACGCTGTTCACAATATACACAATAGTGTTCAGTTTTAATACTGCATTTGTTTACATGATTAACATAAACATAATTTACAGCACAGTTCACCCATTAACTTCAAGTTTGTGTGTGAAGCAATGGAACTGTAGTTGGTTTTGTTACATATCAACCAAGCGGCAATCTTTAGTGCTGAAAAATGAAGCCAACACGCAAGTGCAAAAAGCTGCAGTTCCTCGAATGAACACTAGGAGTAGGCTCCAAAAGGGATGGGGGGTGAGACGGTGGCGCTTGAGTTAAGCTAATGATGCTAATGGGAGCGTCTGGTAGCCTCAGTTATTAAACCTGCTGAAGTCAAAATGTAATAACAAGTGTTATAATTTATGATGTTAATACTTTAGAATAAAAGGCATCTGTGTGAGGTTGGAAAATAAAAACCCTCCACGTTTGTTAACTAACGTTATGTAATCTTAAACTGAACTGTGTGTAAATGCAACAAAGCTTTTGTAACTTCAAAATGTTAACGTCTCATTTCTGAATGTTTCCAGAAATAACGTTAACCCAGATGTTGTTATTGGTTAAGCTGGAGTTGGTTATTGAAGCTAAACAGTAACATAAAGTTTGACGGTCCATGAACTCAAATAATTATTATTATTTATATTTATATTATTGCTAAAACAGAAAATTTAAGTTTATTATACTCCAGAAACTGATTGATTGTGATCGGCTGGAGGCTGGAATGTTCACATATAACGTTACGCCGGCTTATTAAAGTACCATAACCGGTGCCGAAGCCAGCCGGTACCACTGGGTTAGCCGGCTAGCTCAGTGAGCATGTTTCATTAAACAGGCTTCATTCAGCTCCACCCTTGCTCCATCTCTTTGTCCATATTTGGATTAACCAGAGTTAGGCGGCGTCCCCACTGCCCAGATGGCTGCACACGACAATTGGCTTCAAAATTGCTCTTCAGAAATCTACAGGTGACATCACGGAGGCTACGTCCATGTTTTATACAGTCTATGATATCAACTATTCATTTCCACCATTATTTAGTAACACTGTCTTTCTACCTGTTTTCACTCCCAGACCAGTCATCTGCATTTAAGCAGAAAATCACTTGTGACTGTTAACATGGTAAAAGCTTGTCTTCAGTTCCAGAGATCTTTAGCAGCTGCACCAAGGCGTTAAATAGAGTTACAGTAGTACCAAAAGCATTAATAGCCACGTCATTCTCTCTCTCTCTCTCTCTCTCTCTCTCTCTCCAGTTCTCTGCTGCCCTGTCTCTTTCATTCTCTTCTCCAACATGTTCCTTCTGTCAAAAGTGGACTCATGCCTCTTTTACTTGGTTATTGGAGAAGGTCCAGTGCCCTCCTCAAAGATTTCATATTTCTCTTTCCTTCTACATTTTCACCTATTGGAAGAGATCCAATGAACTCTGTACTGATCTTGCTCACTCTTGCTTCCCCCCTCGCCTTCTCTCTCTCCCTCTCTCCCTCTCTCTGTCTGTCTTTGCCCAGTGCACCTCAGGTTTTTAAGATCTCAGGACTCGGAGGGTGATTTCATCCTTCACTGGGCCATGAAAGCTCTTTATAAGTACATCGCCACCGCCAGCGCATTAATCGCCCCGGCCATATTGATTTGACTGTTCTGTTGTGCAAGCCAGCATATGGAAGAGAGAGGGGGAGAGAGGAAGAAAGAGAGAAGAAGGGGAGGGAGTACAGGGCTGCCGGAAAGGGAGAAAGGTTGTCAGAAAGGAAAGGAAGCACAGAGAGCATTAGGGTCTAGTAATTAGACTTATATAATGAGGCTTGAGGTTTGAAAATCAGGGTGAGAGGAATTAGAGTTTGCTCCTGCAAGTCTTGAATAAAGCAGGCCTCGTACAGCAGAAACGCATTTATCACAGAAGACAATTTTCAGGGCAGCAAGGGATGTAGTGGAGGAAGTAAAATGCAGAGTTGTGTTGTTAAGATAACGTTTTATCAGTGTCGGAAATCAGGAGGTGCAAAGATAGGTGGCGACATCATTAAGGTGTGTTCTAACAGAATGCTAAGTGAATTTTAGCAGCTGAGTGATCCCATACAAAGTCAAAAAAGTATTGAAGATGGGTCGTCATTAATTATTCAATTTGGTTATGAAAAAATAAATAAATGCATTAGGTACTTACTTTAATCATAAATTAAAATTTGTTAATAGGAAATAAAATAAATATCCAATTAAAAAGATAACGGCTCACTTTCTTCAGTTTATTTCAGTGTTGACATATGCTCACACTGTGCTTATTCCTGAAAAAGGTGGAACAGCGTGTCGTAAAGTATCTGCTCCTCTAATATTAACCTACAATTATTGATGGTGTAAGGAATATGAACAGGACAGTCTCCCTTGTGTGAAGAAGACTTCAGACGCTACTCAGTCAATCACTCAGGAATCTTGTTGCTGATTTTTTTTTTTTTTTTTTTTTTTTGCGGTTGTCTTCTGCCTTGTTACACCCATTTACTTGTATCAGATGGAGATGAGATCAAGAGGAAGCTATTATTGAATGAATGTGTATTATATGGCTTGCACTCAAATATAAAATTCTAAAAACTGATGGTGGTGAATTTCATACTGTATCACTTCATTTTAAGTAGTATTAAATGTTCAAGCAAAAATAATACAGTTTCTCATTTTAAATATTTTATACTAATTTATACTGACTCTGAATTAAGCTTTGTAGCTGGTGCATGTGCCGCATCTGCTAAATCTATGGACTGTCCATCACTGACTATTTGTCATCTTTTCACTGTTTATTTGCACAATACTAAAGCTGCTGTATCATTGATATATCATCTACTTTTAAGTCGATTGTTAACTTGTAACTTGTTAAAGTGTCTCTATGATGTGAGTGATGAAAGTGAACTAGAACAGTAAAGTTGTGGGCCAGACAGCTACGCAATAAATTGAAACTTGCTATAAAGCTCAGTAAAGCTGAGGGGAGCTGCAGATTCAGCTGATAACTCTCTGTAGGTTGATCACTATGAGACACTCCTTTCACATTGTCATTTGACAAATTATCATTATTAAAATTATGATTATAGCAGTTTTAATAAAGTCATCCAAAATTAGAAGCGTCAACTGTGCCAAGTGAGCTGCAGCAATTGACACTAGCGTAAGCGTGCCAGCAGACTAACGGTGGAGACTGTCAGGTTCTAATGGCTGTCCTGTACCTGCATGTACCTGCATGTACGACCAGTCACACAGCTGTGAAGCTTTCTTTCTGGAAGTGAGAAATGAAGCAGAAACAGATAATAACACAGATCATCTCTGTGTTGCAGAGAAAGGGGGACAAGACATGTTAAGTCTAGCTTATCACAAAGAAACAGAGGGAAACGCCTACAAATGCTTTATTGCCACGCCTGAACAGAAAAAAAAAAAGATAATTGATTAATCATGATTGATTTTTCATAGCATACTACAAGACTTGTCATAGTAGGTGTTACTAATAACAATAAAGGTGGCTCTGTTCTACTCAGGCGTCTGGTAAGTCATGACGGAGTGACGCTGAAACTGAATCAGTTAAATGGAATTCAGCATTAATTTTATTGTTTGCTCATGTGTTTGATTAATTACAAATCAGCCAATCAGTAGATACATCAAAGGTAGTTTATGGGTCTTGGGGAGTAATACTGCATATGTGAACCGCTACTACTGCAAATGATGGCACTTGAGTGAATGCTGGTTGGGACTGAAGACTAAAAACTTGAAAATGAAAAAAATAAAAATAAAAAAGATATCATAAATAATTAAACAGAAGTGAGCTTACGAGACCTCTGCTGCCCACAAACTTGAAAAATAATGCATGGATTGAAAAAACAGGAACTTAGAAACTTTGTTTAACTGTCCATCATGAGACTGACAGTGTTATACAAGTGCAAGGTTTAATCGGTGGAGTACTCTTATATCGTATTTGTCTTATAGCTGGTCAAAGTTCACAAGCAGCTATTGCACAGATGACCTGAGTTGGTTACCCCTCTCTTCTTTCATTTTGGGAAGAAAGAAGTTTTTCTTTTACTGATATAGAAAATGGGATTGTTCCAAAGTGGGGTTATGACTGATGGGAAAGGGATTATGGTTAAGATGTCATTTCGTTGCTGTGCTTGAGAAAGAAGGAGAAACATTGGTTTGATTTCTGAGGGAGGCATAATCTTGGGATTGACCTTATTATTTAGTTTTATGCTTTGATCTAACAGAAATGGAAAAAAGAGATTTTAGAGGAAAAGACAACATGATTAGGTAATCATGGCTGTGAGAAAGGAGCTGATCTAGCCTGAGATTTCTTTCTTTAGGGAGGCCATTTCATCCCCAACCCCAAGTGTTACTAATGACACTTGTAGTTGCCAGCCGATGACCTCGTACACTGTAAAGCCTATGCATGAGTCAGAAAAAGGGCAATGAGGACAAAGCTTTTATCCAGATATTTTAGGATATTTTCAACAGGATTACAGTTCACATATTGATTTCAGAAAGGAGACTCCAACACTGGCTCACAATCAAAATGTCCTTTCACTTTGGAACCTTTTTTCCCACACATCACCTTAATCATCTATAATCTGACAATTAAATTATTTTTCCAATAAGTCCAACATTTGTGAGGAGCATTTTCTGCATGTATACATCACTCAGTAGAAGAGCAAATGAGTAAACTGGTCGATTCAAACCATTACAGCATATCAGTGGGAGGTTCAGCAGAGCGGAAACAAGAGTTCACAGTGGATACTAGTTCACAAAGATCACAACTCTTCCTGTCAAACATTCTTAGCTTTAAAATGCAATATTATTAATCTGCTACATCAATTCAACAGCAGATGTCTAAAAATCCATATTTCATAGAGCAGAAGGCTTGGAGAGTGGGAGTCAAAGATTTAGCTCTATTTTGCTGTGGTGGCATTAAAAAATGCTGAACTGTTCACTTAAAGGGGAATCAGACTAAATGGAAGTTTTGAAATATGGTATTCCCTTACCCTTTACATGGGCATTACAACATAAATTTCTCTACAGACGGTGTTCCCAGTAGCCACAGGGAAGAGTATGAACCATCAACCTCCAGTTGAGGACCAATGAAACTGGAGACATGATCATGATTGGCCGTCGCAACAGTAACACGGGCCTATTCATTTAGAAGCTTCATAAGCAAAGGTCAGTCTCAGTTTTGAATGTCATTCCTGCACATTTGCATTTCAGTGTATTTTAAAGAAAGCATTTATTCATCAGTTTGTTCAGATGCACAACCTATTACAATGCAAACTAAATTAGAAGTGATGCTATTTTTTATTTTACTGAAGCCACAGCCATTGCAAATCATGCAAATCAATATAATTATGTTAGCTGTGTTATTTTCTCTACTTTCAAAAAAAAGAGGAACCACCATCAAAACAAGGAAATATAAATGAAACACTTCATTCCACATGTATCAGACAACTCATTTCTCAAAAGCAAAACAGGAAGTGTCTCCAGCCGCTGTCAACGTTTCACCCAAATCCACCATAGAGGGATACAATAATGTAGTAATTAAAAGCACAATGTAGATTTCAGATTGAAGTACCCAACCTAAGATGCTCTATTTTGTCAATCAGGCAGGAAATCAGAGGGGCCAGCTTTGTGAAGTCCTTTAGGACAGTCCAGGAGAGTTAAGTATCACAGTTCACAGTGAATACTCTCTCAAAGACCACAACACTGCCGGCCGTGAAATTCAATAATGCTAACCTGTCACATCAATTCAGCATCAGCAAATCTATACTTTCCCACAACATCAGTTATGTCTGACAGAGCAGTGCACGACTGAGCCACTGACTCCGAGCCTGATGGAAAAAAGACTGCTGGAGCCTCGCAGTGATGCTTCAGTGGTTATATAGTGAGGGTGAAAACATAGAAATGCAAATGCTGAAACAATGAGAACTGAATTGAACCAAAATACATTTTTCCTAGTAATATTTCTGGGAGCTTGCAGTGAATGTAAATATCAGTGTCCTGATGTGTGAAGGCACTAGATATAACCCCATGAGAAAATTAAAGGGGGAAATGTTAAGCTCTCACCCAAATCAGTAGGTTATTCCTGTGACAAATTGGCCATTCTTATTTTCCAAATATGCAAACCACTGCAAAAATGGAGACAATCACATGCCCTCTGCTCCTTGGCAGAGGGAAAGAAGACACTGTTGGAGACACTGTGTTGTGAAAATATAGCAAGAGCTAGAGTGTCCTTGATCAAGATTCAGCATCCAAACCATGCCCAAACTCTGACCTCTGACCTCCCTGTAAAGGAGGACAGGAAAAAAGTAGAATCACAGTCACAAATGTGACTACTATCACTTTATTTATTATCATTGTGTAATTATTTATATACAAATAAAAGGAAAATACTCAAATTTTGAAGCGTACTTATTCACTGTCCAAATGAATCACTTGCATGTTTGCTGATTTTGCGGGACACTTGTTTTTATGTCTAATGCCAAGTGCAAGAAGGAGTGTTCCCTTTATGTAGCCATAACAAAAGTCAGGCCTCCTGGATGATGTTGTGGATTTTCTACAATTCTGTACTTGCAGCTGGCACGTAGACCAGGGTCATGCCTCTGGAAATTTCACACACAGCAGTGTGTGGCCGCTGTAACTGTGTACGGCTCTTTGTTGGCCATTGGCTCTGGTGTCTTCTGCTTTCTTCAGAAACACACAGGCAACCAGAAAGCCAGAGCATTTTTAAAGAGAAGAACAAGGATGCCAGTCAACAACAGTGCACATGCTGCATAATGACAACAAGCAACCATTGTGAAAGTTTTATCAAAGACACATTAAGTGTGGCTTCTTCATTTGTTGTTCATTTGGTGACGTCATGAGTGCATGAGTTCAGAAAGCAATGTCAACTCTCACTGAGACAAAAGTGTGAGTATGTACACATTAGTTGTTGTGGAGCAGGAGTTTGTGTGTCTGAATATTCAGTTGAATCTGTTAAATACATATACATATAAGATGATTTTGTTACATCTCAGCTCATTTGGAGCATAGTACAGTATGCATACAGCAAGTTCAGATTTTTGAAATGATGAAATATTTTTGCATTCATTTTGGATTTTTGCATTTGTATTTTTTAATTACTATTTAAAATAATAATTAATATTCTTATAATTCATTTCTTTTTGAAATGTGTCTTAAGTGATTTTTAGCCTTATCTTAACTCTGCAAGAACAAATAAAAAGTGCAAACAAAACGTTGTAGCAGATTTAAAACAATGTGTCTGGAAATAGAGTTGGCTAATTGCCTCACTTGTACCAATCAATTCACTAACCTTTATTCAAACATCAAACACAGCCTGCAGGACAGATCTTCATTTAAAATGACATAATAGGTGAGTTTTTATCCTACTTGCTGCAGCATGGCACTACCTGCACAGTATTAACTAAGGTAACAGTACATACATACGATGCAAATTTCCCCACTGTGGGATGAATAAAGGTTTATCTTATCTTATCTTATCTTATCTTATACAAAACTCAGGAAAAATGCTTATAAAGGCTGCTAGAGTCTAGTGAACTCAAGGTAACCACAAAGTGAGCGATCATTAAAAGTTGAAGTTCATGTGAGTTAAACTACATATTTGTTTTTGAACACCAGTGACTTCAAGTACAGAGTTACAAAATGGCATTATTGCTCACTTTCACAACATCAAACAATGTATCTATGGTTTAATATGAAAGTGCAGAACTCTCATGAATGCTTTTGCCACACTGACCAACCAAACTCCAGCACTAAAAACCTTGATCAAAATGCCTCTGCCACAATATCAACCACTACCAATGACAGTCTGACTATATTACCCTGTGACATCCCTTCATTTGCTTACAACTGAAATCTGACTTTGAATGGCTTTAACATACGCATTGTTAACATACACAGAGCAGATGGCCCCTAGGTAAACCTCGTATAGAATCCAGTTTTACATCCATAGACTCAACACCACCTTTTGATTAGTTAAGCAAAATCAGTTGAAATCTTCTAACTGGACCTTAAAAACTCTCTCTAATTGCCACCTGATTGACTCAAACTCTAGTCGAGCTCTGACGGCTAATATACCAATGATACAAACCTGAAGGAGCCCAGTTAGTACTAACTCCTGGTTGCTGCATCTCCCCAGTGTGTCTGCTGTGTGTGTGAGTGTGCACACTGGCTGGATGTGTGTGTTCTGAGTGTGTTGGTGGTCCTCAGCATGGTTCTGTGTGTGGCTGTGTGCTTATCTCCTCTCTCTCAGACACCGGGCCAACACAGTGCCTAAACCTGGCAGTGGATGCAGGCGCTGCTCTTTCCTCTGTGGATGGTGCCACCACATCATGTTTCTCTCTGTCGCATACTTTTTTTTTCTAACCTCAATGTCACTGTCCATGTTACTGTTCAATTTTTTGTTTCAGCCAGGAACATACTGCAGGCTAAAACATCAAGGTGAGGGCTTTTCTGGTTTCTGTCTGACTTGGCTTACCCAGTTCCTCACAGTTTTTTTGTTTTTTATTCCCTTAGAATATTCTCCCTGTAGGGGTTTTTCATTCCACACATGGGTTACTGAGGTACATGGTTAACAGTACTTAGGTTATATAAGCGTGTTATATTTCCATTATGCTTCAGCTTTTCTTACATTGCCCTGTGATTTAGGCTGTTGAATGTTGTATTACATTCCTTTACCTTTTCCTTTACCTACCTATTCCTTACCACTTTGATTTATAATTCGTGTAAAGTCATATGAGATATGATTTTGATAAAGTCAGAAATATAAATGAAGTTGGACCTGAAAAAAATTATTATGAAGTCAATATTAAAGAAAGACTTCAGCATTTTGGGAAATATCCTTAGTTGAGGTATACTGTTACCCCACTCCTGGTGTCTGTCTGTGTATGGAGCTGGAGTGTTGACGTCATCGTAGTTTATCATAAAGACTGGGCGCAGAGGGAAATAGCCAGCCTGGCTCTCTTCAGAGTTTTAAAAAGAATGCCTTCCAATGTATATTGCTTGTTATATCTATACAAAAACAGAAACATGAAATTGGCAAGTTGTGTTTTTACGTCTTGTCAACACCATACGTAAAGACCAAGCAATGTACGAACACATTTTGAAACCTGCACATAAAACTAAAACTATTTGTACAATTGCATTTCACAACTATGCAACAAACTTTGTTTTCTGTAATTAGGAAACTGGTATTTTATCCTTTATCAACTTAACTGCGAGGCAGCAACCTGGTCATTTCCCTCGACGTGAGCAGGTTCAGTTATGATTCATGCCTTAGTATTGGTCCCCAAACAGCCTTAGTGTCAGTGTTTCAGCTCTCTGCTGCCAATAGAAACATTAGCCAGCTGGATGAACGATGTCCTGTTCTTGTGTTAGAAACCTTTCCTGGAGAAATCCTCCTGAACTGATAAGAAGATGATATGCAAATCCCCAGTGTAATAATCATTCATTCGTGACCCACCTCCATGCCCAGCAAGGATTTTCACATTGAATAGATAATGACATGACTGCTTGCAGCTACTTTCAAAGCTGATTGCTGCCAAAATGGAAGCTAAGATGACCATACCATGCTACAGGATTGAGAAAATTGTTGTGTGTGTTTTGGCCGAACTTGAATACTTGCTGCACATCACTGCCAATCAAAGGTTTGCTGAAATATCTTTCTGCAGATTGCAGGGCGGCGCACCTTCATTGCAGCAGTGAAAGGGGCAGGGAGTAGTTTAAAAACTCACTGCATTACAACTCCATAAAAGTTGAAAGGGAACGAAGCGATAGCTGCGGTGAATACAAATGAAGCAGAGATCTACTGGACTGAGCTCTATGTGAGGTTATCTGGCCGGGCATGACCAAGCATGTTTTCTGGTGGAAATCACTTCTTGCTTTACATAACTGCTGGTGTAAAAGGCCAAACAGGAGCTGTGATAGTGAGGGCACTGTGTAAATGTCAGCCTACTCTACTGCATATCAATAACCTTTAACAATTGCAGTGTGGTGTGTTACCTGCACAGACCTGGTTGGTCTGTTATTTTCATATTGAATGCTGTTCTGATTTGATTATTTGTTTATACAAGTTTGTATTAGATCGTCAATAGTATATCAATTCAGATAGATTGTGTGAAGCCTACTGAGGCCTTAAGAGTATACAGCCAAGCTCACATCTGTCAGGCTATATGATCATTGTGAGGAAAACCAAATAGTAAGATGGATAAAAGTTAATGTGTTTTCTTTTTTTATCCTGAAAAGTTGAAGTGAAGTAAATATAAATATGGTTGTTGCCAAGCTCACAATGGCAGAATTGGTGATATTTAGCTGCTAATATGTTGTGCATGTTGCCATCCTTAGAGTCATGTTGTGACTAAAAAAGATCTCACTTTTCAACTGATTAAGCACCATCCAACCCTTATTATTAATAAATTGATAAATGGCCAAAACACAGTCAATCCAGCCTCATGTTTCTAGTACAACTACATTGTAGCATGATTCTAAAACACTGTTATCTTTCATGTCATGTCTCTAATAACCAATCATACCATAGAATCACAGAAGAGGCAGAAATTGTCATGTTTGCACCAACAGAAGGCTCAATAGACCAGAATGCAATGCAGTTACAACATATGTGATGTGATGAGTTAATGGTGTGGGTCACTATGTCAAAAGCGAGAAATAGCCAATCGATAAGGAATCAGTAAAAGGAGGTTGAACCGAAGTGGGCACAGACATCTATAACACTTCATCATAACATACTGTAACACCTGCAGAGCAACAATCAGCACACATCGACTGATGATACAATATCTAACATACAAAAGGGATGTGAAGCTGGATTCCTCCTTAAGATGCAGAACAAAGCAGCCGCACAAACAACTACTTAGTAACCTCCTTCTGTCCATGACCCTGACTAGGTTAAAGAGAGGAGCAACAACAGGGAATCCACTGCACAAGCAGCCAAACTCCATCTATTGGCAGCTCAGGTGTCTGCTGCCCTCCTGCACTGAAGCCAAATCGGAAATGTCTCTGGTTGCCTCTCAGTTTCTTAGCATAGTCATTAACCTTGCCATTGTGTCTGCAAACACTCAAACACTTACAGGATGTTCACAAAAAAACAACTCAAAGTCCTGCTGTTACTGAGAGGCAGGCACACACACTCACACAGCAAGTATTTTAAAGTACTGTATGAGAACATGATTACACAGAGGCCTACTCACACGCATGGAACATTCACACACTTTCTTGGCCACCTTTCAACACTCTTATTACCACACACACATTTACTGATGGCATTTTGTGATAGAGATGTTGGCCTTTCCAACAACACAGCTAATCCACAGGGATTGTCCAAACACACCAAAAACACACACACACACATACGTCCATGACCGGTCACGAGCAAGACACACACACAAATTCACACACATACAAACCCATTTTTATGCATTCACATAACATCACAAAGACACACAAAGATAAACAAAATGTCAGTGGGTTTTCTGAGGAGAGTCTGTGCCATGACTAATGAAATATAGACATGCATGCCTAAATACACTCGTACTGTAGCGTCACTGAATAACACTGGAACAGACTTTAGGCCATGACCATGCATATACTATATGTGGAAATTTTTTTAATGTATATTTTGGAAAATGATAATCGGACACTTCAGTAAGCAGTAACAAAAAGCAACGGTGAAATTCATAACTACAGTACGTGTCTGGCCTATATGCTTTTTGTGCTCTGTAGGGAACATTCACAGTTAGAAATCTGTCTTTTTGATCACTAACCTCATCCCCAGGCACTAAAGAAACCTTGCGTGGACATTTTATGCTTCACTGCCTCGGCAGTCCTCCTCTGGCAGCATTTGTCGACTTTGTGTCATGTTTCACCGAAGGAACTTAAATAACAAAGTTCAGAACGGGGACAAGAGGAAGGAAAAGAAGGTGTTGCTTTGTGTCTTTGCCACATCTATTCTCGACTTGCTTTTGGTGTAAAGTGGAAAAGGCCACACATTCACCTCACAGCACTATCCCTTTTGAGGGCTGATACTGGATGAGGTCTTGTTTAAATACAGAACAACACAGCAACCCCTGTGTCCACCTGTCCCCCATAAACTTAAGGTCACGATCAGTGCTTTTAGCCAGCTTCTCATTTCAGATTTTATCAGCTGGATCATTTTGTGAGTTAGCAAACTGCAAAATGGAACTGTCTGTTATTACCTAGTAAATTGGCATTGCAAAACAGTGGTTGTAAACTCAGTCAAGGATGGTTTGTTAAAGAGACAAAATGGCACTCTGTATTGTTTTGATATTTAAAAAGTTTGCTGTTTAAAAAGACAGACTGAGTGACAAGTCTGCCACTCAGTCAAGCAAACCTGGTTGGTTCCAATAGACCCCATTTACACTTGTCATTTCAGGGGTATCATATCCAGATAAAATCCGGGTGAGATTTAAGACACAGCTTTCCTCCAATCCAGCGCTGCTCAAACCAGAAAAAGAATAACTTTACAACAATAACAATAATATGTTTATCACAAACACGAGTCAATTAATTTTGTTAACTACAAGTGAGACAAAAGTTGTATCTTCATGGGCTCAAACTCTCGCTGCTCTCTCTCTCCTACACAGATCATTCAGTGGTTGAACTGAATCAGATAAGCTTGGTGTGCCTTACACTCAATTGTATGTATAGAAATTGCTGTTTTTCGAGGTTGCTTTAGTATGGTTCAATAAATATCAACTTTTACAAATGAAAAAGAAAAGCATAAAAATGTCGCTAAATACATCAGGCATAATTTTACAAGTGTAAATCAGGCAATTCAGCAAACAACTTTATTGGTGCATGAATGAAATGCCAATACACTTAAAATGTACACTTGAACACATGGAGCATGGATTTCCAGCACCATGGTCAGCGCCGGCCTTTTCAAAACCTCCCCATGGCTGATTATGCACTTGTTTCACACAGTGGCAGAGAAGGCTGCGAGCTGGCTGCAAACTGTGTAAACAGATGCTCCACAGATGTGTGCACACCACCTTACAGAGCATAGCTCAGTGTGGCAAAGCCTGCTATACGTTAATACATGCATGTCGAGAGGCTACACACCCAGTTTCTCTCACCTGCTTTGGCCCAGATTTTTCCTTTATGCATTTCCCCCAGTCCCACTAATTCCTCGCCTCGTAGTGCACATTCAGGAGGAGAATCTAGCAGCAGGAGTACATCTTGATTCCCGACTATGGTGGAGCTGCTGGGTGGGGGGCCATGACAACTCCAAGAGACACACTATCACAGCTGGATGGCTCGGTTCTCCTCATGTGATAGACCAAGGGCTGTGGGCCAGTTTGCTGAACGAGAGTGCTTGGAAAGGACTGCCCCCTGCTGTGGTGCTGCCTCTAATAACAAGTGACAAGTGAGTTTCCCCTGAGGGGGATCAATAAAAGCTATCTTATCTTATCTTAATGTTAACTCCTTCTTCAGACATTGGTAGATGATTTGGCTCCATCTATGATGAAAGCACATGCTGCAGCCATTTCATCCTGCCACGACGACTGTGGAGAGAGAGTGGTTTTTTTGTGCATCCCTTGTTGAAGCGCTTTCTAAAAGGGAGTCAGATGATAGAAACTAACCAGTTAAGTTAGTCAGTAAGTGACATATGTGCTGTCGGATTCACAGTCACATCTTCCTATTAGAGGGGACAGGAGCACAGCCACTCCACAGCTAAATCCCTCATTCACACCCAAAGTCCTAACAAACTCCTTTCAGATGAGAATTGCTTTTCCTCAAGGGATTCCTCCCCCTGCCTCACAGAGATGAGGCATCTCACCAGCTCTGCCCAGTGAGCGCTTTGTCTCAGTATGTTTTGCCCACAGCAAACATCAGGCAGACACAGCAGCTGTCCCGTTCATTACAGAGGGCACTCACAAGCTTGGCTCTGTCAAAACAGCGTCTATCTCACTGGCTGTGTGATGCCATCACACGAGCCTACAGTGCAGCGAGAGTGGAGCCTCTGCAGGGCGCCTGTGCGCACTCCACAAGAGCCTCATCCTTATCCACTCAGAGGGGCGACAGTGGCAGACATCTGCGCAGCAGCATCTTGGGCTTCTCTGTGCCTTTTCATCTGTTTCTATCAGCGCAATGTGTCTGAGTCCTACCTGACTTGTTCAGTTTTAAACTTGCTAAACAGCAGATGATGCATTGTCAGATTTGGCACTTTAATGCACATGCCAAGCGGTGCGCCTCTAATCCCATCATCACGGATTAGTGGGCTGCGTGGGGGATCATTACGGTACATAATCAATTTTTCTGATAAAACAATGACGTGTCTATCATTACAGTGTCTGATATGTCAACAGATTAAAGTGCAAAAGAACTAAATTACAGGGGTTTTTTTGCAATCACCAAAACACAAAAAGCAGTACAATTATTGCAACCACTAACTCATGTAGCATTTCTATTGGCCAGGTAGTAAATCATAAGCACTGTTTGTGAATAATTACACGTGGTTATCTACATTAGGCACATAATTCAAAGCTAAAAGCCAGTGTGTGTGAGGAGCAAGAAGAAGACGAGGAGGAGGAGGAGGACACGGAGGACAAGGAGTCGTGAGAGGATAAATCGGAAGAAACAGGAGAACTGTCCAAAACGAGATCTGGGCCACTTTGGTCGACCGTGTAATCAATGTCATCCAGACATTTGGAAATAAGAAGAGCTAAGAAATCCTATCCTCTATAAGATTTTACACTATTTCATAAGAGGGAGATCTCAGACCCTAAATAGGAAAAAATAAAGTGTTAACACAGGAACAGGAATAATCATAACATGAACACTTGACATAAACACAGTCGCACATCATGACACATCATAAACATGGTCATTGGAACTGCAACTCCACATTCAACAACATAAACAGGGTTCTGTATTACTGTGTGTCCTACACTATATAAATAGATATCTGTAGCCCCTCTGTCATACAATATGCTTTCCCTGACTGTTTCAGAGAGTCATGGAGATAGATGCTGTAGCAGACCACCACAGGGAAGAAACATCAGGCAGTAAAGCCATGATCCTGGGCAGCGTGGTGGCAACATTGCAATTTGTGCACGGATTAGCCAGAATGTTGTCCTTCACCACCGTGCACTCTTAGCACATATAACACAGCTCATGTTATCAGATTTCTTGACACCCTGCGTGACATCCTCATTCTTAATGAGACCAGAGGAATGTGCCAGGGTGCTGCTGCCGTGGTCCATAATTGGTTTGACAATCACTGACAATTTCTAGTTCTCCCTACTTCCACCTTACTCCACTCTCCTGAACCTTATTGAGGAGTTCTTTCTGACATGACAGTGTAAGGTATATGACCACCAACCCTACCAACACCCTCCTCCAGGTAATTAAGAGGCCTGTGGCGACTGATGTGACTGATGATTAGTTTTAAATGAAATGTTTGCTTTTGCAAAAGATGTAAGATAAATTTTTTTGTATTTTGTGTATAGAGTGTGTAGAGTTTCAAAGATGAAAAGAAAAAGTCAGGTATAGAGCAGGCATGATGGATCCCTGCTGAAGACAGAACCATACAACATGCAGCTGTCATTAGCTGTCTCTTCGTCGTGCCTCTAGGCCTCGACTAGCCTCACTGCTGGGCTACCACAGACTGATGAAGTTGATGGCTCACAGTCAGAGTTGTCGGATTCAGAATGATCTGATTCTGGTGCCTATATTTTTCAGTAACTGCGCACCAACAACTCCATTCAGCTTCTGATAACTCATAACATAACTAACATGCCTCACGTGGTAATGAAAAAGAACCCACTGCATGCTATTTACATAGTGTGTGGTGACAGTCATTCACTGACCCTGACATTGACATTGTGACATGAGGAAAGAGGCATGTGAGACAAATTTTGATGATGTACTGTATGTATGTACATTCTTCTACTTCTTCTTCTTCTTCTTCATCTTATTAATAGTATGTAGGCCTATTAAAACACTGCAATAGTGTTTTGTTTTGTTTTCCAATTTGTAGAATGTAACCTCTTCTCTCTCTCTCTCTCTCTCTCTCTCTCTCTCGTGTAGATGGCCGATTGCTGCCTTTGACAATGTGCTGTATCTTGCTGCCATCAGTGCCTGGGTGCTGTACTGGAGCTGCATGAACGACAACGTCCCCAGAAGGAACTTCATGCTTCAGCTGGCCCAGGAGCTGAACGGCGACTGCACGGCATCAAAAGAGCCACCGCGCGTGGACGTGCCCTTCACAGATGCAGAAGAGCGCAGGAGAATGACCCGCATGGTGAAGGAGCGATGCACACAGAATAAACCGTTCTGTAAATGTGCAGGGATGCTGTTCGTGGGAAATGCACAGCCAAGGTGTTGAATGTGAAGTTTGTTTGAGCAGCGTGGAACAGAGATAATCACACAATGAATGGCATTTAACATTTTTTAGCCCCTTTTTATCCCCCAGTGTTTCTTGATCTCTGGATTGATTTCATGTGCTTCTTCTTCTTCTTCTCGTCTGTGAAGCACATTGTAATCTTGATAAGTAAAGTGCTATATACAAAAAGGTTTTTTTATTATAATAATTTATTGTCATATTGTTGATTTGTGAGTAGCGATCAGGCACTACAACCAGCATTTTGTCATACAACCCTGAGCTGTAGAGCGATTGAAGGAGCTCATACCTTGAAAATCAATGCATTCAAACAGCAGCCAAATTTTATCAGTTGGCAATTTTTGAATTGAATTGACTTTTTGAAATACTGTATATACTGGCCTTCTTTGGAGTAGGGATAATTTAGTTAGGGCATAATCATTTTCTCTATCCTCTTAACTATATTAAAACACACACAGTTGTCATTTAATGATAACCACCAGCTATTTCATTAGGATCATCAGTTTTTTGGTTGTTTTTTTGTTGTTGTTGTTTTTTGTGACAAAGATATCTGCGAATGATTACTATGAATATATGCTTCACTAAATCATGCACCATAAAGCATTTTACTTACCCATATCAGCAGCAACCACGTTGACAGGATCACGGTGTGTTCGATCTTTCATCTCCTCCTCTCCTTTCATTGTGTATTCTTTAAGCATCTTCTCCCCTCCAGGCTTTTGTTTCAGAACTCGTTTGACAAGCTTGAAGACAGGAAAAAGGAAAAAGTAAGACCACCAAACCAGAAAATTTTAAGCCAAAAATATAATATTGACAGCATAAGGAGAAATGTCCTATAAAAGAAGAACTGTCATCAATATGCTAACCTTTCGGGGACATCAGAGAAGCATCACTCTCTGATGAGCGTGATGGTGGCGTGCACCAGGACAGAACAGGGGAGTGTGAAAAGGGGGAACACAACATCATTTTCAAAAACATTTTTCACCTGTGATTTCATTCAGTGATCCACAGGCTCCAGTGAGAAGAGGTGCAAGAGCATGGGGAGACTGCTCCCCAGGAAACTCTGCCTTCTCTTTGCCAGTGATAGACTACATATGTTGATGTGGCCAGATTTAAAGCATTTAGGCCATGATAGGCAGGTTACTAGTTGGCCAGACTGATTGTTTTTTTGAAAAGTACTCTGGTCGGTACTCTTCTCTCTATTTTAATTACTTTATTTATTATATATATATATATTAGAATAAAAGTAGTATTTTTTTCTCAAATATAATATCTCCAATTATTGATTCTCATATCATTTTATCATTTTTTTCCACACATTTCACTTTCTTTTCACTCTATCATTTATTTTCCCACTAGGTTGAAGCAGTTGGTCCACCCGATCCCCTGCCCAAAAAATAGCTCAGAGAAGTTATTCACATTGATAAGTATAGTTCTTGCAGCTCCTTTTTTTTTGATGCTGAGTGTACTGACTGGTGGCCCTATGGACTACTTAACATTCGAAATGAGGCGTACAAAAGCAGGTGCTTCCACACGGATGTGTTCTCTAAGATAATTACAATTTACATTTAGGCATTTGGCGAATGCTTTTAACCAGAGTGACCTACAGTAAGTGCAAGAGTAAAAGACTGAAGATTCCTCAAGCATCAACTGTGTAAAGACCTGAGTACCACAGAGTTCAATGAGCAGTGAGTGCTGCATTCATCAAGAAGGTTAAATAGGAACACCTATCCTGTTAGTAGTCTATACATATGGTAACAACAAGGCCTTTGGAGTGTGTGCAGAGGGTGAAGCAAGCAGTCAGGGGTGGGTTAAAGTCTTAAGGTCAAGGAGAAAGGTGGGATTGGAAGGAATGGATTTTCAGTAAGTGGTGTAAATAGACAGCCTGTGCAGCCCTGATCAATGTAGGAGCAGCATTCCTCTGTGGTGGAGGCAGAGGGAACAGGGGCTCAGTTCGCTGGCAACAGCTGAGCAGCAGAGTGCAGAAGCCAGGCCGAAGTGCTGGCTCTCAGCGTGCAGGCATTTAGATTGCCTTATAGCTGCTGCACTGTTTTGAAATATAGGCGAGCATCCAGTGGAAAAACGAATGAGAGGATTTACATGACAGAATTTTAGGGTTAAGACATCATGGCTGGAGCATTATGGAGAGCTGTAAGGGTCTAAAAGTGGATGTGGGAAGGCCAACAAAGAAAGACTTAGAAACTCAAGCCTTGAGACAAGAGAGGTTTGGGCCAGGAGCTGAGCAGACTTCTTGTTCAAGCAAGGTCTCGAATGTGTGCTGTAAATAGCATAGGAGGAGTACTGAACACTCACGATAAACTGGACATGTGCTGTTTTCAAGTCACCGGCTCAGGCTCAGAGGCATTTCTAATGCTCCAAAGGTATATATTGTAGTTATTCTCCATAATTAGCTTATATTGCTTAGCTGGTTATTTTTAGTTGATAGCCATTACAGTCAAATAACCATGTGTGACATTAATTAGCTAGAAAAACAGAACACATAATTCTGATAAATTAATATTTAAATTTCAAATGCAAATGTAGAATAATAATTGAAATTACTGAAATGTTATTTTACAAAAAAAAGGTAATGAATTCTTAAAGAAAAAGAAATAGAGGATGCAACCAGAAACATCAGATTTAGGTTAAATAAAATTTAAAAATGAATAAATGAAAATTCTGTGTGTTTGTGTGTGTGGAAATTAGATATTTAACTTAATACAAAATATATATCTTTTAAAATTGCACTGTTTCTTTCTCTCTCTGGTCTGCACAGTGTGTGACAGCCTTGTCCCGCACACAGTGAGGTCACATGTAGCACAGCTATTCTCCATCTGGAGGTGGATGCAGGCAAGGTGAAACACCTGACAAAGCTCGAACTGCACCCAGTCATCTACCCCTGCATTTGACAAGGGTGGTGCAATGTTTCTGCACACTGCTCGTTTCATTGAATGGCATTGTACTCCTCACTTGTGATGACTCTTGATTACAGAGACACCTGTTGTCCGCCCCTTCTGGTGGTGCTAAAAGTGGGTGTTATGAGGTAAGGAGGGATGAGACCACTTCCGAATAAATTATTTTGTTTTTCTCTTTTACATGTAGAGCAAGTTTCTGGGGTCACAGGAGCACGTAATGAGCCTGTCACAGGACAGTAAATGAAGTGTCAGGGGATGGAGCTGCGGTGGAGGAGGTGGGCACTGTAGCAGCAGATGTGGATGCTGCATCCAGAGGAGTGGAGGCACAGCAGCTGGACACGTCTGAGGATGTGCACTCGTCACTAGATTCACAATCTGTGCTGAGGTGAAAAAAAAAACAATGTGATTACAGTCCAAACATGGAATAAGGTTTAAATAATACATCATAATGGTGATGACAAGTCTCAATTGTGTCATGTCAACAGCCTGTCTGAACAGTGGGTAGATTCTTATGTTATTGAAACCAGAGATGTTATTGTCTGCGGTCAATGCGCTTTCATGGGAATATTTCAGTACAGAGTAGACTGTTTTCCCCCAGCCAACATGTATCGATGGCCTGGTGGTGCCAGTGAGATTTGTGTTAGTCCACGACCTAAAACCAAGGTCTTTCTGTTCATTCATGTCTTTGGACTCGGGCGTATCACTAAATCCAGTTTCATCATAGTTCCATGTAAGCTAAGGCTCGTCATGGAGACTGTGCTATGTAAAAAATATGGTCATATAATTTGAAGAAGGTTTCTAAAGTCTCTGTCGTTGCGCCATGGACCCTGGCCTGACAAAGATTGTGTGTTGTTGTTCCTGGTGCAGCTTTTGATAATCTCCAAGGCCTAGGACAATTAATTACACTACTTGTCAATGGAAATCCATCGCCTGCCATCCACACAATATAACTCTTCAAACATAATAGCCCTGTTTGGATGGGATCGTGATAACATTTCTGTTCCACCTCTTGGTGCCTCATACAGATGCACAAGGTATCCTTAAGCGTCTAACTGTAACAGTATGGACTTTTGGTTTGACTCATCCATCCACCCTGACCTCCTTCACTTTTTCACTCTTTTGCCTGGGATGGGTTTACTTTGGAATCAGCTGAAAACCCGGTGCATCTTGTACAGACGCTGAGGGGTTTCTTGAGCGGGTATCTTGTGACAAACATCAAATTTGACAACCTGACAATGAAAATGATCTGGGACCAAATTCATGTCTCCTAATCTTGTGGTCTCATAAGGTGGAATTCAGTACGCCATAAATCTCTGAGATGCTTTCCCCTGTCTTCACTATGCAATGCCAGAAAAGGAGTTTCCCTGCTGTATTTCGTTTTCTTTTTTTCCCTGACATTCTTTGGTAACAAAACAAATTGTTTCAAATTATTGTCTCAACATCCCCTCCTCCTCGCCCGCCGTGTTTGTATAGCCACAGGCACACATTGGACATTCATTATGATTTCTCTGAAATTGATCCATCTGATGCTTCTTGGATGGTCAGGAGAGAAAAAGGAAGGAAAAATAATCACCCTGATGTATATTTGATTCATGACCTGGAAGTATTTAAATAATGTACGTAACAATGTAAGAACATAAACATTATTAAACAGAATTATGTATGAATGATCATTCACAACATTCTTTCCTCTTATGAACATTGGGAAGGACCGTTGAGCTGCATTATTAGTATTAGTGTCTGCATAGTCAATGTTTTGTTTATTTATTATAAACTCTTCAAAAGATGGAACTCTATCCAGCGTTAGCAGTCTCTTATTCTTGGGTTGGGATGGCAAATGACCTGACTATCACAGTATAGTATCCCCTACATAGATATTGCACCAATCAAATCACAGTACCAATATTGTCAGTTGGTCCCAGAAACGTATGGCCATTAGAGAACACTAGTGTAGAGGGTGCTGTCATTGCAGAAAAATAAATATCATTTTGATATTTACAATAACATTTTTTGACTGAATAAGTACACAAAAAAAGTCGAAACACCAGGGATCGCTTAACAAAAATGACTTTCAGACCATTTAATTTCAACATTTCTGAAGAACATAGCCAAACATTTCTCCCTTTGAGAACTCAGGGATTAGATGACAATCCCCATGTGAAATCTAGATTGTCCCAGAAACAAAGTACAATAGCAAATGTATTCAAGCACAACTTGGTGCCAATAATTAACAAAGAAAAAAAAATAAAGAAAAAAGGAAGAAACTGTTGAAGCACTGCAGAAGCTGTAGCATCTGGTGTTACAAACATATAAAGTCACAGTGGAGAGAAGCCAGCTCTGCTCTGCCGTGGGTTAAATGTGTGTGCGAGTCCCTTGTTTAACACTGTCCCCCAGTAAATTATTTTACCATCTGGATGACTGGCTGAAATTACGGACGAGCTTTTCATACCTGCTGGTGATTCTGCTGATGTCCGGAGAGAGTTAGAGAGTAGTTCCGACAAGAAAATGCTGAAAAAGTCTGAAATGCTGGGGAACATGTGTGTATGTGTGTAACGTGTGTATACTACCTTAATGCAAGAACAGTGTATGTGTTAACCAAGCTGTTAGCGAATATCTAGCACTGAACTCAATGCTTTGCTTATTATTAGTACTTCCATATTTAATTTGAGAATTAATAATATATCCCATTAATTCAGTGCTATTGCTGCAGATTGTGCAGAAGTGCCACCAACAACTCTAGACCATCTTAACAAATGCAAACATCCAAACTAAGAGCGTAGAGCCACAGTAGCAGCTCTGTGAAGCTGGAATGCTCAGGGTAAAGAAATTGTAAGATGGATATACAGAAGCTGAGGTCCAGTTTTTGCTTTGATATTTAACTGTTGTGGTGGGGTAAAACAGGTGATGTCACCTTAATGGTCTTTAGTATCATGTGCTTTTATTAGGTCCACGTTGCTAAAGTAATGCAGCCTGAGGCCCATTCGTATGGATTAACTTTACAGTGACAAGTGGGAAATAAAATGTTCACTGTGCTCCTCGGTAACTGTGGGAATGCTGGAAACCATATTGATAAATGTTTATCTTATTTTATTGGCCTTATTTACCTTTGACTGAATTCATGAAAGAAGACGGAAGGGAATACATTTTTATTGACGTGACATTATGTAAATAGCATGGTAGCTGCTGACAGATTCCCTGAGGTGGGCTACAGGCACTGACAGCTTCTTCTGCTCGCAAACTAACAATGTTGTTTAGTTCAGTGCACTGAGCTTTATCTCCAACCATTGAAGACAATGTTGATATTGAACAAATGTTACATAACTGAAACAAAATGGTAAACTGAATAAAGAACATATCAATATCATTATCAATCATTGTTATCATTAACAAATTAGCTAAAACTTCATATTATGTTTAAACAACTCAACAGTAAAGCAAACAAAGTTACATGTTCACTCCTCAGTGGCTTCAAGTTTGGTTCTTTCTTGACAACTGTATTTTAACCTTGATCATCAGGGCGGTCAATTGTCCCTCAGATGGTTATATGTTGTTATCACCCATCAAAAATTTAAGGACATCTGGATTTCCCTCCACATCCATGAGTCAGGCACAAACAGCATCGTCACATGTGGCAATCGACTGGATAAAAAGACACCACCACCAACAACAAAACAAAACAGGAATGCACAGACAATAGCTACCGGTAACACCACTGGCGGGGGTACTCTATGTGTGCTGGTCAAGATGTGTTTGACTCTTCTATCTACGCTATTCAGCTTTGACAAGGCCTGTGACAGACGTGAGGTCACATAGCAGTAGATACCAGGAAGACTTGTCTGGTAAAGGTGAAAGAGTAACTAGAGGTAAAAAATGAACATACCTGGACCACTTCCTTCTCCACTGTCATAAATGATCTTGGTGATCCCTGCAGCTGCTACAGGGCGGCTGCAGCTCAGGAGGTAGAGTGGTTGTCCACCAATCGGTTCAATCCCTGGCTCCTGTAGTCAGAAGTGTGCAAGATACTGGCTGTTCCATCGGCATGTGAATGTATGTCACTTTGGATACAAGTGTCTGCTAAATGAAAGTGTAGAATTGTAGAACTGTAGCTGCTAAGGGGGGTCAGCCTCTGCCGCCTCTCTTAGCTCCTCTGAAATTGTCCTTTTTAACAAGAAGAGAATAAGGGGGAGACTGATAATGTATCTGCTACTCTCCTTTATTTTTTGGAGGCAAATTCATCATAAGATGTCAGTTTGATCACTGTCTTTCTGTCAGAAATGTCAGCAACTTTGTCACTCTTTGTGAAGGCTGGCCTTGCACCATTATGCATAAACCCCCACGACACCACCCTGCACTGCTCCACCACAGCCACCACACATGCAGTGTATGGAGTGTATGGCATCTTGCAGGTAAAACTCCTGAGGCCAATTCTGAAATAATAAAATAAACACAAACAAGATATACAGATAAGTTACCATTAGACTGCTTTTTCTGGAATAATCATAAATTCAGTGGTTAGAGACAACCAGAATATCATATTACTTTCTAAGTGTTGTAAATACACTTCAAGGCACAAGCTTTGATTTCTGTGTAGCCTAAAGGTAACGTCATTCATCCTCTTCTTACTCATACTTTCAACTAAACTCTGTTCAAACATCAAAATGTTCCAGAGTTTTCATATTTTATAGGTGTTTTCGTGTAAGTTTTATGAATCCTGTGAACTGCTGAGTGTTGGCGTCAAGAAGTTACAGATCACAAATTGGAGTAATTAGTTCTGAAATGCATTTCCTTCTGTTGTGTTAGGAGGCAAGTTTACTTTAGACATTAGTTAATATGAAGGATGAATATTAGAATTAAAACAATTTACTCATCTAATATATAACCAATGAAGTGCTTAAATGACCTTCCAAAGAAAATGTGGACCATTAAATTAAGTGATTAAAGTGAGTCAAGAGGGAGTTCATTAATAAGCAATTCAATATAACTTGAAATCAAAGATGTAGTAGACACTGTAGATGATGGTTGTGACAGGGGTTAAGTGTGTGTCTGTGCGTGTTAATGTGTATTAATCTTTTATTGTCAGCACTTCTTGGATCCTCTTCTCTTCATAGCAAACACAATTGCCTAGACCTGTCACGATGGGTGGTGGGAATCTTTTTTTTTTTTATTCATTCATTTATTTATTTTCAATCATCATAATACCTGAGCTGAATCTAGCTATTTTTTTCCTCTTTTCTTCTTGTCTGTCTGCTAATGTAGCACCATATTTAGACTTTTCTGTTCATTCTTCTCTTATTTCTATTTGTATAGTTCTTTTATATATGTGTTATTATGTGTGGTATTTTTAGTATTAGACGTTTTACCCATAGTTGCCTATGACAGTTGTCTTTATCTCAACTGATGCATTGCAATGACGGAACTGCTAATAGCTAATTCGGCACACTTTTAATGGTACCAATTTGCCAAAACTAAAACAAATGTAGGCTAATAAGCAGGCTCAAAAGAGAATACAAGCACCTACCTGTGGCTGATATTACAGCATCGCATTTGATGAGTTTTTACAGGATCTTACTCTCCTGATGGCTTTAATTTTCCACCCTGGTTCCCAAATTTGGTGTTAATATGATTGTATCAATCAGATTAGCAAAAACATATTTGACTCATTGAATTTTCACACAAATTTCACACTAGAAAAGCTAAAAGGAGAAGATCGACTTTACAAAGTAAAATGCAAGGACATCAGTCCAGATGGGATTTAAATTATAGTAAGTGAGCAGAAAAACAACAGGTGATTGCAACTGTAATTATTATTGGGTTGGAGGTGAAAGAAATGACCCGCATACGCCCTCTGGACGGGATTAAAATCACAAACCAGAGCGGGTAAAATCAGAACTCCTTCCCGAGAGAAATAAATCCTGTCACAGAACAGCTTAATATAACAGCCCTGCAATAAATCCTACCTTCATTGTTATAATAGCCTACCCTCATTGATAGAAATTGGGTTGAAAATATTAGAAACACCTCTCAGTAAAACGCAATACAATTCAACAGCACCACAAATTACAGCCTCCAAAATGACTGTGCAGTCTCAATAAAAACTAAATATTACTATTTATTGCAGGGCCACTGTTTTAGACTGCAGCAGTTTTAAGGCGAGTGCAGACTATAAGATTTTGAAAATCTCTGAGTTGCTGTGCTGCTCACGCCACCAGACACTTTTTTGACATTGACGTGAGAGTACACAAACTACACAACTGATCTCACATGAGGTGTACAAACAAACAAGGTTGTGGTGGAGAAAGAAAGAAAAAATGTCCCTGCGTTATAAAGACAGTATGTAGAGAACAACACAGTTAACTGGTGAGAAGTGAATAAAGTGATAGAGAATAACAATATTAAATGAATTGATTTGTATATTGTATTTTGCATTGTGATCAAGTTAAATTTGAAGTTGTTCATTCAGTTAATTGTGAAATTGCTGCAGCTACACTTTTTTTTTTTTTTGATATTTCATCACTGTGTTTACCTCAGTAGGGAGACACATTTCATATTGACACCATCTCCACCTCCTCCTGCAGCGCTCAGAGCTGCTGGACCTCCTGCTCAGCCTCTGCCTCTCTCCTCAGCGGCTGTGGTTTTTCTTTTGCATATCTTTGATGCATCTTATTATGTCACTCATCCCCTTTTCATTCCCCCGTGAAGCTTGTTTAATGAGTTCTGTTGCATTAATATTATAATTAGTGGCTGTGTGCTGTGCTATGTGTGTGTCCGCTGCCTCTGGTGTCCCATGCACTCTCATTGGATACGGCAATTGTGACGGATACACACATATTTCACGCCGATTTAAGGGATATGTCTCAAATCTAAGAAATTCATCTGGGACCCTTTTAGCTTACAGCGGGATGGAGCTATAAACTAAAAGGGTTTGTCATGTTGTGGGCATAAAAGTGTTAGGAGGTGTGTGTTAATTGTATGAGGATGGTTCAAGCAGGAAGGTCACTATGTTCAGCTTGTGAAATTTCACATCATTTCCAAAGCTATTATAATTCCTCCTGTAGGGAACAGAAATGTTTGTACCAAATTCCTATAACAGTCCATCCAATTGCTCAGATGCATCAATCTATTAAATCAATTTACACACAGGGTTGTGGATCACATATGTGCTCCTGTTGCAAATGAAACTAATTAGTTGGGAAATGTTCCTTCAGGTTTTTTTGTTTTCTTTTGTTTTCTTTTGTTTTTTGGATTACACAACTTTTCCAGTGTTTTGTTGTCCCCATCCCAACTTTTTTGAAACATCTTGCTGGCATCAAATTTAAAATGACCAAATATTTTTCATAGAACAATCAAATGTTTCACTTTCAAGGAACATTCAGGGGATATCCAAAGTCGTTAAGCTTCATCCTCTTGAAACCACCCATGTCTGTACCACGTTTAGTGCCAATCCACTGAGCAGGGGTCGACATATTTCATTTGATAAGTGAAAAAGTTGACCTTCTGGTGGCTAGAAGAAGAAAAAGAAATTTTAACCTCTGGGGACTTTAAATATCTGTGCCAACTTTTAGAAGAAATCCACTGAAGGATTTGACCAATCAATTAACTGCCACAGCCATCCTGACAGCTACAGCAGAGGCTTAAAATAATCATTTGCAAACCAGGCCAGTTACCATTGGACAACATTTGGTGACTTACAGCAACTTCCTGAGCAGCCATTGGACATTTCCTAAATAGAGCTGGCAAAACTGGCTCGAAAATATTGTATGTTTTAATCGGACCTGGCAATACTGATACAAATCAGCTAATAAAAAGTTGGTTTATCAGTGTACTGCGGAATGATGCTGATGCTTTTACTATGCAGGCTGAAATAGCTTCCTTAACATACATTCTTTATATATCTGTTTTTTCAGAGATTTATAGGAAGCACAATCCCAACAGACATTCTGACATAGACAGAGGAAGGGATGATGACATGCTTTACAGGTGGAGAGTTGTTGTCTGCTCTTTGCTTGCATCATATAAACCAAACCAAAGCACCGCAGAGGAAATGAAACAGAGAAAGCGGCGGTTGAAAGAGACACAGTGAGCGACAGAGAGAATAAGGGGGCAAAGAGATTAGTGCTGGAGGAAAATTGGAAAAGGGAGATATACACAACAAACAGAGGAGGGAAAAAAAGAGATGAGTCAGAACAAATTGGATGAGTGTTCAGAAGTGGGGAGACAGAAATTGAGGAAACAATGGAGATGTGAGAGATGCGTGAGGAAAAAGGGGAGAAAGAGAATGAAGGTCACGAAAGCGTGAAGGAAGAAAAGACATTATTACCTTTTGATTTGGAGTAACAAGCAGTCAGAGCAATCATCATTGGCTCTCGGAGCGACATCCTCTCCTGTACAACACACACACACACATGCACACACACACACACACACACACACACATGCGTTAATCAGACCTGTGCACTGTGATATTATGTATTCACAGTAGCAGGTCTGGTCTAATGATACCCCTACTGATAGCGGGATAGTAGCTTAATATATCACTCTGTGTGTGGATGCCTCAATGAAGAGATTACCTCCTATTGCACATTGTGTCAGTACGGTACATTACAGAGATACTGGTCCCACACACACACACACACACACACACACACACTTAATCTGGCTCTCGCAGGTTTTCTCTCAAGTGCCTGCAAATAAAACACAGATGGCATTTCACTGATTTCCTCAAAAGGTGAACGTAAACGAGAAGAAAGGATACAGGAAATGATGGTTGGATGCATAGAATGACAAAAAGGGAGTTAAATTGGAGGGTGTGTTTCATTTGACACCAGCTGCTGACTTCTGCACTTTATGTCTCTACTTCCTGCTTTTTCTAATTATGCATATTTGTTTCATTTGTAAAATCTCAATCTATTCTTTATAAATGATATAAAATATATAATATAAATAAATATTACACACTACACTATACACTACCTGCAGAGCAGCCATCTGACACGAACCGCCCCAGATTGAGGGTTTTACCTAAAGTACAAAATTGTACAAAAGTGTTTCTAATCTTCATCTTTGATTTGAAATTGAAAACATCCACACAGTCAAAGAAATACAATGTGTGCATCTTTATCATAGTTCAGTAATAAAATCCTGTGTCCTGCAGGTGCAAGTATCTGCATCTGCCCTCTGTTTCCATTCCCCTTCTCTATTACTCTATTATCAGTCAGGTTTGTCCTCATGTGATTTTGAGGTCTGAGTTTGTAAAAATGTATAGCCTGCTGTCCTTTTATTCAAGTTGGCCTCTTGACTGATGGTTCGAATCATGGACGCCAACATTTAAAGCTGAAATTAACAAACTGTAACAGTGTAACAGTGATTCTATTGGGATCAGCTGTAATTGCTGTCATTTGTGGATTGATCATGGGGAGAAGAAAATATGTGCAATTTTGGTTTGCGTGAAGCTCAATAATGTTTTGATTTGATATTGAGTATGATGGTCAGCAAACAGAACAGTAGAGAGAAACCAGCGATAAACTCCAGGAGCTATTGTGACTGACTAGCCTGGCCAGCTAGTGAGTTAGTGGTCCACTAGTCAGCTGCAGCAGTTCACCAACTAACCCTGAGTATAGTGATTACTTCACTAAACAACTTGAACCAAATACTTTGCACTAAAGCACATATTGATTCACTGTACTCCTGTCTGATGTGAGCGGCCTGTAGGGGGCAGCTCCAGTTTTGATCACTGCAACTTAGTTTCTAACTAACATTGTGTCTTTCTGTCAGTTTGGATGCTCATGAGTCTTAGCTGCCATTGTAAAGAAGAATAAGGTGAAAAGGCAAAAATCAGACCTGAAGCAGATTCATTGATTCCCCCAAAATTATGACCAGTGCATTTACTCGAGTACATGAGTACAATTTTGATAATCTTGTACTTTCCATTTGTTGCTACTTCATACTTCTACTCTGCTACATTTCAGAGGCAAATATTTTACTTTTTACTGAATTTATTTCACAACTTCAGCTCATAGTTACTTTGTCTTAATTATTATTACAGATTAAGATAAAAGAAATTCACAAGCTACCCGGCAGTATATAAAATGATTAAAATTAGGTCCACTTTTACCTTTAGCTTTATTTCTATACTATGATATCACGACATTTACCAAGGTAAATGGTCTTCCACCAGTGTCTGCTATGTGCATGGTTTGATGCATTCAAGACTTTCTAATATACCCTCAAAACAGTTTCCAAAGCTGTTTTGATGTAACTTTTTAAAATGCCAGAATATCACCCAGTGTTTGTTTTTTTTCCCTGTGAGGCTTGATTTGGCCTCCACCTGCACATCACCATCTGTGAAATGCTTGCTCAGAGAGTGTGCAAAGTGTTTTAAAAATCAAATGAAAGCACATATTGAATACTTTTGAAATAAACCAAAACTGAGACAACAAGTTACCCGCAGACACTGTAAAAGGAGAAAATCATGAGTAAAGATAATAATATATATATGATATAATAGCATGAATGGCTGTGCAGTAAAAACATGACAAAGCAACTAACTTTGAGCAAGTCATTGAAACGTTGTTATGACATTATTATTTTTAGATAATTAGCCTACGCCCTCAATAAACAAAGCAGAAGGTGCTTACTCCTGACAGAGAACTTTGAAAGTGACTCCAGAGTCAGAGTATCAGAGCAACATGACCCACCTCCTGCCCCTCCTTTATGCAAAAAAGTTTTATGAGTTAGAGAGCAAGTTAAAACTGTAATGGAAAGGTGATTGTTCACTGTAACTTTGCAAGTCACAGGGTCAAGTAGATGCACAAGGCTCCCTTCACGATAGAAAATGTGTTAAAAAAGATGGCTCAATCATCAAAACATTACTGACTTTGAATCCAATAAGGTTGTGTTGTAGAATGTTCATACATAAACAATGGAAAACATGACTTATCATCACAATGTATGTGAAAGGAGCTGTTAGTACTGACAAACCCACAGTAGAGCAGATCACCACCTAGACCAATAATCCACTCGATTATGACACATTTATTACGTACTTCTAGGACGTATTTCTCATAATTAACATACATTTGTGAAAATTGATCTTGTATCTTATAAATGGTATCTATTTTTTGTCTTTTTTTTTTTTTTACTTGGTCTCCCATGAAACCATTGTCTCCAAGTATTTCAGAATATTTTCTGTATGAGGTTTGGCTATGAAAACTGCCTATGTTTTGTTGCTACTGAACTTTACTACCATCTACTGGATTTAAGATGACATATAGCATATATGCCAAGTGCCCCATAATTTGCTCCAGAATGTAAAGGGTTCTTCCTTGGCCCGTGTGACACTCTTCTACCAAGTTTCATGAAAATCAGACCAATAGTTTTTTTGGTAATCTCTGTAATCCCTCACCTCTTAGAAGCATTGTTGGCTCTTTCAGCTTATTGTTTTGGTTTTCTAAATCTGTAAATATGACCTGGAATTATATAATAAATAAATATAGAATTACATTTGTTTATATTCTTTCACACATTTGCTTGGAACTGTAGGTTATCATGTATCCTGATGAGAGCGTTTTTTGACTCTTTTAGGTTTGTTGACAACATAAACTGAAAAGCTTAGCATGTTGAAACAGCTTCAGTGTTTGTAACCACCATAAAATATACATTAAAATGGCTTTGAGTAGATTTTTAGCCATGCAAGTGACAAGGCATTAGGGAGGACATTGTAAAGCAGTCAGTCGGTCCACCACTTTGGTTTTGAGTGAAACGCCTGAATAACCATTGAATGAGCTACCACAACATTTGAAGCAAATATTCAAGGTCCACAGAGGATGAAACATAATGACCTTGGTGATTCCCTGGCTTTTCCTTTACTGCCACTAGAATGTCAAAGTTTCAACTTAGGCAGTGAAATACATACATGCAAAAAAAGTTAACATGCTGTTCTGTCCGCTATCCAGCAGCAGCCGTTACTGCAGTTAAACAGTATTTTCAGCTCAGATAAGGCTGCTGCGAGTTTAGTCCAATCAGATTGCAGTCATTTGCATGAACCCTTAAGAAACAATCAAGGGTATTTCACCTACCCTCAGTTTGGTTTTAACATTTTTACTGGTTGTATTTGAGACCTTTTTGATGAGAACTAATCATTGCTACTGGGTGAAAAAAATGCACCTCCCACTTTCATGTTCCCCACAGGAGTAATTAGAACAGCTTTGGGAATTATCTGAGATTTCTGCTGCTTGTCGAGTATGGACATGCTTTTCAGTTTTTCTTTAACGTACCCAGATTACAATTCATAAACCCACACTAGAAGTCATTAGTCCACATCTGTTATGTTATTTATTTAATATAATCAGTTTTTAAACGAGGCCACATCTGGACTTCCATTCTCTAAGGATCATCTTAATCATTGACACAAGACCCATACATAATATATTTGCCTGTGTTTGATCCAGTCCCAACCATTTGAGAAAACACTGGAATACAGAGAGAGTGTAATGTAACGCACATTAAAAATGCAGTTAATATAATGAATTAAAATTCATTAATTGGTTAATAAATATGTTCATGTTAAAAGTAAGTTAAAACATAAAAAAAAAGTTAAGTTAAAGTTAGTTGGCAATAATTTCATATTATTAATTTAGAAATATGCTGATTAAATAGTTCCCTTAATGTCGCTTCCCCTTGAAGAGATCAGCTAGAAACAAGACAACACGAAACTTAACTCAGAGGGAGAAAGTGTGGCGAGGAGCAGATGGACACAGGGACGAGCGAGTAAATTACTTCTAAAAAAGAGTTTCTTTGACCTGAAAATCTACCTACCTGGTTGAGGTTTGAGAGAAAGAGAATAACCACAACGGTTTTGTTGAGTTCTTTGGTTTGGTCCTCATGAATTTTTGTCGTAGCGTTGCACTTAGACATGCTAGCAGGCTAATAATGTAGCAATTTAGCAGTTAATATTTTCTCTGTTTGACAATTATTTGTGAATGTTACAGGTCTCAAGGGGAGTTACCATGGTAACAAATGATTTTTGGGTTCAAAGCCCTCAACTCTGTGAACACAGTAGAGAAATCAGAAGAGTGAAGACATGAACCACCTGTTTCTCTTCCCAGTTTTTGTCTGAGGCAAGAGGGAGGGAGAAACAAGATGGCGAGCCAGACCCACAGATCACCGTCCCAAGGACAAGACCATCCTGCCAGTGAGAGGATCCACTGGACGCCTGGATCATTTTGTCAACTCGGTACCAGAGTGGTAGGAGTGTGGGAATTACCTTTTTTCTTTCTTCTTCTATTTGAATTGAACTGAGTAGGAAACACACTGAACTGATTGAATTGAACTTGGATTGAACTGGAGTGAATTTGAATTGAATTCAATTGTTTTATATATGTTGTTATTTTGTTCACAAGTAAAGTTTCAGTTTTTTGGTTCAAGGTAAATGATCTCTGGTTCTTTCTACATTGTTAATCCCACTCCACTGAACCTAGAACTGGTCCAGTAGCTTTAAGGTTGTATTAGTGATACAAGTGCTACAATAATATATACATATTTAAACATCTGCAACTCACTGACACTCTGTCTCATAAAAAGATAATGTGATATGATGCTCAAGGTTGACCATGGACAGAAAATCTTTACATTTGCCTTTTTTTTCAGGGTTTCTTTTAAGTGGCACATTGAAGAGCGAAGTTACAACAAAGTAGTTTTTTATAAAAGTTTATAAATTAAACTCTTTGCAATGCATCATAAATGATGGTGAACAACTTTTTAATAAGGTGTTGGTTGGAAAACTCTGAGCCTGTCCTGCTAACTTTTTGGGTATATAATAGGAACAGTTTCAACCAGGCGTTTCTTAGTGTGTGTGCTGAAAAAGTTAAAAAAAAAATAATAATGTGAGGTAATTGTATGCTAATGTAGGCAAAGGTGCCTGGAGGGTAAACGACTACACAGGAGGAGTGTCAGGAGGTGAGTTTGAGAATCAGCTCCCATCTGCTGCAGCCGTGGACTTTAACACCGCGGACAAGAAAGGACAGGTGCTGGAGGTTAGAGACGGAGGGCACAGAGCATCTGTATTTGTATCCAAAAAGAGTCATTTTATTTGTGTGTGGTGTAGGTGTGTGTGTGCTGGAGGGACAGATGCTGGCGTAGCAGGTGCACCGTCCCCTGACAGGTGACAACTCTAAGTGCTTTGAAAACCTTATGGCCAACAGAGCAGGGTCACATTGTTAGTTAAATACTTTCTGATTCTCCGAGGACGCTCACTTTAACCTGTCTGATGTGCCGTGGGGTCACTGTTAATTAGGTTCTTTCAGGAAGTGCTGCCAGCGCTTGCATTATGGCAGTGATAAACAGCATCATTTTGAGGGCGAAAACACAGCCAGGTTTACTTATGAATTTTGTTGAAAGAAACCCAATGTCTTCACATGAAAATATAAGCACATGCTTCAGAAGGGTGAGAGATACATTACGTCACCGCAGCAAAGCTTTGTGGAGGTGATACATTTTGACATTGAAGATAAAAGCTTTATGTAAAATCTAGGTAGTAAGTTGTGGAGGTTGAGGCATTGACAGACGCAACATTTAACCTCTGTTTTTTTTTTCACCTTTGCAAACACAAAACAGAATAAGTTACAGAGGAAAGGGTGTTGCAACTTTTGCAATAAATACGTTTTGCTATTTTGCTTTTGAAATAGATGCATCACTTCCTCTTGGGATAAGTCAGATAGTTGTTGCGTGTTGTGTGTGTAGTTTTGGATTTATCTTTCTTTCTTATAATCTGAACAAACAAACAAAAAAACAAAGCATCCATTCCATCCATTAAGAATCTTTAAATCTTCTTCACACACTGTAAGAGCCCCATGACGACTATAGTTGCAGAATGGTAACACAATAATTTTATAAATTATATTGTTATATATTTATTAAAATGAAATGGTGCTTAAATTTTAATCCAGTGCATCTATATAGATTAATGTATTGGAACAGATGCTGCAGAACAGAGAAAAACTTGTACTCTCTAGGGGGTGGAAACAAAGACACTGCATGAGGTGAATTTGAGTAAAAAAACATACTCCTTCATATAATTGCAGAACTTGCCTAAGAATAGTAATGTTCTGTTGAAGTTTTCTTTACTATCAAAGTAATCCTGTGATAGTTGAATTTATAGCATTGGTCAGATAGCAAACAGAAACTGCTAATAACTTGTTCTGCCTACTTGTCATGGTAGAAGTTTGCCAATGTACACAAATAAGCTTTAAATAAACTACTCAAGTAGCCCACAGCTAAATTACTGACTCCATCCTGTTAACACTGACCAGAGCCAGTATCAGTGTTGTTCATGTACTGTATTCCTGGAGCACTGACACTCACCTCTATCTATTCTTAACCAGAAACAAAAAACTTCCTGGAGGAACTAGTAACTTTCTAGAACCTTTACTGGCATCATACACTGTAAAATGGCAAATTGTTGATTTACAGTTTGATTTTTCTATAGCTCAAAAACAAAATATACCATGCTTATTAATGGGCTTTAGAGCTATGGGCTTTGTTACCTTTAGGCAGAGCCAAGCCAGCTGTTTCTTGTCTTTATACTAAGCTAAACGAGCTTGAACTCCGTACTGTATTTACTTTACAAACAAGAGAGTGGTATCAATTTTCTCATTCATCTCACAGCAAGAATGTGACTATGAAGTATATTTCCTAAAATGGCGAAAGTATTTGTCTAAAGTGCACTAACAGCCATTTACTAAATGTCCCTCTCCAGGCAAACAACTTTATTCTTTACTCTCTCAAGGCCAATCTTTACACTTACTGACTTAAGCACTTAAGAACAAAAATAGCTTTAGCTCAGAGAAACACAGAATCTTCTTTTTTCTTTCTTTTTTTTTGCAATATATGTTATATATAACATTTTTACAGTGTTCACCTTATTTGGATGTAAATACCCTCAAATTAAAGCTGAAAGTCTGCACTTAAAGCACAATTTTTCACTTCAAATCCATTGTGGTGGTGTACAGAGCCTAAATGCTGAAAATTGCGTCAATGTCCAAATGACTGTAGATTAAGTGCATGTAAATGGACCCAGTGTCATATAATTCTGTCATGCAGCCACATACAAGATAAGGTGTTTGGTAAAGCTTCTTTTATATATATTCAGATGGGTATAGTCAATGGGATAATGAAGGAGACTATAGTATGTATTCACAATACACACATATTGTTAAATATGAGTGAGGATATAAGAAATAAAATTACAAGTGTGATATAGTTAAATGTAAAAAGTGTGTCCATTAAACGTATTATGAATATTTGTTGACTGACAGATTCATCCTTCTTTTGTGAGGATAATGTTGGTGTTCACAGCACACCATTTCATCTTTCATGTGATTTCCATCCAACTTGTCAGTCTCCATTACCAGTCCTTGAAAACACATGGCCTTAGGCCAAACTGAAGGGCATAGTTGACAAGGATGTGTAGATGCTTTCATCACTCCCCAGGTTTGCTCAGAATAAATGGATAAGTGCCCAAAATCTGAAAGTAAATTCTTCTTTCACCTTGGCTGACGATCAGTGTAGAATGGATTTAAAATCTTCTTGGAACTGGTCCAACAGGTGCCATTTTGTCTAGCACTCCTGCGAGACGATTCCACAATAACAAGGTAGAGGTAGCTGGCACAAATCAACCATTTGCACACCGATAATGTTTGTTCATTCAGTGGGCAGGGTGCAGCTGAGACAGGCTGCAGAGCCAAAAGGAGACCAAAGCAGCCAATACTGAATGATAAACTGCGGGGACAGTTATTTGCTTAAATAATAAATCAGGTCCATTATTTTAACCCTTGTCCTGGGCTAAAGGGGTACTAACATTGCTCTCAAGTTCAGTTAATCATTATAAATCACACGGCTCCTTTGACAGAACATAGACAGATGGAGCTAAAGGAAAATCTTATTAAGCTTCTCTGCTACACGTTTAGCAAAGTTAGACAGTTTCCGAAATATGCTTACTACCTTTTTTGCTAAGACTAATATGAGATGATAAGTATCACACTGTAGAGTGCACTAAACAACATTTTATATCAGGAGACATGTAAATAAAAAGTGTGAAAACAACAAATGGTGGTTTTACAGAACATTATATGCTGGACTGTTTCTTGGGATGGAGCCAGATATTTTTGTCTATTTCCAGTCTTTAGGTTAAACTCACCTAACTAATCAAAACATGTTCTTTATTTGACTGAGGTGAGCACAGGGGTATAAGACAAATCAAGTAACTAAAAAAAAAAAAAAAAAAAAAAGGAGGGTTCCTTTCGTTTTGATTTTACTGCACATTCCATGATGTTAAAGCCACCAAGAAATGTAAGAAATGTGTAACCAAGGTTTATGTGCACGACTTAACTAATAATAAAAAAAGCTAGTGTTGTATTTTTACCGCTCTGTCAATCAGTGTTAATGGTGATACCATTGTACTCACCAAAGTAACTGCTGACATCTAGGAAAACTGTTGGTTGGACAGGGCAGGTTAATCTAACTTATTTGGAACAGAAAAGGACCCAAAACTGTCTGTACAGTTACACTCTGTTCTCCTGTGCAGTGTTCAAAGAGCTCATCTTTAAATTTAGTTATCATAACTGAGCTGATAATAAGTAGCCATACAAAAATAAAACCAGAATTGTAATAAACCATAGCTTCTCTTTAAGATGGTGAACCCTATGTCTGTATGTGTAAGTGAAGGCAGAGTGGACAGGGCAGACATTTAGGGTCTGTAATCAGACGAAATAAAAACTTAGTTAAATGGTATTTCATTTGCATAGAATATTTTTAAATGCATGTTCCACCTAAGGAGTTCATGAATGGTCAAACGCCAGATAAGCGGCTTGTGGTCCCAGCAGTCCTCACCATATTTACTTTTATTTCAGCTTTTTTAAAAACCAGTCTGAGGACATAGAAAAGTAAAGAGAGGTGTTTTTTGAAAAGTTTCTGCTCTTGACTTTACTTTTACAAAGACAAAAAGCCACAGTCCTGCTTGTGACCAGATGTGATGGTTCTTGGATGGTCACTCTAGCATGTTTGTGCGGGTGTTTGAAGGAGTGTCTCTTTATGAATCATGTTCCTATTTGTATGCCCATGTCCAAACTTTTCCACACAAGGCCACGGTTCAGTGGTCCATCTGTGTGTGTACTGTAAAAGCAGAGCGATGTAGTGCAAATATCTGTATGAGTGTGTGTGTGTGTGTGTGTGTGTGGTCATGACAGCTAATCTGTGAGCAGGTGTGGTTTTTGAACACACACACACACTAAATCACTTAAATCTCGCTGTCTGTGGATGATGCATGACACCACTAGAGGCACATCACTCACGCTGTCATGACATGCATTCGAGCCAAACACACTCACAGAGATTTCTCCTTTAAACTTTTTTTCCCATACAGATGACGTAAGAAGTCTCTGAACTTGCTGAGAGTGTCTGTTGTACAATTTTACGGTTTCTGAAGAACCAAAGTGGGATGCCACGGCAGATATCAAGCCAAATAAAGGCAGACTTTCATTCTGCAGAGTCTGTTGTTAAAGCTGTCTCACCTACCCCACACGCCTTTTGTAATAAAGCAACCTCTTTAAGCGATCAT
Organism: Holacanthus passer; assembly: GCA_025331565.1. Classification (NCBI taxonomy): domain Eukaryota; kingdom Metazoa; phylum Chordata; class Actinopteri; family Pomacanthidae; genus Holacanthus; species Holacanthus passer. The sequence continues at coordinate 1,219,345 of JAFREQ010000091.1, read as the reverse complement.
GTTCTACTCGCTCTTTTCGTTCTGCTTACGCTGCTGTTCCTCCACTAAAAATGTCCACATGATCACTGTGCTGCTGTGTATCCCAGTATCCATCGGTTCTGAGCAGGGTTTACACAAAATGGAGACGTACTACATAACCTGAAATAGAGACTGCCCCACTAACATCTGAAGAAATTATTTAAAAATAAATAAATAAATAAATACATTTTAAAAAGCAAGATTTTCTTGAGTTTAAAGTCTTTCCTTACAACACTGAGGTCCTGGGTGGCCAGCCACAGTCACTCTGATCACAAAAGTCATCATTCAGGGTCCATGGACATTTGTACCAAATGTCATGTCAATCTTTGGAATAGATCTTTGAGATACGTCACTGAAAACACTGACCTGCTGGTTGTGATAAGATAAGATAAACCTTTATTCCTCCCACAGTGGGGAAATTCACAACAGAGCAACAAGTTCTCCTCCTATTCTATATTTTGTCATTGTTAGCAAATCCCAAAAAAATAAAACCAGCAATCACATAACATATGACATATATTACATATATATTAAATATGCCTTCATTATCATGTACACATACACTACTTTATTGCTGCTGCTGTAAACAGTTTTGTACAAAATGTGTATCAATCCACAAATAATCATAATCAATCTCTATTTACTCCTGTCTGATTAATATTTGCCAAAAAAAAAAAAAAAAAAAAAAAGAAAACAAAATGAAAAACAATAAATAATAATTTTAAAATATTTTAAAATGTGTCCATTCATCAGAAGCGAATGGGCTCAGAGCTACACACAGATCAGAAATTACTGCGACTGAAACTTTTCAATCGAAACGCTGATTAAGAGAAAAATAAAGAATAACATATTCCTGATCATTTGATTATCTTTTGTAAGAATGTTGAAATTACTGAACATTATCCACACACAAAAGACAAAAACTGTCTCAAGACCAGTTTTATGCACCCTCAAACACTGTATTTCGCCTCAGCACAACAGGCCACTTCCTAACATGAAGCATCTTTCAAGCTTTGTCTTCTGTGGTCTGTGTCTCCCTCCGATGTCCCACAGTAAGGCGGTAGAGCTGTCAGTGTTAGACATGGTCTGTGGGTTATCAGCGCTGGAAGCTGCTATCCAGTGCAGGACAGGACAGTTAAGCAGACGGGCTGACAGGCTGACAGGTGTCAACTCCACGGGATTCAGGCTGATCCAGACCTCTCACTCGCCACAGTGCTCCAAGAACAGGTGGCTCACGCTGATATATCACACACAGCCATGTTCACATTGAAGCGCACACACAAACTCACCATCAGACAAACACCCTCAGAGCCTCCCTCAGAGGCATGGATGCGTATACAGGCGAGCATGAGCACACAGGCGTTGATCAGTGAGCGGTGCATGTATATTCATGTAAGCACTCAAACTGATGCATTATGTCTGGTTCTGTTTACATGCAAAGGTGCAGAAATCACAGAGGCAGAAATGTACACATATACAAACTGCACACACATTAACAACCTATTACACCCTTCAAATTAATCAGCTATCAACTTTTATTAACTTTTACTACGTATGCTCACATTGACATATGACACATGCATGTCTCAGCAAAACAATGAATACTTCTGTATCCCTTTAACAAGCACCCCCTTTGTCTGAGCACAACCCCATAAATGACATCAAAAATAAAATGGTTACCGTTCTTGAACCCTTTTGGATGCAGACATGATCCCGTCTAGTCAAAGTAATATTGAAGTAAAATCAGTAAGGCACAAACATGATAAAGATGTGTGATTTTTTTCTCTCACCTTTATTAAAACAATGTTCCTCATTTATGAATGGAAATTATGGCCACAAGGGTGGACAAATGTGGTGAGAACACTCAAAGATCATAAAACATGTAAAATACTATATATTGCAGGGACAGTGTAAAATACTAATTATTCTAATAAACTCTATATTTTAAAAGGAGAGACACACTGGAAAAAATGCTCAAAAAATTATATATGTAAAAAATAACACTGTACCTTAATGTGTTAATCAGTGATGGTCAAGGCTCTTGTTAATTGTAAAAACAGCAACAGGTGTCAGCAAAACAGTATATTGCTTTAATTGTATATACAGTGTCAGAAAAAAATAAAGAAGAGTAAATTTGTTGAAATATTTGAAGACGAATCCTAATTTTCTTTTGGTACCTTCCAAAAATTATGTGTTCAATGAAGCTCGGTGACTTCGGTGCATGATGTTTGGTGTCTTTTCAGAGGAAGAATAAAATAAACTGTGTTCTGGAAGAGTCATCAGCTGAATATAATTGGGCACAATCAAGAGGAATGGGATGGTATTTAAATACAGGAGGGGGAGAAGAAGATTGATGCTGCAGGGGTGGGAAGAAAAAGATGATATAGTATAATATGCAACAATGTGCCGTGAATAGAGAAAAACAAAAGCTTGTCCTCATTGAACGTAGTCAACAATCAGAGAGAGTCAAGAGTCAGTTTAGCTTCTGTAGGATTACTTCGTTCTATAGACCTACATTTAGTTATCTTTGAGGGTTGCTCAAGGATATAAAATGGTGGGGAAAAAACTCAATGATATACGACACATGAGGTATGTGAATTCAGTTAACTGAATGCTGATCCATGGCCTTCTTGGTTACTGTTGCTCCAAATGTCAAGCTCATAACATTGACAGATATCCAGTAAACATGGATATCTGCCATTTATCTTCCTCCCTCTGGTCCTTCCACCATCTCCATCTCTACTGTTGTGGAGCCACATTTTTATCGAACCTTCCACATTGGATTCTGTGTCCTCGCTCCTTTTGTCACAGGATCTAAGTGAGAAGGCAAACAGCAATTGAAATGCAAATGTCAAAAACAATGGTTGCCCAAAGTATAGTAACCACAGTGACTCCACACAGCCACAGCCATCAGGACAAAATAGATCATTCAAACAAAATTAGAATTTTCCAAACGTGTTGTTTCCGCTGCTGCTGCTTTTAGTCTTCTGCTAATATTAATAATAATATGCTGAGCAATGTGGAATATTTAGAATAGAGTAGTTTTAGCCTATTATTTGATATATATTTTTTAATGATTTTTTTTTCCCTCTGTTGTACCTCATCTATCAGCAACCAACAGTTCTTACAAGTGTGATAAATACAGGCTTTGTATTACATCACAGAATTTTTGAGACAGAATTGTATGTATTTATTTATTATTAATTACATTTTCATTTATGAGGTCAACTTGAAATGAGTGAACATGGCCTTCTGCAGGTTTTATGCCAAATTTAAGGTGGACTGGAAAATTCAAGATGATTTTTCACTTTTTTTTTTTACTTCCCTATTTTGCCATGCCACAGGAAGCAAGCAGAAGTATTAGTATTGATGCCTCCTGTTTGGATACTCTCTGGCCCCATGCACAATTTCCACAAAGTGCTGGTCATTCAGCGTATCACGCAGCTGGGCTTCGCCATCAACCCCAATGAGAGTCATGTCTCAGGGATATGACTGCTGGTTCTGTGCCTCATTCAGTGCTTGATGCACTGCCTGGGGGAACCCCGTCTGGTGCAGATTGAGGTGTCCTCGCTGGCGTGGTCACAGTCTGACCAAGACCCTCAGGCTCAGCTCAGCTGCTGTACTGCAGTTACAACTCTAAAGCCTGACAGGGTGTCGACCATGTTGGTTCAGATTCAGCTGGGAGTACATATCATCCCTGCGTCTTTAGTCTTAAGTTTTAACCAATAGCAAAGCCTGTTAGAGGGCTGAGAACAGAAAATAGGAAGCAGAAATAATAATTATCTGGATGTAACCAAGTTCTAAATTCTTTTCTCAGGTGCTGAAGCAGAGCTTTGAAGGATTAAACTAATAGTGAAGCATGTTTGAGGTCTATGCACATACTCATAGAACTTGAGTTACATCCATGTAATTGCAAATTCATAATCCATTGATAATGGATAATGGATCCATTGGTAGTGCAGAATAAAAATTGACAAAGTAAAGTTACTTATATTTCATGTAAAGATATGTGGAAGAAAAAAAAGAGAAAAGAAAGAAAGAAGAAGAAATCGTTCTACTTTCACCGAACAGTTCAGTTCACGACTTCCTGTAAAAGGTTGAGAATCGTGGTTGAGATCTGCCATTCATGGTTACTGGAGCCAACATCTCTTGACAAAGATAAAGTAGAACGTAAAATAAGGAGGAGGTTTGTAAGCTGTGCAGTAGTGCAGAAGGTAATGAAAGAGTTATTAAGAGAAATGAAATGCAGACTGTACTACAATAGAGAAACTATAATGTAGAAATAAAGATTGTGTGCCTCCAGTCTTGGTAGTGAGATAAGCACACTATGCTCCATACTTTGCTATGCTAATGGGCCCCATTCTTCTTCCAAATATAACATGGCAGATTTCTCACTCTAATAAAACACCAATTAGAGCCACTTTACTGAAGAGCTTGCAAGACGTCAGAGAGAGATACAGATAACTGTGAAGCAAAATATATGGATAAAACACCACTTCTTCAAAGGGGCATATCATTTTGGAAAATGACCGACAGTTAAGCCAAATCTCTCTCTCTCTCTCTCTCTCTCCATTTTTAAAATTTTTAATTAATTAATTTATTCTTGCAAAAGGGCTTATCTGCCTGTCGCTTGCCTCTCAATGTATTATAATATTACAGTTATAATACTTACTTTTATATTGTCTTATATATAATGATTATTATAATATCATCATATTTGTGTATTATTACATTCCTGTAATATTGTTCTTATATCATATATTTTATCCTCATAACATTAACACCATGTATTTTTCTTTCTCCCTGCCGCGCATCATACTTTCCACTACACACACCAACATGTCCATGATCTCTAAACGGATACATATCACACACACACACACACACACACAGACCCTATTTAATCTAATGTAATCTCTACTCTCTTATCATATCATGTTGTTGTCTGTATGTATGTCCATTATGTCTTATATCTTATTTATCATCTGTCACCCTTTTCTGTTGACATGCTATTTCATCTAAAATGATTTAAAAAAAAAAAAAGAAAACTGTAAGTACATATATTCAGTAACACTGACTGTTGGATGGATTGCCAGTAAACTGTGTACAGACAGCCCCTCTCCAGTGGGGAGAGTTGGTTTCCAACCTGCCGACAACATTTATAGTATTTAGAGTATAGTGGCATCTTTAGACCCAAGATATGATGTGATGATATGCTGGCAGCAAACGTGTAATCCTGCCTAAAATTTTCAGCTATGTGCTGATTTTGAAACCTGTGGACATGGTAAGAAATGACTAGTCCATGTTTCTCTTCGTGTTTGCAATTATCGGTGCATCATTTAATACCTTGTAGAGTCCGTTTTTGTTCCGAGTTTGAGATTTATTTTTTTCTTAAACAGAAAGTAACACAGACAGAAAACAGATTTCTGAGGTGGTAGTGGGAGGATGAGGTTGACAGAAAAAAAAAGGCAATAGGGAGTTTTGTCGCTTCATGAGAATAAATGGATACTGTTCCTTGGATCATTTTAACGCATCATAAACTCTCCCTCTCTCTTGCTTTCCCTCCTACCTTTCCTTTTCTTTCAGCAACTTTCTCTCTGGTTTCATTTGAAAGGTGCATGCCTCAGAGGTTTGAGTAATATTCCCAACTGGCTGTCAGATTTCATATGCAGGCAGCTTTTTCCCCTCACTAACACAGCATCCGACCATTGGCCTTTGCTAAAGGGAAGAGTGGCACCTCAAAGAGAGGCAGTATTAAAGAAAATCATTTTTGGACAGCAGGGACAGAAGAGACAAAATAGTGGCGATAAATACAAAGTGTGACAATGAGCTATCAAGAAGCTTGATGACTGCAGACTGTTTCTAACGTCTTCTCCTTTGAGGACTGCTGATCAGAGAGTTTAACTTACAGACAGCAACTTATACTTCACTCTTGAAAAGTGTACCTCGTGCTCACTTTATGTCACTGGAGTCACAATAAACCCTCTTATGGTATCATCAAAGTCTTCTTTCAAACTTTGTTGATTTGCCTTACTTCTTGCACACCCACATATGTCAGATTTTAGACCTTGTCTAGTCAGTATCTCCACTTTGGTTTGGTGCCAGGATCATCAAACACTTCATAATGCCAAGAGTCAAAGTCAACTGTCACATATAGCGGCTCCAAAAATACATTGTGCCTTTAAAGAAGTAAGAGATATGTCATGTTGTTTGATTGTTATCCAACAATTCTTTATTCAGTACTGTCTTGGAAAAGGTTATGTAGGACCTATGTTTACACAGTCCTTCAAGCGAAATAGATTAAAGCGCACAATGTTGTTCAGTTCAAGATAAAAATACAACGTCCAAAAGAATCAAAGAAAAAAAATAGGAAGCCTGAAGAATGAAAGGCTGATGAATCTTAAGGGTGAAAGCAGAGCTGCACTCCAATCACTTTACTGTTCTGTACTCTAAGTGCCAATATTGATATGAAAGATTTGGAATAGGTCTGATGGTGTGCTGTTTCCTGAAGGTTGTCTTTCCAAAAGAACGAAGAGATAACAGCTTGAGAAGATCTAAAAAGAATACTTACAAATAAAATATTAATTCCCAAGCACCCAAAGAAACATGTTAATGCAGAAATGTAATTTTATATCAATTGTGCAGTAGTGCAGAAAGTGAACTACATCTGTAACATATAGATGAAAACAGAAACATGCTCATTGCTAATGACGTAGAGAAGCTTCTTTTCATCAGAAAGAACCCACCTCTCAAAATGCTTGTTTCTGCTGCCCCCAAATGAATGCTGATTTAAGACTGCCAAAAATGAATGAACACATTTTTCTCATGGTTTTTATTGAGTTAATTTTGTCCCAAATCTACACTGGTATCCACTCTGCCTCTGAAGTCTTTATCATGAACATGATCTCATGTAAAAAGCAGATCAGAAATCTGGTAACAGAGACGTGATCAAAGAGTTCTTGTATAACATTAAAGAATTCTACATGGATGCCTTCATCATTTATTCAACTATCATGTTGACAAAAGCAAATACAAACAGATTCATCTCTCCTCTGTTTTTTGAATTGCTGTCATGTTGGATAAAGCTCTGCCACTCTTATCTTGTTCTGATGTGGTGAAAACAGAAATGTACTCTTGAATGAACTTTTGCTGTTCCTGAATTCTTTTTTTTTTAAATGTATTCATACCTTTTGTGTCCCGCAATAATAAATGTGAAATGTGATGGTATCATTTATCTATATTAGACATTATATTATGATCTATTTTAGATCATATCACCAAACTTTTGTTCCATGTACTGCGAGTCGTGTATGCTTCTGATAAGGTATAATAAAATAAATCCAACTGTAGGGTGGGTGGACAGAGCAAAAAAAAAAAAAAAAAAAAAAAAAAAATGAAAGACAGTGTAGGAGGATACAATGCTTTTGTGCCTAACAGAGGTAGAAAAGAAAACAGAGTCAGACTGAGAGCCTGCAGTCTCCCAGCCAGCCAGGCAGGCAGGCAGGCAGCAGTCAGTAATTTGGACTGAAAAGGTCAGAGCAGCTGATGGCTCCATCCATCTAAAATGGCAGCTGACCTGTGAGAGTGGGTTTGGGGTCAGGGTGGATTAGAGAGAGGGAGAGACACACAGGAGCTTCACAACAACGGATGCCTACTGTTATAGCCCCGATGCAGACCAGTCCTACAAGTATTCTGCCGTGATCAGAGTCAAACAGAATGTGTACAATTTCTTACACACAGGCTCCGTTTTCTGTTTACATTTCATTAAGTCGATGACGTATCCTAATACCTCTCCTTCATCTCATCTCCAGTGAGGAGTCACAACAGGCCGTCTGATGGCTTGATCCATCCAACATGGCAGCTGACCCCTGTGAGTGTACACCAAAAGTGAGAGGTGGAAAGAAGAAACACAGATGCAGAACACAAGTCAAAAGAAAGAGAGAGAGAAGATCTGTGGTATTACAAGAAAACTGTAGGGTAGAATTATCACCAGCACAAGAATCAGAGAGAAGATAAAACTAAAGCTTCTATTTCGGACTGAGATTCTGAGTTTTGTTTGAATCTCTTCTACGTCCTGTACCTCCATCATATCTAACACCCCTCTCTACCACCGGCTGTCTGCTGATGGCTTCATCCATCTAACATGACAACCAGCCTCAGAGAATTGCTTTGGGATCATGATGGGTCAAAGCTAGAGAAAGAAATATAGAAATACAAAGAGACAGAGAAGGAGCAGGGTGAGCGATTGAGTTCATTGCCCTTCGATACAGCATTGATGATGAACAATCTAATCAAGGATGAATATTGACATGATGGGGCTGTGATAAACCTGACTCGAGTAAAATAAATTCCTACTGTCTTCTATTTCGTGGGCAACTTGTAGAATGCTGAAGGCACTGTTTTAATCATTAACGCCAACATTCATTTTATAAACTTGCATGAGGTGCAATGTTAACATCATGTATCAAGAATCATGGACAGAACTATTCATGAACAGATTGAAGAGTACATATCAAGCTGTGACATTTTCTGTGAATTATAGTCAGGCTTTAAACTTCAAGGAAAGGAGGTGGATGCGGGAAAGCTCTGTGGCACGGTCATATTGAATCATAGCACATCTTATCTCTGAATTATGGTATTTTTTTGTATAAATTAAGAACCATTGTTCGCATGCAATGAGGCAATCAAATGTGTTTGATGCGATCTAACGGGTAGATTTTAAAAATAGTTATGGGACATATATTGATGCAAAGTCAAAATTTTGTTGTGTTGTACTGCTGTATTGGTAGATTCTATACATTCCACATCACTAATTCCAGCAACACAGTTGGATCATATTGATCATTCTGATGCTCTCAGTTTCTCTTCTTTAACAGAAATAGTTTCTCACCACTTAGTTCCAGTCCTTTCACTTTTCAGTCTTTCCCAATCAACGTTAAACTGTAACGAATGTAATGCAACATTTCCAGGCAGATTTTTCACATTAAAAGTCTTCCAGTCTGCACACTATTGGCCAACTTCTAATGAGAATAATCTACATGAAATGTTGAGTTTCACTGACGGGAAAAGATTAATCAGGAAAGATGGAAATGTGGAAAAAAAAAAACCTGGAATTAATAGGTGGGTGAAATTTATTTCTGTTAAAAATATGAAACAGCAGAGAGTGGTAAATACAATACAATACAATATGCTGTGTACACACACACACACACACACACAATCTTTCTTACAAGTGTCTTCGGAACAGACAGAGAGGGTTTTAAGTTTTGAAATAAAGTAATGAAATTGTTGTTAAATATTCAATATATATGTTTGTTTTTATGTCAGTGGTGGTTTTTGCCTGTCTGTATCCATCTAGTTAACGTTTCACGGTATTCTACAAGCAAGAAAGCAACCACCCGGCTGATCAGCTACCATTTTCATCAAAGTGTTTTATATGAAACAGACTCCAAGCATGTATGCATGTACAATAGTAGAGCTGACTTGTTTATATTCCTCTGAGAAATTTCATCTAATTCGCTGTAGGCCTCTTTCACCACTTCTGACATTTTGATTATACAAGACCGAAATATTCATCTAAATAATGCATCTGACCCCCTGTTTTGTGAGTTATCAACACATTTGTCTTCAATCAATTTGTACATGAAAAGAGCCTGTAACACCTTTGATCTGGCCCTGGCTCGTTGCAGCTCTGTTTCTGATCTAACAGTTTGTCAAATCCTTCTGCTCTGTCTGATCATGTCTTCATTATTATTTTATTTGAATTGCTGTATTAACCACCTAACCACAACTGCTCACCCAGTCGTGTCGTTAACGAGACTAACTCTTCAGCCATGTCAACGGCCTGTGAGGCTGTAAGGGTTGTTCTGCTTTGATCTAATGCCGTCAGCTTACTAAGGTACTTAGACAATACAAACATACAGATGTGTCAGCATGCCAACATTCACTAATTAGTAGTAAAAACAAAGTACTTTTGGAAGTAACATTTGTTTGGCAGAAATTTGGTCACAATCCAAAATATTGGAAAATTTGCACCTGATGTCCACAAAACTGACTAAAGTGCACCACCATACAAATTCAGATTTCATAAGACAGGAATTGAAGAAATTCAGATACAATTATAGACATCATTACAAGTTGGAGCATAAATACATTGCACTTCAATTCATTACTCAACAAATGACTATTGAACCGGAACAAATATTTGACACATTCATAGAAAATACTATGCTGGATTGAGTTGTGCAAATTTAAAGTCATGACATATAACTAGTAACAAAACAGCTGCTTATGAAATGAAATGTATGAATAATAAAATAAAATAGCAATAGGAGTAATTTAGAAATCCTACCAGTATGAGTTAGAGATCTGTTGGGTGAAGGGATCACTGTAGTTCATCACAATTCATTTATAGGGAAATGAATGTGTGTACAAAATTGTATGGCAATTCATCCAATAGTAATCCAATAGTAACACCATGCTGCACATTAAAGACGTGTATATGAATCAAATTACAGAACACTTTCAACTGTCAATACCATAAACTCAACTATGCGGGGTACCTATGCATCCAAACACATATTTGAGCTAGAGTTGGAACTAGAGAAAGTACCTATCTATGAGGAAGTACAACAGTCAATGTCACAGCATAGAGATCAGCAAATTGCTATATGCTTGTAGCCTATAGCCAAGTCATAGATAGGGAGAAAGCGTATCAAGTCTGGCTCAGTGCTCCACGTGTACATACTGAGTCACAGGTGAATTTTGAGATGATGGAGTGCACAAGGCTCAAACTCTGAAATTCTGGTAGGCTCGATCCAAGTACTTTTGAGGACCTCTTTATTGCTTGGTATGTCCAAGGATTTTCAAGGTCTTATCTTTTTTTTTATTCATGTATTTATTATGTTTAATCCAACCACTTTCAAGTACTTCCCAGACCCATGGCAACCCTGGTGTAAAACTTACATGCCTGATGCCATTGAGGAAACAGAACCAGCAGATTACTGACTTTTGCCCCATGGGTATGGATTTAATTTTTTTTAAATTTCAAATTACTTGCCTTGCTTCCACAAGGAACCATGTTCACAGGCACCACTAATTATCATTGCCTCAGAAATATCACATGAAGCCTGTAGGATCATGCAACAGCAGTGAGAAAGAGGTCGGAAAAAGAAATATAGAAAGAGAAAATATGATCAAAGGCGTATTTCTTGTTACGCTGGCTGTGTGGTATTAAGCAGGAGCAAAGCCCGGAGAAAGCACTCTGGAGGCTCATAACCTCGTACTTTAAAAATTGTCTAATAGGCCGAGGTGATTCCATTGAAGTGCAATGTGGTGATTGTTTGAAACAAGTGTCAGTATGTTGAAGTTGCAGTGAAAAGTGTTTAAACTATATTTCATGTTGGATTAGTGTGATGACTGCAAATAGTTCTCTAAAATAATTTTACTATCTTGGGTTTCCCCATCACTTTGTTTGAAGGCACTATGTGTGGAAGTTGAAGATGCCTCACTTTGACAACATAAGTGGTAGCATCAAAAAAGACACTGTTCAGGCCTCGGTGTAGTTACTATTGAAACATGCAGTGTAATGTAGTCATGCACTCATTAAGACAACAAAAATAAATTATTATAATAATTCTAAAATTGCAAAAATGAGCTGGTTCACTTGGAGGGTGAAGTAAATCTGCACAAATTCGACCCTTCAAGCTTGATGAACTTTGACATGCGTTGACCAATAGCAAGTCATCTTGACAGTATTGAATTTTGAGGGAGTGGAGGGTCAGTAAGTTGAGGTAGCTGTGTTTGCTCATTTTACTTCTATTTAACCCCACTCTGTCAGATTATTAACTGTGTATGAACCATAGTTTTGTGTAGTGTTAACAGAAAATGGACAGCTCTATTGCTCAGAGACCGCCCCCATCAAAAAAAATATTCATGATTTTTATTTTTTATTCATGATTATTCAATTATTTTTTGCAATAGTAAAAAAAAAAAAAAACTAAATGCAGAGGAGAGCTAACAGTACAATACAAAAGAAGTAGACACAATCTTGGAGAGCTTTCATGAGTGACCGGCACTAACATATATTCCTGACTGGATAGCATGTTAGCAGTTACTGAGTCAGCAACAGTAGTTCATCAACTGCATCTAAGCCACATATTTCAAAAACAGATGAATTTTGTTGTGCCACTTCCTGGAGGGATAATTAAATCTGTAAGCTGTAATTGAGGTGTCCCAGAACATGACTAATGCACACCTGCTGGCTAATTAAAAACTAGTATTTTCAATGGCCATTGTATTCAATTTCATGTGCCATGTTTACCAGTGAATTCTCCATAGGACAAATAAGGCAGTTGATCAAATTAACTGCTAATTGAATCAGGGCCATATGCATATACTGCCACAAATATGCCAAAGGCCTGAAGATAATCTGTACTTGTTTAACTAGGAAGCATCCTTTCTATCTGTTCTAATTCTGCAGTGTACAGCAGCCACCCTTGGGCAATCTGACAAAATGCGTGGTGTAAGTTACTGTTGACATCGCCATATGCCTGGGAGTCACACAGGGGGAGGATGTGGGAGGGGACAAAGGATGGAGGGGAGGAAACATGAAGGAAGCAGCAATAAAGTTCCTGCTTAAAGGGAGATGAAGTGTGCAGGGGATGAAGGAGCAGAAGGGCAATGGAGGGAGGGAAGGAAATAAAAAGCAGAGGCAAAGTTTCTCCTCAGATTGGTTGGAGGCAGTGAAGAAGGACGACTGATGGAGAAAGGAACACAAAGAGGGAAGACCTCATCAATTAAGGGTTGGAGGAAAAAAATCAACTAAGACTCATGAACATCTGTGAGATAAGTATAAACCTTAAACATGAGAATGGAGAAAATTCCTCTGCTATTGAAAGTTTGCAAGTGGTATTGGCAGGTAGGCCACTGGTAGATGGGTTGCTGAGTGATGGTTGCTGAGTGTTGCTGAGTGAGATGGGCACACGCAGGGGGTCCAGTGTAAACCAGAATGTAGTTGAACGTTGTTTTTGTGCCTTAAACTGCACAAATCACAAAAGCAATGAGCTGAAAAAGTTCATTATCCCAAGAAAGAAACCTCTCTGTCTAAGCTCAGAGAGCACAATTAGCTACTAGTGATTTAGTCAGAGCCCTGATTTAATATGGCACAGAGTAATGTGCTTTTTGCCCGTTCAAGTTTTGGACACTTACATTTTGTTTTCTCTGAGTGTTGTATAAAAATTCACCTCTCACAACCTCTTCTTTAATTATTAGTTTATAAACTAATAACTGCCTGTGTCTACTTGGGTCCCACATCTAGTTCTTTGCTCTTCTTCTTGTTTTTCCTCACTCTTCATGTACAGAACATGTTTGGATTGAAAGAGGAAATGAGTAAAGAGCCTGCACCACAGAGGAAAAGAAGAGGAAAGCAGGGTGGTTACTTGCTCGTCCCAGGAGAGCGCAGTGGCTGGGAGGAAATGACAGACATCTTGGAGGAGCATTTTCAGTCCGTATGTTCCCTGTCAGGCGACAAAGCTTCGCCCTGTTGCACACACACCCAGGAGAACGGAGATTTACAATGGAGCCGCTCTGAACACGGAGCACACACGCACACATACATACCCGCATATTGACGGGCTCACACACCCTCACTCATGCATGGAAAACCACACCCACAGGAGAGAAGGGATTTACAACTGAAATATTGTTAACACGGGGCCTCTCGTGCACACGGCTGATTTGAAATCCAGAGTGCCGCACAGCGCTGAGGCCATTCTGTGTAAAAGCCTTGTTTTCAGCCATTACATGATGCTGAGCAACAAATTGTAGTCTTTATACAACATGAGGGATTTAAGTATTACAGTACCATGAAGTCACATGGTTTTGCACAAGTGTGTGATTTATCCAGAGAATACAGGATGGGATGAGGAGGCCATTCAGTCATGACAGCATCACTTTGCTTCACACACACCTTAGAGGTATCCTTAATTGGAACATATGTCCCATAATACTGAACTAGAATCCGTCTCTTTTTTTTTTTTTTTTTTTTTTTTTTTTTTTTTTTTTAAAAAACCTTGGTTTTGTTCCACAGCTCAGTGGAAATAAAGATGTTTTGAATATATGAATGAACATTTATGCAATATTTTAAGCCTCACAAAAACAAATGTACAGAACGTCACACTTTAATTACTATGACTGGAAAGCAACACTGCATCACAGTGGCAAAAAGTAAATAATTTGACAGGATAATAAATTGTGAATGAATTTGATTAAGTCAAACAAGATTTAATATTGTCTGGGTTCCCCTGCTGAAACAATAAAGGCAAAGGCAATCTTCTACAATATGAATGATACGAAAAGCTGACTGATGCTGAAAATGCAGGTGTTGTTCTTGCTATCACATGATTTTTCCTTCTTGGATGTATACATCACGAATCCTCAGTAAAAACACAACTTGCAGATAACTATTAATTCCAAATAACTATTATGCTGCATTCATGAAGTATTTTGTCTCCTAGTCAAGCATCATAAAAACACATGCTTGCAAAAAACACAGTATAACCGTTGGCATTTACTCTTTTTCGCAGCTATGGCATGGATGTGCAGGCTTTCTTCAGTTCCTCCTCCACCTGTTGCAATTCTGCCATTTTTTCTTTGTACCACTTCCTTGGCTTGTTTGATTTGGTGAAGAGCTGTGCCATCAGGGTGCCAGCCTTTCCCTCAGCTTGTGTGGCGAGCTGATCGGCATCATCCAGCAGAACTTTTGCCACCTCAGACATTTTTTCTTCTTGAGTTTCTTGATGCGCTCTGCAGCTGCCCTTTGGTTCTGTGTTGCAATTTCATTCATTTTCTTTTGCTTTTCCTCATCTAGGTACATCCTGTACCTTGACCTAGCTGATGCAACTGAGGACAGCAGTTCCTTAGTGATGGGGACCTTGAGGACACCCCCACAAACGGTGACATAGTCACAGATCAGTTGCTGGGTGACCATTGTTTCTTCTTGCATGTTGCATCCATCCAGGTCCTTGGCACCTTCCTGAGAATAAACAATGTTGAAGCACATGAAGCACATAAAAATCATACTGGATTAATCCAGTAAAGATTTAGCAAACTGTCATACAGCATATTATCTTTGTAACAGATGGAAGGCTGACACAGAAAAGTTATCAATAATAATATCATTTAACAAGTCAAAGCTGAAGGCCATACAATATAAACAACACTTAACAACAAATTACAATATAATGTGATCCAATACAACAGCCATAACATCTACCTTTACAAGTATAATAATGTTCAGTTTTGATTGACTTTCAGAAAAGATATTAACTTAATTACTGATGTTATAATTTGCAGTGGTGTTGAAGTGGACTGAATTATATTGAAAGTTTTGGTCGCCACATTTACATGCATGAGATAGGCAGAATGATGTTTCTAATTTTCTGCTTCCATAATAATCAACAATCAATAATAATAATAATGTTTGCCACCTACTTACTTTGAAATGGCGCAGTAAATCCTGCGCTGTCCCATGTCCCCTGAACTGCAACCCTGAATATCATGACTGGATATGATCTTCACATCAATATCGGACATGCAGATCCAGTTGTTTTGTTTTCATGGTCTGGTTGAGGCTCTCATCAAACATTAAAACAAATGCATCCTTGTTAGCATGCACAACAAGCAGCTCTGAAATGTACGGGGCCAAGCCAAACTTGCTGATGTAGGCCGTCTTGTTGGAACTGCATGCAAACGAGCGGGCAATGTCAGAGTCTGGGAACATCGCATGGAAGTCTCCAATCCCCTCATTTGAGTTGTATGATTGGTGTTTTGTCACAGTGTTCAGAGACCACAGTACCTCTGCTTTCAGTGTAGGCATACATCTGAACATTGTCCAGAGATGCGGTGCTGCGGTCCTGGTTGTTGATATCAGGGGTGAGGGTGGAGGCAGGGTGGAGACGAGAGTAGAACAGAACTGGGAAATACCTGGCGTTTGTTGGCAGCTCGATTTTGAGGCTTTGTATTTCGTGCTGTGCTTGTGTGACTCCACTGCCTTGACTCCCATCGTGCCGAGTTTTTGAAACTTTTCATGCACAAAATACACTGTGCCTCATACACATTGTCTGGTACCGCTTTCAGCCATGAAGAAAAATCTTGGTTGGACAGCCAATTTTCGTTGAATTTACACTTTCTCATGTTGTCCAAAGTTGCTACATGAACGACGTGCATCTGCTCTTAGAGTCCCGGCTGCAATTACATCACTGTTTTGTTGGTTCCGCTATCGTGATTGCGCGATGTTACCACGAGAGTCATTTGGTAAATTATTTTTAAAAATAAATGTTACCATTTATTTTGAGATTTGAGACTATTTACAATCATAAAATCCTACTGATCATGTGTTAACATTTTTTAAGACTTTTGAAAGATTGATTTAAGACATTTTAATGCCAATTAAGGTCTTGTTTTTAGATTCATGAATTCAATGCCTTTTAAGACTTTTTAAGGATCCGTGGGAACCCTGATACTGTTAATAGGGGTGTTGAAAAAAATTGATTATTGATTAATCGCGATTATGTTTTGGACGAGTATGACTCGATTATTAAATTTTCAAAAATCGATTATTTTTGGCATTATTTTATTTTGTACAAATAATATCCCGCGGTCAACGGAAGTTGAATGTCACGTGCGTGCTCAGTTCCTCAAGTACGTGCAGCGGCCTCAAGTACGTGTAGCCGGTTTAATGCAACATGTTCACCAAGCTAGCTGGTTAACCCGGTGGTACCGGCCAGCTTCGGCACCGGTTACGGTACTTTAATAAGCCGGTGTGACGTTATATGTGAACATGTCAGCCTCCAGCCGATCACAATCAGTCAGTTTCTGGAGTATAATAAACTTAAAATTTCTATTTTAGCAATAATATACATATAAATAATAACGTTTAAGTTTGTCAAATTTTATGTTACTGTTTAGCTTTAATAACCAACTCCAGCTGAACCAATAACAACTTCTGGGTTAAGGTTATTTCTGAAAACATTCAGAAATGAGACATTAAAAAAACTTTATTGCATTAACACACAGTTCAGTTTAAGATTACATAACATTAGTTAACAAACGTGGAGGGTTTTTATTTTCCAAATATCACACAGACGCCTTTTATTCTAAAGTATTCACACAAATTATATAACTTGTTATTAAGTTTTGACTTCAGCAGCTTTAATAACTGAAGCTACCAGACGCTCTGTGCCGCACTAGTAAACGAAAAAACGAAAATCAATAATTGGTAATCGAGAATCGTCAATAATCGAAAATCGTTTGGTAATCGAATCGGGACCTCAATAATCGTAATTGAATCGAATTGCGAAATCGGACAGATTAACCACCCCTAACTGTTAGGCACATTTTTTAACTCTGAGAGCAAGCCAGAATAGCCGTTTTGACTTTTTATGCTAAGCTAAGCTAATTGCTTCCATGCGCTCTGTCCCTGAGTTGCAACAATATTTGCAGCTTTATCTTGGTAAGAAAGCAAATAAGCACTTTCCCAAAACTATTCCTTTGATGATGACCTCTGGGATTCTGGGATGCATCGTAGTCTGTCAGTCTGTGAAGCTAACGTGAAGTTTGTTTTCTTATGAAAAGTTAACCAAGTTTTTTTCTCTTATGAGTTTTAACCCTGCTTGTAGACTACAAATACAAGCCTGGAGTTTAATTAACAAAAAAAAACGATTTTTTAAAATTACAATCAAAATATCAGTCAGAAACATCGTAATTACAATTACATTCTTTCCTCAAACAAGCATTTACATATATAATAGCTTTTATAATAAACAGAAAATACCAATAGCAAACTGACCGATTTGTTTTTGTGCCAAGTCAGTACATGTTTCAACTGCAAACCATTTAACCACACTTTGCTCTTTTCCTGCATTAATTAGGAAGTTTACATGGTGATTAAAGTTTTGAGTGAAAGTCTTACCCCCCGGGCGCCTGAATCCTGTTAAAAACCCTTAAATCCAAAAATAGGCAATACGAGCGTCAATGAGCTGTCAAAGCTTACTTTTTATCCTTCAATTGTGATTCATGTAATGCAGCTATAGGCTTTAGGTTTGCCGCAATAAAATTAAACGGTTGCACTAATTAGACCACTGATACTAATAATAATGTGTAATATTACATGAACAGGGTCATAAATTTAATTACACTAGCCTTCACTGAAGAACTGAGCCTTCAGACATAAATCCTATTAAACATGAAATATCTCTTAAATCGCCTGGGAACTTTCAGCCTCCTTTCATTTGGCAGTGAAGAATACTGTTGCAATACACCGTAACTGTCAACTAAAGTAGAGGCCATTAAGCTGCAAATCAAGGATAGGAAAACTAACAAAGCCTGAAATTTCAAATAGAGAGAAAAGGTAGAATGTGTGGTGGAAAAAAAAAAAGTATACTGTTAACAGTGCACCTAAAAAGCCTGAATGGTACAGTTTTAACATACAGGGTTAATGGAGTAAACTCACATGTACTTTGTGACACACACACATGCACACACACTGAAGGTCTAATATGGGGATTATTAATTGACAAAATGAGTTTGACGCTGGTTTGATAGATGTGCAGAAGAGAGCAGAAGGCAGACCTAATCACTCCGGCCCTAAATGGATTCATTATGACGACCAGCGTGACATGCCGCTACTGCAATGCAGAAAGAAAGGCAGGGGGGGGGGGTGACGAGAAGCCTAATATAGCACAATGACAGCAATAAAATCAGCTTTTGCTTTATGACAAGACATTACACTGAGCTGAGAGCAGCGTACAGTGAGGGAGAGACAGTAAGTACAGGTTTTATACGGTCTCCCAGGCATTTCATGGTGATGGCGTATAGTCCTAATTAATTACCAGTTGATCTGGATGTGATTTCAGCTCTCCGCTCCCTCGTTTTTCAAGTACAACACATGTAGCCCCATACACATATTGGATACATGTGTTTTGAAGTATAAAATGTGACCCTTTGTTCATCAACTCAGGATCAAATCAGCTGATTAGTGGTGTCTGTTTCTGCATTGAATTGCAGTTGACATAAGGCTCCCAGCTTTAGCCACTTTTGCCTGCATTAACAACAAGACTGTGACATCAAGCTACATCAAGGTAGCAGGACAGGAAAAGAATGAACCAGCATGAGAAAGAATCAAACCTAAATAAACACAGATAGAGTGTGTTTAGACTGGCAATAAACAGTCATCCATAACACAAGGTGGCGCCGACACAAGTGACAGCCTCTTCAGCAACTGTCTGTGCAGTGTGTTCTTTTACTCTTTTTTCAACTTTATTTTCACTTTTAATTTTTTTACACACACGTGTGTAAATATGATTACATAATTGAGTAAAATCTATAATATACAATAAAAATATACATTTTCACAGTTGTCTAAAGTTAGTGATAGATGACCTTTTTTCAGCCTGTGGGGCAAAAATACTTGTCCAGTGAGTCTCATAATAATTTGAACATGAACAGTTTGCTCCCCTTCAATACCATAAAGAGAAAATTGTTGGGTGTACCTTTCCACCACCCAAACCTCAGGAGCATTGTGGCTTGTTGTGGAACATTCAGATATGTCTGTGATAAAGCCTCAAAAAGAGTTGTTGTACATAGAGTGATGGAGGCCTTCTGCAACAGATAAAGAAAGAAAAGAAAAGACAGAAAGCAAGACTGAAAATTCTATTAGGTCTTTGAAAACAATGCCTTTTGAGAGAAGAACGCCGTGAGAGAGGCTCCGAGTCAAAGAGCTTGACATGGCCAGCTGGACATTGTAATTAAACAAGAATCCCAAGACAGAGGAAGACAATACTCTATCTCAATGAGCTGATTATATTGAGTAGGCTTGACTAACTACACGAACTACACTACACTTTTCAAACAGGATCGGACCATATGGAAAATGTAATGCAACCTGTTTGGGAGAGTCAACATTTCTGCTCAGATTGATAAAGGTTACAGGCTAAGGATCTGTGAAAATAATGAGGAGGTTGACAAACAGGCACATCCAGTCATATAATAGACTGCGTCGAGTCACTGAGAATGCATTTTACTGTAAAGTATTAGAAATCTTGTGTCTGCAGTTGAACCTCTGTAATAAAAGGTTTGCATATTAATAGACTCTTGAGTTTTAATGAGGGTGAAAGAGGAGAGGTGATTTTAAGGATTTTAATGTGGTAATTAGACTTTTTTTGTGGGGAAAAAAGAAACATACATCACTGTTCCAAGCAGACTATTTTTCTTTTCTTTTTTTCATTTATTTAAATACATTGGTGTGAGTACGTGTTTGCTAACCCTGTGGAAAATGTCATGTGTTACCTTTTTGTCAAAATATTCTTTTGTATGGGTTTGACTGTGTTAGTTTTAGTTTGTTAATAATAAACCCACACAGAATCAGCCAATTTCGCTTTTTTTGGGCTGCCCTGGCGAGGAACCAGAAGATCTACTGGGAGTGTAGTTTACTGTGTTTAACAGAAACGTAGCTGAGCTGCAATAATCCAAACACTAATGTGGATTTACCCGGATTCACTACTGGAAGAGCGAGGTCACTAACTTCAGGTGGTGCAACCCAGGACATGTAACACTTAGGGAACCTCAAACTGCTGGTGGTGAGTCTCTGACCACATTACATACCCAGGCAGTTCTCGCACGCAGAGATGGCACATGACCCATATGATCATCCACTCCATTATCACAAGGCCCTGCTTAACAAGCATTTCCTGCACTCAAAAACAACATAATCCAGGCAGCACTCACCTTTCCCATCACAATGTAATATCTGGGCCATCTTCCCAGATATGCCAAGTAGGAAGTACTGAATAATAAAGTCTGTCTCAAAGAATTTGCATAGACAAGCGGTTCTGGGAGATTACAAGCACACCTGAGGTGGAACATTTCTGTCATTACAAAAAAAGAAGCACACTTCCTTCATTTACTTCAAGTGTTATCTGACAATGCAAATAGACTTTTTTTTTCTCTGAGATTTCTGTAACAGTACTTGCACACACACAAAAAAATCTGATCCTGGTCCAAACCTCTCCAGTCTGACCTATCAGGTTAGAGCTAAGGATCACGGCTCCAGATCTGGCTGAGGTGTTTCTGTATAATGTTTATCAGTTCAATTTGCCTCATAAAAAATGAAAAATAGAAAATTGGAAAATTGAGATCTTCTAAAATTGTAATTTTTGTTCATTTTGGAGTTGTCATGGCTGCACACACATCTGTTGCAGGTGTTGCAAAATCTCCCAAGAATCAAACAGAAACATTTATTGAAAGTGAATGAAAATAATGTGAAACCAAAAAATGGCCTCAAAGGGAAAATTGACACTAAAACTATAAAAACTATAAAACATTGTTTATTCTGAGTATAATATTCTAGAGTTTTCTTTCATGGGTCTTTCATCTTTTCAGTGCACAGTTGAGTTTTTCAGTTCAGCGGTCTGGATCAGCAGCAAGAGGTATGAATCTGAAAAAAATCAGCAGTAATACTGAACAAATGGACAGTAACAGATCTATCATGATCAGGGAAAGAAAAAATGAGAATTATCTAATTAAGTGCTGTATAGTTTTTTTTGTCTTAGGACTCATTTTTGTTTGCTTGTTTCACATTATTTTTACTCAATAGATCTATTTTGCTTGGTTCTCTGGAGACTTTGTTCAATTACTGAGAAACAAATCTAATCCAATAAAATGTTACTCGAGTCACTGTGTTCACTGTTGTTAAAGTAGTTAAAAAATGATAAGCCTTACTTGCAAGCTGCTGCAGTTGTTATTTACTTGAATATGCAGTTGAACATACTGTTGAGCATACTGTGTTGAAGTGTATGTTAAGATGTTGAAGAGGATTATTGCCTCAAATTGTAATTAAGACTGCAAGACATGCTCTTTGTCTGTGACAAACATATTTACATGATTAATGGACTTAACTGGACTGAGCTTCATTTCCAAAACTCATCTTCAGGCTAAAATGATCTTAGTCCATGGAGTTGCATAGGGACTAAGATCATGTCAGCCTTAAGATGCTTTTGAAATGAGGCTTTGGTCTGCAACCACACTCTGTAGACCTACTTTGCCAGTAACCAAGTGAGAATATCAGTCATAACTTTGTTTAAACTGAATGTTTTTTCTAATACAAGTTTGAACTAGGCTAAGAACAGAATGAAAGAAAAGTCACTCCATGCACTGACTGAACCTTGTTTTGACGTGTATGTGTGTGCAAACAATTGCATGTGATGACAGAGATCATAGTCTCAGGTTCAGAGCAGGCTGGGTCTACAGTTATGACGGCCTGAAGCTGTCCTGTGTTGTTTTCTCTTAGATTTACCCACTTCAAGATTTTTAACACAACACTCCCAGCCAATCAGCTTACCAGGACACAGGAATTCTACTGGTCCTCTTGATGGCCATGACAGGATGTAATCCATGAAAGCAGCTGTGACGATAGGTCACTTACCAGCCAATCAGACATAAGTTGAGGCGGGCACATAGACCCCTGCCCTCTCAGGCAGCCCAAAACACCAATAGAAATAAATTCTCTCTGATTTTCTATTTTTCAGTTTCCCATTATCCAACAATCTACAAATAGAAAATTAGAAATACAACTCCAAAATCTTCATTATACATTGAATTAAATTTTCAAATTTTCAATTTTTATCTTTTTTATATGGAAAATTGAACTGATTAGTGTTACACGGATCAAAGTGGCTCTCAAACATCATTGTGTCACAATAAGAAAAAGTGCAACAGAGACTTTGGCATCGAGCAAGAGGAAGGGGAGGCATGAAACTGAAGAAAAAGACAGAGCCAAAGAGGGGGGGAGTGACACAGAAGCAATGGGTAGTTGTTCATCACAGCATCAGTTTATTACAGAACAAAGAGAGGGCTTGTTTTTGGAGCATCAGATCTGGGACTAACTTCTCACACCGAGACATCTGCTCAACAGTGTGTATTTGTGTGTGCTTGATGTGTGTGCATGTAAAAATTGTAAGTTCCACATCCATTCAAAGCACGATGTGTCAACAATGACAGGTTTCCAAACTGCTGACCTGAGTTTGACACTTTCCACTCGTTGACAGATTCAGACAGATCCCATTTGTAGTGCTGGCTGTGTCAGTGTGCCTTTGAGCTCACAAAGCTGTTTTTTTCTGTGTGGAAAATAAATAACATCACAGGAAGGTGTAATCTGATTTTGCAGATTGTGCGTGTGTGTTTGTTTTGCAGCATTATATCTGTGTCAGAGTTAAAAGCTGAGTTAGACAAACATAATATGTCTAATCCTAAACTGGAATAAATGTGTTTTGGTTGGGGGAACTGAGAATAGTGGTTATAAAGGGGATTATGAGAAAAAAAACCTGACTTTCTGAGTAAAAAAGTTAACTGTCGAGCAGAAGGTCACCTATGCCATGATCTTTGGTTTTTTTTTTAAGAGACAAGAAATATGTCAGTGTTTAAGTGATTGAAAGTTCCAGCACCTCATCTGTTCTGTCTTTGCTTGTGTAACCCACATGAAACATACAGTTACTAAACCCATATATGTCATTTAGAGGTGAAGTTTCATGCCCCGCCAGAGGGTGGCGCAACCACTCACTACCTCACTGTAAAAACAACTTAGCGCCTTCCTGGTTGCTTTTTCTCTCTTTTCATCTGAGACGTTGTCCCGAGAGCACGTACTGAGCAAACTAAAGAACCCCCTGGACCAAGTCCTGTGGGTCCTACTGAATGAAGGAGCTGCTTTCATCTGGTAGGCCCTCTCACTGTGAGCTCCTGATTGTTTTTTTTTTTTTCCATTTATGGACTAGAGACTGATCAGGCTCTGATCCTGAGGGTTCAGGATCAGAGCCGGCACCAGAGAGCTTGACTGTGGATGGACCAGACACATGGTGTGGCCAGCCATGGGCTCTGCCCTCAGGGAACCTCAGACCAACGATTTACTATATTCACTCGGATTCAGATAAGACACAACACACAAAAAAGACCTACCCAGGTAGTCATAGGAACAGTGTGCACACACAAGTCAGAGGGAACTCTGATCTTCTTTTCCTCAAAGGAAATTTCGTTCACAGGGAACTGAACTCTGCCTTTGATTCTAAAGGAGGGACACTTTCATTTTTTTGTTTATTATTTTGAAAGGGATTTATTTTTGTATTTTATTTTTGTACATTGTCCTAACACTGTCAAATAATTGCAGTGTGGGAATAAAAATTGTCACTGTTCAACTTTACGTCTGCTCTCTTGTAAGTGAGTCATTCAAATAATTTAAGGTATCCAGCTTTCCGAACCTAGGATAAGATGGGTGTCATTAGCATTGTTCTTATCATTAAGTAAGACTAAGGGCGCTACACTTGTAACAGGAAACTGTGCTTGTTTTGTGTTACAAACCTTTTTTCTCAGGATACCATAGTGGAAATTGAGATTGCCCTTAACCCTGTAAAGCCTGAACCATGAAATAATTGACCACAAGCTGGTTTAATGGTCCTTCTGAACAAACAAACAAAAAAAATTTTCAAATATCAATTTCCATATATGAGTTTCAATTTGGCACTGGACAGCCCTCTGTTCCTGGTGGATTATCTGTTCATTGCATGTATTTTATTGTATACATCAGGTTTTTCAGTCAAAAAAATCACACTGAATGTAGGGGGCTCATCATATATGACATGCAGAAAGGCCACATGGTTGATCTGGGTCTGTTCTGCGTCCATTTCACGGACATCTGACAGAACAGACATGCTCCTATATTAACCAATGCAGCTGTCAAACGTTTCATCTGCGTAGCTGCAACCCAAAGCTTTTCTTTACACTTCACAACTATTCTGTTTTACACCTGTAACTACAGTGATTATGTGTTGGGCTCTGAGTGTTTCCAAAACATGGCTGACCTACACTCAATACGGTGCCTGAATGCATCGTGTGTAGACATGTGTAGCTGAAGCTGCTTTTCCTCTGCTAATGTGCTACTCTAACCATGTGGCCTATGTAGATACTGATACAGGTTCAGTGACTCTTTCTGAACCTGTACATATATTTACATGCTCATTTTAACTTGCATTGAAAGGCAACTTATACACATCACCTTTGTCCTCACCTGCCAGTTGTTTCTTAGTGGTAGTTTTTTTCTGTAGTTTAGTCTTGATGTGTGTGTACCTGTAGTGATTTAGTACACTTTTTGGAAAAAAATTATTCAGAAACCGATTTGGGCTGTTAGTGACTAATCAAAGTATTGTATCATTTTGATGCCAAAATTGTAAAAAACAAAAACAAAAAAAATATAACTTTTGCAAATTGCCCGTCTCAATTTTAAACCCTGTTTCAGTTCAGCTATTTTTACCAGTGGTTTCCAACCTTTTTAGCTAGTGACCCATTAAAAAAAACCCAGCAGATTCCTCAGGACTAGTTGCATATGTCAATGAGTTGTCAGGAGTTCATTGAAAAGTTTTTATAGTCATGAGGGGGTTAATGAGATACAGACAAGGAAGAAAGCAACTATTAGAGGAAAGTCAAGCAAAAATATATAATTCTCCGCTAAATTACAGCCTTTTTTTTGTTTGTATCTCATTTTGTTTCTGTTGCATTTGTGAAATTTTGGAGATTCGGACCGCTTAAGGAAAAACAATCAAGCAAATTATATGTAACCAACGCTTTAAATGCAGCCTTCATTTGCCCAAATTTAGACACAGCAACTGCATCATTAGCGACTGTCAGTATTTGACAATCCAGAAGGCTATGCTCAAGGGTGTGGTCCTTGAAACACAGTTAGGGACATAAGCAGCTGCTTAGGGTGCAAATGTTTGTTTCAGCTGTCTAAGGGCCAATTCAGTGTCATGTTTATCATGACGTATCAGAAGTGGGATATCAACGCGGTCTGAGAGACAGTTCTTCCTGAGAGGTCCTTTCCCAAACTGGTCACTCCCCTTCACGACAGAGTATCACTCCACATGAAGTCACACTCACAGCTGTGGAGGACACTCCATGTGAAGAGGGTTCGTATGAATAAATTGATGCTTACAATGAAGAGTGCAAGTGTCTTCTGCTGTTTACCAAACATTTGTCACCATGGACACTGATACATGCCGTGCTTGCCAAGCCAATGTGACATATTTCCCTGTTGCATGTTGTTAAATATGAATCAAAGTCAATTAAATTTAAAGTTATAACTTATAACTTATTAAGATTTAACTGCTGTATAGTGAATTTATCAGCAAAAGGCACTCAATGTACAGTCAGGTCCATAAATATTTGGACATTCACACAATTTTCAGTATTTCGGCTAGTATTTCATTTACAAGGAGCGAGATAGAAGGTCTAGAGCTCATTTTAAGTGTGATATTTGTATTTGGAATCTGGTGAGGTCAACTCTCAATATGAAGTCCAAAGAGCTGTCAGTATCAGTGAAGCAAGCCATCATGAGGCTGAAAAATCAAACCCATCAGAGAGACAGCAAAAACAGTAGGTGTGGCCAAATCAACTGTTTGGCACAGTCTTAAAAAGAAAGAAGGCACTGGTGAGCTCAGCAACGCCAAAAGACCCAGAAGACCACGGAAAACAAGTGTGATGGATGACAGAAGAATCCTTTCCCTGGTCAAGAAAAACCCCTTCACAACAGTTGGCCAGATCAAGAACACTCTCCAGGAGGAAGGTGTATCTGTGTCAAAGTCAACCATTAGGAGAAGACTTCCACTGGTGAGCCTCAAAAACAGGAAGGACAGATTAGAGTTTGTCAAAAAAAACATCTAAAAGAGCAGGGATAGTCGGTGATGACCTTCATTTGTAGAAATCAAAGCAAACAGGTAGGTATTCAACAAATTCACAGAGTGACGGGTAAGACAACACAGAGAGAGTCTCTGAACCACAGGGAACCACAAGTAAGATGATTAAGGATA
The DNA here is from genome assembly GCA_025331565.1 of Holacanthus passer. Lineage (NCBI taxonomy): Eukaryota > Metazoa > Chordata > Actinopteri > Pomacanthidae > Holacanthus > Holacanthus passer. The sequence continues at coordinate 1,192,421 of JAFREQ010000091.1, read as the reverse complement.
AACTCACACGGCGGGGTTGTCACTAAGGAATGTCAAACAGCCCCAGAGACAGGCAGACAAAAACCAGGAAGGCGAATTCTGGGATTATGACAAGGCAGGTACATCAGAAGCAGGGAGTATCAGCAGCAGAGAGTCAGTCAGAGAGAGCATGTTGGTGTTGCATGACGCAAAGAACAATCTGGCAATGAGTGAATGAACTGTCCCAATCACGACTGGCTGTAGCTGGGAGCACAGGTGAGCTGATGAGATGGGAGTGGCTGGCAGGTGAGGTGAGGCAGAGACAGGCTGAGTGGAAAAGTACTGGAGAATGAATGAATGACTGCAGAACTGTGACAGAGTGTTCTTCAAAAATGTGTCTGCAAAAGAAAAAATGGTAATTTCCTGCATTTTTTTGTTTGGTTTTTGATTTTGGGTTTTTTTTTTGACAGAGGATCAGTTTTTTTAACATTGCAGGATGCAATGAATGAAGAAGGATCAGCCACAGAAAGCTGTTTAATGAAGAGCTGCAGGTGACAGGCCACACACCTCCAACTCAGCAAAGGTAACCACAGTTCACATTGTTAACCTTGTGAAACTGTCACTGTTTGGTTAGGCTTATGCAACAAAACTATTTGGTTGGGTTTAGGAAAAGATCATGTTTTGGGTTACAGTAAGTATGTGAACTTATATATGTGATGTAAATATGTTTGTCTGTTAACTTACAATTGTACATTAAAACAAGTCAACATAATCTTTTGGTTTCACTTGAATCTTTTTTGGACGCAAACAGTCCTGTGTTTTCTCACTCATCTCCATTTTGCATTGTATTTGGACGCTTCTATTCTCTACATAATTAATGGGAAGAACTGGCCCATCACCTGCACACAGAATTTCACTTTGGCACCACTCGCTATAAAGTCATGTTTGGATGCCTATTAAGAGGACTGGGCTGAACAGAGAATTATCAGCCGACTGTGTGTCTTTAGTGTATTTCAGCTATTTTTTGTTTTTGCTTTCCAGTCCACAATCTCTATCAAAAACAAAGACCGAACAGTTTGCTCACACAATTGCCAACTTTAAGGTGACGATAGATCACTGTTGCATTTTCAGCTTGTTCTGCTGCCCCCAAGAGGCAAACATTAACACAGTTTTAAATTAAAATAAATTCCTCCTTCAAAGCAGATGTGCTTATGTTTTGGTGTTGTGGAATATTGTAATTCAGCAAGCTAGAAGGTGCAAGTTTTGCAGTGCATCACCACTTCCATCTAGCTGGATTTGGAGAGAGCAAATGAAGCAAATGTGTATGAGCTTGAACTGGCCTGAGCCACTGTGATCAGAAGCATCCCAACTTGTCAGAAAACCACTCAGTCTATCAACACAGTCTTGCCTCTTCCTTCAGTTATCACTTGTGTTTGCTCTTTCCTGTCTTATATATTGCTGTATCTCAACTAATGAAATGTGAATTAATTAAGCTTTTGCTCTGGCAGCAGAAATGAACCAAAGTTTTTTTTTTTTCAATTACAATACAACATTGATTGCAATCTAATGGGCTGTTTATTCAAACTGACCAGTTGAGCGAATAATGGAATGTGTGCAATGATCAAATAACATGTTATCAACATGTTAATCATCATCATTCTCTCCTCAGTAATTACACAGTATTATACTCATCAGTTTATTGGTATCATGTGCTGTTTGGCTCACTGGGTAACAATCAGAGGCTGCACCTTTTGTGCTATGTTCCAAGACTTCTCATTGCTGTCTTTGGATCAAAGCCATCTGTTATCTGAAAACTAATAACCACTTAGCCATGTGTTTCATCTGACTGGGTGTTTTTTTATCTTTCTGTGTAACTCTGTATCTTCAATAACTTCCCAGCTAGTTTCCCAGTTGGTGGTGGTGTACTGAATATAATATTACTGATTTAGCCTGTCCCCAGAGTCACTGAAGATAACATCCACAATTGATTAGAAAAAGAACACTATTAATATTTTCTTTTCTTTTCTTTGCCTTTTTCTTTAACTTACAGAATAGTTCTCAAAAGTTTAAGTTACAAAGTAATAAAAGCAGGCGAAAGCAGAAGCACAAACATCTAAACCAAAGCTGAGTCAATAAAAAAAGTCTTAGTAATTTAACCAGTGTAGAGCAGAATAAACACAAAGCAGAAAATGGCGGAAGAAGAATAAAAACAATAAAGACTACAACTGGATGATGAAGTACAACAATTATGGAGACGCTTGTGTCAGTTTTTCAGATTTAATATAAAGCTGACGCTGCAGTGACTCAGTGTGTTTGAGTGCTGGGTCTGCCTGCATGTCTGTGTGCTCCAGGTCATCAGGCAGCTGATCGCACATGATCAGCTCCTGTCACGTCCACCTCAACAACAGTATCTCTTCCTACCAAAAAAAAAAGAAACGTCTCTCTGACATCATTGGTCCATCAATTCTTTCTTTCCTTTACCTCAAACATCCATTTCAGTTACAACTGACTCTGTTTTGTGGCACTTTTATGTGTCAGTGTGCAACATTATAATGTAAAATGTATATCATTGCTGTGTTCAAGTGTGGCTGCAAATTGTTTGACATGTGTTCAGTGGCCATTCTGACTGTTTACCTCACAGCAGACATCAGAAAAATGAGACATTATCAGGTAAGATGCATAAACCAGTGACAGGACTGAATACACATCAGTGAAAAACAGCTTTGTTTGCAAAAAGAAAAAAAAAAGCTTTTTACCAGCCGCTTACACAACCATGGTCCACCCACACAGGTGTTTTCACTTGTTATATTTCATTTACTTATACTGATCAGACCTCTCTACAGACTATGCAGACAAGTACAGACTGTGTCTGCTAACTAGTTTATTTCTGGAGCTTTCACTCACTTCTCAAGGCTTTTCTCCGTGGACGGAGTGTAGCCATCATAGCGTGACCTCAAATGTGGAATTTGCGTCATGTGATAACAGGTGTTTGTAGAAGAATGAGACTGCTATCAAGTCAACATGGATGTAAACAATGCAGGTTTCAAATGTTTAAAAGCATAAGCTGTGAGGCTGTTTGGAGAGGATGGAGGGGCAACATGTTTAATACGCCTCGAGGATGCGCACAGTGCATTCTGGTGGGTAACACTCAATGTAAATAGAAACTCTACTCATGAGACAACACAGTGCAAGTGACCTCAGCAAAATCCCATCAGCGTTTGCTCTTTTTGTTAACTCACCCTCAGCAAAGGTCGAATCAGACACATTTGCTGAGAACACCTGTGTGAGTTTGCAGAGCCATGGATCAAAAGTTAATCTTATGTGTGAGCCAGGTGTCTAGAAGGGCCAAGACACACACCACAACTGCAACCAGAGCCATTTCTTGCTATATGTGGACTACGCAAATGCATAGGGATCCCAAGCCACCAGAGGGCCCCAAAGCTGCATGTTCAGCCTCATCTGAGGAGAATTAAAATGACCTGTCTTTATCTGTAGCTTTCTCATGTGTTCATTATATCCCTTATATGCTTAAAAAATAAATGTAGGATACAAATAAAATGAACTGTAATGATAAGCTGTGACTGGTGTTTTTGTGGCATAATTAAGTCATAATCGCTGGACTGCACTGTCACCCAGTGAGTGATGTGCGGGCCGCCGACAGGTACGATGGGAATGACTGACAGCTGCCCATCATTCCCATTAGTGAGCATATTAAACAAGGCAAACACCGTAATGGCATCAAAAAGAAATTATCCTAGCGGAGCAGAAAAACAGAAGAAGAAGAAAACGGAGGAAGAAAAATGTACAAAGGATAAAAGTAAGGCATTAGTTCATGATGTGGGTGGATGGGGGAGGTGTAACGCCAAGTTTTTAGCTAGTTTGTTTATTTGTTCTGCTAGCTAGCTAGTTTAGCTAGCCTCGGATAAATGTTAGCTGGCGAGATTTTGTTTGTCACAAACCCAGCTTTAGTGTTTGCTTCATGAAAACAAAATGAACATGTCACATGTGAAAGGACTGTGCTGTCCTGCCATGGGACTGACTGACTGACTGACTGAGCCCAGAGCCGATTATTCAGATTCTAGCAGGGAGGAAGTGTTGTTGTTGTTGTTCTTGTTGTTGTTGTCTACTCTGTCATCATCCAGTGGAAGTTGTCTCTCAGATATTTGACTCTTAACATTACATTAGGATTACTTATGATTAATTTGTTAAGTTTAGTGTGTATTTTATAGGCCACTAATTAGAAATGCGCTACTGCTTTATAAATAACACAAATTATTTTGTGATTTATGAATATTAGGTTTATTGTTGATTATTTTGGACTATTGTGGCAGTGGATCATTTATCTTCGTTTTATCACTTTAACAAGTACAATGTGTCAATTAATGCAGAAACCTCTTAAGAGTGACAATGTTGTATTTGGGTACATGCTTTCTAGGGACACTGTACATTACAATATTAAATATAAAAACAGATTAGGAATTTCTGTATTAACAACAACATCACTGCAATTAGAAAATAGGAATATGTGCTTATGATCTATTTTGCTTGGTAACCTAAGGAGCTTTGTCATTGCAGGAGCATGATATAGAGCAGAATATTTTGGAATTCCAGGCACTGAGGCAGAGGGATCTTCCAAACTTCATCAGTTTATTGTATTTATTTTTAATTTAAAGTAAACATTTTTTAAAAACACTCAATATCTGTTTTATTTATTGACATATGGAGGATTGTTATTTTTTAAAGATGTTTGATTTTAATATGAGAGGCTAGACAGGACAGATGTGACTAGTGGAGTAGGCTGTTAAGGTAAAAAGAACACACACACAAATGGACAAAAAAATGTCAATCTGTGAAAATCAAGGGGTTCTCTTTTTGATATTGTACTTTCAGCCATCCACCACCGAATGTCTCATCAAACGAGCAAACTACATTTGAATGATCAAATTCAGCTTATAGTCATGAATCACTACAAAGTTGCCATATAGCAGATATAACGTATGCCTCAACATTTTGGGTATGCAGTCAGCAGCCATCCTTAAAGGATTCTAAAAGTTGAAACTATGTCTTTTGAGCTGTATTTCAAAGTTTCTAGCTTACAATTGGAGCCAATTACTTCTGGGTTGATAGCTAAAAACAATATGTGGGAAGTCAGAAAGTAATGGGAATGGGAATTTGTTATTTTCATAGGATTTTCTGACAGTAAGCAATGCATTAAAAAAGATTTTTACAGATTTTGTGTATATTATTTCAGTTGTGGTTAATGAATGGAAGTAATCCAGTTTGGAAACAAACAGAGATGGGAATAGTTTGTCTTGGTGGTGGCACTCTTTGAGGTACTCACTGTTGCAGTAGAACACATTTAAAAAACAGCAAACAGACAAGTAGGGATCGCTGTGCACTGTAGTAATTGCTTCAAGTTTGACACTTTCTGGTCTTTTAGATAATGAATCATCAAGACATAAAGGAAGCAGTCTTATCATTTTTACCGGACCTCTCTGTTGAAACCCTGACTTCACTGCTGGATGGATTTGACGAACTTGGTGTGGAGAGCAGGGCAGACCTTGCTTTGGTACAAGAGAAGGATCTGGAAAGATACCTTAGACCAACCCAGTGTCGAAAATTGCTGAATGGCATTAAGAATGAAGGTAAATCCATATTTTGACATTACCATGGAGAAGTTAAACACATGACACTTAAGTTCAAATACTGGTTTGCAATTTTTGTAGAATTTTTATCTTCATCTGAGCATTAGGGGGTGGTGATGAAAAGTTGGTCTAAAGCAGCATGGTACAAATGGCATCATTTTATAATTTTGCTTGACAAACTGTGAAGTTTGTTTTTTCAGCGAGTATACTTTATATGCCTCTTGCCATTTCTTTATCTGTTCATAATTTTTTCTCCGCTCACTTGGACTTCCAGCGCTTGAAATAGAATATGTTGCTGTCTCCTTTCCACCCCTCACAAGCACTCCACATCCTCCAACATCAAGTTCTGAAAGCACTTCAAACTCTTCTTTGGCTTCACCCACACTGCATAGCAGGTCATGGCATGCAGACTTCCGGGTCAGGTGGGACAGGATGCCAGCAGCAATTCGAAAAGCAGTGGATAATCAAACATGGCCATCACCAGGGGACAGAAAAGAGATGGTGAGGACAGCGGTGGACCAAATGTTAGAGCATGATCTCAACCCAACCAGAGCAATATGTCACAGCATTGCCCAGGGCATTGTAAGAGACTGTCCGAAAAGTTTTGCCAATGTCGGAAAAAAAGGAGACATTGTTGGAGACAGCTGTCACTCTCTTCTTCAGCAAATTAAAACGAGAGTGGAATATAAAAACAGAGAAAATACTCTTGCACGGCGACACAGAGAGAGAAGGTCCTGCACTGTCGTGGCAGAGGCCAGAGTAATGGCCAGAGGCCCTTTGGATCAGTATGGATGTGTGAGGTTGTGCCCTGCAGAACTTCTTGCTGGAGAGACTGAGGCAACCTTAGATGAAATCAAAAGGCAACTGCGCAACATCTACTCAGAGGAAGGGATGGGTGGGGCAGAAAGAGTCAAACCTCTGATGGAGAAGATATATATCATTCAGCGCCGGTTCCTTAACAGTGTGCCTGCACCAGCCATCACAGAGATTAAGGAGGAATGGCCTTTTCTCTTCTTGCAAAAAGCCTTTACTCCCATTTTGGTCTGCTGATGGACGTCTCAAACCTCACTAAGTTGCATGAGGCCCTGAACAACAAAGATAGTACAGTTATTCAGTTCTGCCAGGAACTCAACCGTCGTCCAGGGATAGAGGACGTCCTGGCTAATTACGAGCCAGAGGCTTCAGACAAGGCTGCATGCATCCTTCTGCTCCTGATGGCATACTTTAAATAGCCCAAGAACGCCATCGTGCTTGAGACTGATTGTTATGGCCCTGGGTAGTAGTTGTATTTACTTCGGCTAACCCATTCCGTTTAAGTTAACAGTGCTGGCTGGTGATGACGTCATCGGGGACTCCCTACGCTGGGCGTGCCTCCCGACCGGGGTTTTCCTCCCGGCACAGTTGCTCGTCGGCCAACCGGGTGACACCTGCTGGCCCGCTCCTCCCCTTCCGACCGGGTCTCAGCTCCAGCCCAATCAGCCCCAGAAATTACTTAAACACTGTGTGATTGCCGGCGGCGGCTGTGATTTTGTGTGACCAGTCCGCCTCGGTGCTACGTGCCTCTCGCTACTCGTATTGGTTGGATCTCTGGGAGATCTCGTTCCTTAGTTCGTAAATTGCTACTTGTCCTTTACAGGTGAGTGCAACCACGAGGCACTCGTGTGTGTGGTCTTGGGGCCGAGTGGCCTAGGTGTGTTCATTAACTTGTTTGGTCGTTGGTTAATACGACACTCTTTCAGTTTTCTTATTTCATACTTCGGTTTTGGTAGAAAACAGCGGGGTGTGATTGTATGCGTTATCTTCATTTCAGTTTATTATCAGCTGCCACCCCCCGCTTGCTTTGTGTTTCCTTTGTGTTAACCTACATCATTTTATCAATAAATGGCTTTTGCCAACTGTACCACCTTGGCGTTGTGTTACTTCCCTCTTACCCCTAGGTCTACCACCGTGGGTCGTCACACTGATGTAAGTCTAAAAGATAAAAAGCAGGTTGATTGCACTATTCACTTTCACACTTGCATTCATTTGATCACATTCATTCAAATGTTGACACATAACGTTCTCTCTGATTAACCTCTAGGCCTCTAGTTGGATGAGTGTACTGTGGACTGTCTCTTGTTGAATCTATGCTATCATAGCTGTATGTTACAGTTAAGTCCTATTTTACAGCCGTGTGCCACAGCCGCTGATGTGCAGAGGACAGTGACGTTACCGAGCACCCCCTGCTTGATTGTTCAAGGTACTGTTGATGTCTGGATTTTATATTGATATTTCCAGCACTACATGATCATTTCACATAACTTGCTGATCAGTGTCTTGACATGTATTTTTCCATTATCATAGCTTTTCTTCATCTTTTCCGATTCTGATCTTTTAACAGTAGTGCCGGTAGTTTGTGTACAGTCAAGGGTTTTAGAGATTTAAGATTGCTTTTTTTTCTGCATTCCAGAGCAGGGCACTGACTTAGATTTGTTTTGGACCACGTCAAATAGAATAGAAGCTTAAAAATTGCGAGAGCAAGGCAGGTCTTGATGTTCTCTGGTATGAGGTGTGCAAGAGACATCAGTTAGCTCAACAATGCTCAGTGAATGGGTCACAGTTTGCGATGTTGCTGAACATTTAAATTTAAATAACATTTAAATCTGGCTTTTTCATCTTGCTTACATAGCATACATAGCATACAGTGTGCTTGTTCATTTGGCATACAAGCTTGCCTGCCTCCTATGCTTACTCATTGCTTTCAGTCAATGTCTGATATTTCCAAAATGAGATAAGTCTTCATGTGATTCTCTTGCAATGTAAATGTCAGCACGGTGGGAATGAGCACTATGGTTAAGCAGTCTCTGATTGGCCCTCTCTGCATTTGGTATTTCGGATGTCAAGTGGGTGACTTGATAGCATGCTTGCTTAATTCTTACTTTTTTAATGAGCGTTTGTTTTTCAATACTTGTATGTATATCTCGATTTCTACACACTTGATTTGCTTGCTTGTATCAATCTTGCTTGTCTTTCAGTACTACTTTCTTTCTGTGGTGTAGGGTTTACTTAAAGGGAAAGGGGGACCACTGCATGTGTCTTGTATAAACGATGCAATATATAAATCCTTGGTCCTCGGAATCTACGTCATCCGTAATGATTGAGCAGAAGTGACAGATCCCCCTGAGGATATTGGCATCATCATAGATGGTGTGGAAGTACTTGGTGATCTTGGAGATGTGGCAAGTGGGTGTGCGGTCCTGCTTGGTCTGATCTACAGCCTGAACTTGAGCTACCCCAAAGATCTGAGACACACATTTGAATTTATTCAAAAAGTGTTAATGCAGTTGGATGGCAACAAGCTTTCCAACAAGGTGCAGGTCCTCAAAAACAAACTACATGAATAACCTCACATCCAATTGGTGACTGTGACATGGAGTTAGGTTCAGTGGACTCAATATCTTTGGACTGTTTGTAGAACCAAAGATGACCTGTCGGTGTGCAGTGCTGCCGCCATGGCTCCTGTGCATTTTGATGTGCGCAAGTGTGAGGGTACACTCAACCCTGCCTGCAAGTGTAATGGTAGTTTGTTACAAGTTGCTATTGCTTGTTTTCTTATCATTGTAAACTGAACATTTTGGTAATTTGGTCTATTTTCTAGATACAAATTTGTTGGCATATGCTGATACTTCTGAAGTTCTCCAACCACTTTGTATTATACGTCCATCACTCATTTTATTTTTTGTCAACCATCAACAATAAACTGCCAGATATTTTATATTTATCATTGATTTGTTTGTTACTCATTGCTGTTCTTTGTTTTCATATGGTAAACCTGGGGTGTCAAACTTATTTTAGCTCACAGGCCACAGACAAAGAAAATTGCATTGCATAATAATCTATAACAATCTAAATTTTGTAGTTGCTTTTAGTGTTAAAAAAAATGAACAAATGTGTATCTTTTTAATAATTGGTCGGTCATTTCACTGTGAAGAAACAGCTTTAGATGTCTCTTCAGTAGCATAAGGAAAACACTCCAAACATTGGAATGAAAGAACTTCTCAGTGCACTTTTTACACTTTATAGTCACTCCATTATGGGCTGCATGTTTGACACTCCTGCTGTAAACTGAACCATTGCATTTTGGACTGCTTGCTCAACATAAATATATAAAAGATTCTGATTATTTACATCTCAACCCCATCATATCAGTAAACTAAGCATTTTATTTTCATTTTTGAGTTCTTTATAGCAGAAGAAAAATTTGTAATTTGAGCATCGACTGATATATGATTTGTATTTTTTTGTTTCATGTTTATGTGAAGTACAGCATCGACATAGCAGACAGGTCTGGGCCAGATCTGGCGTCAAGCTGGCGCTGCTGGCATGGCAAGTGGTATGTCAATCGGATGTGGGCCAGGTCTGGCAATGATGGCACTGTTTATATGATGGCATGCCACATGTGGCCCGATTGTGGTTTGGTTTACGTGGCCCAGATCTGTCCATGCCATATGTGGGCCGATTGTGGCTGACCTTATGTAGCCCATATCTGTCTCATATGAATAGGCACGCATGTGTTCTCTTAAGTGTGAACCACAAATAATTGTCTTTCAGAGTTTATAGTGCATTCAAACTCAAACACATCTACATTACATGCTCCAACACTGACAGATAACCGTAATTTCTCAGAATTGAATGAGTATTAATCACAACAAATGACCCAGCCTTTATTGAGTTACAGGCGTTTGTGTGTTGAGAAATGTCTCACTATTTTGAAAAGACATGGCCATCCACCTGGCAAGCAACCAACCAACCAACCAATTGTATCCTTCGCTCTCATTGGCCAGCCGTCAACATGCAACCCCATTTCCTACTCTCTCATTGGCTCTAGCTAAATTCAGTTGAAAAGAGCGCAAACAGAACCAGATGCGCCGTTTTGAGCAGAGAGAAGGACAAAGAGAAGCCATTTTGACAGACAGAAGAACAGAGAAGTTGAGGTGAGTTTACATTTTATTTACAATATTTTGATTAAGAAATAATTTGGTAGTTTAAGATGCATTCCATTTGAACGGGGAAGGTGTAATTTCCGAGTTTCCTCTACTAGTCCATTGCTGATGTGTATCTGGTTAGGTCAGGGGTTGGCAACCTTAACCACTCAAAGAGCCATTTGGACCCATTTCTCAGAGAAAAGAAAACATGGGGAGCCACAAAACCCTTTTGACATTTAAAATGAAGATAACACTGCATAAATCATTTTTTACCTTTATGTTATGTATAAACAAACCACAGTGTGTGGTATTCATGAAATCAATGAACTGCTACAGAGAAAACAGTCAGCTGTCAACCTGAATAATAAAAGGACTATTTCTCGCCGCATGCCGGCCACATGCCAGCGGGTGTAGCACATTGGCGGTTGTGATGCATATTATGACCAATAAAATTTTGAACAGGTTTTAATTTAATTTTACAAGATCACCATAATCTTCAAATTTAGAATTACATTTTAAAAACTAACAAACTAAAATAAAATACATTTTAATTAAATAGTCATTATTTATTTTCCAAAGCCACAGGGAGCCGCAGCAGAGGGATGAAAGAGCCGCATGTGGCTCCTGAGCCATGGGTTACGGACCCCTGGGTTAGGTATGCAGGTGGTCCTCGGTTTACGAATGAGATCCGTTACTACAATCGATTCTCGGTGTAAGTCGCTGTTACCTAAATTATTATTTTTAAATTATTAATTACGCTCTCTTCATTGTTATGCTGCATGACTCGGTGTTCCCCCTGTAATGAATGAACATTAGGAGTGATACATCTTGACGCTAGACTATCTTTGATACCAGTGAGTATTATGGGTAGTGGTTTCGGTAGGCGTTAAAGTCCCAGCCATAGTTAATATGTAAAACATATGTGGCTTTTTCAATTTTATTTTGAAGTTGCCTCAGTATTTTATATGGCTTTTACTTATATTCCATGGCTGTGTAGGCCGGTGTGAACTTGAAGAACGTCTAAGACGCAGTACAATCATTGATCATGATGGCAAATCATTAAAAATGGTACAGCCATCTGTAATAAAGCGGGGTCGGTGGGTCCACAGCAAAGGCTGTAGCATCAAAATCAGTTGAACCACTTTAATCCTGTTTTATATTATGGATAATCACATCTTCAAGCTCACAGCACATCACATTGGATGCTTTGTGAGCTTGTAGATCTGCTATTCTAGAACATCCTCTTCCCTGGTGAAGATGAGGTGGCACCTGTCTTTCCAAAAGCTAAGCCGTGGAAGAAGTAAGAAGTTTGAATTGTTCATTTGAGTTTACTCTTCTACTATTGGTATGTAAAATGTTGATACAAGACCAAATGAAAATAATTTACAACTGTCCAGGGATTAAAATCAGTAGCTGAAGAAGAGATAGGTGTGGAACCAAATCTGCTGCCATTAGCTGATTGCCAGTCAGATGAAAACCTGGAGGAGCGGCTCAGAAATGGTCCTGACCTCAAAAACCAGCTGGTAAGAATGTCAGTTCAACTTCAGGAGGAAAAAAAGTAATGCTAACCCTGTTCTTGATTAAATAGGCTTTACATAATGTTGCTGGGACATACAGTATAAAATTGAGAAGCTATTTAGTCTATGGAAAAAGAAAAATCGGGGATTCATAGTTAAACAGATAATCTAACAACAGGATTGACAGGCACCACAGGGTTAGGGTTAGGTAGATACCTAGTATGAAAGTAGTTGAAACTCAAGTTTCAAATTCAAGAATTCAACCTTACAGTGTTATTGGAGGACATAACAAAAGTTTATTTCTGTATTTTTTTTTTTTTTTTTTTTTTTACAATTTTTCAGTATGTATACTGTGTGGAAATTACCAAATATGGTCACTTGCCCTATAAAGGGTTAAAGATGGGGGAGATGTGAAAGAGTGTGTAAAGAGAGTCATGGGGGCAATGTTGACACTCTCTCTGGCCAACAATATGAACATGCGCAGTATAAATGGGAAGACTGGCTTCCAGCACCTGCAGATAAAAGATGTTGTGATTGGTAAGTTTGTCTTTCAACTTACTGACTCCCCCACAGACTCACTTTAACTATGCATTTTATGGCTGGATTTACACTGCAGGACTTGATGCCCAATTCAGAATTTTTGTGTTTTAGTGGCTGTGCAATGCAATCATCTGACCTCTGATGCCACAGACCAACAAAACTGAGAACAGAATGACAAAGTGGCTTCAAAATGCACCAGATAGGAATGGTGGGTGAAGTGAACAGATGAGAAGGAGCTGTGATGCACGTTAAGGCTATGCCAAATTGTTCACTTTTGCTGCTGTTTGCAGAAAAGATTCCAAAAACATTCCAATGCCTTTTTGCACTTTTAAATTGAATGTAGTGTTTTAGTGTTTAGTGTTTGAACTGTTAAGGACTGACAGTGTTCCAATGGAAAATGTGTTTCTTACTCTTGTACTATTTATGTTGCAGTCATGTTTCAATTCACAGTTAAATGTTTTTTGAATTTGATGTTTGATTGTTAATTAATTTTCCTTTGTTATTTAGAATAAGTTGTTCAATTCAAAAATAAATGTTATTTGTGTAATTGTATCACCGTTGTTGAGGCATTTTTAATCTGGGCCGAATCAGTACATGTCGTTATTACATGGCTTAATTAAGGTATAGATTAGGCTGACATCTGGTGCCAGTGCTGAAACAGTTCTGGGCCAGTATAGGGCTGGACTTAGACTTGGCCCACATACCGCAAAGAATGACGGCCCTTTGGTGGCCCAGATCTGGTTTGTCAGAGGTGGCCCACACATGGGCCAGCACAGGGCCACCAGTGTGCCTGCAGCTGGCCCCATGCTGGCCCTGTGCGGTGGCCCATGTGTGGGCCACCACACATGGCCAGACATAACCGCGACATAACCGTGTTTAGTAAGTCAGATGTAACCGCGTTTAGTAAATCAGAAATAACAGCATTTAGTAAATCAAACATCTTGAGTAATTTCAAAATGTGTGTTAAGTTAATTCCACATAACTGAATGAGATAACATTTAACTAATACAGTTTTGTGAGATTTTCTTAACAGTATTTAGTAACAATCAATTCTTAGTGTCTCAGATCTCAAAGCACCCTGAGCAGTTTAAACAACTGCTACTGTAGATTATATATCAGATAATAGATTATTGGATTTGCAACGTAAAGCAGTAGCAGCCAAACTGGACACAAAAGCAAAACATAAGCAAAGCCCATACTAAATCACATTCTTGCCAGGAGAAAGATGACAATCTATTTTTATTACAAATAATTAATTCTGTCTGGATCTGGAACTGTGTGCACAAAGAATTAGGCTCTGATGAGTCACACACACATAGAGTTACAGTGTGTATCAAGACATCACCAGTCGCATCACAAAGACAGACAGAGGAAGAAACACAGAAGTTCACATACAGTATCTCTCCATCTGATATGTGCAGACAATTACTGTAAACTTCACATCTGATCTAACCTCCCACTGCAAAAAATTAGCCCAGTTTAACAAGTAACACAGATTTTGTAGCTTGTAATGCCCGGTTATCAGCGTGCGTGATTTGATTTGTCAACACATTTTCAGCCATCTCCATTAATGCTCACGTAGCCACGCTAATGACTTACGGGGCCCTCGCAGTGGAGCGGAGCCATTTCTCTGGTGAAATGCACCGATAAAATTTACAAAGTGAGCAATAATGGATGAGTAGTTTTTACTGGGTGATTAGGCTAATGTGCTTTTAATTGGCGGGAGGGAGCTTCTTTTGTTAAGGTATGCAGAAATAGTGCAGTGGAGTCGACAGGAGCTGTTGAGCACCGTGTTTTCCCAACAAATAATGAAAAGACGACACGCAAAAGCTGCAGGTACACTCATCATTTCAATGCGATTTTGGAATGCCATTATTTTTTAATACCTCTTTTGTCAGGCAGATTCTCTCTCAGCATCCAGCATTGTACCTGGAAATGTCCTTCATATCTCCTTTCGTTAATGCATGCACACTGTACATTACCTTCCCCACTTCTCCTCTCCACATCCCATCTAGACTGCATCTAGTTTGGTTGAGTGGCACCAGTTTAACATGTATGTTACTTAATAAGATTTGATCTGCAAGGGAAACCTGAGCCAAAGAGGTATTTACCTTATTAAACCAGGTTACAGGAGCTAAAGGAGCTCTTTAAATATTGCATTCTAGTTGAGTTATAGTTAGAGTGCAGAGACTGATGAGAGACTGACAAAAAAGAGACAGCGAGACAGAAGCTGAGACGTGCTGTCTTTTAGTCCCTAGTGTGGGTCAAGCTCCAAAAACACTGAATCTTACAATTCCCATAATGCAACTCAATAGCTCCGTTGAGTTGCAAATCAGGAGGAGCTATTTTGGGCATCTGGAAGTGAAATTCCCATTCATTTTTCCCATAAAAATGTTGCGTGACTCACAGCTGGAGCTCTTGGATCAGCAGGGGACGCTCTCGGTTGAATCGTCACCACAAGCGATGAAAAAGTGAGTTCGAAAATTTGGGCAAGAAGTTAACTGCAACTGTCAAGGTCTGTTTTTTGCAAGTTTGTAACCCACTGAAAGTGTGTGGAAGCTAAAGATGACAGAAAACTGACGATGCAATCTGCGGCTTAATGTACTTAGAATTTTGTTATATAGTGTCGTGTTTGAATTCACTACTGCTCTGACTTGTGCCACTGACTGGCTTCTTCTCCATGGCAATGGCAGCCGAGGATCATGGGTAGTGTAGTGTTTAGAGCAGTCCACCTTGACAAAACATGACATCTCAGATACAAAGCTGAAGTAATACAAGTGATGCTTCTAAAATATATTATAAATCAGATGAGCATCAACTGGTGCTCATAACATGAGGATAGTTACATTATCCAGGATACTTCTGTCTGACTGTGTTAAGTAACACTCAAGATATCAGCCAAGTTTCCCACCAGGTTTCATCGTGGGACTTGATGTGCAGCCTGGTGTCACACGCTGAGCTACAGTCATTTAAAAGGCACCCAGCAACACTACAGTGGGAAGTTGAGAAAAGCTTAATTTTATGCAAGTGTAATCTGTCACAATGAGACAAGCAGGCGAAAGACAGTGGCACTAGTTTGAATGGCTGCAGAAAACAAAAGGAAGAGGCTGTCAAACATCTTGAATAGAAAAGGTCAACAGAAAAAATATGGTATGTCTGTTGTGATCATCGATCACAGCTGACTGACCCACTTCCTTCCTGGCTCCAACGAAGAATTACCAAAAGCATCAACTTTCTGTTTGACCTCCAAATAAAAAGGTTTTGATAATCTGGCCGAAGTGTCGGCTTGTTTTCAACCTGTCTGTTCATCTGACTGATCATGTCTCTTGCCCCCACTGACTTCTTTTTAGAAATGCCAAATTATAGTCCCAGACAATTATTTAGGTGAGAACATTTGTATCCCAACTGATATAAATGATGAACAACACCACAAAAATAAGATGTGAGGTAATATCCTTCAGGGAACACAAATGACAGAAGCTGATGTTCTGAAGATGGGTAAGGTCTTCTTGTTCAGAGATTTTTGATTCATAATTAGAGAGGATCACACAAGAAATGTCATGAGCTGGATTCACAACTCATCCACCTCTGAATATGTGATGTAATTTATGCCTTAATCCACTGAGCTGCCAGGACGTCCCTGTGCTAATCAAATGGCCAAACTAAGCAAGAATGGATGAGCAGTTTTTGCTGGGTGATTAGGCTAATGCGACTTTAATTGGCAGAGGGCAGCTGCTACTGTGAAGGTGTGCAGTTTTGAAAGGTAGACGAAATCTCTAGAGGGTCACCACACAGACGGCAATATTTCTAGGCAAGCTGAGATCATTTTAGACTGGGATCCCATTCTGAAATGTATATTTTTAAACTTTAAGATCAAGCTACATTTCACCAAACATGTATTTCAAAAAAGCCTTCAAATAGAATTACTGCCTTTGCTGAAACGTACTATAGCTTTGTCTCTCTCATCCCGTCCTGGATTTATTTATAATAGTTCTTCTCTGTGTGAGCTTTATTACTAAGTCATTAAGCAACTATCATGCTGTTGCTCTAAATTACTGGTTACTCATTTTAATGTTATACAATAACAAACCATCAAAGTCTGACAACAAACAAAACTAATTAATGCAGAAGACTTGCTGAATAACAGGTTTTGACATACATTGTTACCTTTCTTAATAAGTGAGTGGTATTATATAGAGTAAAGTAACTATAAAGTAAATATTAAGTAAAGGAGTAAAGGTATGTCGGAATCTTGTTCACAAGTGAGGAGTGTGAGTTGAAGTGTGAATTCGTCCATCAGATCAGTGCAGCGATGCCGGACTGTAATGGTGAAGCAGGAGCCAGACCTCAGGACAAAGCTCTGTTTATCAGTTGATTTATATTCCACTCCTCACCTACCATATGAGCTTTGTATAGTGACTGAAAGAGGAGATTAGTGTGAAATTTGTTTGAAACATTTTTAAAACACCAAGGGTCTAATTTGCCTGAACTTCATGGTTCTTCAGATGAGGTGGAAAAGCAAACTGAAATGCAGATCTGACACTGCTGCCTCCGGAGACACTGAAGGCCCCCAACTTTTTCCCCCCATATGCAGTAGTACTCCCTAACACCTGTATAAAATCAGCAGAGTTCCTTTTTAAGGTAACTTTCACAGCTGTAGTTAATCCAAATTTTGATACCCTGCTGCCTTTTTTTTCTTAGAAACAAACTGTGACATGACATGACAAGAAGTCTGAATGGACAGGTAACCCATTCATTTGACACTTTGGTGAAGTCATCCTGCAGTGTCAGTGCACATTCATCTCAATGCAGAGAATCCAAAATTGTGTTGACTGACAGCAGGTCAGCACTTTTTTTTTCTTGTGTTTACTTTCTCCCTGGTGTAACAAAGAGCTCAAGAAGAAGATGGCTATTATTAGTTGAGACTGCAACTGGGCCTCATGCATCCTGAATAAGACAGGAAGAAACAAGATGAAAATGAGGACCTATAGTATGATTTAATTTCTTCACATGAATTGGAGAAATCCCTGCACTCACATGCCGATGCACATACGCGTTCTAGTCATAACCAAATGCACAATTGTATTCACTCAATTGCTTGTTTATGACGGGGGTGACATGACAGCTGACTGACAGTTTTCACACCAACTTAACAGACCCATACTGAATGTGCAAACACACTTTGTCTGAACCAAACCAAACAGGTTATGGGTGAAAACATCCTAACATACTGCAATAAAATCTTGAAAACGAGACATAGACATAATTAATTAATAACCTTGGACAGAATATTTAGCAAAATAAACAATAATAATATGTGTGTGTGCTGTACATTTGTTCAATTTTGAAATTAATATGGCAGATTTGATCTTATGCCAAGAAAGTTCAATGTTTACAAATTTGTCTTAACATACAGCAAGTAATTAATACAACAGCACAACCAAAGACAACAACATAAGCCTTTTAAGAAATGGAGCTGATGTAAGGTGATGCTTTTTTTTTCTTTCACAGTTAAGCACAGAGCTGATGGCACAGTGCTGTAGAAATAAGCTGTTGATCACGCCCAAAGGCCCAAAGCAATAATAAGATGAACATCAGCTGACACAGAGTGGACAAGACAAACAGGAGACAGAGACGAGGGAACAGTGAGGAAAGAAGAGTTTGAAAGGCACAGTGGACTTGTTGGTTTTAAAATGCTGGTTGTTCTTTAAATAAAGCTTCTGGTACTTAATGTTTGTATTTTATTATCTTTAAATGACAAATGACATCAATGGACTCCTAACTTCATTTTAATACAGTAATGTATGACCTTACATTTGTTCACAGTCTTAATGGCCTTTTTTTTCTTAGGGAATTAAATTGAAGTCTTTAAACACTATTTTCGCTGTCTATTAACAAGACTAAGGAGGATATTTACTTTTTTTGGCTCTAATCAGTGAGATTGCCTTTGTCCTTATTTACAAAACACCAAAAGAAGGTTTTGCATCTTTTCTGTTTAGAGGCACCAAAATATGGGAGGAGGAAATGAAAATCCATGCAAATAGCCACCTGATTTATCTTTGCAGACGTTGACCACAGAGGAAACTGTGTCTGAAATCCAACATCGGGGAAAAGCAGATGTAGAATCTGCAGCAGGGTTTAATCAGTCGGAAACAGAAGGTGAGAAACTAACCTGACCAGAACAGTGGGTAAGAATGCTGAACAGAAAGAGGGAAATGCAAATTAAAACTACTTTTGTTGTCAGTTGCTTTACTGGCGCTTTCCACTCAGCACCACAACATAAAAGAGCAGCAATGCAACGTGTTATTTTTCCCATAACTTTAGCTTTGTTTCCTGCAGGTTCCTCTCGCTTGTTTTTTCCCCTGATTCACAGCAGCTCCAGCTCAGTGTGATATGATTGAAGCGGCCAACATTAGTGAAGTAGGCCTGCTATATTATTTTTGATCAGTTTACAGAAATACAATATAAATATCACACTGTTCTAAAGAGTGAACAGCACCACCAGGGCCCTTCAAACCACCAATTATTATTGTTGCTTTTTTTTTAATTGACCTGTACCACAGTAATGCTAATCTCAGCTATGACCACAACGTGATCCTTAGTTTTGTTGCCTTGCTGCTGCTGGGCCTGGTCCAGATGAGGCTCCATCTTTTGCACCTCTCACATCCAGCAACTCTCCATCAGTGAACACTTACGATTAGAACATGTATGTTTTTCAGCGTGTCAGCTGAGTGCAGAGTGTCATCTCTCTGTACATGGAGCTTTCTGGAGCTCTGCTGTCCTGCAGCTGCAAACACACCAGCAGCTTGAGACAGACAGACAGACAGACAGGTGAACAGACACACCAGCAGCTTCTGCTCTGCTGCAGGTGCTGATTTGGCTTCTTTCCTCTGTTCCATACTCACATTGTTTATTACTTTACTTTATGTAGTTCACCTATCCCTATTATAATCAGGGGGGACCCTGAGTTCTTTAATAAGGTTAAATAAATGTATAACAAAGGTTTTAAAGGTAATTTTATCTTCTTTCACTTTTATATAGATACTTTTAAGCTTGTCTTGAATTATGTGCTGCACCTTTAATGAAATGTAAAACCACTATTTTTAAATCCTGTGTAATATCCCTTTTCAATGTATTTAACACAAATATTTATCTTTCATAAGCAAACACTTTTAGGGAAAAGAAAATAACCAGATGTTACGCCCAGCCTAGGGGTTACTTGAACGCAACATGAAAAGTCCACCCTTCACATGAATTCAAGTAGCCACACAATGATGTTTAAACAGAAAATAATTGATTTATTTACAATAAGATAAACGTGACAACAAAAGGCGACTGAAGAATAACTCAGTGGTAATATGTTTATACTTCGGAGTGAGCTTAAGGCCAAAATAAACAAAAAAACCCAACTAAGCTTCAGAGTAACTTGCCTAATAAAACAAACGTCAAGAAAACAAAAACAGGTTCTTACCTCCCCCTAACTAACTTAAACCAGAGAAAAACACGGTACAAAAGAAATGGCAGCTCACTCCTACCAAACGTTTCCACAACTCAGGTCTATGCAGCGCACTAGCTGTATTCAAAAATGCCGGTTGAACTCGCGTGAAGGATGGACCACCCACTGCCTCTCTGTGTGCCACCTGGCGACGTCGTCCTTCCTCCTTATGAGTCCTATTCGCCAGTAGAGTGACCAATCACCCTTCAACCCGGCCAATCTGTGCACGGTACGGCGCATCCTTCAGCGGCAGTCACCTACTGACACACACACACCAATGAACATAGAAAATACACAACACAACATTGTTAGCCTAATAGCATAGTTGCCTAAGTCATATTTGAACGTTTTCGGAAAACAAGAAAAAACACATTTTTTAGCAAGCACATTGGTATTTTTTTATTGATATTGTAACAGAAAGTTCAACCAGATGTGCGAACAAGTTTCCAAAAAAAGTAAGACAATCAACAACATTGATTGCATAACAAATAAAAGTGACTTAGGCAGAATATGCCTTGACTTAGGCAATTTTTCTCTTACATATAAACACAACAATAACATAACCAACGTTGTTTTACTCTCCTAAACATAACCAAGTTGTGTTACTTTTCTAACTTTGAGCAAGCTGTTTTAAATGTCTAACCCTAACCAGGTTGTTGCACTTGTCTAACCTCAACCAAAGTCCCGCTCAGGTGCTGTGTGAACTTGTTTTCACACTGTCTACTGATGAGGGAGGTTGTCATAGTACTGGTGGGCCACTCTTGGTAGTACTGGTTTCATTGCCTGCAAGTCATTGAATTTCCTGAGAGTAATTGGCAGTTGGGCAGGAAAGAGTGGGACCCAGTGGAACGGTTCTTTGGGGATGCTGAGTCGTTGAGGCAGGTCCTCCCAGTCAGACTCAAAATCCAACTTGTACCGGATTCGACCATCTGCCAGGTACTGGAGAGCCCGAAGGTCATGGACTGTGGGGTCGCCAACTTTTCTTCCTGGCCGAATGTTGGTGACATAGACCCCAGATAACTTCATGAAGTCATTGTGGAATAGCTGGGTGACCTTGTATGGGGATGGATGCAGATGTGCAGTCTTGAAGATGACAATGTAGTCACGTGGAGTGTGAATATCTTTGATGGTGCGCCGTTCAATGAGGCTATGCATGGAGTCACACTCCATTTGTGTGTGCCCTGCAACCAGAAACTTTTGTTCTATTGAGACACTATGCTTCATGGCCAGATCTATGTACGCATTTGTGACGGTACAACACCGATTTTGATAGCGGCAGCCATCACTCCAGACTATGACTTTTTCAATGTTTGGGTTGGCCTTCTTCCCTCTCACCTCCTCCCTCCTCTCCTGTTTCTTCCTCACTTTGTTGAGCCATGTCTGCATCACTATCATTATCTGGGCGGTCATCTTTCTCAGGTCTATAGTCCTCATCCAAGACAGAGTCGTGTTCACTTTCTGACCATGAATCAGGATCAGAATCAGCTGTGGAGGCTTTACTTGCTGAAGCAGAAGAAAATAAAGTGCTGCTGAATGTTAACAGTAAACCATGGTAAATTAACAGGTTCACTGCAAAAACTCAAAATCTTACCAAGAATACTTCTCTTATTTCTAGTCAAAATGTCTTATTTCCAGTCAAAACAAATCTCTTTACACTTAAAATAAAAAGCGAATATTCACTTGAAAATCAGTCTAAAAACAAGTTGCTTTTTTAGGTGATGTGTCTTATTTTAAGTGTAAAGAGATTTGTTTGGACTAGAAATGAGACAAATATTCTTGGTAAGATTTTGAGGCAAAAATGCCTAAGTCAAAGAGATGACTAAGGCAGACAGTGATTTTAGACTCTAACAAGAGTTCTGATAGGCTGAGGACATAGGCAATAAGGCAGGGTGATGCAGCAGTGGTAGGAGAGTAAAGTTAGGCAGATATCACAATTTGCCCAAAAAATGACTTAGTCAATTATGCTATTAGGCTAACGATATGTACAAACATACAACCGCAGTCGTAACACCAGACTTCACACTGGAATAAGATTTAAAGAGAATGAACTCCTCTTATTTAGTTAGAACAACAATGAAATCCAAACTTCACTTTGTAAACCACTTTCCAAATCAAGATAATCACAATAATTGTACTTTTACATTAGCAACAACACAAAATGCAGGTTACCTCAAACTCAAAGGTATACCAATGTTCAGTGGGCCCACTCTCCACACAAGCTGGCATATAAATTACGTATTTACCCTTTAAAGTAAACCAATAAGTGACCAGTATTACACACGCTACTCCCTCTTGATACCAAGATCTCTTCAAAATAAAACATTTCAAAATAAAATACATCTATAATTTACAGCTGCATGTTTTTAACCTATTTATTGAACTGCACTCTTTTTTAAACTTTTATTAAATGACTTTTAACTACTTCTTTTTATTAATTATGCAAAGTGTTTTTAACCAAGTCACATATATGTATTTAACTTCATCTTAACATTACACAACAATTAACTGTATTTTTTTAACCTGGTTACATTTATAACTTCATCACACAAAAGTCACATGGTTCAGCATGTTCACCATCTTTGTTTAGCCTGTTAGCATTTAATTGCAAATTAGCACTAAACACAAAGTAAAGATGGGAATGATGGGAATGTCATTAGTTTTGCAGGTATTTGGTCATAAACAAAAGTACTTAGCAAACTTTATTTATTTATTTATTATTTTTGACCTGCTGGTGGTGTTGGAAAATAAGTCAGGGGATCACCAAAGTGATTATAATGTATCCTCTATGGGCCCTTGAATGTCTTGACATTGAATAGAAAATTTTATGGCAATTCATCCAGTAATTGTCAAGAATGTCAACCTCAATGTTGCACTAGAGGAAAAGTCAGGGGATCACCAAAGCCATGGACATGGTATGGGCATTATGATTGCCTGTACAAAATATCATGGCAACTCATCCAGTTGGTTTCAGTTTGAACCAAAGTGGTGGACAGACCAACTGACACACTGACATTTTCTCCCCTGGAGCGAAGCTGCAAGCGTGGCTAAATGACACACATTTTTAGCCATGCTGTTATTGTTCTGTCTGGGTAACTCAAAGCACTTGGTTAAGTGCTTGGTCACAATTAGGGAAAGATCATGATCTGATTTAAATATGAAATATAATATAATATAGCATAAAAATAATAAATCAAACAAAATAAAGTTATCCCCCTAATCATAATGATGTTTTGTAGTTAATATGACCACAGACAAGGTTTCCTGTCCTGCATTCCACATGTTCTTAAAGTCCATTCTGACCCCAGCCATCCTCTACAGCCTCTTCCCTATGTCCTCTGAAAGACATATTTTTGGCAAAGCAAGTTAGTAGAACATATGTGTGTGTGTATTCACTATATGCGCTTTTCAGGTTTGTCTCACTATATTGGGTTCTGTTCAGCCACATCCCTCAGTTCACTAAAACCAAGGAGGAATAAAATAAAAAGACACAAAGAGATGGAGAGAAAGAGGAAGAGGCACAAGATGGAAACACTGTGAAAGCTTATGAGAAAAGCAGCAATGACATAAAACAAAGAAATGAAATACAGAGGTGTGTGTGACAGAAAGTCTTATGGGGCAGGGCCTGAGGTGATGATGGTGGTGGGGAATTAGTAAATGACCCTGTCTCCCTCTTGCTGACAGAGAAATAACTGCTACTACTGACTTTCACCACACAGCAGTCGCAGGGGAAACTGGTGTGTGTGTGTGCATGTGTGTGTGTCCTACAGGGCTACCTAGGGGAGTAATGGGATTTGTGCCTTTGTGTCTGCAGAAAAAAAGACCAATTGTGTGGATTTGCCCTTTACTGCCACTTCTGCTGCACTACTTGGTGGGTGAAATATAGCTGTGTGGAAGAAGGACATGTGAATATACTATATCCTATGAGTGTCTGCACATGTGTGTGTGTGTGTGTGTGTTTTTTATATCTCCACTTATATGCCCTTATACACGCACATTAAAGAACACACACATAATCAAATACTAATAATACATGTCTGCTGTCTGAACATTTAGTCTCCACGGGCTGAATAAAATCAACTGATCTGAGCTTGTTTTAAATTTCAGAACCTATTTACAGAATGTAATTGGAATGATTCTATAACATTATTTATTTTGAGAAAGTTCAGCCATCCTTGGACAGTGGATCAAACCTCATTTACAGCTCCCAATGGCCAATAATGTGTGAAAATGTAATCATCAGTATAAAATCAATCAAACAGTCTGATAAGTGTATCTCAAATATTCAACAGCACTCGTCCTCCTGACTCACAGTGGAAATGAAACTTCTGCTCCCGTTCCTCCTTAACATGAGTTACAATTTAGGATCCACTTTTGTCTACTAGTAAATGTTGACTGGAATACATGTATATATTAAATGATAGAACAGAAAATGTAAATCATCACTGCATTCATATTAGCACTAGTAATGATGACTACCTTCCAGACCGAGAAGAAAACAACAGACTACAAACTCACATGAGCACAGTGAGGCATGGAAAAATAGGAATTCATTAACTGGACTAACCAATTTTATAAAGGGACAGAAACAGGAATGTCACATTCTCTGTTAAGGTTTGTTTTCCAAAGCAATTTTAGCTTCTGCATTCAAGGGCAAAGTCACAGCTATTTAGACCTGCAATGACAATGATTTTTAATTTTTTTATTTCCCATTTGGGGCCATCGCTAACAAGTTGTGAACACAGCATTAACATATCATCACCTTTTGTCACCCTTTGCAGTTGACATGCGAACTTGTTAGCAACAGTTGCTTTTTTACACATTTAGCTGATACGGAGCAACGTTATTAATTTGGACTCAACTGTTGGATGTAAAGTAGGTAGAAGAAATACTTTCAGGTCACTGACAATGCACACCTCATTGTTAGGGAAGCAGCATACAGTCTGGGCCGGCAAGGTGGCGTGTCCACAGACTTTGATATATTCTGTGATGCCGTCTATCAGGCTGTTGATGTCCGCCTCATGTGGCACACAAAGTGCATCCCAGTCTGTGGACTAAAAGCAGTCCTGCAGTGCCTCATTAGCCTCCTCAGTCCTCCTCCTCACCGTCCATGTGGATACAGGCTGCCGCTGGACAAGAAGGACGTCATTTGGTGTCGGCAGGACCAGGTTGTGATCAGATCTGGATGCATCCCCACAGCACGCACTTCAATGTCTGGGCCACAGAAATGTTCCTTCACATTAACACGTCTGTGGTCGCACCACCTTTCCCTCACATTCAGTGCAATCCCTCCTCCCTTCATTTTACCATTCTATAAAACAACCCCATCCTCTCAAATACTCAGGAAGCAGTTACAGCTGCACTGTGGTCCAGTGCAGCTGCATCTCTGTGAAACACAAAATGGTGTGCTCACCGTCTTCCCTCTGGGTCTCAATCAGCACGCCCAGCTCATCTGTCTTGTTTACAAAGAACCTCATGTCACATTGTCAGTTGACAAATTATTATTAAGATAATGATAACAGCTGCTTTAAAATCTCAGTCTTGATTTTTGAAACGTTATTGACATTTTTGGGTAAAAATGGGAGGATGACAAAGGAACATTATACAAATACAGGAAAACAGTCTTTCAATGACAAACAGTACATAATGGGTTACCTAGGTGAAATGTAGTCCATTTTGTCCAGTATGTTACATGTTGATCATATTGAGTCTTCCTCATAGTTGATTTTGTTGGCAATTGCAGTCCAGTCACCCATTGTTTGAAAGAATTTCCTTTTTAAAGTCTCAACCTTGAACAACTTTTCATGACATTTGGCGAGTGGCATGAGTGCGGCTGAATGACAATCTCCACTGTTGGTCCGATTTTACAGAAGAACAAGTCTTCCCTCCATCACAAATTTCTCCCTGTCCTCCTTCCTGTGCAGCTGTTATTTATCACTCTTAAGCCTCAACAATAAATTCATTCCTCTCCTTCTTGCCTTCGGGCCCTGCTGGCTGCGAATGTTTTCATTGTGGGTTACCGCACAACTCTCCAAGAGCAATTACTTAGAGTTGGTAGCTGCACCCTAGATCAGCCCTTAGCTTGTGTGTGTTTGTGTGTGCATGTGTGTGTGTTGGCCAGCTCTATCATCAGTTTTCACACTCGGTCTTGCCAGAGCTGCTGCATGGTTAACAATCTCAATCTCAGTCTTCCATCCATCACATCCTGTACTATACAGAGAGAGACTGGCTCTTTCAGAAATGTAATGGAAAGAATGAGCCTTTATTTACTCTCAAATGCTCTGTATGGAGGTGGTCGAGTTTACCTGACATCCATTTGGCAAACCAGTTAGTCCTAATTCGTGTCTTTACTCTTATAATACCAAAATATACTGATAGAAAACACTTCCAAAAAATGTTCCAATTTTTCAGTGCTCTGTTGAAAGTGTGCTTTCTGCTCGCCCCCAGTTGAAGGTATAACACTGCAAAAAGAGATAGTGGATGAGCAGTTGATCTTGGCGGACCATTATTATACCCATGGCATTTATTGATGGCAAGAAAAATGTAGACTCATCCATTAATTTTCTCTCCCACAAAAAGCCTTTCAAGAAAAGGCAGTATAGACGTGTGCATTGATTTTTGTGAATTGTACTGTTATGAAGGCTTCACCTGTTCTTCCTTTCAGTATCATTTCCACACTAATAGACATGACATTTGATTTGAGCTTTTGAGTACTGCCAGCTTGAAGCACTGACCTGATGAGTGCAGACACCTGTAACAGCCTGCAACCGGCGTCGGACCTTGATTTACACCCACGGAGTGATGCTTCAAGTCAAGTGCTTGCTTTGAGAGAAATAAAAGTGGAAATGAAAGTGGGTTGTTAAAGAAGGAGAGGGGGGAAATGTCTGAGCTGTTTTGTCATGAGCTGAACAGAATCTGTCTGTGCTGTCACAAGATAACTTGAAATGAGATGAGGAGGCAAATAATGGTGAAGACTTCAGACTTTTAGAGGTGTTTTGAACAATGTTCTTTGTATTTAATCTGTGTGAAAACACTTCTTTTAAAACAACTGAAAGCTACATAGTGAGACTCATTATCGAAATGTTAACTGTTACTTAGACAAGTATGTTTATTTGCTGGCAGCTGCAGCAGTGAATACAATGAGGTGATAGTAACAGCCCTTTAATTCTGTTCTCAAGGAGCTTTAATGTGTTAGAAAAATACAAATTACCTTGATTAGCAGGTGCGTGTGCAAACCTGTCTCAGCGAGTTGTTCCCAGTGGAATCACAGCAAAGTAAACTGGCACAGATTACAGATCGAAAGAGATAGGTTTTAATACGATGTTATCCTTTTTCTCTTAAATCCTGCACCACTCATGTAGCTGGAGGTTGCATGTGTCAAAGCGAGAAAAAAACGTTTGCTTGGTTCCAGTGCAGCAGAACTAAGAACAATCTAGCAAAATTCTTTGGAAAGTTGACATACAAAGTATTATATGGTCATAAAATATGACAAATCTGCTTGTTGTGATTCTACTTTGTTCTACTACTGGCTTTTCTTCTTCTAGTCAGCTGGTCTGCTAAGGAGCACAGTAGGTGGGTGTCACTCATACAGATGTCAACTACTGGAGGACACTGTACTGACAGTTCATTAACCTGTCTGTCTGTCTGTCTTTCTGCCTGTCTCACATTCCTGAGATGAAACAGTATGTACTTTCTATTTCATGGCCCTCTGTGTCAACACCACATCTTTACCACTTGGATAAGTTGTCACTCATTCACTAGTATAGTATCAGCATTGGTAAGAGGTGAAGGGGCGTCACGTTATACTATGCAGGACTCTCAGACAGCACCACATATACAAGAAAGAAATCTCCATCTTCATCAACGATAATTATATCAGAGTGGTTGAGATGTCAGCTGAAAATGCTGATTGAGTGTTGCTGAGACAGTTATGGGCAGGTTGGTCCACAATGACTGACTTGTTTTACAACAGCACATACTGGACACACTTTCTCCTGTTTGTATGAGAAACACAGTTCAAACTAGGTTATAATAAAATATTTTTAACTTAGATATTGTTTTAAACATAATTTTTGTGTGGTTTTTAACAGTGGAAAATTGCCTTAAAAGCTGCTGGTATAGAGAACCACACTACAGTGTGACATAATGTAAGTGGTAGGAACCACAACCCAGTAAGATCAAGAAAAGGCCTTGATTAACCTTAATAATGATTACACTGATCTTGGAACAGAAAGAAGTCATTGCTCTAAAGTTTCCAGGGCTCCTCAAAGTGGTGAGAGGGCACAACATCATTTTTGTATGCAAGAGCCTCACCATGTAAGGTTGTGTAACATTCTGACATCAATCCTAAACATGATGAGAGCTAACAGAGAGAGGCTAAAACTCATGTAATGTCTGATCTATGGCTTCTTTTGTGAAGTTGCACAAAACTGCAATTCATCCATTGTTTTATCGCAAAAAGAAAGTTTTTGTGTCTAACAACAGAGGGGGTGATTAAGATTCAATAAGATGTGTGGCTGTTATCAGGATAACAATGATGCAAGATAAGATAACTTAAGGGCCTAAGGGGAGCATGTACACAGAACATGATTGGAACCATAATTGATCCCTGGGGCACACCACACAAAAGAGCAGAAGTGGAAATATTTATGGTCCTACAATGGTGGAAGGAACTCCATGCTAGCACTTGTATTTCATTTCCTAAAAATGCTGCTGCATTGAATATGCCCTTACTTCTTTTGGCTGGAAGTGATGCAATAATAACCTTTGATGACATGTTGCACTTACTGTCAGTTGCTTTGGGCAAAAGTCTCTTCTGAATGAATGTAATGTAATGTAGAGATAAGAATTAAACTACGTTGCCAGATATCCTGGTCTACTGAGCCAGTTCAGTACAATATCATGATGAATAGTGTCAAATGCAGCACTGATATCAAGCAGAACCACCACAGAACATTTTTTTTTACCACCATCACAATGTTGTTTGTGCAATAAAGAGGGCTGCTCTCTGCTGAGTGCCGTCTGCAGAAAGCAGATTGGAAATGATCGAAAATATTAGTGTTTTCCACACATGGAGACTGCACAGATACCCCTTTATCTGGCAGATTTTGACAGGAATGGGAGTTTGCACATTTGTACTTTTTGAGAAAATGAAGCATCATTTTTGAGAAAATGAAGCATCAAATTAATTTTTCAGTAAAAGGTGAAGTAGTAGCCTGCTTAAGAAGTCAGAGATACAGCAAACAAACAAACGTCATCCATAATTTAATACTGCAGGCTGGAACCAATGTTTTCAGTAACTGTCTTTTTTTTTTTTTTTTTCAGAAAAGATGGCACTACTATGTCTAATGGGCTGGTAGATGACCACAAATCTGAAATAAAGAATGTATCAGTACATTAGTATCAAGTGAGAAGTTGAGAGATTTTACAGGACATTTACATTTAGAGGATTTATGAGCCCCCATTCTCATTATTTGTACATTATACAGGTGAAATATCAAAGCACATCTGTTCCTTGTAATTTGTTTTAAATTTTCCATCCAATATTACATTGGACTGAAAATTAGCTGGTCTGAGCCACTGTCGGATGAAAGAGGCCACCCAGTAACTGATTAGATCATTGCCCCTATCCCTCCTCCCATTTATAGCATTTTCAATCACCTCTGTGTTTTCATCCACAGCCATCGGCAGATTAGCCCAGGGCTTCCAGTCTGTGATTATGGCCACCTTCGAAATGAATCTCCACTAATCATGTTAGCAGGAGCCAGTAACCCACTGCTGCAAAAAAGCAAAAGGCTAATGGAGTCGAAGACTCAGAGAACAGAGGTCTAAAATTGTCTTGAGGGAAGTATGATTAAGGGAGCACAGAGGAGATCCCAACCTATGGTGTTAAAGAGGCAGAGGAAGACAAACTGCAAAAAAGAGAATGAAAAAGAAGAAATCCCATCGTAACTGAAAATGGTACCAAATCTGGTTTCCAATGGTTTCCCAGTGGGAAATCTCTGCCAACACCGCAGCAATAAACACTCAGTGCCAGAGATGACAAAAAGAGGAAAATAAAAGGATTTCAACAATCACCATTATTGTAACCGCGCCATTAAAAAAATATGTCTTGTGAATAAGCAGTTATTTTTAAACCTGCAGGTAGGAGCAGAGGGGAATGGAGTAGCTGATAGGACTGCAAAGAGCGCCACCAACAGAAAGGAAATAGATTGGAACAGAAGAGCTTAATACATCAAGGATTAACAAAGGTATGGCAAAAAAAAAAAGGGGAGAAAAGAAACAGAGGCAGGTTCTATTTCTCACAAGAGCCAACAGCGAAGCATGCTTCAAAGGTAAGTGGGGGCAGAAGGGACAGAGCTGTGATAACTAGGCTGAGATTGGATCGCCGTGCACTAAAACACGGGCTGGCACTGGCCGGGAAGCACCCTGATGGCAAGTGCAGCTGTGGACAGGCAGAGACTGTGGAACAGTTTTGATCCACTGCAGTGATTATGACAAAGAAAGAAACATCTTGCAATTGGAGGTGTCAGAGACTGGAGGAACACACTAATGTTTGAAATCCACACTTGGCTCGGATGATTGGGAAATAAATATATAAGGACTTAGGTTAATCAACAGACGTACAATACCTCTTCAACATGTCCAGTCTGCAGCAAATTTAAGCCTTTCTTCAATTATCGTAACGTTGTCTGAAGTAATCTCCATTGTTCCTGTCTAGGTCAGCATGTGGTATCTCCATAGCTGTTTTTCTATTTCTGATGCAAAGTTACATTTTTGAGGAGTAGCACATCATGGAGCCTATGCAGGTACTGTAACTGTTGCTTAAATGAAGCGGAATGTGTTACATATTTTCACATATAGAAGGCAAAGAGAATTTTACATATCTAGAAGAGACATATTAACATTCATCTTGAGTTGTGTTTCTGGCCACCTGATTCATGTGAATTTAATATTCACTTTAGTTTTAGTTTAGTCACTTTAGTTTAGTTTGCATTTTAACGGGATGATGGGACACAGTGGGTTTGTCAAAGCTCTTCTGCAAGCTGGAAACAGCTGGAAACAAGATTAATGATTTTATCAGAGCCATCATACAGACAAATTTCCGTTTCAGTTGGAAACAAGGTTGATGAGAAAAAAAAAATTGAGCTCTTCGTTGCTAAATGCTGCACTATGGTCACCAGTCAGTTGCTGGTCAGGTAGGGTACAGTGGACTGTTAGAGCCATCATACAGACAAGAACTGTCGTGGTTGGAAATAAGTTTGATGAGACAGGAATTTGTGAGTCAAAAACAAACAAAAAAACAACGTGCTAAAAGAGTCCATAAAGCTCCACAGAGCTGAGGGGAACTGCACAGTCGGGTGACAATTCTCTCCTTCTTTCCAAGTACACACAAGTTTAACAACTGTCCATGAAAGAATATTGATCATGCAGCTTTAACAGATGAGTTTTTACAGTGTAGACGTCCTCTTGCCTGTATCACTTGCCAGATGAGAAGGCAGTTTGCCACAGAGTCCGTCATCCAATGGAAACCTCCCTCCTTGTCCATACATGACAGATTTTTAATCAGTTCACTGTTGCTAACCCTGCGTGTTGGCAGGACGGCCCAGGGGTTCCTGCTCTGTGATTATAGTGGCCTTCAAAGTGTAGCTAATTATGTTAGCGTGGCCTGCTAATGCACTGCTTTTAATGTGAATTGCCAGCTTCACTGAATCATAACTGTTAGACCTAATTACCAAAAGAGAAGAGGCCATACATCACGCTGATGGTGGCACTAAGGCTGTGAGCTTTGGCACAGAATACCTCACCTGGACTGCCAGGAAGAGAAAGTGAGAGGAGAGTATGTATTAAAATACTGACATACACACTTATTTACATGCTTTGTCAATACTGTTTATCCTGCACCCATGCCAGATATAAGATAGGAAATATTTAAACTGAATGTGTCACAGAAGGACCTGGAGATCGTGGAGGAGAGAGGGAGAGCACACTGAGTCATCACTTCACATGTCATTGATCCAAACCCTGTATCTTCATGTTCATAAGTGCCTTGGAATAAAAAGGAAATACTGCAGGGAAATAAGAGTTGGTCCGTGATTGAGTGCCTGTGTCCACACAAGACCCGTATTAAGAGCAGTGATGTCGTTTTTTCATTATTATCTATAGAGAAGAAGCTTTTAGTGCAGCCATTATCTACAAGGTGACTGATCTCTTATCAAGTTGAAAAAGTTCTACTTTTCAGCAGCCTGTTGCACCAGTTGGACACAAGTTCAGAGCTTCAGTTGCGACCTCAACAGTAACGGCTGCATTCAAACTATTTCTTTCACACCAATGCTGGAATTATGCTTCTGTGCCCTTCCAGATCTCTGCATTTTATCGATTATTTTAAGTAACATCCTATCACATGTAAACTCGCTGACATATGATCCAACATGTTTGTCCATCTTGTAATTAATTAATTCAAGTCTCCCGTTTCAATTACATCAGTAGAATTTTTTTTTTTTTCTGCTGGTGTGATTACAAAGAAAACTTTTCTCAGACTATATAATTAGTCTCTTCTATCTCTCTAACTTTTTCACCATGACAACAGTCAAGTCAAAAAAGTGAAGACAATGCAGAAATGCCTTCTTTCTAATGGTCAGCATGGGGCGACTCCACTGGTTGCAGTCTGATTGCACGTCAGTCAGAGAATCACCCTACTTCTCACTTGTTTTATTACCTCAGTAAACGTTCTCCTAATGAGTTTTTCTATTTTCTTCTTCTTCTATACAGCATGATGTTCATTTTGTAAATGATGATCCCAGAGCGTTACATGTTGTGGTGCTGTGTTGTGTCTCTCTGTTGTCTCCTGTGTGTCCCTCTTCAGGTGCCCCCCTCCTCCACCTTGCAGCTGCAGTGAGTGGCTGGTTGCAGCTGTTTTCCATCGCTCATCAAGGCCGGCAGCTGAAAGTCTGGGGAAATAGCTGTGGCTGGAGCCAGTTAAATATGGTTTAGTGTAGTTTTTGTTAACGATTATTGGTTTTTAAGTGTTGTTGTTTTTTTCCATTCACTTTTGTTTGTAACACTTTTTTTTATTTATGTAAATACTTTGATTCTACTTTTCCTTGTTTAATTTTATTGTTACTCCACATCCTTGTCTAGGGAAGGTAGCACCAGCGGAAAAGAAGGGTTTGCTTTAGGACGTCTATAATTGATACTAAGTTACACATACCTGAAAGTATGTACCTGGAGGTAACAATCCAATATCTATTAAGTATTGCAAGCAGTTGCTTTCAGTGTATCCTTGGGTGTGTCAGTTATTTATGAGTTTGTATTTATGAGTTTACAGTACAAGTAGACAAGCCATCAAGGCTCTCAGCTGTTTCTATCATGTGGTCCCCCGAGACTCTCCCCTTGTTGTTCCATCTAATGTTATAAGCACCTAATGTCAAATTATTAAATTGTGACAGCTGGTACAGTTACTTTTGCTAAAGGCCTACTAGCATTCCTGTGTTATAACAACAAGCACGGTGACACTCATCAAACTTCACTGAGCTGTTAAAAAACTTATTTCTAGACTCTCTGTATCTTTGTCCCACAAACACACACAAAAGCGTCTGTCAATAAAAAGTCATCCAGGTCACTAAACATGTGTATATGAGTGTGAGAGGCATCCAATGACAGTGATGATGCACAGAAATTGAACTCATTAAATATGAACATTGATGAGTCACGGAATTGCTATAAACACAATAAAAACACAATCACGTAAAAGAGGACTAATAGCAAATACAGTGGCTTTTGAGTGTGTTGTTTGTGAAATAGCAGGCACACATGCACACATAAATTGATATATAATGGACCTAATATGAAACCCAGTGTTTTCTTTATGGCTCTTCACTGGCAAGTAATGGAGGATAAAATAAAACGCATCACAGACTCGTCTCAGTGCTAACTAGAAATCACACACGGCATACATTTCCTCTTCCCTCGACTTCCGTCCCCAAAAGACAGTAAGTAATATATTACCAACACTTAATATAATCACAGTAATGGTATATTGGAATTTGTTACCCCCTAACTTGTAGCCAACACAGCTCATAAATATGTGCAAACTAAGGCACCTTGTATATCAACTTATTTACTTATTACTCAACACAGGTTCTGTTTCCTTTCAACAGTCTCATATTAGATATGGAATTAATTAGAGTATGATATATTAGGGTGTGTTCAATTGTAGAGTCATGAAACACTTCCTCGGGACAATGACAGCTATTGGTACAGCTAGAAATAAGAGCAATAATATATTCAACTTTATTGTCATTGTACAGAGTACAGGCACTGAGTCAATGAAATGCAGCAAAACTAATGCCAAGGTCAGACACACATGAAGAGCACTTCCTTCGGTTGGTGAGTAATTGCATCTGCATTGCATCATGGTATTGATGGGTAGTGACTTTGTGTGAATCTAATTTGGAGGCAAATGCAAACAATCTGATTTAATGCATACATGCAGTTCTTAGAAGGAAAACTCATATCTCAAACTACTCCAGCTTTTAGTCATTTGGGGGTCATGCAAGAGCCACTTGTTCAAATAGATTTATTAAGTGGTTTATTAATAATCTGGTAATTGTAACTTGCTAACAATTGTCTTGCAAGTTTCATTTATATCTTCAGAGATTTTGAGTTTTTTGGCATAACAACTCATACAATTCATTTATTTCCAATACCAAATAGTTCTGCAGTGACATGACATTAACACCTTTTTTGGACTTGTAATGCCACTACTGACATTCCTAGGTGTTTTCATCTGCTAATTTCAGAGAGCAAATCTTCAGACTCAGTGTTGCCAGATTGGGCAGTGTTGCAACTAACTGGGTGACTCCTTATTTAAATGGGCAAGTTAAAACAGATTTGGGCAGCATGTGATAATTTGAACTACTTTCTGTTCCACCTCTGCACAGGAGCTTTAGTGGAGAGTTCAGTAGGCTCTGCTTGACATTCATTCAGTCAAAGCTCTGTTCACTTCAGTGAATAGTTGTATTGTTTGATGTAATGTTACCTCAAAATCTGGCTCATTTTTCATTATTGTAACTGAAGGTTTGTGTTCTAATTTCTACTAATAAATTAGAAGACCAAAGATGTGTCCTGGGACCAAACATCTCAGCCCCACATATACATACATTATACATGATTAGGCTGATGAGGCTATTTTGTGCTGGTCAAATCCGGCAACATTTTGCACAGTGTGAAGCTCCTCTTTCAAGTCTTTGCAAATGAAACTTGCCCACAAATTGAAGACATTGATTATGCTAATAATCAAATCTCATGACCGTGCACTTCCTCTTGAACATGTGGCATCCATCGAGCTGAAATGCTCAAATGAACAAACTTTGCAGGAAAAAAGAAAGAAAAAAAGAAAAAAAAATTGTTCCTGCATGAAACCTCACGAACAAACAAGGTTTCAGGAAGATCCTTGGTTATGAGGTTTTCACACTACATCACATAAATTTGCGAACCAAAGTGCACATGCGCTAAACCAACATGGGCTTCATTGGCCTTATTGATTGATGATCAAAAGTCTGTTGCAGGATTTTACATATTGATCACAGTAAGTGCAAGGTATTGATTCCAGAGGTTCTCTAACATGGTTGATAGTGACCTCTGCAACATTCTGCACTTATGCTCCTCCATCCTACAGTAATTCTTCATTTCTGTGTCAGACACTTTCTCTAGCATGACTTACACTGACCCCTGTAATACCTCTACTTTCAGTCCTCCTTCCTTCAGAGCAATTCTTTCTGTTCTTCCGTCTGCACTCAAATGGTGCCCACACTTCACCTCTTTTAATTTTTAATTTCATGTTCAGCCTAGTATTTGGAGGTTTATTTTTCATCGTAATTGTAAAAAAATGACTCAACTTGAACTTGCTACTAGGTCACTTGCAATTGAAACACACATTACAACACATGACTGAATACTATGTTGCCACCTAACACTGAAATTAACACCGTACAGGGCTATATTAAAGTAATTTGTGACCCACTCATAACCTCATGACACTCCCTATACACTTCCTGTTCCTGGCTGTGAATGGAAAATAATGTGGCCTCTTGCTAAAATGCACCAAACGCACTCTGCTTGCACTCTCCTCCATCAAATTAAAAGAACATAGTCTTTACCACTGATCTTGACCCATAACTAATTTTCTTCAATAGCTCGCACTATTTCCTCTATGTCTCTTTAGCTGCTGATGTTCCCTCTAAATTTAATGCAGCGCAGCCCCTTACTGGAGTTATCTTGACTCATAACCATTTGCCTTGCTCTCTTGCTAAACTCCCTGTATGATAGATAAAATGTTCCCTTTCTCTTTCATCGATCTTTGAGTGCTAAGAAACTTTCCTCGCTGTTTTTTTTTTCATAGTTTGTTGTCCTCTTCATTCTTCTCTCATTTTTTCTGTTGCCTCCAGCTGTCAAGGTGGCAACAACATCATGGTCAGAGATTGAAGGGGCATCCTGTGTCACGCTCTCCAACAAAGAGTCAGCTGCTGGCAGTACACACCAATGGTAGGGCCACTAGGGAACTGTGTTGCACACGACTAGGGGAAATAAATACCTGTGTATCCCCCCTTGATATCAGGAGATTATGTTAAATTGAAGTATGGTGGGTTAAAAAAAAAAAAGAGAACAAATACATATTCGCATAAATCACGATTTTCATTGAATAACCATGTGTCAAATCTAAAAATTTTGAAACTGATCTTTGCATCTTTGGGATTAACTTGGTGTAAATAAACTGCATGCTGCTATAAACTGCATTATTTGGGGTACAGTAGGCCTATATGAGGTGAGGTGAGGTGGGGATACTGTTTCTGTTTGTTTGCTGTTTGTTTTGTTTTGCCACCAAGAAAAGAACAGATTCTTCCAGAAAGCTCAGATGTGAATGATCATCTTGACTCATTAAAGTTCATAATGTCTGCTGCATTTAAAGAGTTAAAATGAATGCAATAAGCTGACGTTAGCAATTGTCTAATTGTCAGAATCAGAATCAGAATCGCTGTGTGTTCACACACAAAGACTTTGCCTCGGTGTTTTTGTGCATACAACAAACAAGGCAACTAGAAAAGAATATAAATGAAGATAGAAAGCAAGTCCTGCAAGTCAAGAAACAAAAAAAATAGAAAATTTTTAAAGTATTTAAAAAATAATAATAATGATATAATAAAAACTGTACATACAATATGGACATTATTTAAATGAAAGAGTTGTACAGTTTGAGCAGTAATGTGTAAAATGTTAATCAGGAAATGTGCACACGTTCACGCTATGCAGTAGTAATATTTGAAATGCGCAAAATATTAATCCAAAAAAGAAGTAATCCAAAAAAAAGATGGGTGTTAATGTTACACATTGAGTCAGATGGCATCAATGTATTTAAATAAAATGCAATGTTTTATCTACATATTGATTTATTCATTTATTTTGAGGGGGGTGACACCTTTGGTCTTGAGTGCCACTGCTCTAATATTTCACTCTCCTGTATTGCACTCTTCCTCTTTTTAGTCCAAGCTTTAAAGAAGCCAGTCTTGACCCAACATTAGTTCACCTTTCCATCACTCTTTCACCCCTTCTCTCTTTCTACCTGTCTCTCTCTCTGTTTCACTCTGCATACGTGCTGTCGATCAAGGTTAGCAATCACACGATGCCCTACGCCCTGCATTCACCTCCAGGGCCCATGGAACCTCTTGCTGTGAGAGAAAATTAGTTTACCTTCAATTAGCATATTACTCCAATTAGCGCATTACCCTTCGCCCCGTTATCGCTTAAGTCTAATGAACAAAGGCTAATTAGAAATTAATCTGCTTTTTTTTTCTTTGTTTCATAATACAAACGACCTTCGAACACTAATACGGGATAAGAGGAGGTTTTTGTTGGGGAAAATGAATCATTAATTGTTTCAAAGTAGGAGCGTTATCACCCGATCAAGGAGAAAATCCAAAACAAAGCTCAGTTCCATATTGAAAAGTAAAGATTGATTGTCAATATTGTCCACAGAAGAAAGTTTGATTAGAATTTCATTATGTTTTACAAGACTTTATAGTTCTATAGAAGTGAACCCCTGGCACATGTTTAAGCGCATGCTTTATGAATATGTTTAATCTCAACAGCCCCAGTAAACTATAAAGGTAATGAAATGTAGTCTGAGCTTAGTTTAATGTTAACAATATAAACTCATCCTTCCCAAACTAAAGACTCAAGTGTGCTGTAAGTGAACAAAGACATCAGGAGGAAACTTCAGTAGCTGCTCCACTGACCGGGAATCGGACGGCAGATTCGGTCTTTATGGTGAGGCCGGGTTTATTGAGCTGTTAGGTCTTGTTTATTTTATAGCTGACAGGAAAGAAATTGTTTTTTGTTGACCTGGCCGTGTAATTAAATGCTAATTAGAAAACAGCACATAAAAAGCCTGTGTATGAAAAGGTGCTGACGCATTGTGGAGTGATAATTACTGCTGGTGTTGTACTCGAGCAGGGTTCAGTTGAATCTAAAGGCTGCTGCAGAGGTCAGGAAATATCAGTGTGTCTATGTCACATGAGACGTAACTTCAACAGGATTTCAATTTGGAAACTTCCGCCTTTATAAAGTTCACTATTCAGCTGCCAGCTCTCAAGTGTTGAAAGCTTGAGATTCAAGCAGCACTTGAATACATCACACAACGAAGATTAACAATCACGGAGCATCCAGCAGCAGACCTTTCAAATCAAATATAGTAAATGAGCAAAAGCTTGCAAAAACACCAGTATGACCCTTGATTTTTTTTTTTAAGCATGCAAGAGTGATAAAGATAAGAGGAAAGATTAAGAGGACTTTGAAGTGAGATGGAAAAAATATACTGTAGGTGGGGTAAATTTACTTTAAATTACTTGGTAAATAATGTGACATTACCAAGTGGCCAGATGAAACAGACCAAGGCGGTCCTTGCTTCTCAGTGACCTTTGTGTGTAACTCCAACACAGTATTTGTAGAACACACTCTAGGAGTCTACAGCAGAGGAAATGTAACTGATTTTAAAGGGCAAGAGGGTTTGATCACTAAACTATGTGAATGAAAAATGTGATATTGACAAAAGAGAGAGCATCCTGATGGGAGACACTACTGCTGGGTGTGGAACCAGCACTGAACAGGAGCCCTGCAAAGAGATTTGTTTAGTTTGTCACAAACAATAGGTGGTGCTCTGCCCTGTCTAAAGGATATAATAAGGGAATAAGGCAAAAAGAATCATGAGGGATCTCCAACCACCCAGATAACAGCCTTTTCTCCCCGCTATGTTGGGGGAGAAGTTACCAGATACACCAGGCCAGCACTGAGAGGCTCAGGAAGAACTTGTGTAGTACAACAGACTGACTCTTAAGTACCCACCAACTGGGTCAGGAGTCCAGTGTGGTGATGTAAGAGTACATTTATGTCATGAATGATACCTTAGATCAAAAGGAATCTATTACTCCCCAGTGCTGATGGCCTCGCTTTTACTGGAGTAATCCACATCCTCCCCCGGCGCTGCTGAGCCCTCTGCCTGCCTGGTTGTCTACTTTATAGATACTAGGTCAGATTTATTTGTTTGTTTAATATTTAATATTGGCAATGTGCGTTAAAACATTATTTATGCAATTTTATATTTACATAAGAACATGTTTGTTATTTCCATAAATATATTTCTTTGGAACTTTTTGCTGTTTGAACAATCTACAAACTGTTCTGAATTCTGTTTTTTCACAACAATTTTGAAATTTGGTTTAAAAAAATATATATATATATATTGTTTTTTATTGGGTTATTATAGCAACAGGAGTCCAGGAGCACAATTGCACATTTAGATTTTCTACCCTCTGTGTCACCTACAGTACATTATATGTAATCATGCTCTTGCAGCGTGTGTGTTTCTGCTCAGGAGCCAAAAATTAAATATGCAAATTATTCCCTCCTTGCAGATCTGACTCCTTTTGTCACATGTCTATACCTTCAGCAGGTTCAAACACAACCTCATCCATAACTTCTCCTCTTCTCAGGCAGATATTGTGGAACACTGCAGGCAGTGACCACCTTGTGGACCATCAGCTGATCCAGTGGCAAAGTCTGAAGGAAGATAGCTCTCTGCTGGGTCTTCATCCTGCCAAAAGAGGTCTCAGTGATGCACCTTGCCCTTGTATAGTGCCTGCTGGAGCGAGCTTGGATTGGCCCCTGTACAGGCTCCCTGTACGGTGTGATGACGGTAATAGGGTTGTCAGTGCAAGGATATCCTAAATCACTGTGGACACATAAAGTGGACCGCAGTTCAGACTCCTGGCATCATGTGATGACCCAGGGTAACCACAAAATACACTGATAAATCTGCCAGTGTGGTCACAGATGGCTTGCAGTACGACAGGTAAAACTGTTTTTTGCCGGGGTAGCATCGCAGACTGGGACTTTGATCTGTATGTGACAGCCATCAATTACAATTCCAAAACCCTCTGGAAAAGCACTGTGCCACCTGGCAAAACTTTCACCACCACATTTCTTTTGCTCTTTCATTGCTGCAAGCCTAATGATGATGTGACCACGGTGGTGCAGGGGGCCTTCATAACCTCTGCGGTGGAACGACACATATATGGTGTTCCACAAGTCAACCAGAAGATCAAGGCAAGCACCCTAATAGTTTGACCAGAGCCATGGTGTTTTAAAATTGCATTTGGCCTTTCTGTGGTTTCTAGGTATCACATTGTTTTATTAATGTTCACTTGTTTGTTCAAAGATGTTCTTTATGTTGTAGATATGTTTTACCTAAAGTGCTTAACAGAAGGTTTTTGTAACGTGGGATCTGTGTATTAAATATACTATAAATATAATAATAAGTAAAAAAAATAAGTATAATAACCAGAGAGTCTTTCAAATATTTTTCAAGACTTGAGTGACACAAACAAAATTCTGTTCACCTACAACACACAGGGTTGACAGCAGAACTATATCTATCTATGGTGTCTACTTACTATGTCATAACAATAGATGTTTTAACATTTTTTTTTAGTTTGGACATCAACTTAATTTGTAAATACATTGTGTGGCTAACACTAAATGTACATCAGTACATGGTAGGAATTAGTTTGATACACTGAGTTGCAGCCATCAATGTGCCTTCCCACAGGGTGCCACTTCAGCTCCTCTGGTTCGGTCTTGGCAACAGCTCAATAACCTCAACAGACAAGTCAACACTCCCCTCTCTTCCCCTGTAGCCATCTTTCTTTTTACCTGACTGCCTCTCTTTCTGTCTCTATCCATCACTGAAATGTGTTGGCACTGTGTTCTTAGTGTCTACTCCCCTCTGTCCAATCCAAAAATCAGTTTAGTGTCCTGCTCTCCAACCTCCTGCCCTTTTTGATCCTCCTCGTTCTGTCCCAAAAGACAAACTGACATCATTTCTCTTTCCAGCCTCACTCTTTCTCTCTGTCTCCCTCCCCTAAAAAAAAAAAAAGTTTGACTGTGCTTATTATTGGATGAGTCTGGCTGTCATCGCTGCTTGATGGACAGGGCCGGTCACAGATTAGATTTACCAGCATGCCGAGGAGAGGAACATGCCTCTGTAACCGTCTCCCCCAACATCCATCCATCCATGCATGTCCTCGGTTCCTTCTTCACAAATAGCAGAGTTGTATGTCAAATCCAGGCCTCTGTACCTGTATCTAATCCAATCTGTATCTGCCTCAAGTCCTGTCTGTGTATCCATCCATCCACTGAGTGTATTCCGTCATCTTTTCAGTTTGTAGTAAATGTTTTATATGGCTCCCCTGACCCATACCCATTCATCAGCCTCACTCCTGTTGCCTTTTATTAATGCTTCATAGATAAGCAAATAAATGATAGATTTGCTGCTTTGTCACTGTATAACAAGTGCCATTTACAGCCATGATGAAAGTGGTCGAAACATCGTGTGTCTGGTAGGTGATACCAGCAGCTGTATGAGGCTTTGCTTTGAGCTACATGCAAACATCAGTATGCTAACATGCACACAATGACAGTGTTAAAAGGATATGTTTGAGTGAAGTCCATCTGAATACAATCCTCACATGCCATTTGTGGGTTGAGACAGATATTTGTTGTTGTAATCATTGCTCCAGTTCATACTGGCCGAGGTGGCGCTACGCTGTTAGAAGAGGCCAAACTATGTGGCTATCTGTCAAAAAAAAAAAATCTACCTGCTGGAAGCATGAGAGGAAAAGTCTAATACATCATCTAAGAACCATGAATGTCTATAAGAAATTTTGTTAGATGTTGAGACACTTTACTTTGTAACAGCAAACTCTGACCGGCTGCTAGCACAAGAGGAAATGTCAGAAATCACCAAAGTCAGTAGGCTTCGTCTTCTGGAGACCATGAATATCTCACAAAATATCATGACCATTACAATAGTTCCTAAGATATTTCAGTGTAAAACAAACTGATGGACAGACTGGTGAACATTAGCTAAAATGGTATCCATGGCTCATTATTGATGACATTTTCAGTGTAACAGAGACCACAACATGAAATGAAACTTAAACTTCACAGACATGCAATCACCTTAACAGACACAGAAGTGGAGCACAGATGTTGTAGATCATGACCTCATTTAGGACACCATCCAGTCTTATATTTCTCAGTGTATATTTGTCTCTCCTTTCATTGATACCTCTCATCCTGTTCACTCTCTATCCATTTATTAGGTATCTCCCGCTGGCCCTCCCTAAATCAATCCGTCTGTGTACCACTCCATCCCTACATCTATTCATCCCTCCCTCTGGCCTTCTAGTTTTCTCCCCATCATCCATCCTTTAACAGAAGGCAGCATTGCCTCCCCCTAGACAGAGGTTACTTACCAAACTCTAAGGAGTGCAAGCAATCACTGTATGTTAAAAAAGACCTACTCAGCTTCAATGAGGATCTGCTTTTCACTCTGTGTTTTTTGAAGTTGTAAACATGTTAAAAACAGTGGGAGAATGTGGGTCAGGGCGTGACAGACTAAACCTCCATCTACATTAATTCCCTTTGTCCTCCATCATTCATGTCACAACAAATCTACAAACAAAAACCAACCAACAAAAAGAAATTGAACATATGCGGCCACTCATGGCAACTCATCCAAAGTGAATAAATGTTCACTATCAAGAAAAATATCACTATATATACTATGTAGTATATATATATATATATCTGAGCAGTCCAACCATCATCTTCCATTCAATCATCTCTGAATCATCACATTGGTCTACATATTCCATCCATTTTTGTCCTCCACCTTAAAGGGGACCTGTTATGCTTTACCTTACTTTATTTTATAAATTAGAATGGTATACGTGCATAATTAAGGCTGTCAAAAGTATTGACACTTCAATACTTAGAATGATACAATCTCCATCAACTGGTCCTCAACCTGTG
Source organism: Holacanthus passer (assembly GCA_025331565.1). Classification (NCBI taxonomy): domain Eukaryota; kingdom Metazoa; phylum Chordata; class Actinopteri; family Pomacanthidae; genus Holacanthus; species Holacanthus passer. Next base: position 1,148,878 of record JAFREQ010000091.1, on the reverse strand, counting down.
CCTGCAAGCAAGCGACTTCCTGTCACTGTTATTCAAGAAGCAAGCAGCAAGAAGCGATGTAGAGTTAGCCATCATGTCCTGTCAGGTGCAGAACTAACATTAGCTGAAAGAGAAATAGTGCTGGCAGTGCTTCAGGACAGTGACAAGAAGTTTCCCCCAAGTGAGCTATAACGTCAGCTACTAATTGGTTAGTTAATGTTACCAATACTAGTAATCATGTTGTACAATTCAATTCAATTCATAATAGAAGTCACCTTAAGGCACTTTACAAACAGAGCATGTCTAGACCATACTCTTCATAAGGAAAGGAAAGGATCCCCACAGAAATAGACCTTTTTGGTTAAAGTGATCCTTTTAGTTAAACCAGAAGCAGTGATATCACTCTCGTCAAAGCCACCAGACTCCATTAACATAAACGGTAATTTCATCATCATAAAACACAGAATATTTAAACTCAACAAAAACAAAATAAAATGAGCCAAAACTGCCTCTGTTTGTCCTTCCACTGTTCCAACAGTATGTAGAACCAGAATGGCAAACAGGTGCCCATACACATCCAGCAGATACAGAGCAAAATGAGCATTTATTTGGAGCCTGGTTTCTGTCCATCTGATGAATGTCAGTCCAGTATTCACTCTCTTTATTCTCATGTTTTGGTCTCCACCAACTTCTTAAAAAACTGCTCCATGATCCACTATGATCCGCTCTGCTCACCAACTAGGCTTTAGCTTAACTCTAACTCTAACCTGCACAAAACATAATCTAATAATGTTGGTTGGTGCAGCTATAAACTTTAAGCTTGAGACAACCAAACATAGAGGATTTTAACTTAATAAAAGAGCAAAACAGAGATGATCTCAAAGAGCAGTAATTCAACACACCATTCAGAGAAGATTAAAGCTTTTGCCTCTGACCTCCTTTTGACCTCCTCTTTAAAGCAGCAGTTCAGAATAATACGTTTCTAATGTCATTTACAGCCACCACAGTATCAAGTGCCCTGCGATGGACTGGCGACCTGTCCAGGGTGTCCCCTGCCTTCGCCCTAAGTCGGCTGGGATAGGCTCCAGCCCCGACCCTGCAGAGGATTAAGCAGTGTACAGATGTACAGATAATGGATGGATGGATGGATGGACAGTATCAAGTTGAAGACTGTTGAAGCCAGTTGAAGACTGCTATACAGATAACCCTCTAGTTTATAGTTTAGTGCTTGTAAACTACTTTACCAAAGCATACCATGAGTGAACGGGGTCTTGTTAATATCTGTTCATTCTATTTCATTCAAGTGCAATATTCATATTTGATATGTAATATCAGTTTCATTCTAGTAAACTAAGTGCAATATTTCATGTTTGATATTTAATATCTGTCTATTCTGTTAACTTAAGCACAATATTTCATTTGGTATTTAATATTTAATATTTTATTCCGCTATAGACTACTGGCCATATATATCATATTCATCCCATATTCTCAGGTATATCCATGAACAATCGCGTGTAAATTTTGTAAATTTGTTTAATTTGTTAAAATTGTAAATACTTTTTTCAGCTTGTGTATACTTTTTTTTACTATTTAACTTGTCTATCCCCTTGCTGCTGTACATTGTAAATTTCCCCACTGAATAAAGGTTTGTCTTACCTTATCTTAAGAAGAAGCCACAAAAGCCAAGAGTCTGTTGTATGATCTGAAAGGGTCCCAGGTCTTAATCCTCACTGACATTTAGTTATACTTTCAAAGGCATCAGCGGAAATCGCTGCAGTTAGAAACCACTTTACTGGATCAGAGCTTTGAAAAGGCCAGTTTACAGGTGCTATATTTCAGCTTTCTCCTTCTGTTTCTCTTTTTGCTTTCCTCTCACTTTTCCCACTTTTTACACTTCACTCTCTCTTGTCTGCAGCCATTTATCTTTTTATCTACTTTCACTTCTCTGTCTTTTTGCTCATTTTTTTTTACCAGTTGTTGCAAGGACTGGGTTTATGATGTGCTTTCACCAGTCTCATCCTCTCCCTTTTTTCGTCTGTCTCATCAGTCATTTCAGCTTTTCTTACGATACCCAATGTTGGCAAGTGTCAAGGGTGTGGCTGACCTGAAGCTGTGGCCCCTCATAAGCACTTCATGACTATAGCAATAGTGATTTACTGAGCTTATTTCTTAAAGAACACTATGACAGGTGGTAGTTTTGACTTTCTTTTTTAGAATACAATACACTTGTTTCTTTAAAGCCATTTTCACTCTGGGTCATGCTGACTTTGCCCGTGCCATGTCCATGTTAGAGATGTTGCAGACTGAGCCTAAAGCTTCTCCAAATAAATTTGAATTCTATATAAATAATTTCAAACACTGATAGTCAACACAGAAATCATCCTCATGGATTAGCAGTTGTAACTAACTGCATAGTGATTTACCAATGGGGCAACTTGCTGGTTAATCCAGAGCTGGTGCTTTTTCACTTATAAACCAGATGTCTAGTGAAATTGTGTTATAAGGTAATGCCCAAGGGTGAGTGAGACTTTTCATTGGAATTCTGCATGTATGGGTGAATTGAGTGCAAATTAACCAAGCCTCTGCACGTACTAAATCACGGGTAGGAGCTTCGCAGGAGTTAGTTCAGCTACAGGCTCGCTAGAGGCAACAAGAGTTACTGTATGTGGCCATTAGCCATGGGCCTATCTTAGGCCATTTAGTCTATGTTGTTTTTTCTAAATGTCCTCATTTGCATTTGAATAGTTATTATATTTCACCTTGGTATTTTTCTATTTTTGTATATTGTTTTATTCCACAACTCCACCTGGATCAGCCAGAACTGTACTGTTTTTGTCCGATGACAACAGCAATTCAAATCACATAATAATTAGATTCATATAATAACATCTGACTCGACAATAATATAAAAATGAGTCATGTCCTCCACCACTCAGCCAGTTGTGTAGAAGTGACTAATGTCAGCAGTATGAGAAAAGTTTCATACCAGTGTGTAAAACTTAACCTAAGTATATCTGAAAACTCAAAATATCTTCGGAGTTTTGTCATTATAGCTGCACTTCACTGTGCGGATGAATTCACTGTGTGAAGTAGCTGAATTACATCTTATATTTTATAGCATTTTCTGCACAATGTGCATTACTTTCATAACTTACATGAAAGGATTTCCTTACAGACTTATATGTCTTTTTAAAAGTCACAGGCAAGTCAATTATGGTATGTATTTTTTCTGTGAAAGAGCAGCATAAGGAATCAATAGTAAAAGTAGACATTCCAGCATGAGATTCCAACTGATCAAAGTGGGGCAGTGTCTGATTAAATGTAAACATCAAGAAGTCATGTGAGATTCATATGTTCATACCCAGTTTAGAAGATGAAATAAATAGGGCTTGTATGAAATATTGAATATCAGCATCAGAGAAATCAGACTGTGCCCATGTGTGCACACATGCACTATTACTTGAAACTCATGCCGCAGATGGAAATACATACACACATACACAGTCCTGAAAGCAGTAGAGAAGCTATCAGAGACTCACCTGTAATGAATTCACAAATCAAATCAGCATCGACTGGACACAGATGGTGGTGGAAGAGTATCAATCCTTAGTTTGAGAGAAAGCAAATGTGTATGTGTGTATGGATGCAAGTGTCTACAGTGGCCTTGAGAGGCAGACATGAACATGGAACCAACTTATGTTTAATTGGATATACCTCAGCTTGCACTGCTGGCCCAGTGCTCTCAGAAATGTATTAGCATTGGTAAGAATCAATATGGTGTACAGTCTTATTTGCTCAGCATGCATGCAGAAGTACCCATCAGAAGCACTTATATGTTTACCACAGCAGCCCTCGATCAGACACCAACACAGTAGTGGTAAGCTACTATAGCAGGCACGGCGTCCTAATTTATCCACAAACCATTGCAATGAAATAAGGTGCAAGCAAAACACAAGTGTTTAGCGTGACTGTCATTCCTTTCAGTATCTGACATCTGAAGTAAAATACTAAATTTCTCTAAACAAAAATCAAATTTTTCTGTTTTTCTGTAATGATGCTGCAGCACACTCTTTAAAAAAGACCACATGGAACCATTAAAAGTTCTACATAGGGGAACCCCTACCCCGGCAGAACCTTAACAAAGGGTAACAGCCGTTTCAAGAGGTTCTAAAAAGAACCTGTCCTGAAGCATTACACCTAACCCTCACAGAGATTTCTGCAAAGAACCCTTACTGGTGTCACATAGAATTCTCCCAGGGAGGTTGGATATGTCAATATGCCAATTTGTTTTTCCCCCACACTACAATATATAAAGCTTTGAAAATCAGTTCTACATAGAAATGGGTTGTATTCAAATGGCTGAGGTCAAACTTAGTTGTAACGAAAACCTTCACTCTCTTGGCCTTGGCCTTAGGGCCTCCAGCAGTGGTTATGTTTGAGAAGGAGAGAAAAAAGATGATTAATTGTAATGTTTCAAGGGCCCTTATCTAAACACTTGTCTGAATGAATGGCAGTTAATGGAGCATGTCTGATACTTGTACACCATTGTACACCACCAGAGAATGGCCAAGGCCTTCTTTTATGAACTATTCACACGTCTCTGTGATGCTCCATTGTATATGGCTCATCTACAAAGAAACAAACTGTTATTTACATTATTGAGTACTTACTCTCTTACAATACCACAGGCTCAACATGAAATGTGGAATTAGACTGAGCTCACCTCATTTCTTGGGTGTTTTAGAACAAGGATTTCAAACCATGTGCCAAAGAGGTACAGCTGGTGCTGAGCTTGGTTACACTAATTATCAAGGAAAGGCAAATTAATTAGTGGAATCAACTGGTGCAGAAGGCTGTGGTCGCTCAAGGAATGGGCACAGTGAGATTCGTCCATGTAGATGCATGAAATAGGTGGTACTGGAAACTCACCTCCTGCTCAAACACACACACATAAAAATAAATCAAAAGAAAAACATTTGGTGGCACAGGTATCATAGAGAAGTATCATATAAAGGTAAAATAACAGCCTCTTCCATGCTTGATCAAACACTGGCAGTCTGGCAGTGCCTGGGCACTGAGGTCATCAGCACATTTTCAAGGGTCAAAGTTTACCAAAGTTGAACTCTATGCAAATTAATTGTTGCTTGCTGAACTCTGGTGATTTCACTAATCTTGGCAGTGTCAAGTGAGGCAAAAATATCATTCTGATGTGATCATGGTTGAACTCAGTCTCAATGAAAACCTCTCCTCTTCCACAGCACAGTTCACAGTGATTTGGCATATGAGTGGTCTCAGTCATTTGTTGTCACACCAACGTCATGGAAGACAACTGGTGGTGCTCATTCTCATTTGTTCATTCCTGTCTTCTCCTCACAACCAAACAACTCCAACTATTTCGATCAGTTGGCCTTAATGACATGGGTTCAACTCTGTCATATTGTGTTAGTGCTAATTTACTCTCTCCCCCCTCCTTTCCTTGAAAGGTATTGTTTTCTACTTCTCCTACATAAAACATCCTATTATATTATGACAGGGAGTTAATCATCCTGCCATTTGGCCGTGACACAGACGTCATTACAAAAGGTGCTGTTAATTTGTGATTAACTAACTCTAGCTGTGTATGTGTTTAGCATCAAATCAAAGTTACATAACAAATACAAAAGGAATATTTTCCTTCTAAAGGTCCCTTAAGGAATTCTTTGTTTCAAAAGGGTTCTTTGAATAGAAAGGGTTCTTGAAATAACCATGTGCCTTCAGAAGCAGCCCTCTGGAATTTTGCCAAGAGAAAAAGGTTTTCTTGGGGTCAAATGTCTACAGGTAGAACTTAATCTTTCTGTAAAGACCTCTTTGTAAAGATCCTCTTTTCTGAGATTGCAGTTGAAAAGGTACCTTAATTAATCAACGGCATCATAATGGTATCAGTGCTTTTCCTGCTTTGACAAATGAAAAATAAAGGTCTTTTCTGGAGTGCAAAGCTGGAACAGGCTCATTGCTGTCAACTGTATTTGATGGGGTGGAAAGCACCCAATGCAGCTGTTAAAACATTAGCTACAAGCAGAACATGTTCAAACATTTCCTCATGTATGAAGTATTTTATGGAAGGGACGTCGATAAAAGTTGACCTTTACACATTGCCAAGAACAAACTTGATTCTTCTTCTTATATATTCATATGCAGGGTGAACTTTCCCACTTCCAATAGAGAGCAGCACAAGTCCCAAAGAGACAGTCCCCAACGGGGTAATAAGGCTTTAAAATGCTTCACAGTGCTTGCTGAATGGAGACGACATTGATAGGCTGGTCTGTAGAGTAGAGTGAGCTCTCTGGTCATACAACCAAAACCTCAAACTGTTTGGTGAGTCCATTATTGTGTCACTTAATAATGATTATGTTTTGATGTTGCAATGGGAGAGGGCACTAGGAGTCACTAGGGAGGGCTTTTTTTTTTTTAGATTATAACTCGACTATGCCGAATGAACAAAATAATTTACCCCAATTTGTGTTAAACTGTAAGTCATTAACATAACATACTGTGTGGAAACTGTAAACGAGGAGCTACACTACTTATTATTTTGAGCTCCACCACCCACACCAACTCTGTGATGAATAAATAAATGCCTTTTTTTTGCTTTGGTCAGCACAGAATTGTTTAAACATAAATATGTTTTTCACCTCTATATGTATGAGCCACAACTTCTTAGAAAATATAATAAACCTGATTAAAATTGATGGCCTCTGGTCAGACTCCGACTGCTCTGCCCAGGTTTATTAATGTATACCAGCAGCACTGTCCTGAGATAAAATCTGTGCTATTGATTGAAGCATGAAGAGAGCATCTTATATTGGAAGCACATTGTTATACCTGCTCTGACTTATAAATATTTAGCAAAATGTATTGACTCATTAAATATTTAAGTTACATGTTTCCCAGTGATGCACATAACTGTACAATCAGCCACATTTGAGACATTCCTTCTAAAAGGTTTGATCAATGGAAGGAACAACCACATGAAAGGTTGACCCTTTCACTTCTGAGACAGTAACAGCACTGGGTAATTGGATGGACCGCTGTCAGCAAGAGAGACTCTTTGAGATATATCACTATAATGGAGCCAGTAGCCTGCAGCTGAACCTGCTGAGCCGTCCTGTGTAAACGCTGCATTCAAACCTGCAGTTATTAAGCGACGAGCTACATGCTTAGATGAAGCCAACAGCTTCATCTAAGCATGTAGCTCCAGGTACCAGGTCCATTTTGTTTTTCACTTCATAATTCTTATTCCCAAAACTAAAAAAGCGCACACACAAATGTTGAAAGTTACTTTTTTGGTATGTACATGTATGCTGGATATTAAATATATTCATGTTGATGTTCATTTTAATTTATTTAATTACCATATTTTGGAGATACTGGTTGTAGTCCAACAGCTTTCTTGTTGAGAGTTATATTAGGAGACCAATAACACTCCTGTGTCTGTGCATTAACTATGGAGCCAATTAGTTTTGCATAAAGAGAGAAAACCGGAGGAAACAAGAGGCAGCATTTGTTGGCCAGGTGCAGTGACTTTCTGGAGTCACTGCAAGGTTGCCAGGAGTCGGGCGCAGCATCATCATGGAGTCTCTGCTCGTTGCTAATAAAAAGTTACAGTACACATCTCAACTTTTCCTCTTTCTCCTTTTTGGTTCCTCCGGTTTGTGCTGTTCCCTCAATAGTGAGCACTGTCAAGTTTGGTCAACACAAGCATATCAAGCAAGACCAAGGGTGAACACTACACAAAAACATTACATGCATTTACTTTGCCTTTTGGAGAAATCCACTAAGATGAAATTCCTTTGAAATTATTTGATATCACTCCAAAATTTTGACATCATAAATGCTGGTGTCACCAGGCCTGTGAGGGAAAATGCTAAATACAGCATAGCTTGCTTGAACAATCCACTTTTGGCTGATCCAGTAGAAAGTTTATCAGGCTGTTTTTTGATGATTGTCTTGATATCTGTTTCATGCTCACAGGAAGTACTGGTCGCCAGCAATGGCCAAACGCAGGGGAAGTGAGGAGAGATATAAATACAGTACACTCATCAAATACAAAATAGGGACCACTTTTAAAAACTAAAACCAAGCAAATGTAACACATGCTACTGAAAGTATGTACAGAGGAATTTTGAGAACTAATATTGACTGCTAGTTTACAACCACCTCATCATACATGTTCTGAGCAGCTCCTGATGAACACTCACACCCTCTTCATCTCATTTAATAAGAGAGAGACACAGAGTCAGAATCTTTTTATAAGCCACCACTTGCTTGTGATTGCAGTATAAACCTCAGACAACTTGAAACGTGCAACAACATCGACTTTTCCACTCTGGCGTGGACTGCAGAAAACTTGTTGCTTGATGTAGCTTGCCTAATTTCCTCAGGCAATGCCTCCTACGGTCTGGATTCCTTGCAGCGAAAGCCTGATTATCTTTGGTTCTGTGCATACAGCGCTGGACCCCCAGGAGGACACAGCCTGAGGACATGGGGGGAAGAAAACTGGTTTCTTGGAGGAACGGCTGCTGACAAGACGATTCCATCAAAAACGTCAGTGTGATGGGTATTGATTATATATGAGAGATCTGCTTCCTGCTCTTAAAAAGTAATGTATCTCTGCATATAGTTAGCTTAAATCAGCAGAGGTCTGATGTGTATAGCAGTTATCTCACCCCAACCCAAAAACAAAAGTCACGCTAACTTTAGAGGCAACACAGCACATGCAAAACTGGAATCAACAGTAGCGGGCATCTGTTCGACGTTATTTTAATAATCCTTCAGCCTCTTCAATAACAAAGACCGAGTAAGAGATCATCGGTCCAGTCAGTCTAATCAGAAACTCACTCCTAATGGCATGATAAATAAATCCCACAGAGAGTACACAGACGTCCTCACATTCACAAACATGATCAAATAAATTCTGACTTGTCGATTTTCATTTTAACTGCTTTTTGGAAAATCCCTTTGTGTTCCCAGTCGTCAAAACAAACTGCTAGTGATGGGATTCCACAGAAAGACTCATGATCTATGTTGCTTCTACTAGCACAATGATTAAAAAGCCAAAGTTACAGGGCCAGGTTTACTGATGGGTGGTGGTGCACAATTGTGCTCTGCAGCTTTCATGGAATACTGCAGCCACAATCTGTGTGTATCCAGCATGTGATTGACGAAGACAGCAGCTCATTACGCAGTCATCCCCTCGACTAAAATGTCTTAACAAAAGATTAATAGTGACAGCAATTTTACAGTTAATTGACGGTTAATTTCAAATTCAAGAGTAATGAACACTTCCAAACTTCTTGTCCACTATTCATTATTTTATCATTTATTATATATCATATTTTGTGTTCATTAAAAATAGCCTCACTGCTGTTGCTTTTCCTTCTGATAATCAGTTTTTAGGTATGTACATGGCTATATTCCATTTCCATTTCTTTTCCCATTACAGCCTTCCTTGTGGCTCCCATTTGTGGTGTGTTTACGACTGATCTGTAAAGGCGGAGAGATTTTTGTAAACTGACCATCAAATTTGTGTGACTTTAGTAAATCCAGCAGAATACATGATAATCCTCTGTGAACAAGCCTCCTCCTCTTATTTGTGTGATCCCCCTTAGATGCATTTACTTCAACACGTTTAGACACATGGAAATGCTTCAGCTGCACAGTTTGCAACACTCATCAAATATTCTAAACTGGGGATTTCCACATGCAATTCATTTTTTTGACAACGGCACACACACCAGTTTATGAGAGAGACCACTCTACTTAAAGAAACTCCTGCATGAAGTTAACAAGAATGAACCTCTGTATGCCCTGAAGTGCTCTTCATCTGTATAAATGTCTTCAAATGACTGAGCCTACTTGTCCACAAAGACACAAACCGGGTTATCATTTCTGAAGAAGATCTCTATATGAAAAAAATATTCTGTACAATACAGTATGTCCTCAGATGACTACGTCCTTTCAGTACCTACTTGTTTCAATTATGGCAGCAAAAAAAGAAAAAAAAAAGCACTGATAATGAAGTAAAGATAAGAGTGATGCAAGGTTAAAATAGTAATTTTTTAAAAGGAGCTTAATAGCTTTAATCTGAAAGCTGACTGTAGTTTCAGAGGGAGACTACTTCACAGTTCAGGTCTATAAGCAGAAGCACAGAAGCAGGTCTGCCGGATGTATTCGTGTGAGATTCTGGCACGGAGAGAGTCCTTGGATTTGTGAGCTCTACCAGGGACCTGCAGTATTTTGGCACTATAACAATGTTACAGTCAAGTGACAAGACCATGAAGAGCTTTATGGAGTTCAAAGATATTGAATCTCAGTCAGCTGTTATTGTTTTAAAGACTCTTTGGTGATTCATTTTAGCTGTGGAGCTGAGTTTTATCGTGCATTCACAAGTTTGTCTGCATCCAAGGGAGAGGGAGAAAGTCTGACCCTTATAATGTTGTTTAAGACATCATCCTGTTACAGGCATATTTTTCTTTTTGCTTCTTCTGTTTTATCCTGTATTATTTTGAGGCAACTACCATCTAGATTTGCCTGTCATCTGCACAGTCTCCAGAATGACTTTCTGTAGATACAAATTTGAGTTGCTCCTGACAATTATTTTCATCAACAGTTCATCTCTCTCGATTGCTTTTTTGATTAACAGATTAATTGTTTAATCTGTAAAATGTCCAATAAATAGTGTAACAATTTCAGTGCATCACGGCATTCAACTAAACATTTAATTTTCCTGCCATTTGCAGTGATACACAACATATCAAAAATAGCAAATACTAGAATAATAATTCTTTTACACTTGCTCTTATTTAAGCAATTAACCCGTTATCAAAAATTGCTTGCAGTTAATTTCTAATCAGGCAACTTATTGTTTCAGCCCTCGTACAGATGATGACCACTGGAGGTACAAAATGTGTAACGGAGAGTGGGGTAGGGCTCAATGAAAATAAAGTCCTGATTGGTGACTGAATACAGCTGGGTGCACAGGTGAGGTGATGAGGTGGGAGAGGCCGGCAGGTGAGGTGAGGCAGAGGCAGGTTGAGTGGAAAAGTACTGGGACTTCAATGTAGAATTATAACAGACAGAACTGAGACTGGACTGTGGTTGGCAGGATTGTGACAAAATCATCATGAAAAAATTAATGAACTAAGAACTGAACTATAAGTTAAGTTTATTTCAATCTGGCATATCTCCCAAAAATGTGTCTACTGTTACTCTATGGGTCGTGCTAACTTTGACTGTTTGAACTTTGAACAATGTACAACGAGGCAACCTGGGCAGGACTCATTCAGTTTTCCAGATAAACATGATTTGTACATGAATCATTTCAAACACTTATCTCTGAGACCGACCCAAAGCAAATACAGGAAGTAGCCACTGGCAACAGCCATTATGACTAATGCATCTGTGTCCTGTTGAAATGATGCACCAGTCTTAGCTCTTTCCATTTTACCAACTTACATGTTATTTTATAAGAATATTTTAAAAAATGGTTATTGTAAATAATGTCTATATTTTACTTCTGATCTGTTTTTACAGAATTGTGCTGCAGAACAAAAGGCTGGAGTATATAGGCAAATGCATGTGGAATCTAGTAAATGAGCGGTTGAACTAGAACAATATTTTTTAGCTTTACAAGCTGAGAATGGCTAGATGCACCATTAGTTTTGGTACCTGTGAGGCAACGCGTCTCATTTGTGGAGGAGACACTTTAAGCTTGGTCTATAACAAACTATAGGAAATCTAGAAAGGAAGAAAAGAAAGTCAGTGCTAACCCAGAGGCTGATGATTTTCTCATGTCTCTATTACTAGTATTACCAGGTCTGTGATGTGTTTGGTTCATTCAATCAAAGACATAGCCATGTGACATTTGGGCAACACACACAACAAAAACAGAATGTGCAGCAAAGTAACCCCTGCAGAATCTGAGGGGAAATGCACGACACAGTCACACTTTAAACTACACTGACAACAGCACATCAAAGATGGGATGTGTTTTCTGAGCAGTGAGTGCAAAATGACACCTGGTTACACACCATCAGAGTTAATGTAACCACACAGATAATAGAACTTCAGATGAGCCTGTTTGCCAGGGATTTTGCAAGTGCAACAGAAAATTAAAGGTATCTTCTTAAAGAAGTAAACATAATAGAATATTAAGGGAACATACAGACTTTCAACAGGGCATCCAGTGAGAAACAGAAGGTTTGTTGTTTCCAAAGGACACTTTCTTAGAAAGTGAAAAACATTAGACACAAATTCAAACATAAAATGGTACATTCAAGATAAGCAATGTGTTTAATGTTTTGAAGTCTCAGGAGGTAGAGCAGTTGTCTGAAAGTTGGTGGTTTGACCCCTGGCCCCTGCAGTCTCTGTGTGGAAGTGTCCTTGGGCAAAGTGCCCCTGATGGCTGCTCCATCGACATGAATGAGTGAATGTATGTCGCTTTGGATAAAAGCGTCTGTTAAATGAAGAATTGTAGAATTGTAGTCCTCAAGTCTAAACCGTATTACATTATACACATAAGCTACAGTGTATATAAAGCGACCATAGAGGGTGAGACTACACTGTCCGATATCAAGTTTACCTACATTTGTAAATGTACCATTTTAGACTCTTCACTTTTACTTACTACTTCTTGTTACTTCATGTTACCACAGCCAAACTTCCCAGATTAGGTTGATATAAGTTTTTTGCATTATTTGCAGAAGTATTTAAACCAGACATTGGTGTGTTGACAACAAATCTGTAATGTAATATTTGATGTCTGTGTTACAAATTAAAAAAGAAGAAATGTTCAGTGTTGAGAACATGATGTACTGAACTGATGTAACCACATGTTAACTTGATCATTGATCAAACTATACTGTGTTTGACAGAAATACTGATAGAGACAACACAATCGTTGAATAAACCTTCTTTCATGTTTTTCCCCCACTAGCTACTACTAAGAAAAAAAAATGCATCTAAATGCAAAAGAAAACGTACTTTGACTCAACAGCAAAAAAACAAACAAACTATTAAATCATGACCATGAGAAGCAGTTAAAAGCTCCAAAACAGCATTTGAACCTTGAGCTAAGTTTGGTTTATTTATTTCTTTATTTTTGTCATGACAAGGCAGAGGCAGAGCAAATGTGAGGTGAAGACGTGTCTGCAGGAACGCTTCACCTTGAGCGAGGTAGCCGAACTTTGCAGAAGGCTTTGTGGCTCTGCTTCATGAATGGAAAATAAGAGACTGGGGGAATATAGCAGAATGAACTGGAGTTCCTGGTGAGTTCTGAACTCAGTCAGAGTCTGAGCTGCCAAAACACAGGCACACTACGCACACATGCAGTGGCTATGTAATAGTGTGCCAGCCATGGTGGATAGAATAAAGTGCCAGCAAGCTACAGCTCAGGCCTATACCGTCTGTACATTGTGTGTTTTGAGTGAACCCCTCCGTCAGATACCCTCCTCTCTGTAACTTGCCCCTGACATGTTTGTCTTCCTCCCTCTCTCCCTCCTTATCTGATTAAACGATTCTTCTTCTTTTTACCCCTCTGTGCTATTTGCCCTGCATCTTTCTCCCTTTCATCCCTCTCTTTAGCTCTCTGTCTCTCCGCTGCTCCTTTTTACCCCCTTCTCTCTGCCACTCACCCAATCCCTTTCGTCCTCCTCTCCTCTGCGTTCTATCCATTAACCTCTGACCAGTCCCATCTAGCAACACCAGCTGGATCCTCTCTGATCTCGGCAGCGCCGAGTTGCACAGTTGTGTGCGCGTGTGTGTGTGTGTGCATGTGTGTGTTTGTTTCTAACCCCTACCTGTTGGGCAGCGATGCGAGTGCAGCCAGTAACAATGAGGAGACACAGCCGAGGTTTTCTCCATTACACTCTGTCGCCACAAGCCTTCTCAGAAAGAGAAAGAGAGGGATAGAGAGAGCAAGTAAATACAGGAGAGCAGATGAATCTGTTCAGCTTTTGTAAGGTATGCCATTGCCCTCTAGAGAGTGAATGCAAGAAAGAACTAAATGTGCATGGAAATGAATACCATGGCAAATTATACCTCGTGGACTTAATATTTCAAAAGAAAGAGCAGCAGTTAAAATGTTCTACAAAAGCAAGACTTTAAACCATGACCACATTCACTGAGAGGCATCAGGGCCATTAACATAAACAGCAACTACAATGTCTATGCTGCTTTTACACTTTATGCTCCTTGGCCAGACTTGTTTGCAGCACAAATTAAAGAGTGAATTTCTTTTAAGTACCACTAAATCTAGTTGCATTTCTACTATTCCAAATATTTGTTGGTTTACACTGAATGCACACTGAGTCACCAAGAGCCATGTTCGGCTGTGCTTTAAGCTAAAAGCTAATGTCAGCATGCTAACATTAAGCATTGGGAGACTCGCAATGGATCGCTACGACCTGCAGGGTGAGGGTCGTGTGACTGACAGGGGGCGCCAAATGAGTACCAATCCGCTGGCATGTGAGCTGTTATTACATTATTTAATAGAAGACACTTGCTGTGGGTTCGATGATGTTCTTTGAGTTCTTATTTAAAATGTGACAATGGACACATTTAAAAAATAAAAGATGTTGTCTTTGTTTTTGCAGTGGCATGGGGCTGTTTTTCTCTTCATCATATGATACAAACATTTTGAACAGAGCTGTTGGAAGGACTTCACTAGGTGACAGACTCAAACATTAGAGAACATGAGGAAAATAAATTATAGATTAACCTATACTGAAGAAATCGTTTGGTTTCAAAATCAGGTTAAATACATATATTTGTATGAATATTTGTGCAGGTTATAAAGTCAAATTTTTGAAGAAGGTATGACTATATTCTTGGGTTTGGTGAATAACACTTTCTCAAAATGGAAGCAGGGCCACATGAGTGTTTATTTATTTATATAAGCATTTATTTCCTTTATTTTAAATTGTTCCAGCAAATCTCCAAAGGGCATTTATAGGATGACTCAAACATCCACTATTTGGGTTGCTGTAAACAAGTCAATAAAAGCTTATTTATATTTATCCCACCTCACACCAAAAGATGAATAATACTGGATGCCAATAACAACAGATAATAATGCTCATTTGGTAGGAAAGGGCAACACAAAACAGTGCTGTGTGCTGCATGTCAAAAGACCATCACCCATCATTTTCTATGTACACTAAATCAACACACTAGAGAACCGGTCGGTTTTCCAGGGTTAATGTGTCAACTATCAAGCAGTTCTATTAGCAACTGCCTAATTGCACAGTCACTGGCAGATTGGTGTATACTCCTGCTGCTGCACTTTGACGTCTTCAGGCTGTATGACACATCCAGTGTCTGCCACAAACATCGACTGACCAATGGCAACATCAGGTGACACAATCTTAACAGGGCCAGCATACTTTGTAAAGGGTCAATGCAGCTGCAATGATAATTTTTAATTATGATGGTTTAGACAGTGTCTCTTGTTACCACCATAGTTTTCAAGCTCGGTTAAGTTGCTTTGGACATTTATGAATCGAGTCTGGACTCCCAAAAACCACTGAAATATCTTACATATAGCATATTTAGATGTAGTGTATGCAAAGAAACTGAAAGCTACATCATGCACCACAGTGATGAGTGCAAGAAGTAAAGGAAAAAGCATTGTGTATTTGAAAGGAACTCAAACTGGTTCTGCACCTTGTTCAACATGAGTCAAATATGTTTTTCCTCAAGTAAAAAGCCTGAAAGTTGTTACACAATGCCCGTCAGCATTGTGTAATTATACCAGAGGCAGACTGAAAGAAAAACTTAAGCATTACAGACAGCGGATGCAACAATTTTGGAACTGTATCTTTTGCAACTACATCAAACCAGAAGCCACTTGTGCCAATACGATTTGATTTTGAAGAGCAAATTTCACTCAAATTGTCCAAGGGCACCAGATTTGCAATGTTACTTTTAGTTTCAGCAATTGTGTCAAAAATTGTTACGAGTTGTCTGAACAGATCCGAACACAGCAATCATACTTGGGTGCAGATCAAAACAACTGCGCCCTTTAGAGGAAGTGGTTTGTTCCACTGCAAACTAATTCTGGAGCAGCTTATTTGTAATGGGTACATGATCCGACCTCAATCTGATCCAACTACAAAGTGGACTCTGAAGTGCACTTTGCATGCTCAGATGCAGGTGAACGAAATCAGGAGTTGCTGGTAGCATAATGGGAAAAAAAAAATCAAGGTCTGACCTGGATAAGCAAGTAAGTATGCTATCTTCTTGATATATTTTACCTTCATCTTGTGTTTACTTTCTCAATCCTGCCCCTGACACACCTAACCAATGAGCCGACTGAACACTCTGACAGGCTTTTAGTGATGTATTTTGGTTCATTTTATTTTTTTTTTGTGTGAAAAGAAACTGAATCAAGAGGACAAAAAAACTACACCAACTCATCCACTGATATGAAACAAAGTCCATTATTTTTCATACTGTTGTGTTGTTGTGTATTGATGAAAAAAATCAGTAATTGTGTAGAAAATCTGAATTCTAATTTAAAATGCACTACAAGCACATGAGTCAAAACACCACGAAAGCCCTGTATAAAAAGAAATATCATACAGTCCTGTTTCAACTAGGTTCAAATCCCATGTGGGTGGACTCCACCCTACTCAAAGAGTTCAAGATGAAAACATTAAATCCTACCAGCTCTGAAGGTACTGCTGCCTCTGATCTCCATGTACAATGTGAGTGAGTGAAATGACAATTTTCCTTCAAAGATCAATGCTGTGTCACATTACAGTCAAAGACAGGAGTGTACCACTTGTCACGCATTGCTTACTGTGTAGACACAAAACCCATTACCAGCAGTAGGAGTAAAGAACCATGCTGCCATCATGACAACTTAGCAAGACATTAAAAGCATTTCAATTCCGCCACCGCACTTAGAGTGTTTGCTAATTTACATGGATGAAAAACAAATCAGGTGAATGGTGATATTGGTTTTACTTAGTCCTGGACTGTGCGTGGGTGTGTGTTTGTCGTCTCAAATCCCCCCGGCGCCACGGCACTCTCGGGAGTAAGATGGAGAGAGATGAAGGGGGCAGAATGAGCCAATCAAGGGGGAAAAGATAGATAAATGGTTATTAGCTTTTACTTTGGTCATGGAGACAGACTCTGTAAGAGATGGAGAGAGGATTATGGAGACAGACTCGGTAAGAGACGGAGAGCGTGATTGAGACACATTAAAGGAGAGAAGGAAAGAAAGAAATGGTAAATAGCTCTTGTTCCGTCTCCCCCTGGAGAGGAACAAGGAGGAAACACGGTACATCAAGTAGCCCATGGTAATGGAACTTCCACTTTTCTGTCATTAATTCATGCCCCTTGTTTGTGACATGCTACTTGTCTTGTTGGCCTATTTTAGTAGCTTTGGTCTCTCTTCCCTGTAATGAAAGGCAGGAAAATGACTTTGTAAAAATCAGCAGGCAGATGACAGTTGCAGTTGAGAACGCAGTCGGAGCTTGTATCAACAAATTGTTTATGAGACTAACGGCAAGTGAGTCATCCGCCAGTTGTCTTTCCTCTGAAGCAAGAAATACGTTTCAAATTCTTCTGCAGCCCATTAAAACGCTCCTTTTAGCTAAAAAAGGTGATGCATATTTTAGATTACTTACATGTTTGTCTCTGCGTGCCATCTGTTGTTGCTGTGAGTCCTTCCATGTCTCTCCGCTCTCTTCTCCGTAGTTAGTTAAATTATGATATCTGATTTCACTAGTTAGAACACATCCAACCAGGAAGAATAAAGCAATCAAACCACCTGCAGGTGCATTTGATTTGAACAAAAATCTGCATACTCTTATATCGAAATGGCACAATTACTCGTGCTTCTAGAGCCATTTTTGACGGAAGGAAGAACAACAGATGAGGATTTCTCTCTGCAGGATTCAGTTTTGACAAATAGATGGAACCAAAGGACAATGTTTTAATTTTCTCCTGAGGTCTAAGAACAAAAACGCTCAAGGGTCATCCATGTTGTGTTGTGTTTTGTAAGCATTTATGACATCTGTCATTGGCCTGTATCACATGAGCAGTGTTGCCATGGGTCAAGACAATACTTGAAAGTGCTTGGATTAAAAGAAAAAACAATCAAGTCTTTGAATTTGCTTGGGTTTGCTGAATACTAAAGAGGTCCTTAAAAGTGCTTGCATTTAGCCATCAGGATCTCTGAGTTTGAGTCTTGTGCATTCTATCATCTCAAAATTCACCTGTTTTATACATGTGGAGCACTGGAGCAAGCCTGATACACTTTCTTCCTGTCTATCACTCTCTGCGTAGGCTACAGACATACAGCGATTTGCCGACCTCAGTGCCGTCTCCTTATCTGTTGTGCCCTCTCTTTGGCATTCCTACTGTAGCTCAAATATGTAGCCCGCATTGTTTTGGTCCCCTCCCCTCTCTGGTGCTGGAGGGGTGACACACAGCCTGCAGTGGTCGAAGCTGTTGTCTAATGCAACCACAACCAGGAGAAAATAATGAATGAATGTGTGACACGCGCCATGTTTTATAAACTCCAAGTCTAATTTTGTTTTCCTCTTGTGCACTTAGTGATATGTAATCTTCACAGACAGATGTTTAAATGACACAAGTCTCTGATTGTTTATATGTTGTGAACTCATTGATTGAGCCCCTCAGTTTCTACAATTCTACGATTTCATTGAGCAGATGCTTTTATCTGAAGTGACATACATCTGAGAGAAGGATCTAGTCAGGAGAAAACAACCTGGATAAGTGCCATAAAACAAAGTTCAAGTGTGATAGGACCTTGGTGACTGCAGGCAGTGAGGAGGGAATAGGATTCATATGTAGCACTTGTCTCACCAATACAACCTTAAAGCTGCTGGACCAGTTCTAGGTTCAGTGGAGTGGGATTAACAATGTAGAAAGAACCAGAGACCATTTACCTTGAACAAAAAAAACTAAAACTTTACTTATAAACAAAATAACCACATATACAAAACAATTGAATTCAATTCAAATTCAGTCCAGATTCAGTTCAGTTTAGTTCAATTCAATTCATTCAATGGGTTTCCTATTCTGTTCTGGTCAAATAAGAGAAGAAAGAAAAAGAAAAAGATAAATCCCACACTCCTCCCACTCTGGTAGCGAGCTGACAAAATGATCCAGGCGTTCAGTGGATCCTCTCACTGGCAGGATGGTCTTGTCTTTAGGACGGTGATCTGTGGGTCTGGCTCGCCATCTTGTTTCTGGTGTGAGCACGTGCGTGTCCTCCACACACGCTGCAGCAGAGTCTCAAGCTTTTCCACAAACTTTTAGTTTGCAGCAACAACAAAAAACCTGATCCGTACAACAGGTCATAAAACAAAATATATTACTCTACTGAACAACATTAATTGAACAAGGCTAAATGAGTACAAACTGCACTATACTACTCAATTCAGAAAATGGCGACAGAGCTACATTTTTCTCTGCTGTTGGCCCATTTGTATCATATTTCTTTTTCATAAAAACAATTTTCACAAACATAATGTACATTCACAATTATTTATCAAATAAACAGAGAAAATACTAACTGCTAACTTGCTTGTGCATTTACACATTATTGGCCTGTTAGCATTTTTAAGTGCAACGCTGCAACAACTCTTTCTCTGAATCATCAACCAGGTAGGTAGATTTTAAGGTTTAAGTTAACACTTTAGACTTTTTACTGGCTTTACTCTGTGTGTCTGTCTGCTCCTCGCCACGCTTTCCTCCTCTCAGTTGAGTTTCTGTCTTTTCTAGCACCAGCAGCGACCTCTTCAAGGGGAAGGTCACTAAAGGATTTTTTTAATCGGCATATTTCTAAATTATTAATGTGAAATTATTGCCAACTGATTTAAATTGATTCTTATTTGATTCTTGATTCATTAACTGTAAACATTTTAATTCTCTCACTGCACATATTTATTAACATGTTAATTTTAATTAATTATGTTTATTGCATTTTTAATGTGGGTTACACATAGGATGCATCATATTTTCACTATGAGATTTCAGGTTTCTCTGTAGGCACACTTTCCCCACCCCAAGTCATAAAATCAATGAAACGGTAAATAAACACAATGCAGTTTTCATCCTGTATTTTCCTCATGGAGTCCACTTGAAAACAATTTTTGTCCAGTAAACCGCCCTGAGTTAAGACCAGCCCAGCTGTTAGTCAGCGGCACAGCACCTCAGGGACTAACAGCTGCTTTTGAGGACAGAGACGAACAAACAGACTGTTGGTCTTAGTCAGCGTGGACTGAACAGAATGTCTCGCTTTTGATGTGAAGCTGTGAGGTTGTCCTTAGGCACGGCGATGCTTTGATCAAAATGTTGTCTGGTGACATGAAGGTCTATATTACATTTTGTGGCATTATGAAGATATTTCAACCAGGAGAGATGAGTATGTGAAGAAAGATAATTTATTACAACAAGTGACGTGAAATAGAAATTGAAACTTAACAGAGAGTCTTTGGTGATTTGGACTCTGGGGGGAGACGTCTTGATGGGAGAATTACTGTCCGAGCTGTCGCTGGATAAACCCCCCCAGAGTCCTGACACTGGTGGTGGTGGTGGCGACTGGAGACTGTGAAGCCGGATGGGTGAAGAAGTGGATGATGATTCTGCGAAGGCGAGGTGGAGATGGGGAGGTGGAGGGGCGTGCAAATCACCTGCATGAAAGAGCTAGGGCAGAGAAAGATTGTATTTTAAAAGGAGAGCATGAAGATGATAGGCTAGTGATGAGGGTGTGACACCGTGCTATTGGATGGAAGAGATCAGCTGATGAGACAGCTGATTACCAGTGACAGCCCCAAACACTGATGGTGGGAAATGTGTGTGAGCATGTGCAGTAGGAGAGATGAGAGATAGCTTATGACTGAAAGCATTGTTGTCTTCCTGGCTGAACTTGCGCTAGAGCTTCATTTCAGTCTAAATGAAATTGATGGATGAATCAACAAACTGACTGTCATCCAGAGAGTCATATTACTAGTGTGGCTACACACATTTACACTGAACACAATGTGTCTATTTGCATTCTATTGACACATGAAAATAGGCTTTGACATGTTTCATCATTTTTGTTTCCACTTTCTATATATTTCTGTTCTCTACATTCTGTTTTGTCTTTGTGTGCACCATATAGTGTGTTCTGGTTCCAACAGAGCAAAGGGAAAAGACCAAGGCTTCTGCTTTGTGTATAATGCTGTTCAGGTTGTCTTTGTTCAGCTGACCTTTGGCAATACACTCACAAACATGGCAGCCACGCAAGGACCTTGACATATAAGGGTCCTGACAGATGGAGTGGGAAGTTGCTTGTAGAAAGAATAGAGGGCACTGAGTATTTGCTGCTTAGGAAGCAGTTGAGGCTCATGCTAAATTAAATTCCATGGCTATTTATGTTCCTTAAGAAAAGCATCATTTTTATAGTACAACTTTTCAGCACATACACTATGTACTTCATCTTAATTGGTCGTCTCTTGGTATTTATTCACTAGCTAATTTCTCTCCGGCAGGTGGTGTTATGTATATTTTGGTCAAATTTCACATTATTAATATTTAACCTGTTTGCATTAACTCTGTTGGAGAGAGATCCCTCTCGGTGATGCCTCGCACAAGGTTTGTCCTCCTTAATGAGTTTTTTTTGTAGAAGTTCTGGCAATGAAGATCAATGATGACTCAGTACAGTTTGTTTATAATAGTTTGCTGAATAATGCAGCTGTTATTGAGCTCTTTTCAGACTGGGATTAAGAGCTATGCAAATGAAGACTTAACTGCTGTGCCGTAAGGGAGACAGCCATTGTTTAAGTTATATAAGACTGGAAGTTGGAATAAACACAATGCATAGATGTATTATGGATTATGGATGCTTTCAAGCAGTACAGTCAAGCTGGGAGAGAGTGTAAATGAATAACTACAATAAAAGGTCCTTTAAAAGTTAAGTTACACAGTAACTACCACCAACAAAAACAACACAGGTCTCTGGAACAGCACTCCAACACCTCCAGTCCTTTTAATCTGTGTCGGATGAAGGGTTTTGTTTAGATGGACTTTGACAATCTGAGTTCCTTCTAAGTAATCTTGACTACTCTGTCAGGGACCACTCATCTCTTACCCTTGTAACTGTGGTTAGATTGGAAACATATAAGTATGTCATCATTAAATATTATACAGTGTGATCCTAGAAAAATTAAGAACAAAAGTAAGACTGATAACAAATGGACATTGTCATGCTGAAAGAGTGAACCAGTCCAAGAAACTAGAAAGCATTTAGCACGTGTCTCTGTCAAGGTATGTTGCATTTAATGTCCAACTGGGTGTACATCACACTACACTTTTTGAAGAATACCTTATTCCCGCATGGGGATATTATGTCTTTGAACAAAGATGAATCGTGAAAAACCTCAACTTAGTTGGATTTGAGACTTCTCAGTTTGGCCATTTAAAGTAATTTTATTGCAGTACCATGTGCAAACAAAATTAGCAAATTTCAGGATCACCGTTGAGTTGATAAACATATGTATGTACCTTTATGTATCATTCCAGAGTTATGGCATTTTGTAAAATACCCACACATATATATCATAAGTACTTACTAAATACCTTAACCACTGAAGTACTTTTATACATATGTCAGATATATTTTGAGCAGAATTTTTTTTATTGAATTGAAAGAGTGGTGAAAAAGTGTTAATAAATTCAAATAGTGGAAAATGGTTGCTTTTATTGAATGTAATGGTTAATCTTGGATCAAGGAATCCAGCCAGACAATATGGCTTCTGTGCCTAAACATATGAGACTGAAAACATGAGCCTCTTTGCAGGAGATAACATGGCACAGGAATAGAAGAAATTCATTAATTCACGCAGAAGTGAAGTACACCATCAACTAAAACAGACATGATTAGCAAACTTTTTGGCTTTATGTCAAAATCTCATTATTTAAGTACATGATATCCTCACACATTAATTCAGCATAGTATAGTTGCCCTGGAAATAGGGTACATACATATTGCCCATCAAGTGGTAGGTGGGTGGTCAGTTGAGACCCAACAGGAAATATTTGTCTCTCAACAGGTTAATCCGACCATGTACTGATTACCTCCTGCAGAAATCAGGAATGACACAATGATGTGATGGTGAGAGAGAGAGACTGGTCCAAACATGTGTCGGTGAGGATGCACCCCACTGAAGTGTTTGTGACTGGAAAGCTGGATCTCATTAGATTCAGATTCTTCTTTTCTTAAATAAGCATTTACTCATGTGTAACCAAATAAAATATTTGGGCATCCTATATTGGCATGTTCACTGAACCACAGAGCAGGGAACATTAGTCTAACTATTAATCTATGGTAAAGAAAACTGACAGAAATCTCTATTCAGCACTGTACACACACGCTTCCATCAGAACACATCCAGCTAGATACAGCATGTCAATCAAAAAATGTACATTCCCTAAACTGCAGGATGAGTCATCCAAACTTTAGTGCAAACCTCTTTGTGTGGATAGACAGCAAGTGAGAGACAGAAGGGATGAGAGAAGCTTGGGACACTGCATGGTGAGCTGTGATAAGAAAAGAGTCTTAATGGACAGATGGAAAATAAATGAGAGAAAATGGGAGATGGGAAGAAGCACATAATAGATATAGAGCATAGGTACAATTACACACAGACTAATAATTTGATAATCAGAGTAAAGCTTTTCTCTTTCACTGGAAATAGTCAAAGATGTATTGAGTGACAACAAGCCTTGCACAGTGTCTAGTTTGCTGGAAAGTCATTAGGAAGATGTGGACAGCTACAACCACAGACATGATTAGCAAACATTTAAAGGACAATACAGAAGACTCGTCTTTTGAAGAAAACCGTCCTCTTTCCAACAACACTCAGCTAGCTAGCTAAGTTATTTGTTGGCCAGGTACCTAATTTTCCAAAACCGACAATCCAACAAGCATGTCCACTTCACACAGCAATTTTTCAGGTGTGTGGACGTGAGATAGTATGCAGGATTTAAAATGCTTATTCCAACTTATTCAAAAAGCACTTTTTGTTTCTACAAACATTGTGCAACAACATGAACGCCTATAAACATACATACATACCTATAAACAGCTATAAACATACATTGTACAAAGTAATTCATTTCAAGTGTCAGCCTTTGACCTGAAGCTAATATTGGATTTTAGTGAAGAAGTTAAACATGCCCAAACATATTTTGAAATCACCAGAAAAAAATAAATAAATAATAATAATAGGATTTATTTTGATCTGCCAATGAGCAAAGCAAACCTTTATACTCTTGAAGGGAGTCAGGTGAATACTTCCGGACTGCAAATAAAAGTAAATTAACAGATAAACTATGTATGACATTGGCAGATACCTGACCATCCATTAACCATAACAATCCAAACTTGGTGTAGATTAGATCCCTTCTTTAGGAGTATGGCTCCCGTCTCGTCTGTCAGATTTGTTGATTCTTTGTATCAAGATCGTAATGATGAGATCACTTTATTTTAACTCCCCATTTAGTTCCAAATAGGTGTTTTTGGATCAGTCCACAACTTTCACAGTCTTTTGTTGCTTCTGTCCCAACTTGCTTGGAACGTGTTGCTGCCATCAAATTCAGAATGAGCAGATATTTACAAAAGTCAATGAAGTTGATGAGGTAATGTTCTGTTTTAAGTGAATTCAAGTCAAGATGAGCATCATGATTAGCAAGTTACTTTGTTCTGTTTTATTTACATTTTACACAGTGTGTCCCAACTTTGAAATCAGGGTTGTAGTTATAAGCAGATATTGTACAGCTTGAAACAGGCCAGGAGTGGCTAATCGGGAGGACCGGTTCCCAGTGGGCCGGTCTGATGTTTGGGCCGTGAGGGCCGGTGTTCACTTTTTTTTTTTTTTCGGGCTGGTGTTCAGTCATGGCACTGGGTTGATCACGTATGCTGCTACCGCTGTCCCTGGGCTGCCTCTGCCTCCACTGGCAGCTCTTTTTAAAAAATTCTTTTTCTCTTTTGCAGACGCACCCTGACGTAACATGTCCGTGCACTCGGTCAGTGGTGTTTGAAAGATGGAAAATAGAAAGAGCAAGGGTGGCATGGAAAAGGCAAGAATTAAAAAGAGGAAAGCTCTGCAAACAGACGCAGCCAAATGTGCTAAAACTGGCAACTTTTTCACTAACATGAGCTTGCGGTTTGAAACGACAAATGAGGACGATGACACGGGCAAGATGTTGAACTTTGCCTGCAAACCACCGTTCAAGTTAATTCATTATCAAGTCAATGAATTGTGTGGCGTTGTGGCATATAACATAACGTTATATAATTTAAATAATTGTATGATGCAACACCACATAACTGGGAAACTTTGTCTTGTAGCCCCTCAGAGTCAGAAGCAAGATCCAGCACCAAGCACCAGCCATGAGCCCGCAGGTCCAGAGTGGGCAGGTAGGATTGCTCGTTGAGTGAATATGAATATAATGAAGAGTATAGTGTAGACCTGCTCTATATGAAAAGTGCCCTGAGATGCTCGATGATTCAGCACTACACAAATGAAACTGACCTGAATTGATCAGGCATTTATTAATGTTTTAGGGTTGGCCATGTTTCTTTGAAACTACTCTTATGCAGAGGAAAAAAAGAGATAATGGCATCATTAGAAAGTTATGTTATACTGTGAATAACAAACTTGCAGAGAACAGTGCAATAATTATTTTATTCTTTATTCATAAGGATTAGATATCTGTGAACACTAATTTGCTTGATATTTGATATTGCAGAAAAGGACATTCTGATGTTGTAATAGTGTTGGAGATTTGCCCTTTAACTCATGTTCTCATATTTGTGAAATCTAAGTTGTGATGGAACTGTTTCCTTGCAGAGGAAAAGAGATGATAGTGTTATTAGAACTGAAAAAGGTAGGATTAGACAGAAAAATTTGTCTATCTCTATTAGTGGCTGAGATATGGCGAAATTTGTCTTTTGCGGCAGCCATCTTGAATGCCATCTTGGTTAAAGTCTAATATGCAACTGTCATGAACAAAATTACCTTCACTTGCCATTTTAGTGTCCTAAAACCTAGACTTGAACAATAATTGTGTTTTTTTTCTTCAATTTTTTAACCCATTACAATGGAACTCAGTGTGACCTGTCGGCCTTCTTGGAAAATGGTCACCATCTTGGATTTTTGTGTGGCCAGCGTTTGTTTTTTTTTTTAAAGTAGGCTTTGAAGAGTACATGTATCAAATTTCATGCTTGTATCACCATTTGAACGATTATTTCACTTATCTGCTTCACTAACATGGGTTTCCTGCTGCCAGCTCTCTACCAGCTGCAGGAAAAGTTGAAAAGGCTGCAGCCAACCTGCAAAGTCTGCGGACCACTCCTGACGGCCATACTACTAGGCATCCAGAAGCGTTTTGGGGATATTATGAAGGACCCAGAGCTTATTGCTGCTGCTATTCTCCTGCCAAAGTTCAGGATGTGCTGGACCACAGATGAGAGCATCTTAAAAGCCGGCAATATATCTTCATTAAAGAAAATAATTTGCTTCTTAGACTAATAATCTATGTATAGGTTAGACTTCGTGGTTTCTTTTGTCTTTGGTGAGTTACAGAATGATGTCAACACAAACTATATTTAAATATTAAATATTTATTTTTACACAGGACTTGACTACATCAAAGGTCACCTCGCCACCAGCACGGATGACGGTGTTGCTCCCTTACATGACAGGCATTCTGATGAGGATGATTTCTTTGCATCCATGAAGACAGGAAACTCAGAGAGCTTGAGAGGTACCTTGCGTGTCTGTCCACAGGAGGTATGGACCTCTTGAATACCTTTCCTCAAATAAAGAAGCTGTCACTCAAGATCAACACAGGTCTCCCAGCATCTGCAGCATGTGAGAGACTTTTCAGTCATGCAGGTGTTCTATTCACTGCAAAAAGATCATGACTTCGGTGCAAGAATCTGGAGAGCCAACTGCTTTTGAAGCGCAACAGTCACCTTACTGGGTAACACTCACACAGACACACTTTGTGCTGTATGGAGACACAGACAAGACATACACAAGTCGACAAACTTGATCAAGGGTTCACTCAATGATAACTGTGTTAAGAGATTAAAAATTGTTGTTACTTTGCTACTGGTTTCAAAAGTTGGTGTTTTGTACTCCTTCAGGGAGTGATTTGTTTTTGAAGTAATAAATTGCATCTGAAGTTTTTTTACGAGGTACTTTTTTACATTTACTCAAGTACTTATTTTTATGAGTACTTTTACTTCTACTTGAGTCATTATATTATAAAGTAACAGTACTTTTACTTGAGTACCGTTGTTGTTTACGCTACCCACCACTGGTAAATACCCTCAAATTAAAGCTGAAAGTCTGCACTTGAAGCACATCTTGATTGTTTCACTTCAAATCCACTGTGGTTGTGTACAGAGCCAAAATACTGAAAACTGTGTCAATGTCCAAATATGTATGGACCTGACTGTATATTGAGCTGATATGTATACAATTATCATTATTATTATTTTTATAATTGTAATTGTAAAAATAAGTCTAAAGTACTTTTAAAAAAACAGAAGTATGTTTTAAATTGTTTGCATGATGTGTACATATGTGTAAACAGTAAATGCACGCTTTATGACACAGTGTAAAATTGTTTGTTTTTGTTTTTAATATAGTTCCATGGTGGCATGACAGCAGGGCAAAGTCAAAAGAGAGAATCTGATCCAAAGTACAGCATCAGACAGGAGGGACAGTGAATAGAAAGCAGTATCTGTACAGTGTCCTCCCCAGGCTCAGGTCTGAGCAACGGGAGAGACATAAAGATTTGACCAGGATTGCTTGCAGCTTTTATTGCACCCCAAAGTGTGTGACTTCAGCAGAACATGACCTCTGTTGGGGGTGCTTGAGACAGAAATATAACCCATTAGTGTATGGTGACTTCTGCTGGAGAGTATTTACATGTGAAATACAGCTTTGTGGGTGAGATGCACGGCTGTGCTTCCCTGGCCCAACAGCTCTGGGGACAAACATCACCATCTGCTTATAGTCATGCAGATGAAAGAAAAGTAAAACACTGTAAAGAGGTATGCTGTCACTCATACAAATATATGCAATGACTATAAACTTTTTTTTTTTTTTTGTCATGTCCTTTAAATGTGTCTGGATATGTAATCTAATGTAATTTGATTTATTCAAATGTGGTCCGATATAACCAAAGGCAAGGTCCAACATACTGTACATTGGACACAAGTTCCACCAATGGCGGAGTGGGACACCTGGTTGTAGTATGCTATATTAAGATGAAAAACACTTGCTATATGTTAATGATCATAATTTTAAGGAGAAGGGGTTGAATATTGATCATCTAAACTCATGTCTTGGTTTTACCTGGTGCCAGTACTGACTTTATGCCTGCCCAACAACCAATACAGTGCCATTACCTCTACCTGCCATGCCTGGGTCCCTGATTATGATTGATCTTTACATGTAGAACTGATTTGTCAACAGTCCATTAACAAATTATTTTAGCATTGATTGGCCTTTCATCAGTATTATTAAATGAGTAATGTAGCCAAATCTTCTTTGCAGAGATCTGACAGAATCTTCTGATTTGTGGGTGGAGTTGATGACCCTAGATTAGTTTTTACACATTCCAAAGTCAACTCTCCAATATCTAATCAAAGGTTAATATGGTTATCAACTATATTTAGCCCACTGGTTCTCATTTTCACACTGGTACTCATATTCATAATTCTTTCTAATGAGAGCATCATGTGATGTGAGTCTGGTTTGACCTGTCTCTTCAGGTCTCTTGTTGCAAAGGTATATTCAGAAGTAAGGTTAGTGATGTCATCAATGTAACCAGTGATGCAAATCACAGAAAATGTGTTTGATTGATTGTTGTTATTTTGCATGTGATGGAATCTATCTGATGAAGTTTCATAGTCAGGGACAGCCATATCAAGCAGCAGAGTCAATTGACAATCAAAATCAGCATCACATGCACATTGGGATATCCTTTGCATTCAGGGCTTCACACACCAGACTCTCTGGGCCTCTACCTGCCATACATGCATTCTTGTTGGATTCCCTGTCCACTATTGACAATATTATAGAGAGACCTGTTGGGGGAACATGGCATCAGTGACTGTCCATAGTCCCAGAGCCCATGTCAAGTGCATACACATCTGTAAACACAACAGCAACCTTTAGAAACTTGTATGACTGCATTGAAATATAGATGTCCCCCAATACAATAATCTCAACTGCATCATGCTCACTTCAGTCATTCTGTTTATTCTACAGCTGAATAATATTATACTAACCTTTTGCTGATGTCTCCTTACATGGCTCCCATACAATCATAACTAGAAAGGGCAAACCATTTTCACTAAAGTTGCTTTTATTTTCAAAGGACTGTCTCTAAACTCAGAGCTTTTTGCTTTTTTTTTTTTTCCATTTCAAATCTGCCTTCACACTGATGTACAGATACACAGATGACCACAAGAGAACCACCAAAGCCTTCAAAGCTCCTGACTTAACCAGTCCACGATGTAAAAACAAAATGAAACTTTTGAGCTGAGTTGAGAGGAGACCAAACAGCTCCTGTGAGCGCACCAGCCTTCATTGCAGCCTTTATGGGAATACTCACACACACTCGCACACAAGGATGCCTTTTGTCCATTTGGGAACAATAAATTGCTCATACTGAGAATACTTGAACAAGCAAGGATGCCTTCAACTCATGCAGCTGCTCTCTTTTGAACACACATTTTGTCATTATTTTGTCAAAATATGCCACTGCTAGTGGAGCTGAACAGAGTAAAGCAGGTTTATGGCATGGGTGGGGAACTTTTTTTTGTTGAATGTGGTTGTAGCTACACTGGTCCAATAAAGTTATGGCCACGCTTCATATTGATGTCCTTTGAAGTTTTATTTACACACTTTTGAGAACACCCAGTTAACGTCTCTGGGGACACCATGAAAACTACAACAAAATAAAAGAAATGAAAAAGTTACAAACATACTTTTTTGTTAAGAGTCCCTCAAATTAGTGCCCATTGCTAAACAGTCCGACATGTTAGCACAGCATAAATGCACCAAATTATTCGCACATATATCATCAATGTACATAAAAGGCACATTAACAATATTGCAGAAATAAAACAAAGAAATATGAACAATACAGCACAATTGACCATGTGTGCCTCTAGGACCAGTGTAGAATAGTCTTACTCTGAATCTATGTTCTCCACGTTTGCAGCCATGTTGGCGCCGTACCGTAAAGGTAATGACCCATGATCTCACCACATGGCATCATATTTCCCATCATGCTCTCAACTTAACTGTGGTCCTGTTACGTTCCGCATTAAACCAAATCTTACATAAAAGCAATACATTTTAGCAACCTTGCTCATCTTTATAACACCTTATTTATTGCATTTTAATTGCTTTTTAATGACTTCATGAACTCAAATTATTAATTAAGCTCTGAAACATAAACAAAAATATCCCAGTAAAACTGTCTCTGCGACAGTTACAGTGTTTTGTTGTTTATTGTGTGCCATAATCAGTCATTTGTTGTGTGACGCTTCTTCACAACAAATTTATACTTCGGAACAATTTTAGTTTGTCCAGTGCTAGCAGCCCCACAGTGGCAAAAAGGCCCTCCTACACAAATTCTCCGTCTGAAACAGATTTCAGTTTCCTAATTATAAGCTCACTTACTGCAAAAACTTGTTTGTTAAAACTCCACCAAAGACCGTTAAGTTCATCTAAGTGCATTTGTCTTTACATCCAGCTTAGCATATTTTGAGCTGTACTGACACTCAAGATTGGACTTTTCATCACTATGAGCACATCCACTAGGCACACTGGTATTTTACTTCAACAAAAAAATAGTTTGACCATTTCTCTTGGAAAGTGTGACATTCCACATCTACTTTTCTCTTCTGAAGTTTTTCTGAGTTGCATTTTGCAGGGCTGGCAACAGAGGAGAGATGATAGAGTCTAGCAGGATGCAAAGAACAATGTGGCAAAATGTGAGTGGTCTTGAGAAGCTTGCTTGATTGGTGATTGAATCCAGCTGGCAGCGCAGGTGAGCAGGTGAGTGAGCTGATGAAGTGGGAGTGGCTAGCAGGCAGAGTGGAGCAGAGGTGGGGTCAGAGGAAAACTACTGGTGAATGAAAGCAGAACTGCAGAACAATGAAAATTATTCATTGCTGTATGTTGGTAAATGCACTGTAAACACACAAACATACTATATGTCTTAAAGCATTACTTTGACATTTTGGGAAAAATACTTCATCATTTCCAAACTTTATTTTTTATATTCTATATTTTTATATTCCATGCTCCATGCTGGTAGTTGTACAGCCGTATTAAATGTACAGACACGGTATACACAAACTGTATTTCCCAAAGTGTCAAACTATTCCTTTAAATCTAGCTCAGACATTGGTAAATTTAGATAAATTAATGAATGAATTACAAAACCCAATTTGCATGAATGCTGCTTGTTTTTCAGCTTCACGCTGAGTGGTTTGGAATGAATGAATATGCACATTATCTGAGGCACTGTGAAGGTAATCAAAGGTTGATTTATTTCTGCAGAAGTCATCAATGTTACAAATGTGCATTTGCACCTTGTTTTTTTTTGTGGAGAGACAATAAGGCCTCCTGGCATCCTGTACAAAATTATTAAATGTCTGTGCCTGGGAGTCATCTACTGGCAGCTCCAAACAGATTAGCCAGTTCTGTGGCTCTCCCAAGTATCAGCACCAGCCACTGCAGATACCAGAGATACCAGCCATTACCTACGTAAAGAAAGTTGAAATGAAATGCTTTTACTCCTGGGCCTCAAAGTAGCACTAAAAATTTGTCACACTGAAATTTTTGGTCAGTTATGACTGATTTTCTGAGTCACTTAATCAACATGGTCTGTTTGCTTACTACTCTGTTATAATTAGTGGCTGTCCAGACAAACTAGCCCACTCAAAAAACAAAAAAACATAAA
The DNA here is from genome assembly GCA_025331565.1 of Holacanthus passer. Taxonomy (NCBI): domain Eukaryota; kingdom Metazoa; phylum Chordata; class Actinopteri; family Pomacanthidae; genus Holacanthus; species Holacanthus passer. Next base: position 1,116,838 of record JAFREQ010000091.1, on the reverse strand, counting down.
TATCAAAGGGATTGTGGTCACAATCTGTATAATCCAACAAAAACTGGAATATCCAGTGATTATGATCAGTCTGCTGACAGAATCTTTAATTCTAAATTTAGATACATTTCTAGTTTATTCCATAGATATTAAAGTGATTACAAGCAAATAGGCTGAATCAATGGATTACCTCAGTCCAGAAACGTCCTAATAATGCACCATTTAGTGCTGGCCAGTGGGTCTCTGCTGAAAATTCTGTGGGGAGGCTCTCCAAATATAAATGGTGCTTCCTGCTTGTATATGTGAAAAAGTAAAAACTGAATGTTGTATGTTTGATGAGGCAGAGGCTGAGGGCTGTGCTAGAGAGGAAGCTTAGAGATGAGTCATGGGAGAAGGGGTGACTGTGTCTCTCAAGGTTCAGGAGTAAATATTGTCTCTCAGAGAAAAAAAAAATTGAGGGCATGTTGCTGATGCTCGGTCCCGCTGTTCAATGTAAACCTCCTTCAAGACCTTTTTGTTTGGCTGCAGAAGAGGTCGAGACAAATAAAGAAGAGGATATGTTAGACAGCCGAGAGAACAAATCACAAATCCCATACCAGACATTTCTGCCAACAGGCCTCTCTACAGTTAGCCACTGGTGAAGTTGGGGCAAAGATGGAGTCAGTGGGATGGAGGTCACACTAAAACTTAGCAAAACTGTTCAGGGATCCAAGAAAAGACGGAACAAGATGTACATTCACAGCTGTTTATGCTGCACTGAAAGAGCTGGATCTGTGGATCAGTAAGTCTACAGGTTGTAACAGGTTCAACCAAAGACGGATTATTCACTCACAGTTGTTATTTAATACTTTATAGAGGCCTGAAGATGTAAAATGATTCAGTAATTCACAAGAAAAGAGTAAAAATTAGAAGAAAATCTTTAAAAAAAAAAAAAAAGAATTTTATGTTGCAGGATTATTTTGTTCTGTTTTCCTATCCTGTTAATCATTTCACAACCCCTCTCTCATGACCCCTTGCAGGGGCCCTGAACCCCAGACTGGGAATCTCTGGGTTAAAGAATTAATAGTTTGTATCTTGCAGCTTCGCAGAGGACAGCAGCTACCGTCAGTTTGGATCCACAAACGTTTAAATAGAAAATCAATTTCCCTTAAGTCTGAACAACTTTAGGAGCAGTGTTTTGCTTCTGCCCTCTGTGGTTAAAATATTCAGGCCTGTTTTTACCTCATTATTTTAAAAAAAGTTGACTTGAGACTTTTGTAACCTCTAAAGTGGTAGCTGAGTACACATGTGTGTACTCAGCTAACTGCAGTTCTGTTTCTGTGGAACAGTTGGACTTACAAGGGTCATATTGTCATGACATTTTGTTTGGCCTCTATAAATTGTCTAATAGTTCTCATAGTATCACAAACATTAGCAGATCCCATACACAGAATTAAATTCAATTCATGTATCCAGGACCTGGAACTGAGTAGATTTGTGCTAGAGAAACAAAACTGCTGGAGCAAGAGGCACATTATGAGGAATTTGCAATGCTGTCAATCCAGCAAAACTCCTTAAAGCATACCTGATTTGTTGAAGACAGACTGAGGCGAGGGTTATACTTTGTATAAAGGCTTATAGACTACAGTGTTTGGGTGGAGGGTTATGTGCAAGCTGCCACTGCTGTACCTAGATCAGGCAATTGTACAGAGGTATAGAGTGCTGATACGCAGGAGATTTGATCACAAAGATAGATATCGGCCTCTTTTATTCTCAAGTGTGATTTCATGGAGATCATGTAATTACACTGTGCCTGTAGAGAATCATTCCCATGACAGGTGTCCTTTCTGTTAGCTTACATCTTAGATCTCAATGACACGCATAGTATAGCAGTAAATGACCCATTTTATATAGGGGGCTGAAATATATGTATAGAATTGTGGCATTTCTAAATGTGAGCAGAAGGGATGAAATAATAAACTAACTGATTTCTTGCTCTCTGGATTTGATATTCTGTCAACACATTTTTTTTTAAATAAAACTTTTTGGGAGCTTGGATTTCAGTTTGATGTGTGGAGCTCCATCTCAGTACATGAACGCACCATGTAAAATGAAACAGAGAAGCATATATTTCTTGTCTGGCTCTCAAGACAAGATCTCATCTGGACTACTTGGGCTTGGTCTCTGGGTATGAACTCAGACCAAGAGAAGCACACAGTACAGTAAAACACTCTCTTTGTGCCACAATGATACATGTGTGACAGGCCTCAAGTGCAAACTCAGGAAGCAGCCAGACAGCTAGTGTAGACCGCTGGATGGGTGGACAGGTGCTTCTGTTTTAAGAAATGGCCGACTTGGACATGGTAAAGTTGCTTTGGACCCTCTGAGAAACCAAAGACAGAAAGGAAAATACTGTAATTAGATGTTTTTTTCTCACTTTCCCAGTAGTCCAGTAGTAAGTATCACTGTGACTGCAGTTTAAATGTATGTTTCTGTAAATATAGCATTGTATAAATAAATATAAATATGCATTACATTGATTAGGGCACAGCTTACTCTGTGCTGTCACTGTTAAGTTCAAATTACTGAAACACCAGTGAAGTTTAGTGTTCCCCTGTTTCAAAAGGTCAAATGAAGATTTTACTGATCAAGCAACATGGCAACACTTTTTCTTTTTTGCCTTTTACTTTTACATTGCAGTGCATTTAATGTTAAAACCATCTATCATAGTCCATCCATTATCTGTACACCGCTTGATCCTCTGCAGGGTCGCTATCCCAGCCGACTTAGGGCGAAGGCAGGGGACACCCTGGACAGGTTGCCAGTCCATTGCAGGGCCACACACAGGACACACACACAATTTATTATATTCAGTTAACCTCAGCATGTTTTTGGACTGTGGGAGGAAGCTGGAGTACCTGGTGAAAACCCACACTGCAAAGGGAGAACATGCAAACTCCACGCAGAAGGATCCCAAGTGTCCTAACAGGGACGCAAACCAGCATAGCACACCGCACATCTAGCTGTGAGCGGCCACTGCGCCACCGTGCAGCCCTCTATCATAGTCATTTTGCCAAACATAGCATGATTCTATGGTGGGAGTAAGCATTGAGAATAGTAAAATATTCCTTTAATAGCAACAATATATTGTGGATAAACTGCTTTCTGTAATTCATACTCCAATTGAGATGGTAGTACGCTGTTAACTTTAAAACCACATTCAATACAAATATCTACAGAACTTAAACACATATTGTAACCTCTTTCATGAATAACAGCCACTTACCCTGCAATAATGTCATATTTTTTAAGGAAGGACACCGCTGTGCCTACCAATTTCTCTTTCTCCAAAAGCAAAGGAGAACAGCCAAAAGTTTGGTAAATATCAATGAGGAGGTAGGTGACAGCTCTATTTCTGTTGTTAATAGCAATGAGGAGATTGCAGATGTGGACAGTGGGTGTAGTTTCAGATCAGATCAGAGCAATGCCATGATGATGGAAGACAAAACTGAACAGGCCTCTGTTGCTCAAGATGTCATGCATGGTGACATTGCTCAGACAGCAAATGTTAAGTGACAATGTTGGTTTGGGTACCAGCATTCAACAAAAAATCTGAGTGGAAAACAGACAGGCCCAGCATCAGGTCACTCCATGTCAACATAGCTGCCTAGCTGCTCTCAGAGTGATCGCTGCTATACTGTTTTGGAGTCTCCAAGAACACTTAAAAGAAAAGCTAATGTAGTAGAGGAAAAGCTATGTGCAACTGGAAAAGCTGAGATTGAAAAGCCAGCAGACAAGACTGAAGGCAAGCGTTTCTTCATTCAAAGGTGATAAAAGTGTTTTAGAAGAAACTTCTAATTTCAACTGAAGGTGCCTCTCTTCTTGTTTTCCCAAAAAACTTTAAGCAATTCACATCTGCACTGCACTTCTACTCTCCAAAGTCCTATGACTATGTGAGAGAGAAGTTTTATCTTGGCTTTGATCATCCTTAAACTTTACAAAAATGGTACAGCAGCAACTCTGCAGACTCTGGATTTACTGTTGCTTTATTCACAAGAGACACAGTTTGCTCATTGACAATGGATAAAATGTACATTCATAAGAAAGCTGACAGCAAATAGCAAACATCATCCAAGAGAGCCTTGTTAGGCTTCATGCAGTGCGACTTTAGGGTTGTCTCCTTGACATGTGTTGGACCCTCCCAAAACATCCTTCATCCTAAAGATTGTTCTGGAAATTCTGATGAGTCTGATATAAATTTCTGCTGAAAAAGAAATTGGCATCAGCAGTCTGCATGTATCTGACAAAGAGGTAAAATATTCCACAACAGGGACATTTCCAGAAAGTATACGCTGCGAGCAGGGTTCGAACCTGCGCGGGAAGATCCCATTGGATTTCAAGTCCAACGCCTTAACCACTCGGCCATCGCAGCCACTGTGAGCACTGTGAGTATTTTTAGAAAGCAAGAGGAAGGATGACCTCCTAGCACCTAGCAACAGGGAGATAAGCATAGCATCTGCAGAAGAAATCTCAGGTAGAAAGAAACATAAGGACAGTAACTACAGTAGAGGGTGTACAAAAGATATGACAACATGAATCTCATGAGTCAGTCATCTGACATTGACATAACAAAGTGAATTCCCTTACACTTAGTTCACACAGTTGTCGGACCCTTGCATAGCTCAGTGAATTCCATTACGGGATCATACACAAATAGTCCACACGCTCTTGGATCAATGTCACATGTCACAACTTCTTATTGTGTTCTCAACAGTTGAGGTTCTGGTAAGAGTAAGTGGCCAGCAGATAAGATGGTTGTATACTGAGGAGCTCCACAAGCTTCAGGAGAAGGAAGACTTGCATCTTGGCAAGCACATGATGCACATTCAGTGGCAAAATCAGAAAATGAAGATCCATCTTGAAGCCCAGATCTTCAGCAGTGGTGTGGCTGATGTCCTTAGGTAGTGTTGTAGTACTCGAGATCGGTCTCAGTCTTGAGACAGGTCTCAAGACCACTTTTTGAAGGTCTCGGTCTTGTCTCGGACTCGACCGCATTTTCACTCGGTCTTGTCTCGGTCTCAGGCACAGAGGACTCGGGATTTTACTGCGAGACCAGCCGAGACCATGGCTGTAAGGACAGCACTGAACTGCTTCTCAACTGTCTCATTTGTTTAGTAATAGCTTTGTTGTGATTGGATGCAAAACTCCCTGCTTTGAATGTAACCAATAACTTAACTGATTTTTAATTTGGATTATTTTTACGGGCTGTGGCCTGTCACCCCACCCCGCCCCTCTTCACATGCACTCCACTACAGTAAATGCGGGAGACGGAAGGATTCTGCTCCCTGGGAAAGATGTCAGCTAACTCTGTTGTAATAAAGTTTGGTTTTCTAACCACAAACAGCTTATCTGTAAATCGATGTCAAAAAGAAAACACAGCGCTATATGCAAATTCTGCAACACAACGCTCACTGAGGCGGCTGGGACCACATCCAACTTTTATCGACACTTGGAGAGGAAGCATAAAGAAAGGTAAGCTAACTATACATGGCTCTAGCAAAGTAAGCTAGATAAATTTAGCAAGCTGTAGTTTGTAATATATATATATATATGTAGGGAAAAGGCATGTGGTACTATTTTAAGTTGGGCTTGCGCTTCTCATAAACGATAACGAGACAGGCCACATGAAGCTTTGTTCATGTTACATCTTACAATGTTAGCTAATGTCAGCTCGCTCACTTGGATGAGAGAGCTACTGATGTGACAGCAGAGTGTCGAGTTCAAATTATGCACCTCGTCTATGAAAAAGTTACATCTCACGTATGCAACTTGGCCTGGCAATGTACACACTTAATTTTAGGGCCAATTTTTAGAATTAAAACACACAATTGCAGAATAAATGTGTAACTTAAATATAAATTAAACTAAATATACATATATGTATGACACAATTTTGAGCGTTGTGAGTTCCCTCTTCTATGGCTTGTTCAATCATACAATGTTGTTTTGAAAACAAGACAAAAATGAAGACGCAAGTATTAAATATTTGTTTGATACATTCCATATTGAATGCTTGTTTGTAGTTGCAGACAAGAGTATTACAGGCAACCTTACACTTGCCTAAAAACTACACTGAATATGTGTTAAATTTGGTATGGTCTTGACTCGGTCTCGACCCCTCAAAGTCGTGGCCTTGTCTCGTTCTCGATACACTGTGGTCTCTGCCATGTCTTGGTCTCGGTTTAGGTGGTCTCGACTACAACACCATCCTTAGGTACTGTGAGCAGGAGCTAAAGTATCCCCAGATCTGTGGCTCTGCAGCTACAGTTCAGTTCCTGTGCATACTGCAGTTTTTGGTGTCCTAAACAGCTGCAACCAATTTGGGAAAGGACACAAAGCAAACATCAAGCCAGCAACTAAACATTGTGCAAAGGGTATTGTAGAAGAAACAATCACTTCTCCATATGCTCAAAATAAAGAGATGAGACAACAGACAACCATTTAAGGTTTCATTACTCATGGCAAAAGTGTGATGGGCATCCATGAAGATCTGGTAGAGCTGCCAGCTGCCCCTGATACCTCTATAACCATCTATAAATTCAGTCAGGAACACTTGTACATTTTCTGTTCTTCTCTGCAATCAGAGCATGTGGAGGTTACAACAACAACCCCAATGTAAAGGCAGTTGCGAGGGGCATACAAGCACTTCCTTGTACAGCTCCAAGTGAAACAGGGCAACCATACCTGACTCAACACCTGTGACCGTGAACATTGCACGCAGGATGGATGTTGAGCCTGTGGAAGTGCTTGTGCCTGATGATGACACCCTCTCTGCCCTTCCAGATGTTGAGTATGTTACGGGGAGTGTGGATGGACTCAGATGCTACACACAGGAATTGATGATTGATAAAGTCTCTTAATATAGGCAAGGAATTCTTAATTAACAAAAACTCATAGCAAGGGAAGTGTCCAGGATAGTCCAAAAAAGCTTATCGAATGAAGAGCTGATCCAAACAATTACAAAAAAGCACAGACAAGCATGGGTGGAAGGTGAACAACAAGAAGAACAAATCCAAAAATGGCGAGAGCACTGACAGTCATGAATAAACAAACAATCCGGCAAAGACAGAATGAAATGTCCTGATTAGTTATTGGCTGCAGCTGGTAACACAGGTGACTAGATGAGGTGGGAGTGGCTGACAGGTGAGGTGAGGCAGAGGCGGGGTGAGTAGAAAAGTACTGGGACCTTAGGTGAGAATCTATGGCAGGTGAATAGTGACAGACTAAACTCAGACATGAGAGGACTACGACAAGACTAAGACGAGACCGACAGAACTACCCATGAACAGGACCATAACTGACAGAACTATAACTGACAAAAACTAACACTGAACAGAGGCCTGGCTGGCAGGACTGTGACAGAGTACAAGGAAGCAGCAATCTCTTACATCACAGGCTTAGTTGTAATAAAGATGAAACAAGAAGGTTGCTTGCATCCCTGGCTTACAAGCACTGACTCTGTGCATTGACTCCTGACTTTAAAGGACAGAAGTGGACTACTGAAAGCATCACTGGCATCATTGCCGTTTGCCAAGCTACAGAAAAAAACCCCAAAAAAACAATAAGGGAAAGGCTCCACAGGAAAGAGGAACAGCAGCCAGTGTCACCCAGGTTCTCTCTGATTGTTCGGAGAAGAATCTCTTCCCAAATGTTAGTTTCCGGCGCCGCGTGAGCGGCCGCTAGCTACAGCAGCTCCGTCCCACTTCTGTGGTTTTTAGTGTTTTTTAGTACTTTTCATTATTTTCTACTGTTTCTCCTTTTTATATTTGTATTTATTTTGAAATACTGCGCTTCAATTGCCTGTTCTGCAAGCTGCCGTAACAAGTGAATTTTCCCTAAGGGGGATCAATAAAAGCTATCTTATCTTATCTTAGCTGCACAGCCGTATGTTTGTCTGTCTGTTGAAGCTATCCACGTTCATGTTCGATTAAAATGGCTTCTGAGTGATACTGCAAAATTAGATTAAAACATAGAGTAAAGCAAGAGACAGATAAAATAAATTATATTAGTGAAACATGTTTTCATTTGTCTACAGTATGTTTTTGTGTGTTTGTCAGTATGTGGCAAATTAGCACTTTTTTTGTAGTTTTCAGACTCAGAACACAACACACAAAAAAAGATAAAGTACTGAGCCAAACCCTCTTGTGTTTTCAAATTAGCTCCAACATGTGATGTACCAAGCTGAGATAAAAAAAAAAAAATCAATTGTTAAATATTAATTGGAGCATGAACAAGTATATACTGAGGAAGCACTGGCATAAAGAGACCCCAATCATTACTGGAATGATTTTTAGTTTGAATCTGCATGAACAGGATTCAACTGGAAAGCCTTTACATATGGAGCCTATCTGAATTGGCACAGATATTGCTGCTGTCATACTTTGTATGGACTCATCACATTAAAAGATGTTCCATATTTCTCAGAGCCTGCATAAACAGGGCCTAAGGTGATATTGATCTGTTAACTATGTATCATGCACAATACATGTGCAACCTCCCTGGTCAATGTTTATGTAGATAGTATCTGGAATTGTCTGTCAAGTTTAGGAACACCTCACTGCATATTTAAAAAGACCATACAAAATCAATACAATACAAAGCATAAAAAAGAGTTTGTGTTATACTATAGATATTTAAGTTACTGAAGTGTGTTACAGTAATACAGTTGTTTAGTGTTGCAGGTTATGTTATAATCTTAATTGAACATACATCTGTGACTTTGATTTTTTTTTAGTAATATGATATGGCATATTCCTTTACCTATTAGGAAAGATTCCAACACAGTAAAGGGATGCATTTTTTAATTTATCAGACTGTTCTGTTTTTATTTGCCTGTTTGCCTGGTCATCATATTCACATTACTAATCATTGTATAAGAAAAATTTGGCATGCCATTTTTTTTTTTTACAAATGCAACAGAGTCATCCCCTTCAGCATTTTAACTATAGATTTCATGGCATTCAAAGATAGTGTGATATTTAATTTTGCCCTTATCATCCTCCCTCAGTTTTCACCATTTTATGTAGATTCTCCAGTGTTATATTTGTTGTATTTCCTCTATATTTCTCCTTATATCATGTACCTGTGATTTTAAGTGTTATGGAAATTCTGGTGAATCTGAAATAAATAGTTTATTTCACAGGACCAATTATGCCAAATTATGACACTGGTATTTTAATTCATAAGTTCTATCATCATAATTTCCATCACAACTCACACATCTTTTCCATTATTTCAAGTGTACTTAATCATATAAAGGATCAGACTAAATATACTATGTGAGTACAACATTTTTAAAAGCTATCATTCATCAGTCTCCTATGTTAATTGGAAATATGGTGGTGATCTAAACTAAAATCTAAAATATGACAGTTAACAGTTATAAATGAAAATGTTATTTATGGTATTTATATGTTACATGTTACATGTATTACATTTTAACATTCACCAAAATTTGCATAGATCTTTAACAGAAGTTAGAAGTAAGGAAAAAAAATGAACAGTTGATATTAATTGGATATTTCTTCAAAGCAAGAAATTTAACTGATATTGTGATAAACAAAGGTTCATCTGCATACTGAATAGTTTTGAAGCAATCTAGTAGGTGACCTTTGAGAAGCTCCTGTGGGTATTTCACAGATATTGTGAGGCTTTCATATTGAGGCAAAAACACAACTGTGGGTAGAATGCATGTATTTGCCACAGGTGCGTTCAAACAGCTGATTATTTGTCTTTTTGCCTCACTCTATATGCCTCACAATAACTATGCCCGGGTATTTGCTTGAGGAAGACCTCAGAGTTGATAACATCACAAATACATGATACCTCTTAAGTGGCTTTAAAATTATTCAATGTGAGGGTAATTCTTTTTTAACTTTGAGCCCTTTTATTCTGCACCTGACCCACTGGTTTATTTTGATGTGCACATTCTTCTCTGTTTGAGCAGAAAACAAAAGGCACTCTCTAAAACCTTCTCAGGCTCTGGTGCTGGGTTTAAGACTCCTTAGTCATTTTCAGGTTGAAAGTGAAAATACTCCTGCACACACAGAAAAAGACGCATAATTATTTGTTAACATTTCAGTCCTCTGAACTGTATCAAGACGTTTCGAGACAATATCTTGAAAAAAGGTCAGAAGACTGAAAGGTTGTGTGGTTGTCAGTATTTTCACTTTCTGCTTAAACTAGACATCTATCCCCTTAATCTTTATTCTGTGTTCTATGATTTATTTATTTTTTAATAAAAGGACATGAACCACAAAAAGGTGGACAATATTTACAGCTATAAAATGTACAAGTAAACACATTCAGTCAAATAAAATCAAGCTCTTACCACTTGCACAGTAACAGCTATGCTCAACCTGGGCACAGAGAGCTGCAGAGTTGGGATGGGATTGTAGGGATGAGGAAGAGCAGAGATGGTGACAGTGTTATGGCTACAGATGTTATTTGAACTTGCTTTGCTTAGGCCTAACTGAAACGAGGAGTGGGGAAGGACTCACACGCAACACACCAAAAAGGATGATCGGCTGAAGTATTTAATGAAGACAAAAGAAATCTTAACTAACAAAGTAGATCCTAAGTGTGGCACACAAACAGACAGGCATCGACGAATATCAAATGAGGACAAGAAAAGAACAATCCGGCAAAGGCTTAGTGGAGTAAGGTGGTATATATAGAGTTCTGATGGTGATTACAGATAGAGTGCAGCTGGGAGTAGGGGCGTGTGATGAGGTGGGAGTGGCAGGTAGGTAAGGTGAGGCAGAGTGAGTATGGCAGGTGAGGAGTGACAACTATGACAGGTAAACTAAGACAGAACTAAGGCAGACTGAACTAAAACATAACAGGGCTGTAACAGACAGAACTAAGGCATAGAACACAGACAAAAAACCAAGACAGAAAACTACAACATAGAACTAAGAAACAACTAGGACACACAACATGACAGCAGAGGTAAGGAACGAATACAGAGACAATGAACTAAGACAAGATTGGACTAGGACAGGACTACGACGTAACAAGACTACGACATGACAAGACTACGACAAGACAAGACTACGACATGACAAGGACCATAACTAACAGAACTAAGACAAGACTGATAGGATTAGAACAGAGACTGAAACTAAGGCAGAAAGGCTGAAACACTGGACAGAACTGTGGCAGGTAAGAAAGTGACATGGCGAAAAACTAAGGCTGAACAAAAACTAAAGGCTAAACAGAGGCCTAGCAGGCAGAACTGTAACACTAACAAACTGGGTCCTAAAGTTCAAATTCAAAAGCACTGATGCTGCCAAGTGTAAGCAGTTCACTGCCTTTGGATGTGGTCTTTAAGGCAACTAGCTATTCTACTTAAAAAGTAGCCTTAACAGCGTTCACGAATTCCCTCGCTTTATCAATCTTTGCCAGATTGGCACTAGACTCCCACCGGCACCTTTGGGTGAAAAAAGAAAATATGAATCTTCATGCCAGGATCCTGGAGGTGATGCTGGTGCAGGTCCCTCTTCATCATGGTGACCAGCTTGACACTGCTGAACTCCCATATGTCGTTTCTGCCACAGACAACGATGAGGACATCAGGCACTGCTCTTCCTCGCTGTCCAGCACATCTAGGTCTCAGGGTCTCTGCAGCTGTCTGGGCACCACACGTAGCTGTCACCAATCACCGATACTGTGACTATGGGAGGAAAATAAATTAGTGTAATAAAGGCAGTCATATTCATGATAATAATCTCACACAGCACTGTCGATTACAGTACAGTAAATAAGTTCCAGTCCAATGTGGACTTCTTATCAGTGTCAAAACCATAAAGATGCACACTGTTTGTAATAACGGTGAGGGGAATTATAATCTGTAATGCAAATCGTTATGCACTGAGATGCAGAGAGAACTGAACTGCAGAATTTCAAATTTCTTGTTTGGTATAATTTCTTAATATGATAAAAAAAATGCGGCAGTGATGTTTACGGCTGGGTGATTTTTAATGCTAACTTATTAAAAATATAATCACACAACATCCAGATAAACTACTCAGAACTAAAGTTACTGGAAAATCTAAATTCACTATATCTAATCTAAATTCTTAATTGATTTGCTTGAAATTGTTTGTTAGACATGAATTGATTAACACTGGCTGAATTTATGCAAGTCTCCTTGAAATGTAGTGTCGCTAATCACCACAATTACATATTGAGAAAATGCTGAAGCATTTTAAGCTTGTGTAGAATAATCTCAAAAACAGATAAATCATTATTTCAAGTTTCGTTATGTTATTCGTTAAGTTACTGGTTAATTTACCTAAAGTAATGTGAACTGGGACAACCTGATACAATCCAGGAACAACATGAGCACAGAATTAGCTGGCTAGCAACGCTGAGGGGCACATAGCCTAGCTTCTTAGCTTGCTTGGTAGCTTTGAGCTAGGTGGGTGTGTTTTTAGCAACCAGGCTTCATTAATCCCGCCTCAGCTCCACTCATGCTCCACCTCTTCGCCCATTTTTGGATTAGTCAGGAGTTAGGCTGAGTCTGGCACTGCCAAGATGGCAGATTGGGCTTCACACAATGGGCTTCACAATGGCTTATCAGAAACCCATGTCCACATTTCATACAGTCTATGTTAGCAAATTGTAATTTTGACATGATGAAAATGCAACTTGAAAAGTTACAGGATCACCAAAGTTAAATCACCCTGAAGGGGGCCTGAAGGTCTGTACTAAGATACTGTTTCTCATCTAGGAACCACACATCGTTTGTTTAGAAAAAAACAAGCATCTTAACATGTTGTGGGGTGCAGCAGCAGGATGTGCAGACTGCTGAGCAGTGACAAAAGAGCATTAAAAAACAGGCAGTTACTGTCTGCATAAACTGTACGTACAGTCTTAGTAGATGCACAGCACCTTAACAATTTATTGTATATTAAAACAAACAAAGATAAAAAGATTAATTTGATTGCTACCACAAGTCTATCAGGACTTAGAATCTATTATTTTCTCTATCCACTCAGGGTTATGTTCTGTCTTTGACAAGATATGGGAATTCTCATTAATCTCTCACACGCATACAGACACACACACAAACTCTTCTCCAGCCCATAACTGAAAGAGCTGACCCGGCTACTAATGGAAATTTGGAGATGTAAAGCACTGTGACAGGTTCATATTGGCCAACAGCAAAGATTAGAGGCAGGAGGTCCAAGGCTAAGTGTGTGTGGCTGTGTGTGTGGCTCAAAGACAAAGAAAGTTACTGTGTGGGTAAATATGTACGACTGCCAGTGAGTGAGGCTATTTATGAGTGATTTGTGAACAGATTTGTCCTTAAATCCTCTGCACTCACACAAACAGACTGTGGGGATTTATCAAAATGTGGATGAGTAACACTTGTTAGTACCTATTACAACCCACCTGGAGTGTACAGTATACTAAAAGAGTAATCTCCTCCTCAGGAAAGGGGATGACCTCGGTCCAACTCCTTGAGGTAAGGAGCTGGTCAGGTTCAGGACTGGCTCGCCATCTCCCTCAGCAGGAAGAATTCAAACTCTTTGGGTATCTCCAGGGAATCTCAAAAACCTAGCCTGTATAAAACAAGGCAATTACTAAACTGAGTTATGAAATTCCTATCCTCTATGGCCATAATAAATTACAAAATCCTCAAACGACTCCTTTAACACAAGAGTAATGAAATGAATGAAGTACTTTTAACTGTACAGCATTTCAAATGGAATATCTTATCCCTTTTTACATCAATCATGAATTATAATTGTTAACATTTTTAACTATGAAATTGTGCTTCTTTTTAAATCATGAACTGAAAAACAGCCCATCATAGGTCTTACAACATCTACACACATACATATCTCACGTCTTCAAAGTTTAAGTGCACATTCACAGGAGTCTTTTTAAAACACACTACATACGTATTACTAGCACTGGGAGTGCATAACAAATGTGCATAGTATAAGACTGACAGAAATACAAAAGGAATTCAATCAGCATCAAAATAAAATAACTCACAATTTTCTGTTTTTCTTAGTGCATAAATACAACAATATGCAGCCTTAACTAAGGTTTAACAGCACAGCAGTAAATAAAACGTGAGGTTCACATATTTACATGAGAAATAGAAGCTCTCTATACTGCCCCCTGTCGGAAGACATACTGCCAACTGCAGTTAGCCACGCGAGCTAAACGCAGCAAAACTCACCAAGACACGGCCATAAGTGGTTAACTCTGGATTCAGCTCTGCAAGTTCACACAAATGTCGTCTCACTCTTCATAACACACCTATCTGCAGTTGCTATATTTGAGTAGCTCTTTCCTGCTCATC